>JAUPFT010000020.1:13352500-14835000 GCA_036936625.1 Parnassius smintheus behrii | reverse complement strand
AAGGTGATATATTTAGTTTTTTCAATATTAAGAGATAGGTGGTTACTACGTAACCATACCGAGACAACATCAATTCCAGTTTGAGCATTATCAAAAGCATCCTTCCATGTACTTGCTGAGAATAGGAGTGTTGTGTCATCAGCATATGATATGATTTTGCCATGGAAGGATTTAAGTTTTAAGAGGTCATTTATGTAGACGAGGAATAGATTTGGGCCCAGAATACTCCCCTGAGGAACTCCGTAGCTAACAGGTACATCAGAACTACATTGGTTATTTATTGTAACACACTGTAGTCTTCCAGTTAGATAGCTTTCAAATAATTTTAGTTGTGTACCCCGTATACCAATTTTTTCAAGTTTCCTTAGCAGAATGGGCATAGAGACCGTGTCGAATGCTTTCGCAAGGTCCAGAAAAATCCCTACCGTATTATTGCCTTTGTCTAGATTTTTGATGATATTATCGGTTAATTCGTGTACTGCATCATTGGTAGATTTTCCGGAACTAAACCCGAATTGACAGTTTGATAGAATATTAAAGTTCTCTACGTATTTTACAAGTCTGATATTAGTAAGATTTTCTAATACTTTTGAAATAGAAGGAAGTATAGAAATAGGTTTATAATTATTCACACGGTCTCTATCTCCAGATTTATATATGGGGTGAATTATGGATTTTTTTTAAATAATTAGGGAATATTCCATTCGCGAAACATAAATTAAAGATATAAGTTAATGGTGGGATTAGGGTATGTCGGAAAGTCTTTAGAAAGTTATTAGAGATTTTGTCCCAACCAACTGTACATTTTGATTTTAAATTTATTATAATGCGTTCTACTTCGTTCACATCAATAGATAATAATACAGACGATTCTCTTGTTGTATCAAAGTTAATTTGTGATAATTCTTGTTTTTCTACAATACTTTTTTCTGCATGTTTTTCCCAACAGTTGCAAAGAAATTATTAACACTATTTAAGGAGTCTTTAATACAGTCAGTTTTTAGTAATTCCTGAGACGATGATTTCTGTTTACATGTGTGTGTAATAGTTTTAATGGCTTCCCAAACTTTTTTGCTGTCTTTACCCGCTAATTCTAATTGTGTTTTCATATACTCTCTTTTAAGCTTTTTTAATAACTATTGCAATAATTTCTGTATCGCGTATATGTGAGTTTAAGCACTATATTTTCTGGTGCACGTTTTACTTTCAGATGCATTCGATCCCTATTACGCATACATCTTATTAGACCGGGGGTTATCCATGGCTTAATGTTTTTTTAATCGTCTAGATGTATATACTATGCTTGTATTTTGTTCTATTGCAGTTTTTAATGATGTAACTAAAAATTCTGTACAAAAGTTAGCGTCATTTGACTTATATATTGTTTCAAAGTCTGTATTACCTATGTCCGCAAGTAATCCTTCATTATTTAATTTAGTTCTATATTTTAAAGAGGACTAATTTCATTCTGATTTAAGCACAGGAGTACTGCTTGATGGTCAGTTAATGTCGAAGTAATCACCAATGTAAGAGCTGGCTTTTTTGTTTTGAGCAAGACGTGGTCGAGACACGTTTTATTTTCCCTTGTTGGACAAGTGTGGGCAGGTAATAAACCATGGCTGGCGCAAAGATTAAGATAATCATGAACTCTTTTATCTCTATTTTCCGGTCTAGGGTCTATATTTAGGTAACCTATAATTGATATGTTTTTAAAAGTTGATAATTTTGACAAAATAACGTTAAGATAGAGATTAAAAGAGTCCTATATGTATGTGCATTGCACTTTAAGGATGAGGATAAGCATTATACAAAAACAGGACGAGTTAAACTGCTGCACCATACGATAAAAACACCATAATAATATTGGTAAGTGTGGTTTCTACATATATAGTTTCAATTAAATTTTTTGTTTATTATTTTATATTTCTTACATTGTTATTTTGATAATTATGTAAAAATACTATGAGACAAAAATATTGTTTATATCTATATACAACTGTTCGATTGCACCTCGAGGCAAAGATAACAAATGATTATAAGAGCAAACGCCAAAAGCTCACTTAACTTATATTAAAGGCAATTAAATTAATATTAATTCGTGTTGAATTATTTAGAATGTGTAATAAATAATGTTTACCTATATTAAATTGCAACGAGACTTTTATTTCACTTCTTTTATTTATTTAATGAGAAAGCAGAGTATTATTTTGTAGTAGGTACAAAAGTTGAGTCACTTTTGCGTTGTAAAATCTATAGTAGCGACTTGTTGTACACTACGTCCCGGGCGCTTATGACGTTTTTCTCGCGAGAAAACTAATCCCTAATGCAAACTAGCGCTGCATGTTTTAATAGTTTGGTTAGACGACGTAACTTTTGTTTTAGCGCTGCAGCGTACTTTAGTCCTAACTCTTACCAAAATGAAGCAAACTTTTGGTTCGGGATGTCTTTCCTATACGTTAGTAATATAGTTCGATGACTCTCACACATATACAAACAATAAATACACAATTACGCCTACATATGTCTCTAGCATTCATGCAACAAAGATTAAACTATAAACTATTTCGTTAAGGAATATTTTATAAAAACGCAAAATCTCAGGAGGCGTAGAAACTCGGTCCAATAATTAACGTGTGCGAAAAACAGAGAATGACATTGCGCGCTCACCCTCACTTGGGCATAGTGCAGCGCAACGCACGTTTCGATGACTTTCTATTAAGCGTCGTTGATCGTCCAGGAGTCTCACACCAAGATATAACTAACTAATTAACTGAAAATGTCTCAGTAATAGACGCTTTTAGTCTTAGCTTTAGCTTTTAGATGCTTTATAATTAGAGAAAAGGGGATATAATAAAACGTTAAGGATAAGTATATCCATTTATGTTTAATATCCGGATCTTTTGGAAACCAGGAAAAATAGCATTTTATTAAATTATGTATGTATTATAGTATTCTATGTATTGAATAAACAGATGTATAAATAAAACGATTCATACAACATTATACTACTACATACATATTAGTTGTAAAGATCTGTAGCTGTCTTTCTGTTGTTTGTTATTTTTCTGATACCCGGCTTCTTACAGATCGAATTTAGTCTACCTCCCTTACAATATAATTACTTATCCTTACAATATATTAAAATTGCATAAAAATTTATCAAGTAATTTAAAAGTACAAACAAACAGATAATCGCTGATAAACGGCTAACGGCATAAAATATTTAGAAAGAAAAAAAATAGAGAAGGTGTAAATAAATACTTAACGAAAAATCACATTTCATTCCCATTTCGGTAAAACTGCAAACTAGGTAAGCCAAACATAATAAATTGTCGATATAAACTAGTAGTGCCACGTAACTGTCGCGTTCGACTCCTGCGGCCGTGTTCTAGGAAATTTACGTACGCAACAATTTTGTTTATTGCCCATACTATAAATCCATCGCTGCCTTTAGTTGTTGTACTCGTAGACATGAACTATCTTAAGAATCAATGGATTTTGAAATATTGAATGATAATTTGAGGTGAATAATTTTATTTAAGAACATTGCATTAAAAACAACATTACTTAAAATACTAAGTACTTATTTATGAAATGTTATCCCTTTATTAGAAAATTTGCGAGTTGTGGAAGAATATCCGCAGTTGGATGTGCTTCAAAACATTATTTTTACGTCTCTGCGTCCGAAACAAAACTGGTGACCGAAACAAACGCTCTTCGCGCGCTTGTGGCCTACGAGTCACATGTGTGGCGATAAGGTCACACACTTTTACGGCTTCTATTGCCTTATTATTTAGAATTTTGGATTTCTGTGGTAGGTACTTACCAGTAATTAAAACGAACTGAAGCCAGCGCATTACGGCGCGCCCGGAAAACTTCGTGGAGTGCCATCAGTTAAAAATTTCAACTTAAGATTTCGCACTCACGATCAGTTTTTGGATTTACGTCAGTTCGACTGAGCACGAGCAGTTTCAACTGACAGTGCGACCGAAAAAATCCGTGGGTTGTCGTCAGTTGAAAATTTCAACACTCACGGTCAATTTTTGGATATATACGTCAGTTCAACTGATCATTTTAACTGACTCTGTGTGGCGTCCTGTTAGGAGGGCCGCTCTGAAGGTGTTTTTAAAAAAAAAACTTTTACACCCAATCCCAGAAGTTCTTTTGGTTTATTTCCCCAATATTAAATTAATACAAGAAATGTACAAAAAAACCGCGAACGGCGTGTGCGATATGCACTTAATATGGGTTGGAACTGCACTGCCTCGATTACCTCAAACTCTAGGCTTTTATAGTAAATATAATAATCGAGTCAGCGCTTTTATCTAACTAGGGTTGGACATAACATCTCCCCCCTTTTGACGGAGCTTATCCTTCTTTTTAATAAGGGATGAGCAGAGTCTTTCAAACGATACAGTGAGAAAGAAAATGATTTGAATACAAAAATAATTAAAAAATAGTAAAATAGAATTGTTTCAATTATTTGTTATTATTATAAAATCAAATTGAATTGATACAAAAGCATAGTAAAATTAAACTATTCTTAAACAATATCTTCACAAAATTATAAGAAATTATTTATTAACATTATGAACTAGTAATATAGTATTTTTTATAAGATTCAGTGAATAATGAAATAGTAGAAGATTCAGTGTATTAATGCTAAGATTTAATTTTTATTTCAAATACAAACATTTAGTAATATTAATATTTAAGACACCGTGTATAAAACAAAATATAAACTTATATTCTAATGTAACATGAAGCCTTATGAAATAAGTATAGTAAAGTAATATAGTTTTTAGTTATTACATAAGTTTCGATTTGATAAGTGAAATTTACCAAATGTTCTTTTCATTTGGTTTTTCACTGGCATATTGGGTAAGGATATAGAATCTTTTCTATCATCGTCTGATGATGAAACTTCAGTTAACTCAATAGAATTACTAACCTTTGATTCGTGTTTAACAATCCGTCGTGTATTGCACTGATTAAATATTTGTATGCAACGGCAAGAATCATTATTTCTCTTAATAGAGCAACAAAATATTTTATAGGAAATATATAAAATTATGCAAATAATCAAAAAGTATGTAAATGATGAATAGTATTTACCATATTTTATTATGTGAGATTGTTCTTGAACTCTATTGATCTCATTTTCTAAGTTATTTAAGGAATGGTAAGAATATTTCAGAGTTTCCATGTCTAGGCTAGTTAAAGATACAGTATATAAGTATGGAATTGATTTATTTAAAATTTCTTTATTACAACAATCGTCTTCTGTAATATTAAAGTTTAAATTCATTTTATTTTCGATTTTAATAGATTTAGTTGTAGATGGCATTAATTGAATTGTCTTAGAGAAACCAATACAGCTTTCGTTTAAACTTAGGATACCTGTTCCTAAAATAGTGAAATCTTGTATTATATTATTACATTTTATAGTTAATTTACATTTTTCAGACTGTACATAGATAAACTTATTATTATTTATTTTATACCATACATCAATTTGTCCGTATAAAAGTTTGGAGTTACATTGAGGTGGTAAAGATAACGTTACTTCGGTTAACAATTTTGTTTCACAACATGGATTCTTTATTGTAGAAAATATAGAAATTTTAAGGACATATAGAATAATCATTATTAATAATATTACAATCGTTTAAATTATCTAGCAAACTATAACTAAGTCTATCTTCTGTTATTCCAAGATAAGGCTTGGTAGGTTGGATTAGAGCGAAAGAGTTAGGATTATTAGGATTATGAGGGGTTGGTAAAGGTATGCATTTGTATAAGGTGAACTTTAAAGAAGAAATCAGTGGTATGCGTAATATGAAAATTATTCTTCTATTATAATAAAAAGATGTGAGTTTTGAAATATCTATCAAAGTGTGTATATTTTCAATCGTTAATGGTACTGGAAACTCTAATCGCTTATTTATATAATTACTCTGTTTTAAAAGCTGGCGAAATAAGTTCGTAGGAGCTATTACACTAGGATGTAGAATGTTTGCTTTAGAAAATAAGATAGAGTTTAGTACATTATCCAAGAAATTAGAAATAGTGGCTAAAGAGCTTTCTATTATATTAAGTAAAGCATATATTTTAGAAATATGTGATAATTGATTATTATTTCTGACAATTTGGGATAATACAATATTTAAAGAATTTATTTGAGAATTTAATTTATTTTCATTCATATTTAATTTATATATCGTTGAGTTAAATACATTAATAGAAGATTTAATTATGTGAATATTATCCTTCATTAATTTTAAAAGTTCGGATTCGCTATTTTGACAAGCGCTAATGGCTGCATCGTATTTTCGTGCATCATCAGCATCTAAAGTTCCAAAAAAGAATTTCAAAATTTCTCCACCGAATTCTAAAGCTCGTTTATGCCTTGTTTGTTCCTCGGTAGGGATTATGCGAAAGAGATTCGAATTTAGCAAAATTAGAATTTAATAATACTTCAATAGGACTTATGATATCATTACATTCAACGAAACCATGGAGTTGGAAGTTTTCGCAGAGCGTTGCAGTTTTAATTATAAGCGAATGTATATTCTCTAGATGTGGCTTAACTGATACTACGTCTATATGAGTTACAACATTCCAAAAATCATTATAAAAATTAATTGTAGTTATTTGATCGAAATAAATACCTGGACTATTATAAATAGATAGAATTTGAGTTTCAGCGTTGAATTGGTGGCTTATGGCCCTGAAATAGAGTGAAATTAAGGATGAGCTGGTTTAATTTCATTAACATGGTATTTCATGTGCTTACGACCTATGAGAAGGGTTACGTTATGTTTGCCATTTAATTTAATAATTTTATAAGGACCTTTCCAGATAGGAGATAAGGCTTTGCGAAGTCTGTGGTGGCATTTTAAGTAAACCATATCGCCTGTTTTGTAGAATATATCTGTACTATTTTTGTCATAATAATTTTTCGATGTTTCTTTATTTTTAATTATGTGTTCTAATGCTTTTTGTCGACTAAAGTTCATGCGGTATTGTAATGCGCGGATATATTCATGATAAGTAGTGTCATTGCTCGTATTATATAAAGAATTTGGTATTGTGGGTTTATGCCCATATAGCAATTCATAGGGTGTATATGTAGTAGTGGTATGAGGGGTAGTGTTGTAAGAGAATACTGCGGTTGCTAAGTAACAATGCCAATCATTCTGATTTTCATTAACGAAAGATTTCAGGTATTCCTTTAGTGTAGCATGACTACGTTCTAAGGCACCATTTGTTTGGGGATGATAGGGGGTAGCATATAAGGGTTTTATTCTAAATATTTGAGTTATCTGTTTAAATAATTCCGATGTGAAACATGTGCCGAGATCCGTTAATATTGTTTTAGGAATTCCAAATAATGAGATAAAATGAACTAGTGTACGAGCTACTTCATCACTGCTGGAAGTTATCATTGGGTATACACATAAAAACTTGGTTAGGTCATCTTGTAGAGTTAATATAAATTTAAAATTTTGCAAGCCGGCTTCGGGTAGCGGACCGACTATATCTAGAGCTAATCTTTCGAATGGTTTTGTACTTGTGGAGGTTATCACCATTGGAGCCTTATTACATGATCTCAGTGGTTTATTTACTTGACACAATTTACAATTTTTTACGTAATTTTCTATATCAGAACGCATGTTTTTCCAAAAATATAGATCCTTTAAACGATTTAACATTCTTTTAATTCCGGGGTGACCAGCAATTGTTGAGTCGTGATTTTCTTTGAGAATTTGTGGAACTTCGGCAGGAGTAGAGTAAATAATTTGATTTCGGTACATATGAATTTTAATGTTAGTATTATGAAATATGTAAGCAATTATGTTGTATATTTTCATATAGGATAGTTTAGAGAACGGGTCAGCAAAATCGGAAATGGCTAAGTCAGTGATTTGACTATTTTCTGTTAATATATTATCGCGTAGTTGCATTAGTAAATTGTATATATTTCGGTATGTTAACTCTTCGAAATGGTGAATTTTCGTATATAAGAAATAGTATATTTTATCATTTTGCTTAACGCAAGAGATAGTGTACGGTTCTCGTTCTGAGTTTATTATACCTTCAGGATTTTGTAGCTGAGATAGAATATTTTTACAATATGGAATAGATTCATCAAAGTCGAGAGATACGGGGCAAACAATATTATTTAACTTAGAGAGGTGTAACGCTTCTTGATGTTCTTCTATTACAGTATTTGTAGAAATGGATCTAGTAAATTGTTCTTTAAAATAAGATTTGTATTTGAGTTTGTTAAGGACTACCTTTGAATTTAAGGTGTGAATGGGTATGCGTGAAAGAGCATCGGCGTTTGAATTTTGTTTTCCTTGCTTATAAAAAATTTCATAGTCATATTCCTCTAACTTGAAGCGCCAACGAATTAATCTACTTCCTGGATCCTTGACATTAAAAAGCCAGACTAAAGGTCTGTGATCAGTGACTATTTTAAACTTGTTACCATAAATATAGGGTCGGAATGTTTTTACGGCGAAGAGTATAGCTAAACATTCTTTTTCTGTTGTTGAGTAATTGCCTTCCTGTTTATTTAATGTTCTTGAGGCATATGCGATCGGTTTGTCTTTTCCGATAGGGCCTTGCGATAATACTGCGCCGACAGCATAATTACTGGCGTCTGTGGTGACAATGAATGGTTGAGAAAAATCGGGGTATTGAAGTAACGGGGCTGAAGTTAGTTTTTCCTTTAACAAATTAAAAGTTTGGGTTTGTTCTTGTGTCCAATTAAAATTAACATTTTTTTTTAACAATGACGTAAGGGGTTTTGTAATTTTTGAGAAGTTATCTATGAATCGGCGGTAGTAACCTACTAGACCTAGAAATGATTTAATTTCCTTGGGATTTTTGGGAATAGGGTAGTCGGATACTGCCTTCACCTTGTCAGGGTTAGGTGTGACACCTTTGTCGGTTATTACATGACCTAAATAAGTGACTTCGTGTCGAAGGAATTCGCATTTGTCTGGTTGTAGCTTTAAATTGAAGTCTCGAAACCTATCAAAAACAAGACGTAATTTTTCCATATGACTTTGAAGATCGTGGCTGTAAATGATGCAGTCATCTAGGTAGACGAAACAGTGGAGACCTTGGAGACCAGAAAGGACGGTATTCATGAGACGTTGGAACGAATTTGCAGCACTTTTTAATCCAAAAGGCATGCGAGTGAATTCAAAATGACCGGAAATGCCATTTATATTGGTTACAGTAAAACCAGTCTTTTCAGCATCCTTAGGATTGAGAGGAATTTGATGGAAGCCGGAAACTAAATCGAGTGTCGAAAAATATTTGGAATGCCCTAATTGATCTAATATATCGCTAATTAAAGGAATGGGGTAAACTTCGTTTATGGTCGCATCATTAAGTCGCCTGTAATCTATAACAATGCGCCATTTCTTTTTGCCCGATGCGTCCATTTTCTTAGGCACGACCCATACTGGGGCGCTCCACGGAGATATTGACGGCTTAATTATATTTTGTTTTAACATCTTTTTTAATTGTGCGTCTACTTCGTCTTTATGACATTCGGGAAAACGATATGACTTAACATGAATAGGACGGGTGTTTCCTGTATTGATTGAGTGTTGGATCGCGTTTGTACATGTGAGGTCATCTCCTTCAAGATAAAATATGTCTGAGTATTGTGAGCAACAATCTAATAAGAGTTTTTTCTCCTCTGAGTTTAAATGAGAATGACGAATTTGTTCGCAGACGCGTTGGACACGATTAGAATAAGTTGTAGAAATAGTATTTATATTATTACAAGATTTAAAAGATTTGGAATATTCTTTAAAGTCAATTGGTATTAAGTTAACTTTGAAATTTTTTATTTTAATTTGCGATTCAGTTGTGTTTAAAACCGAAACATTAACTCTTTTATTCGCTTTTAAAGTTACTAGGCAGTTCGCTAAATAAACACCATTACAAACGGTTTGATCTAGTATGAGTGCATCCTTAAGGTGACGCAACTCGGACGGGTCATTTGACACGGAGCATTCGATAACAGTTTCGCTACGCGCTGGTATAATGTATGTAGGTTCCGAAAAGTGGATAGGCACAGATATAGAATTTTTGAAACAAAGTGAATAAGTATGATAATCAATGTTTACTTTAAAATAACTGAGAAAGTCACTTCCTAATATTCCGTCATAATCAATATTAATATCGTCGGATGTGACATGAAATTTATATTTTATGGAAAAATTATCTAAAATAAAATCTAACAGTAATGTTCCTAATGTTTCGTAGCAAGATTGAGTGCTGTTTATACCCTTGAGTTTTACGATTTCATCAGAAAGCTTAAATTTTCCATTTAAACTCGATTTTTTTATAATAGAGACACTTGCGCCTGTGTCGAGTAACAATCGTAGGGGTTGAACCGAAAAATTCGACCTAAAATAAACATGAGGTAGTGATGTTTTCTTGTTCGATGTGTTCATGCTATATGTTGGTATTTCACCTTTATTATTAATTGAATTATCAGTGGGATTAGCATGGCTCGAAGTTCCTTTTTGAGATGTACATTTTGGATAAGAGATAGTATCATTATGAGAGACAGAATTAGTATAAGAATTAGTACAAGAATTAGTATTAAAATTATTTCTAAGACTCTGATGTTGATTCAGAGGTGTCCTGGGATAATTTTCCCGAGGTAATAAATAATTGGTACTATGACTTTGATTTTGTGTCAAAGATGGACTCGGATGCTGTTCCCGAGGTGTAGAATTAGAATAAGAAATAGTATTTTTTAAATTACATGATTTAGTAGGACTCGGCGGCATTTGACGTCGCTGAGATGTATTGTAAGAATATTTTGTACGATGATTATAACTAAATTCGTTATCATTATATATAGGCTTAGTATAAGATTTAGTATAAGAATTAGTAGAATAGTAATAATTATTTGTGCCTTTAAATGCTTTCGATTTCGGTAGGCACTTTTCCGAAATCAGATTTAGTTTAAATCTTCGTTACTAATATCGGCATTAGAGGTAGAAGGTTGTGCGTCACATAAATGCATATTATTTCTATTAGGTGCATGCGCACTGGGACTTGGTAACGTATTCGTCGTGCGAGTGTCTGGTTGCATATTATGACGAAGGCTATTGTTATATTGTCGCTTTCGACATTCGTTTATCATATGTCCCGGACTTTTACAATAACTGCATATTTTAATAGGATTTTTGCTTGAAATATGAAAATTAGAATGAGGGTTATTATTTTGTGGATTAACGTAATAAGCTCGATGAGATTGTTTTTTCTTATGATTATAGCAGTTAGAAGAATCATGACCAAATTTTTGACATATAGGACACTGTTTATAAGATTTGGAAGATATTTTGCTCAGAATAAATAGTTTTTCTTCTTCTATGGCATGCGTAATTGCCTCGCTTAAATTTTTCGGGTTTCGACATCTAACAATATATCCGTAATTAGAATTCAGACCTAATATAAATGTGTTGAGGGCTAAATCCTCCATAGCGGCAATTCTTCCTATTAGCTCGGACTTATTCTCGCAACTGTAATGTATGTCGGATTGTAATCGCGTTAAACAAGATTCGATTCTAAGTGAATATTGCATTACTGTTTCCGAATTTCCTTGCCTACAATTTTGGAGTTCAATTAAAAGGTGTGTGGAGTGCTTCTTCTCGCCAAAGGTAGTTTTTAGAAATAGTTTTAATTCATCCCAATTATTAAACGTTTTTAGAGAGCACGCGATTTGAGCTTTTCCTTCTAACTGGGATATGATATAACGATATAAAACTACTTGCTGTTCCGAGTTCGCGAGTGCTATGGCGTTATCACAATTTGTGAGAAAAGCCGGAAGTGATTCTCTATCACCATTGTAAGGTTTGATGAATTTTACAAGGACGGATAAGGGAATTTTGTCGGACATTTCTATTTCTTCTGGTTTGTCCTTTAAAGTTTTAACCTTATGCATACGGAATTAGAAAGATTTAGGAGTTAGTAAATACAAAATTGGTAAAATGAGAATATTATTGTACACGACAAATGACAAAAGAATGTAAGGAAATAGAAGAGAAATAGTATAAATTTATAGCTAAATTAAAGTTACCTAACTTACAATATCACGATCACTACGGTGTACATTGGTTGCTATGCCGGTGTCGTGTTGCGATGACGTGCAGCGGAGTCGCGTTGCCGTGAGACCCAGGGAGTCGTTTGACGGCGGCGTCCACGTGGTCGTGCGATGGGAGTGCAGCAGCTCAGGGCAGGCTTACACGCTGGTGGTGTAGACTAACAGCCTTCATGAACTTCGGGTTGACGATGGTGTCCCAAGCTCGTGGGGTTGAGACCTCGTTGGTGCTTTAATGATGCAGGCTCACACTCGTGGGGTGGAGACTTACTGTCGATCTTTCACTTCAGAGTTTCCCAGGATTCGGATGCCACGCTACTGATGTACCGGTAGACCTTGCGACATCCCACTTCTGACACCAAATTTGTTAGGAGGGCCGCTCTGAAGGTGTTTTTAAAAAAAAAACTTTTACACCCAATCCCAGAAGTTCTTTTGGTTTATTTCCCCAATATTAAATTAATACAAGAAATGTACAAAAAAACCGCGAACGGCGTGTGCGATATGCACTTAATATGGGTTGGAACTGCACTGCCTCGATTACCTCAAACTCTAGGCTTTTATAGTAAATATAATAATCGAGTCAGCGCTTTTATCTAACTAGGGTTGGACATAACAGTCCGTAAAAGTTATATGCGATCTTCTATAAGCCAGGAACGCTTATCGAGTTTTGCACTCTTAGCCATAGAAAGACAAGGTCATAGATTCATTTGCTGAACAAAAAGCTCGAAGAGTGAAATTGTAATTTTAATCGACTCCGCCGAGTCGGTAATTCATTCTTGGGGCGATGTATACACTTTTACAACAAAATCCCAGAAAATATACAATATTTGTCAATATTGTATATTTTCTGGTTATTGTTATTGTATATTTATTTAATAAGTTGTTCAAACATTTTATTAAATAAAATATTTTCATTAAATGTAAGATTAATCTTTTCTAAATGCACCGGTCATAACCTTTCTGTTTTGGACACCTCAGTACGCACGGTGTAAATAAAGTACATGAACAATGGCTACAACACCGTAGGTCCGAAAAATAGAGAAAATCCATATATTTTTTTAATTTTTTGTTTAAAAAGTAGGTAAGTGAAAAATAAAAACCATTTGTTTAAGGATAATTATTATTTATGTGAAAATTAATAGGATAGATTTTTATTATTTAATAAAAGTAATTTTTCGTTATTCTTAAATTATTATAACTTTCCTATTTGTTAATAAAATACACGTTTTATTATTTTTGCACTTTAGGTTCGTATTTTCGTTCTTTTCCGTATTATATCATAAATCCAGATTCCAGTCCAATGAACTCTATTTCTACCTACTTTTTGTGTAGATAATGTACAAAACATATTGTAATTAACTATCTGCTAATTTTTATTTGCTGTAGGTTAATTTCAGAGAATTACAAAGAATATACAGAGGTATACTTACTGCTACATAATTACATTATCTACAAAGACTATGGCCATCGACGTTTTTTTTTTTTTTTTTTTATAGAAGAGGGGGCAAACGAGCATGCGGCTCACCTGATGTTTAAGTGACTACCGCCGCCCATGATCAACCGCAACACCAGGAGAATTGCGGGTGCGTTGCCGGCCCTTTAGAAAGGAGTAAGCTCTTTTCTTGAAGGTCCCCAGGTCGTATAGGTCCGGAAAAATCGCCGGTGATAAACTATTCCACAGAGAGGTTGTACGTGGAAGAAAACTCCTTGTGAAACGTACAGTGGTGGACCGCCAAGCATCCAGATGGTGTGGATGTTATCGGGACGTTTGCCGTGTCGTGCGTTCACGAAATTTGGCGGCTGGGATTAATCCGAACAATTCCTCAGAGCACTCCCCGTGATAGATGCGATAAAATACGCAAAGAGATGCAACATCTCTTCGCAACGCCAGTGAATCGAGCCGATCGGAAAGCACTCGGTCGTCGACGATTCGAGCCGCTCTGCGCTGGATGCGGTCAAGTGGAAGGAGCTGGTACTGGGGAGCCCCAGCCCAGAGATGGGAACAGTATTCCATGTGCGGCCGAACCTGCGCCTTGTAAAGTTGCAGGCGGTGTGCCGGCATGAAATACTGTCCCGCTCTGCTGAGCACGCCAAGCTTTTTAGAGGCCAATTTGGCCTTCCCTTCCAAGTAACCACGAAACTGCACGTCACTCGATATGTCGACGCCGAGGATTCCGATACTGGCTGAGGCAACAAGGGGAGTGCCTTGAAACTGAGGGGATACGACAAAGGGGTTCTTTTTAGCGGTTACTTGTGTGTACTTGGCAAACTTGTGTCTTCTGGGGGTTAAACTGGACTAGATTTAGTCGTCCCCAATCCGAGACTCTGTTCAGCAAAGACTCGACTTCAGACACAAGTTTGTCCCGGCACTCGGAGACGTTTTCCCGAGAAATATTGGCTCGGCCGGTGTAAAGAGCATCACCAGTGCTGTCATCCGCATAGCAATGAATGTTACGGGTATGCAACATATCATTGATATGCAGAAGAAACAGCGTTGGCGATAGCACGCAGCCCTGTGGAACACCAGCATTAATAGGCTTGCAATCGGAGCTTGCACCGTCTACAACGACCTTGATGCTCCGATCTGCAAGAAAGCTGGTGATCCAATCGCACAATTTCTCGGGAAGCCCATAGGAAGGGAGCTTCGAAAGAAGCGCTTTGTGCCAAACCCGATCGAAGGCCTTCGCAATGTCCAAACTAACGGCCAATGCCTCCCCCTTGAACTCTACTGCCTCCGCCCATCTGTGAGTGAGGTAGACCAGAAGATCACCAGCTGACCGACCACGGCGAAAACCGTATTAGCGGTCACTAATCAGCTGGTGATCCTCA
Source organism: Parnassius smintheus behrii (assembly GCA_036936625.1). Taxonomy (NCBI): domain Eukaryota; kingdom Metazoa; phylum Arthropoda; class Insecta; order Lepidoptera; family Papilionidae; genus Parnassius; species Parnassius smintheus. Next base: position 14,820,029 of record JAUPFT010000020.1, on the reverse strand, counting down.
AGGTACCTCATGAGCTGGCAGTTTACAATGGATTCCATTGTTTTGGAGAACAAGGAGGTGATGGCGATTGGCCGGTAGTTGGACGGGTCTGAGCGGTCGCCTTTTTTAGGGATCGGGTGGACGAAAACCGTCTTCCATGATTTTGGGACTACGCCTAGGGAGTAGGAGTACCGGAAAAGACGCGTTAAAACCGGTGCCAACTCTGGAGCACACGTCCTCAGCACAATTGGGGGGATTCCGTCAGGCCCACTCGACTTGTGGATGTCCAGGGAGAGGAGTGCTTTGCGAACCGAGCGCTGTGTGAACTGCACTTCCGGCATGGAGCACTCACACCGCGGGATGGTCGGCGGCGTACTCCCCCCGTCATCGAGAGTCGAGTTAGACGCAAAGAAGGAGCCTAGAAGATCGGCTTTCTCCTTTGCAGTATGGGCCAGTGAGTCGTCCTCCCTGTGCAGAGATGGAAGAGATGGCTGACAGAAATTCCCCTGGACAGCCTTGGCGAGAGACCAGAATGCACGGGTTCCAGAAGGAAGGCGAACTAGTTTCTCGCCAATTCTGCCTATGTGCTCTGACTTTGCCTTGGCAATGACTCTTTTGAAGGACCTAGAGGCGGAATTATACTTCTTTTTTAGAGCGCTGGTGTTTACATCCCGGGACGCTGATGCATCAACCCAGGCTTGATAGCACTCCTGCTTATAGCATGATGCTATTTTACAGGAGCGACCAAACCATGGCTGAGATTTGCCTCCAATGGGCACCACAGAGGAAGGAATAAAAAGTTCCATACCCTGAAGTACCACATCAGTAACATAATCCGCAACAACGTTGGGATCATCCGGCGAGAAGCAAACCCGCCCCCAAGGGTAGGATGCAAAGAAAGACCGCATCCCATCCCAATCGGCTGACCTATAGTGCCAAACACGGCGGCAGCCTGCAGAATGCAACCGCGATTTCAGCGTGAGTGGCGCAACACTCCGGACCAGACAATGGTCCGAGGAGCCTAAAGGGGCGTCGACGGAAATCTGATATCCGTCCGGGTGAGAGGTCAGCAGAAGGTCCAACAGGGAAGGTGCATGATCCTCCACATCTGGAATCCGCGTAGGCGAAGTAACCAGTTGTGTCAGACCATATGCCAAGGCAAAATCATGAACAGATCTTCCCGCATGATCGGTTAAACGTGAACCAAGCCATTCGGCGTGATGGGCGTTAAAGTCGCCGAGGATCACGATCTCTGCGGAGGGGATCTGCTGTACGTATTTTATACATTGATTTATATATTACACTAGATCAATAATAACGGCGCCAAAGCGTTGCCACTGCACATATGGCCACAGCCATATTCTTAGCTAACGTCAGTTCAGTGTTCAATGTGACGCCGACAGAGTTGAACCGCGACAAAAATGGGTAAATGCGTAGTGAAAGAATGCTATTCAAGGTCACAAAAACGTAATAAATCAAGCGGAATCACTTTCAACACATAATTTTTAGTTTTGTTTTCATATAAACGTAAAAAACTTCAAATAATTAAATAAAATTATCGAATATTGTCATTAAGGTTCAAGGTAATGGGAGACTATATAATTAATGTAGTAAGTTAATTATTACCTCTGATTTTAAATATTTCGGAAATTATAATAAAAACTACGTTTTAACTTTCATACAAAATAATTAATTATTCTTCTTTTAGTTTATTCATGAATTATCAATTAAATATATTTTATTACCTACTTATTTTATATAAATAATTTTGTATTAACTATAATTTAATATAAATTTTATTACAATAAAAATACTTATAAAAATATGTTTTATTTCATCATTATGTTTACTTCTATTCATCTGATAAGCTTTGAATCCTTTTTCTAAGGGAACGCAATAAAGATTTTAAAATAAAATATATATTTTTAGTATAAAAACAATTAACTGCAGCTTAAAAAAACTCATTTTATTGCGTATTTTAGGTAAAATTTCATATAGTAAGCTGCACCACCCGCCATTGCATGTTTGTGTGTCTATCTTTATCTATAGTCAACCAAATCTAAGAAATACCTTTTGACGTTTCACATTAATCATTCCGCAATAACTTTGCACAAGCGTACTCACACGATTTAAAATAACCTTTTACGTAAATCCGAAGAATTATGAAGTTATCGATATTTCACTACAACGTGTATAGTTTTTTATCACTAATTTAAATTTGAATGTTTCAAACAAAGCAAAATGTTAAAAAATAGTATTAACTTTTTTAATTGACGTCGTTTCAATGACATGTTGCTTTGTATATTACCGTAGTGTTTGAATGATTAAAATTCATGGTTATGCGAATAATCGCCAAAAAATAAAATAATTGGTAAAAATATTCTAATAATCGAATCATTAATTTCTTTAATGTATTATTTGTTTAATTTCATTTTTATTTTCAAAATTCCTTAAATTACATGAATCATGAATAAAACAAGTTTATTTTTTTCACTTTATCAAAGTAAATTTTTGTAGGCAAAAAACTTATATAGCCGTACTAAAATAACCACTACATAATTTCAATATCCCGCCATTTCGGTACCAGTTACTCGACTCTACAGAATCAGTAATTCATTTTTGAGGCGATGTATACGCTTTTATAACAAAATGCAAAAAATATACAAAATTTGACGTAAGTACACATAATTCAAAAACTTTATTAAACTAAGTTTGTATAAAAAGGGTTATTTTAATATTAAGGAATTTATGGATGATAATAAGCCCTCCCTCTCAGAAATGAGGGGAGGCCTGTGCCCAGCAGTGGGACGTATATAGGCTGTAACTTTAACTTAACTTTAATAAGCCCTGGGAAGGTTGAACGCTACCAAGCTATTTCTAATTTGTTTGTGTTGTTTATTGTAACACGCATGATTGTAAGTTCTTTTTTTTAAACTAGTCCCGTTGGGTTTCTTGCTAGTTCTTCCCAGGGCACAGGTATTTTTTGCGAACCAGTGGTAAATGAAAAAAGTGACTTTCAATAAGTATTATTCATGTGTATTGAATAGAAAATTTTCTGTTTCTGTTTCGAGAACTTACTGTGCGTAATTTTGTGATTTTGTGTTTGTCTTTTTATTTTGTGACTCGGCTTTAACCTTTTGGACTGTTTCTTCTATAATAACTTTTTGTACGTGGTAGAGCCACTCTACATCTATATTATAGTTGTAGCACTAATGTGTCGGCTCAGCCAGGGCAGGACCACGCTCTCACAGAATACCAGCGTAAAATAGCAGCGTAATGCTAATGTGTTTCATATGGTGAGTGTAGAGAACCGTAGACCCTTTTTACTGGAATCGAGGCATTCCATCTTAGTCCTCAGGAGTGATAACAAATTTGCATTTTGATTCTTAATTGACGACAAATGTGTATGTATATGGGCCATAGCATCCACTTACCATCAGGTGGACTGTGTGCTCGTTTGTCACCCAATGCTATAAAAAAATATTCATTGAAGCACGTGCCCATGTCACAAAGGATGATTGAGCAAAAGTGGTAGAAAAAACAAAAAATAAATATTATGGACAACTTTGAAAGAGACATTAATTTTGACTGCATTATTGAAAATCAAATAATAATAATTAATATAAACACCGACATCCCTACAAGTTGTACTGAAAGTGATTGAATAAATTTATTTTTAATCTAGTTTCAATCTTAAATTTTTATAACTGTGCCTCTAGAAATAATTAGTAACAACAAATACGAAGAAACGGATAAATCTTGTGTTTTAAATTATTTGTTTTTAATTTATTCTGGTATTATTCAAACCAAACTGTAAATGATTACCAACTCTAAATAATCGATATCGATTTTTTTAAGAATCGAATATTTTACGTTCCCATTTTTTGGTTGGCATGCTTGGTGCAATAAGTCTGACAGCTGTCAAAAGGTATTTCTTAGATTTGGTTGACTATAATCTTAGCGACGATATTGTTTTCGCAACTTGTGTAAGTGAGATAGATATATGTTTATTTAAAATTGTTATTAGTTTAAAAGCTACGTCGTCGCGTTTAGATAGTGGCTACACTTTTTTCTACGCGTGGTAATGTGGTTTGCTCCTCTAGTGTTATATAACTCAATGATTTTATAAGACATGATTTATGTTTTTGTTGTGGTCACAGTATAACTTTGTATTCACTGCCACATTTTATTCTTACCAATGAAGACGAAATTTAAAAAAAAAATGTTTTTAGCAACTTTTTGGTGCCAAATATGTAATTTATCTGTTTATGAACACTATCCTGCCGATTTAATGTTTTTTTTGTAACTAACGATAGTGACAAAGTGGTAAAATAAATAATCAGTTTATTATAATTTGTACATTTTTCTGTGGTGGTTCTCAAAATAGAAAAGGTTTTCCTTCATTGCGTGTTTTTTCTGAACGAATTGCTTTCTAACTCACAATGCCTTGGTATCCCTGTGGAAGAAATGGTCATATTACCATGGAGTGGTTTTAATAAAAAGCAAAAACTTTTTCAGAACCTTTATACGATGAAACGAAGAAGCGATAAATTATTAGATCTAGCTTTAATGGAAGATGATATAATCCCTAACAGTAACAAGAGGTTGGTGATTGTTTAAATAATCTTGAAAGTAATTCTTTTGCATGTTACAAGAAATATTGATAATATTGTTTGTGTTCAAGTAAATTCTAAATTGATAGATCTTTATTAGTTTTAGTAGTATGACACCGAGACGACGTTACACAATTCACGAAATACCGTCTCCACAAGCGTTAGTGTTTATATTAATTTACACCATAAAAATATCAATTTTTATAAAAATATCAATATAAATTTTCAATAACTTTTATATTATTTTTCAGATTAGAAACTGTGACAACAGAACATATAGCAACTAAAGCGTGCCAAATCGTTTTTCCTTGCCTCACAATATAATGATTCTGAAAAAATATCTGAGCCTCTATTGGTTCATTAGATGAATGCTGTATATTGATTAATCGTCAGGAAAACAAATCTATATGTAGAGATAGAGACTTAGATTTACTAATAAAACCTCAACCTTCCTCGAGTAAACATTCACCTTTTTATATTCACCCCCAATGAAAACCTTTCCTTTTTAAGAAGCGGCGTTAAAACAAGAGAAGGAAGGCGCTGAAATACGGGTATTAAAATACTTAAATGTCAAAAAGTAGACTTACATGATGGTAAAGTAACATTGATTAATTTAGAAGAAAATAGTGAGTGTAATGATGACCTAAAGAATAAAAAAATATTCATACAGTAGATTTAGATAAACCATTCCGAGATTTAGATATCATGATTAAAATGAGAAATATATTTGAAGGGGTAAATAAAGAAGACAAACCGAAAGTAAAACTATCCTCTACAAAACTATTGACTGAAGAAGAACTTATTAAGATGCTGGAATTAGAAGTGATCAGGAAAATGTATCAGATGATTGCTTATATTCTGACGCGAGTGAAGACGCGAGGCAAATAAGCAAAGATAGGACACAAGTGAGCGAAGATGATAATATAAATTTTAATGAAACATTACAATTAACTGATGAATGAAAAAGTGAACGCGCCCCTACTATTGTACCTATAGATTTTGATGGGTACAAAAAAAACCTCAAAATATTGCCTGAAACAAATGAACCATACGACATTTTCAAATTGATTGCGACTGATGAGTTTTTACAATGTTAGTTAGTCACAAAGAATAACAATTACGCGTTTAAGTTATTGCCGAATATATTTGATGAATTTGGTATTGATAAAACAGACTAAGACTATGGAAAGATGTAACTGTTTCAGAAATTAAAACATTTTTGGGTATTTTGTTTCACAGGGGAACTACCAAACTAAATCGAGTCACAGACTACTGGAAAAGGCATCCACTGTTTAGTTTACCAACTTTTTCAAAACACATGAGCAGAAACAGATTTCTGTTAATAATGAGATCACTAAATTTTGAAGATGATTTGTCCGATAATAGGCTGTCAAAAATAATACGTTTAATTAACTAACCTGCTTTAATTGACCAGCGAATGGGAGAAATTTATTGCCCGTCTAAAAATCTGGCCATAAATGCTTTTTTTTTTTAAATATTAGTAATCTTATTAATTAACATTACTAATATTCCTTTTAACCACTCCTGGTAGGATTGAAACGCTTGTGTTAGGAGTGGTTCACGACAGTAATCAAATGGTGGATTCGAACCCACGACCTTTTGAGTTCGCGACCCGCGCCCTGCCATTAGGCTACTGTCGCTAATAAATGAGTCAATGGTTTTGTTTCGTGGTCGTTTAATATTCCGTCAATTTTTAAAAGGCAAAAAGCATCCCTACGGTATAAAACTTTATATACTAACCGACAAATATGGGTTAGTTACGAAGATTATTGTATAAGTATACCGGTACTTCGGATACTTTAGTAAAAGGTGCCAATCACAGCGAAAAAGTTGTTTTGAATTTACTATGTGATTATTTCAACAAGGGGTACTCTGATTATATGGATAACTTTTATAAAACAGTAAATCTTGCACAAAAATTATTGACTCTTAAAACATATTATTCAGGTACTTTACGTATCAATCGAAAAAAATAATCCAAAAAAAGTTTTACTAAGAAAATTTAAACCTGGCGAATCGATAACGAAATTCAATATTGGTGGTATTTGTGTTATGAAATGGAGAGACCGACGGGACGTTTTAATGATTTCATCACAATATGAATCCGATATGACCATCGTTACTAATCGACGCGGTGGGACCGTTTCCAAGCCTGAAGTTGTAGTAAAATACAATAAGTACATGGGTGGTATAGATTATCAGGATCAAACGCTTGCATATTATTCATGTGAGCACAACACTATACGTTGGTACAAGAAGTTAGGAGTTCACGTGTTCCAGCAAATGTTATATAATTCGTACACACTTCACGACATTTTTTCGACGAAGAAAAGTTTCTATTATTACAGGCTTGAAATCATAATGAAATTGTTAAATATTCATGTAGAAGACGTTGTGTCTTCGCGGGGCTCAGTTCCGAAAAAGCAAGTGCATGTTCTTTAAGAGTGTTCCCATAAAAATGATAGCAGAAATAGAAAAATTTTACGTCGGTGTAGACAGTGCTGGGTTTCAAAAAAAATCCGAAAAGACACTTCATATTTCTGTCCCGATTGGCCCGAACAATAAACCCGAACCCGATTGTTTCAAAGAGTACCACAACTATTAGTTGTTAATTTTTTTAATAATAAATGATTATCTTCATGGGTTTCTCTCACTTTTATCGTTTACCATAAAATAGTCAACCCACTCAAAGGTCACCCAGAGAGGTTTTATTGGGTGCCGTAAATGTAACAATATACAAAGTGGATTCTATACATTAATCAGATAAGGAACAAATATGTTAAATAGTTGTAATATTAAATTATTTATTTATTTAAGTACACAAACAACAGGTATACACCGCATGCTTCAAGTTATTAAAAAGTTACTTAGTAGTTATAAATACATAAGATACAAAAACTTAGGATAGAACAAAGTAATATTATGTGTATAAAACAATGACTTACACTTATTTATACAAACATAGATTATATAAATAAAGCAGCAGTCATACTGACGACATATCGGGCATCAGCAGTCTCTCAAAACATGTTGCATAATACTATGCAAACGTCAACGCAAACGGCATGTTGATGGCACTTGTGATTAAATTTCTCTTACCAGTGCCACCACCATGTAGGGTTCGTTTGCCATTTTTAGGTGAGTTTTGTTATTTATGCGATTTTTGTAATTAAAGAACACATTACGCCTTTTCTTTTGTAATCCACAAAAATATTAACTGGCACCCAGGTGTGTGTGGGTTAACCGATGCTGCTACGAAATGTGTTACTGAAGTGTCAACATGTTTTCGATAATTTGGAAAAAAGTAGGGTCGTTCCGTTGTCGATCCCAAAAAATCCACCCTAAGGTGGATACTCGGAAACGCGTGTTCATCTATCCACCCTAGACCACAAATAAATAATAATAATCCCAGTCAGCCTTTCGGGTCACCTGAGGCGGCTGGCTGGGCATGTACGTTAAAAGTGACGAATTTATCCAGGATATTAAATTACGTCTACTCAATAACAAAATTAGTTTTGGGGATTGAAAAAATTAACTTATCAGACTCGCCAACTTCCAGTCTCTCGAAGAAGCCGGTTTCCTAAAAGGCTACAGTACCATAGACCACATACATACCTTGCGGTAGATTGTACAGAAGACCGAACAATCCGCAAAGGAGGTGTCGAATTTATCGTCCACAAGTCTCTCGTCTACAACGTTGTAATGATTGGGAGTGTGTCGACGAGGGTCGCGTACCTGATACTCAGAATCACCAAACTGTATTCGCTAAAGGTCATACAGGTTTACGCACCAACCTCGGCACATCCCGATGAGGAGGTGGAGGAAATGTATGAGGATATTTCTAGAGCCATGCATTCCTCCAAAACCCACTACACGGTGTTGATGGGAGACTTCAACGCAAAACTAGGCACAAGAGAAAGCGGTGAGCTGAAGTTAGGGAAATTTGGAGTACGGCAACGGAACCGTAAGGGCCAGCAGCTAGCCGACTTTATAGAGAAAGAAAGACTCTTTATGATGAACTCTTTCTTCCAGAATCGGCCCCACAGGAAGTGGACCTGGTCGAGCCCCGTCGGTTCGACAAAAAATGAGATTAACTTCATTATGACGATCAGACGCCAACTGTTCAGTGATGTCTCAGTGATCGCATGGGTGAAAACTGGCAGTGATCACCGAATGGTTAGAGGCACACTGAACCTAAATGTTAAGTTGGAGAGGTCTCGTCTAATGAAGTCAACGCTCCGTCCCCCTCGTGCTCTAATCCAGAATCCCGAAACCTTTCAGCTCGAGTTACGTAACCGCTTTCAGTGCCTAGAAGATTGCAATGCAGTGGACGATATGAATGACAAGCTCGTGGAAACTGTCCATGCGGTCGGAGCTAAGTTCTGCAAGACCCGCCGCAGAAGAACACAAAAACTCTCCGATCACACTCTTAATCTCATAGCTGTTAGACGGGAGATGAGGCTGCAATCGTCAACAAATTTTACGTTTAATACTGCTCGTATTGAAGAAGCGATTGAGCGGAACCAGGGCACCAAACTCTTTTCCAGAGATCTGTTTGCCAGTAAGAGCCAAATGTCAAAGCTGAAGACTGAGTATGGCAGCATCGTTTTCGGGACACCTAAGATTCCGAGTGAGATTGAGATGTTCTATGGGCAGCTGTCATCATCATCGTTGGAGCCACACGCAAGTGTGAGTAACGATCCAAGAGCAAGTCTTACCCGACACTATTCCGATGATATCCCGGACGTCAGTCTGAGCGAGATTAGAACGGCTCTCCAGCACCTTAAAAACGTCCCCGGGCGAGGATGGAATTACAGCGGAGCTGCTGAAAGCGGGTGGAAAACCTACCTACTTACACTTGTACTTGAAATCCTTCAGAGGCTCTTTAATTTCGCCCTCCATGGTGGCACTACTCCGGAGGCGAGGAGCAGAAGTACGGTAGTCTTGTTCTTCAAGAAAGGTGACAAAGCCCTCTTGAAGAACTACAGACCGATATCCCTTCTGAGCCGCGTCTATGTGCTGTTTTCGAGAGTCATTACGAATCGTCTCGCTCGCAGACTCGACGACTTCCAGCCTCCCGAACAAGCTGGTTTCCGAAAAGGCTTTAGTACTATAGACCACATACACACCCTGCGGCAGATTGTACAGAAGACAGAAGAGTACTATCTGTCATTTTGCCTGGCGTATGTGGACTATGAGAAAGCCTTTGATTCAGTCGAAATTTGGGCGGTGATACAGTCCCTTCAGCGGTGCCAAGTTGACTGTCGGTATATCGAAGTGCTGAAGTGTTTGTACAGTAGGGCTACGATGGCTATCCGAGTACAGAACCAGAGTTCGAAACCTATCCAACTGCAGAGAGGTGTAAGACAGGGTGACGTTATATTCCCGAAACTCTTCACCGCTGCGTTGGAAGACGTTTTCAAGCTACTGTACTGGAAAGGATACGGTATTAACATCAATGGCGAGTACATCACTCACCTTTGATTTGCCGACGATATAAGTCCTTATGGCAGAATCGCTGGAGGACGAGGACTTAAGCACTATGCTCAATGACCTCAATAGTGCCTCCCAACGGATAGGTCTTAAGATGAACATGGACAAAACAAAGATCATGTTTAATGTCCATGTCACACCTATGCCGGTAGTTGTTGGGAGAACTGAGCTCGAAGTTGTTGACGAGTACGTTTACCTGGGACAAATAGTCCGACTAGGTAAGTCCAACTTCGACCGAGAGGTCAATCGACGGATTCAACTCGGCTGGGCAGCGTTCGGGAAATTACGACACATCTTCTCGTCAGGTATACCTCAAAACCTGAAAACTAAGTTGTACAACCAGTGCGTGTTGCCAGTGGTGACATATGGAACTGAGACGTGGTCCTTCACTGCTGGCCGTATGAGGACGCTCAAGCTATGGAGAGGGCTATGCTCGGAGTTTCTCTGCGTGATAGACTCAGAAATGAGGATATCCGCAGTAAAACTAGAGTGACAGACATAGCCCAATGGATTAGTAAGCTGAAGTGGCAATGGGCCGGCCATATAGCTCGAAGAACCGATAACCGATGGGGAAGAAAGGTTCGCGAGTGGCAGCCTCGTACCTGTAGGTGTAGTGTAGAGTGACCCCCAACTAGATGGAGTGAGGAACTGGTTAGACATGCAGGAAGTCGATGGATGCAGGTAGTTCAGGACGTGTTTTGTGGCATTGCTTGGGGGAGGCCTATGTTCAGCAGTGGACTTGTGAAGGGCTGTAATGATGATGATGATGATGATGAAAAAGGCGAACGTAAGGAATGTAAAAATATAGTTACCACAGCCCCGGATCCTCAATTTTTTTTAGGCGGGGCAAAAACTGAAAAATGCTGCCCCGCCCACTTATATTAATTTTTACCTTTATCATCTTTATAATTTCAGCTATCAGATATCCACTAATTGATTGTCATTTGGACGTAGGCCTTCCGGAAGTAATGCATCCATCGCTGTTCTTTCTGTATTAAGCCTGTTTATTTAGAGATATACGAGTATAGACATGAACTTTTAGTATATATATTTTATACACAGCTCACGATAGGATTTAAAATGAAAATATGTATAATAAAAATAGTAATCAAATGTATTATTGTATTTGTTAATTGAAACAGAAACAGAAACTTTTTTATTCAATGTAGATTATAAACAATACTTATTGAAAGTCAATTTTTTGACTTACCACTGGTTCGCAAAAAAAATACCTCTGTCCTGGAAAGAACCAGCAAGAAACCTTTTTTTTCCAAATAATAGCTTACAATCATGTTTACAATTAACAACACAAGACAAATTGGAAATAGCTTGGTAGCGATCACCCTTCCTCGGGGCTATTATCATCCATAATTATAATAACCGTTTTTATACAAACTTAGTTTAAAAGAACATGCTAAGGAGACTAGTGAACACTGCCAGCATCTGTTTCATAATGAATATTTAATCAAAATGTTAGTAGAAATAAGCAGGAACTTAAAACGTTCCTACGAATTATGGTGTGAGCGGAGGTCAGCGGTTGTATTTGAAGATATAGAAAAGAAATTCGATACGCAAGCACTACCATGAAGATTTCGGTGTATGGACGAATGACCTTGGATACCAATGATATATAAACTTATAGATACGTTGTCCGCACTCTAAAATGGCAAGATGAAATGAAGCCAATTAGCCACATCGCACTTAGTCACGCACCAACCCGTCGCGCGACGCTACGTTTGTTTTTAATTTATTATATCGTGATTCGTGTATGTAAACCTGTGCAAAACATAAAGAAAATATGCCGTCGTGTGTTTAAACGATGTACAAATTACACCCCAAAAGTTAAAGACAAAAATGTGTCATTTCATGCGTAAGTTCACAAAACTACCTATTTTCATTTCATTATAATCGACGACGCCGTCTAATGGCGGCCGGCGCATGCAGCTAGTAGTCAAGCAACAGGCAACAGAGAAAGAAAATATGACGCCGTACGGTGTCATATTTTCTTTCTCTTTCTTCACGCGTATAAGTAGTTCTAGTATTTTTGCCGTTTTTAAGCGCCGCGATGTTCGTTCATGACGTGTCTTTAAATAATACGTCATTATTGGATACTATAAATGCTACTGTGGAAGTCATAAAAATAAGTTTCTATTTGTGGATTCATAATTTTAAACTTACATTCTTTATTTGTAAAATGTAACGGCCAGCTTATAAAATATTTAGTAATTAAATAGGTACATTACGAATAGTAATTTTAACTTTATGAGTTTAAAAAAGATTAAAAAATACTAGACATGCAAACATTTTGGAGTGATTTGTTCCTTATGCATCATGCATAAAACTATCCAATAAAGTTTTTTACTGCTATGCCAACGAACGGACCGTATGCGTGCATGTGACTTTATTTTTCAAATACACGATGAAACAATGGAAAAGAATGAAAAAATTAAGAATATTGCTTACCTTTATCTCCTTATTCATAAATATATAATGAACATTCGTTAAAACTCAAGTTATTTTTAATTCAAAATAGACGTTCTCAGTACCAATCTTTTTTTCATTGTCAAAACAAGAATAACAGTACGAAGCAAAAACCATCGGTATTTCCACATTTAAAAGTTATTTGTAACTGTCAATGTTGCCATAGATTTAAATTTTTATGTAATGCAAAAAGAACCGAAGAAGTCACTCAACATTTACGATGCGTTGGTGGGATGACGTAGTAATCTCGATCAACGCAAATTGTACGTTTGTGGCAATGAATGGGTTAAAATTAAATTTATTGTGTGTGCCGCACGATGGACATAATCAGCATTTAGGACATGCTCTTTTATAAGGGTTTGTAGGCCTCCATATACAACCGACGCGACGTGACATTTGCCCCATCGTAACCCTGCCTCTACATTTGGACAAATCTAAAGTTACAGTTTTAAACACTGCACTACAATCGGATACTGCTATAAGCCCCATAAAGAACTCGCAGATTTTTATTTCTTTAGGTACATTATCATAATTTACTGTTATCGAGATGTAGTATCGAAAACTACAGAAAATTGGTCAATTTTGACAGGTCTCCTTTATAATGATTTCTTATATTTACGCGAACACTACACATTGATTAAAACTACTTTTACGGATTTTATCGCGTTTATTTTACTATTATTTTCAACCACCCATGGTTACGGGGGACTGAGATGACTGACGTCCCGATGTCATTGTTAAACCCGGAGTACCTTCAGCTTTTTTAATTATTGTTTATGTCAGTTCATTTTGTATAGATCGGACCATAAACAATAATTAAAAAAGCTGAAGGTACTCCGGGTTTAACAATGACATCGGGACGTCAGTCATCTCAGTCCCCCGTGACCATGGGTGTTGGAAAGCGCCCGAAACGTCGGGAATTGAAAACAATAGTAAAACAAACGCGATAAAAACCGTAACAGTAGTTTTAATCAAGGTCTCCTTTAGGCACGTTGGGCATTATTTGGGAATAATATCCGTTGGGAAAGATTAATTGTGGACTTATTAGTTTAACTTTGATGTTTTGTTATATCCTGTTTCTGTATTTACTTGTATAATAGTGTATTTTAATGTTCTATTAATTTAAGGTTACTTTTAAAAATAATGATTGTTATCTTTATCAGTCAACTGATGGGATAGAGCAGTGATAGTGGAGTAGTTGATTTTCTGGTTTATACGTATAGCGTTGCAGATATTTTATACTTAGACTTTGTTTTATCTCTTAATATATTTAATATTTTATTATTTATTTAATATACATATTATATATAAATCTATTTAGAAGTTAATAATGTCTGATGATGAATCTTTTTATTCCATTTATAGTTCAGATTCCTCATACGCCTCTGGTAATGATCTTACAGATAATTTACTTCCCTTACGCGATCAGTTAAGTAATATTTTTTTGCCTCATAAAAAATATTTTAATGTTTGTCATATTAATGCACAGAGCATTCCAAGTCATTTTTCCTACTTAGAAGAAGCATTCTCACTAGACTGTGTCGATGCTATCTTAATATCTGAGAGTTGGCTAAAATCATCTATTATGTCGAGTTTGTACCCATTACCTAATTTCATTCTTATACGCAATGATCGGACTGAGAAGGGGGGAGGTGGTGTCGCTATATATCTACGAAAAAATATTCCTTATAAAGTTGTTCTATCTTCCCCCTCCCTATTTTCTGCCACTGCTGAGTTTTTATTTCTAGAAATAAACATTATGGGTGCTAGGGCAGTTTTAGGTGTTGTATATTGTCCTCCTTCTGTGGATTATTTTACCTCACTTGAGACGGCTCTTGACACCATTGGATCTGAGTACATACATTGCATGATAATGGGTGATTTCAACACTGATTTGTTAAAAAATACTTCTCGCTCCCAAAAACTTCGATCAATCATTGAATCAGTCGAACTCTGCATTCTCCCATTGGCGGCAACTCATAGAAATACTGACACTGATGATTCGTTGATTGACCTCATCATTACTTCCTCTTCTGATCGTGTGATTCAGTTTGGACAGTTCTCTGCTCCCTGTTTCTCACGTCACGACTTGATTTATTTTTCTTATAAACTTAAACCTCCAAAACAGAAACCTATTTTTCTGCAGTTACGCAATTTTTCAAGAATAAATATTGAGAGTCTCAGGAGAGACGCATCTTCAATTGATTTTGGCCCTTTGGTGGCAGCCTCTAACGTCGATGATAAAACATCCTTTATAAATAATAGCATCCTGAATCTGCATAATATTCATGCTCCGGTACATTATGTAAAAGTTAAGCGTCCTCCTGCTCCCTGGATGACTAAAGGGGTACAAGTGGCAATGGCACGGCGAGATCGGGCTTTCCAGAAGTATAAAAAGAATCGCTCAGAAAAAAAACGACCTTTAAAACGCTAAGAAACAGATGCAATCAGGTGGTACGAAATGCTAAACGCCGCTACATTCATGACAAAATAACTAATTCTTCGCCCACTGAGTTATGGAAATTCCTCAAGTCTATCGGAATTAATAAAACTAACTCTCCGGAATATGGCGCCTCTCTCAATTTGGATGACATTAATCGTCACTTTGTTTCTATTACTTCATTGGACCCTCAAGTCCGTTCTCAAACTATTGCTTCTATAGAATCAATGCAGCGTCTCCAGATCCCTGACTTTTGTTTCTCACCTGTTACTCAGGATGAAATTAAAAAAGCTCTGTTAGCCATTAAATCCAAGGCTGTGGGTTATGATGAAATTAGTAAGCAAATGGTGTCTATGATTCTTGAGTACCTTCTTCCAGCTATAACACACATTATAAATTATTCTCTGGACTCAGGTTAATACCCTTCTGCATGGAAAAAAGCTTTTGTAAGACCTCTTCCTAAAATACCTAATCCTGTTTTCCCTAACCATTTTCGTCCTATTTCAATTCTCCCATACCTCTCTAAAGTTCTGGAAGCCTGTGTTTGTAAGCAAATATCTGTATTCGCTGCAAAACATAACCTGCTGCATGAATTTCAATCGGGGTTTCGCTCTGGTGACAGTACTACCACTTCGCTTATCAAAGTCACAGACGATATAAGAAAGGGCTTAGATGAGCAAAAATTAACAGTGGTGGTGCTTATTGACTTTTCAAACGCTTTCAACACAGTGGATCATGGTATCCTCCTATCCATCCTTAAACACCTTAAATTTTCATCCCCAGCCTTGGAATGGTTTTCTTCTTATATTCGCGGTCGCCAGCAATCGGTTCGCTCAGGTCAGCGGTTTTCTGCATGGGCTGAAATTGAATCTGGTGTGCCGCAAGGCGGAATACTTTCTCCTATTATGTTTTCCTTATTTATAAATTCTATCTCCTCAGTTTTAGATTGTTCGTACCATCTGTATGCGGATGATCTCCAGCTCTATGTACAGTCAAGCTTAAACAATCTTAACTTTGTAATACACAAATTAAATGATAACCTGGAAGCCATAAGAGAATGGTCATGTAAATATGGCGTTTCTGTTAATCCTGCCAAATGCAAAGTTGTAATATTCGGAAGTTCGCAATTATTGGCTAAGGTTGATTATGGATATCTCTCTCCTGTATTTTATAATGGAAGCTTGATTCCATATTGTGATTCCATAAAAAATCTTGGCCTGTACATGGATAAAACTATGACCTGGAAGTTGCAGATCTCTGAAGTTAGTCGTAAAGTTGTTGCTACCTTGCGTTCCCTTTATCGTCTTAAAAATTTCCTACCCTTCAAAACCAAGCTAACGCTGGTTCATTCCCTTATTCTACCCATTATCGACTATGCTGATGTATGTTACCCAGATCTGTCAGAAAATCTTCTAAACAAGTTGGAGCGCCTTCTTAATAATTCCATAAGGTTTATTTTTGGTTTACGTAAGTATGACCACATATCATCCTATCGTTCAAAGCTTAAATGGCTACCTATACGTCAAAGGCGATGCTCTAGAATTTTACTTGTACTTTATTCAATTTTAAACGATCCAAGGTCGCCTTCTTATCTTAAGGATAATTTTCATTTTTTTCATCTGATCGACGGTCGAACATCCCGACAGTCAAACCGTCTGAGGTTAAGGTTTCCACAGCATAAGTCAAATTTTTTCAGGTCGTCTTTTACGATACAAGCTATACAACTTTGGAACACCCTCCCCAACGATATTAAGAATGCCACAAATAAAAAAGCTTTCAAAGTTCTTCTCCGAAAACATTACCTGAAGGAAACTACTAATTAACGCTAATTTTGTCTTTCTTTTCTTCTTTTTTACTTCAAATATTTATTTCATTATATATTATTCAAACATTATATTATATATATGTATATGTGTATATGTATATGTATGTATATATGTATATATATATATATATCATTCATTTGGATATTTATTTACGAAGTTTATAAGCATGTATATATATTATATATATGTATGTATGTATTATTGTACGTATATTGATACTATATGTGTGTATATTTAAATGTAATGTATATGTATGTAATTTGCATATCTGTATATTTTAATGTATATGCACTTATTTACGTATAATGGTCGCACCTGCCAACAATTGTCCTTGGCACCCAGGGTTGACCGGCAGAGAATGCCACATGGCATTAAGTCCGCCCTATGTACCCTTTAGCTTAAGGTGTTACGTGTAAGTTTATAAATAAATAAATAAATTATTTGATGATATATTTTTTCGGGAAGTACGGCCTAAGAGTTTGAGTTAGATTTATATAACATTTTAAGAATGTTTGCTTACACACGTTCCGTATCATTGATACGGCTGATACGGCAGTAGCTACCAACGCACCTGGTGTAAACTCAAATTTGACAGTGCAATAAATAAAACAAGTTCATGGTTTCCAAAGTCAAATTATATTTAGCGTTCTTGAGCTTCTATACTTTGTGTACATATACGAATGGCATCTTATTTCTTGATCAGTTTTTTTTATTCCAGTAATGATATCATCGGTATTGGATTTTTCATATACCTAGCTAAAGATCCTCTGCATACAGTTGCTACGAGCAACAATGTGAACAATGGTCACCAGTATATCTTTCCATTCATCCATCCCTTTTCTTATGTAATGTGTGATCTTAATAAATAGTGTTGGGGCGAACCCCTGGCTGAAAGATATAAAAGTTATGTCTTTTTCCCAGCTTCTCCATCAGCTGTCGATTCTTAGAGCTATATGGCCAGCCAATTTACCTTACTGATCCGTTGGGTTATGTCGGTTACTCTGGTTCTACTCCGGATATCTTGCCATATATTGGACTATATAAAGCAGGAAAGCACATCGGTACTCGTTTCCTCGTAAAGATGTCACATCCCGACAGTACTTAGTATGAACTCGTAGATGGAGAATCGTCTTACATTGCAAAGCCATGTTGCACATTTAAACGGTTTTAGCATGATTAGGGGATATAGGATGGGAACGGCCACGAACTCACGGAATACCAGTGTGAAACAGCAGCTTATCGCAGAGAAAACAAATGACCATAATTAGTGGTGATGAGGCATTCCATTTTAGTTCTCAGGGGTGACAACGCATCTGCATTTTGATTCTTAATCAAGGACAGATGTCGATGTCTAAATGACCACAGCATCCACTCACCATCAGATGAACTGTGAGCTCATTTTTATGTATGTAATTTCGAATTTTACAGGAGCGACCAAACCAAGGCAGGGATCTGCCACCGATAGGCACTACAGATGATGGGACAAAGTTCTACCCCCGAAGCACCAGATCGCCGCGGATGTTGGGTTCATCCAGCGGGAAGCAAATCTGCCCCTATAGGTAGGATGCTAAAAAGGTCACGTCCCATCCCAATCTGCTGACTTAAAGTGCCACACACGGCGGTAGCTTACAGATATCATCATCACCATCATCATCATTACAGCCCTTCACAAGTCCACTGCTGAACATAGGCCACCCTCAAGTAACGCCACAAAGCACGGTCCTGAGACACCTGCATCCATCGACTTCCTGCATGTCTTACCAGGTCGTCACTCCATCTAGTGGGGGGTCGTAGGGCGAGCGACTACGCCTACCAGTACGAGGCTGCCACTCGAGAAACTTTCTTCCCCATCGGTTATCGGTTCTTCGAGCTATATGGCCGGCCCATTGCCACTTCAGCTTACTAATCCGTTGGGCTATGTCGGTCACTCTGGTTTTACTGCGGATATCCTCATTTCTGAGTCTATCACGCAGAGAAACTCCGAGCATAGCCCTCTCCGTAGCTCGCTGAGCGACCTTGAGCGTCCTCATACGGCCAGTAGTGAAGGACCACGTCACAGATCCGTAAGTCATCACTGGCAACACGCACTGGTAATACACTTTAGCTTTCAGAGATTGAGGTATACCTGACGAGAAAATGTGTCGTAATTATCCGAACGCTGCCCAGCCGAGTTGAATCCGTCGATTGACCTCTCGGTCGAAGTTGGACTTACCTAGTCGGACTATTTGTCCCAGGTAAACGTACTCGTCAAGAACTTCGAGCATAGTGCTCCCAACAACTACCGGCATAGGTGTGACATGGACATTAAACATGATCTTTGTTTTGTCCATGTTCATCTTAGACCTATCCGTTGGGAGACACCATTGAGGTCTAGTGCTAAGGTCCTCCAGCGATTCTGCCATAAGGACTATATTGCCAGCAAATCGAAGGTGAGTGATGTACTCGCCATTGATGTTAATAACGTATCCTTTCCAGTCAAGTAGCTGGAAAACGTCTTCCAACGCAGCGGTGAAGAGTTTCGGGGATATAATATCACCCTGTCTTACACCTCTCTGCAGTTGGATAGGTTTCGAACTCTGGTTCTGTACTCGGATAGCCATCGTAGCCCTACTGTACAAACACTTCAGCACTTCGATATACCGACAGTCAACTTGGCACCGCTGAAGGGACTGTAGCACCGCCCAAATTTCGACGGAATCAAAGGCTTTCTCATAGTCCACATATGCCAGGCAAAGTGGCAGATTGTACTCTTCGGTCTTCTGTACAATCTGCCGCAGGGTATGTATGTGGTCTATGGTACTGAAGCCTTTTCGGAAACCGGCTTGTTCGGGAGGCTGGAAGTTGTCGAGTCTGCGTGCGAGACGATTCGTAATGACTCTCGAAAATAGCATGTAGACGCGGCTCAGAAGGGAAATCGGTCTGTAGTTCTTCAAGAGGGCGTTGTCACCTTTCTTGAAGAACAAGATCACCGCACTTCTGCTTCACGCCTTCGGAGTAGTGCCACCATGGAGGACAGAATTAAAGAGCTTCTGAAGGACTTCAAGTACCGGATTTCCACCCGCTTTCAGAAGCTCCGCTGTAATTCCATCCTCGCCCGGGGACTTGCCGTCCGGGATATCATCGGAATAGTGTCGGATAAGACTTGCTCTTGGATCGTTACTCACACTTGCGTGTGACTCCAACGATGATGTGTACGGCTGCCTATAGAACCTCTCAATGTCACTCAGAATCTCAGGTGTCTCGGAAACGATGTTGCCACACTCAGTCTTCAGCTTTGACAGTTGGCTCTTTCTGGCAGACAGATCTCTGGCAAAGACTTTGGAGCCCTGGTTCCGCTCGATCGCTTCTTTAATACGAGCAGTATTAAAGTTGCGTAAGTCTCGCCGCATCCATTTAGAGATCTGTCTGTTCAGTTGCCTGTATGCTGTCAAATCTGTTGACGATTGCAGCCTCATCTTCCGTCTAACAGCCATGAGATTAAGAGTGTGATCGGAGAGTTTTTGTGTTCTTCCGAGGCGGGTCTTGCAGAACTTAGCTCAGACCGCATGGACAGTTTCCACGAGCTCGTCATTCATATCGTCCACTGCATTGCAATCTTCTAGGCACTGAAAGCGGTTACGTAACTAGAGCTGAAAGGTTTCGGGAGTCTGGATTAGAGCACGAGGGGGACGGAGCGTTGACTGCTGACGGGCGATGAAGCTGCAGTCGTCACTGCAGCTTCATCGCCCGTCTAACATCCATGAGATTAAGAGTGTGATCGGAGAGTTTTGCGTTCTTCTGCGGTGGATCTTGCAGAACTTAGCTCCGACCGCATGGACAGTTTTCAAGAGCTTGTCATTCATATCGTCCACTGCATTGCAATCTTCTAGGCACTGAAAGCGGCACGTAACTCGAGCTGAAAAGTTTCGGGATTCTGGATTATAAATATAATATTTAGAGCACGAGGGGGACGGAGCGTTGACTTCATTGGACGAGACCTCTCCAACTTAACGTTAGGTTCAGTGTGCCTCTAACCATTCGGTGATCGCTGCCAGTTTTCACCCTTGCGATCACTGAGACATGACTGAACAGTTGGCGTCTGGTCGTCATAATGAAGTCAATCTCATTTTTTGTCGAACCTACCTACCTACTGCCTACAGATCTAGACAAAAGTAATATCTTTAGTATCTGCCCAATTATTTTTCACGCAATTATTTTTATACAATTATCTTTCGAACGCCAACGACTCTAGTAAGTGACAAAAGTAATCGGCCGCTAGAACGCCTACGACGTGTTTAGGCAACAAATAGATGTGCTACTTTATAATCGAATATTATAGATTTTTTTTTAATTTGGTCCCCCGTATTTCAACAAAATTGAACCAAAGTTAGGCTTGATATTACTACTATTCATTCCTTTCTAGAACTTGTTTTAGGCGAAGATAAAACTTCAAAATAGACAGCAGACGTCATTGCCCTTCTTATTAGTTTGTGCCATAGTCACTTTGAAGCGACACTAGTGATGGGGTAATTTAACCTTCCACAATTTACAAGTAGATTGTGCTAATTGGCCTAAAATGTTGATTAAAACTAAAAACAATGCGTCTATTGAGGAATTAGTATTACTTTATTATTAATACGATTAATATACATCGTACAAATATAAAAATCAAATTAATAATGTTAAAATCTACATACATTTAAAACATCGATTTATCTATGTACATCAAGTAGTCACGTCACTAATTTGGATAGCTAGTTATGGCGGCTCCACATTATCGCCGTGAGGTCCGTAAACAGGCGTGAACGTGAACGGTTTTCGCGGGGTTCACGCGCGTTCACGCCTGTTCTCCGATGAGAGTCGGTATTTTGTTCATTCCTACAGATAATTGCATTCGTAACTTGGGCCTTAATATGGATGAAGGTTTAACATTTGTACAACACGTACAACAAAAGATAGGAAAATGTTTTGGGTCTTTAAAATCTCTTTACAAAATTCGTTTTTTTCTGAAAACAAATATCCGGGCTCCGTCTTAGCAATAGTCCGGTCTTGTCACATTTGCATTATTGCGACTTGGTATATGGTCCTTGCCTCTCGCAGAAAACCATAGCGAGAATACGAAGGGTTCAAAATGCGTTTATGCGTTATTGTTTTGACATTCCTAGGACTACCTACATAAATCTTTTCTGGTAGGCCCAAAGGCGATTGTCTCTTTTACCTAAATTTACATAGCACATATGAATAAATATTTTAGTCTATTCTTCATTTTTGTATTACGTCAATGCCAAAATTAGGTTATGATATTGTTTTTTTAAATAGTCGGCTCTGGCAAAATACCAGGCCAGTTTGTCTCATTACTTTTATGTTACTTGTGTATGTTTCTAAGTTAAGTTTGTGACGATTTATATTTGTATTTTAATAACATGTGTGAACTGAGACAAATAAAAAGCTTATTATTATTATTATTTTGTCCACATTCAAGGTGTGCCAGTTCATTTCGGACTACAAAGGCGTACGGACGATGTATTTATCATACACCGTCCTCTTTTTTTACAACTCTTTCTAATAAATTTTTTGTTTTGGACGTCTAAATAGTGATATGCTGCCACAGCAAATAAAGTTATTGCAGCAGCAGTGAGCATCCCGTGAATGTGGCAGGCACGTCTTGTGTCGTGAATTCACGGCGTAAATTTGCGCGTGAATTCACGGCGCTAATGTGGAGCCGCCATTACATATTTATTTACCTATGCTTCATTTGTGCTAAGGATGGGCAGGTGAAAACAATATCGATATATATCGTATTGATATTTTTAAACGGTATCGATATATATCGCATGTTAAATATCGAAATATCATCATGTTTTGCATGATGTAGTAAGATAAGGCCTTACTGGTGGTGGTTGGATGACGAAAAAAAAAACGTTAACACAGCACATTAATGCTTTTGTAGCTACTTTTGTTCCTTACTCTTGTCGATTAATACAATATTTATCCAAAATTAAAAATACATTAAAATTGTTAGGAATTTAGATATTTTTTACCCAAGCCTAATAAGCGGCCGCGCCCGCGCCCTCGCCGTTGCTGATTTTGGGCGTCAATAGTCACTTGTTGAATTTATTTTCCTGAAAACATTATCTAATCATGAGTGAACATTTATAAATATCATCATCATCATTACACCCCTTCACAAGTCCACTGCTGAACATAGGCCTCCCCCAAGGTATGCCACAAAGCACGGTCCTGAGCCACCTGCATGTCTTACCAGGTCGTCACTCCATCTAGTGGGGGGTCGCCCTACACTTCGCCTACCGGTACGAGGCTGCTACTCGAGAACCTCTTTTCCCCAACGGTTGTCGGTTCTTCGAGCTATGTGGCCGGCCCCTTACCATTTCAGCTTACTAATCCGTTGGGCTATGTCAGTCACTCTGGTTCTACTGCGGATATCCTCATTTCTAAGTTTATCACGCAGAGAAACCTCGAGTATAGCCCTCTCCATAGCTCGCTGAGCGACTTTGTGCGTCCTCATACGGCCAGCAGTGAAGGACCACGTCTCGGTTCCGTAGGTCATCACTGGCAACACGCACTGGTTGTACAACTTAGTTTTCAGGTTTTGAGGTATACGTGACGAGAAGATGTGTCGTTATTTCCCGAACGCTGCCCAGCCGAGGTGAATCCGTCGATTGACCACTCGGAGAGTTTTGCGTTCTTCTGCGGTGGATCTTGCAGAACTTAGCTCTGACCGCATGGACAGTTTCCACGAGCTTGTCATTCATATCGTCCACCGTATTGCAGTCTTCTAGGCACTGAAAACGGTTTTGTAATTCGAGCTGAAAGTTTTCAGGACCCTGGATTAGCGCACGAGGGGGACGGAGCTAGTTGACTTCCCTAGACGAGACCTCTTCAACTTAACGTTTAAGTTCAGTGTGCCTCTAACCATCCGGTGATCGCTGCCAGTTTTCACCCTCGCGATCATTGAGACATTACTGAACAGTTGGCGTTTGGTCGTCATAATGAAGTCAATATTATTTTTTGTCGAACCGTCGGGGCTCGACCAGGTCCACTTTCTGTGGGGCTGCTCGAGCTGTGGAAGAAAGAGTTCATCATAAAGAGCCCCCCTTTCTCCATAAAGTCGGCCAGCTGCTGGCCCCTACGGTTCTGTTGCCCCACTCCAAATTTCCCTAACTTCAGCTCACCGCTTTTTCTTGTGCCTAGTTTTTCGTTGAAATCTCCGATCAACACTGTAGTGAACTTCAGCTCACCGCTTTTTCTTGTGCCTAGTTTTTAGTTGAAATCTCCGATCAACACCGTGTAGTGGGTTTTGGAGGAATGCATGGCTCTAGAAATATCCTCATACATTTCCTCCACCTCCTCATCGGGATGTGCCGAGGTTGGTGCGTAAACCTGTATGACCTTCAGCGAATACCGTTTGGTGATTCTGAGTATCAGGTACGCGACCCTCATCGAAACACTCCCAATTTTTACAATGTTGTTGACGAGAGACTTATGGACGATAAATCCGACATCTCCTTGGGACAGATGGTCGCCCTCCCGGTGATAGAACAACTTGCCGGACTCGAGGATTACCGTGTCCTCCCCCTCTTCGGACCTTGGATAATCCAATAAGATGCCAGCGTAACTTGTCTACCTCTTCTTCCAGCTCCAGTATCTTCTGGTCAGTCCCCAGGGTGCGTGCGTTATATGTTGCCAGGTCGTCGTCGTAGGTGGCAACCGAACATCCACCGGAGACTCTTAGCACCCTCCTGCTCCGCCATTACCATGGTCGCCACCGTAGCCAGGAATAGCGGGGCCGCCGGTGACTGGGGGCCGTTTGTTCGTGTCGTTGCTCATGGGGGGATATTTGCCATAGTTGCCACGCTTGGCGAGCGGGTTTGCAACCGTTTTTTATTATATTATTGTTGTTATCAGGAAGATGCTGCTGCCCACCTCCTGTCTGTGTCCCTCTGTCGCCTCTTACGACACCCACGGGAAGATATGGGCTAGGGGATACTCTCAACCGCCAATACACGGCACAGCACATATTATACAGATCCGTAATAGTTTGCTTTTGTTATTTCCTATTTCCCACAAAACAAGCCTAGAGCTTAGTGCAGTTACAGTTGTATTGTTAAATAATCTATGACAAAATAACATTGAGATGATACCATAATAATTATGTTTTGCTAAATTTGGCAAGGAACACTTGAAATCATTAAGTGGTTTAAATAGTAAAACTGAAACAAATTCATTTTCAAAAAAATCATATTGTAAATATATAATGTAAATACTTACGATGTACATACTTGAATAAAATATAACTGAATTAAAAATTAAATTATATTAAAATAAAAAGTCATATAAATATGAGAACTGACAGAACAAACTTCTCCAGCATAAAAGGTGCACTCAGTAGACATAAAGTTGAACCGGCACTGATTGACTGGATAGTTTACATGCTCAGTACACGAATAATAAAGATTGCTGGTGAATCTCAACCAATCCTAATTAAGAAAGGTTGCCCGCAGGGTGGGGTCCTCTCACCTCTCCTGTGGAATATGGTCATTAATGAACTCATCAGCAAATTAAATACTAATCACTTTTATACAGTAGGTTATGCTGATGACCTGACTATACTGGTCTCGGGAAAGACAGCTAGCATAGTGTGCGACCTGACCCAAGCGGCTCTCCGTATAGTGGAGAGATGGTGCAGGGAATACGACTTAACCGTCAATCCAAATAAAACGGTTTTAGTAATGTTCACACAAAAACGGATGCTGAATAACTATCACCTTCCAAGTCTTTTCAGCACAAAACTCCAGCTATCCTCTGAGGTAAAATATTTAGGTCTTACTTTGGATAGCAAACTTAACTGGAATAAAAACATAGAAAACAAAATCAACAAAGCTAGTATAACTTTCTGGCAATGCAGAAACATGATTGGCAAAAGATGGGGACTGACGCCAAAAATCATACTGTGGCTTTACAAAACTGTAATCCGGCCCATGATCACATACGGCGCTCTGGTATGGTGGACCAAGACCAATGAAGCCACCACAATTAAGAAGCTTCAGCGCTACCAGAGACTGGCATGTATGGCTGCCACAGGCTGCATAAGAACTACGCCAACAGCAGCCTTGGAAGCGATGCTGGAGCTAACTCCGCTTCATCTACATATACAACAAGAAGCGACTTTAGCTGCCATCAGACTCAAGACCCTAAATCTTTGGAGTAAGAATAGTGTCCCTCATACAGGCATAATTGATAGAATCTACTCAGCAATTCCTATCCTACAAGCCAAATACGACAGGATTCCTAAACAATTTGTTTTCGATAAGAAATACAAGATACAATTAAATGAAAACAACCAGCCGGAAGGATTAAGCCCAAAAGAGCTTAGAATTTTCACCGATGGTTCTAAAACAAAGGAAGGTGTAGGTTCTGGAGCTTTCTCTGAAGACCTCAATATTCACATATGCACACCGCTGAGTACCTATAACACGGTCTTTCAGGCGGAATGTATGGGTATCATTCAAGCGGCCATAGCAATAGATGCTAGGAAGGTTAATGACTTCCCCATCAGAATACTGACCGACAGTAGGGCGGTACTACAAGCTCTGAGTTGCAATGGGGTGAACTCGGGACTAATATATGAATGCCATCAACGATTAAATGAGGTATGTAAAAACAACAATGTGACTCTACAATGGA
Organism: Parnassius smintheus behrii; assembly: GCA_036936625.1. Lineage (NCBI taxonomy): Eukaryota > Metazoa > Arthropoda > Insecta > Lepidoptera > Papilionidae > Parnassius > Parnassius smintheus. Next base: position 14,793,492 of record JAUPFT010000020.1, on the reverse strand, counting down.
TAAAGGGACACAGTGGATCCAGAGGCAACGATGCAGCGGACGAACTGGCCAGAAGAGGATCGGCTCTGGCCACTATAGGGCCGGAACCAATCATACCAATCCCCTTTGGTAACGTTCGTTCAATGGTACGTAGACACTTCACTAATCAACACGCTCAGCTTTGGAAAAATCTAACAGACTGTAGACAAGCTAGGGAGGCCCTACCTGTAATAAACAGTCGCTTAACCAAAGTTCTAATGAGACTGAACAAGCCGCAGATAAGGATAGTAACTAGTGCTATCACAGGACATGGCACCTTTAACAAACATTTATTTACTATAGGTGTTACAGATAGTCCCCTGTGCAGGGCATGTATGGGGGAGGAAGAAACGGCGGCCCACGTGCTACTGAAATGTCCGGAGGTCGCTACGTACAGGGCTAAACATCTCGGCACGCCGGGATCACTCCCCGAAGTTGCATGCAACATCAAGGGACTGTTGAGCTTCTTCGGGGAGATCTCATGGCTCGAATAATCACATTATTCCTGCCCACACGCAAAATACGCGCAGAGACGTGGAGTTGCGGAAAACAGCCCGTTGCAAACTAAACTAAACTAAATATGAGAACCATACAACATTGTATACAACTAAAGGAATGAACAAAATGAAACAAAACATACAAATATCATGTACTAATAAGGATTAGATTAATTTATTAACACGTGATCTAAAAAGACTACAATGTAACGAAAAACGTTTAAAAAAATTAAACATTATTTCTTAAAGATAAACTAAAACTTAAAGAAGCGTTTAATGCTATCCATCATATTATTCTTACTTTTTTGCACTTCTGGCGGAGTTTGATCAGTTTTCGTTTCACCCGTGCTCTGACGCTCATCTGACCGTTTCTTGTTAACTTCTTGAATACTGTTTGAAACTTCACTTTGTACTGGTTTTTGTAGATTACTTGGACTAGTGACACTGTATGTTTGCTTATCAAAACTATGCACATGCATAATATTTTCCTTATGTTTATTAGAATTAAGTCTATAGTCATCCTTTGTAGAGTCATTGGATTCGTCAGAGCACCCGAGTTCCTATTCGTTCTTAACAACCTTTGTCTTCTTCGGTTGCCGTACAGGCTTATGGCGAATTAAATCTGTACGTCCAATTGCAATCATTTTCATTTCCCATGCTTCTAAGTCTTTCCTGGAATTAGAAAATTAATAGTGCAAATAATCTATATATAAAAATCAATTGGTGTCCGTTAGTCTTGCTAAAACTCAAAAACACCTCGACCGATTTTGATGAATTTTTGTGTATATTTGAATGGGTCTCTAGATAGTTTAGCTTGCCATTCGAACCCGGTAGGTGGCACTGTTGTCAAGATCCATAAAGCACCCGTGGGAAGACGGGTCGGATTGCTAGAGATAAGTGATAATTCCGAAATGTTACCAAAATTTATCTTATAAAGAATAGAAAACCTCACCGACCAAGCTTTGCACGTCTTTTCTCATGGATCACAACTATCTCGAGAAACTTAAAAAGTAAAACATTATTTAAATACAAAATTTCATCTAAATTCTTACGAGCCGTTTCCGAGAAACCAATAACATAAATTTATACAAGAATTGATTACTTAAATACGAAATCTCAATTAAATTATTAGAGCCGTTTTTGAGAAACCAATAATAATGTTCTCCAGACCCAATTTTGATCACGGCTCCCAGTTCTAACAGAGGTTAGCCATCAGCGTATAATAGGATTATAGAGCCGGAATGTATGCGCAAGCACAAGTGCACTCTCGATTCACTCACTCTCATAATCCGATGGGACAGTAAACCGACACGACGGACAGGGATCAGGCGCAGGACCAGCGTTTCAACGTGATTTTTGATGCATGGGAATGAACAACAGCAAATCTCCTGACCCCGGGCTTCTACTGAGAATGTCTGAACAGAAAAACTCAATAACTGATTTTTTTGCCCAACCCAGGATTTGAGAATCCGGGACCTCATGATCAGCAACTGCGTTTACGAACACTAGACCAACGGGGCAGTCTAGAGAAACCAATAACGTATATATAAATATAAAGAAGAATTGTTCACTTAGTATCAAGATAACATTGAACAGGTTTATACGCCGGTGAGTTCTCACGTACCAGCTCTTACATCCTTAACAACAAAGAGTATTTAATAGTGAAGCACGGACCTATGTTGAATTTAGTTCTTTGTTTTTGCTTAACATGTTGTGTATTTAAATATGGGCATAGGTCTCTACTCATTTCTGAGAGGATTATGGAGAATTTAGTTCGTCGCAGCCTCAGTGCGTGTTGGTAGATTGTTATGTTTTATTCTTCAGACATGTAGGTTTTCTTACACAATTTGATTAAATTCTTTTGTTACAGTTGAAAAATTAAAATTAATTATTTTATTGACATACATACATAATGATTACTGTTACAACATACTATATTGCGTCTCCCAGAATGGGTAAATCAAACTGCTATGGGAGATAGGGTAACAGATATCTTATCCCTAAAAAAATATGAAAAAGCGCATATAGCCATAAATTTTTTTTTAATTTAAAGTGAAAAAAAAATTGAGTTTACTTAAGTTTCCGGCTCCAATTATTGAGTTTGGACTTTATTTGCTTTTTCTTACTTATATTAATTGTTAGTGATTGCTTTGTACGATTATAAACAAACTTTTTAAAATAATGACTAGGCACTTGATTTTAATATTTTTTCTGCACTGAAAGAATTATTGCTATTTTGACCAGATGTGGTTTAAAACAATGTATGAACCCTTTTGAACAGACCAATATAAAAACTTGCCCACTTAATGGAAATTCTAAATAAGTACCAATCATTTAATTACATTGAGGATGTTCAAAAAAATTTTTGAAGACTATGTGCACTTCACTTTTTAGGGATAGGATATTAGTCAACCTACCTCCCATAGCGGTTTGATTCATTCATTCTGGGACAACCTGTATAAATCACCAAGTCGGAATTACCTCAATAACAATTTACTGACCAGAAACAAACTATATATACAGTTTGTTATGTATATAATAAGATATAGTCAGGTTGATTTACAATAATTCTCACATTGGTTAGCCCTTCTTAATTCTTTGTCAGCCGTTTTTTTATACACAACTGGAAAGGTATTGATAACAGTACACGAAGTGTCACCCTCAACTTGAAACGAGTTGCCCCTTATCACTTTGGGTAGGTATGTTGTTAAGAGCAGAGAATACTACTTAGACTGTTGCTTCTGCTGCTGTTATCGCTTTGATCTTAAAAACTGCCTATCAACCTGTTGCCGCAGTCTCATTCGTTAGTGAACACAGTGCTGGCCTTATGAATATGAAGTTATAATTTGGGGCTTAATATCATAAAACATTAATTGATTAATAGAGTTAAATTTCTATTAATTTTAAAAAAGGCCTTACGTATATTATGGTAATACATCACTTACTTATATGTGTCCATTAATGCTTGGGCTTGTTCTTCGTATTTTGTCTTTTCACTTTCAGGCAATTTTAACCAGTCTGCTTTAACCTTCTCCTGGTACTCTTTCATACTTAAATCCTTAAAGATATCCATTTTTGTTTGTGAATAAAGAAAGTATGAAGACATGGGTTTTTTAGGTTTTCCCAATTCTTTAAATTCCTGTAAAGAAATACAATAAAACGTGAAAAAATTGCGGTTTTTAATTCTGTACTTTTTTTACTGAATTCTACTAATTTTCATTTTGTATTTGATTTTTTGCTTGAATTTTGTGTTCAATATTACCAAATGATTTTTACTTCGTAATTCATGTTATGTTTATGTTTAGGTAATATCCTGAACTACTATAATCGGAGGATCACCCAACCGATGCATACAAAAAATGTTCACTTTTTGTTAACCAGCAAGTATAAAATTAAAAAAAAGTACTGTACAAAAGGGGTAATTAAAATATATAATAGGAATACACGCTTAAAAATAACTCCTGGGAGGTGATCGCTACCATGCTGCTTCTATTGTAAATCTTATCAGTGTCAGTAAAAATAATGCTTAAAAAATTACAATATATAAGTTATTAAAAAGTAACTACTGCTTACAAAACAAAAATAATTAAAATTGGTGTCTGTAAAAAATCATAAAGCAAAAATATTAAAATTACACTTCAAAAAAATATTCTAATTTCAATAAAGACGGTTGAGTGCTGCCATCTGCTTGGGAGAGCACAATTGTTATAATTAATGCCAAATCCAAGCTTACCACTGCAAGACATCAAGACACTGTAAGTTCATTCTTAATATATTAGACCAATCAGACCAAAAATTTATAATTAAAAACTGAAGAGAGTCTGGGTGAAATATGACATCAGGGTGTCAAACATCTCAGTTCCACCCATGACCATAGGCCAAAGCACCCGAAAAGTCAGAAATTAAAATTATTTAAATCCATAAATTGGTTTTATTCAATAGTCTGAAACACAATACTACTCAAATGGTTTAAACTAGTTGTTGCGTAGTGGTCGAAATTAGACTATAATTTACTAAATTTTTAGGTTTGTATATTAAGCAAGCTGTATTTAATTTTCAACTGCACATTAATGTATAAAACAAACGTATCTAATATACAATGAAACACTTTTTTGATTTGACATACACACAATATTAAAAAGGAACATTTGAAATCACATAAAGGGGACAATCATTTTTGGGCCCACTAGAAATATTAACGACGTTTAATGGTATTTACACCAAAAAAAAGACACCAAATTATAATAGTAAATGGTCTATAGATTTTTCGAAAATGTAAACGGAAACAAGAAATCTGAAAAAAAATTAGTTGTTTTGACATTCGTGTTCTGATCATTGGCTAAGGTAATGTAATATTTATAAAATTATTGTCTTAGAGATGTCCCGTGATAACTCGGAAAAAATCGACTCGAGTTGAAATTCATCGAGCTCGATTTTGAGCTCGAGTTAAACAATTCAAATTAGATGAACGAAGCTGTGTCAATATTTCACAAATTATTTTTATAATTGTTCTTCCATACAACACAATTATTATTACTACACTTAATAGGTTTAATTATTTTTGGTATGCGTATCGACATGTTCATAAAATAATATCACTCTAACGTTATGACGTAAGTTTTAATGTTATTAATAGTTTGACTATCCAAAGTATATATAATCAATTTATATCATATATAACATAAATTGATACAACATTATATACATATTACCTAATATCAATTTATTTATTACATAATATATCAATAAATTGCTCGAATTAGTAAGTCGATTTCATCACTAAATTGTAGACAAACACTGCATTGGCCGTAAGATAAAGATGCGATTCGAGTAGAGTTTTGTGACTCGAGCCACTCGGGTTAATTTACGAGTATGTACGAGTACGTATGTATGTCATTCTAGTTGTACACTAGTTTTTGAGTAAATCAACTATTTACAGAAAAGTTTATCACTAGAGTTGAGATCAGCGATTACTTTAGTTAAACCATTTTTAAATATGTACCTTTATAAATAAGTAATATGTGGCAACATGAAATTAAAACTATAAATCAATATCATAAATAAAACTAAGTTCAGGTTTGTTTACAACATGCCAGATGCAAGTTTGAATTTGGATGCAACTTGTGATGTCACCCGCAGCGACTTATAATATATACAAGTAAATTAATATCTATATAGCACCCTCTGAATCTATACATTGCGCCGAGTTAACTCGGTAACTCGGTAAAATTTATTTTCTATCGATTATCGAGTTGGACAAATTCACTCGATTCACTCGGGTGACATAAAACATAGTTGGAGTCGCATCATTATGGTAAGAACAAAATGGAGTTTTTTATTTACAAGCATTATTAAACTAATGTTTAAGAAAATATGGATATTATCAATTATCAGAAAGGTTAGCCAAATATTAATTGACACAAGTACGTATGTTTTTCTCTTTTTTGTTTTTGTGGTAAAATTCGCAAATAGAATATAAGAGTTTATTAATTTACAATATAATAGAATAGCTAGGTTGTGAAAATCTATTATTAAGTTTGTATATTTTACCTCAAACAAATACAAATAATAAACAGGTCTTAGAACCTTATTAGTTTGTTATAAGTGACCAAGTATTAAGTTTATTTTATTAGTAAAATCTAAATTAAATAATAAATAGAATAAATGCACAAAAGAAGTTATTATAATGTTAAAAGAAAATTAGAATCTTTGGGCCGAGGGACTTAAAGAGGGTTTTGAAGAGCAATTCATATAACTGCATTTGTGTACAAATAGGTACCTTATGTATTCAGCAAGTTGCTTAATACTAAATGGCTTTTTTGTTAAGCCAGACACAGATCCTGGATTTATACCAGCCACAGTAGATAGGCAATATAAATGTTACATATATTTATGTGTAAAAAATGTAGTAATTATTTGTACTAGAAGCAAATATAAAGTTTAATAATAATAGTTTGCATAAAAAAAGTGTAATGGTTGTTTCTATTATGCTTAGACAGCTGCGTTGTACACTGTGCAGAAAGGAATATTATTTTGTCATCTAGAATCAGATATACTTAATATAACAATAATATCTTTGTCTACTATGTAAGTACATGAAACCGGTAAAAATAAATTGTGAGACAACTTTTACATGGTTGAATATCATTGATGTTAATCAATAATTACTGCTTCTGTATTTGATCAGCTGGAGCTGATTAATGCTGTATAATTTATAATAATTTCTTTATTATTTAACATATGAAAAGGCAGATATAAGAAAATGCTCACAGAAATATGTAAATACTGTTTATTGACATTGAAGGCATAGTCTTATCTCATATCTCTTATTATTAAAAATGTCCTTTTAATTCCTATATAATATAGAAAAAAATAATATATTGATAAGAATTATTATTTAGTTAAGACACCTTTACAATTGTCATTAACTTCTTTTCAGGTGGATCGCTTAGAATAAATCTGTATGCCGTGCAGGCTTGCAGAAAAAAAAAGTGTATGGATATTGAAGACAACAGTCTTATATCATATATCTTATAATTGAAAATTCCTTCTGATTGCTTACAATATTGTAAATGTACATGTTACCATCAAGTTATTTTCAAAAAACCTTCAGAAATATATCTAACACTAAAATGTTTCTACCTATGTCCGTTATAGACAAAACATAATGAAACCTTCCAACCAATTTAAATGAAAATGTTTGTGTGTGTTTGGATGGATCCCTAGATGGTTTATATTTACATTTGGACTCGGTAGATGGCACTGTTGTCGAGATCCATTAATCACCAGTGCACAGCTGAGGCGCATCGCTAGTAATAAATACATTTAAGTTAAGCCTGTGTTTTTGTAATCCTTACACAAACAGTTTAAAACATCTTACTTCCTCACTATTTATCATTGTGTAATAACATAGATAAGGCATGTTAATTCCTAGTCATTGTATTATGATGTATACTACTTACTAATCAACCAAAACATTTTAAAATAATGTCTTGACCCCGCTGCTGTCTATATATGTCAGTCAATCATCAAAGTTCAAAAAATGTATTAAATTAAGTTTGTATAAAAGGGGTTATTATAGTATAAAGGAATTTATGGCTGACAATAACCCGTGGGTAAGGTGATCGCTACCAAGCTATTTCTAATTTGTTCTGTGTTGTTAATTATGACATACATGATTGTAAGCTGGCTTTTTTTTTAAAAGACCCACTGGGTATTTTGCTGGTTCTCTTCAAGTCAGAGGTTTTTTTCCGAACCAGTGGTAAATTAAAAAAGTGACTTTCAATAAGTATTATTTATAATCTAAATTGAATAAAAGGTTTCTGTTTCTGTACCTACTACTGTTAATAGAATACTTAAATAAATTATGATTTACAATAATAAATAGAATTACCTACATTATATTTTCTTTTTTGTAATACAATCAGTTTAAAACGTATCTTACTGTGTGTTGGTAATATCATAAATATAAATAGACATTATCCCTTAGCCATCTTGGTATTTAGAATTACACTCACAACCAATCAATACATGTCAAAGTTAGAATCCATACGACATTTGTGCATAGACAGGCACTATGTTTTGCCCGAACTAGTGAAAGGTTTTACATCGATTATAAAATATTTATAAATGCTGAATATGCCTACAGCTTAGTTTTATATGTACTATTATTCAATACATTATCCCTTAGCCATCTTGGTATTTAGAATTACACTCACAACCAATCAATACATGTCAAAGTTAGAATCGATACGACATTTGTGCATAGACAGGCACTATGTTTTGCCCGAACTAGTGAAAGGTTTTACATCGATTTTAAAATATTTATAAATGCTGAATATACCTACAGCTTAGTTTTATATGTACTATTATTCAAGTGTGCACTATTTTAACTTATAATACCGATGAATACTACTAGAAAATCGCTTTCAGTTTGTTTTTAGGTTATTGTTAGATTCATATTTTATTTGTTAATTTCTTAGGACTCCGTTTAGATGCAGTAAAACTAATAATTTTATCGTAATCTATGGATTATAAGGAATAAATCGACTTGCATTTCATTGATAATCTTTAAAATTTGTAGTGGGCCCATTCTCCATAGAAAAATTGATTGTCTCCTTTGCGGATTTTTTTTTGGGGTTGGCTAAAGATGTTCTGTACTTGATTTTAACCCTACATAGCTAAAATTTCTGAAATACTATGATAACCTAACCATTCGACTTTTCTATGATCATTTTTTCAATGCATTTTTTTATTAAAGTTTTAATTTATTTTTATCAGGTTTATTATATTTATAGGAAATGTGGGATATAAATTAAAGATAAATTATTACAAAAATGAATATATATTTAACTTTTAGGAACTAACTCACAAAAATCAAACATGTTTTTTTGAGATCAGTGAGGCAATAAATCTTACAATGACTAAATTAGGAACCATTGTTTAGAAATTTCTAGTTATAAAGAAAACCATTTAACTCAACTGCAATGATTCAGGCTTTTTTGGGACAAGTTGGCCATAAGTCATTCATTGTATGTTCGCCACAAATGGGAACTCTGCAGCTATTGAAGTAATTCTATGTTATGCGCCTTTTCTTATAGGAATACAAACTACAGCCTTTTTTTCCTTATTGAGGTATTTTCATCAGAGGACTTCCAGAGGGCTCGGGGTTTCACTGCGTGGTAAACTTAGAATTGAGGATATCCACAGTAGCACCAGGATAACCTACATAAACCAACTTAATTTTATTTTGGATTAGTAAGCTGAAGTGACAATGGTCCGACCATATAGCTCGAAGAACCACCAACTGATGGGGAAGAAAGGTTCTTGAGTGACAGTTTCGTACCAGTAGGAGAAGTGTAGGGCGGCTCCCACTAGAGGGAGTGACAACCTGGTAATTCATGCAGGGAGTCGGGGTATGCAGGTGGCTCAGGACTTGTGGGGAGTTGTAATGTTGTAGTTATAGGTCATAAAGTTGACGTGAAACAGCAAGTGTGTATGTAGAACCATTAGAAAGGAAGTGGGAGATATGATGCTCATCATTTTGACAAATGTTAGCTATTTAGGGCTGATAATGTTTTTAGTTTAGGAGGCTTGTTAGGGTTAAGCTTAAACCTATTACACTGTTTTTAGATGTCAGAAATGTGTTTTGAATTAATAACGATAAAAATAAATTTTACTAAAAATTACATATAACGAAACACAATTATGTCAATTTGGTCTAATATTATGAAGTAGAAGACGTCTGGTACTTGAGTTTTTATTTTGTTTTAAATTTAAGTTTGTCAAGGTTAAGCTTGAACCTTTTACAGTTTTTGGATTTACTCTTTTGGTAATCACTTTATCGAAAAACTGACTGACACCTGGTGGTATGTAAAATAGACGTTATCTAGGCTTGAATTTATGAAATGAATTTTTAATGAATTTTTTTCAATATTATGGTTAACTGTATGTATTTGTTAATTTTTTTACTGTTTACTGCCGCTGCCACGTGGCTGCCATTTCTATATGAAAATCATAGATTAGGAAAAGTGAACCATATGAAGATGGCAAACACACGAAACTACCTACTACCGGTTTTGATGGTTCTTTTTTAATTCAAATTAGTAATACTTGGACTCATTTATTTTTATTACTTATTTTATTTAAACGACATATTATAATCCAACCATGTTTAAAATATCTAAAGAAATCTTCAATATTGTTAATGTACTTTTAAAAGTACGGTACAGTTAATTTCCCTTCGAATTTTTATACTCTTTTCGATATACCTTATATAGTACTCACTAATTACAGAAAGATTTATATCAATTTTGATGTTGAGGTTTCGCCATTCTTCACTGCTTGTTACTTCCATAGGCACACGACACCTTCATACCTTGTTGAACTAAACACGTAAGCGACGCCGTTTCGGCGACGTTTACGACTTTTTTCTCGCGAGCATTGAGCTATAATGATTCTTATCTTATTTTCTCCCATGTTAAATCTTATGAATTTATGTGTCTGTCTGTTTTTCATTTCATAGACTTTCAAATCACAACGATGCTAAAGAAGTTTTCACCCATAAAAAGTTAATCACTTGGACCAAGACAATCCATTTGTGGCTGAAGATAAGGACTCATATACAACAAATTTAGTCACAGTAGAGAGCAGTCAAGAGGTTTTTCAGAAAACGAAGTTACAATGATTGACATGACATTGTTTCATTTACCACTTTCATAGCAGAGTTTAGGGCAACCAGACTTTATAGATAAGATTGAGCAATTCTGTTCTGTGTTGCCCTACCCCTAGTGTTTTTGTAAAGCCGCAGGCGCAGAGGAAGTGCAGCTCCCGCCCGCCGTAGCAAATGGTAGATACCCGTGCGAGCCGTAGTAGCTAAGGCTGGTAATAAGCCAAGGTTGTGGAGGTGAGTATGGGTGCCTGCGTTTTACTACTTCAACGTTGCGGAAAGTGCAGCCGCTTCGCCCTTGCGTAGCAAATTGCAGGCACCCATGCTCACCTCCTCAGCTTTGGCTTATTGGTCGACTTCGACTAGCCTCAGCCGCTATGACTCGTCGATAGCTACAGTATTCTACAGCGGGTGGAGGCTAATCTCCTTCCGCGCCTATGGCTTTACAAAAACACTCTAGGGGTAGGGCAGATAAGACTATGTGGAGTCAGTGTGTGCTGTTTCAGTTTTAAAACAGATTCGACCAAACTTAACTTATCTATAAAGGTTGCCCTAAACTCTGCTATGATAGTGGTAAATGAAACAATGTAATGTGAATTGTTATAATTTTGTTTTCTGAAAAACTTTTTGACTGTTCTCCACTGTGACTCAATTTGTTTTACACAAGTCCCGCATTCAGCCACAAATGGATCGTCTGGGTCCGAGTGATTAACTTTTTTATGGGTGTATCTGTGTTAAAAAAAATGACATGTTTGCGTCTCATTATATACAATTTTTAGTGAAATTTATTTTTATTGTAACTAATACAAAAGGCATTTCTGAAATCCAACAACAGTGTAAAAGGTTCAAACTGAAAATCCTGACAATCCTCCTAAATTGAAAACAAAATTAAAAATTAAGTACCGGACGTCTACTTCATAATACTAAACCAAATTGACATTTGTGTGTTGTTATAAGCTATTTTAAGTGAAACTTATTTTTATCGTAGTTATTTCAAAACGCATTTCCGACATCTTAAAATAGTGTGATAGGTTAACTAGCCTAACAAGCCTCCTAGACTAAAAACATGATTAAAATCAAGTACCAGATATCTATAGTCAACCCCAAATCACACACTCCACATGTGCTCAGTATACCTAAAATGGGGTACAAAGTTTTACTTTCACATATTAATTCAAATAGCTTGTATTAACAAAATTTTATTTTTACTTACAGCTTTCAATTTTCTCTTCTCCTTTGCTGCAGCCATTTCTGCTTTAACTCTCTTTATGTCTTCTTTTTGTTGTTCTGTCAATGATGCTTGATACATTTCTTTAATTTTTTTGTAATCCTCTAGATCTTTTTCATATTCTTTAACCATTTGTGTTTTTGTCTACAAATTATAAATAAAAAATTATATATAAGTGTTACATATTTTTTTTCAGTCAACTGCCACAACAAATTGTGTGTATAAATTTGGCTAATATTGTAATAGTACAATATTAAAAACAAATTTTTGTGTGTACTGTAATAAAAAGTGATTTTTACACCTCACTATCTAGTTCCTGCCAATGTTTAGAACTCCATACAATAGCCTCTTTTGATGTGATTCCAGGATTTTTAGCAATAAGTGCCGGTCTCATTTGTGTCATGAATTTGAAGAAAGGGGTCAATGGTCTTTTCGGCTTCTCTATTCCCAATCTATCTTCAGCTGATTTCTTAGTATAACTACATACAGGTACAGTATTTAACCAATTCTTCCTACAAATGCAAATAATATTAAAACAATAACCATTCAATTCCGATTAAAACTAAGATTTACAAATAAGTATTACAGAAGTACTCGTAGTAAGTACACTTATAAATAGTGAACTTGTTTACATGACTTTTTAAATTAAAAATTTCAAAGGGAGGATATATTAAATTGATTGCCTTTAAAATTAGGTACAATGATGTGGTTAAAAAAAAAAACTAAAAATAAATATCATAAAATAAAAATAATAAATTATGCGTCATAACCTCACCTTGGGTAAAGAACTGTTTTATAACTCCCAACTACGTAGTTACTCAGTCGACATATTTGAGTAAATGAAGACATTATCTGAAACTCCAACTTATGTATTTATAATATTGTAATATGCTTTTCGTATTTTGAGAACCGCAATTTATTTTTCCAAAGTATGTACATAAGGTAATATTTACTATACGGCAGTGTTGCCACCTTGCTGACAAAATAATCACTAGTTATGGTCTGAAATTTCATCAGATTTTGGGATATTTTTAACTAAAAAAATCCCTAGAATTCACCAAATTATTTAAAATCAAGTCACAAGGTAAGTAATAAAAATACTATTTTAATTCTGTTAAGACAAAAAAGTTATGAAAAAAAAACGTAACATATAAAATCGTCACAGTATCTTTAACGGACAGCCAACGGGTATCACAAGAGTGCAATGTTTTTAAAGGATTCTCGCCACAATTTATTGTCTCATAAGTATATATCTTTGTACTATATCAAACTAGCGTTTGGGTGAATGTGAGAACCAATTACAAGTTTCTCTAATGAGAAAATCTATATTACGTGATAACGTTTACTCTGACGCATGTGACACAGATAATTGCAACGAGTGGTACACGCATTTTACTAGAATTAAAGTAGGCGTGCCATTATTAATTCTGGTCATGATAAAGCCATTATCAACCCCAATTCCAATTGAGTTTTCTATTAGAAGACCATGTAAACGGTTTACCAAGGCAGTAAAAATTCCACGAGATCCGTGTTTCTCAGTAGTTATAATGCTAGAAATGCGGATACAAATAAATAATAGACACTTCAGAAAAATATTCAAAATATGATTTCAATACTAAAACTACTCATCGTATTTTGACCTACTTTTGCGAACGAAGACTGAGAACTAATTAAATAAAAGCAACAGCATTCAGCATCCTCTTAAACAAATTTTACATACGTGTTGGGTTCTCATTATTAATCGGAAAATCTTCAAGGTAGGTTAGCATAAGCTAACCTAGGCGTCTAATTACGTTTTTGTCATACGAAAAAAGGATAGTGCTATTTTGACATAAACTGGGGAATTCACCGACAGGTAAAGAGGATTGCCAATAAAAATTTTCTAAATTCTTTAAGATTTGATAAATATCACTAAAATCAGCAAATAACTTTATTGTGATTTTTCAGAATATCACTATCGAACTCCAAAAATTCACTAAATCTAGAAACAAAATCACTAAAGTGGTAACGCTGAGTAATGCGCCTAATGCTCTGAACGAAACATCCTGTCACTTTTGGTGCAGGAGAGGACACACTACACACACATCTAAATCTCCAACACTAATATTTTACACGCACATGTAGGTTAAATACACCACCATAGAAAAAGTTATAAGTTTAATGAGATTAAACACTAACCCTACAGTTGTCGAGTGGATTACAATAGTAAACCACTGTAAAATAATCTGAAATTTGGATATTTCTGGAACCAAATGATTAGAAAAAAAATATGTAAACCAATTTGTAATCTAACTTTGAAATTAATGTGATATTTTCATATATTAATATGTAAAAGATTTTTTAAATATTATAATTTGAAAAAAAAAGAACGTATAAATGGTTTTTGTTTATTCAATATGATTAACCATTGACTAAATGTTACCCTGTTACATATTTATAATAAAATAAAAATATATTTTAATTGATATTTTAAAGATTTCTTCTTATTTTAAATTGGAGTACATACGTAATTCACGCGACCATTTACGTTATTTTATAAGGCGCGACCGCTGCAGTGTTAAGTAGTCTCGTTACACTTTTATTGTTTATATGTTGCTAATATAAACTAGTCTTGTTAAGAGTGCCGATGTGCTTGCATGTTCAATTTTAAACCTAATTTGTGACATCTAAGATTTGACTTTAAAAAAATAAATATATAACTAATCTCGTGGGGAGTGTGCTTTTCACATTTCGATTATCACTACGATGTTACTAATGGTTGTACTAAGGGTATACCCATGAAGTTATAGATAAGGATGGAGACCACACTCCGAATACCTACTTGAAACTTAACCTATGTATTACTATCCCGCTCTCTGTGGGCAGACCCTCTCTTCCTAAGTAGGTAATCTTTATTTTATTTTTCCCAGAATATCGCTATAAGTAGTTGCATTACCTTAAGTGGTTTATTTTAAATATCTACATCTCTGTTTACTACTAAGATCTAGCTTATATAGATAATATATTTTTGTACAATTTTTGGGAACTGACTGGTTTTATGAAGAAAGGTTTTCATTTCCATGGGCAGAACCGGTATTTAAAAGATGACCACGCATTTCAGTTACAACCCATATAATGCCGAGCCTATTTAGAAAATGTGGAAAATAAATATATCAGAGAATATTTTATAACTACCATTTCGATAATGTATTTTCTAGTTATTGTATCCAATCCTAAACGGTACCAACGAAATATAAAATTAAAATTTATTATAACACCCTGGGTGTTCCATGAATTGGGCAAAATATACCTGATTTATTGTTCAGACAGACTGAATCTATTTTTGGACAATTATTTAAAAAAAATATCACGAAGACTAAAAGAGCTTAGCGGAGCTCCTGCCTTAGACTTCTGACCTTACCCATCAGAGTCAGGCTGCTCTGAGCTGAAATGTGTATAATACTATATTCCACACATCCTGTTCATTTTAAGAATTATCTACAATTCCTAGGAATTCTATATAATGACGGATTTCATAGATATTTAGTAACAATGTACTATAATAGGAACGGTAATATATAAAACACCTCAAAAAAAAAACATTTTCCATATTAAAATCATTTGTTGAAAATTGTCTATTATACATGACTAAATATCATTGCTCTGTGTAGTTTCTGTCTCTTACCACGTATAGTGCCACCAACTTATCTGTTCAGGTGGACAAAATTGGAACTAAGGCCGCCATTTTGTAAATGACATTTTTATAAAATATAAATAATATATATAATAACACTAATTCTCACTAATTTTAATATATTAACACGAAATTTGTTTTATTTTATATTATGTGTACCTAATGAATATGTAGTCACCTATTTCCTCGGCGAATTTCTTAAATGGCAATAGTAAGCACTCCACTAGCGACTCTGTAAACTGAACAGATAAGTTGGTGGCACTATAAATCACTAAGTGGGCGATTTTTTTTTCGTTGTAGATTTGACTTTTCGTGTGTCCTTCAAATTTTTCAACTCATTAAAAATCTTCAACACGTTCTATGTCATGGGTGTTATTATTATATTATACAATCTATGGAACACATTACAATACAGCTGATCATTAAGAATTAATTTTATAAATAAAAACCTTTTCAATGTAATATAATAAATTGTTTAAGTTTATGATACCCGTGATTTTGTTGTGTCTCCTCTCTGAGTAGCAACAAAAAAGTTTTACATTTACCAATCTCCAAAATATAGTGTATTGTTAACCTTCTTTATTTGCTTTCGCTAAAATCTACTTAAAACAGTAGAAATCAAGCTTCAATTTCTGTCCCCGGAATTCGTCGTCATAAGAAATTTCCTACAGTCACGCAAGAATTTTCTTAAATGGAGCCTTATTTTTAAATCCAATTCTGGCCATAGACATATTTTTTAAGTCTGTCAACACTAAAGTATGATTGGGGTAGCGGCCATCAGTGTTGCCAACGTAGGCGATTTTTGATATTAGGGACAAGTTTTTTTTATACTACCTAGTATGTAAACGGGCATACGGCCGTGCGTGTGTATAATGTTGGTACAATTTGATATTGAGATCATATTTGTTTGTGATTGGTTATTTTCGGGGAATACCCTGAATTTGTCGTAGCTATTATGTAACCAAATTTAGAATGCAATAGGTTTACATGTATTCTATTATGAATAATGACTACCGCAATTATCTGTGTTGTACTGACTAAATAGTTCAGATAAATTCCGGTTATTCCTTGGTCACTTTCGCTTTATACAACTTCTCCTGTGCTTGTTTTGTAAAATGGGTAAACATGGTAAATATATCAAGCACTATCGTGATGAATGGGAAAATCTGCCAGCATTTAAAAGTAAGTAAAAACTAAAGTACCGTTTTATGTTAAGGTTTTGTGTGATGTAGGTAGGTATATTATCTGTTACATGGTCTTACTACTTCCAGACCTGTGTTCAAGACTAAATTAGAAGTCGTGGTTTTTAGTTTCACAATCATTTTTTTAATATTTACCCAGTCTAGTTAAGATGTATTAGGTAGACTGAAACTGCACAAATAGCAAGAAATATGATCGATTTGGTTACCAACCACTAGTTCCATACCTATCTGGTACTTACATACAATATATGCATACCTACTGCCTAGTGTATTATTGAGTTCAATTTCTTTTACAGATTGGCTTAGTCGAGCACCTATTGTACTGACGGATAGTGGTAAAGGTGAGGCATTTTGTAAATTATGTATCACACCACTCCGTGCGCACAAAACGGATTTAGAAAAGCACATGAAAACTAAAACACATAAAGACAAAGAATTAAGTTTTTCAAAAAAGCAACCCAAGCTTGCATCATTTGGCTACTCCTCAATTAGTAACAGTTCATCAAAAGAAAAAATAATAGACATACAAATATCTGCCTATGTCGCTGCTCACAGCTCCATACGTAGCATTGATCATCTGATAGATGTGTTAAAAACCTGTGGGATAGGGAGTCCTCTTGAAAACATTCAAAAGACAACAGAAAAGTACATGGCATATTGCATCCGATACTATAATTCAAAACTAGAAAAAATAGTTGTTGATTTTTTAGGCTTTCAAGAAGTATTTGAAGCAACAGCTAGCGGCCTATATTATACATCATTTAAGAGTTTTACGTCTAAAATGGGTTTGAATCTTCAAAATCTAATTGCAATAGGAACTGATGGAGCAAGTTACCATTGTGGCCAAAATAACTCCCTTTTCACTCTCTTACAAGCAGATATACCCCATTTACAGCTATTGAAATGTGTGTGTCACTTCCTTAGTTCCAAAGCGTGCACGGAATTATCGTCTTGTCTGGAATATTTACTTAGGGAAACCAGAAATTGGTTTGCCCACAGTCCACTGCGAATGAAAATATACCAGACCTTATTTGAAACCATTAATGATGGTAAAAAAAAACCCTTGAAACTAACTCAGCTATCCGCAACTAGATGGCTGGCGTTTCATTCAGCTGTTAAAACAAACATCAATCAGTGGTTTGAGCTAAAAACTTACTTTAATGTGGTGAAATCATCAGAAAGATATTATACAGCAAGGGAACTTGCTGCCATGTATAATGATGATACAAATTTATTATATTTGTTGTTTTTGTCTCCGATATTAAAAGAAGTAACAAATGTGAATATTATATTTCAAGCAAGTGATGCAAATATCACAATAATACATAGCGATCTTCGGATTCTTTTACTTTCCATTGCAAGACGTGTTTTCAAACCAATATTTCTGAGAAGTCAAAGTCTGTCTGAAAATGCCTCTGTATCAATGCTCCATGAAGCAGATATTTCAGCTATTAGGCGTGCTTTAGAAAAAGCTGGAGCTCCATTTGAAAATTCACTGCTTCCACTGGACTCAATCGACTTTGGAGAAAAGTTCAATGATTTACTTGCAAAAAGGACTGTTTCTGCCGACAAAGCCAAAGAAGTGAAGCAACGATGTTCTGCTTTTCTTGTACTCTTAGTAAGAGAATTAGTTGACAGGTTACCGCTTAATGAGTCGGTGGTGGAAAAAATTGAACTTTTTGCACCAAGCCTCGTATGCCTCTCAACCGGCAAACCCAACATTAAAGATTTTCCCTGGCAGTTAGGTGAAATATTGTATAATATTGTATATCCCAATATTGACCAAGAAGCTGTTATGAACCAATGGCGCGTATTAAGCACTATGCGCATTGAGGAGATAATCGGAACAGCTGCTTCTCCTAATGACATTGTAAATTTTTGGATACAAGTGCTAAAAATGAAGAATGCTGGTGGAAGCCTGATGTTTAAAGAACTAGCAGAGTTTTCGATACGATGCCTTTCATTACCTTTGAGTAATGCCGTCGTTGAAAGAATTTTCAGCGTAATAGGGACAATCAAAACAAAATTAGGGAATCGCAGCAACTACCCATGCTGATCGCACTTCTTAGGATTCGTACCCATATGAATGTAAGAGGTTTGTGTTGTAACAAGCAATCATATGGTGAGTTTGCACGCTGGCAGAAAAATGTATGTCTCCGGTGGAATTTGCGCCAGTACTAGCACATCAACTACTACTGAAGACGGCGAAAGTCTTGGCCTTATTATTGCTAGCAGAGGACGAATCAGAATAATCCTAATTTTTGTTTATTTGTTTATGTAGTTTTTAAAATGTTAACTTTAATCTCATTAAAGTATTTTAAAGATGACTTATGCCTATTTATCAGTGTGTTATGAACATAGTATAAAAAAATTGATAAAAACTACGTTTTATTTTATTCATATTGATATTTTGTTGTTTGGGCTACTTTAGGCTACTACAACTGAAATTCGGCGATATTAGGCTACTTCATGCATGTGATTTGCTTCAGTTCCAATATAATTCGCACTATTGTTGTTGGAGGGAAAAAAAAGAAATTCTGCTGAATCACGGCGTTTGTGACGGTAAGGATGCTTTTCTAAGTCTCTCTTGTGTAATTTGTAGTAGTATACAATAATATAATGTATTTTATCAATAATTTGTCCAACGTAACCTAGAATATTAAACGTACGAATTTTTTTATAATTTCTCATCCAAAAACGTTACGTCAGCTGAGGAACTTTTTAATCAGAGGAATAAAAACGTGACTCATGGGAATTGTAAAGAATGATGCACATTAACGCATTGAACTAAAAAATATTTTTTTTTAATTTTAAATTCGGTCTGTCTGCCTGTTTCACGACAAACGTTGATTTTTAGACAAAACTGCTAAACAAAGTGGTATGAAGATTTTTGTATGGAGGCTGGCTTACCTACTAGTCCCGCCATTTTGTTTTTTTTTTCAAATCAGCGTTCACTTGAAATTCTTTCATAAATGGATACTTAGTGTTAATACAAACATAAAATGTCATAAGACAAAAACCCGTAAAGTGTCACATTTCCAAGATATAAGCAACCTAAGTTTTACTTCTCCAAGTCGATTTTTTTTAAAATTAGCGTTCGATTAAAATACTTTCAAAAATGGATACCTGATATCCCGTAATGGATCACGTTTTAAAGATATTAAAGTAAAACAGACTGCAGACTTCCCGTGAACATGTACAAGATCGCCCCCGTCACTACATCAGATTTGATAGACCACAAATCCTCGCTAAAGAACACCGATTCCTTCCAAGGATGATTCGCGAGGCTATTGAAATCAAAAAACATCCTAATTTCAATAGAGAAGATGGCTGGGTGCTACCATCTGCTTGGGATCCTATAATAAATAAAATTAAATCCCAACCCAAGCATACAACTGCAAGACTCCATGATACCATAAGCTCATACTGTGTAGATCGGAACAAAAGTTAAAATTTTAATCTATGGTAACCGCGGTTAACTATGACAGCTGGACGTTGAACATCTCAGTCCTTCCCGTGACCATGGGTGCTGTAAAGCTCTCGAAACGTCGGGTAAAAAAGTTAAATATACGCGATAAATTCCGTTAAAACTAGTATTATTTCAATGACATTTTATGTTTGTATTAATACGAAGTTTCCATTTTTGAAAGAATTTTAAGTGAACGCTGTTTGGAAAAAAAGTCAAAATGGCGGACCAGTAGGAAGGCCAAAATCATCAATGCCCTTTTGATTAAATTTTGTACAGATGTAGTCAAAGATGTGATAAAAAATGTAGTCCATGTGAAATTGTGAACAAGTCTTGGAGACAGTTAGTAGTTACTATTAATGTAAAAATTAATTTTTGATCGTCTTCAATGCGTTTGCGCAGAGTTCATATTTCGAAATTTTGTACACAACTGTACAAAGTTTCCAAAGATGAAAGATGAAAGAAACTTTGCTAGAGTGGCACGTTAACAACAACTTGTTAACGTGCCACTCAAGCGAGTTTCTATGGAAAAAATAAAAACACCTGGAACAAATTCGCGGGCAACAGCCAATAGTAAAGTTATCTTACATATATACAATTTTAAAATTAGAATAAACTTAAATAAAAATAAAAACTAGAAGAATAGATAATATAATATTTTATTGGAGAGTGTGACTGGCGGGGTGGTATATATATACAGTCAACAACAGCTACGACTTTACGTATGTGTTACAGGCCAAACCCGATTACAGGACAAACTAGTTTTGCCGAGGCCAAACTAGTTCTTCCTTTTTACGCATAAAGCTAAATTGGGTGACTAAGAAAATAACCACGAAGACTAAGGCGGGAGCGAAGCGTAGCGGAGCTCCCGCCTTAGCCTTCTAACCTATTTTTAACCAAGTTTTTTTCTTGTCACCCAATTTAGCTTTATGCGTAAAAAAGAAAAACTAGTTTGGCCTAGGCAAAACTAGTTTGTTCTGAAATCGGGTTTGGTCGGTAACATATGTATCAAATTTCTCCAATCGACTTTGGACTTTAAGACATATGCCGTTGAGTTCAGATTTTTCAATAGAAATTTGAAATTTTGTATAAACCGTAGTTGCTGTTGACCATACCATGATAGCATAGATGACGGCTCGTAATGTCTCTCTAATAACGAAATGTTTTTTCTTTTTGTAAATGTACTATCGATATTTATTTTGATTCTACTTTGATAATAGGTAAGAGTTGCAGAGTTAACAGTAAAAGCTAAAAAATGGCTCTTACACCAGCAGAGAGACAAAAAGGCATAGAGAGAAAAAAATGATCCAGAAAATTACGAAGCACAAAAAAAGAAGCATGCGGATTACGTAAGATCCAAATCAAAGACAATAAATGAACTAACGGAGGAAGAAAAAGTAAAACAACGCAGACGATGGAGAGATCAAAAAAGAAAAGAAAAAGAAGCACGGAAGTCGAAAACAACTATCACTCAAGAGGAGAATAATCCACTATCGTCCTCCCAAAAGACTGTGAAGAAAGTCAAGAAGCCATCAACAAGACACCATGTTGCAGTGGTCAAGAAATATAATGCTGCCCTTAAAAAAATAGCATCATCGAAAACAACTGTTAATAAATACAAAAAAAAAACAATTATTTCGTCAAAAACGTAAATATGAATTACAAATAATTAAATTAGAAAAAGATAAACAGACAGAATTTGATAAATTAAAAGCGAGACAAGAACTATTAGAAAGTTACTTGAAAGTGGCTTACAAAAAATGTAATAATAACAAAGAAAAACAGATTTTTAAGAAAATTACTGCAACGGACTTTATCAAAGTCGCAAGAAACAAAACGTATGTGACTAAATTACTCGGTCTCAAAGGAAAAGCTAGATACACTCAGCGCAAACCAAAAAATGAAGCTATAATAAAAGAAATTGAAGAATTTTATTTGCGAAATGACGTAACTAGAATAACCACAGGGAAAAAAGAATGTCGCACTAAAAAGAAGAAAAAAGAGCAAATTCGATACCTGACTGATACACTACTTAACTTGTATAAAATGTACGTAGAAGAAGGGGGTAAAAGAAGTTTTTCAATATTTTTTAAATACAAGCCTTTCTACGTTCTATCGCCGAACATTAATAAAAGAGATACATGCCAGTGTATGAAACACGCGAATGTTGAAATGTTGTTTTATGCACTAAAAAAAAAAAATACTACAAAAATATAAAAATCCCACAGATGCATTAAAAGATTTGTGCTGCGATGTAAAATCGCAAGAGTTCATGTATGGAACGTGTGACAAATGTAAAACAAAAACGTTAAATTATGAACTTAATAGGCATGAGTCGGATATATCAAAACGAATCTAAAATCCGATTTCAAACACAAATCGATTCGTATAGATTGCTCAAACCAGAAAATCCGACTTCAAAAATCGACCTAACTAGCTACACTCTTACGATCTTTACAACTAAAACAATCCAAATCGAAAACAAAATCGACAATATCCAAACATAAACGCAAACTGTTGCGTAGAAATCCAAATCCGTTTTTTAGTGGCTCTCTCGATGACGTGAAGTTTGCGATTCAGATTTCGGTTTGTAGGCTTTGGAATATCGAAATCTATTACACATTGAGATATGGGATCAATATTATCCTTACTGCTTAGTACGTAAAGTCTATATTGGCTTTGCGAGATTATACGTTGATGAATTTTTGGTTTAGTGTGCGATCAATATCTGTCTTATTGTTAAGTCGTTTAAGGCTATATTTGCGAGATTGTGTGACGATATATTTTTGTTTTTAGTTAAGTGTTTGCTTACTTAAAATAATTTTTTGTTTTCATGTTGTTATGTTTTAGACTTTAGATGTAAATTTAATCCTGGTGACAACTGACAACTGCTCCCATGCCGGTCAGTCGTAACAGTGTATTGTATTATATTATTTACTGATATTTATTGCCTTAATACCTTTTTGTTTAGTAAATATATGAAAAAAGTTTATAAAAATATTTAAAAATTAGGAGTGAATTGTGTGTGAGTGTATGTTTTAAGTGAGTAAGTTATATAAGATTTAAATATTTTTAATTTTGACTATTAAGTTTTTTTTGTTTAGACTTTTTAATTGATTAGACGAGAACTGTATTGATTTTCAAGATGTCGCGTAAACCCAGTGAGGTATGGATTCATTTTGACAAAAAAGAAAACGCTCTTGGAGTTGCAGTGTGTAAATATTGCAGTCAAAACATATCGTATATATCAACAAGGGGTAAATTAGGAGCTCATTTAAAACGATCTCACGCTTCAATTTATTTAGCGTAGTTAGATTTGCGTTTGTCGTTTTGTTAACATATAAAACGAAATCTAAGTACGCAAACGAATTGGCGTGGCTAAACGATACTGTAATCGGATTTTTAAAAACTGATTTTGAAATCGATTTTGAAATCTGAAATCGGATAAATATCGGTTTGCGTTCAAATCCAAAAACGCCCATGCCTAGAACTCAAGGAAGGGCAAGGTGATTTGAACACAGATTGGCACCAATGGGAAAGACTGAATCACCAATATCAAAAGACTGAACAAGGAACGAATAAAACATTGACTACTAAAAAAACTGCAAAATCAAGAAAGACTGGAACCGTAGCTGTACTGATAAACATCTTCGAAAAAAGCTTGCCTGCTTTTAAAAAGCATGTCTTTAACTGGATTCACCAACAGCGTAAATATCAAGCTTGCATTAAGGAATTGAAACCAAATGAAGCTCTCATCCTTTGTGATTTTTCAGAGAACTATCTATGTAAAATGTCACAGGAAGTACAAGCCACCCACTTTGGCGCTTCAAAAAATCAAATCACCCTCCATACTGGCATGATTTATTGGGCAGGTGCAGCTCAATCATTTTGTACTATAGTTGATAACAATTCTCACGAGCCCCCAGCTATATGGGCGCATCTGATTCCGATTATAAAAATGGTGAAAAAATCACCTTTGATAAAGGTCTTGCACGTATTTTCAGATGGACCATCATCTCAATATCGGCAGAAGAGAAATTTTTATCTACTTAGTTTATTTACAAGAAAATTCCAATTTGACTACGCAACATGGTCGTATTCAGAGGCAGGCCATGGAAAAAGGTGTTGCCGACGGTATAGGCGGATCTGTCAAAAGAGCACTAGATCGTGAAGTTTCATATGGCAAGGATGTGATGGATGGACAAAGTGCTTACGACATTTTGACTACACGTATGGTATCTGTAAAATGCTTTTACATACCAGAATTGGAATTAGAAAATTTAGACAAAATCACGCCCAAAGATCTGAATACTTTGGTCGGAACGATGCAATTGCATCAAATAATATGCCACCCTCCTCTAAACAGCATCAACTACAGGAATCTTTCTTGTTTTTGTGGGTGTAATAATAGAGGTTTATGCAAATGTTTCTCACCGAAAACTCACGAATTTAAGACAAAACACAATGAAACATATAACAAATCTGACAACCAAAAGCATTTTAAACACTTAACAGATCAAAACGGAAGCACAGTATCTGCTGCTAGAAATGTTATATTTAACAAGCATTTAACATTTACCACTCCTGGTAAGCATTAAGCTTACCAGTGGTTAAAAGGAATATTAGTAATGTTAATTAAAGAAGAAAAAAAAGTAAAATTATAATAAGATTACTATTTTTTTTTTAAAATAATAAAAAAACAAAAATAAAACAATCATAAGCATAAACCATTTAATTCAAATCTTGAACGCGTATCAGATATTGTTCAAATTCATGATTCAGAACAATTTGATATGCCTAGTACAAATGTAGTCACATTCAAAGCTGATATTCATGGTGAGAACCAAAGGCATTTAAAAAATAGTAATAATCAAAATAATAACATGGTAAATTCAGCTAGTAAAGAAAGTATCAAGCTAATAAATAAAGAGTTATATACAATTCTCCCACATGACTTTGAAAGCATTGTTCAATATAACGTTCAAGAATCAAGTGATGTGGTGTTTGACAAAAATATGATGTTATCGGAGTTTGAAAGAAGCAATGTTTATTATGATGATTTAGAACTTTCGTCGTTAAATATTAGTGATGAAACGATTATTGATTCAAATAAATGTGATGATGTAATTATAACAACAGAGGACGAACACATCATACCACTTAACAAGAGCAATGATGTGATTATTATATCTTTAAACGAAAAAAAGGAAGACATAACGCAAAGTAATGAGAATAGTGAAATGATGAATAATTCTTCTAATAAAGAGAATACAACAAAAATATATGGTTCAAAGAAACGCAAACTTTCTTCTTTGCACCCATGTGATGGCAGTAAATTCAAAATAAAAATACAAGCTAATGAACAAAAACATAATAGAAAATATCAGCAATCACAATCAAAATCCATAAGATGTGTCATCACTCGTACTTTGAAATGCCATGAATGTAAAGCTCAGATTCCGTTTACTAACAGTATGAAAAAATGCATAGCCTGTAAAATGTTGTCTTGTACCACATGCGCTGGCAGAGAAATAATTGGTTTTGATGACTATATCTGCGATACTTGTTTTGGAAAGGATGATTTAAATTAAGTTTTCTTTGTTTATTTGTTTCTTTAGCGGTAAGTAAAAGTTTTTAGAGGCTACATTTTGATTATGCCTGACTGAAGTCAGACTGAATAAATGAGTGTAAACTGTAAGTAACGTGGTGGCGCCGGTAATGGACATGGCACCAATAATGGACGAAAAAAACTTATCAACCTTATAATAAGGGTAGAAATGGTTTTCTAGAAATGGCAGCACTTTAGACATAGACAGCCAACATCCCTCTGTCATATTGACAGAGAAAATTAATTTCGGCCATTTTGTTTCAAAATGGCGAGTTGAAGAAATTGTGCTCTGGAGTTTTTCAAATTTTATCCGGATTTCTTAAAGGAATCGTTAAGCAGGTTAGTCATTGTTTTTGTTCACAATGTCCTTTTTTAGATAGATATATGGACACGCTTTGATTTTATGTTTATCTTATAGTATTAGGCATATATTCGAGAAAGAGGTTATGTCACTCGATAATTTAAAAGTATTTTAGGGGGGGTGTCCATTACTGGATCCATTAATGGACATAAAACACATTTATGGACACGTGTCCATGGTTATTTAATTGTACTGAAGAGTAAATTATAAATAGTATTACCTCTTGAACATCGCCTGATATCATATGTCTTTAAAAAATAATAATCAAAGCACGTTTACCAATAATGGACACCATGTTATAATTGTATGGTTTTTTGCAATTCATAAGCGCGTGTTACCTTTATTTTTAGTTATATGTATACCTACAGATACATCTTCACACGACCTAGGACCACGCGCTCGTAGATTGTAAGAACTATCTAATTTGATTTCTTGTTTGGTTAGATGGCGCCTAAAAAAGATTATAAGCCTGAACAAATGGCTCACGCCATTGAGGCAGTGCGAAAGGAAGGACAATCAGTATCTGCAGCAGCTAAGCGATTTGGAGTGCCGAGAATTACTCTCCACAATAAAATCTCCGGTAAGAGCCCCATGGTATGCACTATGGGGCCTAGTACAGTCTTGACAACAGTAGAAGAAGATTTGCTTGTGAAATGGGCAATAGCAAGTGCCGAAAGACGATTTCCTATCACTAGAGAACAACTTTTAGATAGCGTCCAGCGAATAGTTACGGTGCAACGTAAATCTACTCCTTTTACAGCAAACAGGCCAGGGAAGAAATGGTTTTCTTCTTTTATTAAAAGACATCCGATATTAGCAGAAAGAACGGCCGAAAACCTCAGTGCAGCACGCAATGAAGTGACAGAAGAGCAAATAAACAACTGGTTCAAAGAAGTGCATGAATATTTGGCCGAAAAGGGATTGCTTGAAGCTCTGAAAGAGCCAAGCCGAGTTTTTAATGCAGATGAGAGCGCCTTTTTTCTTGCGCCAAAACCTGGACGAGTGCTTGTTAAACGAGGGGAAAAGCATGTTTATGCGGCAAGTGGCGATGAAAAAGAAAATTTAACCGTCTTGTTGACTGCAAATGCTGCGGGTACACTAGCACCACCCATGATTGTTTTCGCCTATGATCGAGTCCCGGACAGAATTTCTAGCAGTGTGCCAGGAGAATGGGGCATAGGAAAGTCGGAGACCGGTTGGATGACTGGTGAGACCTTCTACGAGTTTGTGACTACAATTTTTAATCCTTGGCTGATTGTAAAAGGCATCCAGAAACCAATTTTGTTTTTTGTGGATGGTCATAGATCGCATCTTACACTTCATCTGTCCAAGTTCTGCTCTGAAAATGACATAGAAATTATAGCCTTGTACCCTAACTCGACCCACATTCTGCAGCCTATGGACATATCTCTTTTCAGACCGCTGAAAGTATATTATCGTAAAGCAGTTATCCAGTGGAAAATGGAAAATTCGGGAAACAAGTTGAAAAAGGAAAACTTTGCTCCCATCTTTCAAAAAGCGTTAAAGAATATAACGACGGACTGCATTAAAAATGGATTTAGGGGCGGTGGTCTGCATCCATATGGTCCACAATATATTGATATGTCAAAACTCACAAAGCGGAATACTGTTTCTGATCTAGCAAATGAAAACCAAAATGAAGAAAGAAGCCATTTTTTACAATTTTTAGAAACCGAAATTACAAAACATTTTGGTCAAGAAAAGTTAGACCTATTTAACAGTCTTTATTATGAAGGAAGAAATGTTCTCGAAAACATGGCATTAGATGAAGATTTGAATCTCTATATAGTGTGGGCACACAACAAGCAAATGTCAATTTCGCTAGAATCTAGTTCCGCACCTGCTGCATTAAATAGGGAATCTTCACCGACTTCAGATAACGTATTATATAATAACACGTGTATTATGCAAGAAAATGTTATGCCAACAGACTTCGATGACAACGGCAAAGTAAGCAGTGCACTTGATCTCATAGCACCGTCAACCAGTGCACTAGATGGTGTCTCTGAAACAGTGGCATTCATACCAACGCCAAATACGCCATCAAAAGTTGATGAAGCCATATCTGATGCGAAATCCCATAAAGATACAACAAGCGATATTCTGGGTAGCACAGTGCCATCAGTGTCAGAAATGCCGTCTCAAGAGACTGAAAAAATACCTATCGAAGACACAAGGGTAACGATAGGTAGTACAGTGACTTCTTCAATCGAAATTACAACGTCAGATACGTTAGCCAGGGTTGATGGATCCCTTTCTTTGGCTGCAAAAACTCCTGCAAAAAACACAATAAGTAATGCGCTAGGTGTCACAGTTCCATCGCCATTCAAAAAATGTCTTTTCTGGCCTGACAATGAAAGTACTAAGAAAACTAAGAAGAAAAAAGAAAAATTACCATCAGCTGTAACGAGCAAAGCATGGCAAGAATACCATGAAAAAAAAGCCACCGAAAAAAAAAGAATTTTAGAAGAAAAGGAATTGAAAGCTAAGCAGAGAATCGAGAAAAAAAATATCAAAGAAAAACTTGCCAAGGAAAAGAAGGGTAAAACAAAATCTAAAAAACCAAAGATGCCTGAAATATCATCATCTGAAGATACAGAAGCTGAAATAGAATATATTGAAAGTGGCGAAAGCGAATGGAACGAAGAGACTGAATCAAATACCTATCAAGGAGAAATACTGGAAAAACAAAATGAACGTAAAGCAATGGATAAAAAGAAGATTTCAGTACAAAGGAAGAGAAAACGATCTATTACGGAAGATAGTAATTCTGAATCAGAGTTGCCTTTGACTCAAATAGCACATTCTAATAAAGTTAAAAATGCTAAAAAGGATATCAACAAGGGTTCTTTTGTCATCATTATGTATGAGGGTGAATATTTCCCCGGAAAGATTGAAAATAAGGAACGAGGTCTCTTTGAAATAAGTACAATGGTACTTTCTAATGGGAACACTTTTAGGTGGCCAGAAAGGCCAGATAAAATTTGGTATAAAACTACTGATATAGTCGAAGTTATAAATCCTCCTATCAAACATAATAACAGAGGCTTTTACAAAGTACCAGAAATGGAGAAGTTTTTGCCTGACATTTATATGACCTAGATTTTAAGACTGTGGATTTAAAGATTTTTATTTCATTTATTTTTTAGTCTATTGTTTGATGGGAATTTTGCCTAACATATAAATGTCCTGGATTTTGAGACTTATTAGAATAAGATTTTTCTATTTATATTTAGTGTATATTTTTTAACCCGTTTTTCTAATTAATGGGTAAAACAGGGTTAAAGATCTCTCAAGTTGTGATTATTAAATAAGGTGGTTATTATAAAGAAAAAGAATAAAGACTGTGTAGTATGTAAGAGTAGACACCTAAGTTGTTAACTGCTCTTTTGAGACTTCTATTTACAAGAATACCTCAAGCTTTTTTTGACCCTAATAAGTAAAATGTTTCTGCTGTAGTTGCTTTAACTTGATTTGTTATTTTGATTTGTGATAAATAAATAATAGTACTTTTTAATTTGCAAAACTGTTTTTTATAAAGTTGAGGTTTCCTTCTTATATTTGTTAATAAACTTTAAAATTTTTCAAAGAATTTCATTTTAAACTGGTGAATTTAATAACCTTCCAACATTGGGTGTCCATCATGGGATACATGTCCAACATTGAGTGTCCATCACTGGAGAAGTGCCGTCCATAAATGGAGTTTTTGTGCCTTTTTGAGTTTTTCTTTATTTCATCAGAAACAATAACACTATATAAATTATATATGTACGTGTAATAAAGCATGTTTATTGGTCTACAATTTGATAATAGTCATAACATTGTATCTTTGCAAATAGATGAATAGTGATTAAAAATGTAAGACCAAATTCTTAAACTGTCCATAATTGGTGCCTTCACGTTACATACATAAAATATTTTATCAATGTTACAGTTATTAAAATGACATACTACATATTGTTATATTTCACATAAGTTGATAGGATTACAATGAACGAACACTGATCTAAGTCCTTTTTACCGACTTCAAAAATTGAAAACGAGGAGGTTATCTATTCGTCGCGTTTTTTTAAAAATATTTATGTACATCGATTACTCAAAAACGGCTGAACCGATTTGAAGTGATTTAAACGTTATAACAAATCAAGTTTTTACCAAGTTGGTAACATTTTTTGAAATTTTGAAATCGGTTCAGTAGTTTTCAGGAAATCTTAAAGATACTGTCGTTTTCGTTAGCACTTTATATAAATTTAAGTATTATTTGAAAAACTAAGGTTTTATCGATGCATTTTAATTAAAACATATACCAAAGAATCATAAAATCGCAGTCTAAATTTAAATTTGTACAAATGCATTATTTTCGTTACTCGATAAACTTTTTACAACGAAAAAAAAAATCGCCCAAGTATATTTTCTGTATGACTCTTTAAGTGAGCACGTATAAGCATATTATAATAATAATAATATTCCACAACTATCACACAACGCCATCTAGTCCCAAGCTAAGCAGAGCTTGTGTTATGGGTACTAGACAACTGACAAACATACTTATATATTTCTAAATACATAAATATTATAGATAAATTACACCCAGACACAGAACAAATGATCGTGCTCATCACGCAAACATTTGTCTTGGGTGGGAATCGAACCCACGACCTCCGGCTTAGCAGTCAGCGTCACTAACCACTAGACCAACAGGCCTGTCGAATTATAATATATTAAAAAAAGAAATTGGCCATTTTCTTAACTATCATAGTTTCACGCAAATCATTACAATTAACTGAGTCCGTGATCGGGTGGTTAAACATTTCCTGCAACAGAGGAGTAAAATGTTG
Organism: Parnassius smintheus behrii; assembly: GCA_036936625.1. Taxonomy (NCBI): domain Eukaryota; kingdom Metazoa; phylum Arthropoda; class Insecta; order Lepidoptera; family Papilionidae; genus Parnassius; species Parnassius smintheus. The sequence continues at coordinate 14,762,412 of JAUPFT010000020.1, read as the reverse complement.
TCACACGACATTAATTAATTTGTTTTCAATGTTATTGGCTCAGCTCATTGGCCCATCAAATTAGCTCGTTGGAAAACTTGGTCACAATATTTTACAATTTTGTAAGCTGCTACCAAAGGAAAATAAAGTTTGCCTCGGTTCACAAACGTCGTAAATGAAATAAATTTATTTACAATCATATGATATGAATGATCTGTTGACACATAGTTAAGTGCTACTAACGCATTATTACAATGTTCACAAGAAATGCGGCTAAGAATTTGTTATATAATGTAACCAGTTATATAATATAATATATTTTCCTGATATGGACTAGCATGAATCTTTTCTAAATTTTGAAACATATTTTCAACGTCTTGTTGATATTCAGGTTCTTCGCGAGAACGAAACAAACTTTTCTTTTTATTGAAATCGAAGACGTGTGTTGTCTCAAAGCCATTTTCTATGCAGTTGGCATTGACGGATGGTTGAATGGAATGTCTGAACAACATCTTTCTAATTATCTAGCGGAACTCGAGAGGGCTCGGGTTATCTTGTGCCCGACCGCGAGCCCTAATGCAGGAAAAAAAAGTTCCAAGTTGTGCTGCGAACATTTAAAAGTCAACAAATACTTAATTGAATTTTGCTCTAGTGTACACAAATCATTAACAAGTAACGATAAACTATTTATGTTCATTAAAACCCTAATAATAACGTTTTTCTGGGATGATTTAAAATACCTTTACCATTTATTGTTAACGATTTTAAAAACATTCCAGTATTAATAAATATTGATTCCCAATAACGTTTGTTTTTTAACGATAATGGAGACTTTGAACCCTTTCCAAATGGTGACTTTGAATTCATGAGATCAAAAAGTCTATCTATCATGTGCAAGAACTCTTTAGTCGCTTCGCTGTTTAGAAAGTCAGGATGACCATTAATCCTCAAAAAAATCGATTGCATCAGCAACAGATGAACTAAGTACTTGCGCAGGAAGCCTAACATTCATTTTTTGTTTTTAAAATCTACATGTAAAGCGCTTAATTTATTAGCAAATTTTAACCCCTCCTTGCTTTGTATTTCGTGTAATTTTCAGATATATTTAAACGAAATATAGCCGGTATTTGACTTCATTTCAAAATCGGTCAAAACATTTCTAGCGAGTTTTAACATATGTGCAGCCATAGATGAATGATTGGCCTCCCTGCGCTCGACTAGATACCGCCGGCGTACTTGACAAATGCGGCAACAAATACTACGCCGAAGTCGACGTACCCGAGCCAGTCGCACTCCAAGCTGTCTGTGACGTGCACGTGTTGAATGTTTTATTAAATTTTGGGCATAATCCAAAGTAAAATGCCAGTATGCGTAGTGAAACTGTGTAAAAATAATACTACAAGAAATAAGAAAGACACTGGGATCACATAACATCAGTAAGTATCGTATAATTTCGAAATTTCAACATAAAATAACATGAACCCCAAATGCCATTCAGTGTTGCCGCGTATACAAGAGTCAAGTTTCCCGTGGTTGAGATTTTCGTATGTGAATTTATTGTTTTTGTATTTTAACAAATAACATATTTCATTTATCTAACCTAGTTATTGTATAGTTAACCTAGTTCTATAAATTATTTAGGGCCGGTTGTTCAATCCTCAGATAGAAAGTCTGTCGTTATATAAGTCGTTAAATAACTACTACCACTACCTGGGTTTGGGTGGGATACTCTGGTTACTGTAAAAAATTAAAGCGCGTGGGTATTATTAGGTTCAGCACGTGGCAGTTTTTTTTTAATCTGACCTAGTTCACAAAACTAACCTTCGAGATGAAATTTGGGTGAGGTGTTGTGCGCACGCCGGGGAAGATTTCTAAATTAAATAATTTGGTCAAGCGTGTGTTTCCGTACAAAATGTTACCAAATTCAGTTCAGTGGTTGAGTTGTGAAAAAGTTACAGACAGAGTTGCTTTTATAATGATTAAGTATATGTGTAATGCAGTCATTATTCATCATCATCATCTGCCTAGCCTTTTCCCAACCATGTTGGGGTCGGCTTCCAGTCTAACCGGATGCAGCTGAATACCAGTATTTTACATGGAGCGACTGCCTATCTGACCTCCACAACCCAGTTACTGGGTAATACGATACCCCTTTGGTAAGACTAGTTGTCAGACTTTCGGGCTTCTGACGACCCGTAACGGCTGTCAAAGATCCACGAATGCAGTCATTATTATCATCGTATTATGTTTGCTTGGTACAGATTTCCTGCTGATCCTGTCATTTGTGACCGTTGGACTGCTAAAGTACGACTTAGTCGAGAAGAAAGTTGGTGGAACCCAAGAGAACGCAGTGTTATATTTTCCAATTATTTCAATGAGAGCGACTTGTACTTTACAAAAGGTGGTTTAAAAAGATTGTGTAAGGGAGTAAATTCCAAAAGCCAAATGTATCGTAAACTTGTACAAGTTAGTGGAATGTAATTTTAAATAGTTAATACCTACTTAATAAATTTTATTCTTTTATTAACCTGTTTTTCTTTTCTAAAGAAGAAACCTACTCCTAACCTATACACAAATATATTTATATTATTTATTATTCGATTTTAATTCATTGTTCATTATTAAGTATTTTCTGAGACTTAACTAATAGACCACAGCATAAAATATTTTTCCCATTAACTCGGGTAACAGTTGAGCAGCTGGTAACAACTGACAATAGTCAAGTAGACGTGGGCGTTATTTCACGTCACTAGATATAGAAACTGGCTACGCGGCATGTAACCGAATCACTAGTTTCGAATCATGTTACAAGTAGTGATTTTTGTAAATGCGTGATTATGATTACTGTTAACCATGATTATTGCGGGAGTCGACTGTCGGTCGCTCGAGCGCAAAGCGCACATGTGGCATACAACAATAAACAAACCATCGTAAGTAACAGTTTTATTGTACGTTTAATTTTCATACGTAAGACTATAGACATAAACAATAAAATAGAGTAATCTCTGTTTGTAAATATTTTCAACGGTTTGTGATTCCGGGAAGCGAGTCACATTGAATTTAACTAAAATAATTTTTAGAACATTTTTGACGGAGTCATGAACTCGTTTATTCATAAAATTAAAATAAAACTAAAAAATGAGTATAAAAAATGTTTAAATTTAAATGTTTATAATATTATAAAACCTAAAAACTGTGTGTAGATAGCCAAACAAACTAACAAATTAATTGTAGAGTGTAAATAAAAGTGCAAAAACAAATGACAGTGAAAATGTTGAAAAAGTGTAAATAAACTGTAAATATCAATAATCATTGTATATACAATCAAATTGACTTGTAAATATGCCTTCATTAACAATTTTATGAAGATATTAGTGTCATAGTAAACGCAAATCAATCATAAATACAATTAATGCAGTCTGTCCTAAACCTGAATAAAGTATGAAGGGAAGTTAATTTATTGATTTAACAGTATACAGTTACTATATAGCTACAAACACGGATTGTGATTTTCGTTTCGTGTGTAACTGTATAGTTGGTGGTGATATTTATGCAAACAATCACAGTAGCCGAATAACAATAGCCAGTTACAAAAATCACTAGTTTTGAAACAGGTGACGCCGATCAAGTCACTGGTTTCGTTAAGTTTCTTGAAAATGACGTAACGAGCCACGTCTATAGTCAAGTGACGATTAGATTAGATTAGATTAGTAACTGTATACTGTTAAATCAATAAATTAACTTCCCTTCATACTTTATTCAGGTTTAGGACAGACTGCATTAAATGTATTTATGATTGATTTGCGTTTACTATGACACTAATATCTTCATAAAATTGTTAATGAAGGCATATTTACAAGTCAATTTGATTGTATATACAATGATTATTGATATTTACAGTTTATTTACACTTTTTCAACGTTTTCACTGTCATTTGTTTTTGCACTTTTATTTACACTCTACAATTAATTTGTTAGTTTGTTTGGCTATCTACACACAGTTTTTAGGTTTTATAATATTATAAACATTTAAATTTAAACATTTTTTATACTCATTTTTTAGTTTTATTTTAATTTTATGAATAAACGAGTTCATGACTCCGTCAAAAATGTTCTAAAAATTATTTTAGTTAAATTCAATGTGACTCGCTTCCCGGAATCACAAACCGTTGAAAATATTTACAAACAGAGATTACTCTATTTTATTGTTTATGTCTATAGTCTTACGTATGAAAATTAAACGTACAATAAAACTGTTACTTACGATGGTTTGTTTATTGTTGTATGCCACATGTGCGCTTTGCGCTCGAGCCACCGTTACCAGATTGGGTTTTTTTTTTCGCAATTCTGGGGAATAAATTGACTCTTGGGGAATAACTGGGGAAATGGAATCTTTGGGGAAACCTTTGGGGGGGGGAAAATACATAATGGGGAATTTAGGTGGCTAGAATTTTTAAAACGACAAAAAGTGCAAACGGACGTACTTTTTGTTCAGCTAATATATCATGGCTAAAATGCAAGATTCCAGAGCTATATAAAAAAACGCTGTGTCTATGTCTGTGTCTGTGGTGTGGTGTTTGATGTTTGAATTTTGAATGTCGTTGGTTGTAGCGTTGACGAGATTTTCTCTGAGTACCTAAATACATATTTCTTGTTTATTCTATATAGTTTGTGTTCTTGTTGTATTGTTCTGTCGTGTCGATTGATATTTGATATACTTATTAAATCAAGTGATATGAAAAATGGCTCGACGATATAGACCAGTATGGGAAGCGGAATCTCAGTTTGCAGGTGAGTTTTATTATAAAAAATCTAGTACATAGTTGTAACTTAAAAATGTAAATGTAACCAAAAAAAATATGAATGAACATGTTGTTATTATGAGTAACGATCATATAATAGACAGAAGATATATAAATATCTAATTAATCAGAAGTTAGAGCAGTCGAATACTCAAACTAATTTTGTTTTTAGAATTTCCAACGCGTAAATTCGTGTCTCATTTTTTTTTTGGAGTTTATGGCCTGGTATCTAGAAATTCGTGTCTCATAAACGGCGGTAATGTTACCAGCTACCTACACTTTACACTACACTTTTTACGGGAAATGATGGGCGGGCATGGGTATTTTGATTTTTTTTATTAATTTATTCGTGACCATGGTTGCGAGGACCTTCAGTCGAAAACATTACTTTATAATTATCCTTCATAGTTCAATGCTTCACAATATGTTGATGCGTCACATTGTGCAGTCCTTGGGAGATTTTGACGGCAACTTGAGCCAGCAGGCAGCCGACAGTTGGCGATGGTATCTAAAGGCGCCTATGCAACAAACAGCTTATCTTGAGAATCCATCACCATCAGAGCACTTGTTTCACCGTTTCCACTAATAGTTCACATGCGTAGACAGTTAATACATAAAATCGCACCACTTTTACATATCAAAATCCACTTCAAACTATTATTTAAACTATAATACAGGAGCAGCATACCGCCGCCGATCAAGTTCCCGCCAAAACTCCGGGTATTTTGATTGTGTGCTAGTGTTACCATTATATTTAAAAAGCTTTGGTGGGAAATGAGAGTAATATTGTGAGTACGGGTGCGTGTGCGTGTGGGTTTGGTTTAGTGTAACTGTACCTAACTAAACTAACTGCTAATATTTAAATCGAAAATATTTTTTCTAATATCTAAATTTGGTTTCAGGTTGGCTTACAAATGTGGAGGGACAAGCATCAAAAGCATTTTGTAAGCTTTGTAAATGTTCATTACAAGCACACAAAAAAGATTTATCAAATCACGCTAACTGCAAAAAACATCAAGAGGCTTTTAAATTTTCTCAGCTTGGAAACAGTAGCAAAAAAATCAACACTTTTTTTAATAAAAACATAACTTTTGAAAGAAAAGTATCGGAACTCAAAATTGCAGCTTTTATTGCAGAACATTGTTCAATTTTAGCAGCAGATCATCTTGGCGTGCTTATTTCTGCTTTGGACAAATCATCTTCTGTACTAAGTGACTTGAAACTCCATCGTACTAAGTGTGCTGGTCTAATAAAAAATGTAATATCACCATGCATCCTTGAGGAATTAATAAAAGATATTGGCGACAGCAACCGCAATAATAGATGAGAGCACATGTGTTGACACGAAAAAGACCCTGTGTATTATGATACGTTACTTTAGTAAAACAACATTCAAAGTTAAAACGGTGTTTTACAAGTTATTAGAGATTGAAGCCGGCGATGCTGACACACTAGTGAAGGCTTTTAAAGACCAACTTTTCCAAGATGACTTAGATATAAAAAAATTAATCGGCATTGGCATAGATGGTGCAAACGTGATGGTCGGCGAGCATCATTCATTTTCATCAATACTGAAAGAAATTGTACCGCATTTGGCTGTGGTTAAATGTGTCTCACACTCGTTGCATCTTGCTGCTGAAAATGCTTGCAAAGTGCTTCCAACACATTTAGAGTTTATAGTAAAAGAATGTCACAATTGGTTTTCTTATTCTACAAAAAGACAAAGTGATTACAGACTTATCTATGAAATATTGAGTGGAAAAAAACCGCTAAAAATTGACAAATTGTCGGGTACACGGTGGCTATCTCGCATTGAGGCAATCACAACAATACTAGAGCAGTGGGATGCGCTAGAACTTCACTTCAGGCTAGCAAAAGAGAAAGAGAGGTGTTACACAGCATCCCAATTACAGCTCATGCTTGCGTCAAAGCCAAATAAGCTGTATTTATTGTTTTTAAAGCAATCGTTAAAGGCCATAACCGACGTGAACAAAATGTTTCAGTCAGACAATGTAGATTCTCTGAAATTGTTGTCAGAACTGACTGGACTACTATTAAATTATTTGTCGATTTTGATTCCCCCTGAACGGTTACAGAGAGTTACACAAGATGAGTTGGCCACATTCAATTTCAGAGACTGTGTTATGAATACTAGGGGCATTCACTTGGGATATTTGTTTGTGGAGGAATCTGCGAATGTACCTATACAAGATTTAAACATCATTAAAGAAAGATGTACTCAGTGTCTTATTCGTCTCTGTGAAGAAATCCAAATGCGATTACCAAACAATATTAAATTATTAGAAAAAAATTCAATTTTTTCGCCCCAAATCGCGACAAGCCAAGTAAGACCTAATATTGAAGATATAGTTGTTGGTTTCAAGGATGTGTTTGGAGGAGTGGAAAATGTTGATGCGACGCTGCAAGAGTGGAGAATTCTACCTCTTCAGCAATGGAAAAAAACCAAAACAGCTGACGAGTTTTGGGGAGAAGTGTTGTCATACAAAAATGCTTGTGGCGACGCAGCTTTCTTTAATTTAATAAAACTTGCCACGGCTATTTTAAGTTTGCCATTTTCTAATGCTGCTGTAGAACGGGCGTTTTCTATGATGAACATCGTCAAAAATAAATTGCGAAACAGAATGCTCACGAAAACCGCAGACCATATAATGAGAGTGAGAAGTGCCTTACAAGACCGCGGCGGGTGCACAAAGTTTGAGCCAAGCACTACAATGTTGACTTTATTTAACTCTGAAAATGTGTATCAAACAGGAGATGAAGAGAATGTTAATCAAGTACTTGCTATTTTTAATGAAGATTAATAAAAAAAATCGATAACTATGTACTTCATTCAAATTTTCTTCCTTCATTAACTAATAAAATAAAAGCTGTCTGTTTTAATTATATATTTTTTCTATTGGTAACAAAACTGGTGGTTTTCTGGTTCAAACGTATCACTTTGGGGAAAAATAAAAATCAATTTGGGGGAAACCATAAAATTGTATCTGGCAACCCTGGCTCGAGCGACCGACAGTCGACTCCCGCAATAATCATGGTTAACAGTAATCATAATCACGCATTTACAAAAATCACTACTTGTAACATGACTCGAAACTAGTGATTCGGTTACATGCCGCGTAGCCAGTTACTGTATCTAGTGACGTGAAATAACGCCCACGTCTAGTGACGATGTCTTACGCACACTACAATAATGAGTTGCCGCATTCAAGGAGCTATTGTTCTTAGATAGCGCGGTATCTAGTCGAGCGCAGCGAGACCAATCATTCATCTATGTGTGCAGCGTCAAGCAGACAATACATATTGCTCTTCCCGTTTGGATGTCGAAAGTACGGTCTTAAATTACTTTGTTCGAGAGAGCAGCCTAAAGGCTTTGTCAGACAGGACGCGTACTTAGCGCGCGTCAGAGCGTTAACTTGACGCCGCGCTATGACGCTAAGATGTGTTGTACTACCATCGTAGAATACCGTCAAACAGAGCGCCGACGCTAGCAGTACGCAACGCTCTGTCGCGGCGTTAGGACGCTTTAACGTCGGGTGTTGTATTTTTTTTACAAATTTTATTTTAGCGTCGGAGTGAATAGGGGTAATAATAAAATACTGCATAATGACCGAAAATTTGATAGAATTGGTTAGAAAATATCCATGCTTATATAATACGAAGGATAGTTCGTATAAAGATATATCAATGAAGGCAAAATTGTGGGCACAAATCGGAGAAGAAATTAATGAAACTGGTAAGTAAAAAAAAATCGTTTTTTGATTAAAATAAGACACAAATTGTTCACGAGTTTCAAATGCTGCAGTCGTTAATCTTCTATTTGTTGGACGATGAGTTATTAGAGCACGCATAGGTACGTTTTCGTCTTCCGACTCCGGAGTTAATATCGCTGTACCTTGTTTTGTTCGTAAGTAATTATGTAAACAACATGCAGCTTTAATAATATCAATTGCTGTGTCCACATCACAGTCAATAGGTCGTAAAAAAATGCGCCATTTTTGTGCTAATATTCCGAACGTATTTTCAACCACCCGACGTGCCCTGCAAAATCTTTTATTAAAATTTGTTTTTCTTTCGTCTTGTGTAGCTAAGGCTCTTGGGAATGGACGCATCAAATATGTTTTTAAAGCAAAACCTTCGTCGCCGATAAGTACATGAGGTACGGGCTCCTCGGTGCCTGGAAGAGGTTTATCTGGATTTTCCGTGGATATATTGCCGATAATATATTGAGTTCTCGAATATACCACTATCACTATGCCGCCCGTAACTACCGACATCTATGACGGTGAATTTGTAACATGGATCGACTATAGCAAGAAGAACTACAGAAAAAAACTTCTTGTAGCAAAAATATTCTGATCCACTATTTTTGGGACACTTTATAGACATGTTTCCCGTCAATACTACCGACACAATTCGGGAAGTTCCAGGTTTCCCTATAACCCTTCTCTGATTGTTTCCATGTCTCTTCAGTAGGCGATGGCATATATTCTGGTTGTAATGTATTCCAGATTTCTTTACAGACTTCTTTTACAATACCGCTGACTGTTGAACGACCTACTCGGAAGGAGAAGGCTATGGTCTGATGTGAATCACCCGTAGCTAAGTACCTGAAACAAAATAATACAATTTATGTTTATTTTACAGGTGAAGTAGCTAAAAAAAAATGGAAGAGCTTGAGGGACAATTATATGAGATACAAAAAAGAGGTTGCAGGTACTACAGGACAAGCTGCAAAAAAATTACAAAATGGCCTTGGGCTTCCCAGTTACAGTTCCTTGACTCAACTCTGACAGATCGAGAAACAACTTCCAATATTCGAGAACCTACACCAGAAACATTGTCAGCTATAGAAACTCAATCTCCAGAGACGCCTCCAGCACAGACACCTCCACCAAGAACACAAAGCGCACCCCCGCCAGAAACACCTCCGCTAGAGACGCCCCAAACAAATGACACAAATAGTTCACGAGCTAAGAAAATAAAAAAAACTGACAGCGAAATGGATAAAGTTATAAATATTCTTCAAAATAAAAAAAAAAACAAGAGTATGATGCCATAGATCACCTATTCCAAAGTTATGCCCAAACATTTAAAAGTTTTTCCAAAGACAAACAGATAAAAGCCAAAGTAGAACTAGCCAAGTTATTTGCAAGCATAGAAACAGAGGAACTGCAAGAAAACGTCCAGATATTGAATTCACCACATTATTCCATTATTAGTACCGAAGACTCCATCTGCTATGCAGTACCCAATTCTGTGCCCGAAGATTCATCCCCAGTAGCTGTTATAGATTTATCTAACAGTACTTCATCATACCTGCAACAGCCTGAGCAGCTACGTCAACCACTACGCGAAATCGATATTCTACATGTAACTAATTTTGGAGCATCGACATCTGATTACAACTCAGCTGATTTTGATTGATTTTCATAATAATAACGCAATGAACATGTATATAAAAAAATAAATATTTCTTACCTTAGACAGATTACAAGTCTTTTTCTTGTAGAAATAGGCGTCCTCCAGTTTGTGGTACATTTGCTTATTTTTGGGATGAGCAGTTCATGTAGTTCTTCGAATAAATCTTGAGACATACGAAAGTATGTAAAAAAACGATCTTCATGTGATGCAAGCTCACGACACAAACGTGATATTCTCCTAAATCCTTTCTCTTTTGATTGATGTCGTGCACCCATACTCTTTTTCTCTGTGACCGTGATAAAGCATATAAAAGTAATACAGTTTCTACATGAGGTAAAGTTATATATTTTCTTAAGAACTCATAAGCCTTAGGTGAATAGAAATTCAAAGCTAAAGCAAAAGCTTTCACTTCTTCACTATATCAAACACCATGTGGATTACTCTGTGGCTTTTTGAAATCCTTACAGATATCAGCAAAGCGCCCTTGAATAATATTTTCAATTTCTGACTGACCCGTATACTTTTTAATAGTTGCAATTAAAGAAGACATATCCTGAATTTTTTTAGTTTGGCGCGCCACTTTTTGCTTAAGAATCTTAGTTTTCTTCTCAAGTATTTCTTCTCTACTAGACTTTATTTTCACTTGCACTATCTATCTTCGCGGGATCGTCGTTTTCACTACTGACCTAAGAAAACAAGAAAACTTTGTGAAATTGGTAATTTTAGCATCGTATTGCTCCGCTCATAAGGGTCATAGCGTGATGTTAGGTAATCTTCCTGAAGAATTGGTTTTAAAAATGCAATAAAATATTTTCAAATCTGACTGGTATAGTTCCAGAGATTAGAGAACTCAAACAAACAAAAAAAGAATCAAATAACTCTTCTACATCATAATGTCAGTACAAATTTGCATCATGTAATAGGTTATTAGACCATTAGTAGACAGAAAGGATACTCCAGGGCGCGCCTTCATGAGCACGCATAAATGAAGCATCAAACAAGAAGCTTCATGCTTAGTGTCATAGTGACGGTTACCACACTGCAATTGGCACTAAAGAGTTTAAATATGTATGTGTTTTAAGCTATATAATATATTATGCAATGTAATATTAAAGTCATGATGTATACAAATAAAAGGTATGTATTTAGTAATAAAGGAAAAGGAAACTTACAGGTAACTTGTTAAGATTGCATAAATTTTCAAGAATTTTTCGACATTGTTTTTTACTAGTTTGGTCTTCAATATTACAGGCAGTACGTTTCACTCTTGTTTCCTTAAGTGCAGAACTACTTTCTTAAATGTCAGAACTAGTGCTTGGTACAGCCAGAGCAGCTATTTGCACAATAGACTCTTCATGTAATGCACTTGTTGTCTGCAAATGATAACATATTTTACAAAATGTTGCTTTATATCATACATTTAAACTACTACATTTCTAAATATATAAAGAAAATAATATATTATTATTAATATATAATAATAATATAATATATTAAGAAAAACTAGATAATTAAATTATATTAAATTTTTACCTTGCCTGGTGATACTGTTTCTCGATTTTTTATAACAGTAGGAACTGCTGTTGGTTTTAAGCGACTTCTTGTTGAATCATAATCGGATTCTTGAAAATGCAAATTGCAAATCCTTGCACTTTCATAATACTTCATTTTCAATGGTACAATGGATAACCACAAATTTCTCCGAGTACTGTTTTTAGGAAATCTAAAAAAAATATTCGTAATTATTGTAAACGTTACTAAAGTATCAGAATAATGAGAAACAAAAACTAAATAAAAAGTAAATTGTCTGCCTAAAAAAACTAAATAAAAAGAATATGTTATTATATTACTAATTAATAATTTAATATTAGGAAATCTATGAAATCCGTCATTATATAGAATACATGGGAATTGTATATAATTCCTAAATTTCATGCATTTCCGGTAACATAATAAGAACGACAAAAGAACCCCTTTGTCGTATCCCCTCAGTTTCAAGGCACTCCCCTTGCTGCCTCAGCCAGTATCGGAATCCTTGGCGTCAACATATCGAGTGACGTGCAGTTTCGTGGTCACTTGGAAGGGAAGGCCAAGTTGGCCTCTAAAAAGCTTGGCGTGCTCAGCAGAGCGGGACAGTATTTCATGCAGGCACACCGCCTGCAACTTTACAAGGCGCAGGTTCGGCCGCACATGGAATACTGTTCCCATCTCTGGGCTGGGGCTCCCCAGTACCAGCTTTCCACTTGACCGCATCCAGCGCAGAGCGGCTCAAATCGTCGACGACCGAGTGCTTTCCGATCGGCTCGATTCACTGGCGCTGCGAAGAGATGTTGCATCTCTTTGCGTATTTTATCGCATCTATCACGGGGAGTGCTCTGAGGAATTGTTCGGATTAATCCCAGCCGCCAAATTTCGTGAACGCACGACACGGCAAACGTCCCGATACCATCCACACCATCTGGATGCTTGGCGGTCCACCACTGTACGTTTCACAAGGAGTTTTCTTCCACGTACAACCTCTCTGTGGAATAGTTTATCACCGGCGATTTTCCCGGACCTATACGACCTGGGGACCTTCAAGAAAAGAGCTTACTCCTTTCTAAAGGGCCGGCAACGCACCCGCAATTCTCCTGGTGTTGCGGTTGATCATGGGCGGCGGTAGTCACTTAACATCAGGTGAGCCGCATGCTCGTTTGCCCCCTCTTCTATAAAAAAAAAAAAAAAAAAGAAACATGTACATATAATTAGTTAAGGACACGGAAAGTCTCAGATACATCCTTAATATGGTCACACTACTTTAGTGCGATTTCTTAACAAAAACAATAAAATTGTTCAAAGTCAATTAAATTCAATGTGAAACTATTTTATTTTGATAAAGTTATGATTTACTAATATGTTTAAAACACTGGTAAAACGTTTCAGCAAAAAATTAAGTGAAAATACAAAGAAGTATGTTTACAAGTATTCAATGCCAGAAGTCAAATTTAAACACTTACGCATGAAATCTTATATCACCTCCTGGACACCAACTACTGCCGCAACCACGCACTACACAAGTTTGCACCATTTCTTAAATTATAACAATAATTAACTTTAAATATCTCAAACTTCGCTGTGAACTGCTAAGTAAATAACCGCCATATTTGTCTAATTTATGTTCATTGTGGTTCATTTCATTGGGTGCGTTTGGCAGAAAAAAGCGCTTACTAGCGCTGAAATAGTTTTCGGCCAGGACACGATTGCTACTTCAGTAGCGTAGCGCTGACACAATCCGCCATTTTGCTTATTTAATTTGTTTGTTTTGAAGTAGAGTTTATGAGTTGTTTTGTGCAATATTAGTTTTAAGTAATATAATGATATGAATAAACATATACATGTTATTAAAAATTCATGATCGGTAAGTTTTTAATATGAATACTTTACAAACATATATTTAAATTAGGTTAGGTTCCCCGGTTAAAACTAACATCGTGTCCTGGAGGAAAATAGCTACTTACGATTTGACAGCGCTTACCGCTTACGATCGCCATTTTGTCTTACAAGCGCTTGCTAGCGCTTTTTTTTGCCAAACGCACCCATTGTTTCCTATACTGTATAAAAAAGTACTCTGTGTTTATGTTGACATATAGGGCTAATGTTGCCACATTACCGGACCCTTAGGAAATGGGATAGTAATTCACTGATTCGTTAACCCAAAAATGCATACGAGACCTTCAATTTTGGAATTTTTAGTGTAACTAATCGTAGTTCAACTATTTATTTATTGGTACATTATTTTATAGAGCTTAACTTCTGATTTGGTTAGTGTGGAATCTATTTCTAAGAATTTACCAGGAGATTTAAATAAAAACATAGCAATACTATATTCCACACTAAAAAGAGAAGTCAGACCACAGAGAGTGAGATAAAGATACGTAGGTATTTGACTCAAGCTGGCTGTTGTTCCAAGTTGGGCCTTTTGGCCTCCATCTTTATCTATAACTTCATGGCGTAGACAGAGTACTGTCTACGCTTCATGGGTATACCAAAGAATAAAATAAGTATTTAGGGGAACGTTATACCTATACGCTTACCAAAGACTACAATATAATACGCTTCTTTTAGTAGGCATGTCGATCTGAAATCGATTAACCGAAAAATCGATTAGGAATACTATATCGATCTGATAAATCGACCCAAAACTCTCCTGAATCGGAATGATTCAAAAACTAGCGATAAAGTTCCTACAGTAAACCAAATCTAAGAAACACCTTTTGACGTTTCATTACACGATTTAAAATAACCTTTTACGTAAATTCGAACAATTATGAAGTTATCTATATTTCATTACAACATGTATAGGTTTTCATCACAAATTTAATTTTTTTTTTAATTTTTTCAGTTTATGTAGCACTATTCTTACTAATAAATATGTTTGTATTTAATTTTAGTTGAGGAACAACTTATTGTTTTTTCGGTTTTTTTTTATAAAGTTATATGCATGCGGAGTTAACCTTTAAGTAATTGTAGCAATTGTGTTTATAATTTTAAGTAATTGTATTAATTTGATGTGTTAGTGTTATCAATTGTTGGTGAACCTAATAAAGAGAAAAAAAATTGAATATTTCAAACAGTAAAATATTAAAAACTATCAACTTTTTTACTTTTCAATGATATGTTGCTACCGTACCTTAGCGCAGGGTTTGGATGATTAAAATTCATTGTTATAGGAATAACAGTGGTAGAGCCACGTGGCTGCTTTTGCTGTCGCACGGATGAGCCGGCAAAAACCGGGGTGGTACCACGACCTCACGGAATACCAGCGTAAAGTAGAGAGTTACCTCTCCAATTCACTTGGTGAGTGCAGGTGGCCGAAGGCCCTATTCCCCTCCCCCCTTAACATGCAGTGACGAAGCCTCCATAGAAGCCCAGAAGCCAGGCTTGCTCTATAAAACTGCTCAATCAGTAATATCAACTATATTATAAAACTATATAACATATAACTCGTATATAATATATAACTCGTAAACTGTTTCAAACTATTTCAAATTTCCTGCGCGCTCCGCAGAGCATGACCTCGTAGCATATAATTTGTAACGTCAACAATTAGCAGTTTGCTTTAAATTCGAAATACACTGGACTGTCAAAATTAATGAACGCAAGGAGTTAATTTTGTTGTCTCTCTCGCACGCGTTGGCTTTTTACCGGGCTTTCGAGAAGACGACCGCTCCCTTTCTAACCTGTGGCAAAATGTTCTGTAATGAAATATAAGTACGAAATGTATGTATACTATGGAACCAAAATCCGTGCTTTTTTTTGCGCCCGAAGCAATTAAAGGGCTACCCTATACGTAGGAAGGCGGAAAATGCATTACGCATACCACGATAGCCGGTCTATCGTGGTTATGAGGGACTCACATCCTACCGGGGAACCTAAGTGATACCCTCTAAAAACCGCCTTTAGGGACAGGCAACTGGCTGATTAAGCTTTACAGTGCCTTATCGTGAGCGACCCTCTTTTGGGAAAAGAGGGCGCAGGCGGCTACGAGCCGCTGAGGGAGTGCCTACGAAGGCAAATTAATTATGAATAAATAATTTAATTTAATTAGAGTTGGCCTGAGCCGCCAGGAGGCGGTTCAGGTCGTTTGATAGTTTATTAGGCGGGTCCGAGAGAGAGTTTCTCGGCCTGCGGACTCAATAGCGAGAGGAGGGTGGGGCTGCATAAGTAGCTGCCTCATGAATGAAATGGTTTGAGTGCGACTCTGAGGCTTTGAAGAGCTCTAGGTCCCGATGAAGGTCGGCATTACGGACGTACCAAGGTGCCTTCGCAGCTCGACGACAGAAAAGTTTTTGAACTATTTGGAGTTCATTAATAATTTTAGGGTCGGCGTGGGCAAAAACGGGGCCCGCGTAGGACATGACTGGTCGTATGCAGACCTTATAAAGGGTACGCTTGTTTCTAAGGGACATTTTACTGTGTCGGCCCAACATACTGTTGAGCCTACTCAGGTAAAAACGTCCGTGACGGGTTACTCTTTTAACGTGGGGCCTGAAAGTGAGTAGAGTCTATTGAAATTTTCAAGGCGTAGAGCAATGGCAGTGCGATATTGCGATTATCATAATGTTTTTTCTTCTTTCCTAAATAAAGCTTCAATTATAAACCGAAGCTCCATGGAACCATAAAATTTAATCAGAAATTACGATTTATATTTCTCGCATTTCGTCAACCATTCAGACTTTGTTACAATTTGCTATGGCTCTTGGTTTATTAATGCATATAACAAATGTTAGTTTGGCGGCCTAAACAACTTCGTCACAAGACTGTTAAACGCTTCGAATGTCTGCAGTATGCTCAAGTCTTTAGCTAATTTATAATCTGATGGGCGCGAAAAGGGTCTATAATATATTCAAATTTGGTAGCACCCAGCCGTCGATTTTGAAACATACTTACATAGGTACGTACCTAGGTTATGCCTGTAATTCCCAAGGGTTGGGCAGAGTCTAAAGTCCAGTGAGCTATTCGGATCATGTTTGGTCAAGAAAGCTTAGATATATGGAGCTATTTTATTCCTTAACTTAACAAAAATGTTACATTCTTTTATTTTACATTATTACTCATAATTCATTTCAGCGTAGAAAAAACTCATTGTACTTTTCATTCAGCTGTTTTCAAATAATTCAACATATTGTTTGCAAGCGATATTTTCTGCAATCAAATCAGTTGCCACATCACAGTAATCCGTGCTTTGCCCTGAATTTGGTTAGGAGTGCGTTAGGATGTAGAAGGGGGCACGCGCGATGCGTTTGCAACTTCACTTCCATTTCAACGTTTATGTTTGTTTTTGTTGTGTTTGCTAAACATTTGTGCTTTTTCAAAGATTTTTAGTGAAAATGGGAGGATAATAGTGTTCCTTGTGATGAATATAATTTTGTTTAATAAGTACGTTAAAGTGCTAATCGGCAAGGAAAAGGTAAAATCTTTGAAAATGAAATTTTAATTCAATAAACATTTCTTTATAATTTAATAGGTAGTTACAGGACTCTTCAGTATTAAAGTTTAATTATTCTAGGCGTATTTAAAGGTTTAATTACTCGATACTTATATTATCATATGAGTTAAAAATTTCATTTTGAACTTCAGCATAAAATATGAGATACCTAAGTATGAGTTTAATTTTATAGCAAATAATTTTTTACAATCTTTTTTTTTAAATGTAAAACCCAAATTTTAATGTAATAAATTAAAAGAATACATGTATTGAGGCTTTTAAAGAATATTTAATTTAGTCATTCAGTTCAGTATATATAATATTAATAGCGCCATCTACTTAATTCTATAGGTGAAGTCATTTTATCGAACAAAAATTTATTGATTCTCACGGTGGTACGTAAAGATTACGCTAGATTGCACAAACACGCTATCGGCTAATTTAATAATTTAAGATTTATATTATTTTTCTAAGCAAGTTTCGATGTTTCACATCTGCCAGGCGTCCCTTTTTTAATTTTGCACATAGTTTGTTTGTACTTTGTTCATGCTTTTCTTTTGTTCATGTATTGTATTGTATGTAAATATCTTTTTCTTTCGCTCAAGCAAACCCAAACGGCTCTTTTCAAAGCCACCGAAGGTGCAATGCAATTACATATGTCATACAATCTATCTAGCGGTAGTATCTATACCTTATTTGTGCTTTGTTAAACATGTCCTTGAAAGCACTGAATATGAAACTAAGGAGTGAAGACACATCAAGATTGGTGTATTTTTATAAAACTGCTAAAAACAACAAAACTATATCTTTGGCTTGCCCTAGTTTGGAGCCCTAGTTTCGCCACTGTTAACATAGGTAGCGGAATTAAGAGATGATCTACCCCAGGAGGGTACCAGCACCCCTGGTGACGGAGAATCCCTCGCTGAGCATCCACGATCAGTTATCCTCTACTCTTCCTAAGCGTGGGTACTCAGGCTGCCCCACGTATTCCG
Organism: Parnassius smintheus behrii; assembly: GCA_036936625.1. Taxonomy (NCBI): domain Eukaryota; kingdom Metazoa; phylum Arthropoda; class Insecta; order Lepidoptera; family Papilionidae; genus Parnassius; species Parnassius smintheus. Next base: position 14,744,231 of record JAUPFT010000020.1, on the reverse strand, counting down.
GGGAGGCGCAATTCCGCTCGCAACAAAAACTGCTCAGGGCAAGCGGAGCAACAACACCAAGTCGACCTCTGCCACACTATCTGTAATTTTTTGCAACATCAAGGGACTTCATTCCAACCTTAACGCTATCCACTACCATCTGGAGACGGCGAAGCCGGCCTCACTCTTTTCAACCGAGACTCGTGTCCTCTCCGGCTGATACTTCACATCTCTCCTACCCGGGGTACAAATTAGAACATTCCTTTGTGCCACGGACTGGTGTTTGCGTATACGTCAGAGAGAACATCTATTTTCGACGCCTCGGCAGTCTTGAAGGTACGGTACCTGTCTGTTCTATGGCTGCGCGTAGACAGCGACGACCATCCCGCGTCTACGGCTGCCTCTGTAGGTCCCATATCGGTAATATCGAAACAGGCAGACTCCTCGACCACGTTCAAATGGCTACAGATTCCGTGCTACAGTAGATCCCATCCGCAGAGATCATGATCCTTGGCGATTTTAACGCCCACCACGCCGAATGGCTTGGTTCACGTTTAACCGATCATGCGGAGTGATCTGTTTATGAATTTGCTTTGGCATATGGCATGTGGCTTTGGCATGTGGAAGATCGTAAACCTTCCCTGTTGGACATTCTGCTGACCTCTCATTCGGACTGATTTCAGGTTTCCGTCGACGCCTCTTTCTTAAGCATTACCATTACTACATTACTACCACTACAGTACTACCATTGTCTTGTCCTGAGTGTGGTGCCAGTGACATTAACGTAACGTTGCATTCTGTAGACTGCCGCCGTGTTAGGCACTATAGGTCAGCCGATTGGGATGGGATGCGGTCTTTTTTTGCATCCTACCCTTGGGAGCGGGTTTGCTTATCGCCGGACGATCCCAGCGTTGTTGCTGATTGTCGCTAATATGGTACATCAGGGTAAACCTTTTATTCCATCCACTGTGATGCCCATCGGAAGTAGATTCCAGCCATAGTTTGGTAGCTCCTGTAAAATAGCATCACGCTATAAGCAGGAGTACTACCGAGCCTGGGCTGACGCATCAACGTCTCGAGATGTAAACACCAGCGCTCTTAAAAAGAGGTATAATTCCGCCTCCAGGTCCTTCAAAAGAGCCATTGCCAAGGCAATGTCTGAGCACATCGGCAGAAGTAGCGAGGAGCTAGTTCACGTTCGTTTGGGAACCCGTGCATTCTGGTCTCTCACCAAGGCTGTCCTCAGTCATCGCTACCATTTCTGCACAGAGAGGACGGCTCTTAGGTTAGGCTCTCTCTTTGCATCCAAATCGACTCTCGATGACGAGGGAAACACAACGCAGACAATCCCGCGATGTGTGTGTTCCATTCGGGAGGTGCAGTTTACACAGTGCTCGGTTCGCAAAGCACTCTTCTCCCCAGACGTCAGTAAGTCAAGTGGGCCTGATGGAGTCCCTCCCATTGTGCTGAAGACGTGCTCCGGAGTTGGCACCGGTTTTAACGCGTCTTCTCCGGTACTCCTACTCCTAAGGTGTAGTCTCGAATTCTTGGAAGATAGCTTTGATCCACCCGATCCCTAAAAATGGCGACCGCTCAGACCTGTCCAACTACATGCCTATCGCCATCACCTCCTTGTTCTCCAAACTAATGGAGTTTATTGTAAACTACCAGCTCATGAAGTACCTTGAGGATCACCAGCAGATCAATGACTGCCAACGCGGTTTCAGTTGTGGTCGATCAGCTGGTGACCTTCCGGTCTACCTTACTCGTAGATGGTCGGAGGCAGTAGAGTCCAAGGGGGAGGCATTTGCAGTTAGTTTGGACATAGTGAAGGCCTTCGATCGGGTCTGGCGTCCCGAGAAATTGTGCGATTGGATCACTAGCTTTCTTGCTAATCAGAGCATCAGGGTTGAAGTAGACGGTGCATGCCCTGATTACAAGCCTATTAACGCAGGTATTTTACAAGGCTGCGTGCCATATCACCAACTCTGTTTCTTCTGCATATCAATGATACGCAAACTGAAAACATTGCTATGCAGACGACAGCACTAGTGATGCCTTAAACACCGGCTGTCCCAATATTTCTTAGGGAATAGTTGCCGAGTACCGGGACAAACTTGTGTCTGAACTCGAGTCATTGCTTAACAAAGTCTCGGATTAGTGGCGACTAAATCTAGTCCAATTCAATCCCCAGATGACACAAGTTTGCGCGTTAACCGCTAAAAATAACCCCTTTGTCGCGTCTCCTCAGTTTGAAGGCACTCCCCTTGCTGCCTCAGCTAGCATCAGAATCCTCGGTGTCGACATATCGAATAGTGTGCAGTTTTGGGGTCACTTGGAGGGGAAGGCTAAATTGGCCTCTTAAAAGCTTGGCGTGCTCAGAAGAGCGAGATAGTATTTCATGCCGGCACATCGCTTGCAACTTTACAAAGCTCAAGTTCAGCCTCACATGGAATACTGTTTTCATCTCCGGACCGGGGTACCCCCGTGCCAGCTCCTTCCACTTGACCGAATCCAGCGCAGAGCGATTCGAATCGTTGACGACCGAGTGCTTTCTGATTGGTTCGATTCACTGGCGCTGAGCAGGGATGTCACATCCCTTTGCGTTTTCTGTCGTATCTACCATGGGGAGTGTTCTGAGGAGTTGTACGATTAGTTCCAGTCGCCAAATTTCACTAACGCACATCGCGTCAAAATTCTCGATATGATCCTCACTATCTGGATGCTTGGCGGTACACTAATGTACGTTTTACTAGGTGTTTTCTTCCTCGTACAACAACTGAGTACTTGGTTGATAATTTGAACGCAACAAATAAACATTCATGAACGTATCCAAACTTTGGAACGTCATCTTTGGACTAAATTAATTTAAAAAAAAAAGGTAAGTAACGACATCTTTGGAGTCCAAAGATGTAGTTACTTACGATTTTTTCATAGATTAAGGGTGACAAACGAGCATACCATCCACCTGGTGGTAAGTGAGTTTTGTGGCTCATAGACATCTTCATTTATCCTCGATTAATAAGCAATATGCAGATGCGTTGTCACCCCTGAGGACTAAGATCGAATGCCTCTTTCCAGAAAAACCAGTTTTCCAGTTCTCAACACTCACCATACGAAAGACAGTAGCTTTAAGCAGCTATTTGACGCAGGTATTCTATAACAGCGTGGTTCCGCCTGGGTCCACGCTCCATGAGCCAACCAATTCATGCTACATCTAATATAGCTGCAGTGTTGCTTTACTACGTATAATATATGTTACTTATTAATTAAAAAAAGTTGTCACTTGTCGTTTCTAATCTAACTTCTAACTATATCTGTTCTATGAATTTACTTCATTTATCAAAAATATACTGTAAATAATAAAAAAAATAACAGCGTTAATTTAAATCTAATTTATTGAGGAATGTAAAACACATAACATAAACACTCACGTCTGTCAAGCAGAGGGGTAGGCAGAGACTACAGACTTCCATTTGGCACTATTCTATTACAAAGATAACATGATTGGTTTCGTAAAATTTACATTATAATATGTAGAGATGTTAAACAATTTAAATAGTAATACAGCTAGTGCTTATACCTTATATAAATAGGAAGGATAGTGTGAAAAATGAAACGCTAAGTAAATAAATGAACACTACATATTGGCGTAGTCTGTTACGATCTGCAACCATCTGTGAACAGTTTTCACTGATTGCTCGCAACCAAGCCGTTAACACTCATGCATAGTCTGCTATGATCTGCGATCATCTGTGAGTTCTTCACTGATCGCTCATAGCCTATGTCATTTTATAGAAGTATACAGTCTGTCATGATCTGCGATTATCTGTGCGACAACACTAACCGCTCACGACCCATACACATCTATTACATCTGTCATCACTACAGAATAGTCTACTTCGATCTGTAACCTTCCGTACTTTCATCATACACTAGTTATTCCCAAGTCTAAGGTTAACCACCATTTTCAAAACGACAAAATGACACAAATACATAAAGAAATTTATAAAATATGATTTTTTTAATTATTTAATTTACATTCATCAGTCATTTTATAGAAGTGTACAGTCTGTCATGATCTGCGATTATCTGTGCGACAACACTAACCGCTCACGACCCATACACATCTATTACATCTGTCATCACTACAGAATAGTCTACTGCGATCTGTAACCATCCGTATTTTCATCATTAACTAGTTACTCCTAACTCTTAGGTTAATCACTATTTTGAAAACAACAAAATGACACAAATACATAAAGAAATTTATAAAATATGATTTTTTAATTATTTAATTTACTCATTACTTTAGTCGGTACCATTGTCATACTCACTATGGTCGTTCTCGCTTCCGCTTGAGATCTCTTTATAATTTAACCAAGTATGTATTTTATCCAGCGCTACTACGTTTTCGTATCGTCTTTTCCCTTTTCTCGATAAAGGTGTATCCTCAACAAGAAACCTATCATTCGGTAGTAATTTCTTAATCCTGTACGGGCCATTGAATTTTGGTAATAATTTTTTTGATTTACCTAAGTGTTCTCTATCAACGACTGTTCTCTCAATCCTAATTAAATCGCCTTCTTTTATATTTTGTTGCGTGCTTCCTTCGTTCATCAAATGCCTTTTTTGAATTTTCTTGTTGCTTCTCTATTCTGTCACTCGCTGCGGATCTCATTTCCACTAATTTTTCTCCTCGTGTATACTCAGTTGTTGGACTTATAACATCTCCGAGGATAGTCTCAGAAACATTCATAAGTTTATAACCAAATAATAAATCTGAGGGACTTTTGCCAGTTGCTCTGTTCACAGTTGTGTTCATCCCTAACTGTATATCAGCGACATACTAATCCCAGGTGTTATCATTCTTACCATGACATTTAGTACTTAAAGCATCCGTTATCGTCCTATTATACCTTTCTACTTGTCCATTGGCCCTCGGTGTGGCTACTGCGTTTAATATATGTTTCAAAGCTAAGCCCTTCGTGAACGACTTAAATTTTGCGCTGGTAAAGCATGTACCTATATCTGTTATTAGTCTAGATGGGACTCCAAAATAACTAAAATGTTCGCGGAATATTTTAATTGCGGTTGTGGATTTTGTGTTCCTAACCGGTTTAATGTTTATAAATTTTGTAAAAGCATCTACAATAACCAAAATATAAGTATTGCCTCTTCGAGATCGTACGAAAGGGCCTAAATGATCGGCATGTAGTGTATGGAATGGTACTTCAATTTTGGGGATAGGATGAAGCATGCCTTCTTTCCTTCCACCCGGGGCCTTATGATGCGCACATTCAAGACACAATGTTACGTATTTTTTTGTAAAACGCCTCATTTTGGGAAACCAGAACATACCTTGCAGACGACTAATAGTCTTATCAAAACCGAAATGACCTACTTCGTCGTGGTTCATTCGTAATACTTGCCACCTTACTGATCTTGGAACTACCCATCGGATACCATCATCAACTATACGGTAAACATGATCTCCTTTCAACTGAAAATTTTTATAAATGTCTGCAACAGATTTCGTGCGACTATCTTGCAGTACCTCCTTAATGCCTTTAAAATCATCATCGTTACTCTGAACTGTAGCGATCCAGTCCTTTACATCAATTTGTAAAACATCAATCACCCGCGACTCATCTTCAGTAGAGGGTTCGTCCACAGGGCTACGACTTAGGGCATCAACGTGTGCCATTCGTGACCCGGCTCTGTACTCAATATTGCAGTCGTATTCCTGGAATTGCACCCACCATCGTGCTATTATTGGTAACAAATCCCTTTTCGTTAGCGTGGTCCGCAGCGCATTACAGTCGGTAACGATTTTAAACTTTATACCTAAAAGATATACGCGAAATCGGTTAAGTGAGTTAATGACAGCAAGAGTTTCTAATTCGAAAGAATGGAAACGCTGTTCTTCCGCGGTAGTCTTCCGACTATAATACGCTACCGGTCTAAGCAATCCATCCCGTCCCATTTGCATAAGTATGCCGGCAATTCCTTGTTTCGACGCATCCGTATGCAATTCCGTTTCCAACTTTGGGTCATAGAGGGCCAACAACGGTCTTTCCACTAATTTCTTTTTTAACGTTTCAAATGCTTTTATATGCTCGTGAGTCCAAGTTCATTCAAAATTTGCCTTTAAAAGATCAGTAAGAGGTCGTGCTATAAGAGCAAAATTTTGGACAAAGCGTCTAAAGAAGCTTGTAAGCCCGATAAACCTCCTCAGATCGTGAACATTTTGTGGTGGAGGGAATTTAGAAATAGCATCTGTTTTCTTTACACCCGGACGGATACCTTTGCCATTAACTCTAAAACCCAAAAAGTCTATTTCCTCAAAGAAGAAGTAACACTTTTTGAGTCGTAAAGTTAACCCTGCTTCGCGTAATAACTCCAAAACTTCCTCTAGCCGATTGAGACCCTCATCAAAATTTTTCGCTGGTATAAGCATATCGTCCATATAAACGAGTACGTACTTTACCTTAGATTTAGTTAATATTTTGTTCATTGTACGTTGGAATAATGAAGGTGCATTGGCTAAGCCGAATGGCATGCGCGTGTACTGATACTGTCCGTCGGGCGTCACGAATGCAGTCTTGTCTTGTGATTGCTCCGATATAGGTATTTGGTAGTATCCGGACGCCAAATCTAAGGTAATAAACAGAGAGTTTCCCGACAACATATCTAACTGATCATCAATCAATGGTAACGGGTAATGCTCTTTTCGTGTTTTGTTATTTAGGGCCCTATAATCAACACATAGCCTCTTTTCCCCAGTTTTCTTTTTGACAAACAAAATTGGACTTGCATATGAAGAAGTTGATTCACGTATAATGCCTGCGTCAAGCATTTCCTGTACCATTGATCGAACTTCCGCTCTTTCGGGATATGAAAATCTATATGGTCGGTAAACGACAGGTTTGTTATCGTTTAGCTCGATGTCCATTTTTACTATGTCTGTCATTCCTAAGTCACGTAAACTACTTGAAAAACACGTTTCGAACCTTTTCAGAAGATCTTTTAATTTCGACAATTCGTCGTTACTTAGTTGTTCACCGACATGAAGATCAGATTCGGCACCGGGATCATCAAGGTTTAAAACGTTTACATCGAGAGTACGATTCAAAAGTAATGCGCGCGTCATCAATGAGCCTTTTTTCAGGTTAATACAATTTTTCGAAACACTCTGAATAACTAAACCGCCAGTACCATTACTAACACTATAATTGCCAGGCAATAAATAGTACTGGTATCCTGGTATACCACGCAGCGTACCGTTAACATATAAGTCTCCTGAGCAGTCACTATCGCAGCGTATTGGAATAGCGATCATTTCATTTGCCTTAAGCGCTACGTCACTTTGTAGAAATAATTTAAATTTATTCGATGGGTAACGAGTAAAAGTTACAGATTCGAAAGTTTTAGTAATGACAATTCCGGGTTTTTCCGTAAAATCATGACCAACAAGTATGGGATATTTGATAATACTATCATCGACCACGCAAACATTTATGTCATCAGAAATCCCTTGAATCTCTAAGGTTACCAATGCCAAGCCCACGGGTAGTATTGTATTATTCCCTATCCCTCGTAGTAATGGTAAATCTCGAGTAGTCCATGTCAAACCTAACATTTTTGCAACGCTTTGCTGCATCAAACTACACTGGCTACCTAGATCTATGTAGCCTTCAATCACCCTACCATTTACATTAACTTGCATTTTGTATTTACTATCGTATTCGTTATTAAGCTTTAGTTGCATGACGTTTTTCTCATGTAAACTATCACTTTTATTTTTGGAATCGGTTTGAACCCTTGTACACTTTTCGGCTAAGTGGCCTAACCTATCGCAATTCGTGCATTTTAAAGTCTTTTTCGTGCATGTATAACTATAATGCCCCGATTCCTTACAGTTATAGCAAATAATATTCGAATTAGATGTAGTACGCGACTGCCTCTGACTAGTTAATGGGGTATTATTAGCGAAGGCCGTTTTTTTATCTTGAACGCTCCTTCCCTTATTGTAATCACGGGGTTGCTGTTTAATTGACTGAAAATATTCTAAAACTTGTTCCGGCTCCTGACATTTGGTAGCCTTAGCTCCCAACCTAACCAAACGATCTTCTATACCATAAAGAATGCAATCAACGGCACGTTTACCTTCGATCTCGCAACGGTTTAATAAATTTAATTTTTCGTAATAATAAAGCTCTAGGGAGTCGTTATATCTCACTCGTTTTAGACAGCATTTCGGTCAACAATTCGGCATAATCGTCACTACTGGGAAAGGATTCAATAAGTTTTGTTTTCCAATCAGACCACGAGAACGACATAGTGGGTAACGCTTGGTACCATGCTCTAGCTACCCCCGACAGCTTAGGTATAGCATAATGTATGATTTGGTCATCACCCCATTTATATAACTTAGCACACTCGTCTACTTTATTCAACCACATATGTACTGTTTGACTTTTAATCATAGGATCGAATTCGGGCACCACATTGCCTAACGTAGGAAACTTATTACCATCAGGGCGGGTAGATGACAAACATTTTACTAACTCGGATAAGCTATTTAATGTACTATCGCTACCTGCTTCAGTCGATGGTTTGCGACGCGACGTTTCTCCTGTTCCTTCAGACACACGAGGCTGGAGATTCTCTTGTAGATCACCACGATGACGCTTACGGGATCTACGTCCGCGTGTACAACCACCCGCCGATTCGCGACAAGGAGTTCCGCTCCTAGTTGGAGTTGTGCGACAATGACGTCTTCCACTTTCACTTAATCTCGCGCGTTGACGACGAGTGATATTATCTTGACGGCTTCCATCTGAGTCCGTAGAATGTGTATTACATCGCCTTTTGTTCGATTCTTTGTCACGGCGATTTTTATGATGTTTTTTATGCTTGGATCTACTTTCTGATTCACGGTGAGAATTTTTTCTCTTACGATGACGTGATCGTGACTTCCTACGACCATCGTCGTTTTCTATTTCGTTATTCATATTTTTTTAATTGTCTTAAAAATGACACGTGGAGAGAAAAAAAAACGTAAACACTTGAATTTTAGTATAAATACACTATGGGTCTTGTTAATCTCACTTCTGAGATGTAAAGTTCCGTTTTAGATTAATAAAATAAACTCGGATTTAAAAGATTTACACAGATTTATTCCGCACAAGTTACTCTCTTGGAGGTTGGGTTACAACACGAATGAGCTTGTCTATGGAATGAACAAAGAATATATAACTATCCTATACAGGAAAGAATGAATGAACTAATCCTAAGATCCGCTATAACAGTTCTCAAAGACAATTGGTCATAGATAAATGCGGTATCGATATTTATATCGATACTTTGCCCTTTTTAAACAATATCGATTTATATAGCAAATAATAATAAGTTATCATTACAGAAGCGTAAATAAAGAAATAATGCAATATAATCACCCTTTAAATAATATGTATGTTAACACTTATATTTACGCTTTGCTTTGATTGCCAGAAGAACTTGCCACTATCTGTTAGTAATGTCTTTATAGAGTTACACAATTTTGGTATTATACACAATATAGGTACGGAAAACTACGGACAAAAAAACCCGAATGAAGTCGTAACAGATTTGGCAGTTTGTTGTGCATCGAGCACAACAAACTTTCAGAGCATACATAGGAGCTGTTTTGCGATAATTGTTTTAGCCAAAATAAAAATCGTTATCTATTCACTTTCCTGGATCAATTATGTGCCAATAATATCTTTCAAAAAGTAACAGTTTCTTAATCGATTCCTAGACATAGCAAATGCCATGAAGCATGATGACATAGCATGAGCGCAAAGAGAGAAAGCGGATTAAAACGGAATAGATATGTAGTACACCTGGCTATTACATAGTGTTGTCATCAGCTCAAACACAGGGATTCGTGAAAGAAAGAAAAAATATTCCACATAATGACATCTTATATTTCCACAAAATAATACAACATCACAGGGTATACATAATATCATAGCAAACAAGTTCACACGTACTTACAGTTTCAGTCATCCAATAATTAAATGTCAACTACTTCTGCGCTTTATTGCTTACTTAATACTTTTATTTACTACTTTTATTTCATTAGGTTTATGATATTTATGCCCGTTTCTTTACGCCAACCCAGTCGCTTCCTATTTTTATTACGGTTATTTCCCATTTTAATTTTACGTCGTCCTGTTGCGTAATATTAATTCTGATCGTAAGCGACACAGTTTTCTCGTTCGAAAGCCTTTAACCCTTAAAATACAAAACCTGCCTTACTTTGGTAGAAACCTGGCCAAAAACTGCCAAAGTCTGTAGTGTGTGTAGTTAAAAATGCCTAAATACTGCCAACTTTATTTACCATTGTATTAAACTAAGAAAAATAAAAAGTAAAAACATTTAAAGCCCCATATTTTTATTAAATTGAAATTAAACATTGCAGTTAGCATCATATTATTCCTTTTTTTATCTTTATACATTGATTTATTCATTGGATTTAACTTACGTTTTGTTGGTTTGAATACAATGCAATCGCCATGCTCGCCAATGCCTTTTTATTTTTATTTTATGTAACTGGCTTTACGGCTCTGGGTTCTAGCCCTTCTGAGCCTATCATTTCTTTCTGATCTTCATTTCATATATTTTTTCTTCACAATATGCTGATGCGTCACATTGCAAAGTTTTTGGGAGATTTTGACGGCAGCTCAGCCCAGCGGACTGTTGATGACGACAGTTGCTCAAGTTCAAAAGGCGCCCAACGATCGAATTAACTTGAGGTTTATATCAATATCAAAGCACTTGTTTCGTCGTTTTCTCTAACAGCTCACACGCGCAGACACTTAATTCACAAAATCACATCATTTTTATGAATTAAAATCGACTTCAAACCATTATTCAAGCGACAAAACAGGAGCTACAGTCCGTCGACGGCCAAGTTCCCGCCAAAACTCCTCGCCAATGCCTTGTTTAACGTGCAAGATAGACGCTACATGATGTTTATATATCTGTTTCGTCTTTTTGTCTTAATTATATTTATTCGAGAGAATATTCTTTCGCATGCAGTGTTGAACATTGGTAAGCGTAACAGTCTCCTTGTGTATCAGTGTAAGTGTATCTTCTACAACTGTTTGAAATATTAACCACAAATTCGTGTTTATGAATACTTGTTTTAAGATTATCAACTTTACATATTAACTTTTGAAGTTATTTATTGAATGTGATAAAAACATAATACAAGAAGTACAGCGAAATCCCATGCAATGGAATCGGTATTCATTTGTAGAAAAAAGAAAATAACAGGAAGATCACTTGTACAAGAACTCAAGCTAAAATTAAGGGACATTTGGTAACGCATAAGAAGTTTTTGGTAACGCATGAGAAAATGTATTAACATATGTGCCCGTGAAACGTCATTTCAAAAAAGAATTGTTTTACTTTCTTATTTATGCTTGATTCTTTAATAACTTTTTGTTATTACAGTTTCTCTTCTTCAGTTTACCAATGCCCAGATTTTCTTTCAGTAATTTCTTCTTCATTCTTGAGTTGGCGACTTCGGCTATAAAAAAATATTTTTTTTTTAATATTTCTCTTTCTTTTCTTGATCTGTTTGTTTTGAATGTTTTTGGAATAGCAGAACTTACAACTTTTAGCTTAAATCTTCCTGTTTCTGTATTCATTTCTTCAGGTTCTTAGGTTCTCAGGTTCTTTCTTGTGTATCTTTTTTTGTACTACTCGTATTTTCTTTTCAGCTTTTTGTTTCCTTTTTTAGTTTCTTATTTTCACTACAAACTTTGGTCTTATCTTTTTTCACTTTCCATCTTCCACTTGGTTTATCCGATTGTGATTTTAATGTAACACACTGAGTGGTTTCTAATGCATCGATAGCTGGTGTTGTATTAAGTAGTTATGTGATTATGTAGCTTTTTATTTATTTGTTTATGTTATTGTTAGTGGTATATATTTGAGGATATATGTATGTATATGTGTATGTATATGTATATGTATGTATATATGTGTGTACATATGTGTATATGTATGTATGTATATGTATGGATGTGTATGTGTATATATATATATATATGTGTGTGTGTGTGTTTATGTATATGCGTATGTATATGTGTATCATATTTTTTTAATGTATTGGTTATTTATATGTTATTTTATTGCATGTATTGATATTATATTAGGTATATTTATATTGCACCACCTACCTAGTATTCACTGTTTTATTCCTTTACACCTTTGGTTGCCTGGAAGAGATCGTTATGTAGGGATAAGGCCGCCAAATTGTACATGTAATCTGCTCTCTGTTATGCTCTTTGTAAATTTGTTTGTGGTGTACAATAAAGTATATTCATTCATTCATAAGTGGTAGTGGAGGTGTGATTCGTGGAATGTCTCTGATCCGAAGAGCAATATTTTCTAGGCTAGAATCAAGTTGTGGTGAATCTGGAGATGTTTGCATAGCTTGTACAGCTCTTTTTAGCGTTATTTATTTCTCTTACATTCTTTTGTCGGAATTTTACCTGATTTCAAATAATTATTATTCTGTTTAACAGCAAGCTACTCTAACTACGAGTCTAAAAAACATAAAATTAATAAATATCTATTTGGAACAGTAACTGACGTATTATTAATTATCCAAAACAAATAATTAAGACGGTTTACGCGTGTTGTCATTTCATACAAATTTTCAAGTTCTTATTCTTCGATGTTTATGAACCGATTTTAATGAAACTTGGTATACATATGCTTCAGAGCCAGGTCTAAATAGTTCGTATAGAACATTTTCGAAAAAGAGTTTAGATAAAGAGTGACGACAATTTTATGTTATCTTTAGAAAGTCAAAAATCACTCTATCTTTTCCCCTGAACTCTTTTTCGAAATGTTCTCTACTAACTACTTAGACCAGGCTTTGAAGCGTATCCATACCAAGTTTCATTAAAATCGGTTCATAAAAATCGAAGAATAAGGACTTGAAAATTTGAATGTAATGCCGACATGCGTAAGCCCTCATAAGAAAAACTAGTCGCCTAAACATTCGTAATGATTTGCTTCTATCCCAGCACATTGCCTGCAGTACCAGGCTGAATAGCACATACATTTTCTAGAACATTGAAACGGTTTTTGTTCTGTACATTTACGGCATGTTATAGAACGTGCGACTACTGTTCTAATGGACTGAAATTTGCCTTTTGCCTTTGAACTTGTGTCAAATTTGACTTTTTTAGTTAGCCTGCTATTGCCGTCATTCATTTCCATTAAATTTAATGTTCGTTTTTAAAAATATCGTTTTCAATGTTTTCACTTATAACCTGAAATGAAATTGATACAATATTATTGTAGGTAAAACTAATTAATGTACGTATAATTATGTTATACGTTTAATTAATTGAAATATATTTTTACATACTTTGAGTATTTTAAAATTATCATCTACTTACTTTTTGTTGAGTGTTGTCCTCGCTTAAATCAATCGTTTCAATTTCAAAATATGACTGGTTTACTTTGTTCTCAACAGATATAGGCAAAGGCATTGGCACGATGTTTAAATCTGTACTATCTTGGATGTTTAGGTCAATTTCAATTAATGGTTGCTTTTCTAGGCGGTCTTTTTCAATTACCTCATCAATCTGGAAAATATGAAATATAGGTAAAGCGGAATAGTTTTTGTGTGATAACACAGAGCTAATTGTGTGTAAGATGAATAATATATTCGAAGTAAAAAACAAAACCTGTTCTTCATGAAAACATTGTTTTGAATCTTGTGTATCTGGTAAATTATAAGTCACTTTTTGTTGTTGAAGCTCATCTTGAATATTTTGTAGATTAGTCAGTAGTTTCAATTCGTCTTCGTTGAACGGAATCACAATTGCAGAATTATATTCATTCGTTACATTTAAATCAACTTCGTCTGTGCTATTTTCCTTAATATTTTTCATAACCTTTTCTTTAAAGATGTGGGTTTTCAAGGTTTCCTCCTACAATTGCAGAGTCCTCTTTTGACTCCGCAAAAGCAAGAAAAATTCCTGTACTGAATTTTCCCAGCATAACTGGAAATTATTTGGTGTATTTGCATAATAGTAATACCAACTAAGGGAGTCAGATTGTCAGGAACAATTTTAGTTATATTTTCAACATCGGAATTTGATATCAGCCAGCATTTCACAGATACCATACAGTTATTCAGTATATCATAAGCTTCTGAGCCGTTTGTTACGTCTTTACCAAAAGCCACTTGACGATCTAATGCTCATTTTGTAGATCCACCAATTCCGTCTGCCACCCCTTTTCCGTGGCCCGCTTCAGTGAAAGACCTGCTTTAGTAAGTGAATTCAAAAGAAAAAAAATATTTTTTTGTCTGTACTGAGACGTGGGTCCATCGGAATATACATGGACTACCTTCGTCGTAGACATCATTTCTTTTACATATCTCAGCACCGGTATTAAATGAGCCCAAATTGCCGGAGGCTCATGAGAGTTATTATCGGAAATAGTACGAAAAGACTTTGCTTCTTTGTTCCCCATGTAAACCATTCCAGTGTGAACGCTTATTTGATTCTTCGACGCTCCAAAATGTGTTGCCTGAATTTCTTCGGAGAGCTTACAAAGATAATTTTCCGAAAAATCGCAAACAATTAATATTTCGTTCGGTTTTAAGTTCTGTATGCAGATTTGATTGGTCTATGTTGATGTAGCCAAATGAAATAATGTTTCTTAAAAACAGGAGTATTTTTCTCGAATATATCTATAAGTTCAGCTACGGTCGCGCTCTTTCTCAATTTTACAGTCTTTTTGGTTACAAAAGTTTGTTTAACCTTTTTCAGTTTTCTGGTATTCGTGGTTCACTCTCTCCCATTGATACTACTCTGTTTGTGACTCTGCTTTACCTGGCTCTAAACTGTAGTTCAATTTACATCCATTGCACTTTGGACAATTACCCATCATACATTTTTCTGATTTTAAATCACAGCACAATTCTTTCAAGACGTAGTTCATACTTGGATAAAAAAATACTTTGTTTTTCTTTAATGCATACAACATCATTTCAGTGTTGTTATGCTTTATGCATAAACGTGTTTCTCTGTTTTGAATATTTGGGGTCACAACATAAAAGGGTTTATATTTGTAAAATGTAGAAAAACTCCGTTTCCCTCCTTCTTCTCTGTATATGTTATATAAATTCAGTAACGTATCAGTTAGATAGCGTATTTGTTTTGTAGTTTTCCAAGTGTCCGACATTCTCTTTTCCCTGCTGTTATTCGAGTTATATCATCTCTGACATAAAATCTCTCAATTTTTTTTAATACTGTCATCTTTCTGCTTCCTCTGAGATAATCTTATTTTCCCCCCAAGTCCCAATATATTAGCCACATAAGTTTTCTTTCTAGCGGCTTGTACTTCATCGCTTACTACCATCTCTTTGATAATTTTCTTCTCCTTTTGTGATTGACATTTGGCGTAAGTGGTCTTTATGGTACTTTCCATGAATTCGTTTCTTGCTTTGACTATTTCTAAACTCTTTTCTAATTTATAAATCTTTTCATCGGTCTCTTTCTTTTGCCTGTGCAGTTTTTGTTTATATCTGTTCACTATCTTTGTCAATGCACGTATCCGTTTCAACGCCGCATTGTACTTCTTAACTACAGCGTTATTACAGCGTTTCTTTGTCGAAGTTTCTTCTTTACTGCGTGTTGTTACTTCTTCATTTACAGTCTCTTCTGAACGAAAATCCTTTTTTTTGTTTTTGATGGCGTTTTTGTTCTCTCCATACTTTTCGTTTTCTTTCTTTCTCTTCATCCGATAATTTACTTACTTTCTTATTTTTGGACCTAACATATTCTGCATGTTTTTTTTTCTTAGCCTCATATTTTTCAGGATCATTTTTTAATTTTTCCCTGTATTTCCTTATACGTTCAGCAGGTGCAAAGACATTTTTTTATATTGTACTTTAAGTATCCTAAAACAAAATAGTATTTTAATATTGAGTTATCACTACATAGTATAAAGCAAAGTCACTTCCCGCGTCTGTCCCTATGTATGTATGTATGTATGCTTAGATCTTTAAAACTACGCAACGGATATTTTTAATAGATAGAGTAATTCAAGAGGAAGGTTTTTATTTATAATTTAACGCGTGCGAAGACGCGGGCTTAAAATAATAAAAATAACCTACCTAACTACCTCCCGAAGCTTCTACACTCGCCTATCGGACATATCTGGGCAAAAACCTTCCTTCACCATTTCCAAATAATAATATCAAAATTTTATGCTATGCGGTTGGGTGAATAACTCTACCTATTCGATAACAATTTTAACACATTTTCGATGTTGATCTGATGCGCCACATGCATTATGGTAACGCATAAGCAATTTTCTCTTGCGTTACTAGTAATATTCTCAGGTGTTACCGGTAACGCAAGAGAAAAACCTTAAGAAAAGAAGAAATTAGCGACTCAAACATCAACAAGTCTACAAATTTGTGTTTTGACCTTGAAATTAGATCGAAACTCCATGGCAACAAGTAAATTAAATCAACATATCTGTTATATTTACAAAGAATCACGTGGTCACGTAGCAGAAACACAATAAACCCACACACCCTTTCCAAGTACTTGCTGCTTTCCGCGAACTGACCGGCGGCTCGAGATAAATGTCCCTCTATTGATGTTACTACAGAACACTATTAGGTGTTCTGTGGATGTTACTAACGAATTCTCTGACACAAAACAATCGCTGTGGAGGATTGAGCGTCGTCTCTCAGATCGAGTATGAGCTACTTCGACTAGTAACTTAGGAGACCGGCAATGTGAAAAAGTATTTTAATAAAATCGTTATTATATCATTGTGGTGCAGTTTAATTAATTGTAATTAAAAACATATATAAATTAAACAGTGTATAGAGGAACCTACGTTTAGGGACAAACCAGTTTTGTATGGTCGACGGTTTTGTCTACAGCGTTACTATAAAAAGTACTTTTATTTTATCTACAAAAGTAAATTACTTTAGTAGAAGTAAAATAAGTCTAATTTTATAGTAAGGTTTAGAAATCCTTGGTAATAATAAGTAATACTATTTTACGCTGGTATTCTGTGAGAGCGTGGTTCTTCCCCGGTCGAGCCGACCCATTCGTACTACTACTATACTACTAATATAACTGTAGCATGTCTTTACCACGTATAATAGATGGGGCAGTTCAGGTTCCGTTGCCGCGTCAGTCACTCCTGATGTTAAATGTTATCATTTTAAAACTAAGGATGAATCTGCCGCCTTGACCGCTGACTCTTAGCCTCCGCCGATGGGTCGTCCAGGGAAAAGATTACTAAGAACCTATTCTCCTCGTCCTGCGGTGGAGGATTTTCCAGAGTTCTGTATTGAACCCTTCATTTTGTGCCCTCAACAGCACAGTCACCTCTTCTGGAGTCAGCTTCGCTGCGGGGCATATATGTTATACCCAGCTGAGCCTAGGGCAGTTCACCCTTAGGTATTATTGAGAGCTCTGACTCTAGCTAGGGTTTCAGTCCTGGCTTGCCTTATTCGGGCGCGTAACCAGAATTCAACCTGGCTTGTGGGCGAACGAGAAAATTTCGATCCCGCTCCTGGCTGCACCCCACACTCTCTTATCTCTTAGCGATAGCCTGTTTTAGTGCCCGGGTGGACCACCTGCTTTTGCTCCACGCTCATAGGATTCGAATTGCGAATTCTAAGCGCGCAGAGCTTCTAACACAGAGAGGACTTCTTCGGCTTCTATTTCAGCTGCTGTCAGCCTCCTGTACCGCTTCCGTGTTACCCCATTAAGCCTAGTGAGCTTTTTATTGCCTATTCCCTGGTTCATTTCCGATTATGTTTAAAATATCGATCTTCATCCTATATGTTCCCACGATTAGCTAGGGAAATTTTCGGTCAGCCTCGGCAGAGCCCCGCATGCCGAGGGAAGGGCTAAAATTTTATCCGAATCGCCCTGGTGTCAAGTAGGCACCGTTTGGGTCTGGACTCCCCCATCCACGCATCCATCGGCACGGTACGCCTAACACCAACCAGATTGGGTTAAGATAGAAAAAAGGGGGTGGGACAAAAAGAGGATATCTTATCGTCTGAGTGTTTCTGTTCTATTTGTTTCCTATTGAACCAGACCTAATAACAGGCGGCAACCACGTGAAGGAAGAACTCTTCAGACTTGCCCTGGGGATGAACACGAACTGCACTCTCCCCCAAAGCCATTCGCCAGACTGCTCACCGGACAGGAGAGCAGAATAGGTGTTAATCTAGTCCTACTAATAATGTAAAAATGTAAGAATCAGAAGTTGATTAACCCCCGCCCCACGGGACGGGTAGCTGGCACAATAATATGCCTCGCAGTTGTATTTTCATTTATGACACTTTTACTGGTTTTAGGGTAATACAAAATAAAGTTGCATACTTATCTAAAATAAACTTCAAATGACTTTGACAAAGTGCGCACACATATAATAACATTTTCTTAGTCACATCAGGGGTATGTTCCGAAATATTCCCAGTATACTGGGTTATATTTCGGAACATACCCTAAAAAAAATCAGTGTTGTCGAAAAGAACGTTCGCTAGTCTTGTCACGCGCTGGCAGTCGACTAAAGTACTTACGGAGAATTGACCGTAACTTAGTGCGCAATGTATTAAGCTCGGAAAGCCCGTTTAGTAATATACATTGAAGTGCTTGTTCATCACCCAAGATTTCCTGCTGCGTCCAGGATCAGGATCCTAGGCAAACATATTACAATGCCCAACCAAGACTAAGAAATACCTTAGAAATAGGCTAGGATAAAAAGGTGTAGATACCTATCGCAGTACGTGTTGATGGTTTTTATAAACAACAGAACGAAAGATGCGAAACTGCGATCACAAATCCCGACTGCCAACTATGGATATTACAACATACCTCCATTCAATGAATATTATTTTTAAATAAAACAAATATAAAACTAAGTTATTATTTTATTGATATATACAAAATATCATTTTAAATTAATATTTACAACACATGTGGTTTGTATTATAATTTATATACATAGAATAGAACCACTATTTTGGTAAAATTAAGGTGGTACTTATATGACTTTTCACACATCATTGAAGTATACTGTTCACATACATTACTACATAAGCACAAACCAATAAGAGGTACTAACGTATACACAAGGAATGCAAACCAGAGCATTATTTGTTTTGTATTTTTCTAACATTAAAGTAAGATTTATTTATAACGGTAAACAGATTCGTTTAGTTTAATAAATAGTGCCGAGGAATATGTACATACTATAGTACTTACATAGGTACTTATTATTATTACAAACTATTATTTTTCGTTTCTTAGTATTTGATATCCTTATAATTAAATTAAATTATAGTTTTTTTCAAAAAGTCTTACTCGTATATTTAGTTCAAAGTCACAGGAGGTATGTATAAACACTGTTACTTATTTACTAGACTTGCTAACTTATATAAAATAAAAAATATTTAGTGGTCACAGTGTATATCGGAACACACCCATAATGTTTTTTTGCATTGGTGGTTTTTTTTTTCAAATAACTATAAATAAAAAGCCACGCTTGGCAGACATCTTGATGCTGCATGATGCTGCATGCAGTGTCGGGTTTTTTTTTACATCTCGCGTAAACGACATGGGGTGTGCTCCGATATAACTGTGCGTCAATTCAGTATACTGTGAAGCCGTTTATTTTTAGTTTGCTATACTGGTTACTGTTTAAAACGGAAAGCAGTCCAGTATACTGTCATCCTCATTAATCGACACTGTTTTCTGTTTAACAAGAAAAATTATTATTTGAATGTTGTTGTTTTAAAACTTAATGTAAGTACAAATTTATTTGAATAACAATATTAATTAATAATAATAACGATCATTCGTGGCAGCTGTTAAACCTCTAGGCACTGTTATTTTTTTGATTACGTGATTAAAGTACTTAGAGCACCTTATTACCTCCAAAGCGCCAGTGCTCACAGTACAAAATACCGGCGATTTATGACGTCATATATTTCCCCTACGGTACTGTAGCAGTATACTGGCACTCCATAACGGAACGAATTCTTCACCAGTCATAGAGCCAAAGACATTTAAGTAGTATATTTAAATCTCTTTGGATAAAGCATTAAGCAGTGCTCGCGGTGTATATCGGAACACACCCACGATTACATCGCCATCCATCGGAAGATAGATCTTTCTGGTACTTATTTTCCTCTCCTCAATCTCTCTCTCCAATTACGGATTACGGGAAAAATATCCCTTTCTATCAGCGTTCAAAATTTCACCTTCTGGGATAACAGTTCGCTTTTTAGAACAAAAGTGAAAATTTCCCGGTTGACAAAATATTTTTAAATTTTATGTTTCAGTCATCCACTAACTTACATAAGTAAGTTTGATTTTCTAAATGTTTTTATATGTTTTATGTATATTTCTATTCCCTATTATAATCTTATGTTATACACGAACCGTTACCGTAGCGTAGTATTAAAATAAATAATTCCAATTCCTCATCGAACTCTTGTTTTAAAATGTAAATCGTATCTTACTGAATGATATGTTATTTAAAATTTTAACCAAGTTCAAAATGTAATAGAATTATTAGAGCGATGTATTGCTTAATATAATATTTACGATTTCGGTAATACGCTTATAGTATTTATATGCAATTTATTGCTTATAGTATTAATATACTCTAAGGTAAAATGCTATTAAATACTTTTGTCTTACATATGTGTTTTGAAAGACATACTACCCAATTATTAGCTAAGCTTAGACCATTCAATCCAAAATAGTCTAAGAAGCTAAGGTACAAATGAGGCATTAAATTTTCAAAAATGTAATGAACGTGTTTTTTTGTTTAATAATTAAAGTTTTATTAAATTAATCTGATCGCAGTTAAATATGAAACAAACGGCTTTGTCATCATCTTTATGCAATCAACGTAATGAGGTCTTGTATAAGGGCTACCTAATTAATATTTTAGCTTTTAATATTAACATTATTATATATAATATATACAGCTTAAAATTGGTTACTGCCCCAACACGCATTGGGGCAGCGCGGCGGTCATTTCCTTGCCCTAAAACTTTTCAGAAATGAGAGGAGGCCTGTGTCCAGTAGTGGGACGTATACAGACTGTAACTTTTAACAGCTATAAATCGGACCATTACACAAACACAATTATATCTAGGTATTCAGGCTTAGGTTAGGCTTCTATTAACATATGCATTTAAATTCAATGGCACTTGCGATTTCGTATATATGATACCCATACATTTTATTGTCATATGATACATTTTATTCAAAATTAGGTCAATTATACTTAAAAATACGCGGTCATAGAATAGTTTCACCGGCTGAGTAATGATAATGCCGAGGCTTTCTGTATGATTGATGTTGTGGCGGTCTGTATGTAGAATATTTGTGTGGATGTCGAGGCAGACTGTGAGAGTGAGTGGCATAGCACTGTAAAGTTAATGGAGCAGGCGCTGGACCCGTAGGACACTTCGCGAGTGTTGGCTTTCTAGGGCCTGAAATCCTCTTCCATAGTGCTTTCAACCGCGGCGTCGCTATCCAAACAGCAACCATAACTCCCAGAATTTGTGTCGCGAAAATTCGGAATAAAAATACCCAGAACGCGGGACGAGGTTGAGTTGATGGTTCTTTTGATGGAACAGGAGCAGCTAACCAATCGTCACGCCACGTGTATTCGTATATCCAAGTGATCAAAATGCACGTTGATGGAACAGCGTAAAGCGCTGCAAATGTCCCTAATCGTAGTAAGCTTTGATCTGTGTGCGGCTGGGGTGGCGCATTTAGGAGCGCTGCAGGTGCTGGCGCAGGCGAGGAACGCTGTAGGATAGCACGAAGCCCCGACGCTAAGAACACGCTGCCAAGTAGCAAGCAAATCACTTCAGGAATGATGACTAAGGCAAGCAAAGATTTGCTCGACTGATTCCCCACGAAACACGTACCTGAAAAATAAATAATTTGGTTAGAGCCCTTTGCTGTATACTTCAGAGGATTTAATGTTTATTTTTATTTTTAGAGAATTTAAAGTTTATTTTAAAGAAATTTTTTAGAAGAACATTGTTCACTTCATGAGAAGTACATTATGATTGCATTAGTGATTAAGTCGTCTAGCATTCATATATTTAATTAAATTTAATCTAGTATTTTCTCATGTGCTATTTATTAAGTTGAATAGCATTCCGTCCGATAAAGCTTTTAAAGTGAACACCTACACAAACAGCCGGCAGGAAAAAAGGCTTGCATTAATAAGGCAGTGGTTAAAAGGGTCGATTTAAAATTGAAATACGAGCGTGCGAGGTGGAAAGGTGTCGTATTTAACGGCTCAAAGAATGGTCGCGCATTTCTTTTGGCCATTATAATGAAATCGAAAAATAAAACGACAATACACTTGGCCAGATTGAAACTACAATATGCCTGAGAAAAGGGCTGTGTGGTACTTCAATGAATTCGCACTGCTTACTTTAAAGAATAATATCGTATGTTATATGTATACCTAAGTATCCGAGCCTTTATGTATATTAGAGCTTTTTAATACAAAATTATTAAGGTTTATTTTGACGGTATAAATCATTATAAAAATCATGAATGTATGTTGCTGAACATTTCATTTAACCTGAAATCTTCTTGATACATGTTTTATTAGGAAAAAGTTATTTGTAATTCATGCAAGTCATGTTTCTATATTCTGCGTGTTTTTAATAATGTGTTCACACAAAAAAGGTTAATAAAAAGAATACTTAGGCCCCGGTCTTGTAAAAATTAGGTTTCTCGCAAAATTTACAGCAAAACAATTTTTTTTATAGTATTTAAAAAAGAAAAAGTGTTACATATTTTGCATTTATTTAAAGTGTAGGATTTGGTATATTATAAACCGTTTTTCAATTTTATTTTGGTGTTTAAATTAAGCTCTATTAGGCGTTAAACATGCATTTAGGTTACATGCGTAAAAGGTCTTATTAAAGCCTCTGCTGTGTACAAACTATAACAATATCAAGAAAAGTATTCAGATCACATTTATTTACATATTGTCTACAATAATCTGATCTTGTCACTTTTTTTTATAAATGCTTTAATTTTTTTATTTGAAGGGCTTAAAAAATTGTAATTTCATGATTTTTTTTTTACTGCAAATATCTATTTTTTTCCATTAGAAGTATAAATGTAGCAAAGACGTACTTAAAACCACATAAAAAAGAACTATTTTCAAGTGAGTTAGAAATAAATAAAATTAAAAAAGTATATATCTTCGTATTTTTTACCTATATGCCATTTATAAACCAGAAACAGAAACGCCTGAAAATTCTCTCAGTTCCGCTGGAATTTCTCGGCATTCAGACGTGTGCAGCTCTTATGGACTGAGCGGAGCATATCGCGAAAGTTGCTTTACTTAAATATATATTATTTTTATTTAATTGTCATATTAGTTCTAGTTTTTAGTGTTTATATTAGTATTAGATTAATTGACTTGGACTTTTATATTTAGTATGTTTTATATATTTTAAGTTTTATATATAATTTATTATCAAAAAACAATAAACGGAAAAAGGTGGATAGAAAAAAGAATAAATATCCTTGTGTCAGTAAAAATAGTAGTAAAGTACAAAATATACAAGGTAGAGGCGAAATTTGTATGAAGAGGCAGTTTTTTATTTTCCTTCGGTTGTATATACCCTTTTTAAACCTACACCCCGTGTAAACATTACTAAAAACGACATTTATAAAATATAAAAGGATAAAAAATTATACTACCACGATAAAAGTAAAATGAATATTTTTGGAAAAAAAAATTAATAAGTTATATATTTAATGGAGTAGAACACCTTCACCTACGATCTCGAACGTATTTATGCACGGGGGAGAGCGCCCCCCTTAAATGGCTGGGAATGTAAAACAGCAAAGCTAGACGGAAGCGGTTATGTTACAAGTGGTAAAATTAAAAATTTTGTACAACCGACTTCGATATAAATAAAATGAGAACATCATCATTGTAGTCAAAGTCAATTAAATACGCACTATTAAGTATATTTAAAAAAATACTATTCAGATCTTGCACAAATTTATATGGGACTACACGAGAAGCATCAGCCTTCAAATAAAAAAATAAAAGAATTATCAACATTGGTTCACCTAGAAAAAAGTTCTGACATACGAGGGACGTACATTGTATTCTCGGTATGGGTATGTTAGAACAAAGACAAAATTATGAAATATTTTTTATTTTTCGATATAGTCCCCATGACATCAATACATTTACTTGTTCGTGAAAAAGGCTTTTCTATTCCCTTCAAACATATTTTTCTTCTTGACCTGAAAAATGTTTATTTATCGTCATTATCGTCAGCAAACCGCTTTCCCCGATGGTCTTTTTCTAAGCTTGGGAATAAAAAGTAGTCACTAGAGGCTAGATCTGGGCTGTATAGTGGGTGGTTAACTTCCTCAAGCCCGCAGTCTCGTGCGGCATCCTTGGAGATCCGCGTCGTGTGAACCGGTGCGTTGTCACGAAGAAGTAGCACTCTCTTGGTCAGCTTTCCTCTTCTCTTTTGTTTTATTGTTTCTCTCAAACGGCGTAACGCGGCTGAGTTGATGGTTTTACCTTGTCTTGTGTACTCGATCAATAGTACACTCATGTCAATAGACTCAGATCAATAGTACACTCTCTTCCTTTGGAATCCCAAAACACTAGCCATGATTTTACCGGCCGATGGAGTGACTGAACTTCTTGAAAGGATCTGATCCCTTTTTATGCCATTGCATAGACTCCTGTTTACTCTCAGGGTTATAGTGGTGAACCCACGTTTTATCTTCTGTAACTATCCTAACGAAAACACTTGTTGGGTCGTCACCACACAGTTCTAAAAACTTTGTTGAACAAAGTCTCGGACGCCTAAATCTAGTCCAATTTAACAGAAGACACAAGTTTGCTCGTTTACCGCTAAAAAGAACCCCTTCGTCGTATCTCCTCAGTTTCAAGGCACTCCCCTTGTTGCCTCAGGTAACGGAATTTTCGGCGTCGACATATCGAGTGACGTGCAGTTTCGTGGTCACTTGGAAGAGAAGGCCAAATTGGCCCCTAAAAAGCTTGGCGTGCTCAGCAGAGCGTGACATTATTTCATGCCGACTCACAACCTGCCACTTTACAAGGCGCAGGTTTGGCCTCAAATGAAATACTGTTCCCATCTCTGGGCTGGGGCTCCCCAGTGCCAGCTCCTTCCACTTGACCGCATCCAGCGCAGAGTGGCTCGAATTGTCGACGACCGAGTGCTTTCCGATCGGCTCGACTCATTGGCACTGCGAAGAGATGTTGCATCTCTTTGCATTTTCTTTCGCATCTATCATGGGGAGTGCTCTGAGGAATTGTTCGTATTAATCCCAGCCGCCAAATTTCATGAACACACTACGCGGTAAGCCTACCGATACCATCCACACCTTCTGGATGCTTGGCGGTCCACCACTGAACGTTTCAGTAGGAGTTTTCTTCTGTATACAACTTCTCTGTGGAATTGTTTACCACCAGCGATTATTCCGAAACGATACGACTTAGGGACCTTCAAAAAAAGAGCATACTCCTTTTTAAAAGGCCGGCAACGCATCTGCAATTCCCTTGGTGTTGCAGCTGTTCATGGGCGGCGGTAATCACTTACCATCAGGTGAGCCGTATGCTAGTTTTCCCCCTTTCCTATTAAAAAAAACATTGAGCATTCGCGGCACCCTTCTTGCATGAATTTTGTGAGGTTGATGTTTAGTCATACTATATGGTGTATATTTTTACCAACTGATAGGCGAGTCACTTTTGCTAACATCTTAGTTGTTACTCGTGCTAGAAGATGCACGAGTAACAACTAAGATGTTACAAAATAAAAAATACAAGTTTTTCAATATTTGTTACATTTTCTTCTGTAGCCGCTGTGGTTGGCCCACCCGGGCGGGGGGGGGGGTCATATTCGATGCTTTCCCTGCCTCTTTTAAATTCACTTGACCACTTCTGTACGGTTGACATTGAAAGAACAGTCTTGGAAAACGGCACCGCACGGTGTCTGATGTTGTTCAAAATTGTCGAATCAGGCATTCCCATCGTCTATGACTGAAGGTTAAATATTAATGAAGTTATCAAGACTAAATTTCATATTTATACCCTCACACCCTCAGGTAGTGTCGTTAGCTAATGATTTTTTTTATTTACCCAGATTATTAGCAAATCACCCTAACACCGAGAATGCATTGAACGCCCCACGTAACACACAAAAAACATACAGACGAAGTAAGTACATCCTCGTTTTTTGAAGTCGGTTAAAACTAGTAATATTCTAATTAAACTCTCCAAATAAACTTAATGAGCTTATAATCAGTTTGAAGGGGTTTTAGTCCATACAAATTAATTTCTCTTTTTTTCTCCCTGGCTACGTGGACAAAAACATCCTCGATTAAGAATCAAAACGCAGATGCGTTGTCACCCCTGAGGACTAAGCTGGAATGCCTCGCTTCCAGTAAAAAATGGTTTCCGGATCAGCTGTTATTTTACGCCGGTATTCTGTGAGAGCGTTGTCCTTCCCCGGTCGAGCCGACCCATTCGTGCTGCAACCATAATATAGCTGCAGCATGGCTCTACTAATTTCTACCACGTATAGCAACTACTATTAGCGATGTGCCTGTTTTGTTCTTTTTTAAATTGCCAAAATTGGCTAAGTTGCTGCTGCCAACTACCAGTGCTAGTGCTGGTTCTGGTCAGAAGGGTTTAGAGAGCCAGTATAATTACAGGCTGTAAGCTATTCCTTCGTAGTCCTCAAGGACGACAATGCATCTTGCAGCCTTCTTTGTATGAAGTTGGCTGCAGTTGTCCACGGATTGCAGTGGACGATTTACATTAGTAGTATAGTTGTAGCACGAGTGGGTCGGTTCGACCGGGGAAGGACCACGCTTTCACAGAATACCGGCGTATAATAGCAGCTTAATGCTGCTGTGTTTCGTATGGTGAGTGTAGAGAACCGGAGACACCTTTTACTGGAAACGAGGCATTCCATCTCAGTCCTCACGGGTGACAACGCATCTGCATTTTGATTTGTAATCGAGGATAGATGTAGATGTCTATGAGCCACAGCAACCACTAACTATCAGGTGGACTGTGTGCGACTGCGTGCTCCTTAGTCACCCTATCCTATAAAAAAACTGTCCTATAAGGAAAACGAGTCCTTTTTCTTCATTCCATTGAATTTTCTTATGTGCCCAGGCCCACTGTACCACATACGAAACATTTTCATAATGTGTTATCATTTAAGGTTATTAAAATATACCGGTTTTTGTTCCAACGAGTCTATCGTTATTACTACGCAAATATGAAACAGTTTAAACAAGGGCGGGAAACCTTTTGATAGTCTTATCACGCCAGTTAATAAAAAGCCGACAATCTCGGTTAACATCAAATATATTCTTATGTTTTATGTTTTAAGACATCATCCGTAATGCGAAGAGAGATGCAGAGAATTTGGACATAAGTTTGGAATAAATATGTATTCTGATATAATTATCTATTAATCAAAAGAACTTACAGAACATAATCAGCGCGGCATTCTTGAACAACCTTTGTCCTTCTAAAGTTTTAATAAGAACTAAATAGCTCGTAGCCTTTGCGATAAGGGACCGTTTGTAAATGTTTATATAATGCTCACATTGTTCACACTTTTATTCGCTTGAACTGTATTATGTAATATGTAACCATTAATATAGTAGCTGTTCCCCGCTACATCGTCCGCGTGGTAATTATAACGATGGTTTTTATGGGTTTTAGTTATTTTTTGCGCGAAACCCTGCGTGATGCGTGCGTGCGCGTGCGCGTGCGATTTGGTGATAATATGAACCGATTCGGACGAGTAGATTTTGGAAAACCTCAAAAATAAAATTTTTGAAAAGTTGTTTTTTGGAATACCTTTTAAACGGTTTTACCAATCGATTTCAAAAACCAATCAGCTCTTAAACTCAAAAAATGATGTCGAGTGCCGTTTGGAAAATAAAAATCGATTCATTCGTTCGTGTGATATCGAAGGAGAAAGAATTTGGAAAAAATACGTTTTTTTTAACATAACTTCGAGATTTCGCAAAATAATTAAGTGTAATTTGGAGCGCTTTGCATTTGAAATTAGCGGGAAGTTCCAGGGAAGGCCTGCAGGATCAACCAATTTTTTTATAAGATAGGGTGACAAACGAGCACACAGTCCACCTGAAGGTAAGTGGTTGCTGCGGCCCATAGACATCTACATCTTTCCTCGATCACAAATCAAAATGCAGATGTGTTGTCACTTGTCACTCGTGAGGACTAAGATGGAATGCCTCGTTTCCAGTAAAAAGGGTATATTTTTTATAGAATAAGGGTGGCAAACTAGCACACAGTCCACCTGATGGAAAGTAGATGTTGTGGCCCATAGACATCTCTACATTTATCCTCGATTAAGAATCAAAATGCAGATGCGTTGTCATCCCTGAGGACTAAGATAGAATGCCTCATTTCCGGTAAAAAAGGGTCTCCGGATTTCTACACTCACTATACGAAACACAGTAGTATTAAGCTCCTATTTTACGCTGGTATTCTGTGAGAGCTTAGTCCTTCCCCGGTCGAGTCGACCCATTCGTGCTACAACCATGATATAGCTGCAGCATGGCTCTACCACGTATGTAATTCTCTCTAGTCTTAATTTTTTGTGTAGTGCGGCAGCTCTTATAAAATCTCACAAGACTAAAGATTATTTGTTTCTGAAGACTACGTTTTATAAGTTTAAAACGATTTGGTTTGAACATATGAAAATTTTAGTCCAAAGTGATTTGGATTTTTCAATAAACTGTACTGTCAGCTTTATTACGAATCGGAGCTTGAACATACGTGGTTGGTACTTAAAGACAAAACGTTGAATGCGTTTATTGTATTGAATGCGTGCTCCCGCGCACTCACATGAGATTTAATCGCTTTGAAAACGCCGCCGATCAAATAATCAAGGAGGGAATGTTAAACCAAGAATCGCCATCGCCATTGTGGCACGTCTATACGGATGTATGTTAGAATTGTATTGATTCATTGTTTTCGAACAATGAGAGTGGGTATTCGTTATAAACACACAAGTATATTTATTGTAAGTTATAAAGGTACTAAGTATGTTTTATAGAAGAAATTAATAAGCGGTACTCATGTGGAAATGGCTTTATTTTTTCTTGGAAATTAATTTATATGAATTCAAGTAATGTAGAGTATCAATTAATTATTCTTTCATTTTGTGTTCACTCATTAGGAGACTTTGAAAAAAAATTTTTGAGTTAGCAACCCTGCCTGCCAAGCGTGGCAATTATACGAGGGCGACAATGAAAGTTTTTAGAACTGGCCACTTGTAAACGATATAATAAGATTATAAGTTCAAATTTTGAAAATGGATCTCTTTGCCAATATTATTGTGTATGTATTTTATTGGGTGCGTTTGGCAGAAAAAAGCGCTAGCAAGCGCTTGCAAGCAAAATGGCGATCGTAAGCGGTAAGCGCTGTCAAATCGTAAGTAGCTATTTTCCTCCAGGACACGATGTTAGTTTTAACCGGGGAATCTAACCTAATTTAAACATATGTTTGTAAAGTATTCATATTAAAAACTTACCAATCATGATTTTTAATTGCATGTATATGTAATTGTCATGTCATTATATTACTTAAAACTAATATTGCACAAAACAACTGATACACTCTACTTCAAAACAAACAAATTAAATAAGCAAAATGGCGGATTGTGTCAGCGCTACTGAAGTAGCAATCGTGTCCTGGCCGATAACTATTTTAGCGCTTATAAGCGCTTGCTAGCGCTTTTTTCTGCCAAACGCACCCATTAATTTGTCATTTGTCAGCACGATTTGGCGGCAAATCGAAAATTGTCTGTGTCATGTCAGCATGAATTTAATGCGAGAAAATTTACGTAGTTACAATTTTTTTTGAAAAAAAAAATTGTGGGTCACTCACGGGCAAAAAAAACTATCCTATCTCTCAAGTTGGACCGGTTAAATAGTTGAGTCCATCGCGGACAAACAACGTGACACGTAATTTATATACATATATTAAGATATATAATTTTAATTTGGTCATCTCCTTCAAAGTCACAATGGACACAGAATGTCAATTTATCAAATTACACTTGAAACGACGCCTTTTAGCCATACCTAACACCATTCCTGTTATATCGGTACAGCCGTTACCTATATCAAAAGAAAAAAAGATGATCTGATTTCTTTATTCTCCTTGATAGCCGAATTTTTATAGATTTTATTTATATTCGCCTACTATAAACAATATAGTACGTAATGCTGACCCTGATATAGATTACTAATTAAGTAGATTAGATAAATTATAAATTTAGGCTAATATATAAATGATGCATGGTAAATTAATTTTAAGTTCATAGTACTTCTATGTATTTCTTGTATTTGTCAAACAAAATTTAGTTTATAACCGTACCGTACCGTATAACCGTACGTAAAGTACCGTTCTCATACACTAAGTCACAAGTACCCTACCTACATGTACGGTATTCTTTATAACATAAATCACTAAAATCGCGTTTTATTAAATTTATGTCAAGTTATACTTATGTGCATGCTAATTTAATTAAAAACATCGTAATATTCCAATGAATTTGAATTTATAGTTTATCGGTATTTTTATTGAGTTTTTACTTATTCCTGAAAAGAGTGACTTTTGGACATAAGTTTTTTAGTATCTATAGTATATTATAAGTCCTATAACCAAGATATTTCTTACAATGTATATAATACATTGTTATACAACGTTTTTATGTTATTATATTATATAACGGTTACCATTTTCGTTTGTATAATTTAATAATTTTTTATCTAGTACGGAATGAATACAGCTTTATGTTATCAGTGATTTTTACATAATTTCCATTATGAATCTTTATATTAAGTAATATTTGTAAATAATGGTTATCGTTTTGCTATTATATTATTTTTTAATTATCAAATATAAAATAGATTATTAGTCATTGTATTATCATAATAATTATCTAGATAATTTTGTCAGTTTATTTTTAATTTAGAATTTAATGTATTTACAAAGAATATTATATACCTAAGTATTTTCATTTTCTAAACATTTGTAATGAATTCACTTATCAGTAATATTTTTAACAGCGTTTTACCTATTTTCATATTACAAAAGTATTTGGATTGTATAGGTAATTCTTAACACTACATACTCAGACGAAATAAAAACTTGTTTCGTCTGAGAGTACATACTGCACTTAACATATTACCGTGACTTAACATAACACTTTCAAACTGTTGCTAGGTTCAGTTTTAGTAGGTAGTAGGGATAATTTACCATCATTGTGTGATATTATTTAAACGATTGCAATAATTATTGCCGGATTGAGTTGTGAACTAGTAAAGTAAACAACACGTAATCAAGCGTATTATTACCCTTCCTGCGACTCCTATAATATTTATTATTATTATTACCCGTAAGTTCATCAGCATCTACATCTCTTGTGACCAGCACGGCTGCAGCTAAAGCTGCCGGTACACCCCAAGCTGCTAGCTGCAGCAGTGAGGAGTGGCGGTCGTTGCGAGCGGAAACAGGGTTTGCTGGCGGTCGGAGAACACTGGCCCTCCACGCGCCAGCAGCTACCACCCACCTATAAAAAGACACGTTTTTAGTTATTACTTAGTTATATAAGCGTTATGTACACCAAGTGTATATATATATATATATTATAGTATAGTATATATAATATAGTGTGTATATATATAATAAAAACAAATAAAGGATTATTAAGTAAAAGTATTTCCGATTTCCATGTCCGTGCTTCAATTCAATATATATATATATATATATATATATATATATATATATATATATATATATATATATATATATATATATATAATTTTAGTATTTGTCATTGTAATTTTGTATTGTAATGTCGATTTAGCACGTGCACGCTAAAAACTCCTGCATATTCTGAATATTTCTAGAATATGCAGCAGTGCGGCTGACACTGTTATGCTCAATAACCCTCTCAGAATCAGAATGAACGAAAACCTATGTTTTTTTATAGAATAAGGGTGACAAACGAGCACACAATCCAACCAGTTGGTAAATGGATGCTGTGGCCAATAGACATCTATATCTATCCCCGATCAAAATGCAGATGCGTTGTCATAGCTCTGAGGACTAAAATGGATTGTCTCGTATCCAGTAAAAAGGGCATTCGGTTCTGAACTGAACTCTAACTGTTTATTTTTTCGGAACACCAACAATTTTTAATTTTTATACATTTCACTTCCTCATCACAAAATTTTAAATTTACCTAGCTATTAAAATGTATTCGTATACAAAACACAGCAGCATCAAGCTGCTATTTCGCGTTAGAATTCTGTGACAACGTGGTCCTCCCACAGTGGAGCCAACCAATTCGTGCTACAACCATAACATAATTGCACATGAACTTTACGTGGTAGAGCCGCCCAGGTAACGGATATAATCCAGTTTACGTATTATAACTTAATCATATGGGGTAGTAGCAGGCTTAAATTATGATATAATTTAGGTGGTAACAGATAACAGTAACCTAGATTATAACACTGGGAGGAAAACCTTTTTATGAGTATTATTTGGGCTACTTTCTCTTCATCTGGGTGTAAACATTCATAACTGTGTTTTGTCTAAAAGATTTATTCTATATAGGTACAACGCACCACCTTAAGAAGCAACTTAAACTATAATAGCCAATAAACTGAGAGGTAAATTCGTCGCTGACACCGCAAAGGGGCGAGCCTCAATTTTTTTCAAAATTAGAAGAGAGCAAGGAATCATTTATTTTGCCCCATTACCACCTTTTTTTCATCAAAAAATTAATCGATTCAATCGATTTTCAGCGACGAATTGTTACCTGGATTGTTGCTGTTATTTTTCCCAAAAAATCTTTATTACCATATTTATTTTATCATATAATATGATCTAAGCATAATTTTCAATTAAAAGCTACTAATATTATATAAATGTTTTAAGAAAAACGAAAAAATACAACCAAACTTATAATATGTTCTTCGAATTTTCCAGAAGCTTACTGTACTTAATCAATTTCAATATACATATTACATTTAATTATCAAGCACACCGTCATTGCAAACATTAACTTTATAATCGACGCTTATGATAATTGTGTGGCGACTACTGTAATTAAACTTTCGAAGAGGAGGCTTTAAGTATGAGTTTAGCATCAGCTGTAAAGAGCAGGTGGATTGGCAAGTGCCATTATGGTAATAGTAAAACCTATTCGTCTGTTACATTAATGATGGAAAAACAAGTTCGTTAACACGGAAATGACAGTGGGAGATCGGAATAAAGTAGAACTATAACATGGATATATTACTTAAAGCCTTATAAGTAGAAAGATATTGTATATGATTATCGTATGTTCCACACTATGTGAAGTTATATTTTTTATTAATTTATTTAAATAATAATTACACTAAAATTAACGGTGACAAAAATATAATAAAGTACACCTGATTGTAAGTGGATGTTGGGGTTTATAGATACCTACCTCTGAAGATTTAGATGGCCTTGTTACCAGCAAAAGGGGTAATTTCAATGTAATGTGAGTGCGCATAAAGCTAGCTGCAGGTGTCTATGGACTGAAGCAGCCACTTACCATCAGGCGTATATATATATATATATATATATATATATATATATATATATAGTTATAAAATAGTAGTAGAAATATTATGTTCTTTCAACTGCGTTATATTTTAAGTTAACAAAACTAAAATGTAAGAAAGTTTGCACTTTTGCTGGCGTTCAATCAAATCTTTCTTAATTTTTATTGTTCTGATTAATAATTTAATTGGCTTGGAAATAAAGTGTTAGACGCTAAGTAAAATACGACCTTTGTCAACCCCGTACTAAGCTAGTTAAAATTGTGACAGGTAAATCCATCCCATCTTAAACGAGAAAGGTGTCGACTTATTTTAAAACCGACGCCAAGGATGTAAGATCGACCATTGAGACATAAAACATAGAAAATGCTAAAGCCGTAAGGAATAGTTTTAGATCATCTTAAACTGGTCTTGCATCGTAGCAGTGGCGTGTCACTAGCACTTGTACAAACAACGGTCCCTGTTTGAACAGAGCCGAAAGTGGCGATTGTCCAAACACTCTTGTTTGTTCTCTTGTTTGATCCGGCCTCCGACGCCAACACATGTTGGCTAACGTTTTACTATTTTTTATGATTTGCATTGGGATAATTAGGCTCTTATTTGTATTGTTGATGTATGTACATATTATCTGATTTGAAAGTAGAATTATCGATAAACTGTTGGGTGTTAGATTGGAGGTTGGAGTAAATTATTTTTAAAAGAAAACGACATTGGTCAAACTTTACTTATTATGTTGAACCATTTAAAATATGTTACATGCTAGTGTCGGACTATATATACATATGTATACATACTTATCATATTAACATAAAGAAGGCAAACTAAAAATAATGAACCAAAAGTGACTATTAACTACCAAGTACCAACTAATCTTGTATTTAACGTTTTTTTTTAATAAACGGTATAGGTATTATAAGAAATATTATGTTTGTAATATTGTAATAACTCCTAAAGATTTTAGCGAATTTTTTACACTAGGCGTAAATCATGAAGACCTTTCATAACCGATATAAAAATCCGCAGCAACAAAGTTCAAGTCACCCCCAAAAATCACCCTCGCAGGTCACCACAATATCTATCTCTAAGATTCTCTCACCATCTATTAGATTCCCATTCACGTACACTTTTAACTTTTATCAGACATAGAGACAAAAATTTTATAAAATTGTTTTTTTGTTATAAGTACCTTATTTATACTTTCATACGCATTTTGTAAAAAGTTGTTCTTTTGATATTACAATCCGACACTTCAATTTTATTCATTTATACAGATTTTTAAGAAAATTTAACAACTTAACGAGATACTAAAGTGTCAAAGAATGCAGAAGCCTTTATAAGGTGCACATTTGTACATATTATGGTACAATCTCAAGAAAATGCAAATGATATTACGGCCAGGCGAGAAAAGATCGGATACATAATATTTTTTATTTTTATATTATGTCGGCCTTCGTGTCTTGTCTCAAGTGGCCATTAAACGATAACGTTGTCTTATAGGAAGCGATTGGATTCACGCTATAATATAAATACAGTTTGAGAAGTGGATGATGAGTAGGTAAATAATGCAAACAACTGTAAAACGACATAATGAAAACAAACACCTGTTAAGGTGTTTATTTGAATTTTGTGAACTCATAAATTCTAACAGATATCAAGTGACAATAACTACTAATAATAATTGTGTAACGATTACGTAGGCCATCAAAATAACAGTATCATTACCATTTCAGCCCGTCAGAAGTCCACTGCTGAATATAGTCCCCCCAAACGGACGCTACAAAGCACGGTCCTGTGCCACCTGCATCCATGGACTAACTTCCTGCATACAGCAGGCTACTTAGCTGCTACTTAACAACCTTTCTTCCCACTCGGTTTTCGATGTCGGCTTACTGATCCATTGGCTCTGTCAGTAACTCTGTTTTATACTGTAGATATCATTACGAAGTCTATCACGCAGAGATACTCAGCATAGCTCGCTGAGCGACCGTGAACTTCCTTTTACAGCCAGCAGGCCAAAATACTATGCCACTTTTGAATTAATATTTTATTATTATAATTATAATGGTTTGAAGTGCAGGCAAAGAGGCATCACAGACCACACATGCTGCTGTTAGATATTTATAATGTTATTAACTTGTTAATAAACTGCCTAATGGTTGTAGTACTGCTGATCATGAGTTTGAATTCTGGGTTTGAATCCCGGGCCGGGATAAAAAAACAATTACTTAATGGGGTTTTCCGTCAAGAAATTCTCAATAACTACCCGGAGTCAGTCGGAGGAAGTTGGTGGTGTCTCACCCCCGTGCCTCGGAAAGCACGTAAAGCCGTTGGTCCTGCGCCTGATCTCTTTCCGGTCGTGTCGGTTTACCGTTCCATCGGATTATAAGAGTGGGGGAATAGAGAATTCACTTGGGCTTGTACATACACTTGGGCACTATAATCCTGTCCTGCGCTGATGGCTAGTCTCAGTTAAGGCTGGCCGCCGTGAACGAAATTCATGGAGAACATTATTACTATTATAATGTTATTTCACAGTGTAAATAGTTAATGTCGATGTTAGTGCTTATTTCGCTAACGGAAGTAATTAAAATTGCATGCACTTTTTATTATTGACCACCTATAATAAATTACGTTTCAGAATCTATTTTATTAATACTGTGTTAATAAATGATAAATATAGATGTTTTCTTTTTCAAAATTTTTAAAATATATTATTTATAAGTATTATCTTTGAAATATACAATATTTATTACTGTGTTAAAAAAAAAAACTAAAACTAAAATCTTTAATTATTATACAGTCCTACTACCCGCGGTACAGAACCCAAGAACTCTGGCTGTTTTTCCTCGCATAATAATAATATTGATTATTTGGTTAATACGAAAGGAGTAGGGTGTGGTGTGGTAGAAGTAAAAGTAAAATCAATGCTGTAGAAATGCGGTCATTAAGAAGTATGGTAGTCTCTGCTTACCCCTCTGCGTGATAGGCGTGAGAGTTTAAACTAAGTATGTTATTATGTTTTAATGGAATAATATTGTAGACAATTCAAACAAAACATTAGTTGGGTTTTTTTCTTGGAAGTGCCGAGAAATCGTTTTGAGAAAGAAATTCCTGGATATGTGATTTTTAGTGACAATAGAGCGAATATAAATATCCTATAAAATAGATTACTGGGTGAACTGATGCAGACCATATTTTACATTTTCCGATTTCCTTCTCTTTTACTCTTTTAGACTTAATTTGCTGTCGTTGAAAAAAAATTCCTTCATTTGTTCACAAGTGCGTTCTCTAGAATTATGCAGAATGTACATAATACACATAGACAGACTACAATATTAAAAAAAAACAACTAAAATTCCCAACAATCTTACTTATCTTACGAGGTAGGTTAGGCCGCATAAGGAAGGCTCGTTATGGCCGTCGTAAAATAAAATCCAACACCCACAGCACTAGTTAGGTGAACGGACTCATTTATTACCTCTGACACAGCGACGCTGTTCCTCTGTGTTACATAGATTTCTTTTCTTGGTATCAAAATAGAAAGAATCTTGGTATTTAGGGAAAGTTTACATTTTATTTTTCGTTGTAATCGCCGCTCCAAATGTATTCAGTCTATAAAACAATATTGTGATGTGATGGATTGTAATGGTAAGAAAAACGATGTCTAAATTTATGAATATGTAACTTTAATATGTTAATATTCTTATAATATATAACAGTGATTAAGTAGAAAACGAAAATAAAAGATGTACTTATTTATACGTATGTATCAATAAAATTGAAGTGTATGTCTGTAATATCGAATTATCTGCCTTATATTGAGCTGCTGGGGTTATCTGCATTAGGGCGTGTATAACAATTTTTAAATTTTTTGTCTCTGTCTGTCCGAGCTATTCTTCGGAACGACAGAAAAAAAAATTACATACCGCAATTTTTCTTCGGAAAAAAATTTACATACACACGTAACATTATTGAGTGGTAGTTAGGGTTGGGTTATCACAGCAATCCATTGATCGCTGATCGATAGCATCGGTGGTGGAATGGATTAGTTGATCAATCGATAGTTTCTACCACACCGATCGATCAATGACATCCGTCGATGGTAGAATGGATTAGTCGACATCAATCGAGCTGCTATTCGAGAAACCGTTCCGCTGCACCAAACGATCCCTATTGTCACCCGATTTTATATTTTATAAACTGATTTTCTGTAATTATTATCGGGACGACCGCATCCAAAATCTCCTACGTTTGTGTCTCCATAATAATAATACGACCGACAGCGTACTGGCCAAAAATAAGGCGTCCTCTTGATGAGCTCAAACATCGATTAATTGTCGATCGATGATTGAACAACGCAACGTTTTATCGACCAGTATCGTCGATCAGTCTACCACACCAAGCGATTGACATCGACCGACGTCAATTAGTGACATCGATCGACGATCGATCGATCGATTGGTGAGGTTACATCCAGCATTGCATACATTTCAACAGTTGTAGAGCCACGCGGCAGCTTTGCTGTTGCACGTACAGGCCGGCTCAAACCGGGGTGGTACCACGACCTCACAGAATACCGGCGTGAAGTGGAAGCTCTGCTTCCGCTTTTCGTCTGTTCAATGTAGGTGGCCGGTGGTGGGTGCTCAGGCTGCCCCGCGTACTCTAGGGTGGGCAAAATTCCGCTCAAGACAATAACTGCTCGGGGCAAGCTGAGTAGCAAGACCAAGGCGACCCCTGCCACGCTATCCGTGAATTCCTGCAATATCAGGGGACTTCATTCTAGCGTAAACGCCGTCCACTACCTACCATCTCGAGACGGCGTGGCCGGCTCTGCTCTTTCTAAACGAGACACATTTGTCCACTCCGGCTGATGCTTCGTATCTCTCCTACTCGGGGCACAAACTGGAACACTCCTTTGTGCCTCGGGCTGGAGTTTGCGTATACATCTGTTCTCGACACCTCGGCAGTCTTGAAGGTTCGGACCTGTCCATCCTTTGGCTACGCGTAGACAGCGACGACCATCCGCGCGTCTACGGGTGCCTCTATAGGTCCCATAGCGGTAATGCCGAAACAGATCAACTCTTCGACCACGTCCAAATGGCTACAGATTCGTTGCTACAGCAGATCCTCTCCGCAGAGATCGTGATCCTCGGCGATTTTAACGCCTACCACGCCGAATGGCTTTGTTCACGTTCAACCGTTCATGCGGGAAGATCTGTTCACGATTTTGCTTTGGCATATGGTCTGACACAACTGGTTACTTCGTCTACGCGGTTTCTAAATGTGGAGAATCATGCAGCTTCCCTGTTGGATCTTCTGCTGACCTCTCATCCGGACGGATATCAGATTTCCGTCGACGCCCCTTTAGGCTCCTCGCTCACGCTGAAATCGCGATTGCATTCTGGAGGCTGCCACTGTGTTTGGCACCTTAGGTCCGCTGATTGGGATAGGATGCGGTCTTTCTTTGCATCCTACCCTTGGGGGCGGGTTTGCTTCTCGCCGGACGATCCCAACGTTGTTGCTGATTCTGTCGCTGATTCTGTCGCTGATGTGGTACTTCAGGGTATGGAACTTTTTATTCCATCCGCTGTGGTGCCCATCGGAGGCTCAAATCTCAGCCATGGTTTGGTCGCGTCTCAGATTGGGGGCGACTAAATTTAGTCCAGTTTAAGACTCAATAGACACAAGTTTGCGCGTTAACCGCTAAAACGAACCCCTGTGTCGTATATCCTCAGATTCAAGGCACTCCCCTCGTTGTCTCAGCCAGTATCGGAATCCTCGGCGTTGACATATCGAGTGACGTGCAGTTTCGTGGTCACTTGAAAGAGAAGGCCAAATTGGCCTCTAAAAAGCTTGGCGTGCTCAGCAGAGCGGGACAGTATTTCATGCCAGCACACCGCCTGCAACTTTACAAGGCGCAGGTTTGGCCGCACATGGAATACCTACTGTTCCCATCTCTGGGTTGGGGCTCCCCAGTGCCAGCTCCTTCCACTTGACCGCATCCAGCGCAGAGTGGCCCGAATCATCGACGACCGAGTGCTTTCTGATCAGCTCGATTCACTGGCGCTGCGAAGAGATGTTGCATCTCTTTGCGTATTTTATCGCATCTATCACGGGGAGTGCTCTGAGGAATTGTTCGGATTAATCCCAGCCGCCAAATTTCATGAACGCACTACGCAGCAAACCTTCCGATACTACGCACACTATCTGGATGCTTGGCGGTCCACCACTGTACGTTTCACTAGGAGTTTTCCCCGCGTACGACCTCTCTGT
This sequence comes from Parnassius smintheus behrii, assembly GCA_036936625.1. Lineage (NCBI taxonomy): Eukaryota > Metazoa > Arthropoda > Insecta > Lepidoptera > Papilionidae > Parnassius > Parnassius smintheus. Next base: position 14,704,203 of record JAUPFT010000020.1, on the reverse strand, counting down.
GAAATACTTTACCACCGGCGATTTTTCCGGACCGATACGACCTGGGGACCTTCAAGAAAAGAACTTACTCCTTTCTAAAGAGCCAGCAACGCACCTGCAATTCCCCTGGTGTAGCGGATGTTCATGGGCGGCGGTAGTCACTTAACATCACGTGAACCGTATGCTCGTTTACCAACCTCTTCTATAAAAAAAGCATAATTTTTAATAAAACTATTTTAAGTAAACTTCCAATCCACTTTTATTACTAGCTTCCTAAAATCTTTACTTTATGATTAGAAATGATTATGAAATTTACAGCGAGCGCTAACCATCTGAGCTATCACGGCTATGATAAAGTTAGTGCCATTAAATTGAAGCTACTCGTAATCTTCGTCGACACGATATTTCGATTAGTAGATGCTTAAAGAGACAGTAAAAACAGGTTTATGTTGATGAACATGATAAAATTTGTTATAAACAATAAATGAAAACTTTTTTGTTTACTCAACTCACGAGGTCACAGACAGTGTATTGTTTGGACTTAATTAAAATAGACGGATATGGGCTGATTACCAGGCAGTGTCAACGTTATAGAGGACTGTTCGTTACAGAAAAGTTCAATTCATCATATCAAGAAGTTAACAATTTCATTTCAAAACAAATAAATTTATATACCTGATAAAGGGGGATGCCCATATTAGGCCATAGAACGCCCAACAATGTGCATTTGTTAAAAAAATATATCTTTATTTATGGTTATTAATCGCGGTATTCATTTATCCTAAAACAATGGGAATATTTTTGCACAAATTAAAAGTACCGAAAAGATAAAAATAAAATTAGGTAAATACGTAATTCATTAGTCTGTGAATAAAATAAAAAATGTTGCCAATCACAAAAATCATTAAAAAATCGATTCCCCTTTTCGATCGATTACTTATGGTGTCATTATTACAATGCTTATAATATGATCTTTCGATAATTATTACGATGTTATGATATAGGTTTAAAATAACCGTTGACAATGGATATTTATCCAAAGCAGTCGATACGCAACCGTTATTAACCAAATGTTTACCGACTACAGACGAAAAAGGATGGTTATGTTTTTACTGTGTGTGCGGATTAGGCTATGTTGAATCGTTTTTTGCTATGGTGCTTAAAACGTAGGATGCATTTTATTATTGAGGGAGCTACTATCAAAGAATATTTTATTCGCTTAACTCGTAAAGTACTTGACCAACTTTAAGAATTCTTTCACCACTAGATTGTTATGTATAATTTTAGATATCTAATATAGGGTTAATTTTATTATAGAGGGCGCTACTTTCAATGAATACGTTTTTTGGCTAATCTCAAAAATTACTAGACCGATTTTGAAAATTCTTTCACCATTACATTGCTAATGAGGGCGTTAGCTGTGTGATAAATTATATTATTGAAATAAATAATTGTGAGATTAATATTTTCTAAATAAATAAAACTAAATACCTACCTAAGATGTTCAAATCCAATTATTATTTTTACAATTTAAGAATCGTATTTACACACTTTACTTACTCAGATTGATTATTGTAGATAAAGAGGTAATAAACCTAAAGTAAAAGAGCTCCGCTTAAACGAAAAAACTATTTATTAGAATAAAACTAAATGTTGAAAAAAAGTGGTTCAGTGCGAGTCGGACTCGCAGGCCCATGAAGAGTTCAGTAGTAACAAGCATATATTTTAAATCGAGTCAAAATACCACTATCATTATCGCCAGCAACAAATTATTTTGTTTTTCATAGTGTTTGTATAAATAACAAAGTTGTTTTTGCGGTTCCTTAAAATGTGCTACTTGTATCAAAAAAAGGACTATTATACATTAAAGGGGTTTCTGTGGTTTATTCATTACCAAAGAGAAAAAACTTATTGCGCAAAATAGGTTTTTATTAATTTCAAGTCATCAAAAGCGGCAGTCAACAGTTAAAAACTAAAACAACCGTTGTTATAGGCTCGGTTGAATTCATTGACAACCTTCACATTTATAGTTATGATAATTAAACAAGCGAATTACTAGCTGATTTACAAAGAATTCTTTAGAGTATAACAAAACGCTACTGCACAAGTTAACTGTTAATCTTATCTGTTTTTAACATAACATTTAAAATGGAATCATGTTATGATAATTCAAGAAGTTAATTTCCAGCTGATTTACCACGAATTCTCTAAAGCATAACAAAACAATACAGCACAAGCTAACTGTTCTTAAAAATACATTTGAAATAGAGTTTCAATAAATAAAGGAAATTATATTTTAAAAAGCGTGCAGAACTTAAAACGCGTCAAAGATTATTCTTTTTATGATATTATTAATCGAATAAAAATCGATATCATTCCATAGATTTTATGACAGTTAAGTGGCAACATCGTATCCGACAGGTAGGCCGCTGTCATGTCACAAGAATTAAATTACGTGTTCTCGTGTTATTGTTTTCTACATATTTATTTATCTATGATTGTTTTGTTGTAAAAGTAAAATGCAATTGTTGATCTCTCAACAATTGGTTCGAACACAGCAGGTAAATAGTTGGTACATATCACGATGTGATATGTCTTCCTCTAAGAAATGCTTTATAACTGAGTTTACTTGAATAATATCAATATAATAATTGTAGCTTCTTTATTAGGTACAAGTTTCGAGTACAGTGAACGTGTAGTGTGGCACTCGCAAAATGCACCAATAGTTCGTCTTGAACATCTATACATCAGCTGTGGCACTGACACTTATGAGAATAAGATCACACACATTGTTTGTCTTCGATTTTCCACGTGAGAAACTATTTGCGCTACGTGAGGTAAGTGTTTAACATGTTTAACATTTCTATTTATTAAATGTGATCCATATATCTGATAAATATACATGCTTTTACACTGATTGTATATCAACTCAAGAACTTGTTTTATTTTTTCACATCTGCCCTAGCTATATCTGACAAACATACTAGCTTATTTATGAGATTGACCAGTTTTATCAACTACCAAGAAAGGAGACAGTTGATTTTTCATTGTTTTTGGACTGCTGGTAGTCTGTCAGGCCTTAATTATTAAATAATATAGGGCATTAAATCCGTCCTTGTGCAGTAACATTTAACTTGATAAATATTTTATTTATGTTTGAGTTTGAAATAAATCTATTTTATTTTTATTTTTTCACTTTGACTTCATTTTTTGTATTTTACATTATTTCAGTTGTCATGCCGTGTATATCATAATTGCTGGCAATGAACTGATAGAACAGCATCATGTTCAACTGCAGAACGGGAACCATCTGAATCATCTAGTCCGTCCTCGTTGCAATCTGAAGTGAGTAATGTATTGCACCCAGAACAACAAAGCTTAGATCATACATCACACAGTGTACTGCTAACTAATTATATAAAAGCACAATGTTTTTTACCAGGTTGTAACAGTTCCATCAGCATTGCAAGTATGTCTCTTTTGTGATTAACTACATTTTGCGATAACAAACATACATAGTGACAAGTACTATGTATGTGTGTTATACTTGGTAGAGCCATGCTGCAGTTATATTAGAAGTATAGTTGTAGCATGAATGGGTCGGCTCGACCGGGGAAGGAGCACCCTCTCACAGAATACCAGCGTGAAATAGTAGCTTAATGCTGCTGTGTTTTGTATGGTGAGTGTAGAGAACCGGAGACCCTTTTTACTGGAAACGAGAAAATGATCTTAGTCCTCACGGTTGACAACGCATCTGCATTTTGATTTGTAATCGAGGATAGATGTGGATGTCTAAGGGTCGCAGAAATGTCTCCAGCAGATGGTGAATCTCAGTTAATGACAAGATATGCTAATAAATCCAGAGCCGTGACTATGTGTCGATATGGGTAGTAGAGGTGGTGAATGGCATTTTTAAAACTGAATTTAAAATATTTCATCAAAATTACTTTAACAGGGCTTCTACACATTTGATGATAGACTGCTGTGGCTTCTGCTATAGTTAATAAATTCCACACAAAAATAAGGGACAGGGATGATGCGGCTCAAATACTTGAAATAGTTCATCAAAATATGGCATACTCAGAAAAATCATAATATACAAATAATGATTTTTCTGAGTATGCTAGGGAAAACAATCTAAATAGAGCTAGGGCAGGCAGACTTTAGAAATATAAATGTAGACTTTAAAATGTTAGGGAATTTCCTGTTTTAACTTACAGCGACTTAATATTAATTGCTTGTGTCACATACCAATTAAAGCAAGCTCGCTACTATTATGGTGAGCATATAAGATTTAATGGTTGCTACCGGATAGAACTCTGTAATAACCAGAGGAGCAGCATTATGGAAGGAATAAAGTTAAGCCCTAGCTGATCTTTACTTAGGGCTAGAATTGCAAGTCATCACTATTAGTCGTAAAGTGTATTTTATTATATAAATTCTATATAATATCTAATATATAAATTCTTTTTTAGGAAGGAGGCTTGGTACTACCACCTGCTTAGGACCCTGTAATTAATGAAATTAAAAACCCAAGCATACCACTGCAAGACTTCTAGACACAGTAAGTTCATTCTGTAGATCGGACAATAAATAAAAATTAAAAATCTGAAGGTACTCCGGGTTAACACTGACATTGGGACGTCGGTCACCTCAGTCTGCCGTAACCATGGGTGCTGGAAAGCACCCGAAATGTCTGGAATTAAAAATCAAAGAAATAAAACGCGATAAAATCGATAAAAACAGTTGTTAAAAAAACTGCATTTGTGAAAATAAAAACTTCACATATTTTCAAAACCCCGACTTTTTTTAAAGCAATTCCTTTACCATTTCATTGTTTTAATTGCATATTATCATATCTATATGCTTTTATATGTGGGCACTCATGGCCGAAGTGTCTATGAAGACTGGGCATTACCCTTTACCAAATCATTTCTAATTAACATTTTATTTTTCTCATAGTGCGCTTCCGTGAATTTGACTTTGAATTAACACAACAAAAAACACTACATGTGCACCGAATGTAACGTTTAGATCTGTCATTTATAGGTCACACGATAACCACAAAAATAATCTTCTTCGAATTGAAGCTTTTGGATTTTTAATAATAGGAGCACTTTTAGCGAGTGCATTATTTCCTATAAAAGATGCATATAAAAGTAGAAAAACCACATTAAAGAACTTAAGTAAATTGAAAGCAAATAATGTTATATAAAAACAATAGTTTTTAACAGTTTCGTGGAAACCCTACTTGAAAGGGACCCAGTTTATTTCGGGAACTCGTAAAATCGATTAACCGCCCGATCCGTGCGTTTTGTGCCTGCTGCGCGTGCACATTGAAACAGGATGCACTATTTTTGATTTTGTCAGCGATATTTGAATACATATTAACCACGTAGTGCTAATTTTAAATATAACCGAGCAGAGAGAGATAGAGAGGGAAAGAGATATAATAATATCCGAGTTCTGCTACAGAAATCACACTAAATTAAACTTAAAATGACTGCTCGAAATGTCACTAAAGATATAATTAAAGTTAAACATTCATCGTCTTACTCAGTTCACAGATCGCAGTAAAGGTTCGAAGTGATAAAACGAATGTGATAAAATAAATTATGTATTAGAACTAATTCGTTATTATATCATTATTTATTGACGAAGTTTTTTATTTGTGCTTAAAATGTTAAACATTATTATTAATTGAAAAGCAATTAGACGACATTCCGTATTATTTTCTTTAATTTAAATGTTTCACATCTGCTTCACATTACATTCAGTATAAAGTGAATTAATAACTACTGAGACGTTCACAAATAAATGTAAACGATGTTGTTCATCAGAAAACAAAACGAAACATTTGAATTGCACCTTTAACAACTGTCCCAAAATGGCGAGCAACACTGCAGGTGAATCGTAATTAAACATGACGTTGAGTTTTACATTATAACTAAGCAAAATCAAGCGTAATTCTAGGGAGAGGGACGTGGGGGTTATAACTATGAACTACAAACTAAATGTTTTTTATGTATAATTATGCTAAATATAATTTCGGGGATTTTACAGCTGAAAGAATGACTTAAGTGAACCTGAGACTGAATCTCTGACCCCTTCCAATCTTTAACTCTAGGGCAGCACTTGCGTAAAATTAAAAAGCAAAAACATTCTCAGTACTCGTAACTTACTGAAGTTATAATGTAAACCTTTAACATAGTACTACTGAAATGAGATTGATATAATATTTAACCAATGGAAAGTCTCTTTAGACTTGTAAATGAAATAATTCCTTACAAAAATTATTTGATGTCTATGTTAGTAATATCAAAATTACCAATTTGAAGTCAAAACATTAAAAAATACATCGAATAGCTTTTGTACGAAATATTTCAACTTGTGCTAAAATCTTGTTCCGTTTTTTATTTTATTTTTTGTAAACTAACCATTAAAGTAAGACATTTATAATATGTATATACGACATATTCATGTCTGTAGCAGAAATGACAACTGACAGTTGGACAATTGGAGTGGAGACCGCGTCTCGGCAAACGTAGTGGGACGCCCCCTAAATGGAGCGATGATCAGCGCAAGGTGGCTGGTTGAAACCGGATGCATATAGCCGAAAACCGGGCTAAGTGGCGCCTAAGTCTCTCAACCTAGGTATGTCCGGCAGTGGACTGTAGTGACACGGTAATATTATCTAGTAGTGATTTAAAATATCGTCAATGGACAGCCAATACTACTTAACCGCCAAAAGGACATTTTACAGTAGAGCCATTAGAAATCGCTAATTAAGAAATCGAAATACAATGAAAGCAAAAAAAAATCGTGACCCTATTATCTACGCACTGGAATCGAGATATTAAGCTTGTAAAAAAAGTTGTATCTAATATTGCGAAAAATAGTACATAAATGGTATTAAAAATCTACTAAACCTGAGCATAATTATTGTGTAAAATAAATTTTAAATTTATAATACTTTTAAAAAAATACTAAACGGACGACAAAAATTAATCATAACTTGTATTACTTAAGTATTTGTCAAAACATGAAAATTACGATAAATACTTATACTTTTGCAGTGCTTAAGCGCCAAAAACGAAATACAGATTAATCGACGCAGAAAAAATCTCATTCAACGATATATATAACTCATTTTGGCCTAAATGGCGCTCTAGTAGTATTGGCTTTCCAGTGACGATATTATAGCAGCAATGAACAAAAGTGTTAATAAGTCGATCATACAGCGCAAAGAAGCAGCAACTGGCTTCCGACAAGTTCAGAATTAGATTATTTTATAAAGTACTCACTATAAAAAATTGGCAGCAGGAAAAATAAAATTAATTGCAGGTGAAAAGCAGTTATAAAAGCAGTACCAAACTCGCCGTAGTTCTAACAATCTACGTTTTGTAAGTTAGTTGACAAAATTAGCAACCGACCCCTGCCATCTGTCAAATTAGGGGTTTCTTTTATTTTAACATAATATAGCGCCTGTGTCATCCTTTATGGGAGCCCCATCTTGACTATCAGCTCCAGTGTAAATATCTATGAATTGATCAATATTGAGCCATTTTTCAGTTTCTCAAAAAATATACGAAAAAATTTACGCGTGCCGTCGTATAAATAGCTGGTAGGTGAGGACGTCAAGCACGTTTTCGTCTCCAATCATTGGAATATTTACTATATATAATTTCGGAAGATGTTCCTTGAATTGATAAAAATGTCGTACAGGTTCACATATGAGGTGTCATCTTAAAAGAAAGTCGCATCGTGGTGTTAGAAAACAGGAATTTTCGTAGCTAGTTTATGACGATGAATTAAACATAGTTTCATTTTTGGTCAGACACTTAACATAATTTCATATTTTTAAGGTTCTATACCTCAAAAAATAAACGTAACTGTTATAAGATCGCTTAATTGTCTGTCCTCTGTCCGTGTGTCAAGATCGTTTCTCTCGTGAAGGGTAGAGATATAAAGTTGAAAGTAATATTAAATACTTAATTCTACGGTCCTTTGGAGGTGTAAAAATTTAAGCTTATAACTTATAAGTCAACGCAATCAAAAGACACGACCATTTACATAACATAATAATTTGACACTCGCAAAGCAAACTCACTCATCACAACCTATAGGGTACTTCAAGTTGATTACTAATCATCACAGTACAAGAAATGGTTAAATTTAAAATCTTAAAATAGTTACTTCGTAGTTTTTACACACAAAAAAATGTTTTTTACCACTACAAATTTACATTTACTGCTTGAGTACCGATCCAAATGTAGACCGATGTATGATAGAACAGTTTAAGCCACTGCATACTAGTGAGGGGCCGTCCCACACTTCCCTTACCGCACCGGACGGGACTGCCACTCGAGAACCTTTCTTCCTTATTGCCTATTGTATTAAAAATTAATATAACCTTTGTTAATTCACGGCATTTGTCTTTCACAAAAAGCGTAATAGAAAATATCGGTATAGGAAACTGGCAAAAATCTTATTCAAACTTAGACTTCTTGATCACCGAGATAGGTAAGCTATCTACATACATAATTAACTTTATACGGAACCCTCAAGGTTCGAGGCCTACTCGCAGCTATCCGGTTTTTATTTTAATATGATTTTATTTATTTCAAGGAAATCCAGATTTCTTCGAGCAAGGGCATATTTTACTACTATGGGTATGGGTAACTTCTAGTAAAGAAATCTACCATCACTTAGCCTCAAACCAGGATGTCAAAGACATCCTATGCAGGAGTAAAAACTAGGCTCACGATCGTTACTATTCCCTTAAATTGCTCACCGTAATTACTTTTCTTCCATGCCCTGTTTCATTCGAACCAATAAATATTGAACGCTAACAATTCTAAGAACAGTGACTGGTTATAACGCCATAGAGGAGAACCAGTCGTCGGGCTCGTTAAGATCCGATACGAGTGGTCTTTTATGGTTAGGCGTTCGGTTGATTAGGTTTATTTTGCGATGGCAAATTGCAAATACGGTCGGGTGAGAGAAGGCAGGGTATTATTTCTGGTTAGCGCGCATCGACCTCAACCGCACTGATATGCATTGAACAGATTCCGTGATTCATTTTTTATTTCATAATTCCATACTCGATCTTTTATAATGGAAATTATATTTAGATACAAATTACATACTAATGAAATATGTAGAATATTTTTTGATCTTACTAGAAAAAACTGAACTGGTTATTAGAATAAAAAATTATGAGTGCTATTAGGTTAATTTAAATTTTCGTGTTTAAAGAAATACTAAAAAAGGGGCTCGAAATAATAGATTTTCTCACAAAGGAAGGGAACTTAATAAAAAAGGAAAAAAATGTCGGACTGAAGACAGGACGCGAACCAAGGCGCTACGATTTCGCGACGGCCCGATATCCACTTGAGCTATTACGATCATTGAAAACACTGACAAAACGACATTTTCTAAAAATGAATTCTAGCTAGATCGATTTATTGCCCCCGAGACCCCCTTGACACTAAATTTACGAAAATCATTGGAGCCGTTTCCAACTATATAGACAGGACGCGAACCAAGGCGCTACGATTTCGCGACGGCCCGATATCCACTTGAGCTATTACGATCATTGAAAACACGGACAAAACGAAATTTTCTAAAAATGAATTCTAGCTAGATCGATTTATTGCCCCCGAGACCCCCTTGACACTAAATTTATGAAAATCATTGGAGCCGTTTCCAACTATATATATATATATATATATATATATATATATATATATATATATATATATATATATATATATATATGTATATATATTAAAACCCATTGAAACTATACGACTAAACATAGTTCACTGCTGCCATACATTGCCTCGTAGATGGAATATTTCAAAAGTTTGATAGGCTTGGCAAGCGGTTTGGCAATCCTAGTATTTATTTATTTTTCTGGAATATGCTGTTTCCCATTTCCTAGTTTAGTTTCCATCTGTCGCCTCCTACGATACCCTCGGCATATGTGGATATTCTTATACTGCCATCACACGGTACAAAAATATGTAATACATACATATGTGTGTGTGTGCGCGTGTGTTGCACATAGCTCACAATTTGTTAAGCTAGGCCGTTAACTGACAGGCTAATTAAGGTGGTTGACTGTGACATATACATAAAAATATATTACAGTTACAAAACATTCTGTAATTAATTGCGTTATTACAATTCCTTTTGTAGTAATTGATGTCTTACAAGCGCTCACTATTTACATAATGGAGCTACGAGAACGGTTAACTAAACGGTCACTTCGCATACAAACTAGTTTTATTTACATTTTCTTTAGTCCCGAGGATGTGCCGCTGATTGGCGACCGTGCTACCTGAATCTTGAGTAGTGTCAGTTTAACTTAACGATGCTCCTTGTTTCCGTACTGTTACTACTCAACTCACTACAATCTCATTATAATACCTAAAATAGGCTCTAAAGTAAAACATCACCCAGCTTTACTCCAGGTGATATATATAACACAAAGCATATCTAATATATAAAACAATAATGTTTGTTTGTTCGTATTTTATGCGTTGCCATGCCATAATATTGCAGTAAAACCTTGTCAACTTATTGCTGGCGTTTGTGCGAAGATTTTTTTTATAGGATAGGGTGCCAAACGAGCACACAGTTCACCTGATAGTAAGTGGTTGCTGTGGCCAATAGACGTCTACATCTGTCCTCGATTACGGATCAAGATGCAGATGCGTTGTCCCCATGAGGACTAAGATGTAATGCCTCGTTTCAAGTAAAAAGGGTCTCCGGTTCTCTACACTCACCTTACGAAACACAGTTGCATTAAGCTACTATTTGGCGCTGGTATTATGTGAGAGCGTGGTCCCTTCCCGGTCGAGCCGACCCATTCGTGCTACAACTATACTACTAATATAACTGAAGCATGGCTCTATCACGTAAAAACCAGATTATAGGCATGCTATCGTAACGTACCAACAAATTTATTTGAAAGTTCACACACTTCAATGAATGTATTACCATCCCTAATTAAACAATATAACTCTACCAAATTTAAAATGAAATTTCTACAATTGTTTCTTCTACGGCAACTACGCGCCTGGTACCAGCTAGTCATAATCCATAAATAAAAAAAGGCGAGGTTGTCCTTAGACTATATATTATATTTTTATAAAAATCTATAAGGGATATAGATATAAATTATAAATGTATGAATTTTTTAAATTCAAATTAACTAAATCAATCTAATAAAACTTTTCGCTGATGTCGGCAACAGTAGTAACTTACGATTCGTAATCAATTTCAAATCGATTGAATTGAACTAGCTTATCTGAAAGTCGAATTTATGCCAGAAAACAAGATAGTCTCAGATGCAATGTGGAGTATGCAGGGGGACAATCACAATACAATTATATCATTACCCTTAACCAATATGTAACTGTATGATTATAAAAATACGACTGAATCTAATTATCCCCAAACCGGACGAGTATAGCAATAGTTTTATTTTATTTATCCGATTATAGCAATATGCTATATTAAAGTAAGATTCCTTCGATCGGATAGGAGCGAAGGACGACGCTGTAAATGGTTATCTCCTCGTTAACCTATTGACAAGTTTTAACCAATTCAATCGATCACAACCAAATTTTTGGAGCTTTTTATGACTGGCCGGCAATGACGATCATTTCTTTCGATCAAAGGATGACTGGCCGGTTTTATTATAGTTTGTTGGACGCTTCAAAGGAGATTTTAAGAGGTGAACGTTTATGCATCTTGTTACTCTTTCTACGATTACGAAATTGTAAGGGGGTGTTTACAACAGCATTTCTATCTAAAAATAAAATATTATTCAAAGTTTGCATGCATATTTTGCAGCTTATGAAATTCTAATTTTGTTATAGTAAATTAGTAAATATAGAGTATATCAAATTATCTTACCAATACTAGGAGTTTACTACCTTGTGCCTATAGTAGAGCTTCTCTTCGGGCTATGAGTGCATCTTTTTTAAAGGTATGCTATGGAAAGTTACTTTAATTATCTATTACAGTCCGTGAGATATTTCATCTTAGTAACATACTTACTCCATTTCCTTAAAGTTTGTTACAGGTGTCCATAGACCGTAATAAATTTTTTAATTATGTCTATAAGTTCGTAGTAAGATCTTTTAAACGACTTTCAATAATCATCTTTACAAAGCTTGCTTAAGACCTATCATGGCCTACGCAAGCGTTGTTTTCGCGCAAGCTGCCCATCGCGTATGTACAAACTCCAAGTCGTTCAATTATATGTAGATTCATCCGCAAAGCCACCGGAGCTCGGTGTGACCAGCGAAAGTCTAACTTGCACAGAAACTGCAAAACTCCCGACGATCTCTGAATATTTTAAGGAAATGTCTCAGCGCTACTTTGGAGGGCCGATATACATCCCAACCCGTTAGTGGTAAACGCAGCCATTTACGCCCAGACTCCAAACGTTACGGAAAGTCTCCGGAGGTCCCGTAACGTTTTAATCGAACCTCCGTTTCGCTAGATTCCGACGATCCATACGTCGCCGACCAGTCACACACCAATACTACACACTTAACCAAACACAATTAGTACATCAGATCAGGTGGGACGCAGCCTGTCTGCAGACGGGCGCGCCGCACACCCACAGCGTACACACCGTACACCCGCGTCCCTGGGCGGTTCTCACTAGAACATCAAAGGATACGATTTAGTCGTCAGAGCCGGGGCTCATCACCCCCTCTTCGGACGATCGTTAGATAACTCACTTACGTGCACTTTCAACTAACGTAGATGAAGATCGTTACGCAAGTAACTATGCAGAATAATTTAAAATTACCCCTTTTATTTCAAGCTTGGGCCTTTTTTTTTTTTATAGGATAGGGTGACAAACGAGCACACAGTCCACCTGATGGTAAGTGGTTGCTGTGGTCCATAGACATCTACATCTATCCTCGATTACGAATCAAAATGCAGATGCGTTGTCACCCGTGAGGACTAAGATGGAATGCCTCGTTTCCAGTAAACAAACAACAACAGTTGCCTTACAGTAAAACTGTAAAAGCCAAAAGGTTGACAGCACAAACATCACAGAAACTAGACGGAATTTCATTAAAAATTTATTTTTAATCTATATTGAATAAAAATCATTCTATTCTATTCCTTTCTAAAAAATATATGGAATCTGAATGATCTGGTGAGATATAATGTGACTAGAGAAAGTGTGGTTTGCGAGATGTTGTGACCAGGATTAAGTAAAGAGTGTTTCGGTGGTTTCATCATGTCGAAATAATGAACGAGAAAAGAGTGACAAAACAAATGTTTGTTATAGAAGTGAACGGCAGAGTCGGAAAGGGACGTCCTAGACGAAGGTTTATCGACAAAATTGGCGACTAATATTGAAGATGGGCTAGATTAAGAGTAGGTACCCTAAACTGACGAACGAGTGTGTATGGACGTAGTGGAGGAGAGAGAAGTGTGTCAGGATCGTGACAAATGGAAATCCGTAGTCTGGCTACCCCTCTGAGTGACAGGTGTAAGTGTTTATAATATCCTATACTATTAAATGAGCAATTCTTGTATATAAATATATATATAATCGGGATCTCGGAAACGGCTCCAACGATTTTCATAAAATTTAGTGTCCAGGGAGTTTCGGGGATAATAAATCGATCTAGCTAGAATTTATTTTTAGAATATGTCTTTTTGTCCGTGTTTTTAGGCAATGAAAACCTGCTACAATATCGTTAGAATAAGAAGGTAAATTTTTTTTGGTTGTTAGTGGTTATAAATAGCTTAATTGGTATAATGGTCGGTCACAGAATCTTAAAACCCCGGTTCGAGCCCAGAGCGACCGACCGACTTTTTTTAATTTTTTTTTTTCATGTTCTTTTCTTTTTTGAGAAAATCTATTTTTTCGAGCCCTTTTTTAGTATTTTTTAAAAACACGAAAATTTAAATTAAAATAATTGCACTCATGATTTTTTATTCAAATAACCAGTTCCGTTTTTTCTGTTATGTCACTAAGATCAAAAAATATTATTTTTATTTCATCAGTATGTAATTTGTAACTAAATATAATTTCCAAAACACACGAATTAAAAAAATCGAGCGAAAAATACCGAGCAAAGCTCGGTCAACCAGGTACTGATATTTAAAACTTTATAATATGCTTCTCCCGATGTAAAATTACTAGTAAGTAAACTGTGTTAAAATTAATCGTATTGTGTGTGCAATGTGCACGGCCGTTTACACGAACGAATTATAGTTATTTATACGTTGATACCAAGATTATTTGGGTGCGTGGGCGCTACGCACCACCTAGTTGCAGCACGTTCCGCTTCTCAAACCGAATCAATGTTTGACAGATTGGAGCGAACGCGGAACGCTCTTAAGTCATTAACCCAATCGATGTTTCAAAAGTAGGAATCGTAGAAAGCGAGCCCAGTTAAGTAGTAAATTTACAGCCTATATACGTCCCACTCCTGGGTCTCCTCTAATCTCTGAGAGGGTCAAGGACCACCGCGCTGCGTCAATGCATGTTGGCGGTATTCACATGTCTTCAAAATATTTTTGTTACCCTATAATGTAATTACCTCACTGTCGATCACGCATTTAATAAATAACCACTTAAAATTGCTATTTCATTTTCAAATTCAATTTGTTATAATACAAACACATTTGTGCCAGTAGAGATAGACCCCGGGGGTCTAGCATCCTGTGTAATTCATGGCGGGCGCTTAGCCCTTTAGTTAGAACGACGCTTAACACTATAATATCTTTTCATTACTATATAATACATATTATTATTAAATGAAGTCAGTTAAACACGTATACGCAGTTGCAATCAATTATCTATATTTTACGAGGCGATGCGATGTTATGGTCTTGTAATGATAATTATGACTATATTCCCAGACCATTTAAATATATTCGAAATAACACAAAAAGTATAGAAGCTAAATTATATTGTGACTTGATATTGAGTACACATAAGGTAATAGCAAAATGTAATTGAACGAGTTGTTTTAATAATTCCGACACGTTTCATATTTTTTATATGGACCCTAGGCGCGAGATCATTGCCTACATGATCGTTATCATACAGGAGAGATAGGGTGTCATCATGTTGGTAGAGTTTATTTGGATAAATTATATAAGAAATATACTACAAGTTGGGTATTAAATTGTTATTTTTAATTATTTTCAGATACCATACGCTCCGAGCCGTGTAGCCGTGATAGCTCAAGAGCCGTGATAGCTCCAGAGCCGTGGTAGCTCGGATGGTTAACGTTCGCTATAAATATAACAGAACGCGAGTAACCCGCGTTCAATTCCCGCCGGCGCCAATGAAATTAATAATTGCAAGTGCTGATTTACCACGTGCACGGCGGTGAAGGAAAACATCGTGAGGAAACCTGCATGTCTCAGGAATAAGAAAAAATATATTTCGAAGACATCGTGTGAAGTTCGCCGATACCCAACACGCATTGGCGCAGCGCCACGGACACTTCCTTGCCCTAAAACCCTTTCAGAAATGAAGGGAGGCCTGTGCCCAGCAGTGGGACGTATATAGGCTGTAACTTTACCATACGCTCACTAAACCAAAACTGGTGTTCATTTTACTACTAACTGTACTCGTACGACCAAAATAAATTTAACTTAAATAAAATAAGTATACAAAACTTACGCAACAAACTATAAACTATATACACCGGGCGAAAACTCAATGGTGTTTTATTGTAAAATTTATTTTAAAAATTTGGCATTTACACAATTAGCCGTAGTAAAAAATGACACTTTACAATTTTATTAATTATCAGACCCGAACAGGTGGTAGTTTTCAAATTAAGCAAATGAATATTATCCTGTTTATTCACAGAACATGTTGTTGAGGTAGACCTGATAATAATAAGTAACATCTAATGAATGACCGAATTTCGGTCTGATGTACTAGCCATCTGCGCAAGGTAGTTGTTATGATATAGATATTCTATTCCCTCTCTCTCAGAATCCAATAGGACGCCACGGCAATCCGATACGACTTTCCGTGTTTTTGTATTTTCCGAGGGCGTGCAACACTGTAAACGTCCAGACACCGGGCTGCTACCGAAAATTTCTTGACAGATTTTTTTTTTAATCAGTAGTCGCGGTTACGACCACTAGAAAGACAAGGCAGTATTATAATACAAAAATCAATTCGGATAATAAGTAACAAAGTGTACAAACAAATCGTGATTAATCCGAAAAGTTGTGGTAAAGTGGAGTTTATATTCGAATTGTACGAATGAAAGGACGCGATATACACGATGCAGGTGTAAAGGAGATGCGCTTCAACCATACCTACATTTGGGGCTTCCAACCTTTCAAATAATATGTACTCGTACCTATATTTATTTATTAATATTAATGTTTTGTAGAACTTATAGCATTTTGTTTTAATTTTTTTAAACCTGTATTTAAATATCATTTTATACAAAATTAAGTAAAATAATATTAAATTGAACATTTTAAAAACCCTTGAAACAAAAAGGCTGATGATTTTCAAACGGATGAGAAGATTTTCTCGAATCATAGCAAAGAACACTCTGAATCAAGTCACCTTTCCAACAAAAAAACTAAACCTAAATCGGTTCATCCTTTTGGTTGGTGGCTACGATGCCACAGACAGACATACAGATACACACGTTAAACATAATATAACACTCCTCTCTTTCGTCGGGGGGTTAAAAATAAATATATAATCTTTCTTTAAGACCGATTTGCAATCGTAAGATAAAAAGTTATTTATCAAATAAATTACCTACATATAACCTGATTCAATCGAAAGTGAAGCAATTGATCTAGGTATTTTATACATATAACTATATTTTTAATTTGGTTATATTTGTTTGTATTTTATACTTTAATGTATTATACTATATTCTATAACTATATATAAATGCAAAATAATGTTTTCATTCTTAGCAAACATAGTACGAAATACATTTTAAATTTAAAATTAAAATTATTTTATTTAAAATTATTTTTTATTTACAAATAGTTAAAACTTAAACTAGGTATAATATAAAGTAGTAGAACAAATCCATAGCAATATAATGCTTAATTCATGTTTGCTTGTTTATATAAAAAAAAAGTTTAACGTATAAATATAACAAATAATATAAAAAGTAAATAAAATCTTTGGGAACCTCTGACGCCCGTGCTTTTCCTTTGGCTCTTTTAAAGAGCTTTTAACGAGCTGACCTTGCCGTAACGACTAAAAAGAGATAGAAATACAACAACATCCCAAAATCCTCTCGCTAGACAAAGATACTTTAAGTACCACACGGTTAACAATAAACTTACTAACGAGGCGATGGATGAAATTGGAGAAAGTCTTAAGCGTCCAAATTACGCAGCGTATTATGCAACATATGCATGTTGTTTCTAGGTACATATTTATTCAAATAAATATTGGCTGTAAATTGACAGCGACGCTGTGTGTTGCCCGACTAACGAGAATGACTCAGGCGTAAACTTTTTGTTGTTTTTTTATTACAGGTCTTTCATCCATAAAATAAGGTTGAAACTGGTTTGAGAGAAGATCCAATCTTTAAGATTTTGTCATAAATGCCTTTTTGAAATTTATTAAAATTGCTTTTCGTTGTGAAGCGGCGCAAAGGCGTTAAGAATTTTAAAAGTGCATTTTATAGTGTACTCATTCAAGTATTCAGTTATATTGTTCATATTCATAGTTCTTACGATGAAAGACACTTTAAAGCACTTGTACAAAAATATCCATGAAATCGTGAAGAGTTTGACTACCGTGAAAGGTGGTATTATTGTTTCGTAAAATTATTCAATTACCCACAGTGGCATTCTAATCTAATGTCTTTTTATATTTTAATTAATAATAAATAATTACTAGCAATTTTTTTAAACAGTTATATGTAATGAGTATCAATATAATATATACCTACTAACAACCTGGTAATTTCAATGGATGCAGGAGTATCAAGACCGTGTTTGTGGCATTTCTTGGGAGAGGTCTATGTTCAGCAGTTGACTTAATAGTAGACTTGTTAATGGTTGTAATCCTGTAATATATATATATATATATATATATATATATATATATATATATATATATATATATATATATATATATATATATATATATACGTAATGATTTACGCTGCATACGTTCCCTTATAAAAATTGGCCTAAATGCTTGTACTTCTCCGTGTCTGGACACATAAAACAAGAATTTAGACTTGTTTACGGGCGTCAAACGGGCAACACTGGCAAAACAAAAGAAACACTCACAAACACAAATGACGATGATAAATGGCTATTGCAACCCATGGACATTTGCAAGCAACTTCAGACAAGGAAGCTTTAAATGCGTGTAAAAGGACTGAAAAAGGTTGTAAAGCCTTCCAAATCTTCAAAAAAGAAACAATTAATTTCACTGCTCATTGACAGAAAGAGATAAGAGGTTCTTAAGCAGAAAAGCAGTCTTATAAGCAGCACTATAAATATTAAATAAAAAAAAATACGTCCTTGTCGGTTTTAAAACTGAAACATATCAAAAACTTTTTGAATCCTATTACAAGATTGTGTACTGTAAATATTACCGAGCACGAACCGATACGCTGTCGGTCACGTCAAACCCCATTACACCATGCCTTGTTACTCAATAGATGAAAAACGATGTCAGAAAAAACACATCACGATTAAAATGCCGCTCCGAGCTAAAGCAGTTTTAAACCTAAGCCACAGCTTAAGTCAATCCACTTTTTATAATATAATTTGTCATACCTAATACTTACCTATAACTTCACGGTCAAAGCTTAAAATAAAAATTGATTTAATGATGGATTTTAAATATATTATGGTAGTAAAATGGAAATGCTACCTAGCTCATTAAAGTTTAAAGGTAATTATGTGTTATTTTCCCAATGTGGTTTTTCTGTTAAAGAAACTCGCGATGCTCTCTTAAGTTTTGCGAATTTCCTTTACTAACGAAAAAGATTATAATCGGCGAAAGTTACCCTACGCTACTACCTTAAGAGAGGACCTATATATTTAAGTTATTATTCTAGGGTTTACTACTTTTTTAACAAATATATTATTGCATTCCGTTTGTTATTATTACTAAAAGAGGAGGTCATTTCTTACGCAATCGGAAAAACCACGTTTCGAACCATTGCGAGTTTTAAAAATGTATGTATGATTACCTTTTGATCCATTAATAAAAATATGAAGTAATTTAATTTTATTTAGGAGTCGCGACAGTTGATTGGCAGCTCAGAGGCAGGTGCGACAGGGAGACAGACGGCGTCACGAAGATTGTTATCGGTGGTGAGATTAAGACGATCAAACTGAAATCCAATGAAACCAAGGTAATTGGAAATCTGAAACGCCGGGAAATCTTGAAATTGGAAAAGCCATTTAGGGTCCTATGTTTGTCCGACATATTTGAAGTATAGGCTTTGAGACAATTACTTCCTTTGATTTCATTTACATTTTGACCTTATGGTTACTGATCATATATTACCTTAATATTATATTGAACTTTGGTAGCAATAAGCCACGACGAAAAGGGTGGTGTTATTATGCTTAACGCTCAGATTGTTGTTTCTATCATCTGAGGTTTAAACCATTTTAGATTTAGTTTTTTTTTTATTTCAAAGGAGACTTGATTGAGTCTTCTAGCTACGATTCAAGAAAATATTTTCAGCCTTTTGAAGATATTCAGCTCTTTTTTTTTCGGTTTTTTTTTTAATTTTCAATTTAATATTATAAATAGATTAAAGGGCCGAATTTGATTTACAATTAGTGTAACAATTTTTTTTTGTATTGATTCGAATGTATTGTAAATACTATAATGCTTTTAAAATGCAACATTTTAACTTTTAAATGGTCCAGAAAGTTTTGTTATAGAGCATTTGTGCGGCGGTGATTACAGCTTTGATAGCGCCGACACGAGAATGCAAAATAAAGTTCAAAGTGCCGCCTTTCGATCCAAGAGTGCTTAAGGCGTGTTATTAGTTATTACATTACAGTAATATATTATACACTGAATGATTACTACGGATTTTGACGATCATTTAGCAACCGACGAAAGAGTTGGTGACATTAGTATTTAGGAAATCGAATAAAATATAAAGGTGTATTTTATGATTATGATGCAACACTTTCACAAATATTATGATATATTATGTACTTTAAAATACGGTTATGTAGCGCATTGGCTCAGCATTGAGTTGCGACTCTAATAATGATGTAGACGAAGGTTGATGCAGATGTCTATGGGCCGCAGCATCCAATTAACATCAAATAAACTGTGTGCTCGTTTGTCCTTCTTATTCTATTCAAAAATACCGCTAGTGGTTCTTTCTAAACCATTAGACCAGGTATGTCGCTTAAATGATGTTGAGTAAAACTCAACACGTTCAATACCGATACATTAATGTTAAACTTTATATATTATATTTTTTGAGTATCAAAGTAAGAAATTAAAATAAACCATTCAATAACAGGCAGTACTTGTATTATTCAATAATATTTTTTTATAGGACAGGGTGACAAACGAGCACACAGTCCACCTGATGGTAAGTGGTTGCTGTGGCCCATAGACATCTGCATCTACCTTCGTATACATCATTATTAGAGTCGCAACTCAATGCTGAGCCAATGCGCTACATAACCGTATTTTAAAGTACATAATATATCATAATATTTGTGAAAGTGTTGCATCATAATCATAAAATTAATATATCCTCGATTACCAATCAAAATGCAGTATGCGTTGTCACCCGTGAGGAAAAAAGGGTCTCCGGTTCTCTGCACTCACCATATGAAACACAGCAGTATTAAGCTGCTATTTTACGCTTGTATTCTGTGAGAGCGTGGTCCTTCCCCGGTTGAGCCGACCCATTCGTGCTACAACTATTGGTTGGGCTGAAAAGTTCGTATCGTCTCTATGAGATGGCGCCACTAGAATAAAATCCATATCATTTTTAGGTAGTACCAACCTTCAAAAGAAACGTGTATAAATTTGACAGCTGTCTGATTATTAGTTTGTGAGATACAGCATTTTGAGTGAAGCAACTTTTGTTATTTTGAAAAAAATGGATAAAAAGGAATTTCGTGTTTTAATGAAACACTATTTTTTGATGAAAAAAAGTGCTGCTAATACCAAAAAGTGGCTTGATGAGTGTTATCCGGACTCTGCGCCGGGCGAAGCAACCATTCGTAAGTGGTTTGCCAAATTCCGTACAGGCCATATGAGCACCGAAGACGATGAACGCAGTGGACGTCCAAAAGAGGCTGTTACGGACGAAAACATAAAAAAAATCCACAAAATGATTTTGGAAGATCGTAAATTGAGGTTGATTTGTATAGCTGGCACTCTAAAGATATCAAAGGAAAGTGTTGGACATATCGTTCATGAATATTTGGGTATGCGAAAGCTATGTGCAAAGTGGGTGCCGCGCGAGCTCACAATCGACCAAAAACAAGAACGTGTCTATGCTTCAGAACAATGTTTGGAGCTGTTCAACCGCAATAGAAGTGAATTTTTGCGTCGATATGTGACAATCGATGAAACATGGATCCACCACTACACTCCGGAGTCCAGTCGGCAGTCATCTGAATGGACTGCACGCGATGAACCGAATCCAAAGCGTGGAAAAACTCAACAGTCGGCCGGTAAGGTTATGGCGTCCGTATTTTGGGATGCACATGGAATAATTTTCATCGACTGTCTTGGAAAGGGAAAAACCATCAACAGCGACTATTATATAGCGTTATTGGAGCGTTTGAAGGACGAAATCGCGAAAAAACGGCCCCATTTGAAGAAGAAGAAGAAAGTGTTGTTTGATCAAGACAATGCGCCGTGTCACAAATCGATGAAAACGATGGCAAAATTGCATGAATTGGGCTTCGAATTGCTTCCGCATCCACCGTATTCTCCAGATTTGGCCCACAGCGACTTTTTCCTGTTCTCAGATCTCAAGAGAATGCTCGCTGGAAAGAAATTTAAAGCCGATGAGGAAGTAATCGCCGAAACAGAGGCCTATTTTGAGGCTAAACACAAATCGTACTACAAAAATGGTATTGAAAAGTTGGAAGATCGCTATAATCGGTGTATCGCCCTCGATGGCAACTATGTTGAATAATAAAATCGAATTTTGCCAAAAAAATGTGTTTTTCTATAAAACGATACGAACTTTTCAGCCCAACTGTTATACCTACTACTAATATAACTGCAGCGTGGCAGTGGTAGACCACGCATAAGAAATATGTGTAATTTATTTGTTTTTGTTATTATGAAATTACAGTGAAATATGGTTGTTTCTAGAATCAATCTTGCTGAAAGCTTACCAACTAAGAAACCATATTTACAATCACACATTCGTAGAGTTGCACAACAAACTATTTTCCACATATTGATCGACTGTGCGCTGATGTTGTCCGGTTGACAAGAGGCACCTCACTACTTCAAAAATTATCATCGGCTTCTTTTTTCTAATCTTTGAATACGAGCAGGAATGCCAATCGAAAAAAAAACACCCCGACGTGATATTTTCGAATTTATTTAAAGCTAAAATTTACAACATAGCCCAAAGGGTTAGTAAGCTGAATTGGTAATAAATATGCCATATAGCTCAAAGAACCGACAACCGATGGGGAAGAAAGGTTCTTGAGTGGCAGTCTTATGCCGGCGAAATTTGGGGACCCCACTAAACGGAGTGACAACCTGGTAAGGCATGCAGGAAGTCTATGTATGCAGGTGGCTCAGGGCAGTGCTTTGTGACATTCCTTGCGGGAGGCCTATGTTCAGCAGTGGACTTGTGAAGGGCTGTAATGATGATTTTTTTATAGAAGAGGTTCAAACGATCATGCGGCTCACCTGGTGGTGACTTCCGCCGCGCATTAACAACCGCAACACCAGAGGAATTGCAGGTGCGTTACCAGCCTTTTAGAAAGAAGGAAGTAATTATGATGATGACTTATTACAACATTTACTTAGGTTGAGAGATTTTGCGAGTTATTCATAAGTTCGTAACTCGAAACAAATGCGTATACTTAAGTTTCATAACAAACGGAAACGTCCGCTGTAATACGAAACGTTCAATTGTAATAAAATTAATAATCCGTCCATTGAAACGGTCAGAACTCAGAAGGCATTCGTTACCCGAGCCCGAGGCAGATATTCGCGCATCCCATTTGTTACGGACATTTAATTTTTAACGCTCTCAACACAATTGACGCGGCAGTTGTAGTGTTATCTATTTCATATGAACATAACATGGGAATAACACTAAGAAGGGTGGGCTGCAGAACAAAGGTTTAATTTTAATATGGCGGTATAGTGCAAACTACTGAAATCATAATAATTTGAGCAAACTATACTATATGGAAAGGATTATTTAATTATTTTAAATATTTTTTACGTGGTAGAGCCATGCTGCAGTTATATTTGTAGTATAGTTGTAGCACGAATGGGTCGGCTCGACCGGGGAAGGACCACGCTCTCACAGAATACCAGCGACAAATAGTAGCTTAATTCTGCTGTGTTTCATATGGTGAGTGTAGAGAACCGGACACCCTTTTTACTGGAAACGAAGCATTCCACCTAAGTCCTCACGGATGACAACGCATCTGCATTTTGATTCGTAATCGAGGATAGATGTATATTATGTCTATGGGCCACAGCAACCACTTACCATCAGGTGGACTGTGTGCTCTTTTGTCATCCTATCCGATAAAAAAAATATCTACGGTCTGTATACTGCATGCGTCAGAAATTGCGTTATGACGTCCAAGCGCGAATTTTTGTGGCTTGACGAACAGTATTACTTGCTATACTGCTGCTGCAGTAGGTCAATTGTGACCCTAAAATAACTTATGGATGTTATGGTACATCCACGACTCTTACTATATTCAGATGTACAGTTAGTTTTGTAATTAAATCACCACCATCATAATTATTACAGCCCTTCACAGGCCCAACGCTGAATGTAGATCTCACCGAAGAAATACCACAAAACACAGCTCCGAACGACCTACATCCATTGACTTCCTTACCAAGTCGTCACACCGTCTCGTAAAAAGCCGCCCATGTCGCTTTGAGGTACGTGGATGCTACTTGAGACGCTCTCTTCTCAATCGTTGTAAGTCCTTCGGGCTATATGTCCGGCTCATTGTTACTTGAGATCCGTTGGGCTATGTCAGTTACTCTGGTTCAACTATAGATGATGTCATTACTTCATGACATAAACACCGACCATAGCCCTCTCCATACCATAGCCCGATGACTGACTTTAAGC
The DNA here is from genome assembly GCA_036936625.1 of Parnassius smintheus behrii. NCBI lineage: Eukaryota > Metazoa > Arthropoda > Insecta > Lepidoptera > Papilionidae > Parnassius > Parnassius smintheus. The sequence continues at coordinate 14,679,907 of JAUPFT010000020.1, read as the reverse complement.
TCCCTCATACGGACTAACGTATTTAAGAGGATACCTTGAAAATGAATCGAAGTTTTGGGGGCGTGGCTTATTCCTTTGTCGGTGAAGCTAACGGACGACTGCGGGAGTGTCAAAATGAAAGTGATGCAATGACTTCATAGTACGCAAATTATGAGATAGCCATACCGAGCAGGCGCTCGGAAAAAACTAAGTAAGCGCCAACAACATTTTTATTTATTTTAACAAAACTTAGATATGATTATTTACTATGCCCTAAAAATTATTCCATGAAATTATTCGTAAAAATATTGTGGTGTCATCGAGAAATGTAAATAATTAGCGCCTACTTTGCAATTTTTTCCTATTGAGAAAATTACATGGTATCGTGTTTTCCTTTTATGCAATCCAAGATCATATAGTCAAAAATCATATACCAAATTTTTGGTTAGTAATCTATAAAACTTTAAAAAATATGTTAAAAAGAAAAACCACCAAATTTTGGAGGTATCACCTTTTAAATTCATCTTAATTAGCCAAGAATGCATAACTATTCCAAGGCAAAAAAATAGATACCTACATAATATACTCAATCAAATCAAATTCGCGGCGTCGCGGTTTGTAATTACAAGTACTTATATGTTAAAACATAACATATCTGTCTTTTTAAAAATGTTCAAGGTGAGTTGAGAAGAATTTAAAAAAATTATTAATTATTATTTCGCTAAACAAAATCTTAGAATGTTTAGAACGTGGCGATGACCGCGTTAAGCGAAAATATTCGTGTTTTTTTTTATACCTTAACCGCGAAACTTTTATGTTATTATAATTTTAATGTTGTTAACCAAAAATATGAGTAATAAAATAAGTAACTATGAAAATGCTAATAGCGAAAGAACTCGGTCGCGGTCTATGTAAACGATCTCGTTATATCGTTATTTATGGCTCAAACTGTCTGTTTTGCATACAATGGTACTTATTTCATATGACGCATGTTAATAAGCTGGCTGTATTATTTTTTGTTTGAAATAAATATAATACAAATTATCATATCACCGAAATTAATATAAATATATTATGTAATATATAAGTACGTATATATTTAGATATTGTTTGGAATTTAGTGATTTATTAATTTATTTGTACGTAATAATGATGTTAATGTAATTGGATTTGTCATATCATTTTACTAAATAAAATGGTTCTAACTCAATAGAATTTACATATTTTAAACTTGTGCAAGCTGTGACGAATATTCCAGTCACTTGTTCAGTTGGTTTTGATAATGTATAATTAACATTATGATAAATTGACGTGATGTAAAAGAACTTGTGAGTTAAGGAATTAGAATTATTAAGGAAGTGAATACCTATCGAGTATGAATATTGATGGATGCGCAGCAAAGGATGATTATAAAAAAGGTAGAAGGAATATATTTTGTATAGATAATGATATGAAATTAGCTGAATTAGAATAACTTCAGATAAGAATGAGAGAAGAAGTACAAATTAGTGGAAAAGGGTAGGAAAATAATTAAGAAGAGAAAATAATTACCTACGTAGATGATTATCTATAATTTATTTCATTCTCATAGCCTTACAATATTTTTTTAGTCAGCGACAACAACACTTAAACGTTTTTTATTTAGAATTCTCAGACTTTTCAAAGAGCAGGTCTCTAATGAAGCGAAGAAGAAAGATGTTATATCAGTGATTTTCTCCACTCAAAGTTGTACATTTTATCAATAAAATTATTTAGTTTTACCAATCTCAAATAAACGAATTTCGATAGATAGCGGCACAATCATATCTTTACGCTAAAGGTAAAGTATCCAGGCCTGCAACGGATGGCGGTGTCAAAGGCACTAGATGTCTGATACTGTGATCGTAATTCGTCCGCCGAATTATTCCTTCCTAAACAGAAGAAGTCCTACGTCAAAGTTAAAGTTAAAATTACAGCATTTATACGTCCCACAGCTGGGCACAAGCCTCCTCTCATTTCTAAGTGTTTTAGGGCAAGGAAGTGTCCGCGACGCTGCCCAGTGCGTGTTGGCAAACTCCACATGTCTTCGAAATTTTTTTTCTCTTATTTCTCAGACGTGCAGGTTTCCTCAAGACGTTTTTCTTCACCGGCGAGTACGTATTAAATCAGCACTTAAAATTGTAGTTAACAATTTCGTTGGTGCCGACGGGGATCGAAGATATAGATTCTCAATTCGACTCTATTATCTTCATCAATTGTGAATGGATTTAATGGTTCTTTTTATTAAATGGGTTTTTTTCCTTAATTTCCTTAAAGTAAACTTATCCGTGGTAGCTCAGATGGTTAGCGCTCGCATTAAATTTCACAGTATGCGAGCAAACCGGGTTTGATCCCCGTCGGCACCAATTAAATTGTTAACTGCAATTTTAAGTGCTGATTTACGACGTGTTCGGTGGCGAAGGAAAACACCATGAGGAAACCTGCATGTCTGAGAAATAAGAAAAAAAATATTTCGAAGACATGTGAAGTTTCACCAACACGCATTAGGGTACCGCTGCGGACAATTCTTTGCCCTAAAACCCCCTCAGAAATGAGCGGAAGGCCTGTGCCCAGGAGTGGGACGTATATAGGCTGTAACTTTAACTTTTTTTAACTTTTAAACTTCAAACCGGAAAAATTACAATGTTAGATACTATTTAGACGAGATTACGATATTCAAACGAACAAAAAAATAAAACTTGTAATGGAAAGTACAAGCAATAAAAATTAAAATGAATAAAATTATTTTTACATCATAGCTTCTGAAGTCGGGTTTGTAATGTCCATGTCCATTATTTCATTATTTTAAGGTTGAAAAAGTTTAATTTTTAACATACGAATATTAGTTGCTCTGGACCATTTACTTACTATATATAATAACAACAATATAATAAGTTAAAGTTAATTTCATTGGCATTCCACTCCAAATTGGAATTGGAATAAAAATTTAAAAAGTTTTAAAAAAATATAAAAAGATAGATAGTGCTATCCTGTAAAGAACTCATATCTCCAAAGTGTAGTTTTTTAAACTGAACAAAAAGTTAAATGGAGTAGTTTGTAGTAGGTACTGTATACTTAACAAAAAATATTGAAGAGCACTTGGAACTATCGCAAAAAAGTAACTTCACGGGTCTACATGAAGTTATATTGTTTGAGTAACTTCGTGCCTGTGAAAAAAATTTACGAAGACATCATTTTACTTTACGTTTCAAGCTGTGTGACAATTAAAAGCAATGTCTGTTCTCTTAGTAGTCTGTGACAATGTCATAAAAAATGACAACACTAATAAAATACCTATAAAACATCTTTGTAAAAAATGTTTATCGAAACCATAAAATTATGTTCAATATTTATAAACAAATACAATTATACTTGTTAGATTTATTTTAATCCAGCGTTATTATTCAAGTCAAAGTCCATAAGTTTACTTTACTCAAAAATATCGTTTTATTTATACCTACAAAAATAAAAAATAATAGTACCGCCTTCCAAATGTTTTCTTGTTAGGAGTCGAAACATTCGGCTTTCGGTTTAAATTACGGCCGTCGGAATTTCTGCTTACGATCAATAAATCAATAAATGTATTATACACAATCCCGCGTCCGCCTGTCCATCCGTCTGTTAACATTAATGGAAATCACTATTTGTTTAGGATTTACAATTCTTGACGCACGAAAGATTGTTATTAAACAGAAGCAATATTTTGAGCCTTCCTTAGTAATAACTATAAAATTATGAATTTAACCTATATATTATGTACGTATAATATTAAAGGTAAAATGGGTAAGGTACGTGTATAAACATTATATGTTTCTATTTTCTAACTTTTTAATTTTCTTATACTTACGTGGCAAAGCCATGGTAAGTGGATGCTGTGGCCTACTATACTAACTAACTAACTATACTAACTAACTAACTATACTAATGTGGATGTCTATCCACATTTATCTTCAATCAAAAATCAAAATGCAAAAGCGTTGTCACCCCTGAGGACTAAGATAGAGTGCCTTGATTCCAGTAAAAAGGGTAGCCGGTTTTCTACACTCAACGTACGAAACACAGCAGCATTACGCAGCTATTTTAGGCTGGTATTCTGTAAGAGAGTGGTCCTGTCACCAATCTTCCAGCCAACCCATTCGTGCTACAACTATAATATAGCTGCAGCGTGGATTTACCACGTAAAAAACTTTACTACTTTAGTATACTTTTTTGCTCATAATGGTCAGTCAAAATGAAAGTACCTTTAATATGTTTTATTGTACTTCGCAAGTAAGTCGTGACGTGGCGGCGTTGGAGAAGATAAGGAGAAGAAGAGGATTGATGATGATGATAATGTTGGTAAAGTGGGAAACAACAAAATTATCACCACAAAAGTTAGGCGGTGCTGGTTTTTCGGCAAAAGAGAAACTATGTATCCTTAAATTATATAAAAAGTAAAATGACTGTATATAGACGATGGCATTAAACTACTGTTCTGGAAATCTGGAATAGTCGACAATCAATGGCGATAAATTTTAATTTTTTTATGTTCGTACCCCGTGGCTCAGTGGTGCGTCCAGGCAAAAAAACTTACCTGCTCCCCGGTCCCTGCATCCCGTCACAAGGCACAATGCCCCTAAACCATTTGTTTGGTCGACTCGCCGCATTTTACGTTTTCGTATTTTAACAAAACGAATAACTTTGCACACAATGACTGCCTGGTTATTGGAAGACGAAACTGATCGGGTAGTCGGGTACCAAAAAAAAGTTTAGGAATATGAATATACCTAGCTAAAAACATAGACTTAGGATTAAACACTAATTTTAAATGTAAAATTCTTACGGTAGTGAATAAAGATATAATAAATTATTAATTAGTTAATTGTAAATATTCATTACTTGATAACTTTATTAATAATACCATAATGTAAATGTAATAATAATAATAATGATTGCCAATATTTGCAGTGCCGTTGCAGGATTCTTGTTTGGAACTATTTTTATAATTAAGACCATATGTATACAACAAGATTAGCAAATAAATTGAATTGAATTGAAATTACATGAAATTACACGTATATAAAACTTCAAAGAATATCTGTAGGAAAAAGGAAGAAACGCATGACGTTACCAGTCTTCAATATTTGACCTTTCGTCTGAGTATTTCACATATATTTAATAATTTTTATTTTTTACTCGCTTTAAAAATAATTACGGATATAATTTTGTTTACACAGGCTAAGGTTAGGTAAAGAACTAAATAAGGCATGTAGTTCATGGAAATATTATATACACTCACCGGCACGGAAACTTGGCCAAGCGGTTATCTCGCGATAGCAAAAGCTTTAAGTGTTTCTGATGAATGTTTGTTATGCAAGTATGTCAAAAAATGTTTACCCTCAAGTTCAAGAGGATAATTCATTATGTTTAAGTGCACCATGACGAATTCTTTAATTTTTAGTTGAATCGGGTCATTTGAGCGACTAAGTTCACATTTTAAATTTGTGTGTTGTGAAAAGTTTACTGTAAGAATCGAACGTTATTCAATTATTGTGATCTTGTGTCTTAATTAAATAACTAAAGGTGCTTTAAAGCCAATAAAAATGCCATTAACACCAGCACAAGTTGCACAAGCAGTAGCATTAATTGACCAAGGGCTGACACAGCGTGAAGTTGCTATTGTGCTTAACGTACCGCGGTCCTCAATGCAGTATTCACTGAAACGATACCAGGAGACAGGCCGCTACACCCGCAGGCCAGGCAGTGGGGGCGTAAGGTGCACATCGGCCCGGGACGATCGTTTTATTGTTATGGAGATTTTGAGAAACCGCTATCTGACCGCTGTTGAGATACGCCAGCGGCTCCAAATCGCAAGAGGCGTTAATGTTAGTGAGCGTACGGTGAGAAGACGAATGGAGGAAGTGAATTTAAAAGCTCGTAGACCAGCACGAGGTCCAGAACTTCTCAGACAGCACCGAGTAGCCCGACTTCAGTTCGCAAGAGAACATGTCAATTGGACCCACGAGCAATGGGCTAGAGTGTTGTTCACAGATGAGTGTCGAATAGCTTTACGTGCTCCAGACGGTCGAGAACGAGTGTGGAGAAAAAGAGGAGAGAGGTTTCTACCCATTACCACCACCCAAACTGTGAGTTTCCATGGAGGCTCAATAATGGTATGGGGAGGTGTAAGTTCCGACGCACGTACAGAGTTGGTCATCGTCGATAATTGGCTTACAGCTACTCGATACATCGAGGAAGTTCTTCAGGAGCACGTAATGCCTTATTCGGGATTCATTGGACACGACCAATTCCTCCTCATGCACGATAATGCACGCCCGCACGTCGCACATTGTGTAGAGGAATATCTGGAAGAGGTTGGAATACAAAAATTACAGTGGCCAGCTCGTAGCCCGGGCTTAAATCCAATTGAGCATGTATGGGGTACGCTCAAAAGAAAGATAAAGTCCAGCTCCAAACCGCCACAAACTCTAAATGAGCTCCGAAATGCAGCGCTGGCCGCTTGGGACAGCATACCGCAAGTTGATGTCAGAAACATCATTCAAAGCATGCCAGATCGAATGCAAGCGGTTATCAGGGCTAGAGGAGGAAACACCCGATATTAAAACTGATAGACAATAAAGAAACAGACTTAATTTTTAACTTTGTAGTGTTTTTAAAGTGACAATGGAAAGATGTTAATTTTAGTGAAAACATGTTATCTTGAAAAGAAAAATTTCGGTGAAGTAAACATTAAATTTCTATGCTCTAAAACCATTAGAGACACTTATTGAATGCATCTACCCTTAATTTACTGTTAAGAAAACGTTTCAGTGCAAATAATCAGCAAATTCACGAGTGGCCAAGTTTCCGTGCCGGTGAGTGTAGATACCTAACAATTGTTTTAATATACTCGGCTGGTCTTAATGTAGATTGTAGAGTATATTAAGAAGCGTGGTAGTTTCGGTAGTCGCTAAGCCGCTCGCCGTAAGTTTCACAATATGACAATACGCGAGCAATTCAAATACGACCCCCCCCCCCCCTTGCTTTTAATTGTTAGTTGCAATCGATCGAATCGGTAAAGGGAAACATCACGAGAAAACCTCCATTCAATTTTCTTTATATCTCAGATACGAGCATGTAACTTTTTTTTTTTTTTTTTTTTTATAGAAGAGGGGGCAAACGAGCATGCGGCTCACCTGATGTTAAGTGACTACCGCCGCCCATGATCAACCGCAACACCAGGAGAATTAGTAACTTTATAATTAACGAAATAACTCATATAAATTAGTCCTGTGTCGATAGCGATTGATCGAATCTTTTTGATTCAATTGCAACCTGTACATGAGTGATCGAATCTAAAAGATTCGATCTTATTTGACCCGATTTCAAGGTGACAAGACAAACAAAATTTTACTTTTTTTTTTGCATATTTTTTACATACATATAATCGATCGAATCGTGCAATCAATCATACAACGACGTAATAAACAAAATGTCTTCTGTCTCCTTAGTTTACACACAATTCAACCAATAAACAAATCGCAGTATGTATTATTACTATTATAGCACCCGTTCAGTATTCTTCATTTGGTCATACAAAGTATACAAATGAGTTGCGACCCAAATGATCACAACGATCGAATTTTTTTTTACTTTTGGTAATGAAAAACAAAAGCTTTGAAATACGTATGAACTATGAATATATGTATCATCGAATAAAATCAAACACTCGAAGTTCGTACGATACTTATTTAGGCAATGACTTGACCGGGCGAGCAAGTCGGAAATGTCCGGCGAAGCTGTCTGTGGTGTGAAAATGAGCTGTGAAAGCTTTTAAAAAGGCTTTAAAACAACCGACGCGGACGCCGCACCGAGCCGCCATCTCGTTTGTACGAGCAGGCGCTAAACTGATCCATGTACGCATCCGTTGTAGGATGACCATGTAATTCTGTGTATTTAACGTAATATTACATCTTTTTAAGTGAGAAAGTAAAATCATTCCTTTCAAAAAGGAGTTTGCTAAGGGTATCCTACCCTTGTAAGTCTCCAAAAAGGCAACAGAGTGAAACTGTAACGGGGATTGGCAGCAGCATGTTCCTGACAACTCAAAATAATAAATATCAAAGGTCGCCAACCCGCGTCAGCGCGACGAAGTCCACCCTAAGATGCAATTTGTGGGGAGGCATATATTCAGCATAGGACTTTAAAAACTAACAAAACGAGCCCAAGCTCGACACACCTAATTCTTACTCGTCCAGGAGTTTCCGTAGTAGTCACTGAAGTACACCTTCAGATCACTCCAGCAAGAACGGAGGTAAGGTTTCATCATAACTAACAAAACGAACCCAAACTCGGCACACCTAGTTCTACTAGTCCAGCTAAGAATTTAAAAGCTGTAATTGATGGATGGATTGACGTCTTTAGAAATTATGTCAATATAACTTTAAATTATTTCGCCTGAAGATGCCCTTAAAACTTATATTCAAATATTAAACAGCACTTCAAAAAAAAAAACTTAAAACAAAAAATAGTTGCATTCAAGTGCACATAATAAAAGAACTTGTATTAGTAATTCAGTTTTTATTTTAAATAGCCAAAAAAGTATGGTCTTTTTCGTATGGTGAGTATAGAGGAAACGGTGACCATTTTGGACTGGAAAATAAAAATTCTATGTTAGTCCTCAGGGGTTACAACCAAAAACCTATATAACCACTTGACTGCGCATACAATGCCCCCACGCTTGAAAACTATTAGTATTTTGTTGCCTATGCATAAGCTATGGTACTATTAACCATTTTAGTATTGTCCAAATGTTAGACCTGTGTGCACGCTAAATTAATGCAAATGTTTATAACTTTTATGCAATTATAATGCATCAAAATGCCTTTATGCACGGTGAAGTGGTGTGATAAACAATCCAGGACAGATGTCCAAAAAGAATGGAATAACTTTTCATTGCTAAGTAAAAAATACGAACATAATTATTGTTGATTAAATTCCAGATTGTGAGCCACCGCAGGGGTCTATCCAAAACGGTGGCTGGGTAAAGACGATATGGTTGAGGCCCGCAGTAGTGAGTCGTGTGCTTAGAAGAAATCTGCCTATACGCTCTCTCTAGTGGTTATATTCTCTAAGGTTACAACGCATCTGCATTTTGATTCTTAATCGAGGATAAATGCCGATGTCTACGCTTTTTTATCCCCCTTATTCTATAAAACAGGTAAACCCACATACATGCAAATTAAATGCTTTTTCATAGAATTGTTAAAATAATGGGTGCGTTTGGCAGAAAAAAGCGCTAGCAAGCGCTTACAAGCGCTAAAATAGTTTTCAGCCAGGACACGATTGCTACTTAATAGCGCTGACACAATCCGCCATTTTGCTTATTTAATTTGTTTGTTTTGAAGTAGAGTTTATAAGTTGTTTTTTGTAATATTAGTTTTAAGTAATATAATGACATGAATAAACATATACATGTTATTAAAAATTCATGATTGGTAAGTTTTTAATATGAATACTTTACAAACATATATTTAAATTAGGTTAGGTTCCCCGGTTAAAACTAACATCGTGTCCTGGAGGAAAATAGCTACTTACGATTTGACAGCGCTTATCGCTTACGATCGCCATTTTGCTTACCAGCGCTTGCTAGCGCTTTTTTCTGCCAAACGCACCCAATATGTGCATAAAGTTGATATATAAAACAAGCAATGGCAAATATATATTATGTAAAACGATGTTATGCACATCTATGGATAACACTATAACTAATTTCTTCACTGCCGTACTGATTTACTCGTAAAATACCCTAACCAGCGAGAGGATGCAGCGTCAATGGTGCGCGACATCCATCAGCATCATAAAATCATGGGGCTCATGGACATGAACGTCCGGGGGTAGAATATTTATGTGCTGTTAAAGTAGCAAGGTCTACATCTAGCAGTGCATTTTGAAAGTTGTTAAAGCTGATGAGTGGAATCCTTGTTTCTATCCTTTAATCCATTTTTTCGTTCATGTTTATTTGAAAGCAAGCTTTTCTTTACTTTAGCGCATTCGTGAATGTAATTTAAAATATTTTTTGTAATTTTCCGTATATAGTTTTTTCAGTCATAATATTCAAAGTAAACTGCTTTTCTTTTTAGTAACAAATTATATCTGTCCTACAGCTGCGTACAGTCATTCTCTCATTTTCTGAGTAGATTATGGTGCACTTAGCCATCCGCGCTGCTGCAACGTGAGTTGGCGGAGCTCACAGGTCCTCGAAATAATTTATTTCAATGACATTCCTCACGTTGTTTTCCTTCATTGCCGGGCACACGATCATATTCAAAATAATGTTTAAATTATCAAAAGTTATTCAACGAAAATGTTCTTAAAAAACCTTTTTTACTTATATATTTTGTAGCTAAATTTTAAATTTTACATATTTTTTTTACTTTGACCATAAACTTTTCAGATTTAATCATAAGGTTAAAAGTATCTCATTAACATATTATTATTATAGACGCTATTCGAAATTAAAACCAAATTCAGATTTCCTGTTAAGCATCCAGTTTCAAGGGAAGGGCGGCTCTAAAGATAATAAATCCTTAATTATACGCCGATCCATCATCAAAAACCAACAAACAAGGTAGGCACGTTGTAAGGGGGAGCCCACCCACTGTCCGAATGTAAAACGTTTGCCTTTGGACAGTTTTTGGGAGATCATATTAATCGTAGAGTTTTAAATATTTATTAGTAGGTATTGTATAAGTGTGCGTGATTGCCTCGTTGGCCTAGTGATAGCGATTGCAGGTCATGAGGTCCCGGATTCGAATCAAGAAATTCTCAGCCTGTAGTTAGGAAGTTGGTGGTGTTTCACACCCATGCCTCGGAAAGCACGTAAAGTCCTGCGCCTGATCTCTTTCCGATAGTGTTAAACTATCGTCCCATCGGACTATGAGAGTGAGGGAATAGAGAGTGCACCTGTGCTTGCGCATACACTTGTGCACTATAATCCTGTACTGCGCCGATGGCTAGTCTCCGTTGAGACTGGCTGCCGTAACTGAAATTCGGTCTAGAGGATATTATTATAACTATTATAAGTGTGCGTGATTAATTAATTATGGCACACTAAATGAATTGGATATTAAAGTAACGTAGTTCAACATTGTCTTTTTTGGCTTGACATTCATTAATAATTCTTATTAACAATAATGAATCTCAGAAGGAAAGTGACGAGGGATCGAATTCAAATTTCGAAGTGGGCTGGTTCACGTTAAGCAATAACAATGGCGGCGATGCGATGCGATGGCAATAAGCAGGCGTTCGAAACAGACGCGAGCCGTCGGAATCGTGCGCGGAGTATCTGAGCGTGGATCGGAACTAACAAGTTCTCAATCTTTAGGTCTCAAGATGCATTTTATACTCATAAAAAGCTCAAATACTTGGTGTATTTTAGTATAGTTTAAAAAAAGGAACGAATGGCCGCCTGTATTTTTTAAACTTAATATTGTAATACCATTTTTCTTTATGTATCGCTAACTAAAAAATGTTAATCGCTAACATAATTCAGTTTGATGTGATACATTTTAATATATACCTAATATAAACAACTAGGCATTTAAGTTGTTAAAATGTATGGATAATAGATACCTAATAGATATTAGGACGTATAACCGATTTATAATAGTACTTCGTGTTTCGTGGTTCATGGAGCCGATTTTTTCATCACTAAAACTTTCGTTTCCGTTATTGTAGTTTATTAAAAGATATTTCTTGAGATTAGATATTATAATTTAAAAGCTATTTAAAAACTAGCTTTTACGGCCTGCTTTTATAGATAGCGTTTCTAGGGGAAGCATCCGGGTCAATTATCGGATCTCTATAGTACCTACCATATGAACATAAATACGTAAAATTTCGGCCTAAACCGATCCCAGCAAGTGCTTCGAAAATTGATAATTTAACTGAAAAGATATACTAATACTATGAAAGCAAGTTAACTAAATATATAGCTTATCAATTATCATATATTTAACACAAATTTGGGACGAAATAAATATTTAAAAACTTGATTATCCGTATTTCATTATAATTTTTATGTCCAGCAAAGCAAGTCTCCTTTCCAATAATGAGGCTCGACAGATAGGATCTCTGCGGTTGCGTCCGTGATCTCCGTGCGAGATACGCAGAACCCCAACTCTCGGCGCGCTTTGTGCCCCGCCAGGGCAAACAACAATGTTGCATATGCGTAGACGCATCTTTGTGCCGCCTTTTCTTATCTTACTCAAGTATACATTACTTTTAAAAGCAAACAAATTGCTTATCTATTCCAAGAGAAAATAAAAAGCTATCGCTAGAACTTTTGAATCCAGTTTTATAAATATTTGACATTAAGATAAGTACCTACCTAGTAAGTACCATTATAAGAGTTTTGTTGTTCAATAGCCAAAACTTAACCCAGATTTTTTAATAATTGTTGCGTAATCTTGGGATAATTTATGGTATATTATAGATAAACACGTATAATATGAAGAAAATATTAAAATACAATCTAAATTTTCCAAAAATACAAGAAATTAAATGTCTCATTGTATTATTATTTGATTTTTTATTAAAAATATTTTGGCGGCGCTTAAGGTTCCATTGTGATACAAAAGTGGAATTTGTTTGATTGCAAACAAATTCCACTTTTGTATCATATTCCTATTTTTGTATCTTATGTGTTTGCTTGATTTTCAAACTTCTGTATTTAAAAAAAATCTTATGTTATATGTAGATATTGTTTGCTTTAGAGAATTGTCTACTTTAGCAGCAAATATGACATTATTTAATAAAATGTTTATTAAGTTCTTAGATTACGGTTAACGAATCCCAACAAAATCGGAAGTTCAGTTTGTTTAAATAACCACTATTCTGCGAAAATTTTAGTCAACTCACTACGACAATGAATCCGTGTACTGGTACGACCACGTTGTCAAAAATGAAAATGATTGCGCCATTGCAAACTACAGTGATTATACATCAAACTGCCTGGGGAAAACATCTCTTGCTCATTGCCAGATGATTGAAGACCCCGCCGCCTCCGACAGTCCTGACGTGCAAGCGAAAAATACATCTGTAACCCACGAGTGTGACAAAGACGGCAACAGTTCAGCATCTGATTAGCATCCAAATTACGACGCGGGCGCAGTGGGATCGCATCTTCGAATGTAGTGATGTGTTTGTTGTGTTAAATTTATCGATCCCTTATTTTAAAATGTATTTTTAAAGTACGAGTATGTAGTTAGCCATTTAAGAAAATGGAAAGCGTGGAGACAATTATAATTATTCATTATGTTGTTACGTCACTTAGATACACAGGTCATTCAACTTTTTTTTAATAATGGTAATATTATTCTAACTAAAATTAATTTAAAATATAAATTTACTAAATTTATACTTATTAAAAAAAATAAACTAACGCAATCACATATGATCAGTTAAATTTAGATTTGATGCGTTAAAATTTAAAAATATTTCATAAAATAAAGCTATTATAATAAGATGATACGAGAATCTGTTCCACAATAAAATTAATTAACAGAAAGTGTTTTATTAACATATTTTATTAATTATTACGCGCATTGAGAAAACATTATAACTAATTATTAAAAAAAAAAGATTGGATGCGATGATGCGATATTGTGACTATAAATGGCGAATGCTCCAATAAAAAAATGTAAGTCGATAAAAATACCCGCAAGCACAGCGCTATCAACGGGAATGCCGCTCGGTGCAAGGTTGGGCGTGCTCGTGTTAAGATTACATCGGCAGCGCCAAGGAAATTTAAAATAAACAAGAAATTACGAACCAGCCGAAGATTATACACCTTCGAACTGACCGGCGGCGGACTGCTAGCGAAATTGCTCATTAATTTATCCAATCTTGTTACAAGTAACGGAATAATAATAAGTAGATAATGATGGATCGTTCTTCATGAACAGTGAACAAAAAAAGCTATAAGTTCGTAACAAAGTTGCTATAAGACATTGTGTAACAACACAAAAAAATACTGAATGTAATAATACCTACATATTTAGACGCTTACAATATTTTAATGACAGATAGTAGGAAAAGTAATTAGTGAGGAAATAATCTAATACTTAGACAAAAAATTATTCGTATTTTATGCGCTGTCCTCAGAGGAAGTAAATTTTACTTCATCTGAGGCGCTGCCACACCGTTCATCAGATTGCGCTAAAACTTTGTCAACTAACTGCTTGTACTTGCGCGAAGGCGTCGTTGAGAAAATGGAATTGGCTCGAGAAAATTCAAGAGCGATGATTTATTATGACTTTCGAAGTGGTTTAACACAAAAACAATGAGTTGACCGGATGATTTCTGCATTTGGTGATGAAGCCCCATCCAAAACCACAATTTATCGCTGGTTTGCTGAATTTCAACGTGGACGTGTCAAGCTCAAAAACTGCAGTCACCCAAGAAAACATTGATGCTGTGAGTAAGCTGATGGAGGAAGATTGACATGCGCCATAAGAAGGAAGGTGAGGCTTATAGGCCATAGTACAATTAAATTAGAGTGGGTGGCGCGCGTATCGTACCGACAAATTTATTTGAAAGTTATATATATATATATATATATATATATATATATATATATATATATATATATATATATATATATATATATATATATAACTTTGAAATAAATTTGATGTACTATCATTCCTATAAAAAATATAACTCTTCCAAATTTAAAACGATATTTCAAAAATTATTTCTTCTGTGGCAGCAACGCGTCACAGAAAGAAAGAACGAAAGAAAGATTTATTGCAGCACGCCACAAACATCAGTAGGCACTTAAATTTTAACATTTGTGGACACATCAATTATAAACATTATAACAAACAAAAACAAAAATAGGAAACAAAACAACATTTTGACGGATAAAACAATTTAAAAGAAGAAGAAATAATTGTTGAAATATCGTTTTAAAATATACTCAAAGTATCGAAATGAACGCATATAAATGCATAATCCCTAGTAATTAAAAAAGTATCTAATATTGCCATAAAACATGAAATACAGAGATATAATTCAAAAATATTTCAAAGTGAAAATTAACTATGTTTTACTGTCTTGAACACAGCGCCGTCTAATTTTGTAACTTGTACCAGATGTAACATGTAACAGATATTTTATTGCCCTATCCATTGCTATTTGCCATCACATTTCGTTAAAATATAAAAAGGTTTATGCGTTTGACGTTTCTCATTGGTTTCTAGTTACATCTGAGCATTACATTTCAATCGCATCTGTGATAAAAACAATATTATCCCAGAATAAATATTATTACTAACGTAGTATGAGGTTATTATGTTCTCAGGATGTTATAATTACTTAAGCACATCAAATATTTAAAAAAAATTTAAACTCATAAAGTTGAAAACTCAATGCGAACAAATTGTAGAGGGAATGGCCTCACGTTCCGTGGGATGCATTGCTTGGCGCAATATCACAAAACCAATTTGACGTTTCTCATTACACCGCCACCACAACATGTGCGCTCGTCCAACTTGTTTCATGAAGAGAGATCAGTTATTACTTGGTTATTATGTTTAAAGAACTAGTTCAAGCTTCGAGGTGGGTGTAGCATTTCTTTATCATTACAAGCTGAACAATGACCTCCCTCAAACCCTACATCCATCGACTTCCTGCATCTCTTACCAAGTCGACATTCCCATCTTACTAACGCTAACTAGATAGGGCCCGCCCTACACCTTACTTACCTTTCTTCCCCATTCGTTATCGGTTCTTCGATCTATATAGCTGGCTCACTGCCACTTCACCTTACTGATCCATTGGGCTATGTCGGCTACTTTGGTTCTAAGGCGGATATCCTCACAACAGCTAGCGTTTTTAATTGTACATAAATTGAAGATCTTTCAAGTGGCGACATATTATTAAGGTAAGAATAAAATCAAGTGTTAATAAATAAATTTTATATCATGATGTAGAGATATTACTAGTGGTAGTACCTACTTTCCTTAACTTAGAGCTAAATTATTTGTGCCGTTGATTTTAAACGTTTATTTTTAAATAATAATATTTGATTAAAGGAAACTAATAAAACTTTGGAAGGTGTTGCCAACTAATAAAACATAATAGACAAACAAACAAACAAACAAACACACTTACAGTGTACCATTTACCTATAGTAAGATACACCAAAAATATTTTTTTCTGCATTTGCAATTCAAAAATGGTACTTCCGATTAGAAGTAAATTATATTTCTATTTTCATAAGCATTATCTAAGCTAATCATATATTATTCCTTTCAGAATTAAATTATGTGAATAATACTGTTCATTATTCAATTCCTGTTACAATGATTAATGTACTATACATAGAAGTCTTTGTGATTAATATGTTTTCAAACCAACTTAATTATGCATGTTGAACGAAACGCTTACTGTGTTCTCTTTTTTTTCCGCCAGCCACTACCGACTAGATCGAAATTTATAAAATACAGATAAATAAAGCGCATTATTACCATCAACACTACGCATTAATATTTCTGTCAGACGGACCATCAGATACGCTATCAAAGAGCACCGGCGTAACATAAATTTACGTGAAATTATCATAACGAGTCGGTTTAGTAACAAAATTCTGACTTTCTAAGAAACTAAAGACGTCCGCCATAAACTTGTGAGTTACAAGTTTCAGTGGCTGGTCGTCTATGCGCTCTATATTTGATTGACTGCTGACGAAATAAATTGGGTGATTTTCAAAAAAACTGAAGATGTTATAATTATAAGACAAAGTTGGGCAGGTGATTATGGAAATAAGCGCGTATATAAAATTTATGTTGAATGTTTGTATGTAAAGAGTAAAATCTATTTAAGTATAATTTTATATAGGTATGTAAGAATGTTAGAGAACACATAAAATTTTGCATTTTATGAGAATGTGTCAGGATCGAACCAAATGAAAGTCCGTGTCATAACTATGACAATACCAGATTATTCAGACGCTCGCAATGGGTGATATGAATTATAAAATTCCATTACACACACACACACACACACATATATATATATATATATATATATATATATATATATATATATATATATATATATATATATATATATATATATATATATATATATATATATATATAGGTCAATCTAGTTAAAGGACGTTAAAAAAATCATATTTTCATACAAAGTACTAAGGAGTATATTGAATATAAAATTCCACACTGTCAAAATAATAAGGTACTTCCTGCCATCTTGATTAGGGCAAGCATAGCATCAGTAAACTCTAATATAAAGTCATAAAAACGTTATTTTTGGGGTTCCATACAACGAAAAGGAAAAAACTAATTCCTATGGTCACTTTGTCGTCCTTCCGTCCGTCCGTTCTTCCGTTTATCCATCTGTGAAGACCTTTTTTCTCAGTAATGGGTAGAGAGGTATCAAGTTAATTAAATTGGAGTAGGGTATCAAATGACCACACAGTCCACCTGTTGGTAAAGGGATGCTATGACCCATAAACAAGAAAGAGAAAAGATGTAGACATCTGTCCTCGATTAAGAATCAAAGTGCAGAGGAGTCGCCACGCCTGAGGACTAAGATAGAATGCCTCGTTTACAGAAAAAAAAGGTCTCAGGTTCACCACACGAAACACAGCAGTATTCAGCTGCTACTTTACGCTGGTATTCTTTTTTTTTATAGGATAGGGTGACAAACAAACACGCAGTCCACCTGATGGTAAGTGGTTGCTGCGGCCCATAGACATCTACATCTATCCTCGATTACAAATCAAAATGCAGATGCGTTGTCACCCGTGAGGACTAAGATGGAATGCCTCGTTTCCAGTAAAAACGGTCTCCGGTTCTCTACGCTCACCATACGAAATGCAGCAACATTAAGCTACTATTTCACGCTGGTATTCTGCGAGAGCGTGGTTCTTTCCTGGTCGAGGCGACCAATTCGTGTTACAACCATAATATAGCCGCAGCATGGCTCTACCACGTATACATTTTCACCACGTTTCCACGGCAAATTTAATTTATTCTCTCATTCCGACTTAAGCACTCGTTCGGTGTTCGGTGCCTACCTTGCCAGTAATTCCTTTAGATGGATGTCCAGTTTTTAATAACAATTTAATCGTTTATAGAGAACTCTGTGTACATAAAATGCAAAAAAGAAGTCGATCACCATAAAAATACTAGAGCCAGTTACGCTACCTATAATTGCGTTCATTAAAATTGGAAACGTCGATTACTGAATAGCAAGGGTCGTTTAGGGAATGAGAGCGACAGATGATTGGCAGTTTTTCTGCTCAAACAAATTATGCGTAAATGTCAAGTAAATAAATACATTTTATAGTAGGTATATAATCGTAATGTAGCTTACTCGGGAACAATGTGTGCAAGAATTCGTCCACAGACAATTTTATATAACATTGTCTGTGCACGAAACATAATTCTGATATATAATAATAATTACTAATTTCTCTAAATTCTAGAATTTACCAATATTTTAATACAAGGAAATACGTAAGTTTACTATTAGGCACGTCTTTAAGAGTTAAGTCAGAATCAGGAATTCTTCGTAGTTAATTGTGACAGGGAAATAACGAATTCGAGAGAATTCATCCTTTATTTTCTGTTGAGTAATAGATAAGCGAATCAAACAAATTATGTATATAATAATGCCCATCTTATTAACTAAAACTGCCAAGATGATGTAACGCGTAAGATCCCTGATTATTTAAAATGTCTTATTAAGGTCTACTGTCACGGAATTAATCGGCAACACTGATTAAATTATGAAAGATATTTATAAATGCTTAGATAATCCCTTTCGCAAATTTTTGTTAATCAAGCACCATGTTGACAATCGTAATTATCTTTTTCTGTGTAAATTAAAAACCGTAACCTTATTCTAAATATTTTATTTAGTACTAGTAAGTATTATTTTTTTACCATAAAGTAACTCTCATTTTAAAAGATCACATCGCTAAACCGTGGTAACTCGTAAGTCACTACTCACTAATGACTTATTTTAGTATGTCGGTTTAAGAAAATGCAAATTCCTAAAATAGCACGAGAAGGGGAGGAACAGCTGTTGTTATTTCAATCTTTTATGTGGAAGAAAATAAAATAATGTTTTTATATAGATTTCTCTTTTTATGGTAGTCTGTAGTTCTTATTTAAATAATATTTTATTTTTATTTCATCCGGCATTAGACACATACGGTGTGCTTATCATATTTGAGAAAGTGAAAAGTAATGGTCTAACATAGCTATATTGCCAGCAAAATGTAAGTGAGAAAAATATTTTTAAGTATTATACTGGATGTGGAATTGTTCCATATTTTGACTAAATATGCCAAATCTTGCTTTGCCAAATCTTCAACACACGTGAAACAGTTTCTGAAAAGAATTTCTGTGACAGATAGATAATAGACACATAGGTACGGCGATTCCTTATTTGTTATATATTTACATATATTGTTAGTTTTCGATTCGGTAGGACCCTATGAAAGTATGAGATAGAATAGAGTCGTGGTAGCTCAGTGGTTAACGCTCGCTGTAAAAATAACAGAACGCGAATAACCCGGGTTCGATCCCCGCCGGCACCAATGAAATTGTTAATTGCAATTTTAAGTGCTGATTTACCACGTGCTCGGCGGTGAAGGAAAACATCGTGAGGAAACCTGCATGTCTGAGGAATAAGAGAAAAAAAATATTCCGAAGACATGTGAAGTTCGTCAACACGCATTTGGGCAGCGCGGCGGACACTTCCTTGCGATAAACCCTCTCAGAAATGAGGGGAGGCCTGAGCCCAGCAGTGGGACGTATATATGCTGTAACTTTACTTTACTAACTATGAAAGTATACATTTAACGGCATCAACAGCTGTGTGCTATGTAAATTTCCTAAAGTTTATTTTCCGAAGTTTAATAGCAATGTTTTTTTAAAGATTTTAATTAAAATTTTACAAGACGATCCCAATGTTTGTGTAACTGCTTTGCCTACTAATTTCTTATTTATTTATTATTTACCTATACCTATATATTCCGAAATAAAAAAATCCTTTTTAGTAATCGACGATGTAATTCTAATTATATTAGTTTTCTGATGTGATAATTTAGTACGGAACACTAATAAAATCTTAGAAGAACATGTTTAATCACCACACTTTATGAAGAATGCTATTGTTTGTTAATCAAGTAAATGGCAATCATCCCCTTCAACATTCGATTACGAACATTAACAACGTTAATACTTCGGCTAAGGCTAAATATATTACGCAATATAATGAACATCAAACTACTAAAAAGCTGCAATTCCCGATGTCCGATTTATGGCACCGGCAGGTTCCTTCTGGTTAAATAAACATTTATGTAAAAATGCAACATGGTTAGTTTTTACTGCGCAAACACGTCATTGGCTATACTAATTTACAAAATATTGTTTCACAGTGTTTAAGTCCTTGCTTCTTTGTAATAAAGCACAATATTTCTAAAATCAACTTTATAACGGTTAGGAAATCCAAAGGGCTGGTTTTTATCGAAGCCAACGCAACGTCTTGTATTGAGTTACGTCCAAGTTGAGTGTTACAGCTGGCTTGTAGCTTTTTATGTTAATTATTTCCTTTGCCACAGAATAAATAATACTTAGTTGCCTTTGCTAGAACTAACTTCAATGTAACAGAAATACGGCATTTCAGAAAGTCATAATTAGGTATCAGTTGAGAATATATATATCCATTTCCATTATATCCAGCTTTTGTAGTCGACTTTAAAAAAATGGGAGGTTTTTTCGCCAATTGTGAACCAATTTAAAATAGGGGATGAAATTTTTAATCTAACTTTTCTTGTTAACATGAGGTTGTGATATTACTTAGTTGACTTAAAAAGGTCAAACAATCAAACTTTTAAGGGTAAAAAGTAAGTGTGTAAGATAAGAATGTAAGTGTATTCAAGAAGTATCAATTTTATTACATTTTATTCCTTTTTAGTTGGTATTTATAATTCTTTTTTAATTTAATTTTTAGAAAACAATGAACGAAACGTACATAACATAAACACTCACACCTGTCACCCAGAGGGGTAGGCAGAGATTTTCATTTGGCACGATCCTGATATACCTGCCTAACCTCCTTTACATCCATATATTTACGTATACACGCTCGTCGGATAAGGGTACTTCTAATATGGTCCCATTTTCAAAATATCGCCAATTTGGTCGATAAACTTTCGTCCAGGGTGTCCCTTCCCGACTCTGCCGTTCACATCTGCCATATAAATTTGCTTTGCCACTCTTTCCTGATTCGTTCTTTCTACATGACCAAACCACCGAAGCATTCCTTTCTTAATCCTGGTCACAACATCATCTTGCATACGACATTTTTCTCTTATCACACAATTTCTCACCCTGGCATTCAGATTCAACCCTAGCATACTCCATAATGAACGAAGTATTATGAATCTAGGATAATTTATTTTAATTATTTAGTTGATAATCGTAGTGACATTTTTTAGGTAGTCCCTTTATAAAATTTCAATCATTTTAATCTAGTTTGACTAGGTAAGACATTATTTTATAAGTCATACCTAGTTTAACTAGATAATACACATCATTTTAATCTAATTTGACTAGGTGAGACATTATTTGTAATACGCGGATCTAAACAAATTAATTTTTAACAACTTCAATATTATGGATTTCCGCAAAGTAACGCCTGATTCTGATTTTATTAATTATTTTCTTCGTTTTTTATAAACCCGGCAATAATCTCCATCACCACGTTTACCAGACGTATTGGATTTTGGTTGGATCGGAGTCCATAACATATTTGTAGCTATTCCCATATTGTTTCTTCCGTGTACCGCGGGATGAAATAGGGTGATTAATTCTCTAATGGCGCTTACCCATGGTAAGTTCAAGTATTTTGTTCTTCATCAGTCTGTTAATAGGCGCATCTACGACTTTTTCTGCCACCAGGGCCTCGCTACTTTGTGTGAGGTGTATTTGAAAGATTTCATTGACGAGAATTTAAATTGATAGAAAAATATAAAAGTTAATGATTCTTTCTGGAATAAAAGTTAGTTTATATTATTTAGATTAAAATGGATAAACCGATCTATTAATATTGCTAAAAAGAATTAGAGAGAGAGAGAGAGAGAGAGAGAGAGAGTTACAACTATGAAAAAAATTTGGAACCAACGGCATTGTTTAGTGTATATAAGTTTAAATACTAGAAACCGAAAGCTTTTTTTTGAACACACAACTTTTTAATTCTGATGACACTGTGCAACAAATAACTTCACCTTAGTCCCAACTAGCGACATCTCATGAACGGTAACCCCTTTATTCATAAACATTTTTAACACTTGATTAGTTAAATAGTGTTTTGTCACTTTCTAGCAACAAGTGTCTCGCAAATGTCAGAATGAGACAAAACACTATTTAACTAACAAGCATTTAAACATTTTTATAAATAAGGGGGTAAATTTTTGACCTCATTGCCCATAACTGGACACAGAAAGAAGAATGCAACAGCGAAAGAAAGAAACATTGGCATTTCCAATTCGGAAAAGTGGCAAGTAGGAATTTGCCATAATGTGATCATTCGATCAGTAAATTATTCGAAATAAACTTCGGTTATAAGTTATAAAGAACAAAAAGGTACAGAAGATATATATCAACTTAACAGTAATTTATTAACATTTGTCGCTAGCATCAAAGTCGAACGTAAATCTATGCTACGATTTCGTATCTAAGTATATCCATTATTCTAAAATTATATGTAGATGACGCATTTGCACTCGTGTTCATCTTAAAAATAACGATTGAGACAGAAAACACGACTTATGATATATCGTAGGCATTTTTAAAAATAAGATGCCACGAATAATATAGGCATAATATATTCCTATAATTAATTAATTTTATTAAAAGAAAAATAATATTATTTTACTGTTACTGTTGCCATGTTACCTCAATAGCCTATCAAATACTGCCGTACATAGGCCTCTTCCATATATTTCCTCAAAGGGGGATATTCGCCATAGTTGCCAGTAGCCACGCTTGGCAAGCGAGTTGGCAGCCGCAGATTTTTATATTTTAGTTGTTATTAGGAAGAGCCAGTCACCCAGTCACCCTGAGGACTACGATGGCATACCTCGTTTCCAGTAAAAGGGTTTCCGGTTCTCTACACTTACCAAACGAACTACAGCAGCAGGTGCTATTTTATGTTAATATTCTGTGAGAGCGGGGTCCTTCCCCGGTCGAGCCAAACCATTCGTGCTACATCTATAATTAAGATGCAGTGTGGCTCTACCACGTAAACTTTTTAAAAGATTACTATTTCGATGTAGCTTTTGCTAAAAAAAACCACTAACTAGTATCACAGCAGTATTCTATAAATAGGTCATATTTTTTATATACCTACTTATAGAATACTAGTCCATCCATCAATATTACACAGCGAGGGTTTTAGTATGTGTCACTGATTTCAATCAGTGCTGCCACCAGTATTTATGAAGCCTCCTTAATCTTGTTTCTCAATTCTATACAATTTACTGTCCGATCTAAGCATCTTAACGAAGTACCTACCTCCGTACCGTCTCGATGAAAGCGCATGTGATTTATTTTGTCGACCTAAGTAAAATAATACAAACTAGTTTGAAAGTTGAAAGTGGGAAATGTAGCATTATTAGATTGCCATGCTGTGTATTCGTCAAATATAAATGTAAATAACATAAACATTTTTTCTATATTTCTGTGAAACTTTTGTGTGTTCGAGTTAGATTAACAATTGGTAGATCTAAGTAGCACTGTTGTCGAGGTCCAGAAACGCACCCATTTACAACTATCGATAAGTAAGTTTATTTTAGAAATAAGTTAATCATTACCACCGTATGTGCATCACATATTTTTTAAATTAGCTAGGGACTTATCCACAAAGTTAAACGGAGATGGGCCTATCCAAGCATGCTCCAACTGGCAAGCGTTAGCGACGGAGCTCAGACTCAGCTTTTAAAAACATCTCAGAGTTTAGGAGCCAATACTGTTTAATAAGTTTCTTTATTCGGTTGTAATTCCCTAAATAATGCCTGCTATCTGTTTATATTATTTTTTCATCCCCGATGTTTCAATTTCCCTCGTAATTGTAACCATTGATGCCTACCGTGATGTTTTGGTTATTCGGGAATGAGGATAGTTTATAACATTACAACATTAAAAAGTTTATCAAAAATTATAAAATATCTATCTAAATAGGGACACTAAAATAAATACTTAAAAATATATATATAATATATATTCGTTTGTCTGAAATCTCGAAGCGTTATTTATTACCAAACAAACAATAAACTCAATGAACGGTAGCACAGCAGTACCAAGAAATCTCGTCTCGAGCTCAGTTCTCATTTTACTATAGAAGGAAACAAAGGTTTTCTTCAGAACGACAATTTTAAACGTAGCATAGTATTGGTTCCATTGAAAAGAGAAAAATATAGTTCACCTAGCCAACAATGCTTTTCGTTTTTATGTTGTATATTTGCGAACAATAAATAATTTTAGAAAGTTCGCTACAAATAACAAGTGACAAAACATAATTGCAAGGTGACAAAAGTAAGGTTTAGGACGGGCTGACATAAATGAGGTAAGAAATGTAGGTAAGCAAACTTATAAATACTGCCATTCCTAAGCGCTCATTGTTCTTGACATAGGAAATTTTTTTGCGTTTCCTTATTCTTGTTTTGCTAAGTTTGTGGCATTGATTTAAAAAATACATAGTGATATCGATTGTTGCTATTATTATAGTACAAGTACTAAAACAATTTATTTTAAATACTAATACAAAGTATTATTACCAGCGTCGATCCTATAGGTACCTCGCAGGGAGTATATTATGTATAATGGAGGTAACACTTCATAGTACCTAACATGTTGCCTACAGAATCACAGAATTTTCGGTAAAATAAGAGAATATGATTTGTAATTGTGTAATGAATAAAATGTAAATATAGAATTTACTATCACAAAAATCACATAATGATAAAACAATGGCAATCATAATAATTTAAAAAAGTAGGTTTACCCAATAATGTTGAATCGGATGACCTGATCGGATGCAAGGATTCGACATTTATTGGTCTATTTATATATGGTATTTAATTTTTAACAGCTTTTGCAGGCGGTTTCGCCCTCGTGGAGGTCGAAAAACAACATAATTTTAAAACATCACTGTCATTGAACTTCAAGACACCTTAGACAGCATAAAGAGGAGAATAATTACAGAAAAACTTTCCAGGGGTTCTCAGGATGTATCCTGTTCATTTTTCTGGAATAAAATTCGCCTGTCACCTTCCGAATAGGTAATAACAAAAATTATATCTAACCGTAGCCGCGATAAAGAAATACAAACTCACGAATACACTGTCATTTATAATACCTATAAGAAGGGAATACAACATTCTACACTTACCAAACCGATGCTGCCAGACCGAAGTAATATAACAGCAGAAACACGACAGCGCAGTTAGGATTTGCTAATCCATCGTGAGCCAGCAGCATGCGAGTTGGGGACATGGAGTCCTTGGCACACCCAGCGGCGGAGCGGCCCGCTGCGGCCCGGACACCCCAGCCGGCTGCTGCAGCGCACCTGCACAGGGCCACGAGGACTAGCGCTCGTTCACCGGCCCCTCCTCTGTCCCCACAAGCCAACTGGGCTCCAACTGCTGCCAGCGTACACGCAAAACTTAACGCCGCCCATGTCGCCAACCAAACTTCAGCTGCTTTACGCTCGCCTGCCTCCCAAAGTATCTCCGCATCACAAAACTGTGCACAACGACCAGACCCCCTAACCCACACCCAGCTGCTTGGCTTCACAAGTCGTCGACAAGCGCCTCTGCCATTTGTTGTTGCCGTATCCAAAGGGATAGTACCAATAGGCGGCACGCGCTCTCCTGGTCCTTCCATGCACATATGTTCATGATTATTTTCAGCCGGGAACAGTGAACAGTCAAGCTCCGAAGGCCAGGGAAATCCAAACCCTCTCAAGACGGGATAACATCTTTCGTAGACACTTTCACAAAGCCCTCGGCACGGTCCGATCGGCAGGGCGACCTTGTCTGTGCACATTGGGACATAAACGGAACAGAGGAATAAATGCAACTGAGATGAACATCCGTATTGCACTAAGGGGCTGTAAGTCTGCAAAGTCACATCTGCTTCCACTTGTAATGTATGCCGAGCTAAGTTCGGCATTCCAGTCTGATTATAACCAATGTTCTTGCACATCGCCACTTTAATGGGTTCACATGTCCGTACGGAAGCCTCCGCGGTGGCTCCAATGGCTAAGGTCACAATTAAAAGGAGTGTATCGAGGCACTTCATTTTTATTGCAGTTTAATCACTATAAAAATGTCATCGTAATCGTTTTTATTTACGCGCACACGCTGCTAAAGCAAGAAATACGTATGCACACCACAAGACGCGTGAGGCGACTGTACGTGTACGGGTGTACGTTGTTTTGTACGCTGCGCGGAGAGCCCCCCTGCTGTAAACAAAAAAGAACCACGAGCTACGACCACGGCACGGTACACTCCACAGACACAGGCCAAAGATAGCAGGTATGCGCGATGCTTCGGAGAGAGAAAGGGAGAGAATTTGGTAAAATGTCGGTTGTGTTGTTTCGACCGACCGCAACGGTCGGTGTGGGTCGGTGGCCGGCGTGATCCTAGTTAAGTTGGTTAAGTGGACGAGTGTCCTTGCGGCCTCGGGGCATTTTCAATACTCGTTATCCGATAAAGTAAAGACCGTATCACATGGCGGCAGATATAATAGATAGTACTGCATTATTACGGTTTTACTATAAATATTATTTAGAACAATTTTATTATAATACGAGTATACCAGCTGAGGCGGCAGATGTTGATTAGCCCGTTCTCTCATTTGTGATTTTATTTCGAATTAACTCCTGACTTTTCAATGTAAATATATAAAAGATTTTATTAATAACTCGCCCACGCGGCTAGTTCTTATAATAATTTAAAAAAAAAATCTTTTTTTTTTATATAATAGTATGACAAACGAGCACACAGTCCACGTGATGGTAAGTGTTTGCTGTGGCCCACAGACATCCACATTTTATCCTCGTGAATCAAAATGTAGATGCGTTGTAAGTTGTAACTCGTGAATACTAAGATGGAATGGCTCGTTTCCAGTAAAAAGGATCTCCGGTTCTCTACACTAACCATACGAAACGCAGATACATTAAGCTGCTATTTTACGCTGGTATTCTGTGAGAGCGTGGTCCTGCCCCGGTCGAGCCGACCCATTCGCGCTACAATATAGGTGCAGCGTGGCTTTACCACGTTAAGATCTATAAGTACATATAAATAAAATTGAAGTGTTTGCTTGAAATAGGTATTAAAATAACTGGTTTCTATTAAGCTAAGGAGTTACTTGCATGGTAAACAATTTTTAAAATATTTGTCAGTCCAGGCTAACCTTAGGAATGATTGAACCGATTGTGATGAAACTTTACGAACAGATAGAAAATGTCAGGATGGATCTTTAAACGAAAAATTTATAAATTATACATATAAATAACCTGGTGAAGCCAAGGTAGGTCGCTAGTCTATACCTACACGAAGTGTCTTTTTTTATAGGATAGGGTGAAAAACGAGCACGCAGTCCACCTGATAGTAAGTGGATGCTGTAGCCCATAGACATCTACATTTATCCTCTTTTAAGAATCAAAACGCAGATGCGTTGTCACCCCTGAGGACTAAGACGGATTGCCTCGTTTCCAGTAAGAAAGGGCCTCCGGATATCTACACTGACCATACGAAATACAGCAGTAATTTTACGCTGGTATTCTGTGACAGCGTGGCCCTATCCCGGTCGAGCCGACCCATTCGTGCTACAACCATAATATAGCTGTAGCGTTGCTCTATCACGTATGATAACCTACACGATGTGTCCGTTTGTACTATCAAAGAAACCGCGTATTTTTTGAACTGAGAGGGTTATTTGCATGAACAACAATTAAAAAAAATCTGTCTGTCTGTCTATCCGGGCTAATCTTAAGAATGGCTCAACCAATTGTAATGAAACTTCACGAATCACTTCACTTCACTTTATATACTTCACGATAGCAATGCTGGAAGCTGGAAGTGATCTTGTCTGAATTTTATAAGAAAAAATTAGATTTTTTTGATAAAGGGATTTTTTTTAAATATGTAAATGATTTTTGATCATTATTATGGAGTTTAGAAGTAAGGAGTATAGACTCTGTATAAAAAAAGTGTATTTTACGGCGATTTAACATACCCCGTAGCTACTCGAGCGCTGTAGTGGAGAGTTTTTGAACTGTTATTTACTGCTTACAGATGGCCACTTTTTCAACTATTCTCCTATGGGAGTTGGTACTCCTTACTTCTACACTCCATAATAATGATCAAAGATCATTTACACATTTTAAAAATTTTACCTTATCATTGCGCACTTATCATAAATCTAAATAACACCACATTAATATATAATAGCACATCAAAGCGGTAAAGGCTAAAGTTCATGATAACAGCTATTATATTACAATTGGGTAATCACACAGCAGCTACTCATTTATTCGATCTACAGCTGAATAATTCGTTTATTATTTTACTGTTGCACAAGTTGGGTGGTCCCAATAGAGCCGGGCACGGCTTCTGGCGAGTCCGATCGACATGACTGTACTTCAGAGAGCTAGCTCCTGGTGAACAGTCCTCAATCAAATTAGAAAGCGTCGAATAAAAACAAAATAAATTAAAAAGTATTTATTTGTCACAAAAGATTCAATGTCAAAATTTAAGTAGACAGCTTAATAATTAGTTGTGACAAAACGATCTGTGACTCAGTTGTAACTGGAAACCCATTACTCCTGCTATTCTGCGACAAGCTTTTACGTATTAATCATACAGGAGGTGATTAGAGCCACAAAGAGCCAGGGACTGCTGTTGAATGAGCCACTTGCGGCATCTTTGTCGGAAGGTTGACAAAATATACGAGTAGAATAACCGAATATACTTACGAGTAGCATGCCTGTAGGAGTTTTAAAAAACCGGCCAAGAGCGTGTCGGTTCACGCTCAATGTAGGGTTCCGTAGTTTCCTGTCCATCACAATAAGTGTTCCCACTTATGAGTTTAAAGGTGGGTCCTCCATTATGTTCGCGCTCCAGCAGCGCTCCGCGCTCCTGAACTGCTCCCGGTAGTGGGTACTGTTGTGTCCATCCAAGGTCAAAATGATTTTCCTAGAAAGTCCTTATAAAGTTCTACTTTTCAGATTTTTTCATATTTTCTAAACTTATGGTTCAAAAGTTAGAGGGGTGGGGGGACACATTGTTTTTTACTTTTGGAGCGATTATTTCCGAAATTATTGACATTATCAAAAATGATTTTTGTAAACCCCTATTCATTATTAAATACCTTTCCAACAATATATCACACGTTAGGGTTGAAATTAAAAAAAAATCACTTCCCACTTTACATATAGGGGGGCTACCCTAATAAAACATTTTTTTCCAATTTTTATTTTACCACTTTGTCGGCGTGGTTGATACACATATTGGTACCAATTTCAGCTTTCTAGTGCTAACGGTCACAGAGATTAAGCGAGGACGGACAGACGGACAGACAGACATGGCGAAACTATAAGGGTTCCTAGTTGACTACGGAACCCTAAAAAGGAAAAAGGCATGGACGGTGCCCATCCCTAGGATGGATCTATATCATCATGGACGAGATTTCATCTGTTTACGGGGACTCTTGCTCTGGAAAATGGATAATTTATATAGCATAGCCTTTTCAAGCGAGGTAGAGACTCAATTGAAGACGATCAGTGCTCAGACCGACCGATTGAGGCAACTTCCTTAGACATTGTCGAAAAAATTGAAAAACTTGTTTTGATGATGCTCTTCTGAAGAAAAAACAGATCCCAAAAATTACTGGAGTATCATCTATGACAGTTTTAAACATTCTTCATGAACATCTTGGCATGTCTAAGGTGCAGTCCAAGATGGGTATTAAGAACGTTCACACCGTTTCATAAACAGTAACGGGTCGATTGATCGCGCGAGATTTTGAAATTGTGTAGTGTGAACAGGGACGAAATTATGAACCGAATTCGACTGGGGATAAAATATGGGTTCGTCAGTATCAACCTGAGTCAAAGCAGGAGTCCGTGCAGTGGCATAAAAAAGGCGCAGCACTGCCTAAGAAGTTCAAGGTGACGCAATCGATTCAGAAGGGAATTTTATATATATATATATATCGATTATAAAGATGTCAATATCACGGAACAGTATTACGCTACACTACTAGAAAAATTAAGAAATGCAATTAAAGAAAAAAGAACGGCAGTAGTCTAGAGGTGTTTGTTCTCATTTTGCACAATAACCCTGGTCACAGGAGTTATGTGGCGGTAGCTTACTTACACCAGTGCGACTTACAAACTTTAAACCTTACTTTGTTCCCAAATATGAATAAAGAGCTTCAGGGATTTTTTACAGATTGGTAAGAAGAGAAGTCGGGAATTCTTGTCTATTTTGTGAGCCTTGACAAAAAAGATTTTTCGAAGGTATAAATTAGTTATTTTAACGGTCTGAGGCGGTAGTCACTAGCAGTCAGGTGAGCCGCATGATTGTGTGCCCCCTCTTATATTAAGGTGAAATGGGCGAAAAAAAGCAGATTTTTCACACCTTATATACGCAAAAAATCAATTTATTGTCATTAAAAACTACGAATTCACCTTTTTTAAAATCATTACAAAAGTTAAAGATTTTCCTTAGTGAATTGTGATGGCCAAAACACGACTGACACATTTTAGGTCGATACAAAAAAATCGCAAAATTTCCACAAAATCTTCAATTTTAGGTACGTCCATTATGCGAAGAATCCGTTTCATTCGAAGGTAATTAAAGCAATTTCAATTAAATTGCCTATGTGTTCACCGTAAATACATATGGCAATAATGGGTTTATTTTCCAATAAAAGAGTATATTTCATTTTAAAAGGAAATATCAAATAAATATCGCGCAATATTATTGCGCGCGGGCCGGCCAAACAGGAGCATATCGCCGCTCCTCACTCGTGAACACGATACTATTTCGCCTTTAAAAAAAAAAACAGATTAAAAAAGGATGTTAGTATCTTGTATATGATAGGTATTACAATTTTACTGCATGCCAATTTAGTAGTATGAAAACATTGGCACTAATAAATTCACGAATAAAGATATCAATAGATAGATTGACGGCGTAGTGGCTTAGCAATGAACTGCGGTGCTAAGGGCCGCGGGCTCGAATCCCGCACGGAATAAATATTAGTATGGCCTACAAATAGTTGTTACTGTCGTAGTTAAATTTACGTATGTAAACTGTCCCAAGATACAGAAGAAAATCCAAATGTGGAGGTAACGTTTTTAAAATTAATAATAATGATTTGAGAAAGCAGAAAACAAGTACACATGGCTCATATTATATTGATTTTCTATTGTATATTGTTATATCATTCGATAAATTATCAAAATATCGATTTCAAGATAACAACGATAACTTATACCGTATAGAGTGATAATTTGTCCAAGGTATTGAGAGCTATCAGAGCACACGTCAGATTTTACAAACGACATCGATTATTACGAAATATTACTTAACTTACAAAATAATTAATAGTATGAACTAGTGCAAAGTTAAATAAATACAAACATGTAGCTCGAAAAAGCGACAACTGATGGGGAAGAAAGGCTTTCGGGTAGCAGCCTCATACCGATAAGCAGTCTAGGGCGGTCCTCATAGATGGTAGTGACGACCTGGTAAGTACCTTTATATGTAGTTGTAGCACGAAATTGTAGCTCGACCGGGGAAGGACCATGCTTCCACAGAATACCAGCGTAAAATAGCAGCTTAATACTGCTGTTTCGAAGGGTGTGTAGAGATCCGGGGACCCTTTTTACTGGAAACGAAACATTCCATCTTAGTCCTCAGGGGTGACCATGCATCTGCGTTTTGATTCTTAATTGAAGATAAATGTAAATGTCTAGGTATAGGCCCCAGAATCCACTTACCATCAGGTGGACTGCGTGCTCGTTTGTCACCCTTATTCTATAAAAAGGTGACGCAGGAAGTCGATGGACACAAGGTGGCCCAGGACCTACTTCTTGTCATTTCCTATGTTTAGTAGTGGACTTGAGAGCTATAAGATGACGATGAATTTAATAACTTCATTTAAAAAATACAACTCGAGTTAAATTTTGAAATAAATTTATTGTACATAGTTGCTACAATAATATATATTACTGTATACTTTTATGAAACATAAATAGGTAAATATAATGGTGAATGTTAGTGTTACAAAAATTGGACCGAAATATAGATCAGTGTTTCGTCAAGCTTCGACAGATAACATACGCGATTGGAACGAACATCGTATTTACACTGCAATAAGCAAGCTCAAAATGAGAACAATAGGTATTCTTAATAAAATAACAACTAAAATAAATGATAAATACTTTTACAATAATCTTATATAATACATGTTTAAAACTTGTCTTTTCACTAATGCTAATATTGTAATTCATATGTTGAATATAATCTTTCAAGATGGTTTGTCACCATTAAATAAAATTCCGCCTTCGATCTGTATTTTCGTTTAAATTTAAACAAAATATTTTTTACAATATCTAACCCTAATGCATAATATACAACATTCACAATGACACTATGGCCGATGGTACTTTTAGTATATGTTACAGACAAAAAGCGTACTTCAATAAATGAAAAAGGAATGCATTACAAACATATATAGCGCCATTTTATTTTTGAATGTATTGTGTTTCAATTGGAAATTTGAAATAATTAATTGCACATTATTTCTAATATTATGGGTAATATAAAAGTACATACATGACATGTTTCTATTAAGACAGGAAGTAAATTTATCTGTGCCTTCAATAAAATTTATTTTGTATTAAATGTAATAACAATAAGTTATCAATTATCATTATGATCAAAGTAAAATGTAGAAAAAAATTCATGTTATCTAGCCTTAAAAAAATTCCACCAATTCGCGATTTTGTTCAAGAAAAAAAACTCTATTCTTTATGGAATTATTAACAGTAAACAATTTTTGTTATCCATGACCATTAAAGCAGCACTACCTAAATTATGCCAGTTATGTATGTATATTAAATAAATTTTAAAATTTTGAGGTAGTTTCTTATTTAAAATAGCTATATAATTCATATAAAGGGGCCTTGATTAAGCAAGTTAAAGAAGAATTATATAATATTTAATAAATATAAATTTTTATCCACTAAATTATAATAATGTGACAAAATAGTGTCATATGAGTCAGAATAAAGTAATATTCGCTAAAAATTTAGGTTTTAGCCTGTTCATTTAAATTACTATTGAAAGTATCAAACCTAATGGTTCTACCGAGCTCTGAAAATATTCGCCAACATGCATTTTTAAATCGTACTTTCACTAATGGTATAAACATGGGGTTTTTAAAATTCTATTATCATACTACTTTCTAGGCTATATTACCTTCTTACTATAAATTAAATTTACGATACAAAACGACAGACATATCTCACACCATTTTCATGAAGGTGGCGTTTACCCTTCATAAAAAAGTAAAACTAGTCCAGTAAAGATGACTAAGGGCTGATTTTTCAATCCTCAGATGAAATTTATTCATAGATAAAATATAACATACACAAATTAACAGTTAAATTTACAGCCTATATACGTCCCACGGCTGGTCACAAGCTTCCTCTCATTTTCGAGAGGGTTTTCAGGGCTAGGAAACGTTCGCCGCACTGCCCAATGCGTCTCGGCGAACTTCACATATCTTTCGTTATTTTTCGAATTTCGAAATGTTTTATTTTTTACTTCTTAGGCATGAAGGCTTCCGCACGATGATGATCCTCCTTGCTCGCGTACTGCGAAATTTATAGCGAGTGCTTTTTTTTTAAAGGATAGGGTGACAAACGAGCACACAGTCCGCTAACAGATGGTAAGTGGTTACTGTGGCCCATAGACATCTACATCTATCCTCGATTACGAATCAAAATGCAGATACGTTGTCACCCGTGAGGACTAAGATGGAATGCCTCGTTTCCAGTAAAAAGGGTCTCCGGTTCTCTACACTCACCATACGAAATACAGCAGCATTAACCTGTACGCCAAGCGAGCGCGCGCCATGTTACACTCCCGTTCACTCGGGACCTTTTTGGCGGGAAAATTTCTAGGTTAGGAAATTTTTTGCAATATTGCAAATTTTGCTATATTTTCACTTTGAGACAATATTTATGGATAAAACTTACAGGAAGTCTTGTTGAATGTATAAACTATCGAATAAAATTATTTTTGGTTGCTAGAAATTGTAATAAAGTATATAAATTACACTGTATAGCATAATAGTAGTATAAACTTCAATTTTAGTGACAAAATTACTACTAATTTGAATTCTACACCTTTGTTTTTGGAGAAATTTATATGAAATTGTTTGGAAATATGTATATTTTATGTTTTATGTGTTTCCATTCGTTACTCATACCAAAATATTAAAATATTAAAAAATTAAAAAAAAAAAATAAAATAATATTTTATCTGTGACATTTCGAACAATATTTCTAAAATATGTTCGTGTGAATTTGAAATAAATACAACGTCATGTTATTTCAAAATATGTAGGAAAACTATTTTTACTTACATTTTACACTAAAAATAAATGAGAATTTGAAAAATAACACATTTATAACCCGCCCGCCAAAACAGGCCTTTCGGAATTTGAAGTACTTTTGGCAATTTACTTTTCACTTTTTATACCACAAATTACATATCTACGTGTTGACTATATTACAAGGAATATAAAAAAGTATAATACTTTC
Organism: Parnassius smintheus behrii; assembly: GCA_036936625.1. NCBI lineage: Eukaryota > Metazoa > Arthropoda > Insecta > Lepidoptera > Papilionidae > Parnassius > Parnassius smintheus. Next base: position 14,644,978 of record JAUPFT010000020.1, on the reverse strand, counting down.
GTTTTTAGTCCAGACACAAATATAAAATTCTATAAAAAAGACGGACGGACCTTCATCAAAGTGACACGTGGAACGCCGGAAGTTCAGAGTGATTTCTTTTTTTTTTTTTCTAAGAAACATTGCCAGGTTATGGTTTAAAATAAAAGAGCATATCTTTGTCTTTGATACTAATATCTATTGCATAGTGTCTTTGGTTTTGTTTAAAACGAAAAAATAGTTTTTTCATAGGTAGACATGTTTACATAATTCTGATCTAATTCGATCACTACTTGGCGGGCGTAAGGTTGGTATTGCGCGATCGAAAGTGAGCATGGCTTGGCGTACAGGTTAAGCTACTATTTCACGCTGGTATTCTGTGAGAGCGTGGTCCTTCCCCGGTCGAGCCGACCCATTCGTGCTACAACTATACTACTAATATAACTGTAGCATGGCTCTACCACGTATAAAATACTTATATTATAGCCCCTGAGCTACCACGGCTCACTATATATAATTATTTATATAATGGATAATTTTTATCATACGATCGAAAAATCAGCCCAAGTCTACAACACTTGTGCAATATAAAACAGTAACACTCAAAACGACATTAATGAAGCTAACACACTCTATGATTATTTGTAGCCATATTATGTCGCAAATGTCAATTATTTTCTATTCGATTAAAAATCTCCGTGTAGTGGTGATGTACGAATATCCACTACAGCATATCGTCCCGTGGGTGTCGCAAGATACGACAGAGGGAAACAAATCAGATAGGTATCATCGACTCCCTAATGACGACTGAATATTATCATATTTGTTGATTAAGTTAGCAAATTTTACAGAGCTTGGTAAAACAATACTTCGAAGCAATTCAAGAACATGGAATATAAACAATTTGTGCGTTTGGCAGAAAAAAGCGCTAGCAAGCGCTTACAAGCGCTAAAATAGTTTTCGGCCAGGACACGATTGCTACTTCAGTAGCGCTGACACAATCCGCCATTTTGCTTATTTAATTTGTTTGTTTTGAAGTGGAAATTATAAGTTGTTTTGTGCAATGTTAGTTTTAAGTAATATAATGATATGAATAGACATATACGTTATTAAAAATTCATGATTAGTAAGTTTTTAATATTAATACTTTACAAACATATATTTAAATTAGGTTAGGTTCCCCGGTTAAAACTAACATCGTGTCCTGGAGGAAAATAGCTACTTACGATTTGATAGCGCTTACCGCTTACGATCGCTATTTTGCTTACAAGCGCTTGCTAGCGCTTTTTTCTGCCAAACGCACCCAATAAAATGATTTTTCTTATGAGATTACATATTCAACAAAACAACAATATATAGGCACGACAAACGTAAGATACGAGAATAGAATTGCACCAGCCGTTGTGGTGAAAGAAGCCCAAGGAAAAACTAGGAAATATAGTGAGCGGCTATGAATGATTTTATCAATTTAAATAACAATTGTGAGAGTTAAATTTGGATCTTCTGGCTTTTAAAGCTAACGTAAATTTTAAGATTAGCGTTAACATTAGTTAGGGAAATATACATAAAAGAAAGTGCCTCTGCGAAGATAGTCCATTGTCTGAGCTCGGTCATAGTTTACATTCACATTACACAACAAGTTCTTCATTATATTACAGTGGAATGTTTAATTCATTATAAGTTAAACGAAATATTATTCAACACACTTATAACGATATCACATCAATATAGATCTTGGATGTTTCCTGATAATTCTACTTTGTGGACTTTTTTATAGGTGTGATTTCTAAAGTAATGGTTTTGATAAATGCGTAAAATGTACGTTTGATTTTCAATTACTAACGGGTCCGGTTGAAATGTACATGAAGTTATAACACCACACTACTTCTTTAAACAAACGTTATCTTACTTTTGGAATGGAATATGAAAATAAAAACATAAATAAGAAACGTAGTACAGTTGAATTTCATCTTCGGCTATATTACGACTTACCATCAGGTGGATAGTAGCAGCCAAGCACAGACTTAGTTGAAAAAACACAATCCCTTTTTAAGTCCGTCAAAAACAATGGATTTTTAGTGTCATATATAATTATAACGATTTTTAAATTTTTATCATTCATAGCTGCCCACGGGGAATAATCATCCTAACTACATACACTTAGGGTCTTGAATCGAATGCGGTGACTAGACGGGGGTGGAGTGCGCATCCAGACGCACTTTCAACGCTTCCCTTTCGCGTTGCACGTCCGCCAATTCGGCGCAAAGTGCGCGACACACGCGATGCAACACCGCGTTTTGCTCTTGGAGCGACTTTATGTCCGGATCCGCTTCGCACGACGACTCCCTGGACGGTTTCCGGTACACTTCGAACGCTCCGTGCATTTTGGGCGCGTCCTCCCTGTTGTAACCGAAACCCTCACCTTCGTACTCGCGCGGAGCGAACGCGTCGGGGGGGAATGTCGGTTCGCCTTCGCTCCTTTGGTTTATAAGTCGTCTGTTGGGCGGGGAGGTGGCCGAGGGCGACATCCTCGGCGGGGGCTGGGGAGGGGGTGCAGGGGCCCCCTTAAAGCGGTTTAAGTCTAACGAACTGGAGCGCGCGTGGTTTCTCAACGGTCGCGGCGGAGGAGGCGGAGGTGGTTCTTTCTTAGGCGGGTACTGTAGCGATTGTGGGCCGTCGTCCGGATGGACTGAGGATTCCCGAGTGGGAGGTGGGGGTAGAACGCCGGCACTCTTAACGGGCTTCTTAGGCTGAGGTCGCTGAATGGATTTGATTTCTTGATTGTTCCCGTTCTGAGGTTCCGCGGGTTGGGAACTGAAGCGTTTCGGACTAGCGAGTTCGAAGGCGTGCGCGAAATCATCTTTTCTGGGTGACGTACTCGAACGCATATCTCCTTCCCCGTGAGTTGGAAGGGTATTAGCGTCTGGAGTGACCCTCAAAGCTACAGGATGGAAGATTTTAGGATCTCTTTCTAAAGCTGATTTGTGGAAATCAAAATTCACCGGTTTCGGACCTGGGCTCGATACGCTCGACGTCGGTGAATCAACGAATTTCGTCCACTCCTTATTATTTACTTGGGGTTCTGGTTTTGGAGGCGTCAGCGACGTTGGATGATCTTCTGGCTTTTTGGCGAGTTTACTTTCGTAAGGATCATTCGCTTCTGGTTTGGGGGCGAAATTGAAGTCAGCTGAAGTTCCAGAGCCGAACATATCGGAGCCTAAATCGACCAGATCAGTGGTCACCGCCTGCTGGGAGAAGCGGGAGTCCACTTTAGGGACCAGGCAGGCGGGAAGAACGTCAGGAACGGGAATATTGTTCCGCCTTAATACAATAAGATGCATTGCTATACTGAATTCTTCGAGGGTTAGCATTCCGTCTTTGGTGATGTCCGATAACTGCCATATTTTTCGAAGATCCGGCACCGACAGGCGTGATTTTTCAAAGAATAGTCTGTAAGAAAAAAAGCAAAATATTTATATAAAGCGTAAAAACAATGTTATTGCGCGTCATATGATTATATAAAGAAAATTCTATCTGGATTTTTCAACAGTATTCATCATACAGTATTTTAAATATTTTCATAAAATGTCCTAACTGGGAGTATGAGAATACTATGAAAGGTGAAAACAATGATTGTAGACACTTTGTAATGGTTAAATTTAACTTATACATCTGGTCGTGAAAGGTAAAGGGGAGATCTCCCGCCGGACAAGGTGTTCTGCCCGGGGAGCGGCCGACACTCCGTGTGATAGTTCGGAGATGTTCTATATATACTGTTTATGATTCGGAATTTTGATAGCGTGATTTAGGCTTCGGTGTGTTTCGCTTGCGGCGTGACGACAGCGCCGCTACATACATATACCTACATTTGTTTTTAAATAACTAAGTTTTTCTATTGAATACACTGTTTACAAAGTATTGATTAAAAATACATTCACCTGGCGGTCTGTCCAGATAACAAACCACGCTCGGGGCGTAATTGGGCAAATTGTGCTGCGTAGTGATTCGCCTGCGCCTCACTGATGGCCCACACGTCGTCGCCTGCTTCCGCCTCGACCTCCTCTTCAGATGAGTGTCTATCCGACGACTCTTCTTCCGTGCCTGGAAATAAGCACATTATTTCAACTTTGAATATTTCACATTACGAAAACTTTGCAATAAATACTATTTAAATCTGAATTTACAAATGCAGTTTGCATAAAAAAATTACGTTACATCAAGCCTGACGGAAGACTAGTCTGACGGCTTACGGAGGGCCACGTAATTTCTCTATTTTATGTAGGTTATTACTGTCGAAATAGTGATCAAAACGTTCTTGCTTGCTTCTTGCCGCCCGGTTCCAAGCTTCAGGACGCCGATAGTTTAGGTAATTTCCTTTTACAGTGAAAATAATGGTAATTTTAAAAAAAAAAAAAACATAAACCCTGCTTTATAGTTAGTTCAGTTAGTATGTAAAGTTAAATGACCTTATTTAAATTATTTTATGAATAACAGCGATTTATTGTTCAGTTTGGAGGTAACTTTGGATATTTTATCCATCGAGAAAACTTTACGGAATCGTGTTTTCGTCTAAAATAGTACTTAAAATTAATCCTCAACTTTACCATATATTTATTTCAAAATTAATGCTGCAATATTTTCGGCACAACGGAGGATCTTGCTAAGCCATTTGAGGTTATATTCCCCCTTAAGTATACAATTGTCCTTTAAAAATAAACGTTTAATATGTAAAAGAAAATTCGATCAATCCAAAAATTGAACTATTATATTTTACTATAGATTTTAAAAGAAATATTATTGTGTGACATAACGTTATGGAGAATCGTGAATTGATTGTTTGCCGATCGCGAAGTCTGAGGTGGTCGGTGGTTTTTGTTACATTTATTTTGCGCGTTTGGCAGTCGGTTATTATTTTTTCAAATAGCAAGAAACTGCATTTTTATGCCGAGGCTTTTGTTTCCTTTAGATTTTCATTCTCTGTTGGATTTATTTTTATATAATCAACCGGACTGGGAACCCATTTCGTGAATTTACCGTGAGTTTGCGTACCTACTTGCATTCATACTTATTCGTTTTTCTAAGTTCTAAGCCAATGATGGGCAATGTACGGCCCCAGGGCCAACTCCAGCCCGCGAAAGTATTTAATCCGGCCCGCCGAGGTTCCGTCGACATGGATAGTATATGGCCGTATAATTGAGTTTCGATTTCTATAATTCTTGCCCTCCTCTAGAATTTCTTAAACTTTGTGGCCCGCCATTAAAAAAGTTTGCCCACCACTGTTCTAAACGAATCTCGCTGTCGAAGATTTATGCTGATGTCTATGTCCTATCAGGAAAACGAAGTGTGAGCTTTGAGCTTGTGCGGTACATGTAATCAGATTTTACAAAAGTATGTTATAAAAATTATTATTTTACTTTCTGATCACGTGTTGTTCTTTATTATAAATATTACCTTAATGATTAATATAAAGGTCTCTTAATTTAAAACTAAGTAAATAATATCTAATTTTCTGAATTAACTGCCAAATTTAAGTGTTCCCAAAACCATTGAATAATAGGTAACCCGGATGTTTCATTACTATATGTTATTGTTTTATTAACCCATGGGAAAATAATTATTCTATATGAATTTGGCGAACTTCTAAAATAAATACTTTTTGTCCCCATCTTTGGATCACAGCACAACTAGCTGAGTTCTCAACGAACTGCTTGAGTAACCTGGAGGCAGCTGTTCCAATCTCACTTGCACGTAGAGTGTGGGGGCAGGTGAACCAGCTTTTTACCCTATATGAAGCACAAGCCCAGTCGTCCATGGAGTACTTTTGTCATATTATATGGACTGATGCTGAAGATTGCCACCTAGCAGCATTGAACTTAGTGAAGGACAAAAAGACTTCTTGGTGAACTTGTATCTTCAATCAAGAATCAAGATGCATATCTTAGGTTGTCAACTCCAAGGATTAAGATGATAATGTCTCGTTACCTGTAAAAGGGGTCACAGATTCTCTTTAATTAATTAATGTCCTCTAGAACGAATTTCGGTCAGGGCGGCCAACCTCACAACAGTAACTAGCCATCGGCGCAGGACGGGATTATAGTACTCAAGTGTACGGGCAAGCACAGGTGCACTCTCTATTCTTTAACTCTTATACTCCGGTGGGACGGTAGACCGACGCGACCGGAGAGAGTCAGGCGCAGGACCAACGGCTTTACGTACTTTCCGAGGCACGGGGGTGAGACATCGCCAATTTCCAGATTTCGGGCAGATACTGAGAATTTCTTGACGGATACCCAAAAGCCAAAATTACGAAAGCCCGAGCAGACTTGTCTCCACACGCAGCACCTGTTCACAAGTATGACGCGTGTGACCGCCGCGCCGTCGCCATTATATCGGAAGAATTACATGGTTTAATTCTTAACTTCCCTTTCTACCATCGCACAACTAAGTTCGGCGGGGTTTCATCACTTTGTTTTTGATATTCCATACATTCGGACCAACCGGTTTATCTCGTCTTCCGTAACGCTGTACGCAGCAGAGTGAAATAATTTGCTAGCGCTGTCTTATCTTCTGATTACCATCAGGGTATCTTGTAGGGAAGAGTGAATATGCATTTAAGTTTATTCAGTGTCTCATTTAGGGATGGGCCGAATATGGATTTCACCGAATACGAATATTCGGCCGAATGTTCGGTAAAAATTTTACCGAACCGAATATTCGGCAGGATAACCTCGAGACCTAACCAATTTAATATCCCGAAACTTGTTACCGTAAACCGCGCGGGATTAGCGCCAGATCCTGCCTCTCGCTCAACGCAACACTTGACAGTTATTGCATCATATAGTACTGAGCAAATTACCGGCACATGCTTATGACTATTCTTGTGATAAAAAAAGTATTTCGTTGTTTTATTCTTAGTGAAAATTTATAATTATATGATAAAATGAGCGGCAGGAGATTTACTATTTGGACTTCTTTTAGAGAAACTGACGATCAAAGTAAAGTGAAATGTACTAATGTAATGTAATGTTTGTTTGATTCCAAAAAATTTTTATCAAGTTTCTATTTGCTATAATCGGAAATAAATCTACAGTGCCTCAAAAACAAAAATGTATATATTTATGCATTTGAGACACTCTAGAGTAAACCCATAAATAAAATGTACTTTCAACAGTAAAAGCCATCGCATTACTCCATTCGTACATTTCAATACATTGGACACTATCAAAACGAATATTCGTTGATTTAGCCGAATATTCGGCCTTATACGAATATTCGGCCGAATACGAATATTCGGTAAAGCTGCCGAATATGCAGAACACCGAATATAAAACGAATATTCGGCCCATCTCTAGTCTCATTGCCACTTATCACCAGGTGGGAATCAAGCGTTGTTTCTTAATTCAGTGTTAGAAATATGTAGACCTTTTTTAAAGATGTGCAAACTGGTTAGCATAACTTACAAGATTTGACATTATCCTAGGCGCAAAATCGATACTCTTGGTAAAGCAGTGGCCATCACAAATAATGACATTAATAAAAATATTGTTGCAATCCGGCATGTTACAAGAGATAATGGGGAAAATGGTGAAATAAAGGAAAACGCGATAGTTATAAATAAAATTTTTCTACATAAATATATCAGTGTTTTATTATATTTCATTAAAGTATGTACACTATCATATAGAGTGGACTCCCATAAAAGGCATGCCCTAAAAATGCAATTTTCGTATAGTAGGGTAGACAAATAATACGTTTAAATACGTAAATTTACATGATATTTACCGTCATACCGGTTCATTACGAGAATCAGTTTAAAAATTGTTCAAGGTGACCTTATTATATGCCAGTACCTGCACTACAGTTTAGTAAATTTACGTCGGTGTCTGTTCAATTTTCGTATTGTGACCAACTTTTCCAGCTAAATCTTCCCGCCTTTATTTGAAGTGTAAATAAATAATTCCTCTTTAAGATTACTGATGCGAGTTTACGAAAATAAATAGCAGCTTAATGCTGCTGTGTTTCGTATGGTGAGTGTAGAGAACCGGAGACCCTTTTTACATCTTAGCCCTCAGTCCGTCACTCCTCTTAATAGAGAATAAATGTAGATGTCTATGGGCCCCAGCATCCACTTACCATCAGGTGGACTGAGTGCTCGTTCGTTACCCAACTCTACTAAAAAAGTGAGCGTAAAGGGGACAATCATTTTTGGGCCCACTAGAAATATTAACGACGTTTAATGGTATTTACACCAAAAAAAAGACACCAAATTATAATAGTAAACGGTCTATAGATTTTTCGAAAATGTAAACGGAAACAAGAAATCTGAAAAAAAATTAGTTGTTTTGACATTCGTGTTCTGATCATTGGCTAAGGTAATGTAATATTTATAAAATTATTGTCTTAGAGATGTCCCGTGATAACTCGGAAAAAATCGACTCGAGTTGAAATTCATCGAGCTCGATTTTGAGCTCGAGTTAAACAATTCAAATTAGATGAACGAAGCTGTGTCAATATTTCACAAATTATTTTTATAATTGTTCTTCCATACAACACAATTATTATTACTACACTTAATAGGTTTAATTATTTTTGGTATGCGTATCGACATGTTCATAAAATAATATCACTCTAACGTTATGACGTAAGTTTTAATGTTATTAATAATTTGACTATCCAAAGTATATATAATCAATTCATATCATATATAACATATATAACATAAATTGATACAACATTATATACATATTACCTAATATCAATTTATTTATTACATAATATATCAATAAATTGCTCGAATTAGTAAGTCGATTTCATCACTAAATTGTAGACAAACACTGCATTGGCCGTAAGATAAAGATGCGATTCGAGTAGAGTTTTGTGACTCGAGCCACTCGGGTTAATTTACGAGTATGTATGTATGTCATTCTAGTTGTACACTAGTTTTTGAGTAAATCAACTATTTACAGAAAAGTTTATCACTAGAGTTGAGATCAGCGATTACTTTAGTTAAACCATTTTTAAATATGTACCTTTATAAATAAGTAATATGTGGCAACATGAAATTAAAACTATAAATCAATATCATAAATAAAACTAAGTTCAGGTTTGTTTACAACATGCCAGATGCAAGTTTGAATTTGGATGCAACTTGTGATGTCACCCGCAGCGACTTATAATATATACAAGTAAATTAATATCTATATAGCACCCTCTGAATCTATACATTGCGCCGAGTTAACTCGGTAACTCGGTAAAATTTATTTTCTATCGATTATCGAGTTGGACAAATTCACTCGATTCACTCGAGTGACATAAAACATAGTTGGAGTCGCATCATTATGGTAAGAACAAAATGGAGTTTTTTATTTACAAGCATTATTAAACTAATGTTTAAGAAAATATGGATATTATCAATTATCAGAAAGGTTAGCCAAATATTAATTGACACAAGTACGTATGTTTTTCTCTTTTTTGTTTTTGTGGTAAAATTCGCAAATAGAATATAAGAGTTTATTAATTTACAATATAATAGAATAGCTAGGTTGTGAAAATCTATTATTAAGTTTGTATATTTTACCTCAAACAAATACAAATAATAAACAGGTCTTAGAACCTTATTAGTTTGTTATAAGTGACCAAGTATTAAGTTTATTTTATTAGTAAAATCTAAATTAAATAATAAATAGAATAAATGCACAAAAGAAGTTATTATAATGTTAAAAGAAAATTAGAATCTTTGGGCCGAGGGACTTAAAGAGGGTTTTGAAGAGCAATTCATATAACTGCATTTGTGTACAAATAGGTACCTTATGTATTCAGCAAGTTGCTTAATACTAAATGGCTTTTTTGTTAAGCCAGACACAGATCCTGGATTTATACCAGCCACAGTAGATAGGCAATATAAATGTTACATATATTTATGTGTAAAAAATGTAGTAATTATTTGTACTAGAAGCAAATATAAAGTTTAATAATAATAGTTTGCATAAAAAAAGTGTAATGGTTGTTTCTATTATGCTTAGACAGCTGCGTTGTTCACTGTGCAGAAAGGAATATTATTTTGTCATCTCGAATCAGATATACTTAATATAACAATAATATCTTTGTCTACTATGTAAGTACATGAAACCGGTAAAAATAAAATGTGAGACAACTTTTACATGGTTGAATATCATTGATGTTAATCAATAATTACTGCTTCTGTATTTGATCAGCTGGAGCTGATTAATGCTGTATAATTTATAATAATTTCTTTATTATTTAACATATGAAAAGGCAGATATAAGAAAATGCTCACAGAAATATGTAAATACTGTTTATTGATATTGAAGGCATAGTCTTATCTCATATCTCTTATTATTAAAAATGTCCTTTTAATTCCTATATAATATAGAAAAAAATAATATATTGATAAGAATTATTATTTAGTTAAGACACCTTTACAATTGTCATTAACTTCTTTTCAGGTGGATCGCTTAGAACAAATCTGTATGCCGTGCAGGCTTGCAGAAAAAAAAAGTGTATGGATATTGAAGACAACAGTCTTATATCATATATCTTATAATTGAAAATTCCTTCTGATTGCTTACAATATCATAAATGTACATGTTACCATCAAGTTATTTTCAAAAAACCTTCAGAAATATATCTAACACTAAAATGTTTCTACCTATGTCCGTTATAGACAAAAAATAAGAAACCTTCCAACCAATTTAAATGAAAATGTTTGTGTGTGTTTGGATGGATCCCTAGATGGTTTATATTTACATTTGGACTCGGTAGATGGCACTGTTGTCGAGATCCATTAATCACCAGTGCACAGCTGAGGCGCATCGCTAGTAATAAATACATTTAAATTAAGCCTGTGTTTTTGTAATCCTTACACAAACAGTTTAAAACATCTTACTTCCTCACTATTTATCATTGTGTAATAACATAGATAAGGCATGTTAATTCCTAGTCATTGTATTATGATGTATACTACTTACTAATCAACCAAAACATTTTAAAATAATGTCTTGACCCCGCTGCTGTCTATATATGTCAGTCAATCATCAAAGTTCAAAAAATGTATTAAATTAAGTTTGTATAAAAGGGGTTATTATAGTATAAAGGAATTTATGGCTGACAATAACCCGTGGGTAAGGTGATCGCTACCAAGCTATTTCTAATTTGTTCTGTGTTGTTAATTATGACATACATGATTGTAAGCTGGCTTTTTTTTTAAAAGACCCACTGGGTATTTTGCTGGTTCTCTTCAAGTCAGAGGTTTTTTTCCGAACCAGTGGTAAATTAAAAAAGTGACTTTCAATAAGTATTATTTATAATCTAAATTGAATAAAAGGTTTCTGTTTCTGTACCTACTACTGTTAATAGAATACTTAAATAAATTATGATTTACAATAATAAATAGAATTACCTACATTATATTTTCTTTTTTGTAATACAATCAGTTTAAAACGTATCTTACTGTGTGTTGGTAATATCATAAATATAAATAGACATTATCCCTTAGCCATCTTGGTATTTAGAATTACACTCACAACCAATCAATACATGTCAAAGTTAGAATCCATACGACATTTGTACATAGACAGGCACTATGTTTTGCCCGAACTAGTGAAAGGTTTTACATCGATTATAAAATATTTATAAATGCTGAATATACCTACAGCTTAGTTTTATATGTACTATTACTCAAGACATCCCTTAGCCATCTTGGTATTTAGAATTACACTCACAACCAATCAATACATGTCAAAGTTAGAATCGATACGACATTTGTGCATAGACAGGCACTATGTTTTGCCCGAACTAGTGAAAGGTTTTACATCGATTTTAAAATATTTATAAATGCTGAATATACCTACAGCTTAGTTTTATATGTACTATTATTCAAGTGTGCACTATTTTAAGTACCGATGAATACTACTAGAAAATCGCTTTCAGTTTGTTTTTAGGTTATTGTTAGATTCATATTTTATTTGTTAATTTCTTAGGACTCCGTTTAGATGCAGTAAAACTAATAATTTTATCGTAATCTATGGATTATAAGGAATAAATCGACTTGCATTTCATTGATAATCTTTAAAATTTGTAGTGGGCCCATTCTCCATAGAAAAATTGATTGTCTCCTTTGAAATCACAGCAATTATACGCGCCGTAGCTGGACACGGGTACCTGTGTTTAATTTCATCTTTTTAGTTCTCGTTTAATTTCATGAGGTTGGAGTATTTCAATAGCGTTTAATGTGTTATTACTATTTGGCGGTACAATCATCACCGCATATCATCCTAGATGTAGCACAACTATGGGAAATACCGGAAAGATCGCTACTGATAGATAACGATACGTACATGACATTAGTAACAACTATCTCGTATAATACCAGACTCAGACGCTAAACGGGCCAGAATTCGGATATTGCGATTTTGCGATTGATAAATAATTCGCCTGCCAAGCGTGATGATTATAGCATATTTCCTATATCTATCCTATGGGAGGTGGTACATATGGGTACCAGGTGTGGACTGTTTAATGATAAAGGTTTTTTTATAGGATAGGGTGATAAACGAGCACACAGTAGTAGTTACGTTGTACCAGTTCTGGCGCACTGAGTCAGAAGTGGTACAAGTACGACGTTCGTCGACTCACGATCCTCAAAAAAAAAGTTTTGGCATGCTCTGGTCACGAATCTGCGGCCCATTTTTGCGTAGGATGCACGGTTCCGGAGATTTGGAGATCAATTAACTCTTATCTAATTGATATCCGGTGAAGGCCTCCACCGTCATTAGCGCTCCATTGTTCTTATCTACTTATCTATTGTTCGTTCAATACCGTCATTATCTATTCTTCCTCAGCGTGGTGCTATTGTATTATACTCCTTTGTTCCTATCTACACTAATCTGACCCATTAATAAAACACATTACCCAATTTTGTTAAAATTTTTATTTATAAAATACAAAATCTTATTACTTATTATCTATAAAATAGGAGCGAAACATCTCATCCACTAAAATATCGTTGTACAATGTGTTCCCTGTAAATATACTCGTAAAACTATGCATTGAACATCCCTGAAACTTATATAGCAAATACATTAAGCAATATTCGCCACAAACTGAAGTCCACTCATTCTGAATCCTATCAACATTCCAGTTCCATCTTTTACAATTTCTTTTAAAAAACTCTAGATGATATCGTACAGGTGCCCGTCCGAATTAATCAAAATATTGACCAACGTCATTCGTATCGATATATAAAGCTACCCAATGTGACCCTGGTTTATTATCTGTATCCAAATTGCATATTATATACGTTGGTACGGGGGTGTACATGGGCAGTTTATTGGCAGCATAAACATTATTTTCTAGAGTGGGGTGAATCTTTTTCAGATGTTGTTGTACATCTAGTGTATCCATAATATTACTGCTATTAGTAGATTATTACAGTACAATCTACTCGATGACTAATATGGGAATGATCAATTATAGTGATTTCTAAATATTAAATTGCATTATTTTGTGTTATACAAAACGTATTTGAGTCATCAATACACAAACAAAATGTGAGATAAGCTTGTTGACGCATAAAGTTACTATCAATTCTACTGCAGAAATTCTTTAGATTAGAATTATTACTCACTGGTACTATATAAGACCAAGCAACTGCAGTCATGGAGTTAGTGTATGGTCGTTTGACCGCAGTGGATCTATCAATACTACATTTGTGTTACTTCAACGCATCAAAGGCCATGGATGTAAGTGTTTATTCTATTGACAAACTTACTTTTCTTTCTGTTATTTTCTTACGTGTGTATGATTTAGTGTTAACAAATTATATTTAAATATTGTGTGTGTATATGATTAAGCCGTGGTAGCTCAGATGGTTAGCGCAAGCTGTAAATTTCACAGTACCCGGGTTCGATCCCCGCCGGCACCAATTAAATTGTTAATTGCAATTTTTTTAAGTGTTTATTCTATTGACAAACTTACTTTTCTTTCTGTTATTTTCTTACGTGTGTATGATTTAGTGTTAACAAATTATATTTAAATATTGTGTGTGTACCGCATCTACGAATACTGAAGTAGTTAAAAAATACTTTTTTAACAATGACAGTCATTAGTTGATCATTAGTGAATGTGATTCTGTTTACTTAAATTACAGGAAGACAAGAGCAGAAGGAAGAAATGGGATGATGGGAAGTAATGAAGCATTGTTATGTGAAGTTTGTTGGAACAAACATATTTTTAGTTACGTGTAAATACTTTTAATATTTTGGTTCAAAATGACACAAAATCTAAAAAATATTAGATACATCATCGACATGGACGGATTTTACATTACATATCCTCATAAACATTTTCAATGTAGAGAAATGGCTATTCTAGACGTAAAACTATCTAATAAAAATGATGCGTTTATCGATCATTATTTGTTTCGGCCAAGTTATCCTTTCAATTATTTGTCACCAAAAGACAAAAAGCTGTTCGTTATTGTGAAACACACGTGCACGGCATTCCATATTTTGATGTGACTGAAGAATTAAAATGTGCCTACAAACAAGAGAACATCATCCCCATATTAAATTGGTATATTAGAAATTTGTGCAAAGACGAAGTGATCGCATACAAAGGTGGTTCAACAGAAAAACAATTTTTAAAAATGTTGACGACGAATGATAGAATTTTTAATATTGAAGAATACAAATGTCCAAAATACAATGATTTGGTAGTCATAAATTTAAACAAACGTTATGTGTGTAATAATCATATATTTTCAAAAAATAATCACAAAATTTTACATTATTCTTGTGACGAAGTGTGGGTTTTTTATAAGTGGTTATTGCTTGAAAATAAAATTTTCAATTAATCATAAATTTTGTTTGATTTCCCAAAAACATTAGTTATAGTACACAATATATATTAATTGTTTACACCAACACTTTCATTTTTTATTTCACCCCTTAGAACTTTAGACGTGTGTAATGTTTCACTTTATACATCCGTTTACTGCTATTGTGGCAGGACCAAGTGGATGTGGGAAGTCATATTTTGTAACAAATTTCATAGAATCAGTTACAGAAATATGTAATTGTGATTTTAATCAGATCACATGGTGCTTTGATGAACTGCAACCTTTATATAATTTACCAAATGTTAACTATCATCAAGGAATTCCAAATCCAAATATGTTTGATGGTGAAAACCCACATCTCGTTATTATTGATGATCTAATGAGAGAGTCCGATGTAACTTTAAACTCAAACAGTGTTTTGTATTAAATTAAATAGAAGATTTATAAAGAAATAAAAAATAATATACTGCATACAATTTGTTTTATTTAATTTTATAACGTTTCACATAGTTACATACACACAAAATGCATTACACATAACTCATAAAATCTAACACACAACACATATTATAACCTTAACTACTATAGTCTACAGTAACATTTCTGTTTTTATCTATCTCAATAATATTATCAAACTCAGCATAAACTATACAGTTAATTGTTTGTATTAGTGAGGATTCAAATCGTACTTCTAATCTTACACTACCATGCTTTATGAGATTCCAATGAGCTGATGAGTTGGCTGATAAATCAGGAGTTAAGTCAAATGCTAATAGACAGTAACCTTTGGCATACTGTTCACAAGAGATTCCATTTCCTTCATTAAGAAAGTGAATACCAGTTCCCGAGAATAGAGTATGATATGCTGATGTAAATATACTATTATTAAAAGATGGTTGCAAAGCTTTTGAAGGTATTTGTTGACCATCAATATATAAGCTGAAAGAATTAATACCATAGTTTTCAAAGTTAAATGGATTTTTAGTAAGGGAACCATTAAGTGCAGAATTGTTCACAAATCCAATTATACATCTTTTGGGTACCTGTCCTAAAAATATATTATCAAGAGTTTTTCCTTGAACACCCGATGGAATTGTTAAAACTTTTACTTCAGCTCGAGTAATAGGATATTTAGCAGTGGTAGAAGCTAAAAGTTTTTGATGTGCGAGTAATACACTTGGATTAATTCGTGCTCGTCGAACAATAAGAGTTGCGTCCGTAATGCAAACTTTAAACTTTACATCGTTTGACCCAGCAATTAAATTAAAGCTCTCTCTTGATCGAACCAATTTAACACTTATTTCAACACCATTAATTAAAAATTTATCTTGGTTGAAAATGTCACCGTGAAGATGATCAATCATTTCTATTTCCTTACTTTACTGACTACTACTAATCTAATCAATTCCTGTCTTTTAACAAATCCTATGTTTTTACCATCCGTAGAATCCATTTTTCCTGCTGTTTCATCAAAGACTACAAGTAAGATGAGATTGTTTAGCAGCAGGAGCATAGTTTAAAAGGATTTCCATGTATGCTCGATATGCATAGGTATTGTTACGCGCTCAAATCGGCGCACTAGCGCCATCTAGTCTCGAACCGAATAACTAAACTTCTTGAAGTTTAAAACTCGAACTCTCGGTACCTTGCGCGTGTTTACTTGAACATTCTGGATATTTTGCTAATTTATATAAATAGGCGCTGCAAGATGCGATCGAGATAGTATTGAATTGGCAAAACGAGCGAAGCCTCGGAGCGGAATTAAGTGAATTAGTGTGTTTAATTATTAGTGTTTTAAGTTTTAATTTGTGTAAAGTAAATTAAAGTGTTAATTTAGGTAATTTTATCGGCAATTTTTATTGTCACGAACCTCAAGCTCGTAACAGTATTATTAGGTGGTGATACAAGTTTTTGGTTTAAATAAACATCAAGTTGACTAAAAAGTGAATGCAGCCAATTATTTACAGGTGCTACTATTGTAGTAGATATCAAGTTAGTTAAATCTTGATTTAATACTTTTGCCTTTATGTGGAGTAATGTATGAGACAAATCTATGTAGTCATCGCCTGTCCCAGGAACTTGAAACTCGATAGGTCCATCATCAATAAGAGATGAAATTGGTTTATAATGAATCCACAATCCATTTTCAATGCTAGTTTGTGTAGACGGTAGTGCAAACAAATCCAATTCTGACTTAACGCGCTCGCAAGAATGATTATGAAGGAAAGACATATTTAATTTGAAAATATATCTTTGATATTTTTTGGTTTGTGACCAAGTTTTTTCGCAGCTTGCACTTTAGCAGTTAATGGAGGAATGAACGAGGTCAATCGTTTTCTTTTAGTTTTATACCCAGATCCTGTCATGTTAAATTGATTTATTTTCTCATCAGCCTTTCGTTTTAAATTTGTACTAACTTGCTTTAGACGATCTTTTATTGAGGATTCCATAGGGCGCGCTTGAACAATATCCGATAAAAGTCCTACTCCAGCGCTTAATGCCTCCTTACCAATCACTCGAGCACCACTTGAAAGTAAAGGTAAAACTGATCTAAATAACCCCCCTAAGAAGCTCCCAATACCATGACCGCGTTGGTATGGTGCACCCTTATAAATTACTCCAACTCCTGACCCAGCTTGATGTGTATAATAATTTTCATATGGAAATTTATGATGATCACGAAGAGAATTCATTATTATAATTTTCGGAAATGTAGTTTAATACACACGGTTCCAAACTGGAATGGTATTTTTTGTCCTGTGCTCGATCTTATAACTATTTCCAGCGTATCGAACTCTCTTCGCATAACAGGTAAATAGTGAGGTTGAGAGAAAACGTGCATTTTATTTGCACCATAAATGTATTTTGTAGGATCTAATAAAATGACTCTTAGTAAAGGAGTCATAACATCACACACAATCTGAGGATCGATAATGTCGCAATATAGAAAGAGTTGAGATGGTACGAGTAACCCTAAGTGTAAATTAGCAGGACACTTTCCAAAATTTCTCTCTAGGAGATTTTTATTTGGTTCATAACCTAGTCGTAAACTTAATTTGGGTAATAATATTAAGTATGTTATATTTTTATCCAAAACAGAAATAGACACAAATTTTGTTATTTCATCATAGCGAAATTTCAAGTTCTCTCCGATACCATTTAACACTCTTAAAATATGCTCAACGTTATCATAGTTGGTAGCTGGAATATGTTTTTGTAGTACACTATGGATGGTTTATCTTCATTAGGCATTAACATAGATTTTGTAATGTATATAACATTTTCATGATCTTGAACAGTAAACATGGTACATGGATATTGAAACTCGACAACTCCAACCGACCATTCGCCTTCTAATTTAATAGCTTTTGGTAATTTCGTTGAAAAATTTGTGGTCTTGTTATCAGGAAAGTATTCCATTGAACTATTGCTGAGCAAAGTTAAATAAAAACTTTCTTTATTCATATTTCTTCTAAACTAGAAGCTAAAATCCAACTGTTAAATGTATCTGGATAACCTTTCCACTTCACTAATACTTCTTTTCTGTTACCTGAATAACGAGTGTCAATTATTTTATCTATTTTATATTGTGAGGTGGGATGGTAAGTGGTTTTCTGTAATTCTCTTTCATAAAAAATACCAACTATTGGTTCATTTTGTAAATCTGTAATTGTATAAACAACCCATGGAGATCTATCAATTATTGAAGATATAATAAATATTTCATCACTCCAATTTGATTCATATCCTTTTTGGAAAACATGTTTATATTTAGTTATGTGAACATAATCACCCACATTGAAATTTGGTTTAGAAAGAAAGAAAGAGAAGAGAAAGAAAAGAAAGTTTGTTTGACCGTCTATCATAAAGATTAGTCCAAACTGTCATAATATTGTTAGAATTTACATCACATGGGCACATCTTAATACTAGAGTGAAAGCTGTGATTATAAGAGTATATTAAATCTTGTAAAACATCTATATATCTAAGTATTATTATGAGTGAAATAACGGCACATTTTCATTTTTAGTGTTCTTTGAAATCGTTCAACAATACTGGCCTTAATGTCAGGATTGTTAGTGGTATAGTAATTAATCTTTTTGGATTTAAAGTATTTTTGTACATCTTTTGAAACAAATTCTGTACCTTTATCAGATTGTATGTGAGTGGGTGTTAAATTACTTTCAGTAAATATACTTTCAAAACATTCTTTAGTTCTTTCTGAGTTTTTCTTTTTCATTGGTCTTGCAAAAGCATATTTACTAAATACATCAATAACACAAAGTATATACTTGAAACCATCATTATATTGAGAATAAGTTCGCATATCACTTAAATCAGCTTGCCACAGTTCATTAATATTTGATAGAATGTACCTATTACGCGGGAATTTTTTTCGAATGGGTTTATGTAATGTGTATGTTTCTTGTGATTTTAACCATTCCTTTACTTGCTTTTTATTCATTTTACCCTTCATAGCTTTTGATAATTTATCAATATTACCAAAACCAGCGGGATTAGATGGATCATAATAAATCCTGTTAATTTCTTCTAGTACTGAGTCCATTTTTCCCACTCAAGCCTTTTACGTATTTTAGTTGTAGACTTTTTATCTCTACTGCTCGGTGTAGAAAACTCTATTTTAGTTATAGATTTTGTATCTCCTCTACTCGGTGTAAAAAACTCTTGAACTTCAATCTCAGAGGGTTTGTTCAGATCTTTTGCTTGAAGTTGGTTAATAAACTCACACCTCTTTGGATTTCCAATATAAGTAAGTGGTACTTTAATATCTTTTAATGCTTCAGCAAATCTATCCCACCCTACCGGATCACTTCTTTTTAAGGGTCTTAGTGAATCATTTATTAAATCAACAATATTACTTCCAGGAATTTTTTCATTATCAATTATGACTGTACCTTCATTATCCCAATGTATTTTATTTTTACTTGTTTCAACTAAGTTTAATAATAACTGTCCCTTTTTATTATAAGTTTTTGGTATTAAACTGAGTATTTGAGCTGGTGTGTAAAGTGGATTTTCATAATTTTCTTTACTTTTAATTGATCGATTCTCATCCAACAAAGATTCAGCATCAACTGAAGTTTTTAGATCTCTATCTTTATTTTTAAAACCAATTTTAGACTTATTTGAATCTTCATTAGATGTATCAGAATAAATTGGTAATCTGAGTGGTTGACGATCCTCTTCGATAAAATGAAGGTATCTTTGCAGTGTTTGTAAATATAACATCCATTTCTTTCGATCTTCCGTCTTACTATTCATAATATTTTGCATTTCAATATCTAATCGAGACAAATTACTATTTTTATATATAAAACCTTATTTTCTTGTTTTAATTTTTCAATCAATCCAGGTTCGATAAGTATCATTTTCTTTGCATTTTCCATGTTAACTGGCTAGTCCACTCACTAATCCACTCAATATTGCACCTAATATTATTGGTAAGAAAGCCCCTCCTTTTTGTATAATTATATTTTTTCTTAGTTTATGTTTACACTTACGCACTAGTTTACGGAGTATATTTTTGTGTTTATTCAATTTTTGTTTATCTTGATCTTTAAGAGGTACTTTTCCTTGTAATACGTTATGAATACACTCACAAATACTGTTAATTTCTTCTTCATCACACGTTTTAAGTAATGCTCTTTGATATTTTGATTTAAGCGTATGCAAAGCGTTTAGCAAATGTTTATGCGTTTTGAGTCGACGATGCATCATTTAGCAATGATTTGAAATGTTTGATTCTTGGTGTATTTAAACTCTTTTGTGGGGACGTAGACTGTACAGAAACCATTAAATGGGAAGACATTTGTCTTGATACGACAAAATCATTGGTATTCTGTTTTAAATCCACCATTAAATATCCATGTGCCTCTAGAGTTGCATCCCTGTAGGCATCTTCAATGAATTTTGGGTTATCTGGTGACACTTGTCGTGCTAAATATCTTATTTGAGTTTTATCTCGAGGGTTTTTAAAATATATTATATAACTTGAGTTTAAAGATATGTCTATTTGCCCTTTACCCTGATGAAATAAATTTTGAGTTAAATAAAATACACTGAGATTTCTGTGATGACTACCTTTTGTAAATATATCCACAATTCTTCCATCGGACTCTCTCATTAGATCATCAATAATAACGAGATGTGGGTTTTCACCATCAAACATATTTGGATTTGGAATTCCTTGATGATAGTTAACATTTGGTAAATTATATAAAGGTTGCATTTCATCAAAGCACCATGTGATCTGATTAAAATCACAATTACATATTTCTGTAACTGATTCTATGAAATTTGTTACAAAATTTGACTTCCCACATCCACTTGGTCCTGCCACAATAGCAGTAAACGGATGTATAAAGTGAAACATTACACACGTCTAAAGTTCTAAGGGGTGAAATAAAAAATGAAAGTGTTGGTGTAAACAATTAATATATATTGTGTACTATAACTAATGTTTTTGGGAAATCAAACAAAATTTATGATTAATTGAAAATTTTATTTTCAAGCAATAACCACTTATAAAAAACCCACACTTCGTCACAAGAACAATGTAAAATTTTGTGATTATTTTTTGCAAATATATGATTATTACACACATAACGTTTGTTTAAATTTATGACATTTACCAAATCATTGTATTTTGGACATTTGTATTCTTCAATATTAAAAATTCTATCATTCATCATCATCATTACAGCCCTTCACAAGTCCACTGCTGAACATAGGCCTTCCCCAAGTAATGCCACAAAGCACGGTCCTGAGCCACCTGCATCTATCGACTTCCTGCATATCTTACCAGGTCGTCACTCCATCTAGTGGGGGGTCGCCCTACACTACGCCTACCGGTACGAGGCTGCCACTCAAGAACCTTTCTTCCCCATCGGTTATCGGTTCTTCGAGCTATATGGCCGGCCCATTGCCACTTCAGCTTACTAATCCGTTGGGCTATGTCAGTCACTCTGGTTTTACTGCGGATATCCTCATTTCTGAGTCTATCACGCAGAGAAACTCCGAGCATAGCCCTCTCCATAGCTCGCTGAGCGACCTTGAGCGTCCTCATACGGCCAGCAGTGAAGGACCACGTCTCAGATCCGTAAGTCATCACTGGCAACACGCACTGGTTGTACAATCTAGTTTTTAGAGATTGAGGTATACCTGACGAGAATATATGTCGTAATTTCCCGAACGCTGCCCAGCCGAGTTGAATCCGTCGATTGACCTCTCGGTCGAAGTTGGACTTACCTAGTCGGACTATTTGTCCCAGGTAAACGTACTCGTCAACAACTTCGAGCATAGTGCTCCCAACAACTACCGGCATAGGTGTGACATGGACATTTAACATGATCTTTGTTTTGTCCATGTTCATCTTAAGACCTATACGTTGGGAGGCACTATTGAGGTCATTGAGCATAGTGCTTAAGTCCTCCAGCGATTCTGCCATAAGGAATATATCGTCGGCAAATCGAAGGTGAGTGATGTACTCGCCATTGATGTCAATACCGTATCCTTTCCAGTCCAGTAGCTTGAAAACGTCTTCCAATGCAGCGGTGAAGAGTTTCGAGCTCTGGTTCTGTACTCGGATAGCCATCGTAGCCCTACTGTACAAACACTTCAGCACTTCGATATATCGACAGTCAACTTGGCACCGCTGAAGGGACTGTAGCACCGCCCAAATTTCGACGGAATCAAAGGCTTTCTCATAGTCCACATACGCCAGGCAAAGTGGCAGATTGTACTCTTCAGTCTTCTGTACAATCTGCCGCAGGGTATGTATGTGGTCTATGGTACTGAAGCCTTTTCGGAAACCGGTTTGTTCGGGAGGCTGGAAGTCGTCGAGTCTGCGTGCGAGACGATTCGTAATGACTCGAAAACAGCACGTAGACGCGGCTGAGAAGGGAAATCGGTCTGTAGTTCTTCAAGAGAACGTTGTCGCCTTTCTTAAAGAACAAGACCACTGCACTTCTGCTCCACGCCTCCGGA
This sequence comes from Parnassius smintheus behrii, assembly GCA_036936625.1. Classification (NCBI taxonomy): domain Eukaryota; kingdom Metazoa; phylum Arthropoda; class Insecta; order Lepidoptera; family Papilionidae; genus Parnassius; species Parnassius smintheus. Next base: position 14,622,138 of record JAUPFT010000020.1, on the reverse strand, counting down.
GTAGTGCCACCATGGAGGACGGAATTGAAGAGCTTCTGAAGGAGTTCAAGTACCGGTGTTCCACCCGCTTTCAGAAGCTCCGCTGTAATTCCATCCTCGCCTGGGGCCCTGCCGTTTTTAAGGTGCTGGAGAGCCATTCTAATCTCGCTCAGACTGACGTCCGGGATATCATCGGAATAGTGTCGGATAAGACTTGCTCTTGGATCGTTACTCACACTTGCGTGTGGCTCCAACGATGATGTGTACAGCTGCCCATAGAACCTCTCAATCTCACTCAAAATCTCAGGTGTCCCAGAAACGATGCTGCCACACTCAGTCTTCAGCTTCGACAGTTGGCTCTTACTGGCAGACAGATCTCTGGCAAAGACTTTGGAGCCCTGGTTCCGCTCAATCGCTTCTTTAATACGAGCAGTATTAAAGTTGCGTAAGTCTCGCCGCATGCATTTGGAGATCTGTCTGTTCAGTTGCCTGTATGCTGTCAAATCTGTTGACAATTGCAGCCTCATCTCCCGTCTAACAGCCATGAGATTAAGAGTGTGATCGGAGAGTTTTTGTGTTCTTCTGCGGCGGGTCTTGCAGAACTTAGCTCCGACCGCATGGACAGTTTCCACGAGCTTGTCATTCATATCGTCCACTGAATTGCAATCTTCTAGGCACTGAAAGCGGTTACGTAACTCGAGCTGAAAGTTTTCGGGATTCTGGACTAGAGCACGAGGGGGACAGATCGTTGACTTCATTAGACGAGACCTCTCCAACTTAACGTTTAGGTTCAGTGTGCCTCTAACCATTCGGTGATCGCTGCCAGTTTTCACCCTTGCGATCACTGAGACATCACTGAACAGTCTGGTCGTCATAATGAAGTCAATCTCATTTTTTGTCGAACCGTCGGGGCTCGACCAGGTCCACTTCCTGTGGGGCCGCTTCTGGAAGAAAGAGTTCATCATAAAGAGTCCCTCTTTCTCCATAAAGTCGGCCAGCTGCTGGCCCCTTCGGTTCCGATGCCCTACTCCAAATTATCCTAACTTCAGCTCACCGTTTTCTCTTGTGCCTAGTTTTGCGTTGAAGTCTCCCATCAACACCGTGTATTGAGTTTTGGAGGAATGCATGGCTTTGGAAATATCCTCATACATTTCCTCCACCTCCTCATCGGGATGTGCCGAGGTTGGTGCGTAAACCTGTATGACCTTCAGCGAATACCGTTTGGTGATTCTGAGTATCAGGTACGCGACCCTCGTCGACACACTCCCAATCTTTACAACGTTGTTGACGAGAGACTTGTGGACGATAAATCCGACACCTCCTTGGGACAGATGGTCGCCCTCCCGATGATAGAACAAGTTGCCGGATTCGAGAATCACCGTGTCCTCCCACTCTCTTCGGACCTCGGATAATCCTATAATATTCCAGCGCAACTTGTCTATCTCTTCTTCCAGCTCCAGGATCTTCTCGTCAGTCCTCTATCATTCGTCGTCAACATTTTTAAAAATTGTTTTTCTGTTGAACCACCTTTGTATGCGATCACTTCGTCTTTGGACAAATTTCTAATATACCAATTTAATATGGGGATGATGTTCTCCTGTTTGTAGGCACATTTTAATTCTTCAGTCACATCAAAATATGGAATGCCGTGTACGTGTGTTTCACAATAACGAACAGTTTTTTTGTCTTTTGGTGACAAATAATTGAAAGGATAACTTGGCCGAAACAAATAATGATCGATAAACGCATCATTTTTATTAGATAGTTTTACGTCTAGAATAGCCATTTCTCTACATTGAAAATGTTTATGAGGATATGTAATGTAAAATCCGTCCATGTCGATGGTGTATCTAATATTTTTTAGATTTTGTGTCATTTTGAACCAAAATTATAAAAGTATTTACACGTAACTAAAAATATGTTTGTTTCAACAAACTTCACATAACAATGCTTCATTACTTCCCATCATCCCATTTCTTCCTTCTGCTCTTGTCTTCCTGTAATTTAAGTAAACAGAATCACATTCACTAATGATCAACTAATGACTGTCATTGTTAAAAAAGTATTTTTTAACTACTCTAGTATTCGTAGATGCGGTACACACACAATATTTAAATATAATTTGTTAACACTAAATCATACACACGTAAGAAAATAACAGAAAGAAAAGTAAGTTTGTCAATAGAATAAACACTTACATCCATGGCCTTTGATGCGTTGAAGTAACACAAATGTAGTATTGATAGATCCACTGCGGTCAAACGACCATACACTAACTCCATGACTGCAGTTGCTTGGTCTTATATAGTACCAGTGAGTAATAATTCTAATCTAAAGAATTTCTGCAGTAGAATTGATAGTAACTTTATGCGTCAACAAGCTTATCTCACATTTTGTTTGTGTATTGATGACTCAAATACGTTTTGTATAACACAAAATAATGCAATTTAATATTTAGAAATCACTATAATTGATCATTCCTATATTAGTCATTGAGTAGATTGTACTGTAATAATCTACTAATAGCAGTAATATTATGGATACACTAGATGTACAACAACATCTGAGAAAGATTCACCCCACTCTAGAAAATAATGTTTATGCTGCCAATAAACTGCCCATGTACACCCACGTACCAACATATATAATATGCAATTTGGATACAGATAATAAACCAGGGTCACATTGGGTAGCTTTATATATCGATACGAATGACGTTGGTCAATATTTTGATTCATTCGGACGGGCACCTGTACGATATCATCTAGAGTTTTTTAAAAGAAATTGTAAAAGATGGAACTGGAATGTTGATAGGATTCAGAATGAGTGGACTTCAGTTTGTGGCGAATATTGCTTAATGTATTTGCTATATAAGTTTCAGGGATGTTCAATGCATAGTTTTACGAGTATATTTACAGAGAACACATTGTACAACGATATGTTAGTGGATGAGATGTTTCGCTCCTATTTTATAGATAATAAGTAATAAGATTTTGTATTTTATAATTAAAAATTTTAACAAAATTGGGTAATGTATTTTATTAATGAGTCAGATTAGTGTAGATAGCAACAAAGGAGTATAATACAATAGCACCACGCTGAGGAAGAATAGATAATGACGGTATTGAACGAACAATAGATAAGTAGATAAGAACAATGGAGCGCTAATGACGGTGGAGGCCTTCACCGGATATCAATTAGATAAGAGTTAATTGATCTGCACATTTCCGGAACCGTGCATCCTACGCAAAAATGGACCGCAGATTCGTGATCAGAGCATGCCAAAAAAATTTTTTTTTTGAGGATCGTGAGTCGACGAACGTCGTACTTGTACCACTTCTGACTCAGTGCGCCAGAACTGGTACAACGTAACTACTCACAGTCCACCTGATGGTAAGTGGTTACTGCGGCCCATAGACATCGTTGTTCATGGGCCGCAGCATAGACACGATGTCACCCGTGAGGACTAAGATGGAATACCTCGTTTCCCAGGTCGACTGCCGGACCATTCTGATTTATTTCCCTCTATCGCTTCTATATATATGGGGTAGTGGATATTTCTATACCGTCATTACACGATTGTGTGATCATAAAGTTTCGTGCAATTAACAACCATCAAAAATGTTTTATAATTAGCGTCGTGAAAATTGGTTTCTTTTATGATCTTAACGGAAATTACTTACAAAAAACAATATACAAAAAGCCCTTCTTACTTCTATAATGCAAAGATCTAATTATACTACAATGCAAGATCTAATAACTACATTGTTAGTCCAAAATAACTCCATTAATTATTATTCTAAAATTCAGTTCACAATGGCGTTAGATGCAAAGAATTCTTATATAGCTTTTCTAAATGTATTAGTAATTCAGAATCCGAACAACACTATAAGCATCATTGTGTACTCGTATAAAAAAACAGTGAATCTGATCACAATACTATATAGTTAGCTACCATGATATACACAACATGTAAACACTTGACTACCCAGCTACAGCACATCAAGTAATTTTGCACCACAATAAGCTTCGGGTGCTGTGCCTACTTCACAGTGAAACCAGCGACAATCGAACATGTGCCTACTGTACTACCATAATATAACAGAGGAGACATGGTTACATTTTCAAGAGGACTTCCATCAAAACATACTCCTGGCCACCGAAAAAGATTATTGAGTTTTATCATTTTGTCTAGTGTATTTCTTCAATAGGAAAGACTAAAACCCCAAATAGTGTCTTCCACATCGAATGTCAGTCACGGCGGCCTGCCTCAACGGAGTCTAGCTATCGGCGCCGGTCAGAATTATAGTGCCCAAGTGTATGTGCAAGCACAGGTGCACTCTCTCTTCCCTCACTCTCATGATCCGATGGGACGGCAAACCGACACGCCCGGAGAGAGATCAGGCGCAGGATCAACGGCTTTACGTGCTTTCCGAGGCACGAGGATGAGACACCGCCAAAATTCTTGACTCCGGGCAGCTACAGAGCATGTCTTGACGAAAAAACGTAATAATTGATTTTTTGGCACGACCCGGGATTCGAACCCAGGACCATCAGCATCAGCAGTCACACTAATACAACCACTAGATCAATGAGGCAGTCATAAAACAAAAGTACATAGAGCTGATGTCACAAATCGACACTCCAGGAAGTCTACAGATCACTCCCACCACATTTGATAAGCAAAAATACTCCTGGTAAGGCTATTGAAATCAAAAAGCATCCCAATTTTAGTAGAGAAGATGTCTTGATGCTACCATCAGCTTGGGATCCTATGATCAATAAAATTAAAGCCAAACCAAAATACACCACTGCAAGACTCAGATTTACTATAAGTTCTTTCTGCATAGATAGGACCAAAAATAAATATTGTTACGAGCTTGAGGTTCGTGACAATAAAAATTGCCGATAAAATTACCTAAATTAACACTTTAATTTACTTTATACAAATTAAAGTTAAAAACACTAATAATTAAACACACTAATTCACTTAATTCCGCTCCGAAGCTTCGCTTGTGTCGCCGAGTTCCACTCTGTCCCGATCGCATCTTGCGCCACCTATTTATTTAAATTAGCAAAATATCCGGAATGTTCAAGTAAACACGCGCAAGGTACCGAGAGTTCGAGTATAGATTTTCTAGAAACTTAGTTCTTCGGGTGGCGCTGTCGGTCGAAAGATTTGTGATGTCATAAACTGCAACGCTCCCCTCGCTCTCGTTCCTGACACTAGATGGCGCTAGTGTGTCGTCGACTGGAGCGCGTAACACTGCCTCCTCCTAAGACATGCTCGTCCCGAGCATTATCGGTCCCATAATAACGCGCCAAGCGATCCACATGGACGATCTTAGGAGTCCCTCTTGCGCCTTTCTGTATCCGGTAGGTCACATCGTTGATCCTGGTTACAATCCGGTACGGGCCGTCCCATTTAGCTTGAAGCTTAGGAGATTTCCCTTTGCTGCGGACTGGATTGTGCAACCACACTAATGAACCTTCGTTGAACCCTTTATTGTTCATTTTGCGGTCGTACCGGGTTTTCATTTTCTCAGACATTCGTTGGCCCGATTGTCTGACGTGCTCATAAATGTCGTTCATTTTGTTCCGCAAGTCATTTGCATAATCGGTTATACTGCGTGGGGCATCAGGTGGTATCCCGGTGATCAGGTCCGCAGGCAGCCGTAATTCCCTTCCAAAGTTTGCGAAAGCTGGTGTCACTGCTGTACTTTCGTGAACAGAACTTCGATATGACAACAAAAACGGTTGTATATGCTTGTCCCAATCTCGTTGCCGATTGTCTACAACTTTTGCTAGGTACCTCTCCAATGTCTGATTAAATCGTTCCACCATTCCATCAGATTGCGGGTGATAAGAAGTCGTTCTTGTTTTATGAGTATAGAGTTTTCCTGGAATATTTGAGACTCGAAATTCCTTCCTTGGTCGCTGTGAATCTCTAAAGGTACACCAAAACGACAGAAGACTTCATGAACTAGTTTATCAGCAACTGTTGAAGCTTCTTGATTTGGAATGGCGAAGACTTCTGGCCACTTAGTGAAGTAATCCATCACAACCATGAAATACTTGTTACCGCTTTCACTCTCCGAAAACGGTCCCGCCACGTCAATGGCTATTCTTTCCCATGGTGCACCAACATTGTACAACTTCAATGCACCTCTACTACGAGTCTGAGGTCCCTTTACAGCCGCACAACTTGAACCTTTGCGACCGGGAACAGATTATAGAAAAAGGCACACTGGTTGGTACTTGTGAGGAAGTGGATTGGTTACGTCGGTGCCAATATATATCGAGTGGGACCCCCAGCAAGGATTCAGAAACGAGAGTGACCACACTTTTGGAAGACTGTCGCAGTGTTCTGCCCCCGAACGAATTGGTCAAGGCGAAGAAGTTGTTACTCGAGTACGCCGATGTATTCTCATCAAACGATGCTGACATAGGAAAGACTGGTTTAGTTCAACACAAAATAAACACAGGTGAAGAGTTGCCTATCCGTCAGCGGCCAAGACGATTGCCGGTAGCACGTGAAAAGGAAGTGGAAACCATGATTAAGGGAATGGTGAAGGATGGTGTTATTGAACCTTCATCTAGTCCATGGTGTTCACCCGTGGTACTGGTAAAAAAGAAGGACGGCAGCTTGCGGTTTTGTGTTGACTACCGCCGTCTGAACGACGTTACTAAGAAGGATAGCTATCCCTTGCCAAGAATTGACGACACGCTGGACATGCTTACAGGAGTAAAGTGGTTTAGCACGCTGGACCTAAAAAGTGGCTACTGGCAAGTTGAAATTGACCCTAAGGACAAGGAGAAAACTGCGTTCTCGACGGGAAAGGGTCTGTGGCAATTTAAAGTAATGCCGTTTGGGTTGTGCAATGCTCCAGCAACGTTTGAAAGGCTGATGGAACTTGTACTTACCGGGCTAATTGGCGACGCCTGTCTGGTCTACTTGGATGACATCATCATCGTGGGCCGTACGTTTGAGGAACACCTTCAAAACTTGGAACGCGTGCTCATGAAGATTAAGAGTGCCAACCTCAAGTTGAGTCCGAAGAAATGTTCACTATTCAAACGGCAAGTCAACTTTTTGGGGTATGTAGTGTCGGAAGAAGGTATCCGCACGGATCCAGAGAAAATCGCAGCTGTAAAGGATTGGCCGGTTCCAAAAGACAAGACGCAGGTTAGAGCATTTTTGGGTTTGTGCTCCTATTACCGACGTTTTGTGAAGGACTTTGCAGATATAGCCAAACCTCTGCATAAGCTAACCGAGGAGAAGCGACATTTCTGCTGGGATGAAAGTTGTAACATCGCATTCCAGGAGCTCAAGGACCGTCTGTGCAAGACACCTATTTTGGGATACCCTGATGTAAGCAAAGAGTTTATAGTTGACACAGACGCAAGTGATATAGGACTTGGCGGTGTGTTGTCTCAACGTAATGGCGACCAAGAGGTCGTGATAGCGTACTTCAGCAAGTCGTTGTCAAAACCGGAAAGGAACTACTGTGTCACAAGACGCGAATTGCTTGCTGTGGTAAAGTCGTTGCAACATTTTAGCAAATATCTTCTGGGACGTAAATTTCACTTACGAACTGACCATGCTGCATTAAAATGGCTAATACAGTTTAAAAACCCAGAAGGAGAAGTTGCGAGGTGGATTGAACTACTGCAGGAATACGACTTTGAGATCGAACATCGCAGCGGGAAATCTCATGGCAACGCAGATGCATTGTCAAGAAGACCTTGTCCTGAAGATTGCAAACATTGTACTAGGCAAGAGAGTATGGACCGCGTAACAATATTATACTGAAGATAGTTGTGCTTAACTATTACATTGGGATGTTGAACACATCAGTCTCGCAATAACCACGGTGCTACTAAGTACTCAAAAGTTGGGAATTGGGATTATAAAATAAGTTAATTAAATGCTGTTAACTCCATAAAACCTAATTTCATTCAACAGTAGTAGTGTAGTGGGTGCAGAAAAAGTAGAAATCTTAAAAAAAAAACTGTTATATTAATCGCCTACAGCCATAATGTTTGGATTCTTGATGGACGAGTCTGAAATTGGGATTCATTTTGTGTTACCAACTATTGTCTCCTGCTTTAACAATAGGTTGGGGAAAAAGTTTCTTTGTATTTTATTTAAAAATTGAAGATATTTTATTTTCAAAATTTAATTACAGTCAATTAAAATATATATGTGCCATTTTGTTCAATAACTTTTTGCCATCTTGTAGGTAGTGACATAATCCCGTTGCTGTAAAAATCTTGGGACATTTGATCAAAATGCGACAAGTAGATTTGGCAGTCCTCTCTTGATGTTAACCTATCAAAAGAATTCTGAAGCGATTTAAAACAGGTGAAAACCTGAGGGTGCAAGGTCAGGACTACATGGTGGGTGCAATAACACTTTCCAACCAAGCTCTCTCAATTTTTGCTGAATGGCCAAAGATGTGAGTCTAGCATTACCATGATGAAAGATCACTCCTTTTCTGTTGATCATTTCCGGCAGTTTATTCCCAATTTCTTGCTTGGGTCTCATTAGTTGTTGGCAGTAGACATCCGAATCGATGGTTTTGCCTGGCCGTAAAAGTTCATAATAAACAATGCCCTTCCAATGCCACCATACATTCGGCATCACCTTATTGCATGTTAATCCGGGTTTCATTACAGTGTGTGGAGCTTGACTACCCTTTGCTCATGATTTTTTCGCACATTTTTGTCATAGGTGATCCATTTTTCTTCATCAGTGATCAACCTTTTCAAAAATGGTTCAATTTCATTATGTTTCAATAGATAATTGCAAATGAGTACACAATTCATTATGTTTCTTTCAGTGAGCTCATGTGGTCTCGAAATATTGAGCAGTTTTGTACAGCCAGACTTTTTCAAATGGGCTAAAACTATTTTATGGTCAATCCTTAATTCCTCAGCTATGTCGTAACTACCAATATGCCAATCATGCTCCACTTTTTCAAAAATGGCATGGACTTTATTACATATCTTCATCTTTGACATCAAAATTCCCAGACTTAAAATGCTCATTAACACACACAGACAATGCAGACTTAAAAAGGTCCATAAACATCAAAAATTGTTTTTCGCGCTTGAGACGCATTATTCATTTTTTGTAATAAAACTCCAAAATGTATCGTATTTTTTCATTAGATTCACTCATTTTTGTGGACAGAAAAACAACTGAAATTTGGCAGGGATGTGATTTTTACTTTTTAATTTTCTTTTTGTTAATGTTGTATATGTATTGAACCAGACAGATACTAACAGTACAACCAAAGAGATTTTTCTTCAATTTTATACATACAAAATACGGAGCAACTTTTTCCCCAATGTATGAATTTGCAATAACATTATATGGGAGGCGGTAACAAGTTTTTATATATAAATGTACCACAAATAAATGTTCAGTTTCACTCTTACCAAGAAGTTGCGTGTGCTCTTCTGCTGTGTTTGTTGGCCACACACCTCGGCCTGTAGCGCTGTGCTCCCACACAGGGTGTACCCGTTCTGCTACGCTATTAGTCGGTGTCGGACTCTCACTTGCAGTACTCCATGGCGATCCATTCTTAACTCTCCTCTGTCAAAATCATCATTTTTTGTAAAATAATTTCACAAAGAAATCAAAAAATTGTCTAAGTGCAAGTTCATGCATGCGTAAAGTAGCATATCTGCAATAGGAAGATTAACTCTTCTTTTTCCTCATAAGCCTATAAAAGATTGCTGGTAATGGGTCTTTTCCATTGTAAGAAGAATCATGTCACGCAGATGGCATGGAAGATGGATTGATGATCACCATACCAGAATGTTTCTCACCTTTGATGCTTGCTTCACCAAGCTGGCATTATACACCTGATGAAAAGGGCTGTTACACTGCCATCTATTGGAATTCTTAATATTTTTTTAACATTTTCAATAGTCGCCTCTTACAACAACAACCATGAGACGAAATTGTTCAATCCTGGGCAATATGTGTCAGTCATGACCCAACAATATCACATAGCAATTATTTGTCTATGTACAAAAGCCTACATGAGAAATTCTAAAGAACTATTTTAGTATTTTATATAACAAAAAACCGGCCAATAGCGTGTCGAGCCACGCTCAGTGTAGGGTTCCGTAGTTTCCCGTCCGTCACAATAAGTGTTCCCACTTATGAGTTTAAAGGTGGGTATCCATTATATTCGCGCTCCAGCAGCGCTCCGCGCTCTTGCAACTGCTCCCGGTAGTGGGTACGTGCGCGAACATGGAGCGTGCAACATTGCAGGCTCAGCGGCAGGTGCTCCGACTCGTGATGGTTTTTAGTGCGAACACAAAGGGGAGTGCAGTGTGTCAAAGGGGAGCGCATGTAGAAGTGCGCGCGACGCATCCATTGGAGCAGTTGCAGAGGCGCGGAGCGCTGCTGGAGCGCGAACATAGTGGTAACCCAACCTTAAAAGGCTATTTGTTACGGAACTCTAATAATTACTGAAAACACTAAAAACGGGCCCACAAAGGATGGTGATAACTAAAAACTGTTGTTTCCATCCAAGTTCAAAATGATTTTCCTAGAAAGTCCAAAGTTCTACTTTTCAAATTTTTTTCATATTTTCTAAACTTATGGTTCATAAGTTAGGGGGGGGGGGGGGACACACATTGTTTTTTACTTTTGGAGCGATTATTTCCGAAATTATTGACATTATCAAAAAATGATTTTAGTAAACCCCTAGTAATTTTTAAATACCTTTCCAACAATATATCACATGTTAGGGTTCAAATTAAAAAAAAAATCACTTCCCACTTTACATATAGGGGGGCTACCCTAATAAAACATTTTTTTTCCAATTTTACCACTTTGTCGGCGTGTTTGATACACATATTGGTACCAAATTTCAGCTTTCTAGTGCTAACAGTCACAGAGATTAAGCGAGGACGGACAGACGGACATGGCGAAACTATAAGGGTTCCTAGTTGACTACGGAACCCTAAAAATCAACTAACAATTTCCTCTTATTGCTTTATAAAAAAGGTAAGTAGATATAGTAGTTTTGTATTCATAAAATCATAAGACACATTGGTATTATTATCAAGGTTGTTGGTAATCTCTTTATGTTGTCTAAATATTTACATTAAAAGTTAAAACTATATTGCTACATAACTTAAGTGGTGGAATTTTTTCTCTAAATTTATATGGGACTACCACTGAAGTGTTAAATATTTACTAATAAAACAATCATCAACATTGGTTCACAATTGAAGAAGATATTGCATAACATACATACTAAAACAATACATCCTGCCAACATATTCAAACTATACATAGCTGCAACATGGGTCTACCACATATAAAAAAAAATTAAAATAATTTAATAGATTAAGATGAAAAGACAATCATAACAACACCTAGTTTCATGAATGTATTGTTTAGATTTCATTATGATTATAAATTACTCGTGTAAGTAAATTGACATAATAGTGATGTGTATTGCAATAAGTTAATTCGAAAGAAACTTCTCTAAGAGAAAATATTATTACAAGTGGTAAAATTAAATATTTTGTACGACCAATTTCAATATAAATTAAATTAAAACATCATCAATATAGTCGAAGTCAATTAAATATACATTATTAAGGATAACTCAAAAACCACTTGTCAGATCTTGATCAAATTTATATGGGACCACATCAAACAGGAAACATCATAATCGGTTCACCTAGAAAACACTTTTCTAAGTGAACCTATTTTGTTGAGGTAACACACATAAAAAAATCAGTTGAATTCTGTACTACCTTCTTTTTGAAGTCTGTTAAAAATTCGAAAGTATTTTCATGTCAAAATTTTTACAACTTAGTAATTAAAGTCAAGAGTATAAAGATTGCTTTATTTTATTCTCTTTTTGAATTTAACGCTATATATATATATATATATATATATATATATATATATATATATATATATATATATATATATATATATATGTGTGTGTGTATATATAAAACAATTGCTGTCATTTAGTCTCGCTAAAACTCGAAACTGGCTTAACCAATTCTGATAACAAAAAATTGTGTTAGAGTGGGTCACTGAATGGTTTATATTTACAATTGACCTTTGCAGGTGGCACTTCTGTCGAGAAATCACCCATGCAAAGCCGGGCTTTTTGTTTAAAATAAAAAACATATTATAACTTTCCATAAACTCATAAATGATACTAGATAATTCTAACTGATAAGAGCATGATGACATGTAGGATATGATGTTTATTACTTTAATTGTATGTTTGAATTCCTGTTTGTCATTATTTGTTAATTTAAATAAACTGAATACTACAATCACAGCAAAGGCTATAATAAACAGTTTTCATACATTGCTATATTAACAATTGTAAGATCTAAATAAAATATATTGTGCATTTCTAAACTTACCCCACATGAACCTGATCTTTGTGACATTGTTTCAGACTCTATTTCTGAATCTGTGCTAAGTCCTTCAGTACCATCATGAGACAAAGCTTGCGGTACATCACTATCAGATAAATTCGATGATAACCTAATCGGCTCATATGCACCAAGATTGCCACCGAAACTTCTCTCTCTTTTAGATAAATACTGTTCTTTTGGTGAATTTGATAACTGTATTAAATCAGCGCTAGCATCAGAATTAAGCGCCCATGTAAATCGTGGAAGTGGAAGATCCAAAGGCAAAGTCAGAAGTTCGGGTTTTATTGATATATTTGTCTGATGTGCTGCTATCAATTTGAGTGCAGAGTAAAACTGTTTTCTATTCAAATGATTGAGAGACGCACAGTTGTTTGGAGCCACGCTGATATCCATGATCTGTAACGCATAATTAGTGCGAATAATTGTTCACAGACAGATAATATAGATTATGCCTATTTTATTTACCTGCCGTAAAACATCGTTTGGTACGTTTGACGACCTAAACAACTCTGTGGCTTTTAAAATCGGTATTTTCCCATTTGATTCCTCGTCGCAACACAAAAACAAGTCACCGAAATATCTCATTTCAGTCTCTGTCAAATTGAGATCCTCCATTATAACAAAAAGCTCTATTATTTCTTCCTTTATTCACTATTATTCTTTAAAGTAAAATAGCCAAAAATATTTATAACCATTATCTGTTAATGTAAATCATATTAATTGATAAACAGACGGATTTGAAAATTTATAATTACAAATTTTACACGAAGCAAAAGAATATGTCATTGACAGTTTTGACAGTTGAATAAAGTTGCGCACAGAGAATTTTTTTTGGAGTATATGGCCTGGTATCTAGACCTTTAGTCAAAAAGTACTTTTTGTTGTGCTCCTCAGGGCTGCCAGCAGAGCCAACTTATTTGTCATAATACAGCCACCCGAGGATGGGTCCCTGAAATTATTCATAATTATAGAAGTAATCTGCAAAAAATACACTTTTTTACTTTATGTGCTAACAGATATGAATAAAAAAAAATTGCGCGTGTAGTTTAGTACATACGTACGAAATGGAATTTCTTTATAACATACTAGTTTTTACCCGCGGCTTCGCCCACACGGCACTGGGAAATGAACTATCCATTGCTTTTTGAATTGAAAGAAAACTGAGTTTTATAGATTTGTCAGAGATGCAGCCATTAAAAGGAAACTGAGCAAAATTGATTCGTCAGCCTATATAAATGTTTAGAAACGCAGCATATAGGAAAGCATGAAAATAGCCTGTTTATTCCAAATGGAAATGGGATATTTTTTTAATTAAAGGAAACTGAGCATAATTATCCGTCAGGGATGCAGACTTTTGAAAGGAAACTAAGCCAAATAAAAGATCCGTCAGAGATGCAGCCTTTTGAGTTGAAAGGCAACTGAGCTTAATAGGTCCGTCAGAGGTGCAGCATTTGGAATCCAAGATGTGCCACACGCAGCCTTGTCTCCTTACATAACCGAGGAGCATTTAAATTTCTTATTAGCATGACTGGGACGCCTAATTTTAATTGAAGCTTATGTGAGGGCACACCTGACAACTCTAGAGAATTTAGAAACTCTACGGGATATGAAGTGCTCTGTTCTGTGTTCATAACTGTGTCTACTGACAAATACTCTGTTATTTCTCCTGCTACTTCGCTTAATATAACTGAATTTATTTTGTTAACGCTCTTGTTTTTTGGAGCGAGAATCGCCCTTTCACATAACCATTTGTCTTCATGCATGTTGTTCGTTAAATCTGAATAAACGCTCTCAATTAATTCGGAATGACTCTGTACTAAATTACAAAAATCTCTCGTCAATTTAACGCAGCCCTCAGCATCTGTTTCCAACCGCCCATCGCCAATTTTTAATAGCGTGTCATCATAGTTTCCAGCATTGATATCACAAATGCACTCTCATATTCGTAGTTAAACTGAATTTTGTCACCTTGTTCCGTAAAATAGACGACTTGAGGCATGCTTTAATTTCATCTGCAGGTGTACCCTTTTGAATGACAGGTAAAGTTTGGTGAAAGTCACCAGCCAGTAAAACCACCATTCCTCCCATTACATCCTGCAGCGTTCGATTTAGATTCAATTCTACAGCTTTTTTATGCGACATTGGACTTTCGCCCCACACTAAATTATACCTCGTACACTATTTTTGCTAAAGTTGCAGATCGGCGATTCTTCCTGGGCTAGATTTAGAGGGAGTTTTAAAACAGAATGTGCAGTGCGGCTCCCGCTTAGCAGCATGGCCGCTATACCGGAGGAAGCTACGGCCACAGCAATGTTTTTATCTTTCCATACTTGCGCTAATAAAAAATTTAACAAAAATGTCTTCCCAGTTCCTCCAGGGGCATCTAAAAAGAAAAGTGCACCATTTCCAGATTCAATTTGTCCTAATACTTTGTCAAAAACTCGTTTTTGTTCGGGACGCAGGCGGGGTACAAATTCGGCTACTTGCTGCTGCAAAGCTGGTATATCGTAGTTTGTTTCACGTATAATTTCATCACTTAGTTCATTTTCGATTGTTCGCTGAGGGCTTATCATTCCAACGTCGCTTAATTTTTTGCCTACCATTGCCATTACTTTATCTTTAATTTTTCCAAGTTCTTCATTATAAATGTGTTCATTGTATGTCATGTTCGCGTGTGTCTGCTGTAATCTTCGCAAAATATCTTCCGCCATGTACTCTTTATATTTGTCCCACAATTCATGTGCATTAGATAGCCCGCAAGATGATATGAGAGTTGCATAAAGATTCCTAATTTTGGCTGGTGACTGGCACTGCACAGCTTCCTCCATGGTTTCATCCCAGTGATTATCGTTTTCTAAAAGATGCAGAGCTTCACATGCTTCTCTATAAGTTGCGCATTCCTGACCATTGGCAGATTTAAGGTCTTTATATCCTCTAGGACCCCGAACATGGTGCAGCAGCAATCGTAAACAGAAACATTCAAAATTAGTTTCATGGACGGTATTACACACGACCAAGGGCATCTGATGACTTTACACCGGGCCAATTTGCAACAGGCGCGCCTTGAATACGGCGTTTCCACTCCTTCCTAGATGTGTTCCAAGTATAATAGCGGGGACTTCAGAATACAACAACGTTTTTGCAAAGGGGTCGGTTTGGCAAAGTTGAAAGAAGGCTGCTAGTGTAGTTTTTGGCGGTGATGCAATTTTTCTTGGAATTTCTTTCGGTGAAATATACACGCTCTCCATTTTCTAAGTGCACAGCAAGGTGAGTAACTGTTGGGTGCCTTTCGTGTAAAGGGAAGCCAAGGAGACGCCACGCTGCCTCGTTCCTGCTGACATAACGCCCTGCTTGAAAGGTCTGTACTTCATTAACGAGATTTGCCTCACCTTCACTCCTGAGATTAAATATTGCTTGGTCGCTTCCTTTTTTTTATGTACTTACAGATATACTTGATTGCGCGGACAGAGCTACATGCTTCTACATTAATGTGGGCATTAAACATTTTACATAGAATGGGCGAATACAGGACAATCCAGCTGTTATCTAAGGTTTCGAACGCTCCAGAGCGGGATTTGATTGTAACTTTCCTGCCACCATATTCGGAAGCTCTGCGTTTGTATAAACGGTAGCCATTGTCATTGTGCACTGTTTCTTTTAATAACTGTTTAGGGAATTTCTTTGTACATTTTCCTTCTTTCATACATGGCGATATTGAATTTCGTGCTCCACATGGACCGTGAATCATATTTCGGACGATGATATCATACAATTCTTTGTCTTGCTGAGTCCGGAATCTCGGCGCTTATTATGTCGTACCAGGCGGTCCCATAATGAACTGGCCTGATATAGTTCAACGTGACATGTCGCTACATGTTGTGTTGCATTAAATAGTACGTTTATCGTGCACTTAATATAAGAAACGTGCATCGACATGAAATGCTTAGTCTTAGTTTAACAGGCATTTGAATAACGAGAGTCGCGTATTTTTTCAAAATGTCGAAAACTGAGTATCGAAGTGTCATAAAGTTTCTGTTTAAAGAAGGTTTATCCCCTGCCCAAATAAAAGAACGATTGGATGGCGTGTATAAGGAGTCTGCCCCCTCCTATAGCACTGTGAAAAATTGGGTGAAAGAGTTTCGCCTCGGGAGAGAAACCGTCGAAGACTTTGGCCACGACGGTCAACCTGTGGAAGTGCTCACTCCCGAAACGATTGCTCTTATCGAAGAGGAGGTTCTGAGTGACCGCCGTTTGAAGATTAGAGAAATTGCAACAAGGCGTGGGCTCTCTAAGAGTACCGTTCATCGCGCGATCCATGAACATCTTCACATGAAAAAAGTGAGTGCAAGACGGGTACCGAAACTTCTTTCAGCGGTACAGAGACAGGAAAGAGTGCGCTGCGCTTCGGAGTTTTTGGATCTTTGTGGCGAAAATCCAGACTGCGATCGAGCGGCTAGTGACTGGTGATGAAACTATGATCTTGTATTATGATCCACAAAGCAATCGCGAGTCAATGGAATGGCGTTATAAGGGTGAAAAGCCCCCTAGAAAGGCAAAGGTGCAACAATCGACTAAAAAACTGATGTGCACAATATTTTGGGATTTTCAAGGCATTTTGATGGTGGATTTTAAAGAACGTAATACAGTCGTGAACTTCGAATATTATGCTTCTTTAATATATAAATTACGAGACAAGATAAAGGAAAAACGAAGAGGCAAGCTGTCTAAAGGTGTCCTGTTGCTCCATGACAACGCCCCTGTTCATACCGCTGGTGTTTCGAAGGATGCAGTTCGTCAATGCGGGTTCACAGAAGTTCAATATCCACCTTACAGTCCAGACATGGCCCCGTCCGACTATTATTTATTTCCAAATTTAAAGCGGGACTTAAGAGGAAGAAAATTTTCAAGCGATGAAGAGTTGCAGGCGGCCGTCTTCAGTCATTTTGAGGATAAAAAATGTGATTATTTTTATAAAGGTTTAGAGATGTTGATTCACAGATGTCAGAAGTGTGTTAGTATTCATGGTGATTATATTGAAAAATAAAATTGGTTTCGTTTCATTTCCTTCATTGGTTCATAGTAAGGCCAATTCATTATGGGACCGCCGTATATTTGGCTGGGCCGCAACTTCTCTTTAAGCCATATTAGAATGTGGGCATGCGGTAATCCTCTTTTTTGTCATTCAATTGAATACATGAAGCACTGCACCTCCGAAAATTTTCCCTTTGCTAATTACATACATTAATTTTTGTACTTTTAATCTAAATACTCTAGCAACTAAATCGTGTCTGTCAGTACTTTTTTGGCCCGGCATTAGCTCCTCGGTTATTTCTTTCCATGTGGGGTTGCAAGTAAAAGTAACAAATAGATCAGGTCTTCTGTAAGTTCTTACATAGGCGAATGCGTCTTGTGTGTGCTCATGTAGGTAGCGGGGACTGTTAACGAATGATGAGGGCAGAATTACCATTTTACCTAAATCTCTGGGGTTTACATTAGCATCTCTAGAAACTGCATCTTGTAAATGTATATAATTCTCACCGCGCAGCTTTTTTTGATTTAAAGATATATAACGGAGACGTTCATTTTCTACCTTCACATACATGTCTACCAAAAATTGATGAAATAATTGTCTACACCGGGCTAAGAGGTTAAAATCATTTTCTCGCAACATCATATGATACGCATAAAAATCCATACATGATACTTTTTTGTTCGGAGTAGGCTCCTTTGTTACCGGGTTAATGAGTGGAATTTGAAAAT
This sequence comes from Parnassius smintheus behrii, assembly GCA_036936625.1. Lineage (NCBI taxonomy): Eukaryota > Metazoa > Arthropoda > Insecta > Lepidoptera > Papilionidae > Parnassius > Parnassius smintheus. Next base: position 14,603,961 of record JAUPFT010000020.1, on the reverse strand, counting down.
GATAACCCTCTTGTCCTTTGCAATAAATCAATGTTTATTGCAGAGCGTCATAAAACTTGTGTGTATCGGCTACCCGTTGCACCGTATCATCACGTGCTCGCAAGACAATGTCTCGTGAAGAAAATTGATCACCACTAATTACGGCTGCTATTTCGTTTATCAAAGGTGCATTGTAGCGCCTTTCATGCTCTCCTCAAGGGGTCCGATCTGCATGAATGACGACTTTATAATCATCTTCAGGTAGGTTTTCTAAAGCAGTTTTAAATGTTTTGACTAAAATGTTACGTTCATGCAAGAATCTTTGAATTTTGAACACTGTGTCTCTCTCAACTCCCTGGATAAATGGGCAGCGACGGTCTACCTCAATTTCTTCGTCACCCATAAAATATACTTGTAGAAATTTATGCTGTTCGTTTTCAGCTGGAAAAAGTGAACCTATTCTATGTTAAATTTGCCCTTGCACCGTAAGTGTAGGCGAAAATCCCGGTATTATCATTTTTCGGTCAACTCCGAAGGCCATCATTTGAAAGCATGAGTTATATTTCCGGATCCTGTTTAAAAAGCGCCGTGACTCATTAGCATCATATAAAAAGAGAGTTTTCAAAGGTTCTTCTGGTTCCCCAAGTAACGGAAGAGACACTTTGCCATTAGAACAGCACATGCCTGCGGTCTCATCTTTCCATTTTAAAGTGCTGCAAAATTGACACGCCTTGTCCATCAGTCCGATAACAACTAACCTGTGATTTTATAATCAATCAACGGATCATAATTGAATGCTGCGTCATTAAAAACCGACTAATTGTTTCTCTGAAAATTTTGTCGAGGTTCAGCTTGGAGCTGTGCATTTGCATCTCTTCGCACCTGTGCCTGTTCTGGTGTTTCAGATGCCCTTATATTGATTAGATTGACGTTCAACTTGCTCAATGAGTCTGTGTTGAGTTTCATCAGGTGTTTCCGTGGCTCTTAAGGCGGCCTGACGTTCCGCTTGTTCGAATAGCCTTTGCTGACTTTGAGCAGGTGTTTCAGTAGCTCTTAAAGTAGATTGACGCTCTGCCTGTTTAAGACACCTTTGCTGACTTTGATCAGATGTTTCAGTAGCTCTTAAAGTAGCTTGAGGCTCTGCCTGTTCGAGACACCTTTCCTGACTTTGAGAAGGTGTTTCAGTAGCTCTTAAAGTAGCTTGACGCTCTGCCTGTTCAAGACGCCTTTCCTGACTTTGAGAAGGTGTTTCGGAAGCTCTTAAAGCAGCCTGACGCTCTGTCTGTTCAAGACGCCTTTGTTGACGTTGAGAAGGTGTCTCAGATGCTCTAAAAGCAGCCTGACATTCTGCTTGTTCTTGCCTTCTCAGTTCAGCATCTTCTAAAGATTCTAGCGATTGAGCTAATCTTTTCGCTTCTCTTTGAGAAGATACTCTTGAAAAGCTGGACTTACGATTGCGAGGTATTATGAAGTAACAAAAAACCTATTTATAAAAAAAACGTTAAAATACCTAAAAGGAATTAAATTTCTTAGTATATATATTTCATAGATAGCCAAAAAAAAAATCGAATCAACTTAAACCAAATCACAAAACAAATCGCAGAAAACCGAAATCGAAAGCAGTAGTCAATATAAATATATCCAACGAAAAAAGAAGTAAGTGTATAGGTACCGTATACACTATCTATACTATTAATATTCCTTTGAAATATTGTTAAACAACCTAAAACAACGAAAACCAATTCACGTTTCTAAATAAACAAAATCCAAAATCAAAGCCAGAGTCTAAATATGTATAAAGGAATACCAACCAAATCAACAAAACCGATCAAAGAAAATACACAAATCCGAAAATGAAAGCCAATATAAATCCATTCAAGCTTAACCAAATCACAAAGCAAATAACAAACAACCGAAATCGAAAGCAGGTAGTCGGATAAGCTACGAAATAGAAACAATTTAAGCGTATAGGTACCGTATGCACTATAATTGACGCGCGTCACAACGGCGGGCGTTAAGTACATGTCAGGAAACATTTCGTTACCACGTTTTAAAAACCTAGTAACGACATCTAGCGGAATCAATTTAAACTATGTATACGTTAGTTAATAAGAATTCTCAAAAAATATTTTTCCTATAATTTTGCACAATTTCAATCATTCATAACCACATATAAGAACTGTATTCATTTCCGTTCAATAAATATTACCAAGGCTTATTAATAAGGCTTACTAAGAACTGTTTCTACCACAGTTAAGTAATAGTTAAGGGTGAAAGCGTGACAGGTGGTGATAGTATTTCTGATCCTTACCTATAATCACGCCTGTAACCCTTGTGGGGTAGGCAGAGCATCAACGGATTACTTAATATCGTCTGCGAGGTTATCGCCTATACTGTGAATTACAATGCACCAAAACGTTTGAAGAAAATCAGCTAGTGAATTTTATGTTTTTTATCGCTCTCTTTCCGGTCCTGCGTGGAAAAATACAGATCCATACATTTTCTATCTTAATTTTGGTAAAAAGACATAATAATCCAGATATTCTGACCTTCTGTGTTCGTCCATCGTAACGTCGTCCGTCTTGTAGAATCACGGTGGCGCCACCTAGCTGAATTTAATTTTGCGAGTGACATAGGCTACTTTTTTCCCCGCGGAAAAACATCTCATTCCCGTTCCCCTTCTTTCACGTCGCAACAGAGCGTCGGCATGGCATGAATTTTGGTATTTCATTTCCGCGGAAATGAACCTTTTTCCCGTGTTTTTTGTTCCCGTGGGAAATATTCTATTTTCCCACTGGAACGGGAATGTAATGTTTTTCCACGGAAAAAGTAGCCTATATCACTCTACAGCCACCGAACTATCCCATACCAAAATTCATGCCATGCCGACGCTCTGTTGCGACGTGAAAGAAGGACAAACTTTTGCGACATATTCTATTTTCCCCACGGGAATGAGATGTTTTTCCGCAGAAAAAAGTAACCTATGTCACTCTACAGCCTCCGAACTATCCCCATACAAAAAATCATGCCATGCCGACGCTCTGTTGCGACGTGAAAGAAGGGCAAACAAACAAACACACTTTCGCATTTATAATATTAAGTATGGATATGGATCATTCTTCTTGTATGTAATATTTTACATGAGCACGTTAAACGATAGTAGGTATACTTATGCACGCCCGGCGGTGAAACATTACAAGAAAACACGACGTTTTGTTCTTTAATACAATACTCTATTTCTCCACTACGTCGATAAATAAGATTCACTTCATACAATGCCTGCTTGTTATCAACGGTTATGAAACGATTTCGCAGGTATGGGGCCTAGTATATACGCAGTAATCTATGTATGGGGCCGTTACATAAAACAGATATATGCAGACTTTTTGGCCACTATGAGTTATACTAGTCTTTATGACACAATGTTTTATTTTATGGCAAACAGATCTTGTGGAACGATTAGTTATTTTGCAGTTAAAAACCCTCAAAAAGTAGACATACATTTATAATTAAATTATAATCAAACGCCTAGATAAAATTCTTGCATCGCACGCATAATGTCATACTGTTTAATAAAATAATAGTACAAATTCACTAGATTCCATCAACGACCCGAAACAACTCATTCAATACATTTTAGAGAATAATTTGGAAGAATCCAAATGTTTTTAAAGCAATTAGAATCATGCTCACAGTTCCCGTCAGTACAGCTTCCGCTGAGAGAAGCTTCTCAAAGTTAAAATTGATTAAGACCTACTTGAGAAGCACGATGAGTCGAGAGAGATTATCTTCGTTAGTAGTTCTATCAATTGAAGCTGAAATAGCATCTGGTATTAGCTATGATGTAATCCTGAAAAAGTTCAGTGAGGCCAAAAGCCGAAAAGTTCGTGTATTTTAACTTCTATTTATGTAAATTTTGTCATCATTTGATAAGCAATAAAACTTGATTAATAACAATAAAATGTTTAATAAAATTTGTTGATAATATTATTTTAACTATAATTCGGCTTACATAATTTAATATTTTCTTAATTGGGAAAAAAGGAGGCTTCGCGAACCTAATTTCGCCGAGGTCCACGTGAGATCTAGCGCCGCCACTGACGAGCGGAGTAATGATATCGATGAGTGCGTGAGCGCGTGGCGACCACCCGAATTATGGTACCTATGCGCCCTCGATGGCGTATGAAATAAATAATAATAAATAACGGCTGCTGATTCATTTTAAAGTGCTGCATTGCATTGTATTGGATTAATAGTTGAAATATAAAGGCTGTTACTTCTCTGTCATCCGATTGCTACCTACCATCGTGTAATAAACAAAACACAACAAGTAAGTGATTGCGCGTATAACATTGAATTTAAAAAATAAATATAGTATAATAAAATACTTATTTATAAATACGATCAATGAGCTGTGCTAGATTTATTGACGACACTATTACAATCAGTATTTTACCTTCAGTTGATCGACAAGTACTAAATTTTAGTAAATAATAAACATAAACAAACTAGTTAAGTTAGTTACATATACCTATGATATGAAGATCGCTGACTACTACACCTAGAGCAGTTGCTATGTAAACCAACAGGAATGCAGGCGCAGCAATTCAAGCCACGTGCCGGATGCATAAAATATCACGTACTCACTTACACAAGGCTCATTCTGTTAGATTAATTAGTTATAGTAACATAATTTGTAATTTTATTTCAAATATATTTTATAAGTAAATTTGGTTTTTTTTCGAACCTCCGGCCGCAGCTAACGTAATTAGTTTCGGAAGCGATGCTGAATATTTTTTTTTTTACTACAAGTATGTCTCGATTATATTTACTATTATTAAGTACATCACAATAATTTATTAAAACTATTTCAGTGCAATACTTACTTCCTTAACTAAGTGATTACATGACTACGATGAGTTCTATAATGAATCTAATTCTAAATGCAACGGCTTATATGGATGGTCAAAACAGTCTGTTGACTGAAAGTAGACACCTTGGTTTAACCAGTGATAACAATTTTACATTTGAGTCGGCGTCTTCTGTAACATTAAACTTCATAATATGATTACAGTAATCTAATATCAAAAGCTTTATCGGCACAATTCGTGATCAACATGTTGTAAAATTATGGCTACTTGCAAATGTCGTGTTTATGAGTAATCTAAAATCAAAAGCTTAGTCAAGACATTTTGGAATAAACGGGTTGTTTTATGATAGTAAGGCTATTTCCAGTCGGTGTAACTAACTACACACATGTTTAGAACAAAACACTGTCGTGGAGAGAGATCGACGAGGGAGTTTTCGAATATAGCTTCATCTCTTTCGCACGCACGGTAACCATACGCGTGCTGCCGCGATCTGCGATTCCTGTGGGTAAGCGGGCGCGTATTTTTAACTACTCGTATGCCAACCGCCTCGCGAATGATAATATTTGTTCAGCGCGTCTCATTACGCGCTCTTGCCGCGCCCGGTCACGTGGTCCGTGTGCTGTACCCCTGGGTATCGGTCGAGTGGTTATGACCACAGTAAAACAAGAGTGAATAAAGTACTATTATTTTATTCTGTGGTCAAAGTTAAGTAAATGATGAGTAGTCCGATTTCCAAGTTGTGAATTAGGCCGGCCTCTGACGACCTTGCCGCCTGGAGCATAGGCCCCGGCTTGCCCCCCCCACTAGATCTGGGGCTGCATTATTGGACCACCGTCACATCGTGTTCTATATCGTACGCCTGCCTGACAGTGCCCACGGTCGTGAGAAGCAGCCCATCGCAACGTTGGTGTCTTAAGCGGCATCAAAGAAGTTTAGTTCAATCCTGAAGTTGAAGCGAACTGATTTTGGGGCACGATGGCGCAAATATGCTTGTTGATGTCCAGTTCCGCCTGAAGAGATAGCCAGACGCTACAAAAGTTATCACGATTTTGCTGATAGTCAGTTTGGGTTCCTATCAATTATTGGGAGCGCTCCACTGCATTATAGACGAAGTCATGCGCGTCTGCTCCTTGTCGGAACAAGCAGTACGCAGGTGTGGCGTGGCGTTTGCGATTAGTCTCGATATCGTCAACGTCTTTAACTCTCTACTCTGAGACACAATCAGGAGCGCCCATGCGATGAAAGTTTATAATGAACATGTCATACTACCAATCAAGCTGTAAAAATTGTAATTATTAATCTATATACTGTTTTTTTTCGTCTTTATCCATTTCCTAGCGAATACACAAAAAAATGAAAGCAAAGTTTTGATGATTCTATATGGATAAAGAAATATATTTTTTTTTCTTTTTTTTTTTTATTATATCTAGGTCATTGAGTTATACAAAATTAGAGAAGCAAACCACATTACCGCGCGTCGAAAAAGTAACCACTATCCTACCGACGCGACGTAGCTTTGAAATTACTCTTAAAATTATAGACTCTAACTCTATCAAAGGCTTTACCATGTCTTTATCATCCAATATTGCTTGTACACAATCATCTGAAATCCCTCTTTCACAATCATCTGGCATTCCTCTATCACAAACATTGCCAATAGTTAGGTATATCTCTTCTAAATCTCTTAACACGCATGTAGATAGCGATAATAATTTACAAAGATTCACAAAAATTTCAATCTCTTCGTCCTTATAATTCTACAGATTCAGGTCCTTTTATCGTTCATGTTCAAGTAAAAGAAGATTCTCATAATTCTGGTAAAACTTTAAATGCTATTTCATTTGATCACTTTTTGAAAACATTAAATGTACAAAATATAGTAAATAAAGGCCTAAAACGTATCGTAAATAAACGTAATTTTCTAAATTTATTGATGCAAATCTATTTTTAGAAAATCCATCTGTAAATGATAAATACAAAACGTTTATTCCATCCTTTTACGTATCTCGTATGGGAGTTGTTATTGTTATTATTTATTTCATTATTCAGGTAAGTACACCCATTTTGTTAGTACACTTAAAACTTAAAAACTAGGGGTTAGTAGATTCACAAAATACATAAATTATTACTACAAAAAATTATTATTTATTATTAAACATATTGGGTCTGGAACCCATATGCACTGTGTTCCAGTACCTCATCACAGGGCAATCTTGCCTTCCATATATGGAAGCTAGGAGGCCGTTGGTGCTGTCTCGCACGCGACGCATTAAGGAGGCTATTCTTTTGCGTAATATTGCTGCAAAACTGTCCACGCGTGCCTCAGAAAACATACGCGATGCGCTGCAAAAGCGTGGCAGCCCCAACAACATCCTGAATCCATTGTTGTACTGAACACGTAGCGCATTAAGAATTCGGCGAGTACACTTCGTCCACAGGCTGCAGGTGTAGAATGTCTGACAGTAAGCTTTGAATAACGTTATCTTAACTTCATTCGTACACCTAGCAAACCTGCGGGCAAGCATATTACACCTCACTGCCAACGCTCTACGTTCCCGTTCAACATCTAAATTGTCAGAAAGGTCCTCGGCGACCCAGTGTCTCAGATATCTGAATTTGGTGACTCTACTCAGTGTAACTCCTCCAAGTTTAACATGAGGAACAGACTTAGGTTTTCTATTTGCAGCCTTAAACACGAGTAGTTCACTCTTATTACAATTATATCTGAGATCATGAGCCGCCTCGTACCTTTCACAGATGCCCACTAGCGTTTCGAGGGCCCTGATCGAAAGACTCAGCAACACCATGTCATCGGCATAGCTTATATTATTAACAAAATGACCGTCAATAGAACAGCCGACTCCGGCATCACTGAGCTCCACGATCAGACCGTTGATATACAGGTTGAAAAGTTGAGGGGAGCTAAGGCCGCCCTGCCTCACACCGCACTCCAACCTGTACTCCGACGAATATGAGCCAGCCCACTTCACACAGTTAGCTTGGTTGTGATATAAAAGGTGTAACAAAAGATTGGACACCAGAAGAGATTATTTCTGAATTATCTACGTATCCAAACACCATTCCTGTATTAAAAGTAAGAAGATTAAATTACCGAGTTCGCAATGAAGACAAAGTCAGATATGAAAGCTCTGAAAGTGTCTTAACCACATTTGTCGGGCAAATTCTTCCCTCGAGGGTTTATTTATGCTCTTCTTCCATACCTGTTGAAATGTATAAGCTTCCAACGATTCAATGTTTTCAGTGCTGCAGATTTGGACATAATAAATATTTATGTCGTTCCAAAGCAAGATGCTCAAAATGTGGAGGTGATCACTCCTCTTCTTCTTGCGACAAAGATAATGGATCTTTTCGTTACTTATTTTGCTCAGGTAACTACAAAGCCACAGATTCTAGATGTCCTGAACACACAAGAAAATAATATTAAAATTGAAATGGCACAAAATTCTATCTCATACCTAGAAGCATCTCAAAAATATCCTCAAGTTTCTTCAAAATCATATGCTGATGTTTTGATTTCAAAAATCCCTGAAAATTCTTCGCTTTCTACTAATCCTATAAAAGGATAATTTTCCTTCCAACCCCGCTACATCTAATAAAACTTCTTATAAGAAATCATTACATTTCTAACATTACATATATAACACTACATGCCTAAACCATTCCGTCACCATTCACAAACAGGATACGACAAAATAAGTCATCAAAAAATTGTTGATAATTTTTCAATTCCGCAACCTGAGGATGGTTGTGCTCTTCGGGTTTTACCAGTTACATCACAGGGTAATTTTGATTCTGCAGAAAGCATTATAAATTTCCTTATTAACATAGTCATATCTTCGTATTCATCGAAGTTACCGTCCCACGTTGCGGCCTTACTAAATTCTATACCTAAAATTCTTCACGACATTCACTCTCACAAGGATCAATGGAATTTCAATTTCAAAGGATTCAATGGAATTGTAAAAGCATTTTAGATAAACGTACTGAGATTATTTATTTAATTAAAAAAATACAATGTGCGTATCGCTGCTATTTCAGAGACATGGCTAAAACCGGATTCAAACATCAGAGTCCCTGGTTTTTGTTTTGTTCGAAGTGACAGACCTGATGGTTATGCCGGATGTGCTTTGCTTACAAAAAATAATATAACTTATTCCATTATAGATGTTTATGATGAAATATTTGACTTTAATATTGTAGCAGTAGGAATTCAAAATATTACTTTCGTTTCTATTTATGTTCCCTCCCCTTCTGTCCATACGTTTCGCAGGATAAAAATTTTAATAGCCTCCTTACCCAAACCATTTATAATTCTGATAGATACGGCAGTTTATTAGTTGATATAATTGACGAACTTAACATTGGCGTCTTTAATACTGGTAAAATTACCAAACGCTCTCGTCCTAATGAGTCTAGAAGTGCTGTAGATTTATCAATTTGTACTCCTGATTTAACCTCTCTTTTAAATTGGTCAGTTTTAAATAGCTCTCACGGCAGTGATCATTATCCCATTCTGATTTCCTTTCCAAAGAAAGAGTTGGCAGAAATTAACAAAAAACCATGTATTAAATACAAATTAGACAGAGCAGAATGGAACCCGTACTTTTTATTTACAATGAAATTCTAAAAATCGCTCCTATTTCTGAAAATAATATAACTTCAATTGTTGAAGCATTTACAAACCTAATTATAAATGCAGCAATTGCTGTTAAAATTCTAAATAATAAGTGTAGGCCCTCCCCTCCATGGTGGGATCCGAATGTGCTGAGGCCATTCGTAATAGGAAAAAAGCCGAAAAACAATATATGTTAGACATGAGTTCGGAAAACTGTGAACTGACTAACTGTGGGAAGTGACTAAAAATACTCCTCGCACAAAAAAAAAAACAAGTTTGCATGCCTTTTGTTCCTCAACTTCTCCTTCAATACCTTCACCAGTTGTTTGGCGTAATAGCAGAAAATTGCGCTGTTGTGTACATCTTGTTCTTACAGTGGTGCCATTCCCTCTCAATCTATAAACACTTTTCTAGATAAACTTGCCTCCTCTTCTGCTCCTTTGAGAGAGGAGTTACCTCAAAGTATTCCATGTGATTCTTTTTTGATCCCTTAGAACGTTCATTTTCTTTATACGAATTAAAGATCGTCCTTTCTCACGTTCATGATTCAGCTCCTGGTTTAGACGGTATTCCATATTCACTACTTGCCAAATGTAATGATCAAATTTTATCCTATTATTTAAATATCATTAACGTTTTGTTTGACATAGGCTTGATCCTGACTCTTGGCGGACTCAAGTAATTATTCATATCTTGAAACCTGACAGAAATCCTAACGACAGCTCTTTCTATCGACCGATCGCTCTATTCTCAATTCTAATTAACACATTTGAACATATGATCAAGAACCGTCTTGAATTGTGTGTAGAAGTCATGGATTGTTATCAAATACTCAATAGTCATTCAGAAAAGGTAAAAGCACATATGACAGTCTTTCTATCTTCACCACAGATATTAGATTAGCATTTTCGAGAAATGAATTGGTCCTTGCTGCTTTCCTTGACATTTCTTCTGCTTACGATATTGTCAGACTTAACATCCTTAGAGAAAAGATGTTTAAGCTTAATATATCCAAAAAACTTAAAAATTTGATTATCAATTTATTTCTAGATCGATGTCTACATAATTAAATTGATGATAATCTAAAATATATTCGAAAGGTTTTCAAAGGCCTTCCACAAGGCTCTGTTTAAAAAAAAACATATAACATAAACACTCACGTCTGTCAACCAGAGGGGTAGGCAGAGACTACAGACTTCCATTTGGCACGATCCTGACACACCTCTCTCGCCTCCTTCACGCATACATGCTCGTCGGTTAAGGGTATTCCTAATTTGGCCCGTTTTTAATAAATCGCCAATTTGGTCGATAAATTTTCGCCTAGGACGTCCCTTTCCGACTCTGCCATTCACTTCTGCAACATAAATTTTCTTTGTCACTCTTTCCTTATTCATTCTTTCCACATGTCCAAACCATCGAAGCATTCCTTTCTTAATCCTGGTCACAACATCATCTTGCAACCCACACTCTTCTCTTATCACACAATTTCCTTACTCATATTATTTAACATACTCCTTAACGACCGCATTTATACTGCGTTCATTCTACTCTCGTGCTTCTTCTGCCACACCCAACTTTCACTACCATACGTCAAAGTAGGGACCAACACAGCATTGTGAATTGCCATACATGCCTTTTTCGACACATTTTAACTCTTCACAATAGAGTGCAGGGCCCCATTTACTCTATTTCCCGCATTCACTCGTCGTTCTATATCCTTGGCACATCTCCCATCTCTGCTAAATACGCAACCCAGATATACAAACATCTACTTGCTCGATCAACTCCCCTTCTATTCTTATTTCACATATCATCTTACTTTCTTCTCTTTCAAAAACCATAACTTTAGTCTTACTTGCGTTCACTTTCATACCCTCTTCTTTTAATGATCTGTTCATTAATGTAACTTCATTTGCAACTCGGACGCCGACGACGCAAGAATACCTTGATCATCGGCGTGCAAAAGGCATTTGACGGTTAACTCACCCATTCTTAATCCGCATTCTTCAACTTTCAAATTTTGCAAACAACTGTCCATAAATAGGTTGAACAGCTACGGGGAAGCCACACAGCCCTGTCTGACACCTTTATGGATGCCAAACCAGTCCGAGTAGATCCCGTTGATCCTAACACAAGCACTGGAGTCCCTATAAAGAGACTCCAATGCCTGTATCAAGCCAGCGCTCAACCTAAATGAGTTGCCATATGATATGATAAAATGAGTTAAAATACCATAGCACATCCCTATCCAATCTGTCATAGATCTTTTCCAAGTCCATGAACGCACAAAAAACCTTTTGGTTTTTGCCATAAACTTCTCCGCGATCATGCGCATGGAAAAGACTTGATCTGCACATCCCACTCCCTTTCTATATCCCGCTAGCACATCCCAAATTTTTCCATTAGTTTCTTTCATGGCCCTTTCAATTAGTACCTTAGCATACAGTTTTCCCATAATGCTAAGAAGGCTGATACGACGGTAGTTTTTACAGTCCTGCTGCGGCCCTTTTCTTTTATATACTGGGACTATTACGGCTTTGCACCAGTCTACCGGCACCCGCTTCCGTTCCCAGCATAAACTAAACAAGGTGTGCAGCAGGCCTGCCACCACTTCCTCTCCAGCCCTTAGCATTTCAAATGAAACTCTATCATATCCGGCAGCCTTACCTGCTTTCATGCTTTTCATTGCTTTCATTATTTCATCTATACTTATCTCGCTACCTTTTTCCTCTTCTTTCGAAATTTCTATTTCATTTAGTTTATACGTTGTCTCCTCACTCATAAATACGCTTTCAAAATATTTATTCCACCTCTTTAAGCTCAAAACTTAATCATTCAGAATATAGCCATTCTCGTCCCTTATAGCATTCATTATAGGCTGTTTTGAATGTCCCTTGGCAGTTCTTAATGGTTTCTAGAACATTTTAATATTTGCCTGGAAGTTATCCGATATTATTCTATCATTATTATCCGTTCTTTCTCGCTTTTTCCTTTCAACTACTTCTTTTACTCTCCTATTTAGATGTCTAAAGACTACCTTTTTTCTTTCAATATCATCATTCGTATCGCTAGAATTGCAAGCCTTTGTTGCTAGTAAATCTAGCCATGCTCTCTTCTTTGCTTCAACTTCCACACGTATCTCATCATCCCACCATAACGTATTATTTTTCCTTTCATTCTTTCTCTTACTAACACCACATACTTTGGTAGCTGCATCCACTGAACCTTTCTTAACATTTTGCCATACTGTTTTAATTCCTTTATTATACGATATTTATAAGTCAAATTTAGACCAGACCATTTCAAAGTGTAGAATTTTGCAATACGCTGATGATATCGTAGTTTATGTTAATGATAAATGTATAGAATCCTGTGCTAATGCGATAGAACAAGATCTCTCTATGGCCTCGTGGTTAGATGATCACGGACTAGAACTTTCCCCAAATAAAAGTAATACAGTATTTTTTTCGCGCAAGAGTTTTACCTGAAATCCAGGTTTGCCTTTTTGATTACACGCTCGTAAATATTCAGCAAGTTAAATTCCTTGGTGTAATTCTTGATATGTAATAAATTTTCCGGCATGCCTCATATCATTTACACCCAAAAAAATGCGAAAAAATATAAACATTCTAAGAGCTTTGTGCGGGGTATGGTGGGGCGCTCATCCATATCCTTTAAAATTAATTTATAATGCAATTATAAGAAGCCGATTGGATTATGCCTCATTTCTTCTTGAACCAGCTTGTAAAAAAGGATTAAAAATATTAGATATCATTCAACACAAGTCTTTAAGATTAATTATAGGCGCTATGAATTCGTCGCCTATCAATGCCTTGCAGATTGAATGCGGTGATCCTCCACTTTTTATTTGACGACAATATTTATCGGGTTCTTCAATTTTCCAACCATCCATTAATCCCTAAAATTAAAAGAAAAAAACGTCGTGTACACCCGACCGTGCGGCTGTTTTAAATCGAAGCTCTGTAGATTTTTTTTAGTAATTAAACGAAAAGTTACATATTAACAGCTAAATTTTATATATATATATATATATATATATATATATATATATATATATATATATATATATATATATATATATATATATACACGTGAAGCTAAGATCAAGTACCGTTAGAAAGTAAATTAAATTTTATAGTAAACAATTAAGTGACGTGATATTATCAAAAGTAACTTAAAAACTTTAATCGTTGTGAATAGTAATTGTGACGGTATTTACAAGTGAAATAGCTATTGTGACTCAGCCGTTCATAATAAAGGTCAATGAACTACCTGATTGTCATTCCATTGCAATCACAATATAAACAGAAATTTCGAAGACTAGCATAAGTGACGCGTGGTTTATTTATTGAGGGCACGGTCTGCAAACGAGATAGGCTTCAAATTCTCGAATAAATTTTTTATTTTTATTCTTTTTGAAACTTAAATCTAGCTTTTGTAAAATTGTCTAATATCTTTTTTTTAAACAAATTTTATAAAAAAGTATAACAATACAACATGATCCCCATACAAAAAATCGTGCCATGCGGACTTTCTGTTGCGACGTGAAAGAAGGACAAACAAACAAACACACTTTCGCATTTATAATAGTATGGATACTTCATTATTTAACACTTTGGTAAATCTTAAAATTCCTCTACCTACAGAAATTCGGTCTCATTTAATTTTTTCTAAAAAAAGTAAAAATGTTTTCAATTGAGGACCTTGCAGCAAAAGAGGGGCAGATCCAAATTTTAACCGTTACCTTTTTTTTCATCTACATTTTAAACAAAAAATTAGCTATGGTTTGGTGTATTTAGGAGGCAAATCCGACGACAAACAAGCGCGCTGTAACAAAATTTGGATCTGCTACCTTATTCTGTTTGGTGCAAGAAGGGAGCAGGTCCGGACCTGCCTCCTTCTTGCAACAAATGAAATTATTATTTATTACATCATTTGTAAACAAGTCAGTGCACGTTTTGTGCTCGGCCCGAAAGGACATGCGTATTATTCTTTTAAATAATTGTTTTAAGTTTGATACGTTAAGTGTGTATTAAAATGAGTGACACTGAACCGTTTAGTAGCGGCTCGTCAGATATTTACCAGCCGCCTGTCTACGAGTCATGTTCAACCAGTGCAGATGATGATGGAAGCGATGTTGGTTTGTTGACATTTCAAAACCAAACTAATAAGGCGAACGATAAAGGTATGAATATTTTGGATGAATTTAATACAGATAATCCATGCCCATCGACGAGTGGCATAGCGCCGAAAAAAAGAAAATTCGCGAATCCATCACTATGGAAACGGAATGTAATAAAGAAGTCTATTGCTACTGGAAAGGGCTATTTAAACTATAAAGGATTGTCAACTGAACGTCAATAACGGTTTTACGCGTTTTTGGTGTCATTTTAATTATTTTAAGTTTTCTTGTAATATTCTGATTACATTCCTTATATATTTTAGTATATATTAATAATATTTATTTGCATTTTCATATTGTATCTCATTTAGCGACAATCTCATACTATCACAAAATAGTTTAACGTAGCCTTAGTCTCTCGGTCGCCATGTCTAATCCAATTCCGCCTAAGCCACCGGATCCGAATTATTCTGACACTAACATTATTTCCTCACCAGCTGCTTATGTGGAAATTGAAAATGATTTAGAAGGTTCATTTAAAAAACCACGGCAGTCATTATCGCAAGAAATTTTTGATGACAACTTCAAAATTATTTCAAACAAAAAGAAAAGAAAACATAAAACGAAGGAAAGGAAGAAGGAAGAGCATGCTAATCGGGTTGACATAAATATAAGAATTTCAGCTTTTTCCACCAATTCCTCATTCTCAGAATCGGTATTACTTCATCATCTAAAATTAAAATTGTAGGCTCTAACTCTATCAAAAGCAATATGTCAGGACAACGTGCTTATGAATCTCCCATGACTTTATCATCCAATATTGCTTGTACACAATCATCTGAAATCCCTCTTTCACAATCATCTGGCATTCCTCTATCACAAACATTAAATTCTGCCAATAGTTATATTTCTTCTAAATCTCTTAACACGCATATTGATAGCGATAATAAAAAATAGTCACAAAGATTTCAATCTCTTCGTTCTTATAATTCTACAGATTCAGGTCCTTTTATCGTTCATGTTCAAGTAAAAGAAGATTCTCCTAATTCTGGTAAAACTTTAAATGCCATTTCATTTGGTCACTTTTTGAAAAAATTAAATGTACAAAATATAGTTAATTGAGGCCTAAAACGTATCGGGAGAAATAGAATAACGGTTGAATTCTCTAAATTTATTGATGCAAATCTATTTTTAGAAAATCCATCCGTAAATGATAAATATAAAACCTTTATTCCATCATTTCATGTATCTCGTATGGGAGTTATAAAAGGTGTACCAAAAGATTGGTCACCAGAAGAGATTATTTCCGAATTATCTTCGTATCCAAATACCATTCCTGTGTTAAAAGTAAGAAGATTAAATTACCGAGTTCGCAACGAGGACAAAGTCAGATATGAAAGCTCTGAAAGTGTCGTAATCACATTTGACGGTCAAATTCTTCCCTCGAGGGTTTATTTATGCTATTCTTCCATTCCTGTTGAAATTTATAAGCTTCCAACGATCCAATGCTTTCAGTGCTGCAGATTTGGACATACTAAAGATTTATGTCGTTCCAAGCCAAGATGCTCAAAATGTGGAGGTGATCACTCCTCTTCTTCTTGCGACAAAGATAATGGATCTTTTCGTTGCTTATTTTGCTCAGGTAACCACAAAGCCACAGATTCTAGATGTCCTGAACACACAAGACAAAATAATATTAAAATTGAAATGGCACAAAAGTCTGTTTCATACCTAGAAGCATCTCAAAAATATCCACAAGTTTCTTCAAAATCATATGCTGATGTTTTGATTTCTAAATTTCCTGAAAATTCTTCTCTTTCTACTAATCCTACAGTGGATAATTTTCCTTCCAACCCCGCTACATCTAATAAAACATCTTATAAGAAATCATTATATATTCCTAAACCATTACGTTACCATTCACAAACAGGATACGACAAAAAAAAACATCAAAAAATTATTGAAGATTTTTCAATTCTGCAACCTGAGGATGGTTGTGCTCTTCGGGTTTCACCAGTTACTTCACAGGGTAATTTTGATTCTGTAGAAAGCATTATAAGTTTCCTTATTAACATAATCATATCTTCGTATTCGTCGAAGCTACCGTCCCACGTTGCTTGCTTACTAAATTCTATAACTAAAATTCTCCAAGACATTCACTATCACAAAGATCCTTCAATGAAATTGTAGAAGCATTTTAGATAAACGTACTGAAATAATCTATTTATTAAAAAAATACAATGTGTGTATCGCTGCCATTTCAGAGACATGGCTAAAACCGGATTCGAATATCAGAGTCCCTGGTTTTTGTCTTGTTCGAAGTGACAGATCTGATGGTTATGCCGGATGTGCTTTGCATATTAAAAATAATATAACTTATTCCATTATAGATGTTTGTGATGAAATATTTGACTTTAATATTGTAGCAGTAAGAATTCAAAATATAACTTTCGTTTCTATTTATGTTCCCTCCCCTTCTGTCCATACGTTTCGCAGAATAAAATCTTTAATAGCCTCCTTACCCAAACCATTTATAATTCTTGGTGACTTTAATTGTCATCATTATTTATGGGGTGATAATACTGATAAATACGGTAGTTTATTAGTTGAAATAATTGACGAACTTAATATTGGTGTCCTTAATACTGGTAAAATTACCAAACGCTCTCGTCCTAATGAGTCTAGAAGTGCTGTAGATTTATCAATTTGTACTCCTGATTTAACCACTCTTCTAAATTGGTCAGTTCTAGATAGCTCTCACGGCAGTGTCCATTTTCCCATTCTGATTTCCTTTCCAAACAAAGAATTGGCAGAAATTAACAAAAAAACCATGTATTAAATACAAATTAGACAGAGCAGACTGGAACCTGTACAATATTTTTCTTTACAATGAAATTCTAAAAATCGATCCTATTTCTGAAAATAATATAACTTCTATTGTTGAAGCATTTACAAACGCAGTTATAAATGCAGCAGATCAAACAATTCCTGTTAAAACTCTAAATAATAAATGTAGGTCCTCCCCTCCATGGTGGGATTCTGAATGTACTGAGGCCATTCGTAATAGGAAAATAGACGAAAAACAATATAAATTAGACATGAGTTCGGAAAACTATTCATACCTTCAACGTGTACAAGAAGTGACTAAAAATACTCTTCGCAAAAAAAAAAACAAACACGTTGGCATGCCTTTTGTTCCTCAATTTCTCCTTCAATACCTTCATCAGTTGTTTGGCGTAATATTAGAAAATTTCGCTGTTGTTTTTCATCTTGTTCTTACAGTGGTGCCATTCCCTCTCAATCTATAAACACTTTTCTGGATAAACTTGCCCCCTCTTCTGCTCCTTTGAGAGAGGAGCTACCTCAAAGTATTCCATGTGATTCTTTTTTTGATCCCTTAGAACGTCCATTTTCTTTATGTGAATTAAAGCTCGTCCTTTCTCACGTACAAGATTCAGCTCCTGGTTTAGACGGTATTCCTTATTCACTACTTGCCAAGTGTAATGATCAAATTTTATCCTACTATTTAAATATCATTAACGTTTTGTTTGACATAGGCTTTGTTCCTGACTCTTGGCGGACTCAAGTAATTATTCATATCTTGAAACCTGACAGAAATCCTAACGACAGCTCTTCCTATCGACCGATCGCTCTATCCTCAACTCTAATTAACACATTTGAACATATGATCAAGAACCGTCTTGATTTGTGTGTAGAAGTCATGGATTGTTATCAAATACTCAATAGTCATTCGGAAAAGGTAAAAGCACATATGACAGTCTTTCTATCTTCACCACAAATATTAGATTAGTATTTTCGAGAAATGAATTGGTCCTTGCTGCTTTCCTTGACATTTCTTCTGCTTACGATATTGTCAGACTTAACATCCTTAGAGAAAAGATGTTTAAGCTTAATATATCCAAAAAACTTACAAATTTGATTATCAATTTATTTCTAGATCGATATATACATATTAAAATTGATGATGATCTAAAATATACTCGAAAGGTTTTCAAAGGCCTTCCACAACGCTCTGTTTGAAGTCCTTTATTATACAATATTTATACGTCAGATTTGGACCAGTCTATTTCAAAGTGTAGAATTTTGCAATATGCTGATGATATCTTAGTTTATGTTAATGATAAATGTATAGAATCTTGTGCTGATGCGATAGAACAAGATCTCCTCTCTATGGCCTCTTGGTTAGATGATCATGGACTAGAACTTTCCCCAAATAAAAGTAATACAGTAATTTTTTCGCGCAAAAGAGTTTTACCTGAAATCCAAGTTCGCCTTTTTGAATTATCCGCTCGTAAATATTCAACAAGTTAAATTCCTTGGTGTAATTCTTGATAATAAATTATCCGGCATGCCTCATATAATTTATACCCAAAAAAATGCGAAAAAATATAAACATTCTTAGAGCTTTGTGCGGGGTATGGTGGGGCGCTCATCCATATTATTTAAAATTAATTTATAATGCAATTATAAGAAGCCGATTGGATTATGCCTCATTTCTTCTTGAACCAGCTTGTAAAAAAGGATTAAAAATATTAGATATCATTCAACACAAGTCTTTAAGATTAATTATAGGCGCTATGAATTCGTCGCCTATCAATGCCTTGCAGATTGAATGCGGTGATCCTCCACTTTTTATTAGACGACAATATTTATCGGATTCCTTTTTTTATCGGGTTCTTCAATTTTCAAACCATCCATTACTCCCTAAAATTCGTTTGCTTTCTCAGTACATTTCAATTAATTCAGGAAAATACTGGCGTCATAAAGAAACTCCTAACCTAGTTAAAAGCTATCAACATTATAATTTCCTACTAGATCCTATTTATAGGTCGGCGACTCTGCCTCTTTTCTCCAATTCGTTTGAAGTTGCACTTTTCAAACCCAATGTTGTATTAGATATAGGATTAAATAAATTTTCTATTGAATCAAATAAAAGATTTGTATTTACGTTGGACAAGAATTTCCCAGATTGTCATTATATTTTTACAGATGCTTCTAAGATTAACTCAAAAGGTTGTACTGGATATGCAATATACCATCAAAATTGGAGAATAGTTCAAAAAATGAAAAGTCCTCCCGAATCTTCAGTTTTTACTGGAGAAATATTAGCCATTTTACAATCAATAAAATATTGCTATCTTTTTAAATTAAAATCAAGCGTGATATTTTCAGATTCTCTTAGTTCTTTACAAGCATTGTTATGTAATCCTTTCTATGACATTTCCCGCAATCCTTTGATATTTGAAATTAAGAAACTTCTATTCTTATACCAATTCCAAAACGTCAACATTTCTCTCGTTTGCATTCCGAGTCATATTGGTATATCTGGTAATGAATATGCTGACAAACTTGCTAAACAAGCTATAGTCTGTGGGGATACTATCTTATTTAAAAATTATTGCTATGACTTTATAAGAACTACGAAATTAGTATATAGAGATAGATGGTCAAAACATTGGAACAAAACCAAAACGACAAAAGGCTGTCACTATGCCAAAATTCAACCCATCATTCCTTCTAAGCCTTGGTTTTATAAATTATCCTTAAATAAGAAACATACATCAATGTTATGTAGAATGCGCTTGGGTCACTGCTGTAATTCGGTTCACCTTGTTAGGCTTCATATTAAAAATTCTTCAATATGTGAATGTGGTTTGGATATTGGTGACCTCAACCATATTTTCTTCTTGTGTCCTTTATATGATCATACTTCATTATTTAACACTTTGGTAAATCTTAAAATTCCTCTTCCTACAGAAATTTGTTCTCTTTTAATTTTTTCTAAAAAAAGTAAAAATGTTTTCAATTGTCTTATGGAATTTTTAGATTTAAATAATATTAGATTATAAAATATTATTCATTATTTAGCTATCAATCGTTTTTATTTAGTAATACTTATTATTAGGGTTCCGTAGTCAACTAGGAACCCTTATAGTTTCGCCATGTCTGTCTGTCCGTCTGTCCGTCCTCGCTTAATCTCTGTGACCGTTAGCACTAGAAAGCTGAAATTTGGTACCAATATGTGTATTAATCATGCCGACAAAGTGGTAAAATAAAAATTGGAAAAAAATGTTTTATTAGGGTAGCCCCCCTATATGTAAAGTGGGAAGTGATTTTTTTTTAATTTCAACCCTAACGTGTGATATATTGTTGGAAAGGTATTTAAAAATGAATAGGGGTTTACTAAAATCATTTTTTGATAATGTCAATAATTTCGGAAATAATCGCTCCAAAAGTAAAAAATAATGTGTCCCCCTCCTCCAACTTTTGAACCATAAGTTTAGAAAATATGAAAAAAATCTGAAAAGTAGAACTTTATAAGGACTTTCTAGGAAAATCATTTTGAACTTGGATGGAAACAACAGTACCCACTACCGGGAGCAGTTGCAGGAGCGTGGAGCGCTGCTGGAGCGCGAACATAATGGATATTGGATACCCACCTTTAAACTCAAAAGTGGGAACACTTATTGTGACGGGCGGGAAACTACGGAACCCTACACTGAGCGTGGCCCGACACGCTCTTGGCCGGTTTTTTTTAATGTGATATTGAGTTTAGTATTATTTTAATTCAACGTAACATCTATCATTTATTAAATATACTTCAGTACAAGTCATTTCATGATTCATTATTATAGTATTCTATGGTTCTTAACATTATGATTTTGGTTTTTAATCAGAATCGTAGTTTCTCTTTAGATTGTTCGTCGTTTCGTTTCAAGTTACAAGTATTTTTATTGACTGGAGGTTGGCAGTAATTGTTAGGTTGCCATATTTAAAAAAAAATCTATAAAGGCCGTGAAATAGGCGAGAGAAAAGCTGGACCAGATTGTTGTTGTAAGAAGTATAAGTGTTTTGTTCAAATTAATGAAGAAGATAGGAAACTAATATTGAAAAATTTAAATAAATTGGAAGAAACCTATGTGCAAAACGTATACTTAGGCGGTTTAATTAAAACTGAGAATGTTGAAAGGGAAAGATCTAAAACTGGTACGGGGAAGAAATGGAGTTTTTCACACAAATATTATATTAAATTAGGAAATAGAAATATACAAATTTGCAGAAATGGCTTTGCATCTATCCATGGAATATCCAAAAAGCGTGTAGACAATGTTGCTAAAGAGTATCGGGATCCTACTGTAACTACACCAGCTCCGTCTAATCGTGGAAAACATCAAAATAGACCAAATCGTATTCCAAGTGAATGGGATTCTAAAGTTGACTCTCATATTAGAAATTTCCCACGTCGCGAGTCACACTACAGTAGAAATAAAAGCTCACGTTATTATCTGTCTCCAGAGTTGAACATTAAAAGGATGTACGAGTTATATTTGAAAAAGCATGAGCTTGGTCTTGAAATATCTGCTAAGCCTATAGTATCATTTGATTTTTACTACAGATACTTTAAACAAAATTTTTAATACAGTTTTGGGTCACCTCGTTCAGATACTTGCAAGAAGTGCGACATGCTGAGGAACAAACTAAAAGATAAGACATTGGATAGCGATGAAACCCAACAAATACAGATAGAGAAGAGTCTTCATCAAGCCAAGGCTGACACTTTTTTTGTTGATTTAAAAGAGAAGAGTCAACTTGCTCTTAATAATGAAGAATGCAAAGTATTAACATTTGATTATCAGCAGAATATGCCATTACCTAAAATTCCAGCAGGTGAAGCATTTTATAAACATCAACTTTGGGCATATAATTTTTGTATTCATTCAGCAAAAACAGGGATTGTTCACTTTTATTTATATGACGAAACCATAGGCCGAAAATCACCAAACGAAGTCATATCTTTTATAAATCACTACATAAATGACATTTTACCAAGCACAGTTAAGGTACTGTATTTATTTTCTGATAACGCAGCAGCACAAAATAAGAACTCGACTTTAGTTCAGTATCTATATACGCTTATGCGGTGTTCATCTTTTGAGAAGATTGGGTGTGTTTGGCAGAAAAAAGCGCTAGCAAGCGCTTATAAGCGCTGAAATAGTTTTCCGCCAGGACACGATTGCTACTTCAGTAGCGCTGACACAATCCGCCATTTTGCTTATTTTAATTTGTTTGTTTTGAAGTAGAGTTTATAAGTTGTTTTGTGCAATATTAGTTTTAAGTAATATAATGACAAGAATAAACATATACATGTTATTAAAAATTCATGATTGGTAAGTTTTTAATATGAATACTTTACAAACATATATTTAAATTAGGTTAGGTTCCCCGGTTATAACTAACATCGTGTCCTGGAGGAAAATAGCTACTTACGATTTGACAGCGCTTACCGCTTACGATCGCCATTTTGCTTACAAGCACTTGCTAGCGCTTTTTTCTGCCAAACGCACCCATTGTTCATCGATTTCCAGAACCAGGACACAGCTTCTTACCGTGAGATCGGTGTTTCGGCGTAATAGAAGAGTTTAATAGAAGGAAAGATTACATATTTACGACATCTGAATATGCCAATTGTATTACGCAAGCATCTAAAAATTTTAAAGTTGTAAATGCAAGTCAAAATATGATACTTAACTTCAGCCAACATTATGAGTCATTTCAAAAAAGTAATAACAAATACAGAGAAGAGTCGATTCAAAATATCTCAATATCGTATTTTTGAATATAGTAAAGACCACATTGAAACTATTACAGTCAGTGTTACAACGGGAACGCCAGTATTTGATTATTTTCCTATAATGAGAAATGCTCAAGCCCAACTATCGGTTCTGCCTCAGAAAACGCTGTATGATCATGCATTGCCGTTGAAAAAGGCTAAATACAACGATGTTATGCAGTTGGTAAAGAACTATGTTCCACCAAATAAGCTATATTTCTACATGGCCCTTAAAAGTGAAGCTGTCGGACCAACAGATGATATTTCTAGCGAAGACAACGATGATCAAGCTGAAGTTAACCTTTAATTTTTTTTTTGTTCAGCACTCATTCGTTTTTGTATTTCTTTTGATTGTTTAATTCTTTGTGGACTGATTACTAATTCTTGAAATAAAAAAATAACCGTGTTTACCTGTTTTATTATCCTTAATACAAAATAGGGTAGTATTTTTCTTCAATCTTGGTGCAAAACGGAGGCAGATCCAAACTTTAAAAAATAGTAGTAATTCTATTACTTCTTCAATTGCCTTAAATCTTGAATAAAATGTGTATATATGTTCATATTATATAATACCATATAACGATAAGACATAAGTACATCAATCAATTTTTAAACACCTTTTTATTAAATACCCAACAGTTTTGAAATTTGGACTTGCCTCCCTTTAGCTGCAAGGTCCTCAATTGTCTTATGGAATTTTTAGATTTAAATAATATTGTTATAAAATTTAATTCATTATTTAGCAATCAATCATCTTTATTTAGTATTATTTTAAATGTGGTGTTGAGTTTAGTATTATTTTAATTCAATATAACATCCATCATTTATTCAATAAACTTCAGTACTAGTCACTTCATGATTCATTATTATAGTATCTATTCTATGGTTCTTAACATTATGATTTTGTTTTCGGTTTTTGATCAGTATCGTAGTTTCTATTTAGATTGTCCGTTATTTCATTACAAGTTACAAGTATTTTATTGACTGGAGGTTAACAGTAATTGTTAGGTTGACATATTAAAAAAACGCTTTGGCGCGGTAATTACTAATCGAGTATAATATATATACATATATGTATATATATATATATATATATATATATATACATATATGTATATATATATATATATATATATATATATATATATATATATATATATATATATATATATATATATACAGAATGGGTCCCACATATATGCAATAAATGAAACCATATACTTGTTATCGCCTTTGCTGACGATATACAAAAAATGAACGTAATCGGTCCAGTAATTAGGTCAAAAAGTAGAGTTTTAATTTTAAGCAAATTTGAACACTATAGAATTGGGTCACTAAGTCAATGAACTTGAACGAATCCTTGAACATTAAAAAGCGACGTTGCCACGCAGTGCAAACTATTGGTATTGCGACATATCGACAGCGGTGTCTTTTGTCGGCGTGCCACCCGCGTGCAACGTTGTCACTCGTCCAAGGGGTCAAGGTACGTTGTCTAAACAGAGTGTTTACTTTTACTGAATTTATTTTAATATTTATTTTGTTTGAAAATTTCACTTTTTTATTTTACGGGTTTTAATTTAATATTTAATTTTTCTACACTTCTACGGACTAGTATTACTTCTGGTTTCATTTATTGCATATATGTGGGACCCATTCTGTATATATATATATATATATATATATATATATATATATATATATATATAATATCAATACAAAATTAATATTTTTATTGATTTTGTGACAGTGACCATATTCAAAGAAATTTACGAAAAAGGGAGTGGATAACACGGGTAGTATTCAACATTTTATGGCAACATGTTACAAAATTATTAAAATTTAACAAACATAAAGTGTGTGTTAATTGCCAAAATACTATCTAAGGCTTTTCTCTTTTAAATAAAACAAAATTTGATTTTCCACTTTAATAGGGTTCTTAATACATATATTATCTGCATTAGGTTTAAAATAACATGATTCTCTTAAAAAATAAAATAATCACTTACACAAGCACGTGACTACTTTTAAAAGTAGCTTAATAATTTAGAATACACAACTACACTTAAAAAAAAGCATCGGTAATCTCGACAATTACATTTACGTTTCAAAGTACTAATTAAAATCTAGTCCTTGCTCTGGATGTATTTGATGAGATCAATAACTCGGCAAGAGTATCCATATTCATTGTCATACCAGCTGATAAGTTTTACAAAGTTGTCATTTAGGGATATACCTGCAGCGGCATCAAAAATAGACGAGTGTGAGTCGCCAATAAAGTCAGAAGATACAACTTGATCTTCAGTATATCCCAGAATACCTTTAAGTGGTCCTTCAGCTGCTTCTTTCACCTTTTGTTTAATAGCTTCATAATTGGCAGGTTTGCCAAGGCGGACAGTGAGGTCAACAACGGATACATTGGCTACAGGAACACGGAAAGCCATGCCAGTAAGTTTACCATTGAGAGCAGGAATCACTTTGCCAACAGCCTTAGCAGCACCAGTAGAAGCAGGAATGATGTTTTGTTGGGCACCACGGCCATCACGCCAGAGCTTGCCAGAAGGACCATCGACTGTCTTCTGGGTGGCAGTGGTGGCATGGACAGTTGTCATTAATCCTTCAACAATTTCGAAGTTATCGTGGATAACCTTAGCAAGGGGAGCTAAGCAGTTAGTGGTGCAGGAGGCATTGGAAATAACCTTGTAAGATGGGTCGTAAGCATCCAGGTTGACGCCAACTACAAACATTGGTGCATCAGCACTGGGAGCAGAAATGATGACCTTTTTTGCGCCTCCTTCTAAATGGGCAGATGCTTTGTCTGTTGTAGTGAAAACACCAGTTGATTCCACAACATAATCAGCACCCGCCTTCGACCATGGAATTGCTTTAGGGTCCCTCTCAGAAAAGACAGCAATTTTATTTCCATTTACTACAAGATAACCATCTTCGGCAGTCACAGTTCCCTTGAAGCGGCCATGTGTTGAGTCATACTTGAAAAGATAGACCATATAATCCAAACCGATGAAAGGGTCATTGACAGCAACAACCTGGGCTCCCTTTTCAATGGATGCACGAAGTACCAGACGCCCAATACGGCCAAATCCATTAATACCAATCTTCGACATTGTTGCTGTAAATAAGAAAAAAAATATTAAAATTACATAACACAGAAATATTTCTTGTATAACTTATATATTATAATTATACATTATCTTCATAGATTGTGAATAGATTTTTGTTCTTTTTTGTTAAGTATGTTACACTGCATTCCATTAAAATTTAATGAAAAAAATTGGGAATACAAGCAAATACCAAAATATTTAAATACAAAAAACCCACTTTTAAGATTTATAAATTTTTGAAAAATCGTTAATAATGTGTTAAATTAAAATTGTACCATAAATGCAACTCAACAATAGTGTAGTGTTAGCTGAATAAGACATTCTAGACAGCTGCCAGTTTTTGTAAGGAAAAAGATATTCTACCACTAGTGACAACTTTTTTTTCTTGAAAGATTGTGTCACCCTTTCTCAAGAAAGAAACAGTTTGGGAGCACAGAGTTCACCTAACAGTAAATGGATGCTGTGACACATACACATCTAAATCTAACCTCAATTGAAAATCATAACGCTGATGTGTTGTCATCCCTGAAGAAAATGGAATGCTTCTTTTTCAATAGAAATGGTCTACAGATCTCCACACTCACTATACAAAACACATCAGCACTAAATTCGCACTAGTATTCTACTAGTGTGGTCCTTCCCTGGTCGAGCCGACCCACTGAGGGCATCCATGACCTTTATCTGCCACCAGGGCAACGCCACTTAAAATATTTGACAGATTTTATAGTGGGGAACTTAATTTGTTCAAAAAATGTAAAGGTTAATGTTTTTCTCTGTATCATTAGATATATTTTAAATTAATTAGATTAAAAATAAATAAAAAAAAACAACAGATATTTAAAAAAATGTGCAAATAATTGAAGAACAAACTACTGAGGCATTGTTTTGTTTCTAGAAATGAATACACTTTAATTTAAATCTAAATTATCAATTAAATTACATTGTGTAACAAAAAACTTCACCTCAGTGTCAACTATCGACATCTGGTGAGCGTAAGATTATTTGCCCTCAATGCGGTACAACCATAATATAATAGCTGCCACATGGCTCTAACACATATTTTTTTTTGGAATAAGTCTGTTTCTATTTGAACTTGCCATATAATAATTTAACCATGTAGTGGTAGTGTAAAAATATCCACTATGCCATATTATTTTGTAAGCATCATACAAGGCAACAGAGAAAAGCATTTTCCTAATAACTCGAAATAATATAGTAATAAGTTACATAATTATGCATTGAATGAAACTGGTCCTATGTCAATATCACTCTTTGTTCTCGAGATACATGAGGTGAAAATTAACAGACACAAGACATCCTCTTAAAAACCATACTATTTGACTCCAAAGACCTTGAAATGTGGAGATATGTTAAAATTTGCAAAATCGGACCCATTATAATAACTTCCCACTGAGAAGTTTTCAATGTGCCTGCCAAGTGTGGAAACTATGGTTAAGGTATATTATACAGCAGTGGACTTTTATGGGATGTAATATCTATTACTCCTCTCTCAATATACTTTCATTATGAAAGGATATTTAGATTGATTTTCTCTTGAGTGGTCAATCTCAAGCACAGTGGTATTAGCACAATTAATATTGGCACTATCATAATACTGATTAATAAAAAAATAATTTGCATTGGAGCCATTAACACCAAAAAAAAAAAACTAATGGGAAATAAGGTCAACACAGACTCTAAATTCATAATAAAATATAATAAACAGCTAATCATTGCTGGAGTTTGTTTGTGACTTGGAGAAATGTTGTGCTCTTTAATTCCCTTTAATACTTCCATATATTATTTGCAAACACTTGGTAGATGTGACAATATGTATAACAATTTAAATCCTATAAAATAACAGAATACTAAAAATCATTTTTCAACCGACTTCAAAAAAGGAGGATGTTCTAAATTCTCTACTCGGATTGATTAAAACTACTTTTACGGATTTTTTCGCGTTTTATTTATTTTATTTTTAATACCCGACCCATGGTCACGGGGGACTGAGGTGACTGACGTTCCGATGTCAAAGTTAACCCGGAGTACCTTCAGCTTTTTTAATTATTGTCTTTGGTCCGATCTACGCAGAATGAACTAACTGTGGTTTGAAGTCTTGCAGTGGTATGCTTGGGTTTAGTTTTAATTTTATTAATTATAGGATCCCAAGCAGGTGGTAATACCAAGCCTCCTTCTCTATTGAAATTGGGATGTTTTTTAATTTAAATAGCCTGACGTATCATCCTTGGTAGGAATCGGTGTTCTTTCGCGAGGATTTGTGGTCTATCAAATCTGATGTAATGGTTGGGGCCATCTAGGATATGATCGCAAACTGCAGACTTCTTTGCTTTGAATAAATAAAACGCGAAAAAATCCGTAAAAGTAGTTTTAATCAATGTACAGTGTTCGCGTAAATATAAGAAATCATTCTCTACTCGGAACTCTTTTCTAGGTCAACTGATTTTGATGACTCTTTTTTAATTGATAGCTGGTACTTCTCATGTGGTTCCATATAAATGTGATCAAGATCTGACCAGTAAGTAACTTTTGAGTTATCCATATAATGCATATTTACTTGACTTCAACTACATTGATGCTGTTCTCATTTTATTAATATTGAAGTCAGTTCTACAAAATTCTTAATTTTACCACTTGTTTATGTTACTGACATGTAATTTTACTGCATTTCCAGGTATGATGATATAAAATTCATTTGAGTAAGTTTAGTGTTATAAGAGAGAAAAGGTAGGTTTTTGAATTGTCTATATACTTACTCATAAAATAAATCATATGTAGTTAAGAGAAAAGTAACTTAAGTTATATTTTAATTTGAATAGTTAAATATTTGAATTATATATAAAGTTATTTACAGAGTTATTTTCTTTTTTTAGTTACTAGATATTACTAAGTTTAACAGCACACCTCAATATGTAAATTGTAATTGTATGTAATTGTGTAAATTATTGTTAGTTATTTATGCTAAGCCTATTCAAATGTTTTTAAATTTTCATTTGCATCCAGTTTCTATATAGAGTGTATCATAATCGAGTAGGTTGGGATAGTATATAAGTAGGTACTTTACCGGCGTATGAAGGTCAAATAGAGGTCAAGTGAAACTGTAGAAATAACATATAAACAAATAGCTTAATATACCTCTGTATATCACGTATTGTTTATTTCTTCGACAATTTGTAGAAAAGACACGCTTAAAATCGTCTCACCGCAAGTAGTTATATCACCTACCTAAGTACGTGGAGTCACCAATTATATTACAATTACACTAATAAGTTTTCGATCTTCATGTGTAATTTGTGTGTGTGTGTGTACCTACAATAATTAAAAATGTTACAAATTACTTACCAGAAAATTTAAAGCTTGGTTGAAGATGAAGAAACGCTACACGTATTAACACTCCTTACAAGATGGAGTACTGAAGCGAAATGTCAAGTGAAGGACAAAAATGACAATAAGATAACGACTTTTACAGTGATTTATTCGTTATGCGGCTAAACGTTATTTAACCTGTTATATTTAGCGGTTAAGAAATTGGTTGGTTTTTATCTTATACACCACCCTGATTTGCGCCTGCCCCTATTACACCACCCTGATTTTTCGCCCTTACACAGTGATAGGGACGGACAAGTGAAAAAGTATATATATTTATTGAATCGATATTTTTAAAGTAATTGTAACAAATCATTTACTGTGTTTCGTCCTGCTATCTCTAGTTGCGTAACTCGAGTTTTAGTTCGAGTTGTGTGAATTTGAACTTTAGTTAACTCGAGTCGTAATTTTTCCAAGTAAGCACATCTGTAGGATGCAACATCGCTCATTTAAAACATCGAAGCTCATGTACGATAAATCGATTTTTTTCGATGTTTTTAATAAAACTTACATATGGAATAAATAATCATTTTGAACAGAAATGAAAGAAAGAAGTATAATAACCAAACATTATATTTATGTTATTTTAGGAAGTTTGTTTTATTCTTACACATTTAATTTTATCGAACAATCATCAGAAAACAAGAATTAATTAAATATTTTTTACTTTTACAGTTATTTCTTTCGAATTGAATTTTAAAATAACAATTTTGACAACATGGTGCCTAGTAAGTGGTTTCCCTCCTGGGTGATTGTAGATCCAGCCTCTGAAAATAACCGCTCACGGGATACCGAAGTTACCACAATAGGCAAATAGATCTTCGAGGCTATGAAGCCCGGGAAATAACGTAATATATGAAATTCGTCTTCTACTTTAGTTTTATTTCTTATGATGTGGTACGTTAATTTTTATGGTAGTTCCGTATGTTACCTTCAGTATTGTCGCATTTTCTGAATACCTACATCTACGAAACTATACCGAAATACAAACAGATGAATAATCGTTCCTCCATAAAAATCAATATTTCAGAAAAATTATTGTAATGAAGTGCAGACCGTGCCACGAAAGATAAGACTTGGCGAGCGTCAGTAGTAGACTTTTCGACGACATTTGAAATTAACACAACGTAACAAAATTCTGAAAAATATTTATTACGAAATAATAAATTTAAAGATAAAAATGGCTGACTATCACTGTCAATAAATGATACACCAGCGGGAAGATTATCGTTTGTAACGCGGCTGCAACCAGGTACATTAACTCTAGAAAATACACTACTTGTTCCAGGAGTTAACAGATTATCGTTTTCGTCAGATGACGATGAGGAACTACCTGAGTCCCCTGAGTCGCTGTCTGACGAATCTTCTCCTAGTCTGATAATTATCTCTGTATCCGTCAAATTGTCTATTATGTGATCACTTTCTATGTAAAAATCTTCAATTTTTTTTGTTTTATCACATAGAGCTTTCCATTCATCCGGTCCCATTTGGCTTGCCTTTTCTGTTACTAACTCTATCACACGTTTGAGGTTCCATTGCACATTCTTACTACTCACATAACCTTTTATTGAAGCCCAAGCCATTTCGATTGGATTTAAATCTGGGTGGTCCATACCACCATAGGTAATCACCTCCACCAGGTAATTACCTCCATAGGTAATCGCAGTACGTCATGACCGTGTTCAGATAGTATTTTGTCAACGCTGAATGTCTTATATTGTTCTTTATGTATTTTTATCAATTTGTACAATTGTGGTTTAAGCATATCTGGAGTGTAGGAAATTCCTTTTTGGGTTAGCCAAGATTGCATATCAGCTTTCTTGGTATTTGAGCTTGGTGCAGATTCATACTCCTTATTGTGATACGGGGCATTATCAACTACCACGACGGCATTTGGTGGAAGATTGGGTATTAGCTGGGTTCGAAGCCATTTCTGATAATTTTCGTAATTCATGTCGTCGTGGTAATCACCCGTTTTTGACCCCGATTTAAAAGTCAGTAAAGCGTTTGGTTTGAAACCACTTTCAGATCCAGCATGTACAATAACTACGCGCTGACCTTTAGATATTGGTTTTTTGAGCCCTTTATCTGAATTATCAGACCAAGATTTGGAGGTACTATGCGTGGAATGCACGTAAGACTCGTCAGTTTACACAATATGACGGCCTTCTTGGCGATATTTTCTGACTTTTTTTAAATATTCAATTCTTTTCAGTCTGATATTGGATTTTTCTATAAGAATTTTTCGATTATTTTCGGTCCTCCTCCATCGAAAACCAAGGTCTTTCAAAATGTGGCAAAGACTTGTTTTAGAACCTCGAAAGGCAATATCATCACGCAACTTTGCTAAAATTTTATTAAGGGTCGGCAGTTCCTTGTTCGTAACATGGAAGTTGTGAACATATCTTTTTATCACTCCTTTGTCAAAGTCATCTATGTCGGTTAAAAGTTTGGGTCTTGACCTTTTTTTTCCGGGAGTGCGGAAAATTGGTAGTAACTCGGAACTGTTTCCTTCCTTCACAATTCTTTTTACTGTAATTAATGATGTTCTAGTTGCGGCCGCTGTACGCATTTGTACCTGCTTCAAATTTTGTACACCTTCCTTTGCTTCTTTTGACATATAGGTGTACACGTCGTAAACCATCTTCCTACTTTGTTGTCTTAATGTTTTACCTCGAGGCATAATCAAGATTTCACAAAGTTTCACTCGTATAGAACAACACAACTATAAACAAAGTAGAAATTTATAAACACAAGTTGCACTTGTCTGTACTTGCGGAGTCAAGCGGTAAGTGCACGGGGCGCGGAGAACGGGAAGCAACTAATATGAATGAGCGGCGCCGATGACGCCCGGTCCCTTCCCGCCTCAGACTTCATACCGCTAAAGAGACCGATAAATCGACTAATGCGCAACTCAAACCACGTGATGTGTCAAGTCTCATCTTTCGTGGCACGGTTTGTACGAAGTACCGTAAGTCGATAAAATAATTTCTATATACAAAATAACTATTAACTTTATAAGACTGTACTTATACTATTCATTAAGTTAAAGCTCAAACAAATTATTAATAAGAAAATGAATAAAACAATTGTGCACTCATGACTGACAAACGACCTGAGCGAGATAGCGCTTTTTAGGAGTGCGTCCTACTCCGTAAGGGTGACTACACGATTTGTTACTTCAAGGAAAAAAGGACAAAGTGATGCAAAGGGATTCTCCTACATTTTTTTATTTAGAATAATAAACAAGTATTACAATAATAAAATATGTTATATATGTATATGTATATCAAGAAAAATTTATAATCTACATCGTTATATAGCTTAATATATAAAAACTTGTATTACTTACTTACTTTGTGTTAAGAGAAAAATAAAAGACTGTAGGTAGATGGTAAAGTCAATTTAATGCCATAACTATATTAATTCTGTAGTATGTGTAATACAGATAAGCGATGTTTATACATTGCTAAACAAAATAGTTTTGTGTAGCTTTTGACGCCTGGGGGCTTTGTGTCCAATAAATTTTAATGTTGAAATAATACTAGTTTTTACAGATTTTATCGCGTATATTTAACTTTTTAAATACCCGACGTTTCAAGCGCTTTACAGCACCTATGCTCAGGGGGGGGGGGGTGGACTTTGATGTACAACGGCCCGGTGTAATAGTTAACCACGGTTACCATAGATTAAAATTTAACTCTTGTTCTGATCTTCACAGTATGAACTTATGGTATCTTGAAGTCTTGCAGTTGTATGCTTGGGTTGTTATTTATTATAGGAACCCAGCCATCTTCTCTATTGAAATTAGGATGTTTTTTGATTTCAATAGCCTCGCGAATCATCCTTGGAAGGAATCGGTGTTCTTTAGCGAGGATTTGTAGTCTATCAAATCTGATGTAGTGACGGGGGTACGTGTCCTGTACGTGTTCACAGACTGCAGACTTCCCGGAGCGTCGATTCTTCATATCAGCTATATGTTATTTAACGCGGGTTTTAATTGACCTTTTAGTTTGTCCTATGTAGGAGAGATCACATTCACAATCAAGCTTGTACACTCCTGCATCTTGCAGAGGGACGTTACACTTGACTGATGGTAAGAACTGAACAATCTTCTTCGGTGTCTTGAAGTATGTTTTGATGGAAGCGTGCTTCTAGATGTAGCCAATCTTGTCAGTGACTCCTCTAAAACTTTTTCCATAAGCCCTTAATCTTAAATTTAAAAGAAAATCGCTATAGATTTAATAATTTCTGTCTCATGCCTATTTTCACACTTTATAGAGATAACTGGTGGGGGTGGAATGAATATATTATTTAACTTTGGACAAAAATATTTTTGTATTAAATGAATGTTTAAATTTGTATCAGAATTTTGTTAGCAAATCCTTATTAAAAAAAAAAACAACTAGTGAACGCAGGAAATAAAGTGAATGGGAGCTCTAAGCTCTAAACTCTATCGTGGAAAGTCAGAATCAGTCAAAAAATGCACATATGGCAATTCACAGTGCTGTGTTAGTCCTTACTTTAACATGTGGTAGTGAAAGTTGGGTGAGGCAGAAAAAGCACGAGAGAGGAATAAAGGAGTATAAACTATTTATATCGATGCATAAAATAATTATTCTCTGCGAAGTGTCATATTAAGGTTATTATTCATGCAGTATTTTCTCACTGAAGACCTTAATAATACAGTAATTAGCTCCAAAAATCATCGTCACTCATAGAAAAAACTTAAATCCTTAAAATGCATAATTTGAAGCTCATTTCACCTTTATTTTATAGCAAACATTAAGATAACTAAGCCAAAAAAACACAAATCCTAAAACGATAATGTTTGCTATTGCCTAAATTCTAATTCCAGCGCAATATCAAACAAAATATGCAGCTGTCAACAAAAGTGCATCGAGAGTACCGACATTTGCTTACAGTCGGATTGGATGGATATTTTCAATTCTAATCTCAATTAGTACACAAAATCATCACGCAATATTAAACTAATTTAGCGCTAGAGTCCCTTTCAAGAGTACGAAACATAATGATTTCAAACCCGATCGATCGGAATTGTTTTCAAAAGTAAGCCTGATGACGATGAGATGCGGATTGAATGTTTAACTGGTAATAGGAATAGCTTTGAAAATATGTCATAAAGCGTTGTATATGAAAGATAAATATGCACACCAACACTCGCACAGTAACATCGCATTCTGTCAAACAAAACACTAACTCATAACATAAATCACTTTAGTAACATAGAAAGCTAGAAGATTTTAGTAGTCTAAAATCAAAAATATTATAATACACTTCTTATAGAAATATATTATAATATCTTTGATTTTATACAACAAAATAAAGTATCTTTAACTGAAATAAATATGGGAACCCTACTTCAAGCAAAACAAAATTATTTACCTATGAAAAAATACACTACATCATTTGTATGATTCACTTTTGCATCCTTTCACGCAACAAGTGAGAACCAATTTTAACTGTTTGGTCACGATAAAAAAATGAAACGTTAAAGTAAATACTGGGCAAACACAATTCACTACTCGATCTATACACATGTACGGAAGATGTAGTGTTGCTCAGTTATCGTTTGTAAAACTTGCTAAAACGACTCTGAAATAAAGCAAGTAGTTAAACACGGTTGGAAATTACGCATAAGTTTTTCCGTTGTGCCTAATATTATACGAAAGTAGACTTTATTTCAATAACATAGAAAATATTTTACGTTTGCAACTTCTTCAGAGTGCACATCTTGTTCTATACGCAGTATATTATAATATCTTTGCGTTTATAAGTATATAGTATCTCTGTTTAAGGTTTTTCGATTGGATGCTCGTCCTTTAACCCATGTTTTAATTTTATTCGGGATCTTCGTTTTTATCGATTTTTTCTTCACAATATGCTGATGCGTCACATTGCAGTTTTGCGGAGATTTCGACAACAGCTTCGGCAGCAGACAGTCGATGAAGACAGTCACCCAAGTTCATAAGACACCTAAGCGATCAAAATAACTTAGGTTTATATCAACATCGAACCACTGCTTTCCACTATTTTCTTTGAAAGTTCACATGCGTAGACACTTAATAAAAAAAACGCATCACCTTTCCATATCAAAATCCACTTCAAACATTGAAGTAATATGTACTTACGTACTAGAACAGCTATCTCAAACAAAAAATGTGCGCTACTCTGTGTTCGCGCGGTTGGTTTTTTTTATCATAGTGTTACGAGCTTGAGGTTCGGGACAATAAAAATTGCCAATAAAATTACCTAAATTAACACTTTAATTCTCTTTACACAAATTAAAACTTAAAACACTAATAATGAATCACACTAATTCACTTTATTTCGCTCCGAAGCTTCGCTTGTCTCGCCGAATTTAATACTTCCCTGATCGCATCTTGCAGCGCCTATTTATATAAATTAGCAGCGAAATATCCAGAATATTCAAGTAAACACGCGCAAGGTACCGAGAGTTCGTATTTCGACTTCAAGAAGTTTAGTTCTTCGGTTCGAGACTAGATGGCGCTAGTGCCGTCGACTTGAGCGCGTAACACTGCCCCCTCCTAAGACATGCTCGTCCCGAGCATTATCGGCCCCATAATAACGCGCCAGGCGATCCACATGGACGATCTTAGGAGTCCCTCTTGCGCTTTTCTGTATCCGGTAGGTTACATCGTTGATCTTGGTCACAATCTGGTACGGGCCGTCCCATTTAGCTTGAAGCTTAGGAGATTTCCCTTTGCTGCGGACTGGATTGTGTAACCACACAAGTGAACCTTCGTCGAACCCTTTGTTGTTCATCTTGCGGTCGTACCGGGTTTTCATCTTTTCAGACATTTGCTGGCCCGATTGTCTGACGTGCTCATAAACGTCATTCATTTTGTTCCGCAAGTCATTTGCATAATCGGTTATACTGCGTGGAGCATCAGGTGGTATCCCGGTGATCAGGCCCGCAGGCAGCCGTAATTCTCTCCCAAAGTTTGTGAAAGCTGGTGTCACTGATGTACTTTCGTGAACAGCGCTTCGATATGACAACAAAAACGGTTGTATGTGCTTGTCCCAATCTCGTTGCCGATTGTCTACAACTTTTGCTAGGTACCTCTCCAATGTCTGATTAAATCGTTCTACTATTCCATCAGACTGCGGGTGATAAGAAGTCGTTCTTGTTTTATGAGTACCCATAACTCGGCAAGTTTCCTGGAATATTTGAGACTCAAAATTCCTTCTTTGATCGCTGTGAATCTCTAAAGGTACTCCAAAACGACAGAAGACTTCATGAACTAGTTTATCTGCAACTGTTGAAGCTTCTTGTTTTGGAATGGCGAAGACTTCTGGCCACTTAGTGAAGTAATCCATCACAACCATGAAATACTTGTTACCGCTTTCACTCTCCGGAAACGGCCCCGCCACGTCAATGGCTATTCTCTCCCATGGTGCACCAACATTGTACAACTTCAATGCACCTCCACTACGAGTCTGAGGTCCCTTTACAGCCGCACAACTTGTACATTTGCGACACCAGTCGTCGATATCGTTTCGACAGTGGACCCAGTAAAACCGTTCTCGGATCTTCAGTAGAGTTCGTTTAACTCCCAGATGGCCTCCTGAATAATCAGTATGGTACAGCCGTAGACAACCATTTGCAAATGACAGCTGTCTCCCCGAACACTTTCCCATTTACGGCACAGAACTCCATCCTGAAGTAGCAAGCTGTCCCACTGGGCCCAATAGCTTTTAGTGGTCGAACTCATCGCTGAGACGTCGCTCCACTTGGGCTTGGGAGCACTGGCCTTCATCCATTCTTCACCATTCCTTCGATCATGGTTTCCACTTCCTTTTCACGTGCTACCGGCAATCTTCTTGGCCGCTGACGGATAGGCAATTCTTCTCCTGTGTTTATTTTGTGTTGAACTAAGCCAGTCTTTCCTATGTCAGCATCGTTTGATGAGAATACATCGGCGTACTTGAGTAACAACTTCTTCGCCTTGCCCAATTCGTTCGGGGAGAGAATACTGCGACAGTCTTCCAAAAGTATGGTCACTCTCGTTTCTGAATCCTTGCTGGGGGTCCCACTCGATATATGTTGGCACCGGCGTAACCAATCCACTTCCTCACAAGTACCAATCAGTGTGCCTTTTTCTATAATCTGTTCCCGGTCGCAAAGGTTCAGCACACGTACTCCTGAGATGTTAGTGGTCCTGACCAAGGTTCGAGCTACTTTCCATGGAAGGTCATTGATTACCCTTTCCACAAGTACACAACGGTGAGACTTCACACACACAACAGACAAACAGGTTCGAGACTAGATGGCGCAAGTGCCGTCGACTTGAGCGCGTAACAATAGAATAAACATAGGTACAATGATCCGTAGGTAATGGTAGATTACATTTTTAAATAGGTAAATTATATCGAGAACAATATTTAAATTTTGTCATTTTTTTCGTATATTATATTTGCTTATTTAATGTTACGAGCTTGAGGTTCGTGACAATAAAAATTGCCGATAAAATTACCTAAATTAACACTTTAATTTACTTTATACAAATTAAAGTTAAAAAACACTAATAATTAAACACACTAATTCACTTAATTTCGCTCCGAAGCTTCGCTTGTGTCGCCGAGTTAAACTCTGTCTCGATCGCATCTTGCGCCACCTATTTATTCAAATCAGCAAAACATCCGGAATGTTCAAGTAAACACGCGCAAGGTACCGAGAAATCGAGTATAGATTTTCTAGAAACTTAGTTCTTCGGGCGACGCTGTCGGTCGAGAGATCCGCGATGTCATTCTCTGCAAAGCCCCCCTCGCTCTCGTTCCTGACACTAGATGGCGCTGATTTGAGCGCGGCGTAACACTGCCCCCTCCTAAGACATGCTCGTCCCGAGCATTATCGGCCCCATAATAACGTGCCAAGCGATCCACATGGACGATCTTAGGAGTCCCTCTTGCGCTTTTCTGTATCCGGTAGTAGTTAGTAGTAGTGTAGTAGTTTGCTGTATCCTTTGTTGCGGTCGCGAACTGTAGCTGCTGCAACCTCCCTGACGCGATGGGAACGATGATCCTGCCGCACGGCTTCTACCTCCAGTGCATGGGCCAAGGCGTCCTTAAGCATCTCGTGGTGCCCGAGCCTCACAGCAGCTCTGACTTCCAGGTCGCGGATGCCGTCGATGAATGTTTGCACCAGGTTCCCTCCAATGAGCGCAGGTACAGACTGGTATGCTTTACGAACCATCTTCTCCACCTCAAGGGCCCACTGCTGCAGGTTTTCGTTGCTGCGTTGCACGCGATCTTTAAGCTGCACGCGAAAGACGTGTTCCAGGTGAGCGTCACCATATCTCGCCTCCAAGGCCTCAAGAAGCTGCTCATAGGTCACTTTCTTACCGAGAGCTTCCAACACAGTTAAGGCTTGGTCGCGCAGGCCTAGGGTGAGTGCAGTCATGGCTTGGCTTTTATTCCAGCCGTTCGCCTCCATGACGGCCTCGAACTGGATTTTGTAGGCCGACCAGGAAGAGGTCCCGTCGAACGGCGGCACTTTGAATCCACGTAGCGAAGGTGCTGCAGCTACTACGGGAGCTGTAGTTCCATCCCCAAGTTTGAGGTCGTTTAGCGTTTTCTTCACGTCAGCCATCACGTTGTCAACCCGATTGTTCACATGGTTGATTCGGGTTTCATGTTCTTCGATTCGGGTTTCAGCTTCCGACAGGCGGTTGTCGTGTTGAGCAACCCTATCCTTCACCTGCCTTATCTCTTTCCCAAAGGTAGCGTGAAGGTCCTTCATGAGGAGCATCTGCTCTTCCGACCGACGAGCCTGTTCCGACAGCTGACGGGCCTGTTCCTCTTGTCCGTTCTGCAGCTGCTCTTTCAACTGACGGGCCTGCTCCTCCTGTCGGCGAGCCTGCTCCTGCAGCATCACCATCAGAGCACCTAAGTCAGGTGCCACAGACGTAGAAGCTGCTGACGGACCGGCTTCCGTGGCCGGCGGCTGGCCCTCAGACATCTGCGGCGTTGCACCACCAAATCTCCTCTGGTCCGTCTCCTGCTGGCGTTGACTTCGGGTACGGACACCCTCCGTTTCCTCCTTAGGTAAAATCGGCATTATTTTATCCCACTTCTGACACCAATTGTTACGAGCTTGAGGTTCGTGACAATAAAAATTGCCGATAAAATTACCTAAATTAACACTTTAATTTACTTTATACAAATTAAAGTTAAAAAACGCTAATAATTAAACACACTAATTCACTTAATTTCGCTCCGAAGCTTCGCTTGTGTCGCCGAGTTAAACTCTGTCTCGATCGCATCTTGCGCCACCTATTTATTCAAATCAGCAAAACATCCGGAATGTTCAAGTAAACACGCGCAAGGTACCGAGAAATCGAGTATAGATTTTCTAGAAACTTAGTTCTTCGGGCGGCGCTGTCGGTCGAGAGTTCCGCGATGTCATTCTCTGCAAAGCCCCCCTCGCTCTCGTTCCTGACACTAGATGGCGCTGATTTGAGCGCGGCGTAACATTAATATAACATTACATAAGATTATATCACTATTACATTTTAATTATATTTTTATCTGAATATTTTAAAAGGTATCTATGTCAAATATAAAAAAAACAAACTAAATGTATGTTTATCAAAACTTATTAACATAACATTTAAATTACAAATATATTTATTTAAATTAGAATAAGAATCGTTCATAAATGCTGGACACGCGAAAGTTAAAAATGGACGAATTTATTCCACTTTGACTTTGATATGGAAACCTAAAAATAAAATAAAAGAATAATAAACAGATTTAAACATGAAAAATTTAGCCTAATTATTATGATTTACATATGTTTCTACAAAAAAAAATGTGTATAATAATATATTCGTCCTGTACTTAAGTACCCACAGAAATGTCGCATCTGAAAGTATTAATTTCATAATCATAAAAATATATATTTCATGACACGAGATGGCGTCTTAGCAATAATTTGTTTTATTATTATTCTATAATACTTTTATATTGATTAAGTATCTTATTAACCGATGAAAAGTAATTCTTTGGTTTTTACTGATATTTCTTGAATTATTTGTGCAATATCTAAGTACACACAATGGCATATTTTTATCAAGAGATTTTTTTAAAATCAACACAACACGTTTCAACTCTACAAGCGCCTAATGAGTGAATGATTAAAGTGCGGTGTATGCACCGCAGTTGAGTGGAACATAGTAGCTGAATGCAATGTCGCCTCTAGTACGTAGTACGTAATAGTTCAATGACTTCAAACCATTATTTAAATGATAAAACTGGAGCAACAATCTGTCGATGGTCATGTTCCCGCTAAAACTCTAATGCTAATTGTAATTTGCTTAGACCTTAGAGTAATTACAAACTCAACATTACATTTCTACGATACTCTATGCGTTTAGCGGAAGATTTAAATTCAAAATGACAAATTATTACAAATTATAAAACAAAGTGATTCTAGTCTTTTCTAACCTATCAGGATAGGTTTCCATTCAAAATTACTTTTAAAGTCAGTACTTTATTTTTTATAGGAATGGTTGTAAAAGTAGGCATTAATGGTTTTGGCCGAATAGGTAGAATATTATTCAGAACTTGTTTTGAGAATTCAAATATTGAGGTAATTAATTAAATTCTCGCATCGTTTGTTGTATTAATTTTTAATATATTCATTACGGCCTCTCAAAAGTGCACAGCTGAAAATAAGCCCACCATCCCCTTAAAGTGTCTCATAGGGGACTATAGTTACGGGTTGGCAACTGTTGTTTATATTATTTAGAACTGTTATTAAGAAGACCTTTTAATGACCTTCGCTTTCTTAATTTTGCGTCGTTTGCACAACAATAAATTCAGACAAATTAAGAATAAGGGATAATTCCACAAGTGATTATGATGACGATTACACTTATCACTTATTATTTGAATACCTATGATTTAAATACTCCCTGTATATCATAGTATTCTCATTCCACTTTCAATTGTTTGTTAGCCTTTGTTTTCCTCATTTATCCTAATTTAATGTGATTTCGCATAGATTAATTAACTTCTAACTTATTACTAATACTTTTTGGTGGTAGAATATAATGTTTTTTTAAAACTGTAGTGGCGGCATAGGAATATCCACGTCTCCATAACACCCCGTAGGTACCGTAAGAGGAAACGAAACTGAGACAGGAGTTGGGTCGCAGCATCTTCCTTCTGATAACAACTCAAAATAATAAAATACTCCAGTTGCCAAGCCGCCTGCAAGGCCTGGCAACAATGGCAAATAACCTATGAAGTAATTTTTGGGGAGGCCTATGTTCAGCAGTTGACTTTCGATAGACTGTAATGATGATGATGTTCTTTTGTTATAGATTTGAAAGCCTATCATATAAAAAAATACAATTTTATTTATTGTACATTTTATTAGATCTCCCCTTGGCAATCTTTGTGGGCGTATGTTCAGTAACAATACCTTTTGTTACATACAGGACTGACTTGACATTGGCAGAAATATTTTTTTTATAGAATAAGGGTAACAAACGAGGTGGATGCTCTGACACATAGAAATTTACATTTATTCTCGGTTAAGAATCAAAATGCAGATGCGTTGTTACCCCTGAGGACTAGGATGGAATTTCGCGTTTCCGGTAAAACGGGTCTCCGGTTCTCTTCACTTACTATACGAAACACAGCAGCACAACGCTGCTATTTTACGCTCTTATTCTGTGAAAGCGTGATTCTTCACTAATCGAGCCGACCTATTCGTGCTACAACCATAATGTAGCTGTAGCGTGGCGCTACCACGTAAAACTACACGTGTGGGTACCACGTAGAATTTAATGATAAAGCCATACTGTAAAAAAGAAGGCTTGGATGCTACTGCCTATCACATCTCACATGTTTTCACCTGCGGCCTCTTACGAAACTTACGCAATGATATTTGGTGGTGGATTCTTTTACGCTGCTACTAACAGCAAGTACTTACACATTTCTCGTTAATTTCTATTTCTAATACAGGTATCTGCTATTAATGATCCTGCTATAGATGTAGAATACATCTGTTATTTAATGAAATTTGATTCAACACATGGAAAGCTTAACGCAACTATCGAGACATATAACGATGATATAAAAATTAACGGTAATATGATATTGTATTTTTTTTTGTATAAATATTAAAAGGGCGACAATGTAGACAACTATATCACCTTGTTATTCTGTAGCAAGGAAGAATAATAATGTACGCCTTTTCTCCAAATGCCAATCTCACCAACTGTGTACCCAGCTAATAGAAGACGATACGATACAACGAGACGATATAAGATACGTAGAAGGAGACCCAAAAAAATACTTTAACTACTTCTGCATGAACGAGGAGACATTTCATCATTTCACAAGTCAATTTCATGTCTCAATCTCAACGCGTCTCTTCTACCTCGGCTCACGCACACGCCCATGCACACGACTACAATACGTACACAATACATACCTATGCAGTTTTATCGGCCGGCAAAGCTTGCCGTCCTGGCACGGCACCGGCGCCAGCGTCAGTAAGTGAAAACACATGTCTACACATGCCACACGTTTAAAATATTTTTGCTTCCTCGGCGCCTGCCGCTGCCGGCGAATGGAAGAGTAAGAGTGATTTTTACTTGGTGGTAGGATTCTTTTTCTGTCTATGAAATCCGAAAGATACCAGCTTACCTAATTCTGTAGAAAACAGCAGTGCCTACATTATTGTGTTCTGGTTTGAAATGTAATGAATCAGTATAATTATAGGCTGTGAGGGGTTTCGTCTTATTTCTCAAAAGT
This sequence comes from Parnassius smintheus behrii, assembly GCA_036936625.1. Taxonomy (NCBI): domain Eukaryota; kingdom Metazoa; phylum Arthropoda; class Insecta; order Lepidoptera; family Papilionidae; genus Parnassius; species Parnassius smintheus. The sequence goes on along the minus strand of JAUPFT010000020.1, from coordinate 14,560,385 downwards.
GACAACAAACCAGTAGCCTTCTTTGTTTGAAGTAGGTTGCAAATATCCATGGTCTGCAGCAGCAGTGTCACTTTAAATTTATAAAAGAGAGTATCTCCTCACTCACCAACCCGTCTGTCCAGCTTACTGAGTATGGATATTTCTTTCAAGAAATACATGCGTAATTGGTGCATTTTTGATAAGGCTTGTCCAGAAATGGATTATGAAACTCGCAGTGTAAAGCTCAATAGACAAGGGGAACCGATGTCCAATAGTGAATCCATAATGGACTTAATTGGGTATAAAAGGAATAAATGATTGAAAATATTTATTAATAAAGTACGTAGTAAAAAAATAAATGAGAAAAATAAACAAGTAGTAAAATTTAAAGTTTTGTATAACCGACTTAAATGTATAAAATGGGAACATCATCAATGTAGTCAAAGTCAATTAAATACGCATTAAGGATAACTCAAAAATTATTGGTCAAATCTTGATCAAATTTATATGGGACGTCATGAGAAGCATCAGCTTTCAAATAAAAAAGAATCATCAAAATCGGTTCACCTACAAAAAAGTTCTGAGGTAAGACACATTAAAAAATACAGTCAAATAATTGAGAACCTCCTCCGTTTCTTGAAGTCGGTTGAAAAAGGCCTAAATTGGTCTGGTGATATACAGTAAGCAGGTATTCATAATCATTAGTTTTAGCTTTATAATTAAAAACATTTAACTCTTTTGTGCGAAAAGGGTCAAAGGCTTTTCTCATTGTTACATTTTAGGACATCTAATGTTGTAATGTTGACTCAAGCTGGGATTAAACCGGTACACCGCATTAGAGAGTACAAAGTCAAGTACTTGTCTGCATACATTATGTATACATTATACATTATTTAGCCACTATGATCTAGCTCAAGATCGGTCAGCGTACAATGGAAACACTCCAACATAGAAGTGACCAAAGTTGAAGTGTGCAAATGTAATGTAGGATATCTAAATGGAACAATGAAAAAAGAAAGCTAGCCAAGTTGAAGATCGGCCTAAAGTGGCGATCTTTAAAAGAGCCTACTATCCAGCCGTATGCCGCTGATTGTATAGTCCATATCATTTACCATAGACGATGATATAAAAAATATCCTAATCTTCTTTATCAGCTCTTAAAGTGCATTGCTGGACATGAGTCTTATGTAGTGAGGCATATTTTGCGTCAATTGTCATGCTTAGCAGGTAAATCTCATGTTTTTGTTTTGGACCTGGCGTAGAGAGTATACCTCCATCAATTTGAAAACTTTAATATTTTTTTAATTTGTTTGACTGGCCTGTTGGTCTAGTGGTTAGTGACCCTGACTGCTATGCCGGAGGTCGTGGGTTCGATTCCCACCCAGGACAAATGTTTGTGTGATGAGCACGATCATTTGTTCTGTGTCTGGGTGTAATTTATCTATAATATTTATGTATTTAGAAATATATAAGTATGTATATCAGTTGTCTAGTACCCATAACACAAGCTCTGCTTAGCTTGGGACTAGATAGCGTTGTTTGATAGTTATGGAATATTATTATTATTATTATTATACGGAACAGTGGTAGGTAGCATTCAATAATTTTTGATCTAATCATCATAAATTATATAACTTTTACACATTTTTTTTTGTATTTTAGGTAATTTAATAAAAATATTTCACGAGAAACAGCCAACCGCGTTACCGTGGCATTCTGCGGGCGTGCAGTATGTTATTGAATCATCGGGAATGTTCACTAGTCTAGAAAAGGCGTTGGTAATTATTAACATCAGATTCAAAATATTTAATTAAAATTCTCCCTCACGTATTTTATAGTATGTAGAAGGCTGACAAACGACCACACAGTCCACCTGATGTTAAAAATGAAAATACAGATGCGTTGCCAGCCCTGAGGACTGAGATGGAATGCCTCGTTTCCAGTAAAAAGGGTCTCTGGTTCTCTCTACACTCACCATATTTACGCTGGTATTCTGCGAGAGCGTGGTCCTTCCCCGGTCGAGCCAGCCCATTCGTGTTTCAACCACAATATAGGTAGATGCAGCATGGCTCTACCACGTAAAAGAGTAAGAAAAATTCACAAAATACCAATCTTATCTGCAACCAGCCGGCAACCGACCAATGGCGGTAAATCCATTCAATAATGCCGAACCTCACAGACTGACGACCGCATTGCCGCATTCCATTAATTCTATTACAGCCCACTGCTGAATTTTTTTTTTTTTTTTTTGCGCCCGAAGCAAATATGGGCAACCCTCCGGAAAGCGGGGGAGGGAGGTGGTGAATGCTCATAGCATACCACGCAGCCGGCTGCGTGGTTATGTGGCGACTTTTACCCACTAAACACCACCTTTTAGGAAATGGCTTAACGATCTGACTGGAGATCTCTAAGCCGTATACGAACGCGACCCTCCTTGGCAGAAAGGAGGGCGCACACTGCTGAACATAGGCCTACCCTATATATTGCCATATAGGGGGAAACACGTTTAATTTAACTACCGCAACTCTTAATTTTAGGTGTTAAAAATATAGTGAATATAGTGAATTGTGTTGTTTAATGTGTTTATCTTATTACTAGTGTGATAAATTTTAAAAATTCAGTGAAGGTAAGTAAGAATCCGTTATTAAACTTCAAAAATTTCTTAAAACTCACAGTACGTGTAAATTTATTGTTTAAAAGGGGTTAATAGAAAGGGAATAGAACAGTAATATGGGTATAATGGAAACCTAGTAGGGAATAATAGAAACGCTTAATGTGTGGATAGAAACTAATGAGGGGTCAATAGAGATAAATAAATAGGGTTGTCAAAAACTGTTAACATAACTAAATAACTACCTTCATAGTTTTAGTATTAATAAATAGTAAGTCCATAATATATAGGTAGCCTTAGAGCTGTGGATTGCGTGATTGATAAATAAATAATATTTTTAAAGTTATAATTTTAATTTACAGGTACATACCGCCGTAGGTATATTCAACATGCCGCGTATACAGACCCGATCCTACAAGTAAAAGGTATAAAAAATATGACACGGAAATAATAAAAAAGCTGTGGAAGAGTATGTAACTTCTCGAAATGTAAAATTAGAAATTGCTAAAAATATGGCATACACAAATCGGTGTTGTATCATCACAGTACCAGGGATATGAAGCGACAAGGAGGCCAAAGAGCTTTGTCCGATGAGACTGAAGTGTTCTTAATAGAAAACATAAACAAATTCGCAGAATGGGGTTATCCCCTAGATACTATGGATCTCAGATACATAAAGAAAATGTATCTTGATAAGATAGGTATAACCCATAAAAGATTTAAAAATAATTTTCCAGGACCGGATTTTGTGCAGAGCTTCCTATTAAGACACAAAAATGAGATTTCTCAAGGAGTTTGTGAAAATATCAAGCGTGTGAGAGCTAAAGTATCTCCAGATACGATTAAAGAATATTTCGACTTTTAATTCAGAAAATTGATTTGTATTTTGTTTTATTTCATTCAAATAAAAATACGAATAAACTGTTAAGTATCTTGTTTGATTTATTAAATAGTTTATTAAACATTTCATAAAAATGCAATCAGTTAAAATACAAGTATATTTATGTTTATAAATATAAATTGTTTAAATCACAAAATTTGAAATTCATTAAGCATTTACAAGAAAATAAAATTTGAACACAGTACCTTACATTTTTGCATGTTGGATAAAAGTAATTTGTGGCAGCCCTAATAGTTTTTCCATTCACCCCTTTACGTGTTTCTATTGACCCCAGTCGTTGGGTAAATAGAAACGGTAAATATTTTACAAATTTTCTGGAAAACCTATGCTTATAGTTAAAAAAAACTATTGTAGCTCTTTTTACATGGTACCGGACATGATGTAAAATCACCTGAGGTAAAAAAATAAGTTATTAACAACAAATTCTTTGGACAAAGTTGAAAATCATTGTTTATTTTTATGCATTTATTTGCTTGTCCCACCGATCTCCAAAATGTTATCAAGGTCATTAATGCGAATGCGAATTCTTGAGTGAAGTAAAGCATACGGCCTTCAGGTTAACCCAGCAAAATCTCCATGCATTATCGTGGGCAGCGCGCAAATGTTGGTTAAGTGGAATCTTGATTAACTGCCTGCTAAATATCTGTATATTCAGTAAAGAACTTGGGAATCCACATAGGTAAGAACCTGTCGTGGGGACAGCGCATCAAAGAAATGAATCGTAAAGTTTATATCTCTGCAGCCTCCTTGCGTAGACTACGTAACTTTCTTCCCATTTCCACAAAACTATGATAGCCAAGTCCCTTCTCGTCTTTATTTTTGACTACGCGGACGATCAGCTATCTTAATCTCACCGAAGCTTAGCTTGATAAACTTGAGCAAATTCAGAATTTCTCTATAATGTTTATATTTGGATTGCGAAAATATGACCATGTTTCTCTCTTCCGTACTAAAGCTCAAGTGGTTCTCGATACGACTTCATCCGAATGCTCATATACTTCATCTTCTCTATAGTGTCATCTTTAATCCTTCTTACCTCAAAGTTGGCAGAAAAACACGCACCATCCCTACCGGTATATAAAAAAACTAGTCAGGAATCATTACCTTACACTTTAAATTGTAACTTCGCTTCCATAATAGCCATTAAATGTAATATGTAGTATATTAATTGCATTTAATTAAATACATTTTTATTTTATTTTTCGTTTTTTTTATAGTACCTATATGTATTAATATATATATATATATATATATATATATATATATATATATATATATATATATATATATATATATATATATATATATATATATATATATATATATATATATATATATATATATATATATATATATATTGTACTACTACTACTTCATCTATTATATTTATAGATGAAGTATATGACCGCCCATTGCATACTTCTTTTGTATATGTAATCTGTAATTTTTGTATGGCGTGCAATAAAGAATATTAAATAAAATAATAAATAGATAAATTATTTGGTATATTTTTGCAAGTGGACTTATTATTTTCTCTATCGAAACATTGTCTTTCGAAAACAACAAAACGGTACACTAAATAGCCAGATATCGAGCAAGCATAGCAAGCACCAGTACCTCATATGTTGCGTTACTTTTCGAACTAGCTGTACCCCGCGGATTCAGCCGCGTACATCACGCGTCTCTGCCACCTCCTCATATATACACCTCGCTCATTTAGTTCAATCATTTTAGCTAAAAAATTAGCAAAATTAATGGAGTAAAGCGAATTCAAAATATTAAATTTATTGGATTCCGCATACAACCGCTGCGTAGGGGGCCGACCGCGCGAGTGGACCGCGCGGCAATTTATTTTTTGACATAGACTCCCCTCTCACACCCCAGTGACACCAGCATCGCATGGTGCTGGCAGTGTACGCGATATAAGGATTTTTCGACGTTACTATTGAATATTTTAACATGGAAACGTAGTTGTTGTGAGATAACTATAATAGTTAGACATATGGTATTGCAGACTTTTATGTAGATATTGATGTCCTCCATAAAACTGTAGCACATCACTTTGCTCTATTGTCAATAGTTTCCGCAGCGTACGCGATATAAGGTTTTTTTTGGTATTTTTTTCACACCTTGGGTTACATTAACGAAGTTTTCATACGGATCCCTAAATTTTTTGAAAACGTTCTATCGCTTATGTTCATCAGGAATAATGTAGGATTCTAATGGTGAAAGAATTTTTCAAATCGGTTCAGTAGTTTCAGAGCCTATTCAATTCAAACAAACAAATCTTTCCTCTTTATAATATTAGTGTAGATAAATTATCATGCAAGATATTTTCCCGAGGGATCATGACCCAATCAATGCAAGAGAATTCGCGCTCACGTCACTTGAGTTGAGACAATCATCAAGCTTGGGGTCTCAATGTCATTTCGATTTTTGTTTATATAAGACCTCTTTGTCGTGTCTCTTCACTTACAAGGTACCCCTTGCTGCCGTAGCTAGCATCGGAATCCTCGGCGTCGACATATCGAATAATGTGCAGTTTCATGGTCACTTGGAAGAGAAGGCCAGATTGGCCTCTAAAAAGCTTGGCGTACTCAGCAGAGTGGGACAGTGTTTCATGCCGGCCACCGCTTGCAACATTACTCACTCTCATGGAACTATTCACATGGAATACTGTTCTTATCTTTGGGCCGGGGCACTCCAGTGCCAGCTTCTTCCACTTAACCGCATCGAGTGCAGAGCGGCTCGAATCTTCAACACAGAGTTCTTTCTAATCGGCTCGATTCAGTGGCGTTGCGAAGGAAGATGTTGCATCTCTTTGCATTTTCTATCGCATCTACCGAGGGAAATGCTGTGAGGAATTGTTCTGATTAATTTCAGCCTCAAGTTTCACGAACGCACATCGCGTCTAAATTGACGATACCATCCACACCACCTGGATGCTTGGCGGTCCACCACTGTGCGTTTTACTAGGAGTTTTCTTCCTCGTACAACCTCTCTGTGGAATTGTTTACTACCAGCGATCCGTACCGATACGACTTAGGGACCTTCAAGAAAAGAGCTTACTCCTTTCTAAAAGACCGGCAACGTAGCAATTCCCTTGGTGTTGCAGTTGTTCATGGACGGCGGTAGTCACTTACCATTAGGTTAGCCACATGCTCATTTGCCCCCTCTTCTATAAAAAAAACGTAGATTTGTTGACGCCACCTGGAGCTGTTAAGGCTGAAAATGATTGCCTTCTCATTTTTTAATAACTTAAATGAAAAACAGAGTTGATTTGAGAACTTCCTCCTTTCTTTCTCTAATAATGCGTCATATGCGATATTTATCTTAGTTGGCAAATAAATATCCCTTGTATGCTTGGCAGGCAGGATTGCAACCTGATTTTTATTAATTTCAGTTCTGGAACATCCTACTGCCCATCTTCTGTCTCAGTTTCACTCTGTCGCCTCTTACGACACCCACAGGGTGATAGGATGATGATATAAGGTAGGTGCATACATGTACATGTACATCATTCTATTTGCTTATAACATCTACTTAATTGCTCTGACAATATCAATTGCTCGTAAGTCGGGAATGGTCCTTGACTTAAAAAAAATGATCGCACTACAACCGTAATACAACAACATACAAAATCCTTGCACTTATTGCATCAGTAACATTGAAATAATTGCAGAAAGAGTGACAGTCAACTGTAGTGTTAGCGTACATATAAGAAATCAATAAGTCAACTGTTTTTTGCGAATTTAGGCTTTGAACTTAGAGCTTGAGTCTTAGCGCTTTGACCTTAGGACTTTGGCCTTGGAGCTTGGGCTTTAAATTAGCTACTGTTTTTGACAAGGGTGGCAGATTTTGAAAAGGTGACTACCTTCAAAACTGCTTCAATTTCAATCCAATTCTATTCAAATGTATTAAATTTAATAGATGAAAAATAAATAAGTGCGATAGGTATCGGGCTAGTTTTAAGAGCTCATACGGGTAACTGCATAGGTTACCCGCGTAGTGCGTATGAGCACTAAGGCGCAAATAAAAGTGTAAACTACCCAATTAGACCGCACCTTAAGTATTTCAATATTTTTCAACATTATTCATGAATTTCACTGGACGTAATTTGTAAATTGTTATAAAAAGTATCCTTTACTCTATTCGACGAAAATTCTACTCAAATTTAACGAAAATGTACTATAATCCATGCAGCCATTTATTGAAGCGTCACAATTTATGCCCTTTACAACAGTAAAGGTTCAAGAGGACCTTATGCTAAAAGTATTCTCTGTCAACCAACCTTAGGGCAATGAAAGTACAGTATTTCGTAGATAAAATACCTACGAAGTACCGTATGATCACTATATTTTTTAAATATATTGTACTCGTGTTTGAATAATACAATTACCACAGGGTCATCTATCGGGCGGAGGCGTGAGGCGAGTCGTAGTCACTGCGCCAAGCGTCGACGTTCCTATGATAATACTGGGGGTGAACGACGATAAACTGCATCCAGGTATCAGTTTCAAACGTTTTGTTTGTTGTATAAAAATAAAATAATAAAACTTTATCGATTTGGTTAAAAACACATTTATCTGGCTTTTTAAGAGGATATCATGAAAATGAATTGTAGTTTTGATGGAGTGGCTAGCCCGTTATCGATTAAGCTCAAGGGCGACTGAAGGAGATCCAAAATGAAAGTGATGCAATTACTTCATTTACTGCAAATTATTAAATACAACAACATATTTTTTTTAAGAAAACTACGTTATGGAATATAACAAGTAAAATAATTTTTTTTACAACCGACTTCAATATAAGTAAAATGCTCCAAAACTACTGGTTCAAATTTTGATCAAATTTATATGGGGTCACGTGAGAAGCACCAGTTTCCAAAAATAAAGAATCATCAAAATCTGATCACCTAGAAAAAAGTTCAGAGGTAATACACATAACAAAAATACAGTCGAATTGAGAACCTCCTCTTTTTTTGAACTCTGTTGTAAAGTGGGTATGTGAACTTAGTTATGATGATTTACTAAGCTTTAAAAATACTATCGTGGCATGGAGAAATGTAATTAGAGTTTATTTAACTTTTTTTTTCTATTGAGAAATTTACATGTTTCGTGTTTTCCTTTTATGCAATTCCAAGTTCATATAAATAGTCAAAAAACATATATAGCAAAAGTTTGATTCGTAATCTGTAAAACTTAAAGATATATGTGAAATAGAAAAATCACCATATTTTCGTTTACGTTTCTGCTACTTCAATTTGATTACAAAGAAGGCTATGTCAATGATTTTTTCTTCCTTCTTTGAAAATATGTTACAAAATACCTATAACTTTACGGATTCGAAGTATGATAAAAATAATGTTTCCTATTTTGAAATAGGCTATTGTTCGATAGTTATAATGCTAAGGAATGTGTGTGTTAAAAACTTTTAATTTTATAGATCAAAAAGTAATATCGTGTGCTTCGAGCACTCTCTACTGTTTGGCGCCAATAATGAAAGTTCTAGAAAATGACTTCGGTGTCGCAGAAGGATTTGTTACAAGCATTCATGCCATGACGCCCTCTTTAAAACCCTTGGATGGTTTATGTTTAAGAGGAAAGGTAATGTTATTGAATTATTAAACGGCTTACTGGTAGTACGTAAAGGACTTAATGAATCTTTCTGTTGATTTATTTTGTGAAAATAGTTAATAAAATAATTACAATAAAGTATTATTGCCTGGTAGTATTTGGAAGCAAAAATATCTATGTAGGTACATAACAGGTCAGGGTAAACGTTTCTTCGTATTTTGTTTGTATAAAACTGAAGAAAAATCTCTTTGGTCGTAATGTTTGTATCTGGCTGGTTTTAATATTAATACAGATAGAATATTTTTTTTGGCCTTTCTCGCCGTTTTTCAATTGTTTTTCTGTCCGCCAAAATGAGTGAATCTAACAAAGAAATTCGATACATTCCGAAGTTTTATTACAAAAAAGGGAAAAATGCGACGCCAGCGGGGAAAACAATTTGCGACGTTTATGGACCTAATGCAGTGTCAGTAAGAGTAGCACAAATTTGATTCACGCGTTTTCAGTTCGGGAATTTTGATGTCAAAGATGCAACTCATTCTGTTAGCCCTCATACGTATAAAGTCGATGCCATTTTTGAAAAAGTACAGCAATATCATCATATTAGTAGTAACGACATAGCAAAGGAATTGAGGATTGACCACAAAACAGTTATGATCCATTTGAAAAAGTCTAGCTATACAAAAAAGCTCGATATTTGGTACCCAAAGCACACGAGCACACGAGCTCACTGAAAGAAACCTAATGAATCATGTACTCATTTGCGATTCTCTATTGAAACGTAATGGAACCGAACCATTTTGAAAAGATTAATCACTGGTGATGACAAGTGGATCACCTACGGCAAGAATGTGCGAAATCGGCGGCATCGTTTATTATGAGCTTTTGTCGGCGAGCAAAACCATTGATTCCGATCTTTACTGCCAACAATAAATGAGACTCATGCAAGAAATCGAGACAAAACGGCCGGAATTGATCACAAGAAAATGAGCGCTCTTTCATCATGATAACGTCAGACCACACACATCTTTGGCCATTTAGCAAAATTCGAGAGAGCTTGGTTGGGAAGTGTTAATGCATCCACCATATAGTCCTGACCTTGCACCCTCAGATTAGCACCTGTTTCTTTGGGTAGTGTTAGCTTAACATCAAGAGAGGACTGTCAAAACTACTTGTATTTTTTTGATCATAAATTTCAATATTTCGACAGCAAAGGGATTATGTCACTACTTACAAGATGGCAACAAGTTACCGAACAAAATGGCACATTAAAATTAAATGAGATGAAACTTTGAAAAAAAAATGTTTGAATTTGTATATAAAATTCGAAGAAACTTTTTCCCCGACCTTATATTTTTGCGCAGTTTAGAATATTTTAAATGACTATATGACACGTGTGGTGGCGGTGTAAAAATATCAACTCCCTTATAATATAGCCCCGTGGGTGTCGTAAGAGGTGAACTGAAAAAGGAAACAGGCAGCAGCATTTTCCTGATAGCAACTACGCAAAATCCTAATCCTAAATCCTACTAAGCAAAATCCCCCAAAGAGGTACTCTACGGGAGAGGCCTATATTCATCAGTCGAATTTCGCAGGCTGTAATAGATGGATGGAAATCATTGTATCTTATATTTTTTATTCTTATTAGAATGTAGTAGACATGTGTCAATCGTGAATGTTTCGTTCATTTTGCCCAGGTCGCATCAAAGTATTGATGACTGCAATTACATTTTTTGAACGTTCCGGATCAAACAACTCACAGGATTAATGTCCAACGACTGACATTATATATATAAACTACTAATATATAGAAACTAGAACTGATCCATTTGAATGATTGACCCGAATGTCACGGCTCGTAAGACGATCGAGATAGGCCTCGTCAATAGGGAGCAATGTCTAACCAGAGATCTAGTACTGCTGTGTTGATATAACTATTTCCAACAGTGTCGGTTGCAATGTTTAAGATACGAGAACAAAACCAGATTTTACTGAAAAAAATAGCTGACTCCATTGCACAAGGACTTCAAATGAGATTCAAAATAAGTAGTTATTAGGTTCAGCGTATAATACATTCTTACATATTTCCTTGTCCGCGAAATAGACCCAATAATAAAACAATTGAAATAGGATAGGGAAAGGGTTATACTATACTATACTCTTTGAAAGCTTCGTATTGTTCGGTTTTTTTGGTCCGTTGCTGGTAATAGGCCTTGCCTCCGAAGATTGTATTTGCCAGCGTTCATTATCTTACGAGTTAGTGAGCTCGGATTCGATACCATGTCATACAATAATGTATTTTTTTTTTGTTTTCTGGTTACTATACCTTAAAATTAAAATGATTTACATAAAAAATATTCTAGCACTGGCGAGATCACAGAAGTATTCATCAGAACATAATACCAGCGATTACAGGTGCTTGCAAGGTGCTCGGAAAAATACTACCGCAATCTAAAGACAAAATGATCGGGTTAGCCTTTCGAGTCCCTATCGTCAATGTGTCTGTACTCGATTTAACAATTCGGTGCGTATTTTCTTTCTTTTTTTTTTCAGTACTTTCTTATCCTTTTTGGTAACAAACATTTTCAAGATATTTTATAAGTTATCGGTTCGACTACATATATATAATAAATACTACTACTACTAATAGAGTACATAGGTATTCTATGGACCATTAACTAATTATGCAGTATTTTATTACTATGAATGTAATAACAATAAAAATATATTTGTTTTATCATATGACAAAATAAAATGTTGTTATGTTATGTTAATCTACAATCGTTAATCTAGACTCTAGTTATTGTGTCTACTAGTAGTTTTTGGAGTTTACTCCCGTTTCATATACTTACAGGGTTATTTTTCAAAGAGTAGCCAAATTTTAAGCTTAAGTTCAAATATATATAAATAACGATATACCGTTATTGTAATTTTAGATAATACGTGGAAATAAGGTGTCTACTTTTATTTGAAGTTATTCCAAATTGAATGTGATTTATGGGCAACAACGTTTTGCCTACGAATGTGTGCAAGGGCAGAATGTTTGAGATTTTTTAAATTTATTTTCCTTCACCCTTTACCCTGAACTTTCTCTGCATATTTCGGTTATTGCAAAATAACCCTGTATTTTGTAAATGTAATTAAATATTATTTTTTTCCCATAGTCTCAAATTTTGCCCTTCTTACTGCAAAAGGCCTACCTATATAGAGGCTATATAAAGCTTATGCAAGTATTTATTACAAGTTGATGATGCAGTAATTTTATGTTATCCCGTCCAGTTTAAAATATCCTTAAAGGCCAAAGTAATCGCGAAAAAATATATTGTTCCTATATGATATTATTAAAGTTACAGAATTATTCCAAATCACTACAACCAAATTTCAGCTTTATCACTTTTACCTTAAGATTTAAATTTAATTAAGTACTGTAATTTAGTCGAAATTGAAATATAGCTAAATTAAAATAATTGACGTTGCAACACATTTTCGTTTTATTATAAAATAAATTTTAATGTTTTTTGGGCTTGGATGCACTAAGCGTTTGGCTACCGTGCTTCAGCACCGTCAATCGTGCACGAAAGTGTTGGTATAGCTTACAAATAATAGTTCCAGTTTTGGATGTTTGTCCATGTGAAATTATCTATTTTAAAACACTTTTACGATAGAGGAAAAATAGCAGTCTTAAAAAAATATGTCAAAGAGAAGTTTTATGTCAAACCTCTGCGCTATCGAGAGCTGTCAAATCATATCACATAATTATTACATCCAACATGGGAAGTTGAGAGCAATAATGTGCATAATATTTTATTTTTATTTTTTTGTTGACTTTATCCACGTCTCATTATCCACAATATAATTTTTATTAGTGTCTACAAAACTTGGTCGATATCCATTTTGATTTTTTCTTGACGTCTCACTACACTATAAAGTCATATAATTTCAATAGAAGTGTAAGCGAGTGTATATGAACTTTTTCTCCAAATGTCAATCTCTGACGAACGACTGATGGCGGAAGATTAATTTCAACATTTCTCAAATCCCAAATCTCGAAGATTGGTAAAGGGGAGTATAATCAATGCAAGGGCATCGGAACGCACTGCTCACTAATTAGTGGTATATGTGTCGGAGGTTCATCATAAACCTGCGACATATGCATAGTTGATTGCGCATTTTTGTTTAGTAGCCGATTTTGAAAAGACAAATTAATTTATTGACAACGAGTATTGGTAAGTCTGTAGGAGATATTAATATAGGTACCATTAGGTGTTTTCATGAAAAAAATCACAACATTTTAAGTAAAGCATTACCTTTATATTAATTAACAGTTTTAATCAATCTGGTCAAAGCTATCAGTGGTTGGTCAAATTTTAATAAAAACGATCTAATATCAATTATATTATTTTTATTCAAATTCTAGTCGAAGTAGTTACATGATGCATTATATGTCTAATATACATATAATTATGCGTTTGTATTATTTACAAAGTGATGTTCAACATATGGAACACTTTTATCATAGGAGAGTAATACAACTAATAACTTGCGGTTTAAGCTCTACTCACACTGACCAAGTTAATAGAACCATAGTTACTGTATATTGTTTAAACAGTCGAATATAATTATTGTTTAATAAATAACAATAGAAGTTTTTAGCGAATCGTCATTTTGCCCAATTTATAATATCCAATATTCAGAATACTTTTGTCGTGTTTTCTCAGATTAAATAAAGACACAAAATTACAGAACATTGTTAGAAGTGTAGAGGATGCAAGCAAAACTTATTTGAAAGGTATAATAAATATATCGAATGAAGAGGCAGTCTCATCTGATTTTAATAAAGATACTCATTCTTGCATTTTGGATGTCAACTCGAGTATGCAGCATAAATCTAATTTTTTTAAACTTGTTTGTTGGTATGAGAATGAGTTTTCATACGCATGTCGCGTGATCGATTCCATATTTTTCTCTGAAAAACAATATAATCAAAATATTGAAGAAACGAACCTAAAATCTCTTGTAATTAGGCAAAAGAATTTGACACGGGAATCACTTGAATATGTTAGAAGACCTTATATTGTTGGTGGTAACTGTACCACAGATACTCTTCCGAATGTATTGAAAGATGTTTCTAAAAGCATGGACTTTAAGATAAAACCACGGTATAGTCAAATACTTCGAAGGAGCCCATTTTCATCTCAAATATCTGTGATAAATCAATCGAGACTAGCTGATTGGAAGACAAAGAACGGAAGTGATATACTTAAAACCTTAGACTACGATGAAATGACTGATAAATCTGCTTCGAAACACAATAAGAAATCATTTTTTAAAAGTTGCATCTCAATAAAGTTGCCAAGTGCAGATCGAAAAGACACCAAAAACGTCCGAAATGGTCTGGAGAATGTTAAGAGAGAATTTAATAAAATGGTGAATATCACAGAAGAATTACTTAAAAAATCAAAAGAGCATCAGTTTAATAGGTTGAAGACTGTTTCTAGTGAGAGTAAAATAGAATATAATTTGAATGAATCACAGAAAGAACCAGATCTTATAAAAATAAATGTGAATAATGATAATATTTTTAATAAAAATGCTTCAAAAATTCAGACGGACAATTTACTTGATAATAAGTGTTTAAATAAGGAAAATAAATACGCAGTTACACAAAATTCGGAAGCAATAATTCTTAAAAATGATGATAACAATTTGACAATTGATAAGAACAGTAAAGAATGTATTGAAGGTAAATTTATAAACATAATATTTAGAGACGTAAACTGTAAATTGTAAAATTGTATAATTTGCATTTCAACTTATTAATATGTTTTTTTATTGTTTAGGTGATGATCGAATAGCATTTCAAGAGGAAAGTAATATTCATGTAAAAACTTTATACGATTTTTTTGAATCAGGTGCAAGATCCCGTACTTCGAGTGAAATTATTTCTGAACAAGCAGTAAATGAGCTAAAAGAATATAAAACAATAAATAATATTCAGAAATATAGTTTTCATGAAATACATACCAGTCCCATTAGTGTGATGAGTCATGAGTGCCATTTAATTACAAAGAAGAAAAGTGAAAAACAAATTCAAGAGCAATATTTAGTTGATGAATGTTTGGAGGCAGGAAACACAATTACTAGTAGAGATGGTATAACTACGGTGTTGGAAAATAAAAATGCAGAAAATATAATTGAAACTGTGACATGTGGAAAGACTGAAGATTATCTTAAGCCTGTCAAAACAGTGCAAAACGAAAGTAAGACTTTAAGACGAATTGTTGATAAAAAAAACGATTTAGCTGTTAAACAAGTAATATCGAGAAATATATTATTGCGTCCAAGTCAAGAAACAACTAACACATCAATATACAAGGATGTAAACGAAACGAATGATGATGATATCTATGATAAACTTGATAGCACAAGCGCAACTAATTCAGATAATTCATTTCATATGAATGAAAAACAATCACAAGTTATTTATATAAATGACTTGACAAATTCCTTAGACGATTTGTCACGTTTGGAAAAGATTTGTAGAATTATTGAAATTTCCGATGACCTGTCAAATCAATTATTTTCAACATTGAAAGACGGTGATACTACCAACATGAAAAATAAAAAATGGTCCTTTAAAGATCTTTGTGAAAAAATTCAACTGGATGAATTTTGTAACAAAGTTTTCGGTCAAACAAATAAGTAAACTATTTTTATTTTTTCTTCATGGAAATAAAAACGCTATTATTCATTAACAAATTCTGTTTAATTACAAGGCAAGTTTGTTTAATATCATATATGTAAATATATAATTAAGCATGTATGTATACATTTTAGGATTTAGCTTAATAGTAATATTAAATAGAAATATCACATTATACATTCATAAATTAATAAAAAAATAATAATTAAATGCAGGTACAGGTAGGAGATATAGAATCAGAATTGGAATATATTAGATAAAACTGTCTTTCTTACCCATGGTTGTGATAAACTAAGTCAACATTTTTTAAAAGTTTCATATTGAGTTGTATGATAGTTTTAGGGAATGTACAGTCATCCATTTCAACAAAGTCTGCAATTACTACATTAACTGGTGCTTTGGAAGCTTCATTTGTCAACGGTGGTCCTGGTGAGAAATCTAATAATTTCGGGAAAACTTCATTTTTTACAGGAATTGCACATTTTTCACGAAGTGAGGATAACCATCTATAAAGAATAAGAAATTAAATGCCTAATTGTTTTTTCATAAATGTATTGTATAATATGCGCTTACATAAATAACTACCTAATTTTTTTTATAAGTAATGTATTGTTAAAAGAAATCTGCAGCCATCGTGAGCTAATAGCTTAAGAGTGTTCAATACTCTATCATACCGTGAGTTTAGTAAGAATCAATTGACAAAAATTCAATGAACAGCTCGTGGTCTCCTATAGATGGTTGTGTAAGTCTTGTATATGCACAAGACAGATTAGTACAATATTATAACCTGAATTATATTATTACTCATACCGGTAGATTAAATGTAGGGCGTTCCCCCATTAGATGGAGTGACGACTTAGTAAGATATGCAGGGAGTCGATGGATGCAGGAGACTCAGGATCCTGCTTTGTGGCATTCCTTGGGGGAGTTTGAGGAAGTACAAGTTACTGAGCAGTGCACTGGTGAAAGCTGTAATGGTGATGATAATATGCCAGATGCCAGAAAGAGTGACAAAGCAAATTTATATGGCAGATGTGAATGGCCGAGTCGGAAAGGGACGCCCTAGAAAAAAGTTTATCGACCAAATTGGCGATATTTTGAAAATGGGCCACGTTAGAAGTACCCTTAACCGACGAGCATGTATGCGTAGATATATGGATGTAAAGGAGGCGAAAGAGGTATGTCAGAATCGTGCCAAACGGAAGTCCGTAGTCTCTGCCTACCCCTCTGGGTGACAGGCGTGAGTATTTATGTATGTATGTTTAATATGCCAGATGTAGAATATCTCTCCTGAACGGCGATAGGGAGCAACTTCAATGGTGCGAGACATGTGGTATTGGGAAAACCAATCCAACCATTAAGAGAAGAATATCCTTCCATATATGGGACCTTCCAGCAATGGACTCTATATGGGCTGATGAGGATTGTAATACAACTATATGTTGTTCAGAAATATAATATGTATAAAAGACAGAGAAAAGGGCGTAACAAATTACATTACCTTTTTTTAGAGCACACAGTCCACTTAATAGTAAGTAGATGCTGTGGCCCAATGACCTCTACATGTATCCTCGATTACGAATCAAAATGCAGATACGTTGTCACCCGTGAGGACTGACATGGAATACCTCGTTTCCAGTAAAAAGGGTCTCCTGTTCTCCACACTCACCATACGAAACACAACAGCATTAAGCTGCTATTTTACGCTGGGATTCTTTGAAGGCGTGGTCCTAAACAGGTCGAGCCAACCCAATCGTGCTACAACCATAATATAGCTGCAGTGTGACTACAACGTACAAACCCCATACCACATACCTGAAGAAAATAAAAGCAGGTGTTGGCGTCAATACTACTTGGTGAACGAATCCCATGCCAGGATGTCGTTTTACATGACGCAAGAAGTTTAGTAGACCACTGACTTGTTCTTGTCGAGGCCAAGGGGACGGCATCATTTGTGGCTGCCAAAACTCATGGGTAGCATATACTGATTGATGTCGGTATACAACTACAATCTGAAAGCAATTGTATGAGATGATTAAATACTTATAATGTATTCTTACCGGCGCATACCGTGTAGTCGCGGTATTAGAATATCTTCTCCCCATATTCTCCCGTGGGTTTCGTAAGAGGTGACAGGGGAAACGAACTAGGGGATAGGCAGCTGCCGTCTTCCTAATAATAACTAAAAATAAGAAAAAACTGCGCTTGCGAACCAGCCTGCAAAGCGTGGCAATTATCCCTCCTGAGCCAATCTATGGTGGGAGGCCTATATTTATCAATGGACTTTAATAGGCTTTAATGGTAAAATACTCGTGAATTGTTTTGAGGTCTGGTTCTAAGCAATTAGAATAATTTCTTAATGATTTCTTAAATTTACGCGAACACTACACATTGAATAAAACTATTATTTACGGATTTTATCGCGTTTAATTACATTAATTTATTTTTATTATTATCCCGACGTTTCGGGTGCTTTACAGCGCCCATGGTCACGGGGGGGACTGAGATGTTTGACGTCCCAATGTCATAGTTAGTCCGGCTACCTTTTCAGTTTTTTAATATTAATTTTTGGTCCGATTTACGCAAAACGAGCTTATAGTATCATGAAGTCTTGCAGTGGTATGCTTGGGTTTGGGTTTAATTTTGTTAATTATAGGATCCCAAGCAGATGGTAGCACCCAACCATCTTCTCTATTGAAATTTGGATGTTTTTTAATTTCAATAACCTCGCGTATCATCCTTGGTAGGAATCGGTGTTCTTTTGCGAGAATTTGTGGTTTATCAAATCTAATGTAATGGTGGGGACGATCTTGAACATGTTCGCAGACTGCAGACTTCCCGGAGCGTCGGTGCTTCACATCAGCTATATGTTCCTTCACGCGGGTTTTTATAGATCTCTTTGTTTGACCTATGTAAGAGAGACCACATTCACAATCTAGCTTGTACACACCTGCTTTGTTTCAGAAGCAAATCTTTGTTTCAGAGAGCACGAGGGATCTGTGACAGAAAACATCTGGCTGCGGAGCTTCAGCATGTCAAGCAAGTATTGCAAGACAACAAGCTTCGGGTCCCGCGCCTACGTCACAGTGAACGAGTGAAGCCGGCCACAGTCGAGCGCGCGCCTGCTCTACTACCATATGTTAGAGGAGTCACGGACAAGATTGGCTACATCTTGAAGCGAGCGTCCATTAAGACATACTACAAGCCGCTGAAGAAGATTAGTCAATTTTTACCATCCATCAAATGTAATATGCCTCTACAAGATGCAGGTGTGTACAAGCTAGATTGTGAATGTGGTCTCTCTTACATAGGTCAAACCAAGAGATCTATAAAAACCCGCGTGAAGGAACATATAGCTGATGTGAAGCACCGACGCTCCGGGAAGTCTGCAGTCTGCGAACATGTTCAAGATCGTCCCCACCATTACATTAGATTTGATAAACCACAAATTCTCGCAAAAGAACAACGATTCCTACCAAGGATGATACGCGAGGCTATTGAAATTAAAAAACATCCAAATTTCAATAGAGAAGATGGATGGGTGCTACCATCTGCTTGGGATCCTATAATTAACAAAATTAAACCCAAACCCAAGCATACCACTGCAAGACTTCATGATACTATAAGCTCGTTTTGCGTAAATCGGACCAAAAATTAATATTAAAAAACTGAAGGTAGCCGGACTAACTATGACATTGGGACGTCAAACATCTCAGTCCCCCCCGTGACCATGGGCGCTGTAAAGCAGCCGAAACGTCGGGATAATAATAAAAATAAATTAATGTAATTAAACGCGATAAAATCCGTAAATAATAGTTTTAATTTCTTAATTTTCATCAGCCCGTAAATTTATTGCTAGAAATCGGCATTTTCCATTTTGGGGAGGATAGCTTCGTGCTCGTGTAACTTAATAATTGTTATACCAAACAATTATTAAGTTACACGAGCACGCAGTTCACCTGAGGGTAAGTAGATACTGTGACCCATAGATATCCTTGATTAAGAATCAAAATGCGGATGTGTTGTCAACCCTGAGTACTAAGATAGAATGCCTCGTTATCAGTATAATATATATATATATATATATATATATATATATATATATATATATATATATATATATATATATACTGCCACTTGCCTGCACTTGCCAACAATTGTTTTTGGCACCCAGGGTTGACACCAAGTCCGCTCTATGCACCCTTTACTTTAAGGTGTTACAATTAATGTTTTGAATAAATAAATAAAATAGGTTTTTCTACACTCAACATACGAGACACAGCAGTGATAAGCTGTTTTCTCATGATGGTATTCTATGAGAGCGTGGTCCTACTCCGGTCGAACCGAACTATTCGCACTGCAACCATATTAAAGCTAATAAAATACGATGATGAAGTTACGCAATAATTAAGTTGTGTCAGGAGATTATTACTGACAGGTAGACGCGCAAACAGGAGCACTCAGTTGTTCTAGTCTTACTGGTGTGCAAAGTATCGCTAGTTCGATATTATTGGGTATCACTAGGTCCGATGCATCCTATGCATTCCATGTAAGAGATTTGTATTTTCATACAGCTGTTCCAAACCGAGACCCTCCGTTAGTAGCCTGATTCTTATCCTTTAGGCAGATGTCGTATTAGTGGACTGAATGCAGGTAAATCATCTGATATATTGCAGACAAATCATCTCGATTGCACTAGACCTTAATTCGTCAGAATGGTACGGGAAGTAGGATCAGATACGAAACGTAAAATGTAAATTATCCATAGTAAATTATCCATAGCAAACTAACGAGTGGCCACCACAATATTCATGTTGCTAAGCGCATCGCCAACACTGAGACGACAAAAATGCACACGTACGTGTTATAAATAGCGGCGCGGGTCATGAGCACCAAGTGACAGTTCTTGCCCATGTACAAGTCCAAGCGGTGACCGTCGAAAAAGGTTGGTCATCCGGAATAAGTAGAAAAATATACTTTTTTATTTTCTGGGTGATAAAAGTTAACTGTACGTTTCAGAAGGTGTTTTCTTCCGCGTACGACGTCTCTGTGGAATAGTTTACCACCGGCGATTATTCCGGACCGATACGACCTGGGGACCTTCAAGAAAAGAGCGTACTACTTTCTAAAGGGCCGGCAACGCACTTGCAATTCCTCTGGTGTTGCGGTTGATCACGGGCGGCGGTAGTCACTTAACATCAGGTGAGCCGCATGCTCGTTTACCCCCTCTCCTATAAAAAATAATAATAATAGGTAAACCCTATTTTTTTGAAAATCATTGATTTTCATAGCAGGAAGTTAATAATAAATGATCTGTGAGAGTGGACAACACTGATTATAGCCCAGATTATAGCTTTTCCTAATCGTTTAATAAAAAATAATAAATTTTAATATTTATTTTTTTCTTAATTTGGTTATTTTTTGTCAATTTGATCGCTTTTGCAAACGAGTAATAAGCAAAATCCAACTTAATAGTCACAAATATCCATGATATTTTGTTTTATGTACACACTTTTTTGCGTGTCTCTAAATTTGTCTATGAGTATAATTATATGTTATTATATCAAACGCAGTCAGCGTTCTTAGCCCTATACCGCGAGGAGTAGGACTGAATGGTATTTCAGTACTTATTAAGTTTTTATTTGATAAAAGATATTATATTATATAAAACTTACTTGCTGATTTAAGGTCGCTAGTGAGTTAAGGGTAACTTTTTGGATATCAATTTGTCTTGGAACAAGCCGCGGTCCAAATAAGCTCAATAGAAACCGCATAAGTCGTTGATGATCGTCTAGCGTGAATCCGTAAAAATGCTGGAAGTCTAATATAACAACCTGGAAAAGAATACTAAATTAGTAAATAATAAAACATAAGTAATGTTTTAAAGATTCGTTTCTGTACACTAACTCTTGTAACGTCGAAATTAATACAATATATAACCACGTGAGTAGGTTTCGAAGACACTATTTTAATTGACCAATGAAACAATACTTCGCCTCGTGCGTAATTTTTGTTTCTTCAAATTCAAAATTATGTTTGATTTCATCCAAAATTTATATACTATATATAACTTGCCAGGCAGACGTTGTTCTGCCCTTTTCGACGACCCTTTGTTATGTCCTATTAAAAATCCTTAAATTCGCAAAAAACAAACTTGTGGGTCACTCATGGGCAAAAAAACTATCCTATCTCTCAAGTTGGACCAAACTGCACACGGTGTGCAAATATGATCAAAATCGGTTAAGAAGTTTAGGAGTCCACCGCGGACAAACAACGTGACACGTAATTTATATATATTAAGAGTTTACATTGTGATTCAATCACGTCATAGCGTCATCTGTTGACAAAAACATGAATACGTGTTTATACGAGGGTGGATTGAAAAGTACTCGGCCTACCACAGATCCATTCAATTCTAAAAATCAAATCTACCCACATTATTTAGTTCAGTTCAGACTAGTTCATTGTGTGAAGTTCGAAACGTGTGCGATAATTAGTTGTGATTTTATAAATTTATTAACAAAGTAATCGGACATAATTTCCGCGAATGGAGCAAATCGAGCAGCGTGCCGTCATTAAGTACCTCCATAAGAAGGGGCTATCATCAAAAGCCATCCATGATGACATGGTCAGTACATTAGGCGATTGTGCACTGTCATATTAATCTGTCAAAAAATGGATAGCAGAATTTAAGCGTGGTAGAGAGAGTGTGAAAGATGAACCCCGCTCTGGAAGGCCTTCGACGTCAACTACTGACGAAAATATTAAAAAAGTACTTGATTTAATAATGGGAGACCGCAGATTAAAAATTAGAGAGATAGCCGAGATTATAGGGATCTCTTATGAACGAACTCAAAACATCATTGTCAACGAGTTGGGTTTCCACAAGGTGTCTGCGAGGTGGGTTCCGCGACTGCTTTCAGTTGAACAAAAAAGGACGCGATTGACTATTTCACGCGACTGTTTGGAGTTATTTGAAGCGGATGCAGATGATTTTTTGAATCGTTTTGTTACTATGGACGAAACATGGGTTCATTACTGTACACCGGAAACAAAACAACAATCAAAACAGTGGAGAAGACCTGGTTCACCACCCCCTAAAAAGGCTAAGTCGATTTTGTCGGCAAATAAGGTGATGGCTTCAGTATTCTGGGACTCGAAAGGTGTGATTATGATTGATTATCTTGAAAGGGGTCAGACTATAAACTCTGATTACTACTGCACCTTACTACGTCGTTTACGAGAGGAAATAAAAGAAAAACGTCGAAGCTCAGAAGAAAAGTCCTGTTTCATCAAGATAACGCCCGTGAAGTAGAGTCAATGGCTGAAATTCACAACTGTGGCTTTGAACTGTTACCGCATCCGCCGTATTCACCTGATCTGGCACTATCAGACTTCTTTCTGTTCCCTAACCTAAAAAAGCACTTGGGAGGTCAAAGATTTTCGACAAACGACGAGGTCAAAGCAGCTGTAGACGCATATTTTGACTCTAAGGAAGAATCATTTTTTTTCAACGGTCTAAATGCTTGGAAGGGGAGGTGGCAAAAGTGTATTGAACTTGATGGTGATTATGTAGAAAAATAAAAATATAACTGATTTAGTATGTGTTTATTTTCTTGGTTAGGCCGAGTACTTTTCAATCCACCCTCGTATGTCACGCCTTTGCATTTGAAATTTAAATACATTATTATTTGAATACTTTTAAAAACAATTGACGTTTGTTATAAAAAAAATTGTACATTTATTGAATAACGAATAACAAAAGAATACACAAGTTTGTCAGAAAAACAATTATACAGTTGCACGTGCTTTGTAAACTATAAGTTTTTTTGAACTGTAATAAATTATTTATTATAATGGATTTCCGCAAAGTAACGCCTGATTCTATCAATTATTTGAACTGTACTAAACCTATATATCACTTCAACTTTCGTGGATTTAAATGGTCAATATTTTTATTAGACATATACTGTTTTACTTTAAAACGCGGATTATTGATAGTCTCGTCTTTAAACCATGGTTTTAAGTATAGTCCTTCTAACTACGGAAGTCTCTAAGCCGTGGCGCCACATTCTTCGCGAAATGTGACATTTGCTGTTAAGTTCTATACTTTACATTTATATTTAAGTTCGCATATATCCGCAGAACAGCAGATACGACAGCATACAGGCAACTGAACAGACAAATCTCCAAACATATGCGGCGGGACTTGTGAAACTTCAATACAGCTCGTATTGTAGAAGCAATCAAACGGAACCAGGGCTCCAGTTTTTGCTAGAGACCTGTCTACCAGAAAGAGATAACTGAAGACCGAATTGGTAATTGATGATAGTAGTAGTACTAAATACCATTAATTAACACACATTAATTGTTTCACAGATAATTGATCGTTACATATATGATAGGAAGGGCGAAATGATATGACAATTTTATAATGGCATAATTCAAATACACACATATTTACATTACATACATACATCTTTTCTTGCCAATTTCTGGTATTAAGCAGCAGTACATCTACGGTATTTTGGGTTTGAAGGGTAAGAGGGCTGGTATAATTTCAGGTTGCGAGAGATATCTTAGTCTTCTGAGGTGACAGTGCAACTGAGGCTTTGTGCAGATTTGGCATTGCAAGTATCTGCCGTTTGCTGTAACCATTTATCATTAGATGTTTTGCTAGCTCGTCTGCCAATATTATAAAAAAACGCTACTTTAAAGCACGATCCCAAGACAGGTCATCACTATATAGTGAGGGACAGCTCATAGAATAACAAATAGCCCCGGAAGTACCACTGCGATACTACCACTAAATAATGTAGACTATATAGCCAAGCCACGTACTGGCGGTGTAAGAGAATCCACTACCTTATATCATACTGTTTCTGTCGTAAGAGGCGGCAGAGGGAAGCTGAACTAGGATAGGTAGCAGCATCTTTCTGATAATAACTCTTTATATCAAAATCAAAGCACTTGTTTTGTCGTTTTCTCTAATAGTTCACACGTGCAGACAATTCATAAAATCACATCACTTACGAATCAAAATCCACTTCAAACCATTATTCAAGCGACAAAACAGGCGCGACAGTCCGTCGACGAGCAAGTTCCCGCCAAAACTCCAAGAAGGCCACAGATGCGTTGTCACCACGGAGGACTAAGATGGAATAGTTCACAGCCTGTAATTATACCGTCTCTCTATACCCTACACATCCCTGAAATAGGTAATAAGGTGGCCCCTACCCACGTGGACCGCAAGGAAATAAAGGAGATCTACCACCTCGCAAATGTGCGGTATAAAGTATTCCATTTAAATTCCCAGGAGCTTAATGCAATTGTAATCAGTTTCCTGCAACTGCACTTACCTCACCAGGATGTGTATCAACAAAATTCATCACTTGATGTAAAGCCTCTGTTATTTCATCAGCATAGACTCCATGCGTAAAATAAAATTTGACATCACCAGTCTTTGTAGCAAGCCTTAAGTCAAAGTATCTGTAAATGTGGTGGTAAAATAGGGTATTAAAGGCATGTGACTTCTACCAATGCACCCTAATTACGAACAAATATGGCTCTTATTTCTTAATTATCGACTAATGACGGTAAATCTAATTAAAAACTTTTCATATTTCCTTGAAATGTGTTCAAGACAAAAGCGAATAGGCTTTTTTTCACTAAGACAATGGGTGCGTTTGGCAGAAAAAAGCGCTAGCAAGCGCTTACAAGCACTAAAATAGTTTTCGGCCAGGACACGATTGCTACTTCAGTAGCGCTGACACAATCCGCCATTTTGCTTATTTAATTTATTTGTTTTGAAGTAGAGTTTATAAGTTGTTTTGTGCAATATTAGTTTTAAGTAATATAATGACATGAATAAACACATAGGTACATGTTATTAAAAATTCATGATTGGTAAGTTTTTAATATGAATACTTTACAAACATATATTTTATTTAAATAGTCTTCTAGGTTAGGTTCCCCGGTTAAAACTTACATCGCGTCCTGGAGGAAAATAGCTACTTACGATTTGACAGCGCTTACCGCTTACGATCGCCATTTTGCTTACAAGCGCTTGCTAGCGCTTTTTTCTGCCAAACGCACCCAATGCGATTTACCATCTAGGGTTCCATCACCAATTACAATCAAAATCAATTAAAATATAATTTCAATATTCTAAATTTGGGGATTTTTCATTGTGCAATTTTTTTTAAGTAAGGTTGACAAAGAAGTTAGTTAGTGCATATAACTGTGGCACAATGGAATGTTATTTGTAAATTTTTTTTTATGTTGCATTGTTGATGTTATTGTGCTCTGCAGTTAATTTTCTGTTATTATATGTGTGAGTTTGGACTAGTGGTACCCGGTTCAAATCATGATTTCGGAAAAAATAAGTTATTGGGTTTTAATGTCAAGAAATTTTCAGTAGCAGCCCAGAGTCAGAAAGTTGGCAGTGTTTCACAGCTGTGCCTAGGAAAGTAGGTAAAGCTATTGGTCCTGTGCCTTATCTTTCTCCGGTTGTGTTGGACTGCCATCCCATTGGACTTTGAGAGTGAGAGAATAGAGAGTGCACCTGTCCTAAGCACATACCTGTGCAGTACCAGTAGAATCATATCTTATGCATATGATTAGTCTCTATTGTTCTGGAGGACATCCTCATGATATGTATGGATACTTACTGACGTGACAGTCACTGTGTGACTAAACCCCTTTTTTGATTGTAAAAAAAACAACTAAGGCACAATAATATTATACCATATATTGGTGAGCTGTGATAGCTCCGATGGTTAACGCTCGCTGTAAATATAACAGAACGCGAGTAACCCGGGTTTGATCACCGCCGACACCAATTAAATTGTTAATTGCAATTTTAAGTGCTGATTTACCACGTGCTCGGCGGTGAAGGAAAATATCGTGAGGAAACCTGCATGTCTGAGGATTAAGAAAAAAAATATTTCGAAGACATGTGAAGTTCGCCAACAGGCATTGGGGCAGCGCGGCGGACATTTCCTTGCCCTAAAACCCTCTCAGAAATGAGGGGAGGCCTGTGCCCACACAGCCTATATATGTGGGACACATATATAGGCTGTAACTTTACTTTACTTTTATATATTGGTAACTTTTGATGGACAGTATTTGGAAATAGTTGTTGTGCATGAAATAAGCATATAATACATGAATGGGAATGACATAAACATTACAGTGTAAATTCAGCATGTACATTAGTATAATCATGTAGGTGTTAGACAGGCAACATGAAATGGAGCAGGTCCCTCTTGAACAAACATAAAAATGAAAATTTTATTGAATATACAATATAGCAAGGTACTGAAGGTAGGTTGTCAACTTTTTCCAGACCAAATATAGGTATTATTTCCGAGTTTTAAAGACTTGTGGTACTACTCGTATTTCTAATAACAACCGAGAAACTGCACCTTTGTAGTGTAAAGGTATCTAGTGGAACAGATACTACCATATTAGAAGATATTGCACGTAAGATTATTAAGGCGACACCGAGAAAAAATGCACCTCCTTTCATCGAATAGTATAGGACTATGACACCACTAACGAAAGTGGAGTTTTGATATAGGTAAATTCATGTCTTTATCTTGAATTTGATTGTTCAAAAACACGATTGTATAATTTTGACTCAATAAAAATCACTATAGTTGAAATTACAACGAAATTACTTAATCTATATGCTTGGGAATCACTCAAATATATTCATAACAACAGCATTCATAATTTACTTGTTCATTATTTTGATTACTTAAATCAATAATTTTTAAAAAATATTTTAAGAATCTAACAATTTCTAAGCGCTTTTAATCGTCGCGGGCGCTACGCAATTTTAGACCTTATAACGGCGTTTTTCCAAATTTTTATAGAAATTAAGTATTCACTCGGAGTAGTATGGCGATAGCCTTTTCGATGTGTCGTCTTAAAAGTGATTTTAACCATTTTGATAGATATGAAAGTTATAGTTACAAGTGAAATTAGTCCTATTCAAACTAAGAAAAACTATTTGTAAGAGAGGAAGAAATAGAATTCTTTCAACATTAAGCAACATTAGTGTGTAAAGAATTCATATTTGGACATAAGTCTCTACTGAATTGGGACAATTTTTTAAAGTTGCTGCACAGCAGATACTCACATTTAACGGTTGTCTGCTGCTACCTGTCTATGATATTTTAGGTTTGACCTTTCTAGATAGATATTCTACCCCTTGCTAGATACCCTGATAATTAATGGACATTTTCCAATGTAAACACTCATTGCTTTTAAGAAAAGCATATCATAAATGCTTTGTAACCACCACCCTTTTTAAAGTGCACAGACGTCATTCAGATTCTTTTGTGCTGGTATTAGAAGTGACTGTGAGCAAAGTACCTAATGCCAATGAGTAGTTGCTGCGGGGTATCTATGGCCTGTG
This sequence comes from Parnassius smintheus behrii, assembly GCA_036936625.1. Lineage (NCBI taxonomy): Eukaryota > Metazoa > Arthropoda > Insecta > Lepidoptera > Papilionidae > Parnassius > Parnassius smintheus. Next base: position 14,532,194 of record JAUPFT010000020.1, on the reverse strand, counting down.
TTATGGTCCAACGTAAGATCGTACCTCGAAACACAGGGTACAGTTTCTTGACAATTGGCTCAGCATCTGGAGCAATTCCACTTGATCTTGTGATGCCATATGTCATTGAGTCATGGCTACCTATAAATTGGATATGTTATTAAAAAAAGGTTTTATCCAAAAAAATTTGATTTATATTTTTGTTATTATACTGCCCATATTTTTTTATTATTAGCGACTCGCCCCGGCTTCGCTTGCACAGAATTAATATGTAGTAGAGCCATGCTGCAGCTATATTATGGTTGTAGCATGAATGGGTCGGCTCGATCGGAGAAGGACCAAACTCTCACAGAATACCAGCGTAAATAACAGCTTAACGCTGCTGTGTTTCGTACGGTGAGTGTAGAGAACCAGAGACCTGTTTTACTGGAATCTAGGCATTCCATCTTAGTCCTCAAGGGTGACAATGCATCTGCATTTTGATTCTCAATCAATGTTAGACATAGCCTATGTCTATGGGCCGCAGCATCCACTTACCATCAGGTGGACTGTGTGCTCGTTTATCACCCTATATCAGATTTAAAATAATTTAAGAGCTTATTTTACCAATGTTTTGTTTTTTCAACAAAAGAACCTAAAAATAACCTAGATCCCTAGAACTTAGAAATATAGCCTAGATCCCTTTTAGCATTGTTTAATATCTTAAAGTTTTAGTTCAGCTATTTCCAAAATTAGTGCATACAAACAGACAGACACCATCAAAAATTTTAAAATTTTTATATAGGGTGGTCCAAACAGTGAGGTTATAAATTTTTTTTGATTCCTCACACCTAGGGGTATCCGAAAATACCCTATGTATGTTACGCGATTTTTTGTAGTTTTCGAGTTATGATTTTTTTATCCTTTTTTTGAAAATGTTCACCCTAAACAGCCTAACATTAAAAAAATGTTTTTGTGGGATTTTATCAAGTATTTTTTTTGTTTGTAGCATGATCCTTATGAGTTGCTCTATTATGCATAAAATAATTAGCTTCCTAACATTCACCGAAGATACAATAATTTTAATCGAAACTTAAAAATGTTCTGTCAGGAGAGTGGGACTTGAATTTTCAACATTAAATGAAAAATAGTAATAAATGATTTCATACTTTCTAATTAATTTTAAAAACTTGGCAGTACCTTAATCTTTCATAATAACATTAAAAAAATGACACTTAATAGGCCAGTTTTTCTGTTACAGACTTTTGAAGTTACTCAGGCGGGAAACTACCTGAATAGTTAATTTGATTTAAAAAATCTTTTTATCATTTCTAAGGCTAAACTAAGATAGTAAATGCTTCAGGTTAGCAAAGAAAACTACTTATTGTTAAAACGTGACATTTATTAAGGTATCATTTTACTACAAACTACATGTTTTTTTTTATTTCACTGAAACTAAATGATAGCACATTCAGTTACAAACACACAAAGGAATTTTAAACAAAGGCTCAGGTAAACATTCCTGCTTTGCGCTCTATTTTGTTACCAGGCCGCACCCCGCGCCCCACGCCACACCGACCGCGTCCCTTTTTCACCTCGCTCGGTCCCGCCAGTCGTTCACTGCTTTCCCGCGTGCAACCACTACTCACGTTTACGTTTATTTGGATCTCTTATTTGACTACCTTCGCTTTGTTTCCCGGATTCTTGATTTGCCTTACGATTGACCTGTGCTTGTTTTATGGACCTTGAGTTGCTTAGTGATTTGGATTACTTTTAGCAATGAGTTATTCTCTCAGTCAATACGCAGAGATGCACTATTTCTACGGCGTTGCCCAAGGAAACGGCGCATTAGCGGCACGGCTTTATCGAGAGCAACTAGAGCGGCGAGGAGAAGTGTAAGAGCATTACCCGGGCTACAGGGTTTTTAATAAGACCCACGAAACCCTAATGGCTGGACGCGTTCCTGGGCGTAATCAACGTCGCGAGGGACTACCCAGAGTGGATCCAGAAAGAAGAGATGTAATCATTGAAGAAGTAGAAAGAAACCCTTCTACTAGTTCACGAGCGATTACGAGAAGGACTGGAATCCCAAGGACTTCAGTTTTAAGAATACTGAAATCAGGTGAGTGCATTTTATTATTTTGTAGACCTCTTTATTCAAAATCCCAACACATGGCTGCACTGCCATTTCAAATCACACTCATTTAATTTACTGTGAATTGTCGATGTCTAATGTGTTGTGTGCGTGTAAAAGAGAGAGATGTAGAGACCCTTAAACAAGCGCTCGTAATTCAAAAATAGGCGCTAGGACGCCACTCTAGCGAATCCCAACTTTTAGTTTCACGTTCACGTGCTCTATTGGTACGTAACTCTAGTATTGTGTACAATGACAACCTACAGTAAAAATACTAATCTTTTTTTCCAGAGGGATATCACGCGTTTCATATTCAGCGTGTTCAACAACTTAACGACGCAGACTATCCAAGGCGTGTTGCTTTCTGCCAAATAATGCTGGAAAGATCTGCAGAAGACCCGGATTTTTTTTAACAAGATACTCTAGGACAGATGAATCCCGGTTTGAAAGGACTGGCGTCTTTAACATTCACAATCATCATAGCTGGGCCATTGAAAACCCAAAAAAAGCAAGGCAGTCAAATTTTCAGAATAGATTTAGTATCAACATGTGGTCAGGAGTCATAAATGGAGAAATGGTTGGGCCCTTTGAATTGTTGTCTAGGTTAAACGGGTCCCAGTACCTGAATTTTCTACAAAATAATTTAAATGGTTTATTGTTTGAAGTTAATTTACAAACGAGGAGGGATATGATATTTCAAAATGACGGTGCTCCTTGCCATTTTGAAAGACAAGTGAGGGAGCACCTCAACAGAACTTTCCCAGGAAGGTGGATTGGGCGTGCAGGGCCAATCGAATGGCCTGCACGCTCACCAGATTTAAACCCTATAGATTTTTTTATTTGGGGATTCTACAAAGAGATGGTGTATGCTAGAAAAATTAAATCGGAAAATGAATTAAGGGAAAAATTGAGACAGTGCGCAGAAAAAAATCAAAGAAAATACGAATGCTTTTCGAAGACTAAAAGCAAATTTTTTAAGACGATGTAGACTGTGTATCGAAGTTAATGGCCGCCATTTCGAAAATTTACTTTAAATAAATTTATCTTAAATTATTTACTACTTTTATTATGAATCTTGAAATCATTTGTCCAGAACGTAATAAAATGATACCTTGTAGTCTATAAATTTTAAACAATAAGTAAAGACACTTGATGTTATTTTTGCTAACCTGAAGCATTTACTATCTTAGTTTAGCGCTAGAAATGATAAAAAGATTTTTTAAATCAAATTAACTATTCAGGTAGTTTCCTGCCTGAGTGACTTCAGAAGTCTGTAACAGAAAAACTGGCCTATTAAGTGTCATTTTTTGAATGTTATTATGAAAGATTAAGGTACTGCCAAGTTTTTAAAATTAATTAGAAAGTATGAAATCATTTATTACTATTTTTCATTTAATGTTGAAAATTCAAGCCCCACTCTCCTGACAGAAAATTTTTAAGTTTCGATTAAAATTATTGTATCTTCGGTGAATGTTAGGAAGCTAATTATTTTATGCATAATAGGTTAACTCATAAGGATCATGCTACAATTAAAAAAATACTTGATAAAATCTCACAAAAACTTGGAAAAAATTTCACAATTACATTTTTTTTAATGTTAAGCTGTTAAGGCTGAATATTTTCAAAAAAAGGGTAAAAAAAATCATAACTCGAAAACTACAAAAAACCGCGTAACCGCGTAGGGTATTTTCGGATACCCCTAGGTGTGAGGAATCAAAAAAAAATTTTATAACCTCACTGTTTGGACCACCCTGTATACAGCACACAGACTCTATAAATAAACATTTTAAAGAGCCTGAGCTTAATAGAAGTCAGACATTTAATTATTATAGACAGGCCTCAATATTATTTGTATGTACAGATTTCCTGCTTACTTCATCATCATCATCATCATTACAGCCCTTTACAAGTCCACTGCTGAACATAGGCCTCCCCCAAGGTATGCCACAAAGCACGGTCCTGAGCCACCTGCATCCATCGACTTCCTGCATGTCTTACCAGGTCATCACTCCATCTAGTGGGGGGTCGCCCTACACTTCGTCCACCGGTACGAGGCTGCCACTCGAGAACCTTTTTTCCTCAACGGTTGTCGGTTCTTCGAGCTATATGGCCGGCCCATTGCCACTTCAGCTTACTAATCCGTTGGGCTATGTCGGTCACTCTGGTTTTACTGCGGATATCCTCATTTCTGAGTCTATCACGCAGAGAAACTCCGAGCATAGCCCTCTGCATAGCTCGCTGAGCGACTTCGAGTGTCCTCATACGGCCTGCTTACTTAATAAGAAAATATTGATTTTACCATTTTATAATAAGTTCGAATATGTATAATTTTAGTGGGAAATAAAGATTTTCATGAAGTGTGTTATACTAGTTATATCACAAATAGTGCACCAAATAAATGTTTATAAGTAAACAGTTTGGGTCGGCTTTAGTAATCTGCTGCATGATTTAAGTGATCATTTTAGCTTTAGTTGACAAACAATGAGCTATTGATTACCATCTAGCTGCTTTTTATGCCAGAAATCTTTAGTTATATATATAGATATATCCATTAATTTCATAATCATAATGAATAGAACACAACATAGGTCCGTTAGTTAATCTAACCCGGCGACAAGCACCAGGTTAGGTTAGGTTAGAACTGTGACCACAATGCACGAGCCTAGCAAGTGCAGCAAGCATGCCGCGGCAGCAGCCGGCGAAGTGCCAGAACCAACACTATAAGTTGAGGTTAACACAGGACACAGCCGAAATAACCTAAATTTTTTTTTTTTTATAGAATAGGGGGCAAACGAGCATGCGGCTCACCTGATGTTAAGTGACTACCGCCGCCCATGATCAACCGCAACACCAGGAGAATTGCGGGTGCGTTGCCGGCCCTTTAGAAAGGAGTAAGCTCTTTTCTTGAAGGTCCCCAGGTCGTATCGGTCCGGAAAAATCGCTGGTGGTAAACTATTCCACAGAGAGGTTGTACATGGAAGAAAACTCCTTGTGAAACGTACAGTGGTGGACCGCCAAGCATCCAGATGGTGTGGATGGTATAGAGACGTTTGCCGTGTAGTGCGGTCACGAAATTTGGCGGCTGGGATTAATCCGAACAATTCCTCAGAGCACTCCCCGTGATAGATGCGATAAAATAGCTAAAGAGATGCAACATCTCTTCGCAGCGCCAGTGAATCGAGCCGAGTGAATTTGGTAACTTTGACCTTTGCACTCACTGATCTTGACCTTTTTGTGACAGACAGCAGAGGCTTTTCCCAAGGGTTTTTCCCCCCCTGATAACTCCCACATTCAAACGGGATCCTAATGTGACTTTTTCGCCAGACGACCTTTTTTAATAAGTGAAAGCGATTTTGCCTTAATATGTAACAAAATTAAATTCATAAAAAAGGGGGGTGTCCACCACTTCCCCTTTTTAGGGGGAGGTTCCTACCCCAGTCCTCTCCCGCCCACTCGTCTACCAAATATTCATGCAGCAGATTACCCAAGAAAAAATTTTATACAGAAGGGGGGGGTTTCAGCACTTCCCCCTTTTAGGGGGAGGTTCCTACCCCTTCCCACCTCTACCCGCCCACTCGGTGACCATGTATTCGTGCGGCAGATTACTAAAGACATACCAAAAGTTTGTTTAAAACTTTTTTACTAACTTTTTAAAATTATATTAATGTAAATTGAAATTTAGTGGCACAAGTAGGCTACATTTAAAAAGTTATAAACAGAATACTGCTGAGAATGTTACCTGGAATAGCAAGGTAAATTAATGGAAGATTCTTTAATTGTTCTGGTAGCTCTCTCATCCAGTTTTCCAGAGTAACATTTTGTGCTGAACCACCTTCACCCATTATTAAAGCTTAAAAAAGGTAAGATACATATTAATTAATCATTATCATAAGACATTTATTATAAAATTATATAAATAACTTCAAACAAACCTATGAACTATGAACGGAATGGTAAATTGTAAGCAAGACCGACTTGAATTTGTTTAGTATGCAACAACTAACAATTCGATTAGAACACGTCATGACCCTACACTTATTAGCCCCAAAGTTACTATTGGTAATATAAAAGCTTTGATAACGTTTTAAAACTACGTTTATCATAAATAAACTTCTAGATATACAAATTTATGTTTTGTTAAATAAAAATATGTTAAATACTTATGTAGTAATTCTAAAATACAATACTTTACGCCATGCCATGATAAGAAAAGTTTTGTTTTTGTTTACATTCATAAATTTCTGATATCTGTCAAAGTCAAATGTCAAACAAAATATTCATTTTTTATTAACTGGCTTTACGGCTCTGGGTTCTAGCCTTTCTGAGCCTATAATTTCTTTCAGAATCTTCATTTTTATATTTTTTCTTCACAATATGCTGATGCGACACACAGTCACATGAAGTCAGATGATGGAAGGACTAAAGTGTGGAGATGCCCGGGAGAGAAGTACATCCAGTGCAACATCATCGGAAAGGAGGTATTTGGCGAAGGGTCAGTTATGGTATGGGAAGGTATTTGTATAGAGGCACGTTATACATTCGAAATGTTGAAATTAATGCTATGGGGTGACCAGTGCACTCGTCCGATTAGAAACCTATGTTATATGATATATGTATGGGATAAGCTTGAAAGACAAATTAAGAAAAAAATCATGCCCCGCTAATTTGAAAGATTCTCAAAAACGCATTACAGGAAGAATTGAATGCAATTTCTCAAGATGTTATTGATAACTGGATTAGAACTATGCCAAGGAGACTGGAAGCTAACTACTAATTACAGCCTAGGTTATATAGCTTTGTCTAATGGGTTAAGAAAAAAAAATGAATATTTTAAATTTTTTTCTTGATTTGGTTAATTTTTGTCATTTGATAGTTTCTTTTTTTTAAAGTTTGCAATATTAAATTAATGAGTAATAAGCAAAAACGAAATTAACAAACTTAACTGTCACAAATATCCACGACATTTTGTTTTATATACACTTTTTTGCGTTCTTCTAAATTTTTCCATGAGTACTACTACTAGATGATAAATTAAGATTTTTTAAAATGTAAAATATATATGATTATTCTGAGAAAACTATCAGAAATAGTGTTTTATTTATAATTTCTTACCATAGTATATTACGGATAGCAAACATTCTCATTCATATTAGTCTCGATAATGGTATCGAAAGTGTCAAATATATCCTGTTCTATTTATTGTATTGTGTTATGTACTACCCGTGCGGTTAAAGAATGGAATTGAAAATGGCAGCGCCTCTATTCACCTCTTGTTCGCACACTTTCGCTCTCTATTCTATACTCACACCCGCTGGTAAAGACTGCAAGAAAAAGTCGTAGCGATATGCTTTTATCGTACGTTCTATAACTTTAGTCCAACTTAAGGCATAAGTAACCATTTGTAAAATTCAATTTAAAATTCAAAATTCGTTTGTCTGTTGTCCGAGCTAATCTTTGAAATGGTTAAAGCGATTGCAATAAAAGTTCACGAACAAATAGTAGTATACCGGGAGTGATCTAGACTGAATTTTATCCGCAAAATTTAGAAATTTTATTAAATTATAATTTTTAAAAAATATAAAATATTGATAAGATAAAATAAATGGACTACAATGATTATCTTAAGTCAAAATAACGCGCCATTATTAGAAACCACCCAGGTGAAGCCAGAGCGGGTCGCTAGTTATAAATTAATTTAAAATTAATTCTACTTGAAAATTGCCTATTAACCGAATAATAATAGAACTTTATAACGATATATCTTTATTAGGGGATTTTCGCATTGACTTATATATTACTAGCGTAAGGACCGGGCCGACCGAACAACTAAAACGAAACAGTGCGCTGGCCCTAAAATTACAGTTTAGGGCCAACGTGAATCGGTCGACAGTAGTGCGCGCGCAGGACAGATTTGCCTGTCATAAATATGTCTAGTTGCGTGGTAAAAAAATGGAAAAATTACGATACAAAGATTTAAAAAAAATCATCGGTAAATAACCACATAATAGTTTTGTTACAATTAAATTATTGTATAAACGCATTTCTAAAGTTTTATTTTACAGTAAGTTTAGTTACGTTATCAAGATTAGGCCAGGGTTGGATTCAGACCCTCAAAAATATTGTACAAGGAAATTAAAATTATACTGTTTTAAAAAAATTATACCACGTTTGTTTTAATTATATAACATGTTTCTTTTTTCCCATGTGCCAGGATTTTGGCGTCGTGTGTCTAGTTTAATAATATGTTTCGTTTTTTGACGGTTTTATTTTTATTTCTGTTTAATTTTTGTCTAAAGAACTTAGTGTATGTTAAATTTTGAATATTGGTACCTAATATATTTTATATTCAATAAGGGTTAAACGAAAAGAATACAGAAGAAACCATATCTGCTTAATTGAATCTGAAAATCTGATTCATAAAATATTTTGAAATTCTGTTTTCAAACCGATTGCTTCTGGAGCATAGAGTTTTTATCGTGGTAGCCACTCTTTATAGTTGTATCAAGGATGCAACATAAATGCGATCGAGCATCGATTGACGAGAAAGGGAGCTAATTCCTATTTTATTAAAACACGCGGTACTCATGTACAATACAAAAATTCTCGATATCGTAGGGTTAATATTAAAATGTAAAAGGACGCAATAATAATACAAGTCGACCTTTATATTATTACGATGCTATACACTACAAACTATGAAACAATGGTACAATTAGGATAATTATACTACGAAATCCAACCCTGGTTACATCGTGTTTTGATATGACGTTTGTATTATGACAGATGCGCTACTTTTTCTTGTACGAAAAAGTTGTGAGTAAAATATTTAGATGGGCCTATCCTTCCTTTTGAAATCATTGGTTTTTCGCCATTGGTACTATGGATGTTGATGGTACGAACCATAGAATACTATATTACATACATAATAGAACGGGGGAGTGGGCGGGGCCCGTGTAGCCACTAACATGTCAATTCACACGTATAAATATCAACACGATATGTGTTTTGACGTAGCAATTGTTTCCAAATTTCGCATGCAAATTATGTAGAAAATACCAAATTGCACAATATTTACATATAAATATGTATTAAAATTTAAACGATTTTTTTAAATGATGATTTTGAACATTAATCAAAAGTCTAAAATGTGTACTCAGTCTGTCAAAACATCAAATCGGGTTTGTAGTAGTGATAATACGACATAATTGCTTGTATGTATTATAAGTTTGACAGCCATTCTATTGTGTATTATAGTATTCTATGGTACGAACATTATGAGCCACCATTTATAATCCAATTCTTTATACGTACGGATTATAAGTGTGTTCAAAATAGCATCCAAATGGGTATACCTTATTCTATATTTTTAATTTTTTTAGAAGTATAATAATATCGAAAGTGCCACTTTATATAATATTCTATTGAGTGGAAACAGAAAATACTATCATAAGTGAAATACATAAAATAGTATGAAAATATGATATTTGCCAGCATGGCAAAGAAAAACGTCTAAAATATACATATAATTGCAAATATTATATTCGCGATTATAATAAAACTTATTCTAATAATCCTAAAAAACATTAAATGCTCTCATCGATTTGCAGTTTCGAATGTGTGCGCTGTTGCGGTAGTCGAAACGATAATACAGGAGCCTTACTGTATATATACTAGGAAAACAGAAGCTCTGGTGGATTAAAGCGAGTGGACTGTATTTAATTTATTGTGTTGTGTTTAATACGCTAGGAGCTACTATTTACTTTTAATACTGTGACATCTGTCTGACTATGAAGGGGTTGAGTAGAAATTAAATGCTTGACAAAATGACACACTATATTTACACTATTTACAATTGCAGTAGTTAACACTAATAGGGATTCTCGTTGGTTCTTCTATTCGGGTTGCTTGCTGTTGCTTGAGTTGCCGCCGCTCGAATTGCCGCCGATCGAATGCAGAATCGGTCGGTCTATTATCTTGATGTTAGCGCTGTTAGACTATGCGTCTCTTACAGCTTCATCTTGTCTCAGGGCTCGCGGCCTGCAAGGCCGCGAGCTAATTAAAAAAGGGAAAGGCAATGAGGTGAGGATGATGATGAGATGGTTTATGATTTGATATTGTTACCAATCATCATATCGCCTTTTAGGCGTTTTTCTTTGAGCTATCTAACCGCAGTCCGAGGGGGGGTGTGCGGCCCCCGTCTCTGACTGCTCAGCTCGTGTCGGTCGATGGTCTGGGCGGTGAGAACCGTCCAGGAACGCGGGTGTACGGTGTGTACGCGGTGTGAGCTGGAACGCGTCGTGCCCGTCTGCGGGTGCGACGCGTCCCATTCGTAGTCCTATTTGTGTTTGTACCATTTAATGTGGGTGTAGTGTCGTTGTGTGATGTGCCTGCGACGCTTGGGTCGACTGGATCGAGCGATATGCAGAATCGGCGCCAGAAGCGCTTCTTTAATTTCAGAGTTCGGTGCGCCGTAAGCTCCGAGTTGGTGGGAGTGCCGTCCGCGGGGGGTCCCTTGTTTCGATGCGGGGCGCGCGGGACATGTCGAAGTGGGTGCGGTGCGGGGCGATGGACGATTTCACTCGCCGTCCGCAACAGAAGCAATAATGGCTTTGGTGGTCAAATTCCCACCACGACTTCTTAAAACATTTCTCAAATTAAACTGTCGCCCACATTTGATTTTTCCCCTTATAAACATACGAGTACATCTTTTGTGTACTACACGGTACACAAAACTATACACTACACCAAATTATAATAATTAACCCTTATAATGTAATAAGAATAGAATATAATATATCGTCTGCTATATTTTTAAATACATCGAAAATTAAATGGGCATCAAGTATTTATTTTAACTGTTTAGACAACATTTTGATTGTTACCTTGAGTTTTGAGCTCAAGGTGATATTACATAATCCACTCAAAGACGTGAAAAATAAAACTTAATAAAAAGTAAAAATTTTCTTAAAAAACTAAAAAGAACGAATAAATTCCACACCGGTGCCTCATCAACGACTTTAACAGCACTTACCGTTACCGTTAGCTTTACATCCTATTCAAGTCCACTAATGTACGTAGGCCTCCCCTACGGGTTGCCTCGTAGGGAGAATATTTGCCATAGTTGCCACGATTGGGAAGCATACGGGAAGACATACGGGACGATATGTGGTAGGTAGTGGTTTTTCTTGTAACGCCACTACACGGTATAAGTATTAACTAAGACCAATAATACTTCTTTATTAGCCTGAGCCTGTTAAATTATGTGTAAATAATTTTATTCTTTTTAGTTTTTGAATTTATTTTTAACTTTTTAAAAATACGTAAGTGGTCTAAAAAGTTTCCGACAAACTATAAATGGTATATACATAATATGTAAATATACTTAACAAAGATACAAGCCACTAATAATCGATTAAGATAACTCCATGACTATCCCAAAAACAGTCGCCATCACTTTCCGAGAAAACAGTGTTTGCTTTTCTTGGAGACGGTTTCCCCTTTGTAGTCCACTGTTTTGACTACATTTTTGTTTGGAGTGTATAATGGTGTATCCAAGTTTCACCTACAATAATTAATCGGCGCCAAAACTCGGATTTATTGCGCCTAAACTGCACCAACAGAGCGTTGGAAATGTTCTTTAGAACACGTTTTTGGTCTAACGTGAGAAACGCGGCATACAACGCGCTGACAGCTTTCTCATGCCCTTAAATGATATATCTCATTGGTTTATTATGTGACAAACACGTTCTTTGGATTGGACATTTTTATAGCATCTGCTATCTCGCTGTTTTTAATTCGGCGGTCGTCTAGCACCATTTGGTGAACTTTAGCGATGTCGTCGTCAGTAGTTGCAGTTTTTGGACGTCTCAAACGTTCATCGTCTCCCAAGGCCTCACGCATAGATAATAATACTACTCTCACGGCAACGTTTAAATTCAGCTGCCCAAAATTTCACCTTGTAAATGATGGTGCAGACTCTTATATCTTTGATTTGCGTGGGCGTATTGCCTTTCAAAAACAAAAATTTAATGACAGTTCGATACTCAATTTTTCCATTTTAACAAAAACACTCACACCGACTCACTCAAACGACTGTTAAATAACAACTATGCGTCCAAAATGGCTGAAATTTTGGTACGTAACCATTGATTTATTATGTGTTGTATAACTCTAATAGTCAATGTACGTAACTGTCAAAAGATGCCCAATTGTCCAACTACATTCACTAGCTTTTATTGATGAGTACTGCCATCTTCACGTTGAGGTCGGAAGCTTTTCAGACCACCCTGGTATTAGTTTATTTTATTCTTCAATTCCTCTAGAACTCTGGATTGTATAGACTGCTGGCCTGTACCCACAAATTCATTATATTTCTAAAAGGGCTGATGAAGCAATTGCACGGAAAAAGAAGTTATACTTACAACTGGTATATTCTAATATGAGGAGACCGTCAAAACACGTGCTCATGGCGATTCTTAACTGTGCTGGCAATATTTTCAACCGACTTCAAGAAAGGAGGAGGTTTTTATGTTAGTTACCTCAGAACAATTTTCTAGGTGAACTGATTTTGATGATTCTTTTTTATTTGAAAACTGGTGCTTCTCATGTCATCCCATATAAATTTGATCAAGATCTGACTAGTAGTTTTTGAGTTATCCTTAATAATGTGTATTAGTCAATTGTTATATCCCGAAACTCTTCACCGCGGCATTGGAAGACGTTTACAAGCTACTGGACTGGAAAGGATACGGTATTAACATCAATGGCGAGTACGTTACTCACCTTCGATTTGCCGACGATATAGTCCTTATGGCAGAATCACTGGAGGACCTTAGCACTATGCTCAATGACCTCAATGGTGTCTCCCAACGGATAGGTCTTAAGATGAACATGGACAAAACAAAGATCATGTTTAATGTCCATGTCACACCTATGCCGGTAGTTGTTGGGAGCACTATGCTCGAAGTTGTTGACGAGTACGTTTACCTGGGACAAAGAGTCCGACTAGGTAAGTCCAACTTCGACCGAGAGGTCAATCGACGGATTCAACTCGGCTGGGCAGCGTTCGGGAAATTACGACACATCTTCTCGTCAGGTATACCTCAATCTCTGAAAACTAAACTGTATAACCAGTGCGTGTTGCCAGTGATGACTTACGGATCTGAGACGTGGTCCTTCACTGCTGGCCGTATGAGGACGCTCAAGGTCGCTCAGCGAGCTATGGAGAGGGCTATGCTCGGAGTTTCTCTGCGTGATAGGCTCAGAAATGAGGATATCCGCAGTAAAACCAGAGTGATCGACATAGCCCAACGGATTAGTAAGCTGAAGTGGCAATGGGCCGGCCATATAGCTCGAAGAACCGATAATCGATGGGGAAGAAAGGTTCTAGAGTGGCAGCCTCGTACGGGTAGGCGTAGTGTAGGGCGACTCCCCACTAGATGGAGTGACGACCTGGTAAGACATGCAGGAAGTCGATGGATGCAGGTGGCTCAGGACCGTGCTTTGTGGCGTTACTTGGGGGAGGCCTATGTTCAGCAGTGGACTTGTGAAGGGCTGTAATGATGATGATGATGATGATGATGATGAGTCAATTAAGACTTCGACTACATTGCATGAAGAAGAAGACATGATGTTCTCATTTTATTTGGATTGAAGTCGGTTGTACAAACGGCGTGTATGAGAAATACAAGTTACCACTTGTATTTCTCATATACGCCGGTTTCCTTACGATGCTCTTCACCGCCAAACGCTATAGACGGGCAATAAAAATTATATAAAAAAAATCGCATTTAGTAGCATTTTACACGCCAGACATTAAATATATACCCATCAAAATTTTCGTTTTAAATATTTATATTGAATTATGTGCATTTGCTAGATTTCATGAATATAAGCTGTAAAATTATAAGCAGGTATGTATGTTTATATATAGGAACTATATACAAATAAAATAGATAAAACTACTGTATCATTTAATGACTAATTAACCGCTGTTTTCTTATATTCCATTTGAAATTAATATGAATATGTAATACTATTCTTTATCTATATGTACACTCAAGTCTAGTGATCGGGAAAATATACCTACATAAGAGTTCAAATAAAAAATATTTTGATGCTTATCAGATCATCACCATTAGAAATATTAATGCTTTTATTTATGAATATGATATTGTTTTAAAGTAAGAATAAAAATAAAAAGCAATCTCATACCCAATGCGAGTAAATGAAGACTAAGCATCATCTCTTCGTGGCAAATTTTTGAAGCTCACAAATGTCAACGTACGCTAGAGATCAACTGTTATTCCACAGTATTTTGCGGTCACTCTTTATCAATTTATATTCTGGATTTGTTTCGCCTCTTAAGAATACCGGTCCGAGACGTGTACTATAGTGAACATAGCATGCAATTCATTGCGTTTGATCTGCTGTTGATGTTAATAAATGCAAAAAATAACCTCTGCATGTGATTATTTCCTTAGCACTTGGTTACCGATTACTTAGTTTCAAAACACTGACTCGACTATGCGTATGTACCTACTACCTATTAAGTATTTTAAGCAGATTAGGTGAAAGGATAAGGCATGGAGTGTTTTTGTGATAGTGTTCTTAAATTCTATAGTATACGTTTAACCTTGAATTTTCATTGGTTTCTAAGAAATAATTGTTGTTATCATGGATTTGGTACTTATATTAGTTATGTTAACAACTCTGTACATGGTTTTATTTATATTTATTATATATTATTGTCTTCTGTGTGAAATGAAGCATTCGTTATCCCCAGTTTTGCATAGTTCTTTTTAAGAAGAACTATCTTTTTAAGGAACAAAAGTTATTCCGATATTAAATTGAAGCACTTAAGCACGTATTTATAATAATAAACTTGAAGAAGTAAGACATATTATCAGGTATATAATCAAAGCATATAATGGTTAATGTCTGTATAGGTAATTGATTCCATTATTGTTAGATAATTAATTTTATACGTGGTAAAAAGGCGCTGCAGCTTGGTTGTACGAATGGGTCGACTCGATTGGGGCAGGACAGAATACAGCAGCTAGTTGGCACAGACTGTCGCCTTCTTTACTTGCAGTTGTCTGCAGATGTCCTCGGAATGCAGTAAGTGAATGCAGAATGTAAGCAAATTCTAGAAAAAGTGTAAAGAATAAGAAATACTAGGTTACTGAATCACAGTTATTCGGCTGTTTTTTTTAACCATCCTAAGCCAGTGCTTAAGTGCTATCCCACTTATCCCAGTTGAATATGATAAAGCGATTGATATAAAAAAAACCTTTAAACTCCTGCCTTGAAGACACCCACGTCATGAGATGGAAAGGCAGAAATGCTGGTAAATTATTCCACTCTTTTGCTGTTAATTTCGAACAATGAAGCAAACCGTTCGGTTCCAATGCGTGGTAAGTCAACACCGTAAGGGTGAAGACTGGCTGAGCATCTGGTTGTCCGATGGTGGAATGGAGAGAGAGGAACAAAGTTAGGCAGTGAATGGGCACATCCTCCGAAATGCACACACATTCCGTAAAAAACCGAAAGGCACGCTACTTTACTCCTGTGTTTGAGACTGGTGATCTTTGTTTTAACCTGATTCCGGTCACCAATATGCCTTTTATAAAAGGCTTTTAGCACACCTTTCCATTAAGTCTATGGCCGCTAGGTGGCATTTGAAAGTACTAGCCCATGTATGGCAGCAATACTCCACGCATGACCGGACTTAGACGTTGTATAGAGTAAGCAGCTGTATGAGGAAATCTCAACCCGCAACTGCTAAAGATGGTCGGTGTATTAAAGATTCCAGTGATACATTTAGATAAGGAGCCAAGATAAGCTGGTTCCTTTTTGCAGCGAAGAGAGACGCTTGTGTTTTGAAGCCGTTGAATTTTACAAGATTGGCATCGCACCATTCGGAGACTGCCCGTAGGGTGTGACTGAATCCGCTTTCTCTTGAGCCGTGCAATATCTGGCCTCCACTGCCACCGCTGGTAAACCATTTATACGGCACGACAGACGTTTGTCAAAGAAAATTTGAAAATAGAAAATAAAGAATCCAGAATTCATTATCCATCGTATAAGAAAGAAGTGTTTTTTATATTTCTATGCTATTCGTATTCTATAAGTATGGATTTATGACGACTGTATTCTTAATCATCACCATAATTTACTTCACTTTATTTAATTTTTATTTATTTTTACTTTGTCAAAGAAAATTTAAAAATAGAAAATAAAGAATCCAAAAATCACTATCCATACTTATGACGACTGTATTCCTAGTCATCACCATAATTTACTTCACTTTATTTAATGTTAATTTATTTTTATTTTGTCAAAGAAAATTTAAAAATAGAAAAGAAAGAATCAAAAATTCACTATCCAACTCATGACGGTTGTCTTCTTAATCATCACCATAATTTACTTCACTTTATAAAGTTACCTATGGCTGGTGTTAACGCTCTGGACCTTTATTGCAGAGCGTATGCTGAGTACTGAGTCAATTATACTTGATTTATATTAATAAACAAGTAAAACAAAATAAAATGTGTGAGGGAGTAAGCAGACGTTACCCTAAAACATAAACAAAAAAAAAAAATAAAACGATAATATTGAAATCCTCCTTTAACGCATGCTCTCAATTATATTTAATTAGCTTCATGTTCTTATTGCACAAAGCTAACAAAGACAAGGTCTTCAATTTTAAATACAAAAATGGAACAGTTTTTTTTGTTTGTTCGTCTGAAAATTTAATTTGTTGTACTTAATAAATGATTTTATCGTAGATATATTTTCATCTACATATACATACATATAAGATAAATTTTTAGCTCCTATTACAAAAATATGTTCGAAAATAGTTAAATAAGAGCTATCTTATTCTCATAATATTTATTTTTCCAAAGCATCAATTAGAACCAAAATGTATAAATAAACAATTGAATTATTTCAAATGCATTCATTATTACATAAATTCCCACACCTGTTACCCAGAGGGGTAGGCAAAGACTACAGGCTTCCATTTGGTACGATCATGATACACCTCTCATCCATATACCTACGCATACATTTTCGTCGGTTAAGGGTACTCTTGATTTGGCGCATCTTCAATATGTTGCCAATTTGGTCGATAAACTTCCGGCTACGGTGTCACTCTGCCACTCACTTCTGCTTCATAAATTTGCTTTGTCACTCTTTTTTCATTCATTATTTCTATGTGTAAACCACCAAAGCATTTCCTTGTTAATTTCGAGTCACCACATCTTTTGCAAACTACACGTCTAAAGACACCACACTATCCCTACATATTAATTATTCAACTTCTTTCTGTACGCATTACGAACGACGAAGCAAGCCAGGTATATACGTGGTAGAGCCATGCTGCAGTTATATTGGTAGTATAGTTGTAGCACGAATGGGTCGGCACGACCGAGGAAGAACCACGTTCTCACAGAATACCAGCGTAAAATAGTAGCTTAATGCTGCTGTGTTTCGTATAATGAGTGTAGAGAACCGGAGACCCTTTTTACTGGAAACGAGGCATTCAATTTTAGTCCTCTCGAGTGACCACGCATCTGCATTTTGATTTGTAATTGAGGGTAGATGCAGATATCAATGGGCCGCAGCAACCACTTACCATCAGGTGGACTGTGTGCTCGTTTGTCACCCTATCCTATAAAAAAGCCGTATGAATATATTTATTAGTTTTTTGTATTTATATAAATTTTAATTTTGTTATATATTCAATATATATCGTAATCTAGTCTTTTAAGTAGGTACATAATTTATGCTGTTCTAATTTATATTATGGTATGTCGTCTGATTCATTCTATTCTGTTTGCGATTCTTCTGCAAGCTTAAATTCTTTTGATGAACATAAAACCGTATGAATATATTTATTAGTAATTTGTATTTATATATATATATATATTTTAATTTTGTTATATATTCAATATATATCTTAATCTAGTCTTTTAAGTAGGTACATAATTTATGCTGTTCTAATTTATATTATGGTATGTTGTCTGATTCATTCTATTCTGTTTGCGATTCTTCTGCAAGCTTAAATTCTTTTGATGAACATAAAACCGTATGAATATATTTATTAGTAATTTGTATTTATATATATTTTAATTTTGTTATATATTCAATATATATCGTAATCTAGTCTTTTAAGTAGGTACATAATTTATGCTGTTCTAATTTATATTATGGTATGTTGTCTGATTCATTCTATTCTGTTTGCGATTCTTCTGCAAGCTTAAATTCTTTTGATGAACATAAAACCGTATGAATATATTTATTAGTTTTTTGTATTTATATATATTTTAATTTTGTTATATATTCAATATATATCGTAATCTAGTCTTTTAAGTATGTTGTCTGATTCATTCTATTCTGTTTGCGATTCTTCTGCAAGCTTAAATTCTTTTGATGAACATAAAATCTTGTGTGATTCGCTAGATAACACTTTACGTCTGCCATATTATTCCCTCACATTACTCTGATCTTTAAGAGACTTTCTCCTCCCATTCTTCAACTGTGCAGGCCATTCTTATTTCAGAAAGCTCGTTTAAACCTTCACTTTCAACTTTCTCCTTCAGCTTATCCGGGTTTGACCTAATCAGGAATGACACAATTGACAAGGGTGGAGGTGGCGTCGCCGTATACCTTTGTTCTAGCCTTTCTTTTTCGGTCGTTGCTTCGTCACCTTCGTAAAATATTCTGCCTCTGCCGAATATTTATTCTTGGAAATTCAGGCAGGACGTTCCAGGCTCGTTCTGGGTGTCCCCTTCTTTAGAATATTTCTCTAGCTTAGAAACCGTCTTGGAATCTCTCAGTGCGGACTACCTACATCACATTGTCATGGCCGACTTTAATACTGACCTTCTAAAAACTTATACTCAAAGGGCTAAACTCCTTAATATCCTGTCCTCAGTTAATTTATTCATTCTTCCCTGTGCTTGATTTAGTAATAGTTAACTATGGTCAGTTGTCATATTCCGAATTTTCAGGGCCTTGATTTACTTTACATTGCGTATAAACCAAACCCCTTAAATCTAAGCCGGACACCATCTGGTTACGAAATTTGGCCGGAATGGACCCTGCCAATTTAGACTCTTCGACTATTGATTTTTCTCCGGTATATGGTGCGTCTTCAGTGGACAATGAAGCTTCAATTTTCACCGATTTAACTCTGAAACGGTTTGATATCGATGCACCGATGCGAGTTATTACAATTAAGCGTCCTCCGGCCCCGTGGATTGCGTGAGGAGTGTGCATGGAAATTACTCGACTTGACAGGGCCTTCAGAAAATTCAAGCGTGACAGCTGTGATGAAAAATGTGATGGCAAATCGCTGTGACCACAAGGTAAGGGCGGCGAAGTGTTGCTTTTTCATAATAACATCTCTAACTCATCCCCGGCTGATATATGGAAGTTTCTCCAATTGTTTGGTATTGGTAAGCACTCTGACAAAAATCATAACATTTCTTTCCCACTTAATGACATTAATTCTCATTTTTCGGCTGGTTCACATTATCTCTTATCATTAAGTCCTCTATAAGTTCAGAAATTACTTCCTTGGCCACATCGCAACCTGAACCATTTTCATTCACGTTTTTGTGGACGAAGTTCGTAAAACTTTTGTATTTATTAAATCCAAAGCATTGGGCTATGATAATGTGAGTCGCCTCATGATTTCGTCTGTTCTCGAAAACTTGCTCCCAGTCGTAACTCACATCATCAATTTTTCTCTGCTGTCTGGGATCTTTCCTACTTCTTGGTGTAAAGCTTATATCATCCCTCTTCCCAAGCCCTACACAACTCAACAACTATATACCTATTTCTGTCTTACACTGGTCTTACACTTGTCTTACTCTTGGCATTTTTATCAAAACTTCTGGAATCTACAGTTAACTAGCAATTGTCTGCCTTTATTTGTAAAAATAACTTGCTATCTCAGTTTCAATCTGGCTTTCGACCTGGACACAGCACAACCACTGTACCTCTCAAAGTCACAGAGGACATTTGGGAGGGCATGAAGAATAGAAAGGTTACAGTTCAGATTGATTTTACAAATGCGTTCAACATTGTTGACCGTGATAGCCTCCTTTGCCTTGCTTCAAAATCTCAAATTTTCCTCTATTGCTGTAGACTACTTTTCTTCCTACCTTCGTAGCCGTCAGCAAGCTGTCATAAGTGGTCTCACGACCGTGTCACCATATCTGACTGGTGTCAACTCTCCACTGGCGTGCCATAAGGTCCAATATTATCTCCACTTCTGTTCTCCATTTTTATTTACTTTCTCTTTTCTCAACTTAACTGCTATTACTATTTTTACACTGATGACCTGTAAATATATACTCGAGCAGACGTCAACTCTACGAGTATATGATGCTATTACCACACTCAATATGGATTTAACGAATCTCGACGATCTCGAAATGCCTGCCATGCTATAATAATTGGTAGTGCTTAACAATGGGATATTACACCCATTTCCAAATAGTGTTTTAAATGAATACTAAAGCGCTGAATCAAATTTTTTTAAAACCGAATAGTGTCATAATATTTACTTTTAATCTATCGTTTTAAATTTTCGCGTGAAAACGTTAACCACCATACCGTTCAACTCTTGACGTCAATGTCCTTGAATTTTTCCGATTTTGCAAAGGAATACTTTACAAGGATACTTTTTAATGTTCAATAAAGAGTTATCATCTATATCATAGTAGTGGTGTGCCTGAATGCAAAAATACGAGCATAAGAACTTGAAAGCTATGGACTCAGGTGCCAACTGATTTAAATATAAGAAATACTTGGCTAAAACTGGCAAGAAGATACTCGAATATATTATCTACAAAAACTAGACTATTCTTCTGTGAAGATCATTTCGACGTAAGTATGACTTATATTTAACTATCGTTTAAAACAAAACAAAACATGAGGTGAAGGCTATCGCAAGTCAAATTTTGTAATAAATTACGTTAAATTAGATATTATAACTAATGATTGCTAATGATTGTTTTTATACATAAACTAAACTATAAAAGCCACTAAATTATGTTATATCAAAATACACTCTGACCTGGTATGGTGTTTTTGTATAAACAAAAGTTGGTAATAGGTAACATTGATGTTTTATCATTCCTCAACTCAGCAGAAGGAAAAATGGGATTGCATGCAAAAAAAAATTGCCATCATCAATTTATTTATCCTTGGTGGATTAGTACTTTCTGGTTTTACAAATTCGTCTACCATGATGTCTTTTCAATGAAATTTGGAATAAAACTCAATAATCGTAATAATAACTTGAAAGTTTCGAAATAACACAGCACATTAGCTAGTTCTTAATCACACCCCACACACAACACAGAACACTAATATCCTTATGCCTTAGACGGGATCAGTGACGTCACGACAGATTCTAATCCAAAATTCTACAAGCGATACGTAGGCGACACTTTCACAATTCTACCTTTAGATAAAGTAACTGCATTTTTAGACCATCTTAACTCTATAAATTCTAAAAATCTGTTCACAATGGAGTTAGAGGCAAACAATTCTTTAGCTTTTCTATATGTGTTAGTAATTCGAAATCCTGATAATACCTTGAGCCATACTGTGTATAGACAGTCAGATGAAGCTGTAAAGTCAGATGAAGCTGTAAGAGTTGCATAGACTAACAGCACTAACATCCAGAAACTAGACGGTGTATAGAAAAAAGACCCATACAGATATTTAAATGGTGATTCTCACCACCATCTTTCACAGTTAGCTACCGTGGGTAAATCTTTGTTTCAGAGAGCACGAGGAATCTGTGACAGCAATCACCTGTCTGCCGAGCTCCAATACGTCAAGCAAGTTTTGCGTGACAACAAGCTTCGGGTCCCGCGCCTACGTCACATTGAACGAGTGAAGCCGGCCACAGTCGAGCGTGCACCTGCTGTACTGCCATATGTTAGAGGAGTCACTGACAAGATTAGCTACATCTTGAAGCGCGCTTCCGTTAAAACACACTTCAAGCCGCCGAATAAGATTGGTCAGTTTTTACCATCAGTCAAGTGTAACGTCCCTCTGCATGATGTAGTGGTGTACAAGCTTGATTGTGAATGGGGTCTCTCCTACATAGTACAAACTAAAAGATCAATTAAAACCTGCGTTAAAGAACATACAACCGATGTGAAGAATCGACGCTCCGGGAAGTCTGCAGTCTGTGAACACGTACAGGATCGCCCCCGTCACTACATCAAATTTGATAGACCACAAATCCTCGCTAAAGAACACCGATTCCTTCCTGATTCGCGAGGCTATTGAAATCAAAAAACATCCTAATTTCAATAGAGAAGATGGCTGAGTGCTACCATCTGCTTGGGATCCTATAATTAATAAAATTAAAACCCAACCCAAGCATACAACTGCAAGACTTCAAGATACTATAAGTTCGTATTGCAATGAACGGAAAAAAAATTAATAATTTTAATCTATGGTAACCGCGGTTAACTATGACATCTGGACGTTGAATTCTCCCCCGTGACCCCCGTGATGGGTGCTGTAAAATGCTCGAAACGTCGGGTATTAAAAAAAATTAAATATACGCGATAAAATCCGTAAAAACTAGTATTATTTAAATAATAATAATAATAATAAATGTGTAGTGTTTGCGTAAATATAAGAAATCATTAATTTTAACTGGTTACCTCTACTGGTCCCTAAGAAAAAGGACCTTTACGTACAGACAGCCAAACAAACTGACTGACGGACAACAAAGTTACCTTTAAGTAATCCGTTTTTTGGTATTGTCGTTTGTTACGTTGTTTACGGATCCCCATTTCGTAACTCAAAATGGAACTTACAGTCGAATTAACAACCTTCTCATTTATAAAATTCACTTAAAATAATGAACATTTGATTTTTCAAAAAATTGCATAAAATGTTATCAATTTAAAATTAGGAATTAGATGTGAAATAAAAAAAAATATATTTGACGACACGATGTGTAAGCAAAGCTGGTCCAAAACCGCTTTTTTCACAAATTAGAGGATGCCCATAAAACACAGTCCACCTGCATACGATTTGAGTAAACGATTTGAATTTGAGACGAATAAGTATATTTATAATAATAATAATAGTCAAAGTCAAAGTGTATCTGTATTTAGTAAAATACATTATTACAAGGCTGCGAACACCGAAAATTTCGGAATTTCTCAAGCGAAAAAAATTAATTTGAACTAAACACAACATTATCATATAGTCATTTACATTCCATGGATTCCCACATGATGAAGAGATTAAAAATAGATTGAGTTGAACAATTGATTTTTTCAAAAGTTATCGTGTTTACCACTCCATGCAAACTTGGTAAATTTACGCCATAAGCCATTAACCCACTTTTTAATGTTAAAATAGCAATTAATCGATTTTAAAAAAAATAAGTTGAACAATCATTTATCTTTCTGACAATGTGCTCTTTAAATATAATTTATGTATATATTCAATATGACTGTTAGTAGAGATGAAACGGATAGCTGTTTGGCCGGATACCGGATACCGGATATTCGGCCAGTCTTATCGCCATATAGCCGAATATCTGGCCGCCGGATATTTTGCCGAACACAACGCAAGAAGCGAAAAGTAAAGTCAGTGCAAACTGTTCGCGATCGTGACCCTTATATTTGGTGGGCAGGTATTGCTACACAATACCCAAATTTATCAAAGTTTGCCAAAATTTATCTTTCAGTACCCTGCAGCAGTGTGTACAGTGAAAGATATTTTTTTGAAGCTGGCCTTGTTTATGAAGACAGACGAAACCGCTTGTTACCTTTCAATGCAGAGAAATTAGTATTTATTCACCTTAATTTGCCCTTAGCTACTTAGTACTATTATTTATTCTGTGCCTTAGGGCAGTACCACAGAATAAATAATAGTACTACGTAAGTACGAGTACTAATTTGTAAGTTTTAAATTCAAAGTTTGTGATTACTGATTATATTTTTTAAGTGACATAAATGAAGTACATACTTAACTAAATTCGATATTTTGTGTTTTTTTAATCCGGTATCCGGCCGGACAGCTGTTTGTTATAATTGTAATACCGGATAGTTGCCGGATATCCGTTTCATCTCTAATTGTTAGATACGATTTCATGCGACAAAACGTTGGATTCTTGATTTTTAGGCACTAGTAGAAACTTGAAATTATTCCGAATTGGATTTGATTTATGTGCAACAACGTTTTAGCCTACCGGTCAACCATTACGAATGTATGCATTACCATGCATTTTGAATTTAAAAGATAAGAAAGACAGAACGTTAGAGATTTATTTAAATTAATTTTTCTTCACCATTTGTCTATATTACTTATTCTAAACATTCTCTGCAAATTTGGCTGGTTATTGCAAAATAATCCTGTACGAGGGTGACACTGAAAGTTTTTATAACTAGCCACTTGTAAACAATATAATAAAAAATAAGTTCAAATTTTGAAAATGGAACTCTTTGCCAATATTATTGTGTATGCATTTTATTAATTTGTCATTTGTTTACGATTAGGCGGCAAATTAAAAATTGTCTGCGTCACGTTAGCATGAATTTAACGCGAGAATTTTTTTGAAAATGATTTTTTATGACTATCGATGTCATTTCAGTCAACAAGAAAAAAAGTTATGATAGAATTCGAATGCCTTTTCACGACGAAGCCCCATCTCATGCCACTGTGAGTTTAAACGTGGTCGCACTAATCTCACCGATGATCTGCTTCAGGGAAGGCCTTCTACGGCGACGACTGAAGATAATATTGGTGTTGTGCGGCGTATGATAAAGACTGACAAAAGAGTGACGTATCAGCAGATTCAGACAAGCTTAGGCATCGGCATGAGTCAAGTGCACAAAATCCTCCATGAACATTTAGCGGTCAGAAAGCTTTATGCCCGGTGGATACCTCATAATTAAGCAGAGGCCCAAAAATTCCGTCGTGTTGATTGGTGTCGTTTAATGGTTCAAAGATTTAACGAACGTGATTCAAGTGCTGTGTTCGACATAGTTATGGGTGACGAAAGCTGGATTTATTGTTATGATCCTGAAACTAAGAGACAGTCTGCTGTCTGGGTGTTTCCTTCCGAGGAGTTGAGAACTAAAGTGAAGAGAGGTCGAAGCGTGGGAAAAAAGATAGTGGCCTCGTTCTTCGGACGGACATGTCATTACGCAACAATTGTTTTGGAGGATCGAAAAACAGTTACTTTAGAGTGGTACACTAACAATTGTTTGCCACTTGTCGTGGATAAAGTTCGGGAGAAACGATCTCGCAGTAGGATCCTCCTTCACCATGACAAGGCTTCGTTGTACATCGCCAAGCAAACAATCGACTACTTGGCGACGTCAGACGTGGAATTACTGGGTCACCTGGCCTATAGCCCCGACCTCGCACTATGCGACTTTTATTTATTTCCGAAAATAAAAGATAAACTTCGAGGAAAACGTTTTATGGACGCCGACTAAGCAGTGGCTGCGTTTCAAAATGCCGTCGAAGAGACTAAGGACGAGTGGGCAAAGTGCTTTTCTCAGTGGTTCCATCGGATGCAGCGATGTATTGATGTAAATAGACACTATTTTGAAAAGATATAATAAAACTTTTGTTCACCTTTTGATTTTCTAAGAACCTTCAGTGTCACCCTCGTATATACATATATGTTGCTTATATGACAGCTATACCTGGTAGAGTCAGGAATATTTTTTGCTATACGTGGTAGATCCACGTATTTTTTTAACTAAAGTAACGTATGTAATATATTGAATATGGCATGCTACAGGCATCTTCTCTTTTTATAAGGATTTTTGTAAAAATTAGTTTCCCATGCTTCTCCAGTACTTTTAGATGAAAATATTATGACCTTTAAATATGTTATTTCTTCATATTCAGGTTTCTACATGATGTTTCCTGCACCGCCAAATATTTGGTAAATGAGCACTTCAAAATTGCAATTAACATTTTCAATGATATCTGGGAGAATCGAACCTGGGTTGCTTGCATACTGTGACATTAATAGTTTACGCTTAGCCCCTGAGCTACAACGTCGTAAGCTACTGCTAAATTTGGGTTTTATTTTTTATTTACTAGATGTTACAGGGAAGGCGCTGATACATCCATCTCTTTCTCTTGATTTGTTTCCCCCTGCCTCCTTTCTCGACACCCCCGAGACGACATGAGGTAACTCGTGGATATTCTTAAGCAGCCACTACACGGTATGGGTTTTTTACCAGCTCCTACTTTATTAAAGTGCAGGCGCTATTTAAATTTTTATATTAATAGATATTTATTTAAATTCTACTGTTTTTAATACAGTGAATTATTATATCGCTAATTTTTTTTTCTATATAAAGTCTCAAGTAATACTACAACAAAAGCGTTCTATAATCTGAAGCTGTAGTGATTACATTCTCTTTAGCTGAATCGTGACTACTTTACTTTATACTATTGCATCATTTTATAACATAATTATTATTTTATGTCATGGAAAACATTCCACTGTATGATACAATGATGTACAAACATTATAAAATGATATGAGGTAATTTAATTAGATTTATTTATAAGGAAACTTGTCTATTAAGAACTGCTCAGATTTATTTTAAATTTAACTGTTTAATATTTATTGAACTAGGAAGTTCTTAGTTGTATTTTTTGTATGAATATTTAGTTTCTTCTTCATGTATCAGTAGATTGGTTAATGCTATGTAATTGTGAAATAAAAAGTCGTGAGTTCGAATCTACCAATCAACGACTGTCGTGAACCACTACTGACATAACCATTTTTTTTAATAGGATAAGGGTTACAAACGAGCACACAGTCCATGTGATGGTAAGTAATTGCTGTGCGCCATAGATATTTACATCTATCATCGATTACTTATCAACATTCAAATGTATTGTTACCTGTAAGGACTAAGATGGAATGCCTCGTTTCCAGTAAAAACTGTATCCGGTTCTCTACACTCACCATACGAAACAAAAGCGTTAAGCTGCTATTTTACGCTAGTATGCTGTGGGAGTTGGGAGTGTGGTCCTTCCCCGGCCGAGCCGACCCGTTCGTGCTACAACTACTATATTACTAATATAGTTACAGCATAGCTTGCGTAAAAAGAGTCTATTCACAGAAAATTAGGTTATTCTGAAGGGGGTAAAAAACCGCGAATGAAACTTCGCTGATATCCTCTTTATGAATAGCATTCTTTTTAGCTCAATTGAGCCGTTTGTTTTCGTTTCTCAACCAATTTTAATGATTCCTTATTGTTAAATAGAGTTGGAAATATTTCAGTACACAATATTATATATATATAGAAAATAGGAGATAAAATTTTTAACGTAACTACTTAAACGACATAAATAACCCCAAAATAACCCATACCTACACTTGTTTTACTCCCTTACAAATGTAATATGCTATATTATGGTGCACGAATGGGTCTGCTAGTCCGGGTAAGAACCACGCTCTCACAGAATACCAACGTGGAATAGCTGCATAATGCTTCTGTGTTTCGTATGGTGCGCGAGTGTGGAGACCCATAGACCCTTTTTACCGGAAACGACAAATTCGATCATAAACCGCAGGGGTAACAACGTATCTGCATTTTTGCATTTTTAATTAAAGATAGATCAATGGACCACAGCATTAACAAACCATCATGTGGACCGTGTGCTTCTGTGTCCCCTTATTCTATAAATAAGCTCACAAAGAAAGTAGCGGCAAAGACGTTTCTTAGGTACTGCGATCGTCAGTCATTTCACCAAGCGTAGCGATTGAATCAGATCTTCTCTAATATGGGGAAGGTCCATGTTAAGCAGTTGACTATAAACAATAGAAGAGGCACGGCACATCTACACAAATAAAAAAAATTGAAGAGTCTGTTTTAATGTCAAAGTAACAGCTTTATACTAAATGCATATGAAAGTATATACGGGTACTTATAACAAAAAACAATTTATAAAACATTTGTGTCTGTCTATTTATCGTTGCTCATGTGTGATATATTGATATATGTATATATATATATATATATACATATATATATATATATATATATATATATATATATATATATAGTGCATTGGGGTAAGATCGGTGCTATATTTTTGAAAGCTAGCAATATGGTACAAGACTCCATTTTATTCTGCCCCGACCCCAAGTTTCAGCCAGTCGCTCCGAAAAGTAGGGCGTGTGCTGCGCAGTATTTTATAAAACAAGGATTAAATATTGAATTTTTATTATTATATCAAGGATTAAATATTGGATAATTATTGAATTTTTTCGTCTGTCCGGTCTTTCACTATCACTTTTATTTGCGATTTTTAGCGACGTCCGGTCTTATCGCTTGATGGCCAATTCTTCATCATGCATATAAAAAATTATGCCTTGTTTTCGCACACGTTTTAAGCAGAAACTGTTGAGTTTTGAAAAGTAAAAGCTTCTTATAGCTAAAGTACGTGTAACCATTAACGATTTGCGCCATGTTTCAGAAATCTGATGTATATGGTTGTCGAGAAAATTAAGTTTTTGCCAGACTCTTTTAACTAATCGAAAATCCGTCTGGTATTGCCCCAACGCACCTTATATATATATATATATATATATATATATATATATATATATATATATATATAAATATATATATATATATATATATATATTTTATATATTTATATATATAATATATCAATATACCACACATGAGCAACGATAAATAGACAGACACAAATGTTTTACAAATTGTTTTTTGTTATAAGTACCCGTATTTCAAAGTTATCAGAAAGATGCTGGTGCCCATATTCTGCCTCAGTTTCCTTCTGTCGCCTCTTACCCACGGGAATGATGGGGTAGTGGGTATTCCTACCCGCCACTACATGGGATCTTAAGACGAACATGGACAAATCAAAAGTCATGTGTAATGTCCATATTGTTGGGACCACTGAGCTCGAAAATTCTTGACGAGTACTTATGTTTACCTGGGACAAATAGTCCGACTAGGTAAGTCCAACTACAACCGAGAGGTCAACGGATTCAACACGGCTGGGCGACGCGACGTTCGCCAGATTACGACACAACTTCTCGTCAGGTATACCTCAAAACTTGAAAACAAGATTGTACAATCATTGCCTGTTGCTATTGATGACTTATAGATTTGAGACCTAGTCCTTTACTGCTGACCATATAAGGAAGCTCAAGGTCGTTCAGCGAACTATGAAAAGGGCTATACTAGGGGTTTATCTGTGTGACAAACTTAGAACCAGAGTAACCGACATAGCCCAATGGATTATTAAGCTGAAGAAGCAATGGGCCAGCCATATAGCTCGAAGAACCGGCAACCAATGGGGAAGAAAGTTTATCTAGTACAGCCTAGTACCTACCGGTAGGCGGGCCACTCCATCTAGTGGCTCGCCACTGAATGGAGTGATGACCTAGTAAGACATACAGGAAGTCGATGTATGGTGGTTCAAGGCCATACTTTGTGGCATCCTTTAGGGGAGGCCTATATTCAGTAGTGGACTTGTGAAGGGATGTAATAATGATGATGATGTCTATCCGCCTGTCTGTGTGTCTGTATGTCTGTTTGTTCCTCCTAATCTCCGAAATAGCTGGACCGATTTTGACGGGACTTTCACTTGCATATTGCTGATCTTATAAGGAGTAACTTAGGCTAGTTTTATTTTAGAAAAAGAATTAGGGTTCCGCACAAGAAATTAAAACCCATGAAATCCAATTGTAAAATATTCCACGCGGACGAAGTCGCGGGGAACAGTTAGTCACCTATAAGTATACGTTTACTTATTTATAACCAGATGTGAAAACACAAAGATCTTTGTATTCTTCGTTCGATGTTATAACACGACTTGAATGTAGATTACATTGAATAAAGTAAAAACAACTTAAGAGCGGAGTGCGTCATACAAAAGTTATTTTTAAGAAAATTGTGCGTCACAAAAAGCATTTTATACCGTTCTAGGTTTAGATTTTAGAATAAATATCAATCATACTCGCTTGTATTTTCTAGATCTCAACAAAGGACCTAATGAAAATATTGTAAGCGACATAACTATTTATATAATCTTTCTCCTCGATAATTATTATGTTCTGCATTCACAAAATGGTCTTGCTCCGTTTCTGTCTCGAAGTCCTTTTGGGTGCATGCCACCGTTTCACGTTCTGTAGCCACAGAACAATGTTCTGTAGTAAAGGTTATGAATATACAGTACAATATTAGGCGGTGAGGAATATTAACATGGTAGTGCCACCTTGCAGCTGCTATATTATTAAGGTTGTAGTAAGAACAGGTTGGCTCCACCGGGGAAAGACTATGCTCTTACAGTATACCAGAGCAAAACAGCAGCTAAATGCGGGTATAGACAATCGGTGACTGTATCAGCAGTGACCCATTCTGCGTCATAACTAGTAAAAAGGGATCTTTGTACTGAGGGGTCTTCGTACTAAGGCACGACAACGCATCTAAATTTTGATTTTTAATCGAGAATAGATGAGTGTCTATGGGCCACAATACCAACCTACCATCAGGTGGACTGTGTGCTCGTTTGTCACCCTAATTCTATAAAAAAATCGTCTTTATTCTAAGCGGTAACCTGACGTAGTGAGGTTTATATGTTGCTTTGCTCACGGCCTCTAAATCCACCTGCGAAGCGGATTCCACCGAGTCCGGTTCGCCGAGGCCATGGGGTTAAGAATCTTCCTATGGCTCCGCCGCCAAGCAAGTTTCAGACTCGGTGGGTAGAGCGAGTGGCGCATCGCCTTACCAACACTCCTCTTCTCCCGCGACACTACACCTACACCTCGGGATTGTAGGTTCCTGTTTGTTCACCATGGGTGACCAAGCCACGGCTATTAAGCCAAGGAAACAGAGACGCAATTCGCCGGCCAAGCGTGGCAACTCATAACAGTCTATCAAAAGTTCACTGCTTAGCATAGACCTCCCCATAAGGTCTTGTAGGAAGGATTTTCCTTAGTTGCCTCGCTTGGCGGACGGGTTGGCAAGTTAGTTTCGAAGTTTATAATTTTGCCTTATCTGAAGTAAATTCAACATCCCTGAAAATCTAAATTCATATGTCTATCCACGTTTTGAGATCCGAAGAGTCCAGGTGAAATAGATTAAGTTTTCATTAAAATCGATTCTGTTTATAAATAAGAAACATTGATCTTATATTTAGCCACCAAATGTGAGTTGATAGTAGTGTTGCATATTTCGGTTCCTTGATGATGGCATACCAAATTGCTCGCACATCAAAGTTTTTTGGTATTTTTACCTGTAGAACTTTTAAGTGACATTTTGATATTATTAACATCACCAATCACAGTATATTACTACTCAATTGCAACTTTTATGCGAATCTGGACCGTCTGGACTGCGCGTTTCCTAATTATGATTTATGTAAAATTTAAAACTTACGCGGTGCCGTGATTATAAAAAATTAATTGGTACGTTATTTAAGTGTGTGAGCAGCGCGCTTTATCATATTATTTTAATAGTTGATTATTGTTGTTATCAAAAAATATACAAGGCAATCAGGTGATTGTCTGACCTAATGATGAGGTCATCATTAAAGTGTGAGTGATTCCATGCCAAAGTCTAAGATAATTTGGCAGATATACGACCGCCTTACTCAGATCAGTTGCTTGATTTTATTATATAACTTAACTATCCAGAATTGTCATTTAGGTTTAATTATTTCACTTACGTTTTCACTAAAGCGAATTCAACCCGATAAATGCAAAAATGTCATTTTCATGATATGTGAAGACGTAGAATATCTTGGGCACTACGGCACTAGTATCTACTAGATGATACAATTTGCAAGTGTTCATGATTTTACATTGTGGTGCTAAACAAGCTCGAAATAACAATAGACATTAAATAACATTTAATGACATAACTAGAACTATTACTCCTAATTTGCTATTCGATAAACAACTGTAACAGAATACATCAATGCAATATTTGAAAACATAAACAATTAAAAATTTCCTTTAGGCGATGCTAGACAAACATTTGTATTAATTATGTATGGGTTAAGGTCGGTAGGTACAATAATACAATACAATACAATATCTTTATTTCGCGCATCAAGGGCATAAAAATTAAGAGTAGAAGAGAAAAAATAAACAGGAATTTTTTTTCTATGGTGCGTGCCTGTATTAGGGATACACCGGGGGCTACAAATCCGGAGCGAGGAATATCTCGTTGTGTTTTGCAGGAACCCGTAGCACAAAAATATAAAACTCGGTTTTATATTCTTGTGCTTTATATACTTGTGCCTGGAGTATGTAGGATTAGAAATTCGTTCACCTATTGGAATGTAGATGCTACAAAATGTATAAAAATTAGATCTTCTATGCGGCATCGATTTCGTTCTTCCACGGAGCAACAGTAAAAATTACATTGGAAAATCCCTTAAGTAACTCTATGAGTACAATCGCTGTTAATAAACGACGATTTTTTAAAAATAAGACCCTAAGTGATACCCTCTAAAAACCGCCTTTGGGGACAGGCAGCCGGCTGATTAAGCTCTATTGTGCCTTATCATGAGCGACCCTCTTTTGGGAAAAGAGGGCGCAGGCGGCTAAGAGCCGCTGAGGGAGTGCCTACGAAGGCAAAAAATATTAGTTAATATAATAATAATTAATTTAATTAGAACTGGCCTGAGCCGCCAGGAGGCAGTTCAGGTCGTTTGACAGTTTATTAGGCGGGTCCGAGAGAGAGTTTCTCGGTCTGCGGACACGATAGCGAGAGGGGGGTGGGGCTGCATAAGAAGCCGCCTCACGAATTAAATTGTTTGGGTGCGACTCTGAGGCTTTGAAGAAGTTCTCAGAGAGTTTTTTAATGAATTGTTGAATTGTTGGGAGCTCTAAGTCCCGATGAAGGTCGGCATTACGGACGTACCAAGGTGCGTTCGCAGCTCGACGACAGAAGAGGTACGTAATTGTAATGCATCGATACTTATAAATATATCAATATCGGAGTTTTATATATTATAAGTTCATTTATCGATATATCGAAAATCCTATATTTTAAAATATATCAACAGTCCTAGTTTGAACTGATCAGTTGGAATGATCAGTTGAACTAACCGTGTGTGTCGTCCATAATACCATCAAAAATATAAATAGTGGTCCTACTTAGTTGGGAATATAAGCGACTTTCGAGCTTGTCGCCGTCCAATAAAGGTATTAACTTCTGAAAGGTCGCCAAGCTCTATTGCAGTTGCTTTGTAGCTCAAAGCGAGCTCTATTGCAGTGTTCCCGGAACTGCTGTTTCTTATTGTTATAATATGAAGTTCGGTACAAAACCAAATTTTGCCTTTTCAAATTTATAATTTTGATGGATCCATTTTTGAAAAAAAAGTATTATCCTCTTATTTTAATACCCACTTGGACTCCAACGTTATTTATTACATTTGCGTTTCATTGTTCTTTTTTTCTTAAGGTGAAGAATTAAGTTTGGTCACGTAGAAAGAATGAATGAGGAAAGAGTGACAAAGCAAATTTATATGGCAGATGTGAATGGCCGAGTCGGAAAGGGACGCCCTAGAAAAAAGTTTATCGACCAAATTGGCGATATTTTGAAAATGGGCCACGTTAGAAGTACCCTTAACCGAAGAGCATGTATGCGTAGATATATGGATGTAAAGGAGGCGAAAGAGGTATGTCAGGATCGTGCCAAATGGAAGTCCGTAGTCTCTGCCTACCCCTCTGGGTGACAGGCGTGAGTGTTTATGTATGTATGTGAAGAATTAAATGTCTACTTTATTGGTATTCTATTAGTGCAGTAGGTATTTGAAAATAGCTGGCAACATTTTATCGACACCGTAAATCGAAAATTTATAGTTTTCAGATTTTTCCTTTATTTTGGCTTAATCTACTATTAACTATAATGCCAATTTTCTAGTTTATAAGTGATAAAAATACCACTTTTCACGTCTTAATAAGCCAAAACGTAACTGTTGCGTTCACGTTGGGTAGGTAGGTTTTTATTGTCTCGAACCCTAAGCTCGTAACAGTACCTACTATAGAATTATTCATGAAATTTGAGATTCTTATTAGGTGTGCAAAATGACAAGTGTGTATAGGTCTAATAGTAAGTTGTGGAAGGTTTGAAATGGTTCGTTTACATATGTAGGTATATTGGTACACACTTTGATTAATTAACACTATTGGTGCATCACATAGGGTTGCCAGATGGTCGGAATTCGTCTGTATTCTATCGACATTTTAAATGATCCTGACAAAACTCAAAATCTCCAGATAAATAACTTCTCGGAAATTGACGTATGACCTTTGATTTAATGAAAAGTGAGTTAGTAATAGTTAGAGAATGACATAGCCCAACGGATTAGTAAGCTAAAGTGGCAATGGGCCGGCCATATAGCTCGAAGAACCGACAACTGATGGGGAAAGAAAGGTTCTCGAGTGGCAGCCTCGTACCGGTAGGCGTAGTGTAGGGCGACCCCCCACTAAATGAAGTGACAAACTGGTAAGACATGCAGGAAGTCGAGTCAGGTGGCTCAGGACCGTGCTTTGTGGCGTTTCTTGGGGGAGGCCTATGTTCAGCAGTGAACTTGTGAAGGGCTATAGTGTGTGTGTGCGTGCATGCGTGCGTGCGTACGAGCGTGCGTGCGTACGAGCGTGCGTGCGTGCATGCGTGTGTGCGTACGTGCGTGCTTGCGTGTGTGCGTGCGTGCGTGCATGCGTGCTTGCGTGCGTGCTTGCGTGCGTGCGTGCGTACGTGTGTGCGTTCGTGCGTGCTTGCGTGCGAGCGTGCGTGCGTGCGAGTGTGCGTGCGTGCGTGCGTGCGTGTATGCATGCGTGCGTGCGTGCGTGTGTGTGTGTGTGTGCGTGTGTGTGCGTGTGAGTTAGTAAAAAGGCTGAACTTTGGAACAAATTGTTTGAAATTTAAATATTTGCTAAATGGATCGAAATTGGACTCTAGTAAACACCAATGCCAAATTTATGTGGTGACCTAAAAATTAGCTTAACTTAGTTATGTGTTAACAATATTAAATATTTTTTGTAGCCTTCAATTTATAAAATAAACTTTTTATTTTTAATATTTATTTCCTCCGACAACAACCCCCAAATCCCGAAATTTTCAAAATTTATTCAGATATTTTGGTCTTCCAATCTGGAAAACCTAGCGTCACCTCTTTTTACTAACTTGGCAAACACACTTTCGTCTTTCTAGATAATGTCACAGAATAAATAATAGTCTAGTACATAATATCGATAGACATAATAATGGTAGACAGAATGTCAGTGGTTGACACTCGCCATCGAGCATCGAGTGAGCCGTTGGTTTTTTTTTGCGTCCAGAAGCAAATAAGGGCTACCCTCCGGAAAGCGAGGGATAGAGGTGGTGAATGCTCAAAGCATACCACGCAGCCGGCTGCGTGGTTATGTGGGACTCACCGAGAAACCTCAGTGCCTCACCCACTAAACTCCACCTGAGACTGGCTTTACCCTGATAAGATCGTACAGCCGTATCGGAAGCGACTCCCTTAGGTAAAAGAGGGGCGCAGGCGGCAAGAAGCCGCTAAGAAGTGTGCTTAACTAAGGCAGATTACGGGATGAGATGGGGAGGCTCGGCCTGAGCCACTAGCAGGCAGTTCAAGTCAGCCGAAAGCTTGTTGGGGGGTCCGAGAGAGAGTTTCTCGGCCTGCGGACACTATAGCGAGAAGGAGGTGGGGCTGCATAGGCAGCTGCCTCGCGAATGAGGTGATTAGAGTGGGACTCTGAGGCTTCGAAGAATTTCTCAGAGAGTGATTTTAAGAATCGCTAAATTGTCGGGAACTCTAAGTCTCGGTGGAGGTCGGCGTTACGGACGTAGTAGGGTGCGTTCGTAGTCCAACGACAGAAGAGGTTAGCCATTGGTTCATTTGCCCTCCCTATATAGTGTACTTGATTACAGAATAAGGTTACAGTTATTGGTTTATTCGCCAGAATGTAAAATGTACCTACATCTTGGGATGTATATTTCTATGGCGGTTTTATGCACATGACCAGACCATTCAATGGTCTAAGTGCCTATGCTTATTTATTTAATAACACGATAGTGTTAATTAAGATTTTTTTAAATTTCCCATTTAGTGGTATTTGATAATTGGACGAGTTTGTGTTTAGTACCTTCACATTTTATGGAAGTTTAAATATATTTCATTATTTATATTCGTAAAGCAGTGAATGCGTAGTTGCGTAGTACGACGGGTGCCAGAAGCCAGAATTGTGTACGTGTGTGTGAAACTGAAATGCACTGTCTGCGACCCGAGCCGATGTTAACCGAACGTGAATCGATGTCACCCGAAGTCGTTGGGTTGCCCGTCCCCTACCAACGTCCCCAACCTACGATTATCTCGCTTTCGCCGAGTTTCAAGTTTCGGACCATTCATTTCATTCAACAGTACACGTTGTCATTTTAAAACAACTGCTCATTCCTCTGCTGTGCGTTCAATAAAACAATACAAAGACAATATTTTGAGTTTTTGAGCATCCGCCGAGGTTTATTCTGAAATTAAAATGAGCAAGATACGGTCCGGTGTTAAATAGTTACGCAGTGGAAATTTTGTAGCATCGCCTAAATCGCCGCGAACTAAGACTTACAAAACTGTATAGTTTCAGTGTGTTATTGCCAGTGAGATGTTGGGGAAGAGTTTTGGTTGACAGACTGACTCTTTTCGTCTCTTCGGACTTATTGCGAATGTGTATTGAAACGTTTATCGCTATCCACGGGCGCACTGCTATGCGCCACGACTTGGTGCATTTTATTCGACACACATCCTCTGATCATTACTGCGAAGGAAGACTTTAGTTGTTCAAGCAGGTGAGAGCGGATTTACCATCACATCCCACTTATATAATTACGTAAACTACCTTCTGTCAAAACAAAATTAATTGTCGATTCCGTTTAGTATTTCCACATATACATTGCTAAAATCATTAGCTTGGTATCATTATACTTAACTTCAGATTATAATGCATATTCACGCTAATCAAGAGCATAAATATTGTCGAAAAACGCAAAAAAGAAAGTGTAAAAGTGTAAAAATAAAACGTTACTACGGTATTTATATTACCTAATAATGTAAATACCGTAGTAACGTTTTATTAGATTAAGCAATTCATACCAGCGTAAGTTACAACAGAATAAGTTAACGCAGACGCTACGCGTGTTTTGTATCGTAGGTACAATACCTATGCATATTTACAAATAAAATGCTAACTCTAAATAATTTGAAGCTCTCCGAAAAAATATAACACACTTAACAAGTTTATTTTAAACCGCAACGTTGCTGTATTGATATTCATCAGGTGTGCATTGTATAGTCACTTTACTGATTACGTTTGCAGTTCTTTCAGAAGCATTATGTTTAAATTGCAAGCGACGCAACATATTGTCACCAAATTTTGCTTTAATCATTTCCATTATCTATACTTGTATATTTGTAATTAGTATTTACTAAAGCGACAAAGTCGGAGGCAACAAAACATAATTTTGATGTACCTAGCGTTCGATCCGGTTTTGCACCCGTCCGACCAGATTTTAATTACCTACCTGTACCTACGTTTAGAAAGTTATTGAAGCGAATTGTATACAGGAATAATATCTTTTATCACCGATTAACAATTCAGGGATTACATATAATAATTTCTTGAGATGTAACGTAAATTACATAAGTTTTCATAGGAACGGGAAATTTTTGTAAAAAAAAAATATTTTGTTTCACAAACTATATATATATATATTATATATATGTTAACGTTTTATCCGTACAACTGTGTAGAAACCGCAATACTGATAGCAAATAAAAAAATCTTTCCTTCATGTCTAGTACCTAATAAGTCGTTAATTTCTGTTTATTTAAGTGTAAGTACCTAGTACCAAACATACCTAGGTCATCTACATTTTTAATTTATCATCGTTACAAACATTACGTCTGCTGTGTCAGCAATAGCGGATTAGTCTATAAGCAAAGCCAGCGAAGTTCTTCCATTTTTTGAATTTTTTTTCCAGCTACTAAAGTATAAATAAAAAAATAGTATAAGTGTTTGAGTATATTTATTAATATCAAATAAAATAAAATAATAAATTTTTATACGTGGTAGAGCTATGCTGAGTTGTAGCACGAGTGGGTCGGCTCGACCGGGGAAGGACCACGCTCTCACAGAATACCAGTGTGCAATAGTAGCTTAACGCTGCTGTGTTTCGTATGGTGAGTGTAGAGACCGGAAACCCTTTTTACTGGAAACGAGGCATTCCATCTTAGTCCTCACGGGTGACAACGCATCTGCATTTTGATTCGTAATCGAGGATAGATGTAGATGTCTATGGGCCGCAGCAACTACTTACCATCAGGTGGATTGTGTGCTCGTTTGTCAACCTATAGTATAAAAATAAATAGTCTATTCCATTAACATACACCATACAAATAAAATTACATACGTAAATTCAGAGAAAATAGTATATAATGAAAATGATGCGAATAGAGATAGGTGCGTACCTAGATTGTAAGTGCATCTGGAGAATGGAAAAATAGATAGGATTTTTATATATCGCGGGTAAGTGAAACTATATGCAGAAAGAAACAGAGGTTTCGAGTGTTCCTGCAATAGCCAATTGGGAGCCATTAAGCTGCTTGCGATAAAAAGATGCATGATCGAACTTTTTGAGCCAAAGATGCATTGAATATATACATTTTGCAAGTGCTTAAGCTTATTGGATTTTTCGTTTGTAGCATTCAAGTAACTGACTTTAACTTAATCAAATATTGGCAAGATAAAAATCTGGACAAGAAAAAATTACTATCTCAAGATGTAATGCCTAAATACCGATTTAGAAACCAGAGCGCAACACCTATGTTTCAATGTTATTCATTCTTAGATTTTCTTCTCACAAGGTCATCTCAATCTTAGATTTATGCATAAATTTACTTTCAACAAACATACAATGAATGTAGCAGTAATAAGCAGCTTTCCGTAATGTATGATCCATATGGACTTTAGAGCATCAAAAATGGTCTCTTGAACCGTCTTCGCACGATGAAAAAGTCAATCTCATATTACCTATTGGTAACGACCTTTTAAATCTATATGGACGTATTCATAATACTGGTTTTCAATAAAAAAAACAAACGAAATAAGTTTTGGTGTTCATTAGTACTATTCTTAAATGGATTATTTAATCAAATTTTGCATCATTCGGACGATGCCTCGGACGTTCCAAACGACCAGACGATGTAAATATACAGCAGTTGAATAAAATCTGGCTATTTCGTAAGTAGTGGGCTGTTGGTGATTTATCAATATAAACGCTGCGAATGATTATAATGAAGAAATATTTAAAAAAAGTAGAATACAATAAATCTATATCGTTAAATTATTAATGTATGCGTTTTAATATTTCTGGGCCACGCTCTTACAGAATACCAGCGTAAAATAGCAGCTTAATAATACTGTGCTTCTACTGAGTGTAGAAATTCAGAGACCCTTTTTAACTGGAAACTAGGCATTCCATCTTAGTCCTCACGGGTGACAACGCATCTGCATTTTGGTTCCTAATCGAGGATAAATATAGATGTCTATGAGCCACAGCACCCGCTTACCATCAGTGGAACGTGTGCTCGTTTGTCACCCTCATTCTATTTAAAAAAAAAGTTTCTACTGCACATGAAATCAATCTATCCCAAGTGATTATGCTTGCGAATCAGCGTTCTTTTGCCATTTCCGAATTTCATTAGAAAAGATGATGGCTTAAATACAAAGCATACCACTGAAAAACTTCAGAATACCGTAAGCTCGTAAATTCGATCAAATATTTATATTATTCAAAAGTCGAAGGTAACCCTGAATAGTCGAACACCTACCTCAGTTCTACCGAGTGACCATGGGTACGGTAAAACACCGGCACGTCGAGAATTAAAAAAAAGTAAACCTGACACAATCTGTAACATTTTTTTTAATTCAAATAATAATAATAATAATAATTGTTAAATAAATTATGTAAATAATTGTTAAATAATGATAATTCATCCTTTATCCTCGGTAGAACAGGACCTGATGCAATGGCACCCACGATGACGAAGATGGAAAACATCGTTGCTGGTAGTTAACTTTGTTTAGGTAACCGACATACA
Source organism: Parnassius smintheus behrii (assembly GCA_036936625.1). Taxonomy (NCBI): domain Eukaryota; kingdom Metazoa; phylum Arthropoda; class Insecta; order Lepidoptera; family Papilionidae; genus Parnassius; species Parnassius smintheus. The sequence goes on along the minus strand of JAUPFT010000020.1, from coordinate 14,491,918 downwards.
ACATAGTAAATTTTACCATTACTACCTCGTTGATCTAGAATTCCTGGGTTCGAATTACAGATAAAAATCAGATATTAGGTTTATTTCTGTCCAGAAATTCTCCGTAGGAGCCAGAAATCAAGAAGTCGGCGGTGTGAACGCCGTGTATCGGAAAGCACGTAAAGCAGTTGTTTCTGAACCTAATTTCTTTCCGGTCGTGTCGGTTTACCGTCCCATCGGATTATGAGAGTGAGGGAATAGAGAGTGCACCTGTGCTTGTGCATACACTTGGGCACTATAATCTGAAATAATAATATAAACTGTCCTGCGCAGATGGCTGGTCTTCGTATAGTTGACCGCCTGACCGAAATTCGGTCTGGATGACATTATTATGAATTACCATGCATAATTCTTTCATCTATTTTCGAGGATCCTACTATAATTATTAATATAACACGAAAATGAACTATGTGTTAAAACAAACGTGCACGTTCTATAATGTCAAATGTATCAGTAAGCTAAAGGTGAAACAAGATCCGGTTTAGCCGCTGGTCGAGAATTAGACGCCGATGGTCATGTATAATGCATTACTTAGCTGTTAGACCTATTTCCATTTAGTGGAATTCAGTTTTTTGTTTCGAGATATCTTGTTTTTGTTAAATAATTCCTAACAGCCGGTCGCTTTAGTTTTGAGATTTTTCTACGGTTTATTTGCTAGATTGACAAATTTTTACACTTGTAAGATTAGATAATGGGATCTGCCCGGGACGACTCATGACCACCTTACATAGACGGATGTAAAAAAGTCTAGGGTATGTTGTGGTTTTTATACCACTAGCGACCCGCCTCGTCTTCGCCTGGCTGTGATCTATCATTGTCGATTTTGATTTAAATATTTCGTTCCCTTAAAAAAATCTAAGTTTTATGGATAAAATATTGCCCACATCACTCCCGATATTGCACGTATATTTACATAAACATATAAACATGTATTTTTGAAGCCCTGTATCTCTTGATCCCACTGAGATCACATAATAGAGTTTTGCTGTATGTATAAAGACATTATAAACTATACATATTTGATAATTTTATGAAATTTTTAAAATTGTCCCTTTAAAAAAATTTAAGACTTTCATTTTTTTAAAATTGTAACCCTATCTTGTGGCATATCATGTTAAAGCCCCATTCAACAGCTTTAAAATGAGACCACTCCCAGGTGTATGTCATCATTGGTTGTCAGTTTATATGCATCCAAATGTGCCAAAACATGAAATTTTTGATAAAAATTTAAATATTTAATAATTAATAACACAAAAATAATTGTATTACATAACTGAAATCTAGTATTTTTTATAAGTCTATGATATATTGCTGCATTAAAAAATCACGAAAATTCTGAAAGTCTCCCAAAATTGTGTTGAAGTGACATGGAATGACCCAGTTATCACTTATCACTCATATCTGGCAGTGGAGTTATGCATTCGCATGATGTCGCTGTTTGAAATTTGTTTTGGAGGTCAAATCATCTCAGATTTTAAAGCACGCCGTGTAAAAATGTACAGAATAATCTAAACAAATTAAAAAATGAAGTGTCTGTTTGTAATGTCGTAACAACATCCTTTTACTAAATGCATATGAAATTATACTTGGGACCTAGAACAAAAAAAACATTTTTTTCTGTCTATCTGTTTGTTTCGGCTAATCTCCGGAATGGATGGCGAGACTTTCAGCTCATGTTATATGGAGTAACTTAGGCTAATTTTATTTTAGAAAAATAATTACGGTTCTCCGCAAACAATTAAAATTCATATATTATTTTAATCGTAATAAATGTTGCGGGAAACAATTACTTAATAAAAATTTAATCTTGCATTAACATCCGCAAGTTGTTTTAAACATTAAACATATTTTTATTTCAAATTTCGTTATTTTCCTGATCTATAAAGTATATATGTATAAATTTCAAATCTATATTTCCATATTATGTTAATTAATTTAACAAATAACAGTTGAAATCTTACCAGTTCTAAAACCCAATCAAAAACATTTAATTAAATTTTTTTCCTTAGTAAAAAGTTATGTATAAACATGATAGGGAGAAACCTGAATGAATAACATGAAATTGATGGTCGAAGGAAAACCCCATTGAATGATGACTTGCTTGTAAGTTTTGCAAATATAATAAAAATTGGGAACAAGTGGTAAAATTAAAATTTCTATGCAACCGACTACAATATAAATAAAGTGCGAACATCTTCAAAGTCAATTAAATACGCATTATTAAAGATAACTCAAAAACTATTGGTCAGATCTTAATCAAATATATATGGGATTCATGTGGTCCAATCGTTAGCTTTCAAATAAAAAAGAATCATTCAAATCGGTTCACCTAGAAAAAAGTTCTGCGGTAACACACATACTCGTAAAAACATCCGGTGGAACTGTGTACCTCCTACTTTTTTTGAAGACGGTTAAAATGCTTGGATTGTATTTAAAAAAATAAATAAATCGGTGGTATTGAGGATAAGAGAAAGAATGCATTATTTGTTAGAGTTAAATGATACTTTTAGAATACTGGCTTGAGCTGAGTACGCAATCAAAGCAAAATTGATTTCACTTTTACTTCTTCGTCGTTTAGTGGCGGTTGAAAGTATTCACTTAAATTTTTTACGTGGTAGAGCCATGCTGCAGTTATATTAGTAGTATAGTTGTAGCGCGAATGGGTCGGCTCGACCGGGGAAGGACCACGCTCTCACGGAATACCAGCGGGAAATAGTAGCTTAATGCTGTGTTTCGTATGGTGAGTGTAGTGAACCGGAGACCTTTTTTATTGGAAACGAGGCATTCCACCTAAGTCCTCACGGATGACAACGCATCTGCATTTTGATTCGTAATTGAGGATAGATGTAGATGTCTATGGGCCACAGCAACCACTTACCATCAGGTGGACTGTGTGCTCGTTTGTCATCCAATCCTATAAAAAAAATTCACGATCCCATATCGCTCCGTGGATATCAGACGACATAGGAAAACTGAAACAGAGTTTGGGCGACAGCATCTTACTGATAATAACTCAGAATAATGCAATACTGCGGTAGCCAACCCGCTTGCCAAGCGTTGTAGCAATGACAAATATCCCTCTTGACGTAATCAATGGGGGAGCCTATGTTCAGCAGTGGACTTTTGATAGGACGAATGATAAATTCAATTCATCAAGGAAAGCAGCCATATTGTATAATATTTTGGAGGCAAACTGTCCATGTAACTTCCAATATTCCAATTAAATTGGACCGTACGAAAAATCTAATATATTACATATTCTAAGATCTACGAACACCGATAAAGCACGAGGTTTTTTATAGAAATAAGGGTGACAAGGCATTATACAGGTCAACTCCATATCGTTACTCTAATTAGAATCAAAACCCAGATTCGTTGTCACCCTTGAGGACTAAGATGGATGATTCTATCTTAGTCCTAGTAAAAATGGTTTCCGTCCAGCTTGTGATAAACTGACTCTAAACGGAAAACCTCCGGAGGCTCCGTAACCCAAATGTCGCCGGCCCGTCATACACCAGTGTCACAAACACGGGACAACGGATGGCACGTATATATATATATATATATATATATATATATATATATATATATATATATATATATATATAGCGAGTCCGCAGACGGGCGCGCCGCACACCCCTCTACACCGCTTACACACCTTACGCCCACGTCCCTGGGCGGTTCCCACCACATCCCAGAACACTGAATGATACGAGTTAGCCGCCAGAGCCGAGCCCCACTGTTCGGACACCCGTTAGATAACGTAGGTGAACTTTGTTACGTCTATATTCTATAACGTTGGGAATAATGATATAAAATCACCCATTTTGAAAGCTTTAAGTCCTATGAGGCTGTATGTGCTGAAAAGCTAACAGCACAAACATCGTCAGAAACCAGGGCTTCCGTTTGTTCACGCTTCACACTACACATGAAAGAACGCTACTTTACGCTGTAGTTCTATTACAGTGTAGACCTTCCTACTGTCGACCGAGAGCTACAATTTCGATTTTTTTATATATTAGTATTGTTTTATGAGCCTTTATAATCAACTACGGCATGTTTTTTTCTTTCATAAAATTAAAAATTGACAAGCCAACTCGCAGTCTATATGATGGTAAATGGACGCCTGCTACCAATAAAGGGTATGTTCGTATGTGGCGTACCAGCGTATAATAGCATCTTAATATTGCTGTATTTCGTATGGTGAGTGTAGAGATCCGGAGATCCTTTTTTACTGGAAACGAGGCATTCCATCTTACCACTCAGGCGTGACTACGCATTTGCGTTTTGATTCTTAATCGAGGATAAATGTAGAAGTCTATGGGCCACAGCTTCCACTTACCATCAGGTGTCCTCGTTTGTCACCCTTATTCTATAAAAAAAGTGTTTTATAGAAGAAGGTGACAAAGAAGCACACGGTCTACGATACAAGTACCACTGGATACTGTGACCAATAGCCATCTATCCTCGATAAGAAACCAAATGTTCGACACACCATACGTAACACAGCAGTATTGTGCTGCTTTTTCGCGCTAGTATTCTAGGCAAGTGTGGTCGCTCAGCGGTCGAACCGAATTTTTTGGACCGCAGCTAAATGCTGTAGTAACATTCTATAAGGTGGTAACTGGTAAGACTCCTGTATTGCCTAGGAATCCGTCTGGGAACCACCCCCTTTCGTATTAAGTGCCGCCGTAATGCAGTGCGTGCACTGCTATGTTCAGTCTATATTCTACGTACTTCAGAAATTTTAATGTAGTTTTGTGTATACCACTAAAATTTTGCAGATTGTAAGCCATTCCAACTTAGTCCCCAGCGGGGACAACGCGTCTGTAGGCTTTTTTTGGGTATGTTTCAAAGTAGAACCCAGTGTACTGTCCAATGCAAATGACGTCATGAATCGACGTTATACTGGTGATTCGTTCCAAAACGTAGGACAGTATATTATGACGTTATACATTTGCGCCATATTGGAAAAGTATTGGCGATTATTTTCTCATTTTGTGCTCCAAAAATCATTATATCCTCCTAATGGAGTTACCAAGAATTTTTCTGTAATGTTTTGTATTTGAATAAATAAAAACAAATTCTGGCATGCTTCATTCAGCGCACACACAATTAAAAATTGTTTTATTATGGCAGGATATCCGACGCAATATGGCGGCAGTATGCCAGTACAATATAGTGTCAAATGGTGACGTCATTTGTATTCGGCAGTATACTGAAAACGTTTCGGAACATACCCCTTATTGGTCAGTCTGAGCGAGATTAGAATGGCTCTCCACCACCTTAAAAACGGCAAGGCCCCGGGCGAGGATGGAATTACAGCAGAGCTTCTGAAAACGAGTGGAACACCGGTACTTGAAGTCCTTCAGAAGCTCTTCAATTCCGTCTTCCATGGTGACACTACTCTGGAGGCGTGGAGCAGAAGCGCGGTGGTCTTGTTCTTTAAGAAAGGCGACAACGCTCTCTTGAAGAACTACAGATCGATTTCCCTTCTGAGCAGCGTCTACGTGCTGTTTTAGAGAGTCATTACGAATCGTCTCGCACGCAGACTCGACGACTTCCAGCCTCCCGAACAAGCCGGTTTCCGAAAAGGCTTCAGAACCATAGACCACATACATACCCTGCGGCAGATTGTACAGAAGACCGAAGAGTACAATCTGCCACTTTGCCTGGCATATGTGGACTATGAGAAAGCCTTTGATTCCGTCGAAATTTGGGCGGTGCTACAGTCCCTTCAGCGGTGCCAACTTGACTGTCGGTATATCGAAGTGCTGAAGTGTTTGTACAGTAGGGCTACGATCCGAGTACAGAACCAGAGTTCGAAACCTATCCAACTGCAGAGAGGTGTAAGACAGGGTGATGTTATATCCCCGAAACTCTTCACCGCTGCGTTGGAAGACGTTTTCAAGCTACTGGACTGAAAAGGATACGGTATTAACATCATGGCGCGTACATCACTCACCTTCGATTTGCCGACGATATAGTCCTTATGGCAGAATCGCTGGAGGACCTTAGCACTATGCTCAATGACCTCAATGGTGTCTCCCAACGGATAGGTCTTAAGATGAACATGGACAAGACAAAGATCATGTTTAATGTGCATGTCACACCTATGCCGGTAGTTGTTGGGAGCACTATGCTCGAAGTTGTTGAAGAGTACGTTTACCTGGGACAAAGAGTCCGACTAGGTAAGTCCAACTTCGACCGAGAGGTCAATCGACGGATTCAACTCGGCTGGGCAGCGTTCGGGAAATTACGACACATCTTCTCGTCAGGTATACCTCAATCTCTGAAAACTAAAGTGTATAACCAGTGCGTGTTGCCAGTGTTGACTTACGGATCTGAGACGTGGTCCTTCACTGCTGACCGTATGAGGACGCTCAAGGTCGCTCAGCAAGCTATGGAGAGGGCTATGCTCGGAGTTTCTCTGCGTGATAGACTCAGAAATGAGGATATCCGCAGTAAAACCAGAGTGACCGACATAGCCCAACGGATTAGTAAGCTGAAGTGGCAATGGGCCGGCCATATAGCTCGAAGAACCGATAACCGATGGGGAAGAAAGGTTCTCGAGTGGCAGCCTCGTACCGGTGGCCGTAGTGTAGGGCGAGCCCCCACTAGATGGAGTGACGACCTGGTAAGACATGCAGGAAGTCGATGGATGCAAGTGGCTCAAGACCTTGCTTCGTGGCATTACTTGGGGGAGGCCTATGTTCAGCAGTGGACTTGTGAAGGGCTGTAATGATGATGATGATAATGATGATACGCTGGTATTCTGTGAGAGCGTGGTCCTTCCCCGATCGGGCCGACTCATTCGTGCTACAACTATAATATAACTGCAGTGTGGCTCTACCTCGTATAAATCTCTATATACTCTACAAACACACACACACACACACACGTGCATAATTATTTCAATGCATTAAAAAGATACGAGTGTAAACAAAGGAAATTTAAAAGCATTATTAGTGGAGATTTTTCCATAGCTGCCACACTTGACGGTTGGGTTAGTAACCGTAGTTTTGTACCATTTTGAGTTATATCATATGCTTTTAATATCGTGATAGGGGTTGGCAAATGCAGTTTTTTATTTACTTTTTTCTGTTATTAGAAAGATGCTGCTGGTGCTGATGCTGCATTTCTGGTTTCAGTTTCATTCTGTCGCCTTTTACGACATCCACGGGATAATAAGATTAGTGACACACAAGAAGCGTATGATGAAATAAATATATCCACGATAACTCTTTTACTTCATGATGGGGCGATTGCGGCGAACAAAATTGAAATAGGATTTTAGGAATTTCTCTTCAGGTTATAGATTTTACGATTGTTATCTTAACCCACAGAAATATAAATCTATTATTCTTACTTTAAACTCCACGCTTACTAAATAACGAGTGCAGGTGATGCCTTATAAATAAGATGGGTCCATGGATGAAACCAAAACGTAAATAAATTTAATATCTGCCTTTAAAATTTCTTTTTACTTGTCTTGTTACGATCAATGATCTTTTTAAACGAAATTTAACTTAATTAACATATACTGTCAGTTAAAGTGAAAAACATAAAATCAACATTAATGTCAGTTAAAGAGAAAAACATAAAATTAACATCTGATCAGGGTACTGTCGATGCTTGTACCTATTTATTGCGTTACGTGATTTCACTGTTATCAATTATTACAATAATGTGTAAGAGGTTTTTAAGATTATGCTACAAGTGCAACAGTTCTACAGATGGAATGATATTGAAAGTCGAAGGTTTTAAATTCATCTTTTAAATCATAACTTAAACTTCATAATCTATGTTACCTTATGAAATTACCTTCATTTAAAGCTCCGAAATATATTTCTATAACATTAGTGCGATAAACAGGCTAATATAACTAAGTAACAGAACACCTGATCATAGCTGGCTGTTGAAGTCCGTAGACACTTGCTTGCAACATACTTCACACTATAAGTAGACCACAATTTGGTTGTTACTCTAGAGGACTGTGATGAAAATGCCGCGCAACCTGTACGGTATATTTTTGCATTCATTTGCATGATATTCTGACACATTTTCATTTTTAAATTATTATTAGCTTATCAAAAATCCACTGCTTGGAAACGATTTTTCTTATTTTGAGTTATTATTAAATGGATACTGGCTGCTATCAATATACTGTATCATTTCTCTCTGTCGGCTCCTGAACCCACGGGATGATATGATAGTATAGTGGAGTCTCTAACGCCGTCACTACACGGAAACCTACGTTTTTATAGAATAAGGGTGAATCACGAGCACACAATCCACCTGATGGTAAGTGGATGCTGTGGCCCATAGACATCTAAATTTATCCTCGATTAAAAACCCCTAAGGACTCGTTTCCAGTAAAAAAAGGTCTCCAGATCTCTACACTCACCATAAGAAATACAGCAGTATTAAGCTGCTATTTTACGCTGGTGATGTGAGAGCGTGGTCCTTCCCCGGTCGAGCAGACCCATTCGTGCTACAACCATAATATAGCTGCAACGTGGATCTACCACGTATAAAACATATAATGTAGTATTTTTTTAATAACAAATTAAATTACCAGCCCTTTCAGTCCTTTACTCAATCGGTCTTTTCAAGAATGCGTCCATTAGCAAGCATTACTTAGAATATCTTTTTTTTCTTTTATAAAAAACGTTACCCCTACACTAGGATTTTCTCCTGTATCGTGGAGGCAGTTTACAAACTTAAATTGCACAAAGACAAACATCTAGACCCGGAACAATTATTTATAGGTCATACAAATTTTGCTCCGTGCGGGATTCGAACCCGCGACCCCCAGCGCAGCCACTCGTTGCTAAGCCACTGCGCCACGGAGTCGTCAAACTTCTCAAACGTCAAAATCTTCCAAACTTTTTTAATTACATTAAATTATATTTCGTTTCAGATCGCTATTGATGGCGTTACTGTGCATCCGGGGCGACTGGTGCCTATATATCTGGCTCATATACTGCAAGATCTATTCGGCCATTGTATGGCTGGTGGGCAATCACTGCCGTGGAGCTGATAAGGGCCGCGCAGTGATAACCGCCGGAGTCGGCGCACAGTCGTCTGGAGGCCTCCACAGAGTGCGCACGCGTCGCAAGAGAGCGCAGCAGCATCGTGTTAAACACACAGTCGCATTAGTGAGGAGACCGTCTTTGAGGCGAATTGTCATGGCACCAGGAGCAAGCACAGCGCATACAATGATGGAGGACAAGGAGAAAGCGCTTCACGGAGCCTTGGCTACCGGTAAGTTTTAAAGTGAAGGTCTTCCACAAGATTATGACAAAGAGTTTTTAGTCCTTTCTTGGCAGGCGTGTTAAGAAAGATACTCGTGTTATATTCCCGAATGACTCTTCGTATATTTATAACGCTAATCTTTCAGCGAAAGTTGTGAATTGTGAGTTGTGAAATGCTATTGACACACATTCTCATTTTCTTTACGACGCGTTCGTTGATTTTTAGCGTAACGTTTTAAAGGTTACGTTGCTCGAAAATAATGACCTTTATTCAAATAGAACCGAACAATAACATTCATAGGAGAATAAATAAAATATAACTCAATACAAAAATAACTTCGTATAAGATTATTATATTGAAGTTATGCTGGCATAACTTCACTATATTTACTTCACTTTATTTGCATTAAACGTAGTATTTATTCTCGACATAAATAAAAGCGTAATTTTTAAACCGTTTTTAGGAATTAGTTTCGTAAGCGTCACTCTTTTCCGCACAGTTTCCTCGTTTCGCCTTCGCAAAGGCCAATACCGACTAGGATCAATGTTTATATATAATCTATTTAACTACATTACATATTCACATAAATATTTACATGTTGGTAACCCTTGAAAGTGTTGCGGAAAGGTTATCGCCATTTAGTTTTTAGAGAATATTTTAATAGCATGAAATTACTGCCGGCAGGTATTTTTTTTTATAGAATAAGGGTGTCAAACGAGGAAATACATTGATTTGTGGGCGTGGCTCATAGACAGCTAGGTACACCTATCCTCGATTAGGAATCAAAATTTAGATGCGAGGTCAAGATAGAGGCGGCGATATGATGCAGGATTCGAGGTTTTAAGAAATTTAATCGCAAACTCGAACTTTCACATGTCTTAAAAACATTTTCCATGTCTCGGACATGCAGATTTCCTTACGATGTTTTTATTTACTGCCGAGTACGAGTTAAATCAGTACTTGAACTTCAATATAAAAAAGAGAGCCGAGTTAGCTCAGGAGTTAAGCACTCGCCTTATAATTTCACTAGCCGTGTAGTGTTTGGCGATGTAAGAATCACTTAAAGAAGTTGCATCATATTCTAGAAATACATGAAAAACTAGTAAACTTATCGGTTTATGATACGAGAAAAATAGTAATAGAAAGTGGCAAAATGTGGAATAACATTTTCACATTTTTAACACAAGGTTGACATAGTAGCGTCCTACGTTTTAATAAGTTCTCATTAACATTTCTAAAAATATTTTTATAGATTAAGGGTGTGGAATGCTCTGACACATAGACACCTATATCTATAATCGATTAAGAATCAAAATGTGGAGATGCGTTGTCAACCCTGAGGTCTGAGAAGGAATGCCTTGTTACCAGTGAAAAGGTCATATGGTTCTCTACGTTCACCATAAACAGCAGTCTATTTTTCGCTGGTATTCTGCTAAGACTCAAAAAGCTCAACCGAGAAAGGGTCAGGCCTTTCTCGGTTGAGCCGACCCAGTGCTGCAGCTATAAAGTATCCAAGTACATAATTATAACGTTGCTTTTCCACTATGATACTTTTAAGCCTGTGGGCCATTAAGAGTTAAAAACAAGTTAAACACAGGCCTCGGCTTATTTCTGAGAGGGTTTTAGGGCAAGGAATTGTTCGCCGCGCTGCCTCAATGCGTGTTAGCGAACTTTACATGCCTTCGAAATATTTTTTTTTCTTGTTTCTCAAATATGCAGGTTTCCTCACGATGTTTTCCTTCACCAATCAGCATCATTTTCCACAAACCAGCGCTTAAAATTGCAATTGACAATTTCCCTGGTGCCGACGGGGATCGAACTCGGTTTATGAAATTTACAGCGAGCGCTAAACATCTGAACTAGCACGGCTCTGGGCCATTAACTGATGGTGTTTTACGTTAAAAATTTATCTTACAAATATAATTATGGTCAAAGATGTTTGTGTTGCACCGTATGATTTTGTCAAACGTTTCCATGATACAAGGGTAATTCTTAATAAAGGGGAAAATATATTTCGTCATAAAAGATGAATTATGTTGCTATATTATTATGTCTAAACATACAATTATTAGACGATTAAAATTGCATATTATATTAGAAATGTGAACTTTGACTTAACTGACAATATTTTCTCTTGTTTTTATTTACTTTGAATATTCTTTATGAATGTGACGTGAGGGATATTTCTCTCGGTGCAGAGTCCAACTGCGTTCTAATAAAGGGTTTCCTGGCACCACACCAAAACTTTATAAAGTAATTTTCGAAATTATGAACACGTGCGACCAAGGAAATAAAAGGATGGAATGAAAACAGCCCAATAAACTTTCTTGAACTTTGGAGTTTAATATTTTTTTACATTAGAGGATAAGCGACTACTGCAGCCTGTAGCGCTCAAACTTTTTACCAAGTTCGGAAAAAAAACAGGTTTTATATGCACAGTCTCCTCTATGGACTAACTAATTAAATATTAGCCTAAAAAATAAAAGAATTTTAGAAGTTTATTTTAAGAGATGTGCCGGTGACTAAATTTTCTAAGACCGTTGATGTCATTATAACCTTCTGCTATAAATATGTCAACGAATGCTATGAAGTTTACCATTTTATATGAATATATATATATATATAAGATTTGGTTATGGCCTTTTATGCCTAGAAACAGTTCTGAGCTGTGTTCCAGCGTGTAGAGCTGTAAAGTACAAAGTGTCAGTATATTTACGGCAGTAATTATACTGCGCGGCATTCCACTACGGTGACTGTCAGGCACTCCAAGTTGGAAAGCCTCACACAAACTTTCAGACAAACAAAAAGCAGCGCTTCTGTAGCCTTTTTTGTTTTCAATTGGTTGCAAGTGTCTATGGAATGCAGTAGTACCATCAGGTAGACAATTAGTCCGTTTCTCACTTCAATTTCATAAAAAAAGAGGCAAAATAGACGCATCTTAGGTATACAATTAATTGATTACAGAAGAGTTTCGTGCTTCAACTTTTCATCGTGATACCTGCTTAATAAGTGGCAACGAAGCGTTCATGTTAGCCCTCAGGGATGCAATACACATATTCTAACTTAACCGTTCTTAAAGAATTTGTTACTCTCGTTGAAACAAAAGACTGGAAGATGTCATATCTTTCGTTTGTGTAAGTATTTTAAACATGTTGATCAACGAAGCATACGCTTCGGTTACTGTGAATATTTAAATTTATAAATAGAATTCTTGTAGAAATAACAGATGTTAAATAATAATCTCGCAGGCGGGGAACAACGTTAAAGGTTGAGGAACTCCGATCCCCAATCCGCCTACGAAGGGTACCGATTAAGACAAATCCTTGCTTTCTTTAGTCATGGAGTCCCTGCTACGGGCTGATAAAGAAGGGTAGGAGCAAGATTATCATCAGTACAACTCTTCACAAGTCCACTGCTGAACATAGGCTTACCATACAGAATGCCAGAAAGCACAGTCGTGAGCCACCTGCATCCTACGACTCCCTGCATGTCTTACCAGGTCGTCCCTTCATCTAGAGGGGAGCCGCCTCACACTTTGCCTACTGGCACGAGGCTGCCATTCGAGATTTTGTTTCCCCATCGGTTGTTTGTTGCCACTTCAGCTCACTTACGGATTAGTAAGCTAATGAATACACAAAGATAAATTATTGTCGATATTAGTATATATATATATATATATATATATATATATATATATATATATATATATATATATATATATTATATTATAGTTGCGAATTGTGTTGGATCCATCTCATATCATCTCATAGATATAGTGATTGTCAAAATAAGGAAGTATATCCTGCATTTTCTGATGTGTTACAAAAAACGGTTGTTATCGATACGCTTGTATTGATTGGGTTGTATATTCTGGTCTGAAGGTTAGTTTTCGTGCCACTTTATTTACGGCCTGTAACTGTAAAGCATTTCATATTGATCGTAATAACGTTCAACGCGTGTTGCCTTTCTTGTTTGAAGTTGGCTGCAGGTGTTTATTGACTGAAGTGGCCACTTACCAAATTATAATTTTAATACATTTTAGTATAAAAGACGTCTGCTGCTGGTGCTACTGTTGTTCACCTACTAGTACCAGGCGTGACGAATAATGTCTGATTCCTATAATCAAGAAACGTTTCGTTCTTCGCAACGATTCGTTTTGCTACATTGAGTTGGATGTTAAAATAGTTAATGATACAAATAACTCATTCAGCAGTTTAGGATGACTCAAAATGAAAAACTTTAAGTGGTTTTTAATTATTCTGTAGTATTTTTGTTTTGAAAAAGTGTTTTCATTCATTTCATTTACTGTTTAATGGCATGTAAAAGAAAATAGGGCTGTTAGTTTGCTTGTCACTCATGTTTTATATATAAAAAATTGTGCGTGTCGTTCCCCGGTGGAGCAGACCCATTCGTGCTGCAATCACAATATAGCTGCAGCATGGCTCTAACACGTAAATAAATCTTAATAAATTTTTCATTATTTTTCGTTAATGTCCGCAGGAAGATGAATCTCCCGTTACATTACACAGATTTGTGTATCCCTACAATTTAATTAGTCTTTTATAAACTATTTGTGTATAGCAATTACGCTATCAACGTAGATTTCGATAATAATTATTAACATGCTGCATGCATCATAACCGATTAATCTTTATAGTCGATATTAAAATAAATCGTTTTTACGACGACAACAGGTTGTTTCTTTCTAAATTTAAATAAATCTTATCTTAAATCTCATACGAGAAGCATACAATTATTATTAAAGGACAATTAAAGTACTTTAGTAATTATAAGTACGTTCACCGTTTAGGATAATATGAAGAGTATACAACTTACAGTGTTTGAAACTGTAATTTTCTCCTTAATTCTGTAATTAGCTCCTAAATACACAGTTTGCTCCAAACCTTAACAACTTAAAACTTAGTGTTTTTAATAAAACAGTGTAATATATAATAACAATCTTGGAAGCATTACATTAAAATTCCAAAGAGGTGATATTGCTACTGTAACCTTCGTTGTTTGAAGCTTGCTATACTCGAGGGCTTCAGTAACCACGTGCCATCAGGTGAATCGTCAGTTCGTTTGTCACTAACGATTTTAGGAAACTAATATGGCATTAAGCCAGAAAATATCTAGACTCAGCGTGGTATGAACTTTGTATGTCTTATAATTATATGTACCTAGTTTGTTATATATTTACACTTCACGCATTTTGAACGTGATCAAAATGAATTAGAAGCACAGGTAGAAGTATTAAAACAGAACGCTTAAACCCTGCAATATATACATATGCACTACGCACATTTTTTATAGCATTGGGTGACCAACGAGCACACAGTCCACCTGATAATAAGTGAATGCTGTGGCCCATGGGCATCCACATTTATCCTCAATTAGTATCAAAATGCAAATGCGTTTTTAACCATAAGAATAAGATGGAACACCTCGATTCGAATAAAAAGGATCTCCGGTTCTATACATTCGTCATACGAAATAAGCATAACTGTGCTATTTTACGCTGGTATTCTGTGAGAGCGTGGTCCTGCCCCGCTCGAGCCGACCCATTCGTGCTACAATCATAATATAGCTGCAGCATGGCTCTACTACGTCATCATTCATCATTACAGCCTTTCACAAGTCCACTGCTGAACATAGGCCTCCCCCAAGTAATGCCACAAAGCACGGTCCTGAGCCACCTGCATCCATCGACTTCCTGCATGTCTTACCAGGTCGTCACTCCATCTAGTGGGGGGTCGCCCTACACTACGCCTACCGGTACGAGGCTGCCACTCGAGAACCTTTCTTCCCCATCGGTTATCGGTTCTTCGAGCTATATGGCCGGCCCATTGCCACTTCAGCTTACTAATCCGTTGGGCTATGTCGGTCACTCTGGTTTTACTGCGGATATCCTCATTTCTGAGTCTATCACGCAGAGAAACTCCGAGCATAGCCCTCTCCATAGCTCGCTGAGCGACCTTAAGCGTCCTCATACGGCCAGCAGTGAAGGACCACGTCTCAGATCCATAAGTCATCACTGGCAACACGCACTGGTTGTACAATCTAGTTTTTAGAGATTGAGGTATACCTGACGAAAAGATATGTCGTAATTTCCCGAACGCTGCCCAGCCGAGTTGAATCCGTCGATTGACCTCTCGGTCGAAGTTGGACTTACCTAGTCGGACTATTTGTCCCAGGTAAACGTACTCGTCAACAACTTCGAGCATAGTGCTCCCAACAACTACCGGCATAGGTGTGACATGGACATTGAACATGATCTTTGTTTTGTCCATGTTCATCTTAAGACCTATCCGTTGGGAGGCACTATTGAGGTCATTGAGCATAGTGCTTAAGTCCTCCAGCGATTCTGCCATAAGGACTATATCGTCGGCAAATCGAAGGTGAGTGATGTACTCGCCATTGATGTCAATACCGTATCCTTTCCAGTCCAGTAGCTTGAAAACGTCTTCCAATGCAGCGGTGAAGAGTTTCGGGGATATAACGTCACCCTGTCTTACACCTCTCTGCAGTTGGATAGGTTTCGAGCTCTGGTTCTGTACTCGGATAGCCATCGTAGCCCTACTGTACAAACACTTCAGCACTTCGATATACCGACAGTCAACTTGGCACCGCTGAAGGGACTGTAGCACCGCCCAAATTTCGACGGAATCAAAGGCTTTCTCATAGTCCACATACGCCAGGCAAAGTGGCAGATTGTACTCTTCAGTCTTCTGTACAATCTGCCGCAGGGTATGTATGTGGTCTATGGTACTGAAGCCTTTTCGGAAACCGGCTTGTTCGGGAGGCTGGAAGTCGTCAAGTCTGCGTGCGAGACGATTCGTAATGACTCTCGAAAACAGCACGTAGACGCGGCTCAGAAGGGAAATCGGTCTGTAGTTCTTTAAGAGAGCGTTGTCGCCTTTCTTAAAGAACAAGACCACCGCACTTCTGCTCCACGCCTCTGGAGTAGTGCCACCATGGAGGACGGAATTGAAGAGCTTCTGAAGGACTACAAGTACCGGTGTTCCACCCGCTTTCAGAAGCTCCGCTGTAATTCCATCCTCGCCTGGGGCCCTGCCGTTTTTAAGGTGCTGGAGAGCCATTCTAATCTCGCTTAGACTGACGTCCGGGATATCATCGGAATAGTGTCGGATAAGACTACACTATTCCGATGATATCCTTACTACTACTACGTAAACAAACTTATTTTACCTGGTTCATTAGTATGTGTTATATACTTACTTTTATAACTCAATGTTTAAACATAATTCATACTCTTTATGTTTCTCATGCAATCGAAATAAATATATTATTATTTCATCATATTATTTATTTAAGATAATGTCCAACTTCGAGTTTTTTTTCTTCTTAAATGTTG
Organism: Parnassius smintheus behrii; assembly: GCA_036936625.1. Lineage (NCBI taxonomy): Eukaryota > Metazoa > Arthropoda > Insecta > Lepidoptera > Papilionidae > Parnassius > Parnassius smintheus. Next base: position 14,475,246 of record JAUPFT010000020.1, on the reverse strand, counting down.
AGAATTAACTTTTGTTTGTCCACCCAGTCAATTTTATAAATCAATGCTATCAAACTTAATTCACACTCTTAATGTTTCTGATGCAATCGAAGAAATATATTATCATCTTATTTCTTGCAGATAAAGTCAGGCTTTATGTTTTTGTTTATCTACTTAGTCAATTTAGTTATGCAGTCTGGTCTGGGAGTAGCCGTAACAACTGAATAAGCTTTTAATATTAGATTACTAGTAAACATATTTACAAGTACATAGCCATAATTTTACAACATATTGATCACGAATCGTACTGACTAAGCTTTTTATGTTTGATTACTCACAACATGTTATGATGTTTAACGTTACTGAAAACGCTGATTTCACTGTATAACTGTTATTGCTGGTCAAACAAAGGTGTCATACTTACAGTCGACAGACTTATTTCGACCATCCTATAAAAGCCGTTGCATTTGGAATTATGTATCATTATAGTCTTCATAGAAGTAATGTAATCATTTAGTTAAGTCCTTCCTTAAGTATTGCACTGAATTAGTTTTTATTCATAATTGTAATGAAATAGATCATAAATGTCATCGAGACATACATATTTGGTTATTCATTGAGAAACAGTGTTTCGGATAAACAGTTTCTGAAACATCACGTAGCGTAGATGTTTCCAGGAACATTGTTTCGGAAACTCTGCCGTCCACACATCAGTTTCTTTGTCGCCCGAGGAAGTAGTATTGTTGTGTGGTGCCTATATTTTTTGGAATTGCCAAAGCGTTCGAATTATCTTCCCAGGCGTCATTACTTTTGATTTGATTTTTGTAATAATTTGTGAAGCAATCCCATACTATTCTTTTTTTCTCGAACAGTTCTATTAATTTAAAAACAATGAAACTGCATTGTTCCGCACTACAGCCATGTTTATGAACAAATGTTTGAACGTGTCCACACTCCTATGCACTTGTTGCGCAACTGATTTGTTTCTGTGCTCCCCATTCACAGTGGGGAGCACTCTGTCTAGGCATTCTATCTTGATCATCAGAGGTGACAGCGTTTCTGTAATCTTCTTTGCGTCAAGTTGGCTGCAGCAGCCACTTACCATCAAGTGGACTGTAAGTCAGTCATTTTAGTTTTAAAAAAAAAGTACTATCTCGGGTGTAAAAAAATAAATAAATAAATATACTTAAAATAATAAATAAGAAATAAAAATAGTTATGAATCTATTTAAAAAAAATTACTAAGATCTATATTGTAAGAAAATATTATTTAAAAGAAAATACTAATAATATAAATCTGTGAAACTAAAATGTCAAAATTGTTTTATATAAAAATTAAATTATCTAAATAAAAGCAAATTAAATGCAAAATGAAATTTCCAATTGAATGAAATTCTAATATTATAATAATTCATATACTTAAAGTTATTAAATTGATTTTGTAACAAATTTATTCAGTGTAATGAAATTTCCAATTAAATATAATTCTTACATTATAGTAGTGCATGTACTTAAAGTTATTAAATTGATTTTGAGTGTAAATGAATTTTCCAATGAAATGTAAGTCTAATATTTATAATAATGCATGCACTTAAAGCTATTAAAAATGATTTTCTAACAAATTTACTAAGTGTAAATAATGAGGAATAAAAGGCTATTTTATTTATTTATTTATTTATCTCGGGTGCAAAAGTTTTTCTTCAGTACTGGATGTTAAGGTAATTTGTTACTTCACTTTTTGCTAGAGCATAATATGTTCCGTATTCACGAGCAGTGATGTTACTAGACTATTTTTTATAGAATACGGGCGACAAACGAGCACACAGTCTACCCGATGGTAAGTGGATGCTGTGGCCTATAGATACCTACATTTATCCTTGATTACGAATCAAACCGCAGATTTGTTGTCCTGAGGACTAAGATGGAATGCCCGTTTTCAGTAAAAAGGGGTCTACGGGTCTCTACACTCACCATACGAAACACAGCAACTGGTATTCTGTGAGAGCGTGGTCCTCCCCCGGTCGAGCCGACCCATATTCATTCTACAACCATAATATACGAGTAGCTGCAACTTGGCTCCACCACGTATAATATCTCCTATCTAAAGAGGAATTTTCCTATTTAAAGAGGAAAACGAATTAACTGTGAATGCTGAGTAATAAATATTGTTTTTTTTTTTAAATAAGTTAATGTTTGATTCTTATATAGTTAAAATAATAACATATAAGTATTGTTGTAAACAGGCGAGAGATCGGTCAATTGCCTTGAGCAATCGGCAACCGGCCCGTCCGGATCAACTCAATTGAACTTTGAGTTTCGCGTTCAAAAATAGATGAGCCGTTTCAAAGTCGCTCTAGCGCTTGATTGTATAAATTTGTAATATCAAAGGGCAAATATTTAATTATTTTTTTATATTTTTTTTTTAATTTTATAAAACGTATACTTAAATCAAAGAAAATAGGACCGTGTATCATTGTAGAGTAGTACGCTGAAAGGTCAGGTACGGTTACAAAATTAAAGGTAATATAAAGTATAAACACAACAAGAATTTATTATTTACATTTACCTAATGACCATAAAAACCGTATTCATTGTTTGTAAGTTTTTTCCATTTCAATGTTTCTAAAATTTATAAATAGAAAAGTTAAAATTTTCAAAGGATCATTAACAATATCTATAATAAATAAAGTTACATCCGCATCAATATATCTAATAAACAAGTCTACGAAGTAACGACTCCATGTGACGTCGGGCCACACCCCCGGTTCTAAAGTGGTGCCACTCACAGCAACTAAACGAACTGAATGTAAATTAGATTGTACCTAATTTATTAAACCTCTTGACCAGTTATTGAATACATTGTGGACTATAAATAGTGTTCAACACTATACATATACATAATATATCGTACCTATTTAGATACAAGTTAGCGTTTGTACTCTATGACTTGAAGTGTAAAGATTATAATTGTACGAATATGATAAAATGTCCTGTCACCGCTTTCAAGGTTTTCAAGTACTCTGAACTTGTAGTTTCGTTAACACTTATGATAGTCCTGATATATTTGAAATATTGCTTTGTTTTTGCTTATTACTGTCGCTATATGCCTCCAATGGATTTATCAGTGGGCATGTTGCTACGAACGTTATCTAACTTTGACAAATATGGAGTTGTTTGCCATGCTGGCATAACAAGACTATTTAATCGTTTGCTCGGTGATATAACAGCGATAAAATCTACAAGCTATATTCTACAATAACAGCAACGGCCGCTTGTTTTTTCATAAGGACATTTTTTTATTAATAGAATTTGTATAATTTTACCTTTGCGTGTACAGAATTAAAAAAGAATGGCTATTCGTATTCATCCAACATTTGACTATTTAGCTAGTACTAATCATACAATAGTTTGTAAAATGTTATTGGAATTCCACAACCACTATCTTTAGATTTTTAACAGACTTCAAAAAGAAGGAGTTATTCAATTCGACTTTTTTCTGGGTGGACCGATTTCGATGATTCCTTTTTTATTGGAAAGCTGGTGCTTCTCGTGTGAATATGATCAAGATCTGACCGGTAGTGTTTGAATTATCCCAAAATAATGCGTATTTAATTGACTTCGAATACATTGATACGGTCGCATCGAAGTCGGTTGTACAAAATTTTTAATTTTACCACTTGTTTTTCATGTGCTTTCGTCGCCAGAACGAAAAATATTATTATACGTTTTTGGAGCATGTTATTCAAACTCAGTTTAGGATGATTATGCTTGCGCCTCTGTAAACTTCTTAAACTTGGGAAGACTATACTGGTCATCAAAAAAATCGACCCACCCTTTTTTGTTTGAAATTTATCGATTGATTCACTTAAAAGCTGTTTCACACATTTGTTTTTTATTTTGAGGGTCGGGTATGATGTTTGACACCTTATTTGTCGTAAATCTTATTGCACTTGAAGGTACTTTACAATTTTTTATACAGAAATACTGTTGAGTGCTGATTTCGTTGTTTTACGTCAGAACAAATTCGAACCGTTATTTCAGTCCGACACAGACTTTTGTAGGGATTTCTCGTTAATGACGTTAAGTTTATTTACTGAGGCTGTAGCTTTGATTACTTTGTCTAAAAATAATAGACACTACTGAAGCTGAGGCGGCCCAAGTTGTGGCTTTGCTGCAACAAGGCTTAAGCCAACGTGTCGTGGCCAGGAGGTCAAATCTGAGCCGTCCTGCAGTGCGACGAGTTTACCAAAGGTTTTTAGAGACCGGGCAGTATCGAAGAAGATCTGGATCTTGAAGACATAGGGTGACAACTCAAAGGGATGACCGATTTATAGTGGTATCAGCTCTACGAAATCGGCACCTATCTGGTGATCTCCAGCGACGCTTACGTGAAGATCGAGGTGTAGCTATAAGTGATAGTACTGTGAAAAGGAGACTTCGTGAGAAGAATTTAAGACCTCACAAGCCAGCAACAGGACCACAATTGACCATAGCTCATCGACAAGCCAGACTTCAATTTGCGCGTAACCACGTCAACTGGACTATAGGCCAATGGGAGTCAGTTCTTTTTAGTGATGAGAGTCGAATGACTTTATACGGTTCTGACGGACGCCGTAATGTCATGCGACGACCAGGTGAACGTTATACCCAGTGTTGCATAACAGAAACCGTCAGTTATAGTGGAGGCTCTGTAATGTTTTGGGCTGGGATATCTTTGACTGGACGCACTGAGCCGGTTTTCATACGAAGAGGTGCTTTAACTGCAGCACGCTACATCACAGAGATCTTAGAAGACCATGTGGTGCCATACGCCGGCTATATTGGAGAAACCTTTGAATTAATGCATGATAATGCACGACCACACGTAGCGCGCATCACAACCGAATACCTTGAAGAGGTAGGCATTCGGGTTATGTCGTGGCTAGCAAGAAGCCCTGATCTCAACCCTATAGAGCACATGTGGGACACCCTAAAACAAAAGGTTAGAGCCCGTAATCCAGTCCCTACAACATTAGGAGACCTTGAAACCGCCAACTTAGGGAAGAATGGAACCGAATCCCTCAAGAGACCATCAAAATCTTTATAAGGTCATTAAAACGGTGAATGCAGGCTGTCATTGGAGTACGAATACGCAATATTAAATTGCAACAATTGTGTACATAAAATTCAATACATAAAACTAGAGCGAATTGAAAATTAATAAATATAATCGTGAAAAATTAAAGATTTTGGTTTTTAAATGAAAATTACTTTCAAAAAATCGTTTTGATGTTGTAACTGTGATTAAATGAACAAAATGGTGTAAATAAACAAGTTAAATAAAACATTTCAGTACTTAAACGTTTTGATTGGTTCTGCTTTAGAAAAACGTGATTTGCGGCAAAAACGCAGGTGGGCCGATTTTTTTGATGCCTAGTGTATAATGTGATGAAATATTTTGAGAACTTGATCGTAAACATCTTTATTCTATTATTATGAAAATTGTATATGATTATGATGAAAATTATTTCGTAAAGTCACTATTGAGCTAATATAAATATAATTTGATAGCTAGATGAGATCATTTACGATGTTAGCACATATAAATATAACTAATGTGTACTTAATTTGTGCCCAATAAAAATACAGTCCCATGCCAATATTCGATTTGTAAGAGTCCCATTGTATTAAGAAAAATAATTATATTTTAATTATATTTAATTTTGGGTAAGACTATCATTTAAATACGAAGTCGTTAACATTATAATAAATAACGTTATCCTACACGAGTATTGTTATTGCTGAGATACGCAAGATAATGAATGGCTCAGCTGATGAAATAGTCGAAACCAGTTTAAAGTGGGCGTTGGCTCATATTGATAAAACTTTCATAGTAGGTAAAATTTTAATAGTCTTTATGTTTTTATTTTTATTCGCATAATCTCGGTATTGTTTGGTTTTTTACCAATACAAATACAAATTATTTATTTGCATAAAACACAGTTGACAGTCTTCAGTTAAATATCTATAATCTACATGTGTTTAGTCTGCTCCCAGACGTGCAAATATTTAGGTACATAAAATAATAACTATCTATAATAACTAGCACATAAATCATTAAACTAATTTTTCCGTTCTAAATGTTCTTTTAGGCTATAGAAACAGTTTTCCAGTAACCATTTCGTTAAATTATTTTTGGAAGAGGCTCCTTCTTTTTCTTTTAAATTCTTAGGTAATGTGTACATGTAACAAAAACCCTGTAGTTCCCATTAAGTGCGTTATCAGAATCAGTATTCATGCGTATAGAAATAATTTTTTTTTTCAATAAAACACATTTAAAAAAATTAATTTTTATTAAAAAAAATAATTTGCTGTTTAATTGTATTTGGTTTTATTTCCTCTAACTCAGACGAGTATCAGTAATACGGGGTCTTTGACGATCCTCTTACTCCTCGGCCGTAATAAGACCACATAAAATTTGCAAAATATTTTTTTAATTAAAATTATTTTTTCTCTATTGTGAAAAGTCAGAATGTGTCAAAAAAGGCACGTATGGCAATTCACAATGCTGTATTAGTCCCTACTTTAACATATGGTAGTGAAAGTTGGGTGTGGCAGAAGAAGCACGAGAGTAGAATAAATGCAGTAGAAATGCGGTCGCTAAGGAGTATGTTAGGGCTGAATCTGAGTGACAGGGTTGAATGGAAGAGTCGGAAAGGGACGTCCTAGGCGGAAGTTTGTCGACCAAATTGGCGATATACTAAAAATGGTCCAAATTCAGAGTTTACCCTTAACCGACTAGCATGTATGCGTAGGTATATGGATGTGAAAGAGGCGAGAGAGGTATGTCAGGATCGTGCTAAATGGAAGTCTGTAGTCTCTGCCTATCCCTCTGGGTGACAGGCTATGTGATGTCGTCTACAATGTCCCGAGGGACAATGCAGGTATCGGGCCTCGGGGTATGCCCCCATTGCCCGGATGTTCCTCATGCCCCATCACTATGGGCCAGTCCTTATAGCCTATTTAGGCATAATATAGTAGTTACGGATTAGTCCGTAATCGGTGATGTTTTTCCCGTAATTGGTTAATTGCGGGAAAAAGAGGTTATCCAAATAAAAGTCAAAGTTGGCCTTTCAGCGGCATTGTGGGTTGTTACTCAACTCTCTAATCACATATAGAGAGTTCTCTTAGAAGAGGTCGCCCGTCCGGTGGCCGGGTGTGCAACGGCGCAAAGCCGTTGAGGTGTTCATGTGGCCCGTTATCGGCGCGGTCAAACATGCCGCGCGCTAGCCGGGCCACGAAGTCGGTGATGTTCTCGATCTTCAAGTCCGCCGCTATTACGTCGTTCCGGACGTAGCGACCTGCTCCGACGATCGTCCTTAATGTCAGATTCTGCTGGGCCTGCAGTCGCCGCCTCTGAGGGTCGCTCAGAAGTGCGTACCAGGCCGGTGCAGCGTAAGTGATGATGGTATATACATCTTGTATATCCGGAGCTTAGTTTTTATAGGCAGCTTGGATGCTAGGAAAGGCAAGAGCGTCGCCCGCGCACATCGGGCCCGGCGGACGACGAAGTCGACGTGCGCGGTCATGCGCAGCGTCCTGTCGATCCTGCACCCAAGGTAAGTTACAGCCTTCTTCTTCTTCTGGCCGTTGAGGGTCAGCGGAGGTGGAAACTTCCTGAGACGGCGAGTGAGCAGAGCGGTCGTCTTACCAACGTTGACGACCATCCTCCACTCATCCAGCCATGGTGGTAGCAGGTCCAGCAGACGCTGCATCTTGGCAGTGGCTATGTGGGCTCTTCTGGACGAAGTGAAATAGGCGCTATCGTCCGCGTATAGCGCCAGCTCGACGTCGTCCTCCCACTCTTGGAGCCTGCCTGCCAGTGTAGGTATGTCGTTGGTGTAAGTCGCGTACAGGAATGGTGACAAACAGCTGCCCTGTGGAACGCCGGCTCTGATGGTCCTTGTTGCGGACTCGGCGTCCTCTACGCAGACGTAGAACTTCCTGTCTTCCAGGAAAGACGCCATTAACCGCAACATAGCAGGAGGGACACTGGTCTGTTCTTCCAGTTTATATAATAATCCTATGTGCCACACCCGATCGAACGCCTTCTCGATATCGAGGAAAACGCCCAACGATATGCAGCTACGATTGTATTCAGCCGCAAGCAGGTGCAGCACTCTAGTCAGTTGTGTGACTGTAGAGTGACCCCTCCTGAATACGTGCTGCTCCGCCCGAAGTTGGATGCACGGACGGAGACGTCTCAGCAGCAATCTTTCAAACAGTTTAGCTATGTGTGGTAATAGCGTGATCGGCCTGTAGCTGGCAGCTCTACGCCTGTCCTTCCCGGGTTTCGGCAAGACGATGATTTTGCCTATTTTCCAGTCCTCCGGGAAGTGGGATGTCCGCAATATCCCATTGTAGAGTCGACCAAGCTCTACTATGACTCTATTGGGCAGCTGTCGGAGTGCAGCGTTGGTAATCCCGTCGTGCCCCGGTGCCTTCCTCGGTTGCAGGCGGGTTACTGTCCTCCGCAGTTCAGCGGGGGAGATGAACCACTCTCCTGCAAGAGGCGGCGCGGGCGACGACAGGAACTCCTGTACGCGACTTTCCTTTCGGGCATGAAGCTCCATGAACTCCGCACTTGCTGGATTCGGCATAAATTGCTCCTCGAAGTGCTCGACTAGGGTATCCGCTCTGCCCTTGGCATCGTAGCAACATTTGCCCGCGTTGTTGGTCAGCGGGCAAACGGGAGGTTTAGTTTTGGTCAACTGTCGGTTCAGTTTATAGAGCGACGCATCTTGCTCTTCTGCCTTCCTGATGCGCCGATCCCAAGCGTCGCCTCTGAAGGCCTGGACTGCAACCGACAGTTCCTCCGAGATGGTGTTAAGCTGGGTCTTTAGTCTAGGGCAGCGAGTACGCGCCCAGAGCTTTCTCAGCGCTCTCTTGCGTCTGATCTGCACGCATATCTCGCGCGGCAGAGATCGTCTCGCCTAGCTGTGATCGGGACGATCGTAGAGGCCGCGTGAAGGGCCTCCTTGATGCTATTGGTGATTCTAGTTGCAGCGGCCTCTACGTCGTCCGCTGTACTTATCGGCTGGTGTGCTGGAGGTCTCTGCTGCAGATGTTGACAGTAGAGCCTCCAGTCGACGCGTGTCTTAAACGCTCTGGGCGGCGTAGTCACCGCCTTCAGGCCAAGGTGACAGGCGTGAGTGTTTATGTATGTATGTAATGTTAAATGTTTTAAAAAATATTTCTACACGCTTGAATACTGATTCTGATAAAGCAGTTAACGGGAACCACAGGGTTTTTGTTACATGTTGTATAATAATATGCTCATGTTAAATTCATGTTGTATCTTTTTATACCAACGTAAAAATCAAGATTTACTACAAATATCAATGATATTATAAGTAAAAATTCTTATAATATCATTGACTAATATAGAAAACCTTATTTCTATTCGAATTCCCATTTTTAATATAATAAGTACACATTTAAACCTAATAAAAATATGTGTGATACTAATACCGCTGCTGGAGAAAGCAGTGTAATATTTGTCTATCGAGGAATTCTTATAATGTCATAACTTTACTTAGGCAGTTCTAAAATAAAATTACATTCACGTTTCAGTGTAGTAAGTTCCTGCCACACCGTTTTTTTCAGCATTAACATTTGTAAACTTCGATGAAACCCATGGAACAAAGGCAATGAATTTTCTTTTATCGCGACCATATAAACTAAACATCTAAATAGGTACCAATACTGCGCTAACCCTCGTTTCGTGCCTCTCGTATCGGACACTTCCTTGCCCTAAATCCTCTCAGAAATGAGGGGAGGCCTGAGCCCAGCAGTGGGACGTATATAGGCTGTAACTTTACTTTTACTTTAGATATTACTAATGTACTTGAAATTGTTACTAACAGATATGACTTCTAAATTATTCAACCAATAAATTAGAAGTCATCATATTTACCCCTAAAATTTTGAAAATATATTTTTTATTTAGCTCAGTTCTAGAGTCATTATGTGATTGTTTAATAGCGTTACAACTAGAAAATATACCGTTACAGCTACAGCCTACAACAGTTTCTAAAAGTTTACTGTTGAACAAAGGCCTCCCACAAATATTGCATCATTAGGAGAACCTCAATTTTGTACCTAGTTCTAGTTTTTATTACGAAGGTGTCACCGCCCGTCTTCTAGTTAGTTACCCTCTATTACCTCTTACGGTCTTACGACACCCACGGAATGATTTGGGGTTGTGGTTATCCTTACATCGCCTCTACATGGTCAAGTCTTTAATAAAAGTAAAAAGTAAAGTTACAGCCCATATACGTCCCACTGCTGGGCACAGGCCTCCCCTCATTTCTGACAATTACCTCTTACGGTCTTACGACACCCATGGAATGATTTGGGGTAGTAGTTATCCTTACACCGCCTCTACATGGTCAAGTCTTTAATAAAGTAAAAAGTTTAGTTTTTATTACGAATATGTCGCCGCCCGTCTTCTAGTTAGTTACCCTCTATTACCTCTTACGGTCTTACGACACCCACGGAATGATTTGGGGTTGTGGTTATCCTTACACCGCCTCTACATGGTCAAGTCTTTAATAAAGTAAAAAGTTTAGTTTTTATTACGAATATGTCGCCGCCCGTCTTCTAGTTAGTTACCCTCTATTACCTCTTACGGTCTTACGACACCCACGGAATGATTTGGGGTAGTGGTTATCCTTACACCGCCTCTACATGGTCAAGTCTTTAATAAAGTAAAAAGTTTAGTTTTTATTACGAATATGTCGCCGCCCGTCTTCTAGTTAGTTACCCTCTATTACCTCTTACGGTCTTACGACACCCACGGAATGATTTGGGGTAGTGGTTATCCTTACACCGCCTCTACATGGTCAAGTCTTTAATAAAGTAAAAAGTTTAGTTTTTATTACGAATATGTCGCCGCCCGTCTTCTAGTTAGTTACCCTCTATTACCTCTTACGGTCTTACGACACCCACGGAATGATTTGGGGTAGTGGTTATCCTTACACCGCCTCTACATGGTCAAGTCTTTAATAAAGTAAAAAGTTTAGTTTTTATTACGAATATGTCGCCGCCCGTCTTCTAGTTAGTTACCCTCTATTACCTCTTACGGTCTTACGACACCCACGGAATGATTTGGGGTAGTGGTTATCCTTACACCGCCTCTACATGGTCAAGTCTTTAATAAAGTAAAAAGTTTAGTTTTTATTACGAATATGTCGCCGCCCGTCTTCTAGTTAGTTACCCTCTATTACCTCTTACGGTCTTACGACACCCACGGAATGATTTGGGGTAGTGGTTATCCTTACACCGCCTCTACATGGTCAAGTCTTTAATAAAGTAAAAAGTTTAGTTTTTATTACGAATATGTCGCCGCCCGTCTTCTAGTTAGTTACCCTCTATTACCTCTTACGGTCTTACGACACCCACGGAATGATTTGGGGTAGTGGTTATCCTTACACCGCCTCTACATGGTCAAGTCTTTAATAAAGTAAAAAGTTTAGTTTTTATTACGAATATGTCGCCGCCCGTCTTCTAGTTAGTTACCCTCTATTACCTCTTACGGTCTTACGACACCCACGGAATGATTTGGGGTAGTGGTTATCCTTACACCGCCTCTACATGGTCAAGTCTTTAATAAAGTAAAAAGTTTAGTTTTTATTACGAATATGTCGCCGCCCGTCTTCTAGTTAGTTACCCTCTATTACCTCTTACGGTCTTACGACACCCACGGAATGATTTGGGGTAGTGGTTATCCTTACACCGCCTCTACATGGTCAAGTCTTTAATAAAGTAAAAAGTAAAGTTACAGTCTATAGATATACGTCCCAATGCTGGGCACAGGCCTCCCCTCATTTCTGAGAGGATTTTAGGGAAAGGAAGTGTCCGCCGCGCTGCCCCAATACGTGTGGGCGAACTTCACATGTCTTGAATGAAGAGGGAAATTGTGATTTGTGAGCAAAAACAATTATTTTCTTAATAACACTATTATTGCTTTGTTATCAGGAAAATGCAGTAGTAAAGTTAAAAAGTAAAGTTACAGTCTATATACGTCCCACTGCTGGGCACAGGCCTCTCCTCATTTCTGAGAGGGGTTTAGGGCAAGGAAGTGTGTTGGCGAACTTCTCATGTCTTCAAAATATTTTTTTTCTTATTCCTCAGACATGCAGGTTTCCTCACCATGTTTTCCTTCACGTAGTAAATCAGCACTTAAAATTTCAATTAACAATTTCATTGGTGCCGGAGGGGATCGAACGCGGGTTACTCGCGTTCTGTTATATTTACAGCGAGCGTTAGCCATCTGAGCTACCACGTCTTTAATAGTTTGAATGTAATTTATTAATTAGGATTTGTCACAAAGTTCACATTATTTAAAAATAAAGCGTTAGTACTTTTGATTAAAACGCAATTTATATCATTTACAATCGTTATTTATATCACTTTAAGTGTTATTTATAAGTGGAAATTCTCCGAAGGGTCAGTCTGAGAGCTACGTCAAGTGACCAAATGATTGCGCATCAATGCAATTGCAGCACGCCTAACTAGCGTGGAAATTAAACGTCATTCTTATATACTATTTAAACTATTTTCTTAATGTAAAGATAGAAACCAACCTGCCACAGGTTTGACCTATACGCGTTTGGCATTGAATTCAGCTTGAGCTTTAAATGTTTTTCTGGTTACTTATTTACAGGGTATTGAATTTTTCTATGTTCCTCTGTATTTATTTGCCATTAATTATATAGTACCCCCTCCTCCTATATACAACCCTCTCAGAAATGAAGGTAGGCCTGTGCCCAGCAGTGGGATGTATGTAGGCTGTAACTTTAACTTTTAATTAAACTTATAGTCCATAAGAATGATAATGTTGAAATATGAATCATAAATTTATGGATCTGAGACGTGGTCCTTCACAGCCGGCCGCTCAAAGTCGCTCAGCGAGATATGGGCTACGCTTGGAGTTTCTCTGCGTGATAAACTTCGAAATGAGGATATTCGCAGTAGAACCAGAGTATGTGTGCAATGTGATTGTGTTTAATATAGTAAGCTGTTAGTTGTGGTAACACCATTAAAAATATCAAGGGGTACTTCGATTACGTCTTAATAATAACTTTGCGAGTCAATTAGGTAGTTTGTTTTAGTAAAATTTTCTCATACTCTGGTTTCGTTAATTCGATTCACAAATAATGTAACATGCTAATGCTTAATGATTTGTTATATTTACGCGAACACTACACATTGAAATAATACTAATTTTTACGGAATTTATCGCGTATATTTAACTTTTTAAATACCCGACGTTTCAAACGCTTTACAGCACTCATGGTCACGGGCGGGACCATATTATATTACTGTGTATTGGGCGGGACTGAGATGTTCAACGTCCAGATGTCATAGTTAACCGCGGTTACCATAGATTAAAAGTTAGTGTAGATGTAAAGTTGTGTATGTAGATCGGAACAAAAGTTAAATTTTAATCTATGGTAACCGCGGTTAACTATGACATATGGACGTTGAACATCTCAGTCCCGCCCGTGACCATGAGTGCTGTAAAGCGTTCGAAACGTGGGGTATTTAAAAAGTTAAATATACGCGATAAATTCCGTAAAAACTAGTATTTTTTCAATGCTAATACTTGTTCAATTCTACAAATTCTTATACTTACGCTAAATTCCGAATCATTCTGATGAAAATAATAATAGCATGATATGTTAGAAATCTGTGAAAGAACAACCGTAAAACAGTTGTGTATTGATAGTAAAAATTATCAGACAGAAAGCCCAAGATACGACGTGAAGGAAAACGGTTTAGTCACTATGCCTCGAGGTTCAAGTGAACTATCGTAGATTATAAGACCTGGATAATAAACATAATGTATGTCAGTATTTAGCAGTTAAACAAACCTAACGATCGGTCAATCTACAATCAGAGATACGTACTCGCAAGTCTCCAATTCACAGCTCCGCTTAATTTCCAAATGGTGTACAACCACAGAACATTAGGTGTTCTGTGTGTACAACCTTCGCACAACGCTATTACAGATTTAGAGATCTAACAAGCAGTTGAAGATGACATTTAATAGTTATTGGGAGTGCGCGAAGCTTAAGATAAGATCATAAATTAATTGGCATCCATGTTTATGCTATTATGCAACTAAATTGCCCGCCCTATATAGCCGACCTCGTATCACTTGGCGCGGTTGAATTCCAACTGTTGAGCGGAGTAGTTTTCTCGCTAGTCCAAAGTCCAATCTAATCTACTACAGGGCTGTCATTAAATATTTTCGTATCCTCCAATGAGTTCAAACAATATACGAATGAAAAATAGCTTATAACAACGCCGCAACGAGACTATTCGTCATTTTGTTAGTTCCATTCTTTCTTCAATTTTTTAATCTTAAAGAAATTGTTTCATTATTCATTATTTACCTATTTTCAATATTTATGTTTTTTTTTTTAATTTTTGTAAAAGAACAACACGCACATCAATTTTGAAATGAGTTCCCAAACGATTGATAAAAAACTAAATTAGATTGTAACTTGAATTTTCTCAGCAATAATTTTAGCGTACCACCTATAGGACCAAAAATCTACCATGCTTCAAAAACTATGTAGTAATAATACCTCGCATGATGAAGTCAAAAAAATTGTACTCCATTTTACTTCGAATTTTTAACCAGTAGGTCTTATATTTCTGTTTTTAGGTAGTAACTGTGTATTTTTACCAATTATTAATCAGCTATGCCAAATAGTCTCGGATAGGTAGTGTTTTAAAAGTTTACTATTTTAAACTTTTAAAGAAACCTCATCTTTCTAATTGTATACAATTTGTATCAAATTAACAATCTAGCAGCCCTATTTTACTGGCAGCGGCACTCACTGCGCCCAATGATACTCCTGTTCTCGAAACTTGTTTTATAATCCTAGTCCTAGCTGGTAAGTAAAGCTGCTATTTATTCTGTAGCCATAGCATTAGCTTTACTTTTAATTTAAAAAAAATTGGGAACCTTTCTAAAATAATAAAACATTTTAGAATACATTGTAAATAGAATACAATGATCGCAGCGCTTCGTGCACCTTTGACGTTAATCTCCGCCCCTAAGATGGATATGAATATTTATGGTTCATGTGAAATCTGAGAAGCTTTCTCACATTTCCCTCGTCACATCACATAACGATATAGGGCGATGGATTACTTCTAAGCTGCAACCACTCGGCGCTTAATTTGCATATTTTTATTGAAATTGTCAATTATATTTATCAATTTGTTAATTTGTTTTCAAATATTTAACGTTGTATATTATGTAACACAAATATTTTATCACACGTATTGGCTAAACATATAATAGAAGAAATTTCTTATAAAATAATATTAGAAATTATATCATCGTGGAATACCTAATACCAGAACTTAGCATGCTTTAAAATTCTGTTAAAATTTTATTTCGGATGAAAACATTGAACTCGCATAATCAACATTCAACTGTTCAACACAACACTATCGACTGATAGTGGTATTAGAACTTAAATACTAATACTACCTAGAGCGAATAAGTATCTATATCTTGTTTATTCGTTTAAGTGATATTTTATTTAAAATACCTTGGTAGATACTTAATTTTGATATCGATAGAAACATTTTGAGTAATGATTAAAACTACTTTTACGGATTCTATCGCGTTTATTTTTACTTTTTATTTTTAATTCCCGACGTTTCGGGCACTTTCCAGCACCCATGGTCACGGGGGACTGAGATGACTGACGTCCCGATGTCATTGTTAAACCCGGAGTACCTTCAGCTTTTTTAATTATTGTTTATGGTCCGATCTATGCAAAATGAACTAACTCTGTCTTGAGGTCTTGCAGTGGTATGCTTGGGTTTAGTTTTAATTTTATTGATTATAGGATCCCAAGCAGGTGGTAGTACCCAGCCTCCTTCTCTATTGAAATTAGGATGTTTTTTAATTTCAATAGCCTCATGTATCATCCTTGGTAGGAATCGGTGTTCTTTCGCGAGGATTTGTGGTCTATCAAATCTGATGTAATGGTTGGGGCCGTCTAGGATATGATCACAAACTGCAGACTTCCCGGAACGTTGATGCTTCACATCAGCTATATGTTCTTTTACGTGGGTCCTAATTGATCTTTTGGTTTGTCCTATATAAGAGAGACCACATTCACAATCAAGCTTGTACACTCCTGCATCTTGTAGAGGAATATGACACTTGACGGATGGTAGGAACTGACTAATCTTCTTCGGCGGCTTGTAGAATGTTCTAATAGAAGCTCGCTTCAAGATATAGCCAATCTTGTCTGTGACACCTCTGACATATGGTAGTACAGCAGGCACACGCTCGACTGTGGCTGGCTTCACTCGGTCACTGTGACGTAGGCGCGGGACCCGAAGCTTGTTGTCGTGCAGAACTTGCTTGACGTGCTGAAGCTCGGCGGCCAGGTGTTTGCTGTCACAGATCCCTTGTGCTCTCTGTAACAAAGATTTGCCCACGGTAGCTAACTGTGAAGGATGGTGGTAAGATTCACCGTTTAAATATCGGTTTGTATGGGTCTTTTTCCTATACACAGTGTGACCAATGGTGTTATTAGGATTTCTGATGACTAACACATCTAGGAAAGGTAAGGAATTATTTGCCTCTAACTCCATAGTAAATTGAATTTTAGAGTTTATGGAATTAAGATGTTCTAAAAATGCAGTTACTTTGTCTGATGGTAAAATTGTGAAAGTATTGTCTACGTACCGCTTGTACATCCTTGGTGTAACAGGTGCAGTAAGGAGGGCTTTCTCCTCAAAGTCTTCCATGAATATATCGGCGACAATAGGAGATACAGGTGAGCCCATCGCCACACCATCTACTTGCTTGTAAAACTCTTCCTTCCACAATAGATAGCCAGATGTAAGGCAATGTCTTAGTAAAACTGCATATTCTGCTGGCATGTTATTTTCCTCTAGTTTCCTAGTTATAATTGAGATGCAGTCTTCAACAGGTAGGGATGTAAATAGAGACTGAACATCAAAACTGACCATGGTTTCATTGTCAGTAAGATGTAGGTCTTTTATCTCACCGACAAAATGGTATGAATCCTTAGTGTGTGCTCTTGTGTGTCCTCTGAGTGGTGATAATATTTTAGCTAAGTATTGAGCCAATCTGTAAGTTGGCGAATCAATCTGACTCACTATTGGACGTAAAGGAACATTCGGTTTGTGTATCTTTGGTAACCCATACAACTTCGGTGGTTTGGCACATGAAGGTATTATCGAATTAACGTCCAGATTCAATTTTTCGGAGTATTTCTTAATTAGATCGCTAGTTGTTTTAAGCGTATTAGTTGTAGGGTCTGTTTTGACCTTTCGATAAGTAGTTTCATCCGACAAAAGTTGTTGTATTTTAAAATTGTAATCTGACGTATCCATTATAACCGTAGAATTACCTTTATCTGCGCGGAGAATCGTAAGCTCTGGTCTGTTGCGTAAGTTTTTCAACGCGTTAAATTCATTTTTGGGGAGATTTAATTTCGGCGCTGAACTTCGACGTAACATAGACGAGATGTCTTGACGTATGGCCTCTAAATCTTCATTACCAATATTATTTTTATACAGACAGTCCTCAACACTACAGATAATGTCCTCATACGGTATTTTTCGCGGTGTAATTGCGAAATTAATACCTTTTTCTAAAACTTTTATTGTGGCGTCGTCCAGTGTTTGTTTTGATAAGTTGTAGACAGCGCGTTGTTTATGATTCGTGTCTGTGGTCAACGATTTCGTATGTTGGACATTTGATTTAGTTGTTAATTTATGGTATTTATCAATATGTTTATTTTTGCATTCATTGTATTTAGTTGTTTCGCGTTTGTCTAAAGTTTCCATGCAATTTTTATAATCAAATGTCGATAAAACTGTCTTTAATTCACTGGACGAATTGTCTATGGTTTTGTTTATGAAATATAGATCGGTACGTTTTTGCTGAATCACCGTTATTAACAACTTTTTACTAGCCTGATTTAAGATCTTAGCGCTTCCTCGAATGTCTTTTTTAGTGGATATCTTGACACACGTAGGAATGAGATTATGATCTCTGCATCTCTTCAAGAAATTTAAAGCTGTTATGTATCTTGCGCGCTTGGTCTTTAGATCTTCTAATCGGCGTATTTTATTTGCTATTTTCAGTCCGTACTGGTTAACATAATGATTTCTTATATTTACGCGAACACTACACATGATTAAAACTACTTTTACGGATTTTATCGCGTTTATTTTTACTTTTTATTTTTAATTCCCGACGTTTCGGGCACTTTCCAGCACCCATGGTCACGGGGGACTGAGATGACTGACGTCCCGATGTCATTGTTAAACCCGGAGTACCTTCAGCTTTTTTAATTATTGTTTATGGTCCGATCTATGCAAAATGAACTAACTCTGTCTTGAGGTCTTGCAGTGGTATGCTTGGGTTTAGTTTTAATTTTATTGATTATAGGATCCCAAGCAGGTGGTAGTACCCAGCCTCCTTCTCTATTGAAATTAGGATGTTTTTTAATTTCAATAGCCTCACGTATCATCCTTGGTAGGACCCGCGTAAAAGAACATATAGCTGATGTGAAGCATCAACGTTCCGGGAAGTCTGCAGTTTGTGATCATATCCTAGACGGCCCCAACCATTACATCAGATTTGATAGACCATAAATCCTCGCGAAAGAACACCGATTCCTACCAAGGATGATACGTGAGGCTATTGAAATTAAAAAACATCCTAATTTCAATAGAGAAGGAGGCTGGGTACTACCACCTGCTTGGGATCCTATAATCAATAAAATTAAAACTAAACCCAAGCATACCACTGCAAGACCTCAAGACAGAGTTAGTTCATTTTGCATAGATCGGACCATAAACAATAATTAAAAAAGCTGAAGGTACTCCGGGTTTAACAATGACATCGGGACGTCAGTCATCTCAGTCCCCCGCACAGAATACATTTACCCTGACGGGAAGAACGAAAACTTCATACAAAAGAAATGCCAACAACTTGCGACACTAGCGCGCCAGTTTTTGACCCGTGAACTAATTTTCGCGCCAGATTTCAAAACTGATGATAGACTCATGATTTTATTTCATTTTATTTTATGCCATGTATCATGAAAACAAAGCGAAATTCTGGTATTTAATTTGAAAATTACCTGAATTTTGGTTTATTTTCATAATGCACACATATTTATGGAAAGGTATTAAATAAAACGAAGTTGTAAGCGTGTTTTAAAATATTTATTTTTCTTTTCATTGCTTTTTTCGAAGCTTCATCGGTGAACTGCCTATTTTTTAAAATATAGTGTCGTTTTATACATATACATATAGTGGAAATAATTATATGCATTTTATTTTTATCATAGTGCTCAGAACAACCAAGCAACCATTCGAAATTTAATTTTCTTCTTAAAATTTCTATAAGTTCATTTTTATATTTATTTTACACCCATGCTCATCCAAAAATTTATTAACAATTGTTGCAGCAATCTCCACTGTCTCCGTAAAAAAATTATTAACATAATGTAGACTGTTGCGCATACAACTGTATTCTTTAAAGCTTGTGAATAAATGACTTACCTCTGTGTTCTGGTCTGCAAGCATTGTGATTTTGCACTGATGGCAAATGGGTACTAATTTTTTTATCATGAAGCCACATACATATGCGCAAGCTTGCAGTTCTCCAGAACACTGAGGTATTATAGTATTAGATGCTTCTACACCTTCTGTTAAATCAAATGTTTTAACAGCTACATTTGTTTCTTTATTTTGGTCAACTTGACTTAAAAAAGATTTTAAATCATTTAATATGACATTATCGTCTTCTTTGCAATTTTTATTTTTACTGCTATGCAATAAATTGTTGATCATGGAGATTTTGAGAGCTGCAACAAATTGTAGGGTGTTTGGGTTCGGGTTGCATCCACAATTGCTGCGGATGCAACCAAAACAGTTTTCTAATGGATCTTGATTGAGCCTGCGCGTTGATAAACTTTTTATACCATATTGCCTTTCTAAATTAAAAAATAGACGCTCAACTGCATTTATAGTTCTAATAAAACCTTCCTGCGAAGGCGGCTTGCATCTGGCCCCAATAAATTGTAATTCTTGGAACAGGATTTTCATTTCCTTAAAAAAATTTAAATGTGGACTTCTGCGGGTAAAATTTGTAAGGAATTTTTTTCCTCTTTTCTGGTCAGGCGTATCGCCATTTAAGGTGTCGAACAGCTGGTCTATATTTTCTATCAGCATGGCTGTCGTCGTTGCTTCTTGCGGCAGTTCATCTGTAAAGTAAACACTCATTTTTTTATTTTATAGTGAAAGGTTAGGGAAAATGAAATGAAATCAAAATTAAATAAAGTAAGTAATCAAAATTACTCTAAATAAAGTAATCTTTATAAAAATATTCAATTGTAAAAGGAAGCTGTCAACGCGAAGTAGCTTAATTTTATCTTATTAGAATGATTATTTGAATAAGCTCTAATAATAGTTGATTGACATATTCAGAAACTATTATATTATATTTCGAGACGTCGATTATTTTTGAAGATTATTAAAAGTTATTATTAAAATAATTAAGAAAACTAAGTTGTACAACCAGTGCATGTTGCCAGTGATGACATATGGAACTGAGACGTGGTCCTTCACTGCTGGCCCTATGAGGACGCTCAAAGTCGCTCAGCGAGCTATGGAGAGGGCTACTCTGAGTTTCTCTGCGTAATAAACTTAGAAATGAGTATATCCGCAGTAGAACCAGAGTGACCGACATAGCCCAACGGATTAGTAAGCTGAAGTGGAAATTGGTGGCCATATAGCTCGAAGAACCGACAACCGTTGGGGAAAAAAGGTTCTCGAGTGGCAGCCTCATACCGGTAGACGAAGTGTAGGGCGACCCTCCACTAGATGGAGTGACGACCTGGTAAGACATGAAGGAAGTCGATGGATGCAGGTGGCTCAGGACGGTGCTTTGTGGCATACCTTGGGGGAGGCCTATGTTCAGCAGTGGACTTGTAAAGGGCTGTAATGATGATGATGATGATGATTAAAAGTTATCCAATAAAACAACTTACTGTTCGCAATCTTTGCAAGCATTCCTGCAGCAACTGAATGGCTGAATACTTGGCAAGCTAAGCTGACTTTCATCTTTTGTTTAAAATTGGGTTCAATATGCTGCTTGGTTAAAGCAGGTGCAAAAACAAAATTTGGATTTTCATTGTCTTTTTCAAAGAATGATTTAATGTGGCTCCACTTGGCTACACCTGTAATAATAAACATGTAAAATATATTATAAATAATGACAGAAGTATTAATAAAATCCATTTATTGATTCTGTGTTAGTTTATATTAATCTGATGATCATCCACGCGGCGGGTTGCAGAAGACAAGATAAATCTTATGAAGTTTGAATTGCCACCTTTGACCTTAGTCATGTACTCATGTCATACCTACTTATTATCTATTATTTACAACATTTAAATTACCTGGTATAGATTTTCCATCAATTTGCAATACTTGAGGGCATTTAATGTCGTACTTCAGTAAATTATTTCTGAAGCATTTGATTAGGTGAGGTGGGTCTATAATTGTGACGATTTCATGGCCTTTAAACTCAAAATATGGTTTAGCCACTGAGGAACCAAGGGAGTTCAGTGATTTGATGTTTACACCAAAGTTATCCGATACAGTAGCTGTGACATTCAACCCAGCTTGGAAGCTTGCATCAAGTACCTGTAAATACAAATATATAATTATATAATATATTGAGTATGCAATGGTTTTTTTTCTTCAGTCAACTATATTGCATACTTACTTCTTTTATAAGAACAGATAATCTATCAGCCGTAACACAGTCACCAGAAAAGTAGAAAGCTAAAGGCTGCTTCCACTTTTTTCGGATTCCAATAGCCATAAAAAGCAATGCATGTGTGGCTGGCTCCATAGTTCTGCCTTGATTTCCATGATCTTGATAACCATCAATTACATCTTGTTTACTATTATATTGCAAATGTTTTCGTATTGACATTTCGTCAAATGCCAAATTGCACAGATTTTCTTCTGGTTCTCGATTTTTAGTTATATCTTTAATTGTTTTGAATATTTGGCTATTTATACCGCATTTCATCGGAATTTTATTCAGCAATGCTTTTAACGTACCTTCGCTTGGTAGACAAAAAAGTCGCCTCAGCAGTCTATAGCAGCCAGTAGACCTTTTATAGATGCTTAAAGCCATAACTTTGTCATCTATACTCCATCTCCGACCAGTTAGTTTTCTGGGAGTATTTTGCAGTTGACTTTGCAACAATAAAGCAAATGGCCCTGATATATTTTTGTCCATGAGACTTTGGACATTATTATTTGTAGTTAATGTTTTGAAGAGGGCACGTGGTTGTTTCTTAATTTTTTTTCTAAGTCTCATTATTTCGCTCAAATTTCTCCTACATCTTTTATACAGTTTAAGTTTCTTAGGGGTCAATTCCAATGACTTGCTTAAATCTAGCTCCCTCAAAATCCCTTTAGTCCTTGGCATCTGGAAATAAGTTAAATATTGTGATCATATAGATCCTCATTTCTTAAACAATACTTAAACAGACTGTAGGTTCGAAACCTATACATATGAGGGCAACAATGAAAGTTTTTAGCACTGGCCACTTGCAAACGATATAATAAAAAATAAGTTCCAATTTTGAAAGTGGAACTCTTTACCAATATTATTGTGTATGTATTTTATTAATTTGTCACTTGGTTACGATTTGGCGGCAAATTGAAAATTATCTGTGTCACGACAACATGAACTCAACGCTAGAAAATTTTCGTACAATGGGTGCGTTTGGCAGAAAAAAGCGCTAGCAAGCGCTTACTAGCGCTAAAATAGTTTTCGGCCAGGACACGATTGCTACTTCAGTAGCGCTGACACAATACGCCATTTTGCTTATTTAATTTGTTTGTTTTGAAGTAGAGTTTATAAGTTGTTTTGTGCAATATTAGTTTTAAGTAATATAATGACATGAATAGACATATACATATTATTAAAAATTCATGATTGGTAAGTTTTTAATATGAATACTTCACAAACATATATTCAAATTAGGTTAGGTTCCCCGGTTAAAACTAACATCGTGTCCTAGAGGAAAACAGCTACTTACGATTTGACAGCGCTTACCGCTTACTATCGCCATTTTGCTCACAAGCGCTTGCTAGCGCTTTTTTCTGCCAAACGCACCCAATGATTTTTTATGACTTTCGATGTTATTAGAGTCAACAAGAAAATTATGATAAGACTTTGATTGGCCTTTCACGACGATGAAGCCGCATCTCGTGCCACTGTTTACAACTGGTTTAATGAGCTTAAAGATGGTCGCACTAATGTCACCGATGATCTGCATGAGGGACGGTCTTCTACGGCGACGACCGAAGATAACATCAGTGTTAATGATTTGTTATATTTACGCGAACACTACACATTGAAATAATACTAGTTTTTACGGAATTTATCGCGTATATTTAACTTTTTAAATACCTGACGTTGCTTTCGAACGCTTTACAGCACTCATGGTCATGGGCGGGACTGAGATGTTCAACGTCCATATGTCATAGTTAACCGCGGTTACCATAGATTAAAATTTAACTTTTGTTCCGATCTATACAGTACGAACTTATGGTATCTTGAAGTCTTGCAGTTGTATGCTTGGGTTGGGATTGTGGGACACACACACACACACACACACACACAAACACACACACACACACACACACACACACACACACACACACACACACACACATACAAATACACACACACACACACGCACACAAAAACGCACACACACACACACACACACACACACACACACACACACACACACACACACACACACACACACACACACACACACACACACACACAAACACACACACACACACACAAACACACACACAAACACACACTTTGACTCACTTTCACATACGTGTGCAAACATACACAATCTTCTGCACTTAATAAAAATTTCGTGCGCTTTGTTTACCTTTAAATATGTTTATATTTCATATGTCTATTTTTAAGTAAGGTGGTGAATACTCTGTGAAGTTCTTTTAAGCTAAATAAGTATATTGTAAATCCGTAATTGGCTTCAAGACCTATTTTATAAGATTTGTGTGTAAATAGATTGTTACAAGCTGTGGATTTTGTGAATAATAAAAATAAAATAAATAAATAAAAATCAGTATAAGTCAAGTGCACCAAATATTCTCCATGAACATTTTGCGGTCAGGAAGCTTTGTGCCCGATGGATAATATATGATTTATTTGATAGAGGCCCAAAAACTCCACCGTGTTGATTGGTGTTGTGAAATGATTCAAAGATTTAATGTAAAAAGTTCAAGAAAAACATGTCAAATGTGAAATCAGTGATTCCATCGGATGCAGCGATGTATTGATGTAAATGGACACTATTTTGAAAAGATATAGAAAAACTAATGTTATATTATAAGATTAATTTTTTATAATATATATTAAAAATTAAGTTATATTAATATAACTTCCTAGTTTGTTCAGTTTTTGATTTTCTAAGAACTTTCAGTGTCACTCTTGTAGGTAGTTAATAAACAATGAAGAAAACTCTTGATACCTGAGCAAGCGCCAAAGTCAAAAGCTTGTTTTGTTATACTTATTTAATTATGAGATATTGGTCACTGTGATTAAGATTGTTCATGAAAATTAGTATAAGTACTACAAACCTTCAAGCTATCAGTAGTTGGTTCACATATGGTTGGCATCTGAACAGGTAAAGATGTAGTTGGGTTGGCTGTGGTTGGCACCTGAACAGGTAATGAAGGTTCCAATACTAGCATCTGAAAATTACAATGAGACGATTTTTGTGAACAAAGGTGATGATCAGTTTCAACATTACCTGAGTAAGAATCATTATGGTGATATTAATCTACATAATTAGCAAGCATTAGTTTGTTTCTTATTTATACGAGAAATTGGTCACTGTGCCCGAAATAGGGACTATGCATGAAAAAATATTCATAAGACCATACAGTTTATCTAAAAATATACAAAACATAATGCTAACAGGGCAATAGAATCAAAATTGATATAAAAACAAACAAGATACAACCATTTTAAATAATTATATCTATCCGTCTCGCGAAAATGCTGTTTTGTATGGCAGATGTATGGTCAGCACAGACATTGCCGTCATAGTCTTTATCGGACATCTCTAATTGGTATCTTTGTAGCTTTATAACATTGTCGCTGATGAAGGTACTTTAAAAAATATTTCATAATTGTTTACTAGAGCTAATAGTTAATTAATTTTGCAAATAAATAAATGCATACATTCTATACGACCAAAAATGTGAACAAAAGTTTCACAAGTTTTAATGTTGTACATATATAATGTGTACATGTGAGTGAAAATTATTATAAGTACTACAAACCTTCAAGCTATCAGTAGTTGGTTCACATATGGTTGGCACCTGAACAGGTAAAGATGTAGTAGGGTTGGCTATGGTTGGCACCTGAACAGGTAATGAAGGTTCCAACACTAGCACCTGAAAATTACAATGAACAATTTAGAAAATTCATTCTATTTTCCACATACATGCACGATGGAGCATGATTACCGAGATGAGTTTTCACAAAAGGAATATGAAATTTTTTTTGCGATGCGACAACGGGGATATTTATGCAGAACAGCAAACGAAATGCTGTCAAGGAGGTCACTGCACTTAACTTAATGGTGTACTATTTTATGTAGAAAACACAAATCTAGAATATTTCGTCTATTTTGGAGAGACATCATCTTAAACTTAACCAGTTGCTGATAGTAAGGCTGCCTATGTGAGATACCACTGGCATGAAAGGCAAGATGTCGAGTAAATGCATGCTGTATACTTTCAATGAGTTGGGAGTGCACACTAGAAGATGGATTCCATATGACACTAACGAAATTCAAGGAGTCTTCTTACAAAAGCATTATATAAAAAAATTTGACACCCTTTATATTGCGCTTAATAAATTCTAAGAATTTCAGGGCTTCTTCTTCTTCTTTCTTTTGTGGCGGTTTGATAAAATTCGCCAATGACGTATTGAGTAGAAAATGAAAGCTTATGAGTTTAATTAAAATAAGAGTCTGTGATAATACAAGGATTCAGTTTTCCTCCGAGAATTTTGACAAATCTATTTGTTGAGTTACCTAGAACAGATATGACAAACACAGGTGTTAGACTCTTACCCGTATGTTAAAAGTGACAAGGATTTAAAGTTTCATATTATTAGTATTAATAAAATCACATAAAATATACACAAAAGGAGTACTGGTATATGTTAAAAGAGAATTAAAATCTATAGGTCGAGGAATATAAGGAGGAAGGTAATCATAAAGGGAGGAGGATAATTTGGGACAGTTGAAAAAAATATGGTTTGTGGAACCTTCATCTAAGCCACATTCACACAATGAGCTATCCCTTACTCTGATTTTTGCCAGATGTGCATGTGTACAGGCGTGTCCAATTCTTAATCTACAAATGATTGAAGTTGCATGTTTATTCGCTTTGTTAAATTTAAAGAACCAAGGCTTGGGAGGAATAACCTCTTGGATGGCAGCATAGTGCGTACATATAACAAAGCTTCACTGATTGCAGTTGCTTCACCGGTAAAAGTGGAGGATAGTGAGGGGCATTTAAAGTTAAGAATGATTTTGAACTTAGGAATCCAAACAGCAGCTCCAGTATAGTCTTAATCAGACTGTTTTGAAGCGTCTGTGTACATGACAAGCCAATCTTTAAAGGTGTTTTCTATAATTTCTTTTAATTTCAAATTTGCCATTGGAGAATCCTTTTCTATACCTAGATCTAGATGAATGTCGGGTTGGAAAACAATAGCCTCGTAAGGAACATCAAAGAGTGGATTTATTTTACATTGAAAGATTGGGTAAGGAAGCTGAAGAAAAATTACAAAACTTTTAAACAAGCAGGGAGAGTCCTTATGGGTCCAGTATCGGTCAGATGAGATATACTCTGAAAGAAGGTGCAATTTAGGAATTAGGGGATGATCTGAAAGCTGGCAGATCTTAAATAAGAATCTGTCTGAAAGGTATTGCCTTCTTAATCTTAAAGGAGGATCTACGCACTCAACCTGAAGAACATTTATTGGTGAGGATTTCATTGCCCCTGTAATAATGCGAAGGCATTTCGATTGAATTTTGTCCATTATTTTTAGGGATGATTTATTGCAAGGCTCCAACAGAAAACACCCATAGTCAAGGTGGCTTCGTATTAAAGCATTGTACAGTAATTTCTGAGAAAAAGGATGGGACCCCCACCAAACACCTGACAAAGACCGAAGAATATTTATGTTTTTTTCGCATTTTTGTGTTATATATTCAATGTATGGACCAAAGGCCAATTTCGAATCAAGGATAACTCCCAAAAATTTAACATTGCCTCTAACTGGAAAAGGTTGCTTATCATATACAACGGATATATCGGGAACTCGCCTTTGGCGGGAAAAGATCACCACACTACTCTTGGCCACAGATAAAGAGAGGCCATGATTAGTTAACCATTCTTGTAAATAATCCATGGATGAGTTTAGACGGGAACATGCCACTGTGAAGTTGTTTGAGGAGATGTATAGAGCTAGATCGTCTGCATATTGAAGAACATTACAAAAAGAATTTACTGAAAGTTCTAAATCGTGAGTATATATAGAATAAAGGAGAGGACTAAGAACTGAGCCTTGTGGAAGTCCTTTCCATATAGTTTTTGGGGGAAGCAGGAGATTTTTAACATTTATAGATATTGATCTAGAAGAGAGAAAGTTAGAGACGTAATTGACTATCCTCACTGGAATGCTCAGATTAAGCATTTTCTGCCTGAGCACAGGAAGTAGCACATTATCATATGCAGAAGAAATATCCAAGAAAACTCCTATGAGAAATTCATGTTTTGAAAAAGCAATATGAATATCTGTGACCAAAGTACTTAGGCTATCCATGGTACTTAAACCTTTTCGGAAACCGAATTGGCTTTTAGGTAAGAGATTATTCCTTTCCAAAAACCACTCCAAGCGATTTTTTATTAAATGTTCCAAGATTTTTGCCAAAGTACAAGAAAGGGCAATAGGTCGGTAACTGGAAGGGTCATTGCTAGACTTACCTGGTTTGAGAATGGGCAATATAATTTGGGTTTTCCATTCAGCAGGAGGATCACCAGTAATATAAATAAAATTTAAAATGGATAGTAAGACAGTTTTAGTGTTCTCACTACTATTAATTATAAATGAATAAGGAATCCCATCAATACCTGGTGAGGAGTCTTTAAGGCCATTGAGAACAGTAAACAATTCCTGAGAAGAAAAGGGGGAATCAAATTTATCATTTGTTTTTAAAAAAGCAGAATTAAAAACTAGGCATTCATCATAAGATGGGACTGTTTGTGGTGCAAGTTTATTAGAGAATTCATCTATCCACGGGGAAGGATCATTAGAAATTATATTTTCACTAGAAACTGCACAGCGATATTTTTTAACATTTCTCCAGACCAAAGATGGGGGAGTCCTAGGTGACAGTGACTCACAGAATTTAAACCAACCAGTTCGCTTTTTGTCTGACAGTAATTTTAAGGTTTCTGCAGCAATTTTTTTATAGGAGATATAATTCTCTGCAGTCATAGAACGGGAGTATATTAATTCAGCCTCCTTTCTTCTCCTAAAAGCTGCTGAACAATCTTGGTCCCACCAAGGAGGGGAAGGATACTTATTTTTGAAAGGTTTTTTTAAGGGGATTGACTTATTAGCAGCAGAAATAATTGCATTTCTGAACTCTATATAAACAGGAGCAATATTATCATTGTTAATTGGGGGAAGAGTTGAAACCTCTTGTTCCAAAACTGTAGAATATAATTGCCAATTAGCTTTGGATAGATTATACTTTAGTCTTGGGCAAAATGTAAAATTTATTCTAGGTGAAGTAGGAGGAGTGATGAATATAGGAAAATGGTCACTGCCATAGCTAGAAGGTAATATTTGCCACAAAAGAAGGGAAGCAATATCTGGGGAGCAGAGAGTTAGGTCAACGGCACTTCTAACATTTTGTAATGGGGATACTCGACGGGTAGGAGACCCGTCATTTAGAATACAGAGATTAAAATTATCAATAAGATCTAAAAATAAGGGAGCCAGTGAATCACACAGATGGGAGCCCCAAACAGTATGATGCATATTAAAATCTCCCAAAATAACCATAGGAGGTGACAAAGAAGAAATAAGTGTTGCAAGTTCTGTTAAAACATTTGCATCAGGATTAGGAATGTAAACAGAGAGAATAGAGACATCAAGGGTCTTAATAGCAACAGCATTTACTGCTGGACTATGAGAAGGGAGAGGAATTTGTGAAAATGTAACTGTTCTTGAAATTAAAATAGAGGTGCCAGCACGACCATCACTCCTATCATCCCGGAGGCATGCATAGCCTGAAACCCTAAAATGAGACTCAGGTCTAAGCCATGTCTCCTGGATGGCAAGAATGAAGGGATGAAATTTATTAATGAGGTAAATGAGTTCATTTTTTTTATTTCTAATGCTCCGACAATTCCATTGAAGAATTGGCGGGACTGCGAATGTTACGGGCTAAGGAGGAAAGCTGAGTAAGTTTTTGATGTAAGCTGAGAGGAAGTTCCGTGTCATTAAAACGGGAGATCATGTTAATTAGAATTGATATCATAAGTTCGCAGAAATTATCATTACTAGAAGAGTTGTTGTCATTTCCCAGTAGAGCACACCCATTAGGAAGGGAAGAATTAGGATTCTCAACAATTGCCTGATGAGCTGCCATATCATATCCAGAATTTAATGATTGGCTATAGGTACGTTGAGGGATAAAAATTGTTTTTTTGTATGATGCGGTTTGTGAGAGCTGAGCCGAAGGGGTTGAAAGACTGTCAGTTATGGTATAAGGGGTCTGTTGAGAACAATTACGAGGCTGGATTCTTGTTGTATCAGCAAAGGATCTTTTTGTCTGAGGGAATCTAGCTGAAGCTTCTAAATATGAGATATTTTCTTGTGACATAACAAGTTTAATAGATTTTTGCCTTAGATGTTCAGGACAAGTAGGGTCTTTTGCGGTGTGGGGACCTGAGCAGAATAGACAAGTAGGAGTTTGTCGAGAACAAGCTAAACCTTCATGATTCTGTGCACACACAAAGCAGCGAGGGGATGATCGGCACTGGGAAGTAACATGGCCAAATCTACAACATTTATGACACTGAATTAGTGGCAAAATATATTTTTCTACTGGCATTGAAGTGTAAAAACAGTAAATATGGGGAGGAAGTTTTTGTCCAGAAAAAGTTAGAACAACCGTCTGAGTTGGAACCCATGAAATGCTATTGCTGTCACTCACTGATCGTCTATTAAGTCGCCGTGCTTTAATTATAGAACCGTAGCCAGAGGGAATTTCTATAGCTGCTATTAATTCTTCTAGTGTCCACTCTATGGGAACTTGTCTAACTAGCCCCATACGAGTGATACTATATGAGGGGATGGTTGCTTCATATTTAGAAATTTGGAGAGCTGGGTGATCGATAAAAGTGTTTGCATCTGCAGCTGTTTTAAACTCCACTGATATTCTATTTCGTCCAACTTTTTTGACTCCATCATGGACTATATTTTTAATATTGTTATGATACAGAAAGTGACCGAATTTAATTGGTTTAAGAGTTACTCCAGACAGCTGATCATTTGAGATTTTACTTACGTGAACTAGAAAAGGAGCGGCATCATCTTGAGAGTACTTAACTTTTTTATTAATAAAATCAGGATGGGTATATGAGGATTGTATTGAAGGAAACTGTTGTTTTGGATCAGTAATAACTATTTTTTGTGGATGGGCAGACTCGTTACTTACTTGGGCACGTTTACGGTTAATTAGTTCTACATTATCAATGTTAATGGGTAAGGAAAAGGAATCATTGCGACCCCTTCCGGGATCGGGAGGTTCGTCCTCCATTATACTACTACAACAAAAAATTACATAAAAACGGCACAACTACAAACACTTACTAATTTACAGATATTAAAACCTCCACCAAGACAGAAAAATTTACTATAGTAACTCAACAACACTTAATAAAATAATAAATTTTAAGCAAAAAAGGCACGACACTTGTATCTCTCACTTCCTCCTTCCTTTCAAAAAAAAAAATAATTTCAGGGCTTTGTTAATAAACAATAATGTTTATATGAGATTTAAAGGTTAGCTTTCTGTCAATAGTTACTCCTAAGTCTTTAATCACCAGTACCTCTTGCAAAACTACATTACCAATTGAGTAACTAGAGACAAGCAGTTTTATTTTCCTGGTTTTTTATTTTATTTTGTAAACAAAGGTAATGATCAGTTTCTACATTTAAATTATCAGGATGTTTCCAATGCCATATTATCCTCATTTTTGTGTTCAACTTGTTGAAAACTTCATGATTGAACTTCTAATAAAAAAGAGTAAGTAAGTAATACTTTTATGAAAACCATTATTTGAGATTGAGGGTTGTGTATTTATTTTGGTTTTTAACAATACTATGGTTGACGTTGAGTTAACTGTTTTTATTATTACTGATACAAGTTTGCTCTTGATCTGAATCATGCCTGATGAAAATTAATGAGGTCTATTTATTTACTTATTTAAATTTTATGTACAACAGTGGTACAAGGGCAGATTTCATGCATCAAGACATTCTCTACAAGTCAATCTTTTGGTTGTTTGGTTTCTCTAAAACAAAATGAAATTTAAAATAGAGTTTAGACAAGGCCTATTAATTTCTTTCTGTGAGTTTTAGCTTAAGTATTTGTTTGACTGTACTTATAAATTCCAACCACATATCAAGCTTTATGATTGATGGAGTTTTGAGTAATATAGTAATTAATGTTTACTTACTTGAGGTTTTTCAACTGAGATATTTGTATCTTGTTTACTTTCACTTGCAGTTGCACATTGTTCCTGGCGAATCTTTACCATTAAATCCTGTGTCCCAGTTGGGATGGCAAAATTGTGCAATCTTATCCTCGCACTATTAGTGAATGAGGAATCATCAAAGTGCTTACTGCATAACATTTTGTGTTGCGAGTGCAAGTCTCTTAGTGATTTCTCAGTTGACCACTCTCCAGTAGGGTAACAGTATTCAGCCCACACACGTGCCCTGAAATTATTGATTTTTTAAAATCTAAGTGTAGTTTTGATCACAGTTAGGAAGGCCTTCTACAAGATAAGACCAATAACCTGGTAAGGGTCACGGGTAGCAGATGGATGCGAGACGCACAGGTCTGGTCGTTATGGTGACCCTTGAGGGAGGCCAGTGCCCAGCAATGAAAAATTTATGTTATGAACATTATGTTTACTATGTTATGGACATTATGAATGTTAAAAACATTAAGTACTAAGTACTTAATAAGATAATGAGGGAAAAAGTAACAAAAAATTAGAATAGCTTAGTTACTTACTTTAAAAATGTATGTCTACCAGGTAGAGGAAATCTGTGGAAACTCAAGTTTCCATCTTCTGTGGCAGTGATGTTACACTTTGCACACTTTCTTTTTCGTTCATAGCGCGTATGGCGTGACATATTAACAAATAATGCTCAGACACACGTACACAAAACAAAAAAGAAATGAGTCTATATCTCGTAAAATTGTCCAGGCAAAAAGAATTACAAACACCAAATAATAATATAAGGAAATGAGTCTCTATCTCTAAGCGTCCAGCGGGCACACAAAACAAAAACACAGAAGCACGAAATAATGAGTCTCTATCTCGTAAAAATCTTCAGGCACATGCTATAAAAGCAAAGAAATATACAATAGAAATAAAAATATTTCAAAGTACGTTTAGCGCTTTCAATAATCCACCATATTGCAAAGCAAAGCATCAATAGTGATTTCTCTGTCTAGCTCTAGCGTATGGCGTTGTCTCTGTTTCGCTTATTTTGCCCGACGTTTGCATCGGCTCCATAGAGACTTGACCCCCCGTGGTCCCCCGTGACCATGGGTGCTGGAAAGTGCCCGAAGCGTCGGGAATTAAAAATAAAAAGTAAAAATAAACGCGATAAAATCCGTAAAAGTAGTTTTAATCATGTGTAGTGTTCGCGTAAATATAAGAAATCATTACATTTTGAGTAAGGTATTCGAATAATTTTTTTACACAAAATAATTAACATAAACATACATATCATTGTTCACATTCGAAAATACAAATGAAAATTATGATTTTCTAATGTTTGTTTGTCAAATAAGTTGGGTGCAAAATTATAACTATTTGATGTTAATATAGTGTACCTACTATTTCTAGCGTTCGTTTTAGGTGGGTATATCGAGGTGAAGGACGTCCATCGGTTTGCATTGGCATACTTATTACTTGAACATACGGCTGTTGTGGAGAGTAATTTTGTTCTGTGCAGCTGCTCAAAGCGAACGCGAATGGCGAAGGCGTGCCGCTATTCCGCCATTTTATTGGTCGACCTCATGTTTGTGTTCGAACGTCCATGTTAGTTTATTTATAAACTACTGTATAAATGTCAATTGAAGCTATTATCAGCCCTTTTAAGAACACAAGCGCTTACATTTTAACCATTAATTACAAAGTCGTACCTAGTCGTTTAATAAGGTAATTAAGTACTTGTATGTTCCAACCTTTAGATTTCACATTTGAAAGAATCTCAGATTGGATTATATTATAACCGCTTTATCTAAGATATATTATTATCGTCGAATTTGGTCTTCATAGTAGAAATTACCTATCGTAAATATTATTGTATTTAGTTTAACAGTCTCAAGTCTTCCCTCAATGAACAAAAAGAATATCCATCAATAAAATATAGATGAAAACTTTTATCGTCTAGTGATTAGGGTAAAACACCCAATAGTCAGCCTTTTAGTGAGGACTAAAATTTGATTCAACTGTATTTTAAATATTAACCTGTTTGCTGTTCTTTCTGAGCTAGCGGGACACTATGAACAAAAGCAATCATTATTCTTAGAAAAGTTGTTTATTAAATTTACTAAAGAAATTAACAAAGAAAATATTTATAATAAAATTAAGTATATAAAAAATCAGTAGTAAACAAATTATGGCACTTTTCACCAGTAGTCAGCCTCTCACTTATTCTTGCATATTTGACATAAAAATTCTTTATTATATATATATATATATATATATATATATATATATATATATATATATATATATATATATATATATATATATATATATTTTCATATATTTCTCCAGCGAATTCAGTACAGTTCAAATGATACCATGCAAGGCAATTGTCACATCCAATATTTTCATTAATTTCTATATCGCTAGTCAATTCCCCTTCACAGTTGTTGCACCTTATTCTGTTTATTGTACATGTATTTTTCTTCCTATTTTTACTATTTTTCGTAGTCATAGATTGTATCAATTGCTCTTCTTTGTATTGGTGGATTGGTCTTTTTGACATTATGGAATTCTAAAACAAATGATATTCACGCTAAAATAACCGTGCATAAATTCAACCCAAACTAAAAGGCTTTAGGGTACTATTTTATGCAACAAGACTAACGGCTGAGTACTGGATTTGTAGACCAATTGGTCGGCCCCCGACATGCAAACATTTGTAGACGGCCGACTACTGGTAAAATACACTTTTCGTCTCATAAGAGTTAAACCGAAAGTAATGGGCAAAATTGGGACTATTCGTTTTGGTAATCTCAACTACATATAAGAAAATCATGAAAAAATCAGTAGTCAGCCACTTATGGCTGAGTACTGGATCTACCCTAAAAATTCAAAACCCGGTAGTCGGCCACCTAAATTACAACATATCAAACAAATAAAATGCATTTAATAGTTAAATTTATGACAAAATAATCATTTTAGTGTAAAACAGTACAACAATCTACCATAAATTACAGCAAATACACACAAAAACTTACCGAATACTCGAGCGCATTTCCTTAAGAAAAAAACCGGCCAAGAGCGTGTCGGGCCACGCTTAGTGTAGGGTTCCGTATTTTCCCGTCCGTCACAATAAGTGTGACTTATGAGTTTAAAGGTGGGTATCCATTATGTTCGCGCTCCAGCAGCGCTCCGTGCTCCTGCAACTGCTCCCGGTAGTGGGTACTGTTGTTTCCATCCAAGTTCAAAACGATTTTCCTGGAAAGTCCTTATAAAGTTCTACTTTTCAGATTTTTTTCATATTTTCTAAACTTATGGTTCAAAAGTTAGAGGGGGGGGGGGGACACATTGTTTTTTACTTGACGCGATTATTTCCGAAATTATTGACATTATTAAAAAATGATTTTAGTAAACCCCTATTCATTTTTAAATACCTTTCCAACAATATATCACACATTAGGGTTGAAATTAAAAAAAATCACTTCCCACTTTACATATAGGGGGGCTACCCTAATAAAACTTTTTCTTTCAATTTTTATTTTACCACTTTGTCGGTGTGATTGATACACATATTGGTACCAAATTTCAGCTTTCTAGTGCTAACGGTCACAGAGATTAAGCGAGGACGGACAGACGGACAGACAGACATGGCGAAACTATAAGGGTTCCTAGTTAACTACGGAACCCTAAAAATTGCAAAAGCGATGCGTCTAGTGGTGTCTTTGACAGCAGTGTAAATTAACAAGTATAGCTCATCAACCTGATGAGCTATTGGTTCGTAGGTGTGCATGTTAGCCAAGAAGGAGACATGGATTCATTTAAACGTTATTTTAAAGGTGTAGACAAATATCAGCACTATTTATAAATAATGTCTGTAAAGGCTGAGTACTGGCGCAGGGCTGACTACCGGGTGTTTTACCCTATCCATCTTGTCTTTACTTGTATTGTTTTATTTAAAGCTGTAATTATCTGTAAGTAATACAATTAAAATAACAGTTCAAAAACAGTGCGATGTCGTTATTATAACTAGATGAAAAAGATTATTTATCGGTCATCACCTTGACCTGCACCGTCTTGGTGACGTCAAGGTCCGAGATCAAATAATTTAATTTAAAATGAATACTTATTATTTCACGGAATGTGAAAGTGAAGCAACAAAAATAAAACAATTTATAGTCTTCGCCATGTCATCGCCATATTTGAGAAAAGCATAGCTTTTTAAAATGCTTACTATTTCATCGAAGTATCGTAGCATGTGGGTTAAAGAAATAGTACCTACCTATAGAAAATATTTTAATATAGTTATAAACAATATTAATTGAAAGTATTTTTAAATTTTATTAACTACTAGTTCGGAAAACACCTCTAAGTGTCTTCTAGTCTTCCTAAAGGAAGAATTTACAAGAAACCTGGTGGTAATATATTTCTAATATCTGTTCGTGATATCCTGGTATCTACCTATTGTTTTGGTTAAAAATTAAGTTTGCCTGCCTCCTCCTTGATGACCACCCATAAGCTCAAACACTTTTTTATAGAATAAGGGTGAAGAGGACACCTGATGGTAAGTGGATGCTGTGGTCCATATACATCTACATTTATCCTCAATTAAGAATCAAAATGCAGGTGCGTTGTCACCCCTGAGGACTAAAATGGAATGCCTTGTTTCCAGTGAAAAGGGTCTTCGGTTCTCTACACTCACCGAAACACATCAGCAATAAACTGCTATTTTACGCTGGTATTCTGTGAGAGCGTGGTCCTACCCCAGTCAAGTCGACCCATTCGTGCTTCAACCATAATATGCTTTGTGGCTCTACCACGTAAAAACCAATTCATTAAACGAAATAACTCTTCGTAAAAAAAGTTTCTTTTTTTTTAAGACTAATGATGACGATGACAGTTAGCAAGACATTCAGTTTAGTTTCACTTACTGTTTTTTTTATACAATTAGTGTATTTTTGTTTAATAGTTTCGCTTCGCTCGCGCCGCATCAGCCAGTTCGCGCCATTGCTTATCGCTTTAGTTGGTTTGCCTGCGCGTGGAAAAAGCCAATTAGCTCACCGTCTCTCTAGGCATCTCAATTGGAATGGAGAGAGCACTAAAGGTACGTAAAAAATCAGTTTTGTTACACTAGCCTATTTTAAAATTCACCTATCTCAACTGCTACTACTTTTTATGTTTTTGCTTTAATAATCTCTTAAGTCTCAATAACTTTTTATCTAACAATTTTTTTTAAAAATGAGATTTTTTTAATTATAGAGACATGCTTCAAATGAAGGAGCAAAAATAGTCAAAAGTAACCTTCGCTGCATGGAGGTTCTAACCTCCATGGTTCGATGCAATGATTTAACCGTGACACATAATGTTTGCCTACGATATAATACCTACTTAATACCAAACAGATGATAATAATTTCATTACATATTATATATAGCTCAAGGTATTGAGCTAGTTAAGGTTGTGTTCTAATCAGTAATTTGGTCCTACACATCATGTCAATTAGTGACTTTGATGTCGATTTGTTTAGACTATTAAATATTAGTTGACGATAGGAAAAAATAAACTACAACTCAACAACAACGTTCAGTTTCTACAAATTAAAAAAATATTGGATTAGAAGGTTACAACAATGGAAACTAAGACATTTTCTACATGACGTGACGTCTTTTTCCTTTCAGGAGATATTTTAAGGTGGCAATTTCTGAGATAGTTAATTTAATATTTTTTAGAAGCCATTTGCCGTACAATACCACAAATTAATTAAAAGTTCTAGCGCATGCAACACTCATGGGATTTAGTTGTGTGATTGTCACTTAAACTTACGACCACGTGACCTGCAATTATTCTTTTTTATTCCGCAATTATCAAGGCGCTGATTAATTAAAAGAATAACAATGTCTATTATATTTTTTTTCTTATAGAATAGGCTGACAAACGAGCACACAGTCCACCTGATGGTAAGTGGTTGCTGCGGCCCATAGACATCTACATCTATCTTCCATTACAAATCAAAATGCAGATGCGTTGTCACCCGTGAGGACTGAGATGGAATGCCTCATTTCCAGTAAAAAGGGTCTCCGGTTCTCTACACTCACCATACGAAATACAGCAGCATTAAGCTACTATTTCACGCTGGTATTCTGTGAGAGCGTGGTCCTTCCCCGGTCGAGCCGACCCATTCTTGCTACAACTATACTACTAATATAACTGCAGCATGGCTCTACCACGTATATTTGTATATATTTTGTAGAGTTATAAAGCAGTTATTCTTATTATCGAATGTTTTATAAAAATTGTGACGTGTAGGTAGGTACTGTTATAAAGTTCAATTAAATGGAACTTCCACGAGTTCATTGTACTTATTTTAATGATGTAGGTAAACAAAATTATAAAATAAATATTTGGGCACAATAATCAGGTTTAGAGACTATCAACATTATTATTACTCTGTGTTACATAACATTAATAAATATAAATAAATTGAATTTACTAATGAGTGTCATCAATAAATCGAGTTAAATTAGAACATTGGATTTTTGTAAACACCCCGTAAGATATTTAGGGAAAATTCGTTTTTCAAAATTAAAGTGGTTATTTTAATATTTGTGTACCCATTTGTAATAAAACTCAATTCAACTTGCTCATAGATTTCTATTACTATTTCGATCTATACCAGTCACCATAAATGTTTTTAAACTATACTGTAATTTAGAGTTCTTGGTCAAAACGCTCAAAATTTTTAATTTTATTTAATTGTAGTTGTAGACGTTTATTATTCGTCTATTAAATTACTGCTGAATAGATTTTTTTAAGATAACATACCACACTGGGCCGTTGGGTTCATGAGCGCAGAGAGCCTCCATCACAAGTCAATGGAATTCAGGGGTGCAGTGTTTTTGGATAGATCAGTTAAAACCCCTACAATGTTAAACACCCCCAAATAAGTTTTTTTATGGGTTTGCTGTCAAAATATTAGTAAAACATCATGATATATGATATCACGATATAAATCTATTGATATTTCTTTATTCCTTATATGCACACCGGCACAATTAGCGGAACACAAAAAAAGCAGAGGCTAAAGCGTGGAGCCGTGGTAGCTCAGATTGTTAGCGCTCGCTGTAAATTTCACAGTACGCGAGCAACCCGGGTTCGATCTCCGCCGGCACCAATGAAATTGTCAATTGCAATTTCAAGTGCTGATTTACCACATTCTCGGCGGTAAAGGAAAACATCGTTAGGAAATGTATGTCTGAGAAATAAGAAAAAAATATGTATATATCGAAGACATGTAAAGTTCGCCAATACGCATTGGGGCAGCGTGGAAGACACTTCCTTGCCCTAAACCCTTTCAGAAACGAGAGGATTGTGACATATATAGGCTGTAACTTTATGTTCAGTAGTGGAATTGGCTGTGATATCATATTTATTGTCGAAACAGGTCAAACACGATCGTGCTTACTCGGCGACCATAACAAGCTAAATATTTCGTTTGTTTTAGTGTTTGATTGCAGCGAGTATCGTCGCAAGCACATGGCGCTTTATGGTAGCCATGACATCTTCCGCGCGGATAACCAGCAGGGTTCCGCTATCCGTCGTCAGAGTGCGCGCGAGGCTGTCCAAGATGCTGTCATGTGGCTCAAGGACGGCAATAGCGTTGCTGTAAGTTTTTTTAAATGTTTGTTTCCTGCTGTTTATTAAAGATTTTTAATAAATACAAATACATATACGTAAGTAACTTATTTCTCAACCACATAAAACTTATTTTAAAATTCGTAAAATACACTTAGTGGAAGTATGCCATAAGGCTCAATTTACACTGCTGCGGAACGGAATGGAAGCGAAATTGTACATAGTAAAATGAGTCTTATGTTAATTGTGTAACGCGCAAACTAGATATGAGCCAAAAGGAAGTCGTGCGACGAGAATTCCCCGGAAGACGCGTGACTTCTTTGTCGGCTCTTTATATAATAGAAGTTCCGTTGAGTAGGGTTGTCTCACTCACCTATACAGTCGTCAAATATTAGGGCTGGCACTGCCGCGTTTCGGTATAAAATGTATAAAGAGCCATTATAATTACAGGCGGTAAGGAATTCCATCTTAGTATTTAGATGTGACAACGCACTTGTAGCCAAATATATAATAATAAGAACAAAGTACGAACGAAGAGGTTTAAAGTTAGCTGCAATCAGCCATGAACTGCAGAAGCCTTTTAATTTGGACTATGTGGTAAAAATGGTAAAATTAAAAAAAAATCTACAACCGACTTAAATATAAATAAATTGAGAACATCATCAACATAGTCGAAGTCAATTTTATACGCATTATTAAGGATAACTCAAAAACTACTTGTCAGATCTTGATCAAATTTACATGGAACAACATGAGAAACACCAGCTTTGAAATGAGTGTCATCAAACTCGGTTCACCTAGATAAAAGTTCTGAGGTAACACATTAAAAAAATACAGTTGAGTGGAGAATTCCTTTTTTTTGAAGTCAGTTGAAAATAAACCGTTTCTGTATGCACATAATGGTATAAATTATTAATCATTGAATGGCTATTGCATTGGCAATAATGACGATAGGTCTATAGGATAAGAAAATACGTAGACTGGCGACAGGCAGAAACGTCAAAAGTGCGAGAGGTTTGTTTGTGCGATCGTCGATCCGTCTGCCAAATGTGATCAGGCATGTCCTCCCTAAAAACTAAAAAGGGAGGGGTCCGTGACTGCCAGTAGAATTTTACAGGCAATTAAAATAACAAAAGTTTTTATCCAATTATAAAAATGATGAAATGAAAGAGAAATTTGCATTTGAAATAAATACATGATAACATTTCTTAGAAATACTTTAAATAAGGATAAATGCAATGTATTTATCTGAATAGATAGTGACGTGGCCTCTTACACTTGTTTATGATTTAGAAAACGATCCAGAGATACTGGAAAAGATCTAAAAATAATTCTAGTTCATCTAATGTTTTGTGAAAACTTTAGTAATTTCCTTCCAGATTTTCGATGGGACAAATATCACCCGGGAGCAACGTCGCGAGCTAAGTGAGTATTGCCTGTCCGATATGGGCTTCAGGATTCTGTTCATTGAGTGCGTTTGTGAA
This sequence comes from Parnassius smintheus behrii, assembly GCA_036936625.1. Lineage (NCBI taxonomy): Eukaryota > Metazoa > Arthropoda > Insecta > Lepidoptera > Papilionidae > Parnassius > Parnassius smintheus. The sequence goes on along the minus strand of JAUPFT010000020.1, from coordinate 14,434,178 downwards.
GATCAGGAACTGTTGGAGAGGAATATTATTGAGATCCTTCACTATTCCGCGGACTACAAAGCTATGACTGAGGAAGAAGCGGTAGATGATCTGAGAAAGAAATTAGAGCACTACATGCGTCAATACGAACCCATCGATAGTAACTTGGAGTCCATCAGCTTCGTTCGAGTTGAGAACATGGGTGAGACCGTTACAGCGCACAAAGTAGCCGGACAGAAGGAATCCGGGATACTCGGGTATTTGTCAGGAACGAGAGCCTTACCACAGACACTTTATTTCTCTCGGGTGAGTAATATTCAATCCAAACATTATCAGTTAACATTATAGCATCAATCGCACAAATAGATTTTCTGTTTATTTTAATTATTGATAAACATGTTTTTCAGTAGATATAACTATCATTCCGTCGTGTTATGGAAATATGTAAACAATCGTAAACATGCTTAGAATAGCATAGAATAAACATGCTTAGAAAAGCAATGAATAAACATCATGGAAAATATACGTATCTTTAATACGATGCAGATACAGTTAGGTTGTACCACTCTAGGTAGAACAGGTATTTTAATTGGAAACGAGGCATTCAAAACATTGTCAAATATAAAATAGAAATTATAATAAGAAATTAAAAAAAGGATTTAAGTTATTTTAACGGAGTGCGTGCGTGCGTGCGTGCGTGCGTGCGTGCGTGCGTGCTTGCGCGTCTCTATTAAGTCGAATGCTATACAGAATCATGGAAATCTGAAGTATAACGACTAAAGCAGATGTCTTATGCTTAGATCAGCGAAAATATAAACCATTACTTTTAAATCAGGCTCTTAGCAATAACCCAAAAAAAAATCTCATTCAATGGTATAACAACTTCTGTTATTTGATAACATAAGTCGTGAACAAATAGTTAACGCGTATTTACATGTACGAATGTGTTAACAAGTGAAACTTTGCCATGCCATAGTCTGGTCTTAAACCATCATTGGCTATCATTGTGTAGTTGTCGAAACTATAAACACTGTGAATTGTGTTGAAAAACGCTTTTAACGGATTTTATTGCGTAAAATTTTAGAAAATAAGTGTGTTAGGTGAGCAAAGTAGAATCCTATGGAAAAGATATTTTTTTAAAGGGAAACTTTTTAATTTTGTAAAAGAAAAATAATTTTAAAATAACGAAATTAAAATCACGTGCAACCTACTTATCATCAGTGAATTTATAACGCCCTTGACCTTTGACCGATTGATTAAATTACTTGTATTTATTGACAGTTTGATAAAAGGCCAATGAAAAAAAAACAATATTATATTTAAAAAATATCTATGCCCTACGCTTCGACTTCGTTCTCCTATTACATCTTTTATTTACCACCATCCACTCACTATCTGGTTGACTGTACACAGACGCACTCTCTCGTCTACGATTAGATACGAAAAATAAACAACAAAACACTACCAAATCGGAGTTTCGACTGGGATCCTCTGACAGCAATCATTGTATCTAGTATATACTTAATAATAATGTCCTCCCGACCGAATTTCGGCCACGGTAGCCTGCCTCAACGGAGACTAGCCATCGGCGCAGGACAGGATTATAGTGCCCAATTGTATGCGCAAGCACAGATGCACTCTCTATTCCCTCACTCTCATAATCCGATGGAACGGTAAACCGACACAACCGGAGAGAGATCAGGCGCAGGACCAACGGCTTTACGTGCTTTCCGAAGCACGGGGGTGAGACACCGCCAACTTCCTGACTCCGGGCAACTGCTGAGAATTTCTTGACGGGAAAACTCAATAATTAATTTTTTCGCCCGACCCGGGATTCGAACCGAGGACCTCATGATCAGCAGTCGCACTACTACAACCACTAGACCAACGAGGCAGTCAGTAGTATTTACTTATACATACTAGCGATACGCCATGGCTTCGCACGGGTGATTTCCGGTTCTCAACAACAGCGCCACTTACGGGGTCAAAGTGAGAATTTAACCATTCTCGAATCAACACACAAAATTTTGGTACAGCCTTTTACGAAGAGTTCAGCCACATACACACGGACACAATTATATACATAACGATAATGTCAAGCACAGTAGCCTTCAAACTCCTTTAAGAAACAAAAGAACCGGTCAATCAATAATTGGTCTTCTAACAGCACGGTGAAAGCGAATACAACGTGCTCGGTCGTATCGGCGGCGACGCGCCATTGTCGGCCCGCGGGCAGCTTTACGCGCGCGCGCTCGCTGAGCACATCAACACGCTCGCCGACCGGGAACCCCTCAGCGTCTGGACTTCGGAGCTGAGGCGCACCAAGCAGACTGCGGCTGAAATCCGCGCCCCGAAGCGAGCCGTGAGGGCGCTCAACGAACTCGACGCTGTAAGTATTTGTCTGTCAGCACCTTTCATTATCAAAACGATTGAATAATATTAAAATTCGATAAATATCTTAATATATATAAATTACGTGTCACGTTGTTTGTCCGCGATGGACTCCTAAACTACTTAACCGATTTTAATCAAATTTGCACACCATGTGCAGTTTGGTCCAACTTGAGAGATAGGATAATTTTTTTTCCCGTGAGTGACCCACAATTTTTTTTGCGAATTTAAGGATTTTTAATAGGACAGTTATTTAGTATACTAAGTAGAACTAATTATACTTGAACACCATTGTACAACCATATTCTTGCAAATTGAGATTATTGTTATTAAAGAGTATTCCCATCTGGTTGGGCTGAATAAATATAGTAACATAAATAAATCAATAATAAGTACATAAATAAATAAATAAAAACCCAACGTACATAAATCAATAATAAGTACATATATAAATAAATAAAAACCCAACCAGATTGAAGCCCTCGGCAAGAGAGACTAAACGGCCGAGGGGGAAAGGGAAAGAAACCGGCTTGCGACGATGCTGTCGGTATGGAGGAGCACGGCCATTTAAATCATTAAATTTATCATTTAAATAAAAATAATTAACAATAAATATTTAACTTTGAAAGAGTTGAGCTTTGCAAATAATTAGCTTACTGTACATTATATGTACATATTTACCTCACACGTAAATCTTTTCAGTCTCTTTTAGGTATGAAGAATTAAAATCTTCGCTTAATATAGATTAAGGATAAATTGTATTATTAACACATTCTAAATAATTGAACGGGTTCTATTACGTACTAAACTCACATCAAAAACAGAAAGACGAAAGCTACTATTTTTTTAATGAAATGAAGATTTATTTGCTTTGAAAAAGTTTACATTGGGGTGGTTATTACAAAGTATAGTACAGCTTTTTCAGCAATCTATGGATAGCATGCAAATACATTTTTTATAATAAAGTTTACTGTATTAAAATAGCGAATTCAAATACAAATATTCATCATATATTTCAAGTGACGCCAAAAGTATGCTGAAGTTATTGTAAGAACGCACACTTACGGCCACATAACATGCATCTGAAATCATTTACAGCCAACAACAAAAGATATGTGCTAGAAAATACCTTTAGTTATGATTCAGATTGACAAAAAGAAAAAAAAAATCACATGATAAATCTATTTGCGGGTTTTACGTGTACACATGCGAGGTGATTTTATTTTGGATAAGAGTCCTTTACACGTGACGCACCTAGATAATTTTTTTTTACACACAACGTCATCTAGTCCCAAGCTAAGCAGAGCTTGTGTTATGGGTACTAGACAACTGATAAACATATTTATATATTTCTAACTACATAAATATTATAGATAAATTACACCCAGACACAGAACAAATGATCGTGCTCATCACACAAACATTTGTCCGGGGTGGGAATCGAACCCACGACCTCCGGCATAGCAGTCAGGGTCACTAACCACTAGACCAACAGGCCAGTCAAATGTAATGTAATTATGAGATAAGCAAAAAAGTTAAACAAAGAAACAAGTAAAAAAGGTAAACAAAGAAACAGCATTATAAATATAAATTTTTACTCTTAGTGAACTTTTTGAATAACATTATTCTGGAATATTCAGGTTTCCTCGCAATTTTAAATCATCTCGAAAGACAGACAATATTATACCACACCTAAACTTAACATTTTTCTTTCGTAAAAATATTTTTTATTTTGCTTCAAAATAACGGTCTACTAAAATACAAGGATTTAGTAGATTTAATATATAAATCATTTTAATGTAAGATGAAAAATGCATCATGTTTCTCTTTATCGTTCGCCAACCTGAATACCAACTACTTTCCATTTGGGTCAAGGTGCTAACCACATTCTCTACTTATCTTAATTATATTGGCTTACATTCAATAGAAAATAATATTAAGCAGATAAGAAATATATTTACCATTATTATTCTATTGTTATGGATGTAGGCAAGTGCTTGATACAAAAATAAAATAGCTATTCTAATTCATTTTACTAGAAAAGTCAGAATTATACTTAGAATCGTACTAAAGCGATTAGTGCTAATCACTAAAAGCTACTGTTTACATGTTTCAACTAAAGTACTATTCCATATCATACTCCTAAGACTGAGACAATGTAAACGGGTCATTATTGCACAGAGCTATTACAGAAAAACGCACACACAAAAAACATTAGCATCATCATTACAGCCTACACAAGTCCACTGCTAAACATAAGCGTCCCTAATGAAATCCACGATCCCGAGCTATGTCTTATCAGGTCGTCAAGAAAATAATCCCGTCCGGAAATGATTTTAATGTCTATTAAAAATAATCTTGCTTTATGTCTATTAGACGGCTCCGTGGCGCAGTGGTATAGCAATGAGTTGCAGCGCTAAAAGCCGCGAGTTCAAATCCCGCATGGATCAAGTGTTTGTACGGCTTATAAATAACTGTTCTGGGTCTGAATGTTCGTCCTTGCAAAATTTATGTATGTAAACATATACTTTTACAAGGCGCAGGTTCGGCCGCACATGGAATACTGTTCCCATATCTGGGCTGGAGCTCCCCAGTACCAGCTCCTTCCACTTGACCGCATCCAGCGCAGAGCGGCTCGAATCGTCGACGACCGAGTGCTTTCCGATCGGCTCGATTCACTGGCGCTGCGAAGAGATGTTGCAACTCTTTGCGTATTTTATCGCATCTATCACGGGAAGTGCTCTGAGGAATTGTTCGGATTAATCCCAGCCGCCAAATTTCGTGAACGCACTACGCGGAAAACGTGCCGATACCATCCACACCATCTGGATGCTTGGCGGTCCACCACTGTACTTTTCACAAGGAGTTTTCTTCCGCTTACGACCTTTCTGTGGAATAGTTACCACCGGCGATTTTTCCGGACCGATACGACCTGGGGACCTTCAAGAAAAGAGCTTACTCCTTTCTAAAGGGCCGGCAACGCACCTGCAATTGCCCTGGTGTTGCGGTTGATCATGGGCGGCGGTAGTCACTTACCATCAGGTGAGCCGCATGCTCGTTTGCCCCCTCTTCTATAAAAAAACTGCCCCCATGACCAGGATACAGGAGAAAATCCTAGAGTGGAGGAACGTTTAAAACAAAAAACAAGCGACTTGCCCCGGCTTCGCATGGGTGGTTTCTGGATCTCGACAACAGCGCCACCTACCGATCCAACTGTGAATCTAAAACATCCAGGGACTCACACACAAAATGTTCATCAAAATCGGTTCAGCCATTTTCGAGTTTTTGGGAGACTAACGGACAGCAATCGATTTTTATAAATAGACTTATGAATAAAACATATGAATAAAACGGCCCTAAGAATCGATTACTCACACGGGTTTCCTGTTATTAGAAACTTTGCATAGATAAAAGTTATAAGTTATTATCTTTGGATTTTTATCTCTTTTTCGTGTTTTACTGAATAGGTAGGAATTATTATTCTTCAACTTTGTAAATAAATAATTCATAGATACTATTTATATTCTGCAAAAGTAATTATCAGTGATCAAAATAATAATAAAATTGTATTATTCGGTTATTTTAGGCCGAATTCATATGGAATATAATATAATTGAGTCAGTTTTACTTTAATACTGATTCGGAAAAAAACCTCTGTTCTAGGAAGAACCAGCAAGAAACCCATCTGGACTTTTTTAAATAAATTTTACAATGTGAATTATTACAAAATGTATTTTAGAAACAGCTTGTATGCGTCCACCTCATTCCCAGGGGTTATTATCAAACATGTATTTATTTATATTATAAAAACCCTTTTTGTTAAGTTAAATAAAAAGTTTTCGTATAATTAAATATTTAAGCTTGGTAATAGACACCTTGTATATTTTGTGAGACTTTGTTGTAATAGCGTATACATTGCCCCAAAAATGAATTGAGAGGAGAAACTGGTAGCACCAGCATATGTTTTTTCCTGGAAGTTTACAGAGTGTAGATCACTTTTTTTACTAAATGTAAGTACCTTTGTTTTTATGAACATGCATTAAATTACGTGTAATGTAAAGAAGCCGGTAGTACATTGTAAGTACGGTAGTTTTTTTAATAGAAATATTTCACACACACATCCAAATTTTAAAAATTAAAACAGCTAATGAAATTAATAAAATTAGCATATAGCATCCTAATTTCAATGATCTAAATGAAGACTGGGGCCTATTTTTGTTTGGATTGCTACGTATTATAATATGAAATAACAAATAGCATTGCCATAGGTTGCAAGATTTTAAGATAATGTACCTCTTCTGTAATATAAAGCTAAAGGTAGCCCAGGATATCGGGTATTAAGGACGTTGAAGCACGTTAAACAAATTTTTCAAAATAAGTAAAAATTTAAATTTAAAAGCTAATTGTATAACATAGAGCCACGCTGCAAATATATTATGCTGATAGCACAAATAGTTCGGCTCGACCGGGGTCGGACCACGATTTCACAGAATACCAGCGTAAAATAGCAACTCAATGGTGCTGTGCTTCGTATGGTGAGTGTAGAGAACTGGAGAACCTTTTTACTGGAAGTGAGGCATTCCACCTCAGTCTTCAGGAATAAAAACGCATCTGCATTTTGATTCTTTTATTTCGTGCGCCATTTTCGCGTGAATGTTATTGTGTTGATTTTTGGATTTTTCTAGTGTTTTATTAGTGTTTTAGTATAGTGTTTTATTATAAAATTGTAACGAAAGTATTTGTGTGAATATAATTTATCTTTTTACGTAAATAATTTAGAGTAATAAATATTGAAATAATTGTGATTTTCACGCCGCCGACATTCGCTTGGTATGTTTTTTTTGTTATCAAAATTCAATAAAATCTTTTTGTAATGAAATAAAACCTGACTTTTGTTTAGACCACAAGATAGAGAATTTTATATAGATTTTATAATGCTAAAGTTCTTCACAGAAAAGGAGTCTCTAAATATAAGTTGTAATGGGTTTAAGAGCTGTGGGTGGGTGCAGTCGCATGCGACCGCTCGGGATTTGCCGAGCGCATGGGATTTTAATGGCGCTTGAAGGGTTAATTGAGGATAAATATAGACATCTATGGGCCACAGGTGGGCTGTGTGCTCGTTTGTAACCTTTATTCTATAAAAAATCTACTAAGGAATAGTTATATTATTATTTCACACAAATAGTCGCATACCCAGAGAATTATCATATGCATATGTTGAATATTTGCGTTATAAGTCTGAATAAACGGTAGCTATTGAATAATAAAACGTTGGAACATCTACGTCGACGCAACACACCGAATACAGCGGATTGTTGTTCAAATGATACACCTTCTACGTTCAAAGCATGTAAGTGCGTCACAAAATCTAAATTAAATACGTGCATAATACGTGATAATCTTACGCTGGCATCTGGATTTATTAATAAATTATTTATATTTTTTAATTTTACGTGTAAGATTGACGATTTGATTAATAATTATTTAGATAAACATACATAAAATACAACAAAACCATAAATTAAAAACAACCAGTCCGTGTTGCCAGTGATGACTTATGGATCTGAGACCTGGTCCTTCACTGCTAGCCGTATGAGGACGCTCAAAGTCGCTAAGTGAGTTAACTGAGAGGGTTATGCTCGGGGTTTCTCTGCGTGATAAACTTAGAAATGAGGATATACGCAGTAGAACCTGAGTGACCGACATAGCCCAACAGATTAGTAAGCTGAAGTGGTATTGGGCCGACCATATAGCTCGAAGAACCGACAACCGTCGGGGAAATAAAGGTTCTCGAGGAGCCTCGTACCGGTAGGCGTAGTGTACTTCTATACTTCTAATTATATATACTTATATCTTCTTCTGTACTTCTAATTAGATGAAGTGACGATCTGGTAAAACATGCAGGAAATCGATGGATGCAGGTGGCTCAGGACCGTGCTTTGTGGCAGTGGGAGGCCTATATTCAGCAGTGGACTTGTGAAGGGTTGTAATGACGATGATGACATAAAATTTTAACAATTAATGTTGTTTTCTGATCTCAGCTATAGCTGTAATATTTCCCAATAATTCTAGACTTTACAATTTATTCGAATTTTTTTTTTATACAATATACAACTAAATAAGATTCCTGCTTGGTATTACGGCTCCTAAGTAGTCGGGATTACTTTTCTGCCTGCCTTTGAGTCCGTCTTCGTAGGTGTAGGTGTTCCGGTCTAAATGGTTAGAGCAATAGTAGCCTTTTCTGTTTGAATTTGGCCGCAGATGTGTATTGACTGCAGTAGCCACTTACCAACAGGTGGGCTGCAAGTTCGTTGGTCACTTAAAATTAAAAAATAAAATAAACTGGCATCTTTAAATGCTACTGGAGTTCTTACTCTGGTGGTACGTGATATACCAAAGATAATAGATTACAATAGTTCTCCACAGGTGCTTATATCCGACTGAACAATATTGTTAAAGTACTCTGTGGTTATAGTAACATTAAAATCTATGGAGTGTAGAGGTAAGGAGTACAGACTGTGTATTAAAAAGTGTCCATAGAAAACTGTTAAATAACGGTGGCGCCACTATAGCTACGGGGTAAATTTTAAAGAACGTGCTGAAAAATATTAGTGGGATAGACGACTTTTTCGAGGTTATATTTACGAAATAAAATTATTTTAGATTTAAGAGCTACTGAGCAGTTTAGCAGCACACTTCACACCGTCGACAACTGCTAATGATCATTTCAACATCATTTCATGTAGCTGTAGCTTCAGCGCCGTTGTGAAGAGTTTTTGAACTGTTATTTATTGCTTACAGATGGACACTTTTTCAACTATTCTCTTATGAGAGATTGGTCTCCTTACCTCTACACTCCATAATTATAAATCTGCGTTGGTACGATTGGGTCTGACCTCTATTTCTATTTGACGATTAGTAGTAATTTTGATTAAATTAAAAACACGTATAAAAGCAATTTTAATGAAAACGGAATGTTACATAACGAACCGTATGTAAATAAACGTCGAATGAGATTGGCTTAAAACGAAATCCTAATTTCACTTCAAAATATGCGAAACGTAAAATGTTAACTAACGTACAATTATGCGAAGTATTTTAATAGGAATTGAATGAAAATCTTTTACGGATTGTGATTGCGAAGCGTAGGAAATATAAAAATAAGACGATAAAATCCGTTACAAACTATGGTTCCATTTTATGTGTTCACGTAAATTTAAGAAATCATTATTTACAAATGGTAATCAGTAATATATTAGTACACTATTTTGTATACAGATGTAGGTATTAATCTGTAAGTAAGAAAATATATTATTTTCTAAGAATGTTTTATATTTAACATATCTTGGCAACACAATTCAACTGCGTTTTACTTTATTGGCGGTCGTACTCAGAAAAATTACCGAATGAACTTTAATCGGAAGACTACGCTACAGCTCTATTATCGATAAATGTTACAATGTCACAACGGTATCTTTTGATGAAACATTAAATTTATAATTAGGCAGGTCGTTGAATGATAATTTATTTTATTTTATTGCGTGATTGCGTAGTTTCCGACATTTACTCAATCTTACATATTAAAATTATTATATATACGGCTCAGCTTTAAAATGTTTAATAACAACAAACCTATATTACAAAAAAAAATGACCCGTACATTGTTTTTTACTTTTAGTAGTGATGTGACAATTATGTTTTACATTTCCAGTTTTATAGGATTGCTCTCATTCTGGTAGCTGTATTGGATATTCAGAATAATTTTACTTGTCTTTATTTTGAAGACTCCCCGTTGCGATTGAAGTTTATATTTTATACAGTTAAATAAAAATGTAAATTAATTCTATACATTTTCGTCCTACGGCCTGTCGTATAACGTCTATACAATGTATTTTTATATATTTATTACATATCCTAATAAATCTCAATGAGGCAAAAAAGATACGCCGATTTGTTGCAGCCTTCTTTACACAATGATCCCAAAATACTTTATAAATCACAAAATACCAATCTTTTGTTGCCAGGGTATCTGTGAAGGTCTAACATATGAGGAGATGCAAGAGCGCTTCCCACAGGAGTTTGCGTGGCGCGACCAGGATAAACTGCGCTACCGGTACCCTTGGGGCGAGTCGTACATCGACATCATGACGCGCCTTCGTCCAGTTCTATCCGCGTTGGAGGACGAGCACAATGTAGTCGTGGTCGGTCATCAAGCGGTGCTACGTTGCATGCTCGGATATTTCCTCGATGCTAAACTTGGTGCGTGCGTTTACTTATTTGTTTATTAATTTTTAATGCCCTCCAGACTGAATTTCGGTCACGGTGGCAAGTCCCACCGGAAACTACCAACCCACCACAAAAATGAAGCACGTGGAGGATTTTGATCGTCAGTTTCTTTCACTTTGACGGGGTATCTTGTATCAATTCCTTTTCGATATCAAAATTACATCAGTATATACCGAATAGTGTACTACCAAATGCTTGCCAGAAGGTTTGACTGCTGTAAGGAACAAACGAATTTGTATGTTGATAACCGTCGAATGTATGTACAAATATACATTACTTACGAAATGTTTTTAAGATTCTATCAGTGAGAAATGCATATAATATACGTCTCTTCATAAGACTCTATTCATAAGATGCCTTTAGCCTATTAAAATTTAAAAAAGAATACGATAAAATAACAATCGCTAATGCGTCTTGGCAGACTTCACATGTTCTGAAGGATTAGAGTGCATGAGTATATGCGCAAACACAGGTGCACTCTTCATTCAATCACACACCAACGGCTTTACGTGTTTTCCGAGGCATGGGGGTGAAACACCGCCGACTTCCTGACTCCGGGCGGCTACTAAAAATTTTTTGACAGAAGAACCCAATAATTGATTTTAGCGCGACCCTGGATTCGAACCTGGGACCCCAAGATCAGCAATTGCTTCTACGATCACTAGACCAACGAGACAGGAAGTCACTAAGCCTTCTTCTTACCCTTAAAATATATATTTCTTTAAGTCTACCCATGATTATGTTACCACATCTGAACAAAGGATAGTTATCAACTGCTCACCAAAGATAATTATTATTATGTCACATGTATACGCAAAACAATGTTATCGATACATTACATGCTCATTCGATAATATCGAGTATACGATAGAATGTAGTGTCACGGACGAGGTAATATTTATTTCTGTAGTAGAGAACAGTGCGCCACACGTCGTTTTAATGCAGCGTGACAAAAGCTTTACGTCGTCGAAATATGGCTCGAGGTTTCCGTTTATCGATATGCAAGTAACAAAAGTAAAGTTACACCATGTATACAACACAGGCCTCCCCTCAATTTCCCAGAGGATCTTGGGGTAAGGATATGTCCACCGCGTTGCCCCAATGCGTGATGACGGATTTCACATGACTTGGTAATATTTTTTTGGTTACTCAGACATGATCCTCAAGATTCTCAAGATGTTTTCCTTTACCGTAGAGCACGTGGTAAATCAGCATTTCAAATTGCAATGAACATCTTAAGTCGTGGCGGCGGAGATCGAACCCGGGTTGCTCACGTAGTGTGAAATTTACAACTAGCGCTTAGCTTCTCCGCTACCACGCCTCTGTGACAAGTTATTGATCAGGACTTAAAACTGCAATCAATGCTGCCAATACTGCGAATCGAACAGGTTGCTCGCGTACACGTGCCGTCGCTTAACGTACTGTTACGAGCTTAGGGTTCGTGACAATAAAAACTGCCGATTGAATTACGAAAATTGATCTTTTAATTACTGAACTCCAATTAAAACTTAAATCACACTAATAATTATTCACACTAACACTTTAGTGCACTTTATTTCACTCCGAAAGCTTCGCTCGTATCACCAATTCAGTACTGCCCCGATCGCGGCTTTCAAGAGCTTTTTATAGGCCTTTTCGACCGAAACATCTAGAATATTTCAGCAAATACCGGCCCCCGACCGACCAGGTGCAGAGAGTTCGAGTGTGGAGCTTTCAAGAAAGCTTAGTTCTTCTATTCGATACTAGATGGCGCTAATGGTGGAAAGTTCAGTAATGGTATTTTCTAGAAAGCCCTCCTCGCTCTGTTCCCCGACACTAGATGGTGCTAGTGCCAGGTACCAGACATCAACTTAGGCGCGGAACAATACCCTGTCTGGCAACTAATAATTTGATTCATAGTATGCGGCGTTTTATGTTTTAAAAATAAGATAACTGTACTAAATATTTCTTTTTGGCGTTACAGACGAACTGCCATACATGAATGTGCCTCTGCATACCATTGTAAAGCTTACATCGTATGGTTATAAGTACAAGGTGGAGATGATAAAATTGCCCATCGAATGTGTTGACACACACCGGAAACAACCCAAGGTAACAGATTAATTTGTATAGCTTATAATGTATCACGAATATATCTTGTCATAGATTTTAGTGTTTGGGAACTAGTGCTTAAGAGTATATTTAACAATATCGACTACCCATTTTATCTCGTGGATGTCGTAAGAGGTGACAGAGGTCACTAAGCAAGGATACAACTCAAGGATGTGCCGATTCTGTTCCCTAACGGAAGAAGCCTCTGCACATTCTAACTGATTGCAGACCTTTAATGCACAAACGTAACACTCATCTGGGAAACTACATACTCCGCCTAGAAGAAGTGAAATTGCTCACAGCTAAGCAACTTCTATTCATTGAAGACTAAGGGCTTAGCAATGAATTATAGCCATAGCAGCGATCATAGATCTTTTAGGTCGCAGTGATACTAGCGGAAAATTGGAACAGGAGATAGGCAGCTACATCTTGCTGATACCAATCTAAAATAATTTAAAAGAACTGCGGTTGCCAATCCGAAGTACAAGCGTAGCAACTCCCTATAAGGCAATCAATGGGGGGGGGGGCCTATCTTCGGCCGTGGTCTTTTGATGTGCTATTAAAACACTGCTAATAATTATAACGTAATAAAATATTGTAAATCTGTAAAAGCGTAGATTGAGAAATAGTAGTTTTTTACGTGGTAGAGCCATGCTGCATATATATTAGTAGTATAATTGTAGCACGAAGGGGTCGGCTCGACCGGGGAAAGACCACGCTCTCACAGAATACCAGCGTCAAATAATAGCTTAATGCTGCTGTGTTTCGTATGGTGAGTGTAGAGAACCGGAGACCCTTTTTACTGGAAACGAGGCATTCCATCTTAGTCCTCACGGGTGACAACGCATCTGAATTTTGATTCGTAACCGAGGATAGATGTAGATGTCTATGGGCAACAGCAACCACTTACCATCAGGTGGGCTGTGTGCTCGTTTGTCACCCTATCCTATATAAAAAAGGTAAATTAAACACACTGAAGTATTTAAAAAGATGTAACACAATAATTTCAATGTTTTTTCCTCAGAACTGCTCAATAAACAGAAGTACTGCAGAAGCCTTAGTGACGGTGCCATCACATTATGACACTTTACCGTCGAATTTGTGGCAGAATCCCAATGAGGCACAACTTTAGGCACAACAGACGCGTCCCACATGATGGGGCGTTTGAGCCTTTAACAATATCAGCATTACCGGGGCGAAAGCCCTCGTGTGTGGAAGGCCACTAGGCCTCGTCTGGGTCATGAAAAATCACAGACATGGAAATAAGGATGAGTAACAGGAGCCACTTAGCGATCTATGGACTTATTGTAGACTGTTCACGCCCACAGTGCACTACAGCGAGTTATTAGTGTTACATTGATAGTGAAACAATCAATTGCGTACAAAATAATCTAGAATGTGTTCTGATAAGAGTGTTATCTTCCCATAATTAATTATAAGACTGAAATGATATTACTTCGTGTCAATTATTACAGTTCTTTTTGTTCGTATTTAAATAATAACATTTCTATTTGTTCTTATGGTTAATTAGTGCGTCAAGTGACGTTTAGTAATGTACCTATTTTTTAATGAATAATATACGTTTCACGATAGACTTGCTTGCATAGTTCGTGTGCAATTTTTTGTATTCACTTAAGTTTATATAATTTCGTTTTGTTTTACGTCATTCATATATGCATCTTTCATAGAGTATAAACGATATACCTACGTATTTTTTTCTTATATACACATATTTTTTTATTTGTAGGCAATAATTGTAAATCTTAAGTTAAAAATAATAACATTTTGAATTAAGAATGATGAATACTATTTTGAATTATATAATTTTTTTTTGTTTGCATTGTCACTTAGAAATCTCTTCGGGTTTTCATAGCAATGTTACTTACGATTAAAATTGTTTAATTAGGTTTTAATTTGTCAATATGGTCACGGTAGCTTACTTCTAAGTATTGGACGGTGGAGTGTACTTACGTCAATTGTTTTAATTTCAAAGTGTACTCCTAATAATAATTACTCGTGAGACCCACTGCAGGGCGTAGCTTTAGTTCTATAACTAGGTTCAGAAGTATATTTTCCAGAGGAACAGAGGTTATATAGTATAAAACGAATATTGTTCTTTTAAATAAATATCACTTTCGTATAGATATTAGTTTCATTTACCATTTTGCTGATAGTATGCCCCATGTAAGTTTAATTTGTTTTATATTATGTCAATATAAAGCTGACCAAACAGATTTTAATTCAGATGCTAAACTGCTTGTATTAAAGATATTATCTAAGAGCAGGAAAAATTATATATAAAGACTTAAAAATGATAATGGCGAACTCACAAACAAATTTTTGATGACATTTTTTCTTGCGTATACAAATTAAAATATGATTAAATATAGAGTTTGAAATTCTGAACAATTTTTCGTATTACTGCAGGAAGTCACGAATTACAAATATTCCATTTTAAACAAAATTCATATGAGACCAAGCTGTATGGTATAAGATCTTTGTCTGATTTATTTGGTGAATTGCTATAACTACAACTATAACTATAACTTATAGTCGATCCCGTAGACAGAGGATAACCTCCCTCTACGGTCGATCCTCTATCTACGTAGACAGAGAAACCTATAGACAAATTGACGCCTTCTTTCGCATTCGCACACGAAAAAGATAGATTTATGTATACGTCTTGCATAGAAATGAGATAGAGCGCTGTGATTGTTTGTCCCTTTCTCCGTGCCGGTTTTTTGTTTAGCAAACTCTACAGTTTGCTAAACAACTTTAACAGCGTAGCGATTTAAGGAGTTTATAAGTTGGTTTAAGTGAGAAAAAAGTGTTTTGTGAGCTTAAGATTGGTGAATCTTGTTCAGTTCAGTTCTTAGAACAATTAAAATTTTTATCTAAATGTGTTTAAAAGTCATAAAGATTATTGTATAACCTAAAAATTCGTTATCGTCCTTTCTCAGTCAAGGCCACGCCGATCATTAGTCTATAGGTTTCTCTGTCTACGTCTATCTACGAGTCGATATAATTTTTAATTATGCTTATACAGAGTATATACTAGCATAGAGGGAATCCTGAAACAAATTCTCGATTATTTTTACTTTCCGTCGCAATATTTGGCCCATTGAACTTGGCAACACTAATACATATATAGTGAAAGGCGCTAGCACTCGTACCTAGAAAAGCTGGCAGTCAACGCCGTACTGAAAATTACAGACTCTGGCAACCATTTTATTTGTTTATATATTTTTTTTGGAGTTTATGGCCTGGTATCTAGACCTTTAGGCCTGGTCTTGAGTATTTTTATTCGGTTTATTATAATTTCCCCACTGTATTTTTGATAAATTTATATAGAGGTACGTAATAGGATCTATTTTTTAACATATCACACAGGCGGCGGGAGGGATCTTGCACTGTCACTTGATTTTGCGCTATGTCACTTATTTCACTGACAAGAATCAATCTGTCAAATGAAAAGCACTCACATTCACATATAAATATGAAATGTTCGATATCACCAACAGAATTATTGCAGTAGGTGCAGTAGCTGCTCTCCATTATGCCCAACCGAGCCAGGTGGGCCGGGACGGTGGAGTGACCAAAACGTCTGCTTATAGTCGTAATAAAGTCCCGACTGGCCATTTTCAGTTTGTTATACCATGGTGTTACAGACAGATTTTCTTGAACAATTCCATACCATTGACCCTTTTGTTCTTGGTCTTGTTTCCAAAATTCGACCCATAAGCTATTGACCTGGTTGTCAATAGATTCATAACAGTCGGTCAAAGGTACTTTTCCTATGGAGCTAACATCCAACATGTTGGTTCCATCACGTGCAATTTTATCTACTATCTCATTTCCTGTTATGCCCCTGTGTGATGGAATCCACATGAAAGAGACCTGTATACCCTTTAGTGCATAACTAAATAACAACTATTTAATATTATACAAAATATAGTTTTTTTTCAAGTCAAATCTGAGATTGGTTAAACTTTGGACCATACTTAAACTGTTTGTTAAAATTAAAAAATTATTAAAACTATTTATATGTGCGATCCTCTTCAGGACCTCGAGGGCCGCATATACCTCTGCAGTAAAAACACTGCATTTAGGATGCAAAAGAAAACTGACCAATCTTGGATTGGGGATCATAGACAGCACTGCGCACAAAGAGCTCACTTTTGCTACCATCTGTATACAAAGTATAATAGTTATTATTGGAAAGAAAACTTAATAATTCACAGTTATTAAAAAAAATTTTAGTAACAGTATTGGTCTCAAATATAATACAGGAATATGGGTAAGAGTAGCATGTCCACTTTGATTGTTTAATTACATTTTTAAAATCTTCATTCATTTGTAGTACAATGAGAGGCAATACTGGGAAATAACCTCGTAAAAGCTCACCTCCTGAAGTCTGCTGTGCCGGGGATTGTACAGGAAAAGGTATTATTTTTTTGAGATTATTATCATTACCGGATAACAGCTTTAGTAAGTATCTCTCTATTAGTAGAAGTCTTCTGAGACACAGTGGCATTATTTTGGTTACAACTTCCATAGCTCGTATGGGAGTTGAACACATAGCCCCAGTAATAATTCGCAGAGTTTTGTTTTGAATTATGTCTAGTTTTTTTTTACACTACTACTATTTGTGTAGGCTAAACAACTGTAGTCGAAGTGGCTTCTGACTATAGATTTATACAGCATACTTAAAAATTTGGGATCCGCACCCCAAGTCACACCAGCTAAACATCTTGTAATATTTAAACCCTTAAGAGAGTTAGTTATAATGTGATTGATATGTAAATCAAAACAAAGTTTGTTATCAATGACAACACCCAAGAATTTATGGTTAGGTACAACTGAAATTGGATGATTATTGTAGAGTATGCCATTAGAGGGGTGAAAAGGAACCAACGGGGATCCTCTCAATCCGGCCGCGATGGACCAATTGAAAAGGAACCAACGGAAATTGAACGTTCGATTAAGAAACAGAAGGGAGGAACCGAGGCTTCTCTCGATCCGGCCTCCTATAACGCCTACGTTGGGTTCGGGAACAACGTATGTGATCTCCGCAACGGAGTAACACACAAGGGCGATAACCTCTTCCTTTTCAGCAAGTAGGTTCAGACGGGGATTACGGGTCTTCCGAAGTCGTCCCGGTCCCGACGCCTTAATTCTTCGATGTGGACTGTATAACTTGAGGGATGAATTACTTGGGAATAAAACAGCAATTATCTTCAAACCGTTCCGTGAGAGAGTAATCACTTTTCCCTATCACTTCCCTATACTTCTTATTGACTGCTGGTTTTTCACTTTTCCCGAAGGATTTTCTTATTTATTTCTTGAACATTTTCCGAACTATTTCCCCGAACGAATTGCAATAAAACCCGTTCACTAAGCTACCCCAGAGCTATACGCGAAAGTGAACCGCGCCATTCGCGTGCTTGCGCAACTTAATTACATGAATTTGTTCTATTACTCTCTCACGTTTCACTTAATCTCTTTATTCGCATAAGTCATACATAAATACAATTTATCTATATAGATAGCACAAATCAATATCTACACTACGATATACATTATATTTTCGTATCACAAAAAACCTTTTATTTATTAAACAAAATACGCCTAAAATAGGCGTATCACAAGTTCAAAGTCAAAATTTCTTAAATATTTAACACAGAAAGTTAAAACAATGTTTCCCACTTGAATTTATACATATGTTAACTAATACAATAGTTTAATTTACATTTTCTCTATTTATTTCACTATTTAAAACACTTTTAAATTTCTTATACAAAACTATCATTATTTTACCTATACACAGGAATTTTCACATAAAAATAACACAGAATTCACCTTTTTAGCACGTACAATCAACCTGAAATGTTTTACAAGTCATTTTTACATAAATTGCTGAAATTACAAACATTTTAAATTTTTACATATTCGGCCTCCTAAGGGCGTGGCCAGCGTGCTTCCGTGAACTCACACTATTTGAACAACTAACTTTGCACGGCTCTCGGCTATCAGAAAAAATGAAAGTCTGAAATACACTAATTTTAACAATATTAGGTAAATAAGTGCTTCTACATAATTTTCGAACTGTAGGAAGCTATGTCTGATAGGATTCTTATCAGTTATCATGTTTCTTATCAGATAACAATACAAGTGAATGTTCTCATTAATCAATCATAACAAATAGGCATTTGTTTTTGTACAAAACATATCAAACTTATACAAGACAATACTTATGCAATTAATTTCCGTTAATTCTGTTTATGCACAGAGTGATCATCTCGACCGGGGAACAAATCCGATCTCTAACTTCACTTTAATATTCCTTTAAATTTACATCGTTGGAAAGACGATTTCAACCGGGGAACAAATCCGGTAATATAATTTATATCATAAAATTCCCTATATGAATTTATTGAAAGATATTACTTAGAAAACAGTAAACTAGTCCGGCCTGGGAGTCGAACCCAAGACCTTCATATCATTAATTCGACATTTCTTTAAGATTTAACTAAGCATTTTCTTATCAGAACATTTCTATTGGACAATGAGTCTTTGAAAAGTTATTCGTCATTGACTTAATAAACTGAAATATTCTTATAGGCGCGTCGCCAACAAGGGGAAATCTTTACTAAAAATCATGGCATTGCTTTTGTTGGGGTTAATCTTTAGAGCCAACCTGTCATTATAATATATGTACAATTGGTCTAAAGCATTATTTATATTATTTACAGCTCTATCTACATTATGGTCTGTACAATATATTACAAAATCATCCGCAAATTGTAGAATATTTACACCTTCTATATTTACAAAATTAAGAATTTGACTAGTATATATATATTGTACAGCAATGGAGATAATGTAGCCCCCTGCATTGTACCTTTGGAGACCTTTCTGGGACCATGGAGAATATTATTATATCTTATATACAAAGTTCTATCTGTTAAAAAATTAAATAACCAATGACAAAGCATGCCTGGTATACCAATGTCAGAAAGAACTTGAACCAAAATGCCAGGGTCAACATTATCAAATGCACCTTGAACAGCCAGAAAAACACAAACACTGGACTTATTATTATTATTGGCATTTTTCAGATCTGACAAGAGAGAGATGAAGCTGTCAGCACAACTTCACCCTCCCCGGAAGCCATATTGAACATGTGGAATGATGTTGTTCGCCTCTACATAATACTCAAGACGCATCTTTATCATGTTTTCATTAAGCTTTCCAACACAAGATGACAATGATATGGGACGATATGAGTTAGGATCTTCAGGTGGCTTGTCAGGCTTAAGTAGAGGGATTACACACTGTGTTTTCCAAGATTCAGGAATTAGTTTTAAGTGCCAAAGAGCATTAAGATTAGCTAATAGTTTTGTTTTTGAACGGACTGATTTAGGTTTTTAATCAAAATGTATGGACAATCATCTAAACCAGGGGTTGTGTTTCGTCTGAATTGTAAACTTGTACAAAACTCACTCCAAGTAAAGGGTTCTATGAGGAAACTGGACTTCTGAAGGCTATTATTAATTTGAAAATAACTTTCTAGATTATCAATAACGCTACATCCATTTTGAGATATTTTTTCTAAGAGAGGGACAACAAATTCATCTTTATATGTTCTATTATTACATTTTATTCGTTTAAATAACTTGATGTATTTCCAAATAATATTAACAGGTGTAGTTCTGTTAAAAGTATTACAGATGTTGACCCAACCATTGCGTTTATGTTCTGAAATAATCTTTTTCTTAACAGCATTAAGTCTTTTGTAATTAATATAATCCCTTCTGTACAGTTTTAAAGCTTCATAAGTTTTAATAACACTCTGTTCACATATGTCGCTCCACCAAGGTGCTGGAGGTTTGCAACGATAATTATTTGCTTTGACAAACTTTGATACGGTATCCCTCTTAAGTGTATCAAACCTTTCGATAAATTCGTCAAATGACTGTAATGGATTCTCATTATTAACTTCAAAATTAGAAAAAGCAGTTATAGACAGCTCATTGTATTTCGTCCAGTTTGTCTTGTTGTATAAGAATTTTTCAATGGCAGGATTAATTTGGTATCTATCAACGGACAATAAAACACGAGTAAGCGTAGGAAAATGATAGCTACCCATACAATCATCATGCATCCACCATTCGCATAGTGGAGTGATTGGAGCACTACAAAAGCTGACATCAATAGCCGAAGGATTTCGGTTACGATAATTAATAGTAGTGAAGCTTCCATTGTTAAGGACACACAGATCAAATTCATCAATTAAATCGTATAATTGATGACCCCGACTTTTCGTGGTCATACATCCAAATGCCACATGATGAGCGTTGAAATCTCCAGCCACATATAATGGCTTAGGCAAATCTCTAATTATATTACGCAGTTTACTTATTCTGAAGTTACCATTCGAGGGAGGGCAGTATACACATAGAATTGTTAAGTGTTTACCACTTACATATAACGATAATGCTATAGTCTGAATATCTTGGTAAAATCTGGTTTGAATAATATTATATTAAAAATACGGTTTGATCAAAATTGCTACTCCACCATGCTCATTATGAGCATTATGATAGTGGGAATTATATCCCGAAATTTTAAAATGCTGAGTATCAAGTTTCATTGAGTAGACATATATCAACATTTTGTTCAGCTAAAAATTTACACAATAAGGGTTTTTTCCTATGTATACTTTGAATATTGTACTGAGCTATATATAACTGCTGTATGTTCTATACTGTACTGTCCATTAATGTGACAGATTTTTTAAAAGTAAGTCTTTAATGAACAGAGTAGTCACAGGTTCATTATCTGTTTTATTGCCCAATTCAACTAAAGTTTGAACCATTGCCATCAGAATATTCTTATTGTTTGCAATTTGAGCCTTAAGTTGAGTTTGGTTCACGTTGGGTTCAGGCACTGTTTTATTTACATTATTTACAATTTTTACATTTTTATTTAATTTATGTACATTTTGGCTTATTGATGGTAGGCTCTTAACAATGCTGCTCGACTGTGCCGGTAAAGACGGAAAATCAGATGACGTAATTGTATTTGCGACAGAGGCATAAGTAATTTTACCCTTTTTTTCAAGTATTTTTTTCATTTTTATTGGGCAAGATTTGAAAATGGCCAGGTGAGGGCCACTGCAATTGACACAACACAGGTTCTCTTTTTTATCGCAGTCTCTGAAATTATGCTCCCCAGCACATATCGAGCAACATTGTTTACCATTACAAATTTTCGCAGGGTGGTTGAACCTGAAGCACCGGAAGCATTGCTGTAACGGCGGGACATATTCAAACACCCTGAACGAAAATAGGTCATATTGGACGTTATCGGGCTGAATATTTGACAAGAAAGTTATACTGACAGTCTCGAGACCTACAGTACTTAGACCGACTCTTTTCGTGAATCTTCTCACTGAAATAATTTCATAGATCGAAGACAGTTTCGTATATAAAGAACAACATGCTTAAAGAAAGTCTTACTACTTGCACTGCCCGTGTTAGAGTTAGAGGTGGAGAACCGAAAACAGCAACAATGGCAGAGATTGCAAAACCTTGAACTTGTCAACATACCTGAAGACAAGGATGAGGAGTTACTGAACATTGTGCTAAAAACAGCGAATCTCGTCGGTGCTGCCATCCAACCCATAGACATAGAATTCGCCCATAGAGTACAGCCGAGGCGTAACGCAGGTGCTCAAAGAGCCCGTCCTATAATCGTTAGATTCAGACAGCGTTCTATTAAGGACCGATTGATCGCAGCAGCACGTAAACATCGCAACATGACCACCAGAGATATCGGGATGGGAGGTGAAGAGAACAGAATCTACATCAATGAACATCTCATTAAAGAAAATAAAATGTTGTTGGGTTCTTGTAGGCAAAAGGCTAGAGAGACAGGGTACAAGTATGTATGGACAAAAAACTGCCGAATTTATGTCAGAAGAAACGACACCACGACTCCATTTGCGATAGACTCAACAAGCGAACTTGAAAAATATTGTAATTAAGTGCCTTGCTCTCTGCTCTTACACTTCTTATTATACACCAGTGGTCACTTTAACACACAACGTACGTAAATACACATACTTTATAAAACCTACTTACACTCGTGCTCACATTATACACTACAAATACATATCACGTACATTAGAAACAATTGTATACTATCCTAGCCTCTTATCCTTACTGCACGTACAAGTACATCCAATGCACATTGTCATATCCATCACTCAAACTCTGTGTAACACCTACTTACCATTTAAACCATTCATTCATCATTGTGCGGTTCAATTGATTTTGACACCACCATATAACCAACTGCAATTATATACGTCTTGCCTATATGTTTCAACACACCCAATTCAATCAAGATGAATAACAATAATACGAAGAAAATTAAACTATTCTATCAAAACGTGAGAGGACTACGAACCAAAACAGATGAATTTTTTAAAAACGTATTATTGCAGGACTCCGATATAATTATGATAACTGAAACATGGCTCTGCGATAGCATTTTTGATGCTGAGCTGTGTGATGACAGATTTACAGTCTTTCGTCGGGACAGAGGCTCGTTGGAGGGTGGTATAGTGATTATGTGTGCTTCGAATTTACAGGCACGCGCCAGACCCGAGTAGCATTGTAGTTGTCTGGAGTCTGTGTGGGTAACTATTCCTGCTACAGCTATCAAATCCAGGCGATTTGCATATTGCTACAGTTTATATCCCACCCAATGATCAAATTCTATCAAGATTGCACATATTTATGAATCAACTCTCTGAAGTTAAAAGCCAAAACTGCAGTGATCACTTTATAATAGCGGGTGACTTTAACCTTCCTATCATTGACTGGCAATATGGGAAACCAATAATTCTGAGGAAGGGCTCTATCGAGCTACAGAATGCTGCATCGAGTTTTGTCACTCAGTCTTCCTTTCTTGGTTTGTCACATTGGATCTAATTTACTCTGATTCGTTCGTCACCATAAAGAAATCTACGAGGCCTTTAGTAAAGGAAGATCCTTTACATCCGACTCTTTCTATTGTAGCTTCCGATTTTCTAGTCCCTCCAATTAAACCTCGATCCCGCATTAAATATCAATATAAACGAGCTGACTTTGATAGCATCAACGAATCTCTTAGAAATCAGGACTGGAGTTTTTTACTTGAAAATAGTAACATAGAGCACATGTTGACGAAATTTTACTCGATTTTAAATAATTTAATACAAACATTCGTACCACAAGTTCGGTGCCCAAGTACCTACATTTACCCAGTTTGGTATAATAAAGCATTAATAAAACTAATAATTAAATCCAATTTACATGAGTCCTATCTAAGAAAAAGATAGGACTCATGTAAATTGGAAGCGTCATAGAAACCCGATTGATTATGCACTATTTAGCTATCTCAGACGGAATATTAAGAAACTGCAGACCGAATGCTATCAATCGTTCATTGTTTTCTCGGAACAAAGAATTAAGACTAATCCAAAATATTTTTGGTCTTATGTAAAGTCCAAGAGAAAAGTAGGATCCTCTTATCTCCAACAAATGACCTTTGATCAAAATGCGTTAAATGCACCATCGGATATTTGTTTCGCATTCAGCAACTTTTTTGAGAGAAACTCGTGAACCAGCGAATCAATACCCAGCTAACTCAACAAATGAAACTCCCAGATCTGATACTATACATGACATTAATGTTACTGAACAGTGTACTTAGGAACTGCTTAAAAATCTTGACGTCAAAAATGGAGCTGGTTGCGATGGTATTCCACCGGTATTTTTCGTTCATTGTGCTAAATCTCTATCGAGTCCTGTATCATTGATCTTCAACAGGTGTCTTCAAGATGGATACTTTCCTAATATCTGGAAAAAGGCCCATATAGTGCCAATTCATAAAAAAGGATCGAGGACTGCAGTTGAAAATTACCGACCGATATCTATCCCAAACGTGTTGAGCAAAGTGTTCGAGAGGGTCGTACATAAATTTATCTATCCTGTAATATCGGTTTCAATACCAATAGAGCAGTATGGTTTCATGAAGGGTCGGTCCACAGCTACCAATCTGGCAGTGTTTATTGATTACGTATTAAGTAACATAGATGGTGGGTCTCAGGTTGATGTGATTTACACGGATTTTGAGAAGGCGTTTGACCGTGTGGATCTCATTATTCTTTTACGTAAACTTTATGAACTTGGTATCCGGGGTGTCTTGCTTAGATGGATGGAATCTTATTTACGCAATCGATCTCAAGCTGTCGTCATAAGAGGAATTTGCTCAGATTTTATTGCAATATCTTCCGGCGTCCCACAGGGATCCATTCTGGGACCACTTCTGTATGCAACATATTTGTACGACGTAGGTGCTTGCTTCGAGCATGCTCAATTCCTTATGTACGCTGATGATACCAAAATATTTATGAAAATTAAAAACGATATGGATTGTACTGGCCTACAAACTGATCTTAACCGTCTAGAACAATATTATACTGATAATCGAATTGGTATAAATATAAATAAATGTTCTTTTATTTCGTTTACTCGCAAGAATCATCCGATCAATTTTGAATACTATATTAATAATGTTAAAATTGCAAAATCGGCTTGCTTTGGGGATCTTGGTGTTCACATTGACTACTAGTTGACATTTTCTGATCATACAGAAATGATTAAAAACAAAGTGTACAGAAGCCTGGGTTTCGTATTACGTGTTAGTCGTCCCTTCTCAGACATAGGTTGCCTAAAAGTACTGTATTACACTTATGTTAGGAGCATCCTAGAATACTGTAGCGTAATTTGGAACCCTCAGTGTATCATTTGTATTCAAGGTTTAGAAAAAATGCAAGAAAAATTCATAAAACATTTAAATTATCGGTCGCATTGCCATTTCAAAAATTATGATGAATCCTGCCATTATCATAATCTTACGACTCTCAAAAATAGGCGTGTACTTGCTGACATGTCCTTTTTACACGGAATATGCAACGGATATATAGATAGCCCTGAACTATCAACCAAAATACTGAGTTTCTGCGCCCCGAAAGTTAGAACGAGACACACAAAATTATTTGCTGTAACACGATCAAAAACAAATTACGCACAAAACGCATTGGTCAGTCGATTGCATAGAACTTTTAACAACCAATTTAATGCTACTGATATTTTTCATAGCAGTAGGTATCTGTTTAAGAGGGAAGTTCTTGAAGTACTTGCAGGAAATGGTTAATATGTACTCGTATATTACACACACACACACACACACACACACACACACACACACACGCGCGCACGCACGCACGCACGCACGCACGCACACCCACACACACACACACACACACAAACATACATACACGCGCACGCGCGTACACGGATACACAGATCAGAGAGAGAGAGACGCACCGTTTTTAATTTTTAATTCTACAATAGCATGTTTTGTAGATCAAACTTGTTGATTGTCGGTCGATTAATATAAGTCAAAAAATGTATAAAGTAGATCCATTATTGGCTGTTAGTTTATTTCTTAAGTTTTATATACGTTGTAATTAGAGCTGTGGATCTTGTAATAAATAAATAAATAAAATAAATAAATAAATAAATCCTTGTTCGAAATGCTGGTATGCACATATCTGATGATTCCAGTTTTTTCTATCTGCGCTGCAGGAATATGTGCCTTCAAGTTGTGCTTTGTTAAAAAGTCTTATTTGCAGTGTTGTATTGTTTAAAGACAACCGCAATTTTATTGGCATTGACTCTATGTAAAGCTACCACACCTTTCACCTCCGAAGTAAAAATATGATTTAAGTAAACTGGGCTTTTATTTCCAATTTTAACCTGTTGGTCCCGGCTTTCAACAAAAACTTTGAAGTCCGTATTTGTACAATGTTCAGGATAAAGTCTCAGATAACCTGGCTTAAAAAAACGGAATAAAGTCATCCTCACCGCCGCCTACTTCAGGTCCACATTCCTTCGTACCTCTTTTACGAACAATTTTGGATCGTTTCGGAGTTCCACCTGGGTCCTCCGGTTCATTCATTTTGATAATTCACACAATGTACAATTATTTACACTGACTAAAATAAGTTTTGGTAATTTTTACTGTTATTCGTTAAAAATAAACAGGATATTTTTAACGAATAACAGTAAAAATTATTAAATCGACCGCCTCGTTTGGAGTTCCCGCCAAAAAGTATTTGTTTATATGTCAATATGAGTGTTGCAATCAACATGAAATAGAAGATGATTTTTATTTTCAAATCAATACATATGTAGTACAAACTATAAATTGAAGTCTGTAATATCAAAATAACAACCTTTTACTTAATGCAAATGAAAGTATATACGATATTTATAACAAAAAGACGGAAACAATTTTTAAAACGTTTATCTGTTTGTTTGTACCAGCTTATAGCTGCCACAGCAGATAGCTGATGTTATAAGGAGTAAAAAAAGGCTACATTTATTTTGAAAAAAAAGTTGCAATTCCGCGCAAAAAATTAAAACCCAACCCAATCGTAATAAACGTCAGGCGGGCGAAGTCGCGGAAACAGCTATTATGTTACTATTATATCATAATTTTATCATATATGTTATAATCGCGTTGTCTAAGTACTATCATAAAATAATTCAAAATTTTATTCATATTTCGCTAATTGTGTCTATACTGTGAATTTGATTTACAATCTATCTCTAAATTGTAGCTTTCTTCTAATTACTTACCTTTTCTAGACGTGTTGTTTGTACTTCTGTAAGGAAGTCTGTGCTGTTAGTCCTATTCCGTTTAGGTACGTTACTATTTTGATAGGCGTTTGCGCTTGTCCCTGCAGTGACACAATTCCTATTGTTGATAACTTTCTAAGTACCTACTAAGAGAATATTGCAAACCGCTATTGAACACAAATGATCAATATACAATTTACAAACTAACATTTTTATTTATCTAATTAACCCACATAAAAGCCCCACTCACATCAGTCGCGATGTCGAAAAAGCAGTTATCCTGACACTGGCTGGCATATACTTCGGGGAGTTGCCTGTGGGCTATTATAGCTATCTAGCTATGGTAAGTAAATACCTATTTACAATACATAGTACCTACAGTAATGTTTGCATAACCTACAATAAAATATAAAAACATAATTATTTTACACTTTTTTCTGCTTAAGAAGTCGGTTATATATTTTTTTCAATTTTTTTAATGTTATTATTTTTAGTTGAGAGTTATGTCCCTTTAGTGGGTACAGGCGTGATATTATACTGTGTGGTTGCGTAAAGAATGCATAGATACCTACGCGATAGCTGCAATCGCGGTTGATTTGCTGTCATTTATTGAAGAGTTCCCTCGATTTCTCCAAGATCCCATCATCAGATCCTGATGTGACCATCATCGATTACCATGGGATCGTCTGGAAAGTATATTCTTTCAAACCAAAAATAATTTTCCAAATCGGTTCAGACATCGTGGGTGTAATTTATCTATAATATTTATGTATTTAGAAATATATAAGTATGTTTATCAGTTGTCTAGTACCCATAACACAAGCTCTGCTTAGCTTGAGACTAGATGGCGTTGTGTGATAGTTGTGGATTATTATTATTATGGGGTATCTATATAGTTTTCTCATCTGGTTGGGATGTATAAATATATAATTATAAATGAAAATGAAAATGAAAAGATAAATATACATAAATATCAATAAAATAAAATAAATACAAAAATACATAAATAAATAAAAGCCCAACCAGATGGAAGCCCTCGGCAGGGGAGACCAAACGGCCAAGGGTTAGGGGGAAAGGGAAAGAAACCGGCGGACGATGCGGGCAGTATCAAGGAGCACCGCCTTCTGCATTTGAGCCCGGAGCGGTCCGTGACGGAGTCCCAGTCGCCTCAGATGACCAGAGAGGCTAACTGGGATTAGCCCGTTTGCAGAGACGACTACAGGAATAATTTCGGTCGGCAGACCACCCCACATGTCGGTCACCTCGTGAGCCAGGTCCAGATATTTTGATCGCTTATCTGTTTCGGCTTTCACGAGGTTCTCGTCATACGGGATGGTAATATCGACCAAAAATATCCTTGACTGTGCCCGGTCCATCAGCACAATATCAGGCTTATTCGCAAGAATAGTCCTGTCTGTGATGATGGCCCGGTCCCAGTAGAGTCTGGCGCGGTCATTTTCGAGCACGGCTTCCGGCAAGTACTTGTAATACGGCAATTTCCGGTCCACGAGACCGTATTTCAGAGCGAGCTCCTGGTGTAGAATTATATTATTATTATTATTATTATTATTATATTATTATTATTATTATTATTATTATTATTATTATTATTATTATTATTATTATTATATTATCTTCGAGAAATCGGGGAACAGAACATCCATAACCAAAAAACAACGAAATTATTATGTAATAACATCTACTTAAATTCACATAAGAACTTTCATAATAACAACTAAATTGGGTTCATAATAATAACAACAACATTTTATATTAATAATAACAACATTTTGTTTCCTCTCTCTTTTCTCTTTTTAAAATAAGTTACCACCACAGTAGGATTTTCTCCTGTATCGTAGAGGCAGTTTACAAACATAAATTGCACAAGGACAATTGTCTTTGTGCAATTTATGTTTGTAAACTGTCCAGACCCGGAACAACTATTTGTAGGCCATGCAAATATTTGTTCCGTGCGGGATTCGAAACCGCAGCCCCCAGCGCAGCCTCATTGCTAAGCCACTGCGACACGGAGCTTTCAATTGCGGGTTGAGTTTATGTTGTCATTCAAAAAAGAATCGCAATATGTAGGTACGCGATGAAGCCGTCGCTTTGCGTCACTCAGGAGTGCGTATGTGTGTGCGCACTAGCTTCTTACTGCTCAGCACAGCGTCTATCCCTTTCGCACGTGATGTCGGCTGAGATAGCATGCATTTTAACCCCGCCCACCATTAAGTTCGAGCTATCGACTAGATATCAAATGCTATGGAATTTATAGTATATTGGCACACAGAAACACGCGTCTCATATGTGGGCGTTTCAGGTTTTAAATTTTTTCCGTCGATAAATATCTCTAATGTACTACAGTTTTATAATGTATAAAAAACTAACTTTATCTTCTGTTTTAACAGTTTTTGAAGTCTTATTATACTTACTGTTACAAATAATGTAGAATTTTGATTGTAACTATTGAATTAATATTCGTAACACACAATATGAAAGAAACTGTAGTATAGAAAAACAAAAACTAAATATTTAAATTGTCATATAGGCCTGCTCCCTGAGGTATCGTGCCAAGAACGCTGGCTGCGTTTCCTCGCTAATACCTATACTTAGCCTTTGAGTGAGAAAAGAACCAGCGCTCTTATCACCAGCAGCAACGACCTGTCGTAGATACAGTTTCTTTAGGAACTTTACTACACGTGGACCTCACGGACCGATAGTCTCTGCAGCAAATGGCACAAATATGTAGTCACTTCTCAAAGACTCATATTTGCGCCATGTACTTAATTCCAATTCCAGGCCGCCAAAGTGTCAACACAAGTAGCATCCCACACTAGGGCTTTACCTCTACCTTTCCCAAGGGACCAAAGTCATATCGTCGGGTCTCTTGCCATCGTCTCTAAATATTCCGCAAGGCTCTAAAACCGAGGGAATATTTAAGGAGACAAGATATTCCCTCGCCTCGGTAGATTCTTTCAACAATTTTTTTCGCCACTTTCCTTTGATATTATGGTTATATCTACTCTCTCATGATTTTTATAGAATATTTTTTTAAAGCTGAACACATTTTTTCCATTACTGATGATTGACCATTTTATGCTAATAAGGTGGTAAAAAGAGAATTCGTTTCGTGGTCATCCGATTTTAACTAGGCTACGACTTTTGCAACGAAATGTTCCGGCATCATTCAGAAAATTAATAATAAGTTAAAGTTGGCTGTAAAAAAGCTACAACAGTAACCGTATTGCACCATAAGTGCTTTAAACTGTTTTTTACTGTAATTGTAATAGTACCTAGAAATAACAGTGCTAATGTTTGTTTGAAAAAGAATTTTACGGATAATTTTAATAAAAATAATTAGAATAAATAAGTTGTATAGGCTTAGCAGGCCGCTAGGAAGGGACAGGGGTCATGACCCCGAGCGGCAGAATTTAGGAGGCGGCATTTTGGGAATACAAAGCCAGCTCCCGACTGTCAGTAAAAACCTTGCTGAATACTTTATATTAAAACACTAGCGATCACCCCCGACTTCGCACGAGTGATTTAAGTATTTCGATAACAGCGCCACCTACCGGGCCTAATTGTGACTCGAATATACACAAAAAATTCATCAAAATCGGTCGGGCCATTTTAGAGTTTTTCGAGTAACGTTTAGTTAGACGAAAAACTAGAGTTTTTAGTCTAACGGACAGAAATTTATTTCAGAATTAACGAACACTAGGTTCATTATAGTTTAATTAAAAGTTAGTAATGATGAATCCAATATCGATACTTGAATTTGCCGTTATATTGGCATCTGGGCAATATTTGTTTGTCGATGCACCAATTCGGCTAAAACTCCTCGTTTAAAAAAAAGTGTAACGCCTGCTCTTACGTACCCTATTTTCTAGTTTGAAATTAGTTTGTTGCATCAATAAATAAAACAATTAGAAAAATATAACAACAACATCCAAACCTACTTGTAAAATCACCTGGCTACAGGGCTAATTGACTATATTTGAAAAACAATACAACTTACCATGTTACGCAGCCCTAATCTAGGCAATCTGCAGCGTTGCATCAGTTTACGAGAATCACGAGGCACCGCGTCAGCATAACATGTGTACTGTGTTATATTACCTGGTTCCGATATTTTACCGTGTGAATTCATTCTAGATTCAAACTTCGAATTAGAGTCACCTCTCTTAGTTGTAATAATTAATTGTAAGAATTATTGTAAATTAAATATATTTTAAATAAAGATTGCTTTTTTTTTGCAACCACTGGCTGGAGCCCACATAATTCCTACTCAAACAGTAATTAATAATATTGATATTTTCCAATGATGTATAAACTTATAGATACGCTGTCCGTACTCTAAAATGGCAAGATGAAATGAAGCCAATTGGCCACATCGCGCTTAGTCACGCACCAACCTGTCGCGTAACGCTACGTTTGTTTTTAATTTATTATATCGTGATTCGTGTGTGTAAACCTGTGCAAAACATAAAGAAAACATGCCGTCGTGTGTTTTCAGATGATGTACAAATTATACCCCAAAAGTTAAAGACAAAAATGTGTCATTTCATGCGTAAGTTTACAAAACTACCTATTTTCATTTCATTTTATTCGACGACGTTGTCTAACGGCGGCCGGTAGACATGTGTCAATCATGCATGATTCGTTCGTTTGAGCTGGTACACTTAGAAGTATTGATGGTTCATTCATTTGTTTTTGAATGTACCAGTACAACCAATCACAAACAATTGACGGTACCTTTTAACTCGCGATTTGTTTGAATTGTGAATGAGGTGAATGAGCCGCAAACCGACCGAATCCCGAATGATCTGAATAAAACCATTACTCCTAACGGAGAATATATACGAAAACTGCACAGTATCAGCAGTATTTATTATTTAAGGGTTTTTAATTATAATATTGTTACCTAAATTAAAAATCATTTTACGTTTTATTATATTTATTTCTTAAATCTATGAGTTAAAAATATCATTTCGTGGAGTTTACTAAAAATAACACTTCAAAAGATTTCATGATAAATGATTTATTTAATGACAATTTTCAACCATCTTATATAAATATAAGTTAGGTAAAAGTTTAATTTCGTAGCAAATAAATGTTATAATCCCTATTTTTAGACATGTAAAGTAAGATGAAATTGTGTATTGTTAGGAATGACATTTAAGAATAAACAAATTTATTAAATATTTAATATATATGATAACTTGAGCTTTTTGTGATTATGCCATCTAGCGTCGATTGTTCTTATCACCTTGAAAATTAAGTTTTAGTTCGATAAAATGACTTTATTACCTAAAGCATGTAGTAGATGGCGCTATTACAAATCTCAAATATAAAATTTTCGGTTCGCAATGGATCTCACAGACTCACTCAGAGTACTGGAGCTTGAAATGAACCATTTGAATGATCGATCCGAATGTACCAGTACGCGTGCCCAAATGTACTAGAATGATTCGGTCGCTAGAAGTGAGTGATTTACACATGTCTAGCGGCCGGCGCATGCAGCTAGTAGTCAAGCAACAGGCATCCCGCCGTACCTACGGTGTCATAAGTATTTTCTTTCTCTTTCTTCACGCGTATAAGTAGCTCTAGTATTTTCGCCGTTTTTAAGTGCCGCGATGTTCGTTCATGACGTGTCTATATATAATACGTCTATAATTCGTATTTTCATACTTATAAGGAGTAATTATATCATGAAACCGATTAAGTGCGTTGATGACTTAAACACCGAGAGTATCGCATCCATTCAATATTATATTTAAAGTAAAACTGAGTAACGTTAATAAGTACATAAACATGAAAACGAAAATATTGTTACGCGCTCCAGTCGACGATATACTAGCGCCATCTAGTGTCAGGAACGAGAGCGAGTAGAGCGTGTAAAGAATGACATCACAGATCTTTCGACCGACAGCGCCACCCGAAGAACTAAGTTTCTAGAAAATCTATACTCGAACTCTCGGTACCTTGCGCGTGTTTACTTGAACATTCCGGATATTTTGCTAATTTAAATAAATAGGTGGCGCAAGATGCGATCGGGACAGAGTTGAATTCAGCGACACAAGCGAAGCTTCGGAGCGGAATTAAGTGAATTAGTGTGTGTAATTATTAGTGTTTTTAACTTTAATTTGTGTAAAGTAAATTAAAGTGTTAATTTGGGTAATTCTATCGGCAATTTTTATTGTCACGAACCTCAAGCTCGTAACAATATGAAAAGGAAAATAAGATAGATGTAGTTATGTATCCTGGCATTCCCGGTATTGCAACGGAGACCATCACTGTTCAAGCGTAAGCGTGGGCGTAGATTTCTAAATTGCATCTGTTAGACGGTTGGCCCTTCGAATGCATATTGATAACTATTCTTTGGCTTAATGATCTAGAGTATGAATTAAGAAAGTCTTATTTAGGCTCCCACATGTATCGTACATGTAGTTTTATGTTATGATTCATCGCGTATTAGTTAATGAATGTATCGCATATTTTTAATCCTTAAAATCATTTTTAAAACTTCCTGGGGCAATTTCTAATCTTGACTCGGTTAACAATTACCCTTATTTATAAAAACTTAGAGTTTCATGCAAATTTCACAAATGCAATGATAAGGAGGGAACGATAATTAGGATATCCGACCATATTAAAACAATTTTTAATTGTGTGTACGCCGAATGAAGCATGCCAAATTTGTTTTTGTTTATTCAAATATATAAAATTATAGAATAATTGGCGGTATCTCCATTAGGAGGATATAATGATCTTTTGAGCACAAAATGACAAAATAATCGCACACTTTTCCAATACGGCACCAATGTATATATATATGTATATATATATATATATATATATATATATATATATATATATATATATATATATATATATATATATATATATATATATATATATACATATATGGTACGAGACATCTGGTATTGCGAAACGGCGATTGTCAATCTGCGTGCTAACCGTGACAATTATGCCAAATCTACCCTACACTGGGAGCCTAACTTGCAGTAGGTTTTTATAGACTGATGACGAAGAGGAAGAATCGATAATTCATTTCATTAAATTGTTTAAGTATTAATTACTTTGTGCAAGTAGATAATATGTTTTGACGCTCATAGTTATGACATGCATTTTGATGATAGATTATTTTCTAAGCATCATTTAATTACCATAAAAAACATCAATGTTCGATTTTTACGTAATATGCCTATTTTTTATGTCTCGAAAATCTTTATCTATATTTATAGGATTATTAAGAAAATATAAAAGTACGAAAGGTATCGAAAATGCGACAGAGGGGCAGGAGTTGGTAAAGTCAGCATTTGGCTAACAACAACTCCGACCTAACTAAACGGAATATTTGTCCCAGGTAAACATAGTTGTTGACAACTTCGAGCGTAGTGCTCTTAACAGCTACCGGCTCTTTAAAAATTTAAAAAGAAATTGGGGTTTTTTTATAATCTACCGTGACGAATCGGCCTTAAGAAACTGAAAACTTAAGAAACTGAAAACTTAAGAAACTGACAATTTAAGTTCAACAAGGCCCCTTCTGATGCCACAAACTGCTTTTGTTCGAATACTCCGTTACAAAGTTATAAGATGGTTACATGTTTACGTACAGACATACACGCACATACGTGCACACACGCGTGCGCACACAAAGACATACGGACGTTATCGCAAAAATAGCCAGATTCCAAGGACCTTAAGACGATCTTGTAACCAATTTGGGTTTAGAACAGGCAAACCCGCTGAAGCTGTTATTCACAACGTTTACCGATTTTGTTGTCACTAAGTTGGGATGCAAGAAAAAAGTATTAGTCGTCTTCCTTGATTTAGCCGCAGCGTTTGACGCAGTAATAGGCAATGAGGCCTATACCAAAAAAACTAGCAAAACTTGGCATTCGAGATCTTCAGCTTAGACTTTTCTTTTATTATTTGCGGAATAGAACTCATTGTATCAAGGTACAAGACTATGTAAATGATGAGTTGCTTGTTAGTTTTGGTAGTATACTAGGCAGTATACTACCAAACAGATCCTACACTCTTTTTACCTACATAAACGACTTATGCAAATTAAATCTTCCAAATGAACAAATAATTATCTTTGCTAATGACACAGCACTTCTCTTTGATGTGAAGTGGATTAAAAATCGTTGTGAGTTGGCTAAATAAAAACTTACTTACTTTAAATGTTAAAAAAAACAAATATTTAACTTTTTCCATCGGGGCACAAATAAGCCTCCACTGGATCACCTCCATTTAAAGATACACTCCTGATGTGCAGATAACTCTGTTTGTTGTCTTACCTATTCTCAGACTTCCTCAGACTCGATTATGGATTGTGGCCGCCCAAGTACTGAGACATCTGAGTACGTTAAATATCCTAGTGTTATAATAAATAACAACTTAACGTTTGAAAAACATAGCTATACTAACAGCCAGATTCAGGAAGTTGATTTACGAGTATGTATTTAAAAACTTTAGGGATGCTTCGGATACGAAAGTGAGCAATGCTGTTTATTTTGCCTTCGTTCTGTCTCTATTCGAATCTTCTGCTATACGGTATAATTTCATGAGTTGGTGCGACAAATATCCGTCTTATAGGATTGGAACGTACGCAAACACCCATTTTAAAAGTGGTGTTGTCGTTACCACTTTTACTTTATACTGCAGGACTATACAAAAGTTGCAAAGTACTTACTGTTAGGCAAATTTTTATTTGCAAACTATCCTATTAAACATTCTTCCATATAATATTTTGCTACCATATATTAACATGTATTCTCCAATCTCGAGAAGTGGTAGGATAGTTTGTAAAAGTCAAAAATTAATTTAATTTTTTCTCGTAGATTCTTTTGTTATCTTGGTAGTCTTCTTTAGAATATGATAAATAAGCCTATAACAATATAATCTATGAATTAATATTCTTTAAAAACTCATTTATATTAAAATTAACTAAAAAATATTAATGTAGAAGATACTATTGGTTTTATCACTGATGTCAGTATATAAACTATACAAAGTTTATAAAATGTTGATCTTCTGCCCACATCCCCCCCCCCCCCCCAACAAGCTTTCGGCTGACCTGAACTGCCTCCTGGCGGCTCAGGCCGAGCCTACTTAACACATCACGTAATCTGCCTTAGTTAGGCACACTAAACTTCTAAGCGGCTTTTCGCCGCTTGCGCCCTCTTTTCTGCCGTTTACGGCTTAAAGATCTCTCGTCAGATCGCTTTTACAGATTCATCGAGCTATTAAGTGCAACGATTCTGTCGACCTACTGCAGTCCCGAGGCACCCTGACCGCTGCTTTTTTAATGAGGCTCCTCGAGCTAGGGGGAGGGCTCGATGTGATTCTAGGACCCTCGGAAGAAGGTACGAAACTTGGCTTGAACCACTATCGAAATGTGGGTTTAGTTTTGCGCCCGAAGCAATAAGGGCAACCCTCCGGAAAGCGGGGGAGGAGGGCGGTGAATGCTCATAGCATACCACGCAGCCGGCTGCGTGGTTAAGTGGAGACTTTTACCCACTAAACAACGCCTTTAGAGGTAGGCTTACCGATCTGACAAGAGATCTTTAAGCCGTAAACGGACGCGACTCTCCTTGGCAGAAAGGAGGGCGCAAGCGGCGAAAAGCCGCTTAGAAGTTTAGTGTGCCTAACTAAGGCAGATTACGCGATGTGTTAAGTAGGCTCGGCCTGAGCCGCCAGGAGGCAGTTCAGGTCAGCCGAAAGCTTGTTGGGGGGGGGGGGGGGGGGGGAATGTTGGCAGAAGATCAACATTTTATAAACTTTTGTAGTTTATATACTGACATCAGTGATAAAACCAATAGTATCTTCTACATTAATATTTTTAGTTAATTTTAATATAAATGAGTTTTTAAAGAATATTAATTCATAGATTATATTGTTATAGGCTTATTTATCATATTCTAAAGAAGACTACCAAGATAACAAAAGAATCTACGAGAAAAAATTAAATTAATTTTTGACTTTTACAAACTATCCTACCACTTCTCGAGATTGGAGAATACATGTTAATATACGGTAGCAAAATATTATATGGAAGAATGTTTAATAGGATAGTTTGCAAATAAACATTTGCCTAACAGTAAGTACTTTGCAACTTTTGTATAGTCCTGCAGTATAAAATAAAAGTGGTAACGACAACACCACTTTTAAAATGGGTGTTTGCGTACGTTCCAATCCTATAAGACGGATATTTGTCGCACCAACTCATGAAATTATACCGTATAGCAGAAGATTCGAATAGAGACTGAACGAAGGCAAAATAAACAGCATTGCTCACTTTCGTATCCGAAGCATCCCTAAAGTTTTTAAATACATACTCGTAAATCAACTTCCTGAATCTGGCTGTTAGTATAGCTATGTTTTTCAAACGTTAAGTTGTTATTTATTATAACACTAAGATATTTAAGGCTACAGTCTTTTAAAGTTGACTCACATCGAATCATTAGCGCCACTTTGATTTCTTTTTTTACAGCAAATTATTGTTTCAGAGTAAAATATTTTGATAACACATAAATACCCAGATTATAAGTAATGGCTAAATTTTTTTTTGGTTCATCTATGTGGTCTATGTTAGATAAATCAAACGGTAAATAGAGCTCTCTCGCACCCAACGCAATTTCGAGCTTTGTTCGTGTACCATTATAAGGCAATCGATAATAAAAAGGCGAAATCTATTCAGCGCGTTAATAGCTAAACATCTTCATTTCCAAAATGCGCTGTTTCTTTTTTTCTAAATATCTTTCATTGTCTTAAATAAGAGGTCTCAATTTCGTTAAATTTCGCTGTTTTCGCCTCATAAAAAACTATTTGTTTCATAGCAATAGCTGAAAATATTTATGCTATAATTATTTTTTTCTCAAGGGCAGGTGTTTAATTAGACAAATATTAAAAAATAATAATTTAAACCACTTTATTTCAAAATTAATAATTATTTCGATCGACCTATAAAATATTGACTTTATAAACAATAATTGCGGGCAATATTCCTTAGTAGCCGCTGAGCGGCTGTAGCGTTCAGACGTCTTGTCTGTGCCAAATTTTTGCACTTCCTCTCGCTCTAACATTCCTCTTTCTCTCTCTTTCCCTAATCTTGGTTGCGCATTGTTACGAATTGAAAGTTTCTCTACTTTATTATTTTTTGCATATAATTCTTTAAGGGTTTATAAATCATTTTGTATTTGTTTTATAACTTTTAATTTCGATATGGACCATAAACGTAAAAAATATGCTTGTACCAGAAAACCTACCTACCTACCTACATATTATGTAAGTTCTTCAAGGAAATATAGAAGTATTATACATTTTTGGATTGCACATGATGTTTTGTTTACAAGCGACAGTAGCCTAATTGCAGGGAGCGGACCGCGAACTCAAAAAGGTCGTGGGTTCGAATCCACCATTCGACTACTGGCGTGAACCACTCGTAACACAAGCAATTTAAGCTTACCACGAGTGGTTAATGTCCTTTTTTTTTTAAAAAAAGTACATTATGTTTTTATAGAAATACTTTTTTAATTTAATTTTTAAGTGTCATAAGGAAAATTTCGTCTTTTTGATTTTCAACTAGAGATTTCCTTGTTACCGGTAGCTGCTGATGTCGAGTTAATGACATTTTTAGATACGAAAACTATTCAGTAATACACGTAGACTACAAGTAAACTATTAAGTAATATCCTCAGCATCCCGTAATTTATTGTACGCCCACTATGGCCAATTTTGGATATAATGTGGCGTCAAACTGCTTACGACGTCCAATATACGGACGTCAAATAGGAGACTTAGCGCAATGTTCGCAAATTGTCATGCTGATCACAGAAACGTCAAAATCTAAAAAAAATTGGACGTCATTTTTCTTCCTCTTTAGCTTCCTGAGCTAATTGATTCTCGCATGGAACGCTCGATGCCAATCAAAGACCCTCCATACATCATTCAAGCCATTGCGAATAAATTAAAAAAAAGCGCTAAGTCGTCCGTCGATGCTGCTGTACAAGAATAGTAATTCATGCATATAGGTAAATGCTATACAAAGTTACATTATACTTTAATGAGAAACTATAAATATGTGTGATAGTGGACTGTTTGTACTTATATAGAAATTATTTAGAGTTTTTTTTTAATCTATTTTAGTATTTAGAACTACTTGACGTACTTGACGGATTTTCGATAGTGTCATCGACTTATTACGAAACCCTCAGTGCACGACTCATTCTAGCACTTGCCAGATTCATTTGAATAATCAATAATACGAGTACATGTTATACAGGTTCTAGATGATTATCTTTTAGAAACCTTTTCAACAAAACAACAAAAATTATACAAACTTAAAATATATTTTTTTTGTGTAACGAATTTTGTAATAAAAGCATGGAACAAAAATAGATACGAGGTAGAAAATCTGTATGTGAAAATTTGTTAGCTAATTATCAATAATCCTGTATATTAGATAAATTGATACTGGAAAATCTTAGTAGAGCTACTTTCCACGCTACGGCCAGAAAGATAACTGCGGTGGCGGTACATGAAGTTGCGGGGCAGGGAGGGTGTAGATGTGTCACCAGAACGCAATTTTTCTGTTTTGCTCTGAAAGACTGGGCTCTTAACGTACTCAGATATCTTAGTACTTGGGCGGCCACAATCCATAATCGAGTCTGAGGAAGTCTGAGAATAGGTAAGACAACAAACAGAGTTATCTGCACAACAGGAGTGTATCTTTAGATGGAGGTAATCCAGTGGAGGCTTATTTGTGCCCCGATGGAAAAAGTTAAATATTTGTTTTTTTTTTTACATTTAAAGTAAGTAAGTTTTTATTTAGCCAACTCACAACGATTTTTAATCTGCTTCACATCAAAGAGAAGTGCTGTGTCATTAGCAAAGATAATTATTTGTTCATTTGGAAGATTTAATTTGCAAAAGTCGTTTATGTAGGTAAAAAGAGTGTAGGATCTGTTTGGTAGTATACTGCCTAGTATACTACCAAAACTCACAAGCAACTCATCATTTACATAGTCTTGTACCTTGATACAATGAGTTCTATTCCGCAAATAATAAAAGAAAAGTCTAAGCTGAAGATCTCGAATGCCAAGTTTTGCTAGTTTTTTTGGTATAGGCCTCATTGCCTATTACTGTGTCAAATGCTGTGGCTAAATCAAGGAAGACGACTAGTACTTTTTTCTTGCATCCCAACTTAGTGACAACAAAATCGGTAACGTTGTGAATAACAGCTTGAGCGGGTTTGCCTGTTCTAAACCCAAATTGGTTACAAGATCGTCTTAAGGTCCTTGGAATCTGGCTATTTTTGCGATAACGTCCGTATGTCTTTGTGTGCGCACGCGTGTGTGCACGTATGTGCGTGTATGTCTGTACGTAAACATGTAACCATCTTATAACTTTGTAACGGAGTATTTGAACAAAAGCAGTTTTAGGCATCAGAAGGGGCCTTGTTGAACTTAAATTGTCAGTTTTTTAAGTTTTCAGTTTCTTAAGTTTTCAGTTTCTTAAGTTTTCAGTTTCTTAAGGCCGATTCGTCACGGTAGATTATAAAAAAACCCCAATTTTTTTTTAAATTTTTTAAAGAGCCGGTAGCTGTTAAGAGCACTACGCTCGAAGTTGTCAACAAGTATGTTTACCTGGGACAAATATTCCGTTTAGGTAGGTCGGAGTTGTTGTTAGCCAAATGCTGACTTTACCAACTCCTGCCCCTCTGTCGCATTTTCGATACCTTTCGTACTTTTTCGTTTTCGTAATTATCCTATAAATATAGATAAAGATTTTCGAGACATAAAAAATAGGCATATTACGTAAAAATCGAACATTGATGTTAGTAGTTAGGTTGTACCAGTTCTGGCGCACTGAGTCAGAAGTGGTACAAGTACGACGTTCGTCGACTCACGATCCTAAAAAAAAAAAAAAAAAAAAGGGTTTTGGCATGCTCTGATCACGAATCTGCGGTCCATTTTTGCGTAGGATGCACGGTTCCGGAGATGTGCAGATCAATTAACTCTTATCTAATTGATATCCGCTGCGGGCCTCAACCGTCAGTCATTAGCGCTCCATTACTGTTATCTATTGTTCATTGAATACCGTCATTATCTATTACTCGTCAGCGTGTGCGTCGGATTATCAGTGCTATTATATTATACTCCTTTGTTCCTAACTGCAACGGTAATCTGAATCATCAATAAAATACATTACCTAATTTTGTTACAAATTTTATTTACGAAATACAAAATCTTATTACTTATTATCTATAAAATAGGAGCGAAACATCTCATCCACACTAAAATATCGTTGTACAATGAGTGTGTTCCCTGTAAATATACTCGTAAACCTATGCATTGAACATCCCTGAAACTTATAAACAATTTACATATACATTAAGCAATATTCGCCACAAACTGAAGTTCACTCATTCTGAATCCTATTAACATTCCAGTTCCATCTTTTACAATTTCTTTTTAAAAACTCTAGATGATATCGTACAGGTGTCCGGCCATATGAATCAAAATATTGACCGACGTCATTCGTATCAATATACAAAGCTACCCAATGTGACCCTGGTTTATCATCTGTACCCAAATTGCATATTACCTAGTCAGGTCATAAATTCTATTACATGTTTAATATAAAATAAATGAAACAAGTTTATTCATTATGTAACCATTTATATACCAAAATGAACTTAACAAAACATAGATTCTTATGACAATATAGTTTATTCAAAATGACCTCCGTGATTTTGAATACAGGCCTTCAATCTGCGCGGCCAGTCGTCTATCGCAGCACGAACGAGGTCCATGTCAATATCGGCAGCTGCCTTAATCAAGGATGTCTTGAGTGACTCCAAATTGGGATGAGGCTTTGAGCACGCCTTTTCCTCCAAGTGTTGCCATATCTTGTAATCTAACGGATTCAAATCTGGACTGGAGGAGGGCCAGTCTTTGTGTCGGATGAAGTCGATTTCACGCGCCGCCAGCCAATCTTGTGTGCTCTTCGCTCTATGAGCTGACGCCGAATCTTGTTGGAATACCCAGTGTCTGTTATTGAACATGGTATGAGAAACAGGTTACACAAGGTTCGTCAGGACTGTATTTTGATACACAACTACATTCGTTTTTAACCTTTC
The DNA here is from genome assembly GCA_036936625.1 of Parnassius smintheus behrii. Classification (NCBI taxonomy): domain Eukaryota; kingdom Metazoa; phylum Arthropoda; class Insecta; order Lepidoptera; family Papilionidae; genus Parnassius; species Parnassius smintheus. Next base: position 14,391,497 of record JAUPFT010000020.1, on the reverse strand, counting down.
TCACAAAAATGTACCTCTGTTAAGCCCCAGTAAGAAACTCCCAACCATACCATGAGCGAGGATGGAAAATGACCCCGTTGGACACGCGGAATACGGTTGCTCGCTTCTTCGCTACTGTGTGCGTACACCTTATCATTTTGTTTGTTGTAGCTCTCTTCTACGGTAAAAATTTTTTCATCCGAAAAAAGAATTTCCCGATATTTTTTTCCCGCGTACCGCTTCAACAAAGCGCGACATCTCTTCAGTCTCAGGTCCATTAGACGAGCATTCAAACGATGTCCTGTTTTTCTTCGATATGCCCGAAGCCCTAAGTCTTCATTTTTTTTTATAGAAGAAGGGGCAAACGAGCATGCGGCTCACCTGATGTTAAGTGACTACCGCCGCCCATGAACAACCGCAACACCAGGAGAATTGCGGGTGCGTTGCCGGCCCTTTAGAAAGGAGTAAGCTCTTTTCTTGAAGGTCCCCAGGTCGTATCGGTCCGGAAAAATCGCCGGTGGTAAACTATTCCACAGAGAGGTTGTACGTGGAAAAAAACTCCTTGTGAAACGTACAGTGGTGGACCTCCAAGCATTCAGATGGTGTGGATGGTATCGGGACGTTTGCCGTGTAGTGCGTTCACGAAATTTGGCGGCTGGGATTAATCCGAACAATTCCTCAGAGCACTCCCCGTGATAGATGCGATAAAATACGCAAAGAGATGCAACATCTCTTCGCAGCGCCAGTGAATCGAGCCGATCGGAAAGCACTCGGTCGTCGACGATTCGAGCCGCTCTGCACTGGATGCGGTCAAGTGGAAGGAGCTGGTACTGGGGAGCTCCAGCCCAGAGATGGGAATAGTATTCCATGTGCGGCCAAACCTGCGCCTTGTAAAGTTGCAGGTGGTGTGCCGGCATGAAATACTGTTCCGCTCTGCTGAGCACGCCAAGCTTTTTAGAGGCCAATTTGGCCTTCCCTTCCAAGTGACCACGAAACTGCACGTCACTCGATATGTCGACGCCGAGGATTCCGATACTGGCTGAGGCAACAAGGGGAATGCCTTGAAACTGAGGGGATACGACAAAGGGGTTCTTTTTAGCGGTTAACGCGCAAACTTGTGTCTTCTGGGGGTTAAACGGGACTAGATTTAGTCGCCCCCAATCCGAGACTCTGTCCAGCAGAGACTCGACTTCAGACACAAGTTTGTCCCGGCACTCGGAGACGTTTTCCCGAGAAATATTGGCTCGGCCGGTGTAAAGAGCATCACCAGTGCTGTCATCTGCATAGCAATGAATGTCATGCATTTAACACCCTTTTCACCGTGGTTCTGCTTAACCCCATCTGAAGGGCCAACAGTTTCTGCTTACGTTTGGGATTTCTTTGAATTCGCGCCTTCACAGCTTTTATCACTGCTGGAGTCCTAACAGACCGAGGGCGACCACTTCTTGACTTGACATCTACACTAGAGTCTTCATTGTATCGTTTGATGGTACGATAAACGAATCTTTTGGTTATATTCAAATTTTTCAGTATGTCAAAAATTTGAATTGGCGCGGAACCGCAACGATGCAACGCAATAACTGCAACACGGTCTTCTTTAAACGTCCACTCCATATTAAAAAATTAGTAAAATTCTAAAAAAGTATACAGTTTTATTTTCATGAACAATTCGAAATTCGAATTCAATGAACTTTTTTGTGGCCAGCATTCTAAAAGAAAAGTTTTTACTGTGTGACAATACTTATGACCTGACTAGGTATATACGTTGGTACGTGTGTGTACATGGGCAGTCTATTAGCAACATAAACATTATTTTCTAGACTGGGGTGAATCTTTTTCAGATGTTGTTGTACATCTAGTGTATCCATGATATTACTGCTATTAGTAGATTATTACAGTACAATCTACTCAATGACTAACATAGGAATGATCAATTATAGTGATTTCTAAATATTAAATTGCATTATTTTGTATTATTTTTGTACGTATTTGAGTCATCGATACACTGAACAAGACGACACGAAGTAATGATGAGATAAACAACAGAATGTTAGATAAGCTTGCTGACGCATAAAGTTATTATCAATTCCACTGTAGAAATTCTTTAGATTAGAATTATTACTTACTGGTACTATATAAGACCAAGCAACTGCAGTCATGGAGTTAGTGTATGGTCGTTTAACCGCAGTGGATCTATCAATACTATATTTGTGTTACTTCAAGGCATTAAAGGCCATAGATGTAAGTGTTTATTCTATTACCAAACTTACTTTTCTTTCTGTTATTTTCTTACGTGTGTATGATTTAGTGTTAACAAATTATATTTAAATATTGTGTGTGTATATGATTAAGCCGTGGTAGCTCAGATGGTTAGCGCAAGCTGTAAATTTTACAGTACGCGACGCGGGTTCGATCCCCGCCAACACCAATTAAATTTTTAATTGCAATTTTAAGTGCTGATTTACCACGTGCTCGGCGGTGAAGAAAAACATCGTGAGGAAACCTGCATGTCTGAGAAAATTTCGAAGGCATGTGAGGTTCGCCAACACGCATTGAGACCGCGCCGCGGACATTTCCTAGCCATAAATACAAAGACAATAGCAGAAAGTAAAAAGTTAAAAAATACTTTTTTAACAATGACAGTAATTAGTGATCATTAGTGAATGTGATTCTGTTTACTTAAATTACAGGAAGACAAGAGCAGAAGGAAGAAATGGGATGATGGGAAGTAATGAAGAATGAATTTTTATGTGAAGTTTGTAGGAACAAACATATTTTAGTCACATGTAAATACTTTTAACATTTTGGTTCAAAATGACACAAAATCTAAAAAATATTAGATACATAATCGACATGGACGGATTTTACATTACATATCCTCATAAACATTTTCAATGTAGAGAAATGGCTATTCTAGACGTAAAACTATCCAATAAAAATGATGCGTTTATCGATCATTATTTGTTTCGGCCAAGTTATCCTTTCAATTATTTGTCGCCAAAAGACAAAAAAACTGTTCGTTATTGTGAAACACACGTGCACGGCATTCCATATTTTGATGTGACCGAAGAATTAAAATGTGCCTACAAACAAGAGAACATCATTCGCATATTAAATTGGTATATTAGAAATTTGTGCAAAGACGAAGTGATCGCATACAAAGGTGGTTCAACAGAAAAACAATTTTTAAAAATGTTGACGACGAATGATAGAATTTTTAATATTGAAGAATACAAATGTCCAAAATACAATGATTTGGTAAATGTCATAAATTTAAACAAACGTTATGTGTGTAATAATCATATATTTGCAAAATATAATCACAAAATTTTACATTGTTCTTGTGACTAAGTGTGGTTTTTTTTACAAGTGGTTATTGCTTGAAAATAAAATTTTAAATCAATCATAAATTTTATTTGATTTCCCAAAAACATTAGTTATAGTATACTATATAATACAAAATTGGTTCAACAGAAAAACAATTTTTAAAAATGTTGACGACGAATGATAGAATTTTTAATATTGAAGAATACAAATGTCCAAAATACAATGATTTGGTAAATGTCATAAATTTAAACAAACGTTATGTGTGTAATAATCATATATTTGCAAAAAATAATCACAAAATTTTACATTGTTCTTGTGACGAAGTGTGGGTTTTTTACAAGTGGTTATTGCTTGAAAATAAAATTTTAAATTAATCATAAATTTTGTTTGATTTCCCAAAAACATTAGTTATAGTATACTATATAATACAAAATTGGTTCAACAGAAAAACAATTTTTAAAAATGTTGACGACGAATGATAGAATTTTTAATATTGAAGAATACAAATTTCCAAAATACAATGATTTGGTAAATGTCATAAATTTAAACAAACGTTATGTGTGTAATAATCATATATTTGCAAAAAATAATCACAAAATTTTACATTGTTCTTGTGACGAAGTGTGGGTTTTTTACAAGTGGTTATTGCTTGAGAATAAAATTTTAAATTAATCATAAATTTTGTTTGATTTCCCAAAAACATTAGTTATAGTATACTATATAATACAAAATTGGTTCAACAGAAAAACAACTTTTAAAAATGTTGACGACGAATGAAAGAATTTTTAATATTGAAGAATACAAATGTCCAAAATACAATGATTTGGTAAATGTCATAAATTAAAACAAACGTTATGTGTGTAATCATATATTTGCAAAAAATAATCACAAAATTTTACATTGTTCTTGTGACGAAGTGTGGGTTTTTTACAAGTGGTTATTGCTTGAGAATAAAATTTTAAATAAATCATAAATTTTCTTTGATTTCCCAAAAACATTAGTTATAGTGTACTATATAATACAAAATTGGTTCAACAGAAAAACAATTTTTAAAATTGTTGACGACGAATGATAGAATTTTTAATATTGAAGAATACAAATGTCCAAAATACAATGATTTGGTAAATGTCAAAAATTTAAACAATCTTTATCTGTGTAATAATCATATATTTGCAAAAAATAAACACAAAATTTTACATTGTTCTTGTGACGAAGTGTGGGTTTTTTACAAGTGGTTATTGCTTGAAAATAAAATTTTAAATTAATCATAAATTTTGTTTGATTTCCCAAAAACATTGTTATAGTATACTATATAACACAAAATTGGTTCAACAGAAAAACAATTTTTAAAAATGTTGACGACGAATGTTAGAATTTTTAATATTGAAGAATACAAATGTCCAAAATACAATGATTTGGTAAATGTCATAAATTTAATCAAACGTTATGTGTGTGTATGAGTATGATATGCTGATGTAAATATACTATTATTAAAAGATGATTATTTGTTGAGTTTTACCATCAAACATATTAAGATTTGGAATTCCTTGATGATAGTTTACATTTTGTAAATTATATAAAGGTTGCATTTCATCAAAGCACCATGTGATCTGATTAAAATCACAATTACATATTTCTGTAACTGATTTTATGAAATTTGTAAAGAAATTTGAATTCCCACATCCACTTGCTCCTGCCACAATAGCAGTAAACGGATGTATAAAGTGAAACATTACACACGTCTAAAGTTCTAAGGTGTAAAATAAAAAATGAAAGTGTTGGTGTAAACAATTCAAAAAATATTTATGATTAATTTAAAATTTTCTTTTCAAGCAATAACCACTTGTAAAAAACCCACACTTCGTCACAAGAACAATGTAAAATTTTGTGATTATTTTTTGCAAATATATGATTATTACACACATAACGTTTGTTTAAATTTATGACATTTACCAAATCATTGTATTTTGGACATTTGTATTCTTCAATATTAAAAATTCTATCATTCGTCGTCAACATTTTTAAAAATTGTTTTTCTGTTGAACCAATTTTGTATTATATAGTATACTATAACTAATGTTTTTGGGAAATCAAATAAAATTTATGATTGATTTAAAATTTTATTTTCAAGCAATAACCACTTGTAAAAAAAACCACACTTAGTCACAAGAACAATGTAAAATTTTGTGATTATATTTTGCAAATATATGATTATTACACACATAACGTTTGTTTAAATTTATGACATTTACCAAATCATTGTATTTTGGACATTTGTATTCTTCAATATTAAAAATTCTATCATTCGTCGTCAACATTTTTAAAAATTGTTTTTCTGTTGAACCACCTTTGTATGCGATCACTTCGTCTTTGCACAAATTTCTAATATACCAATTTAATATGCGAATGATGTTCTCTTGTTTGTAGGCACATTTTAATTCTTCGGTCACATCAAAATATGGAATGCCGTGCACGTGTGTTTCACAATAACGAACAGTTTTTTTGTCTTTTGGCGACAAATAATTGAAAGGATAACTTGGCCGAAACGAATAATGATCGATAAACGCATCATTTTTATTGGATAGTTTTACGTCTAGAATAGCTGTTTCTCTACATTGAAAATGTTTATGAGGATATGTAATGTAAAATCCGTCCATGTCGATTATGTATCTAATATTTTTTAGATTTTGTGTCATTTTGAACCAAAATGTTAAAAGTATTTACATGTGACTAAAATATGTTTGTTCCTACAAACTTCACATAAAAATTCATTCTTCATTACTTCCCATCATCCCATTTCTTCCTTCTGCTCTTGTCTTCCTGTAATTTAAGTAAACAGAATCACATTCACTAATGATCACTAATTACTGTCATTGTTAAAAAAGTATTTTTTAACTTTTTACTTTCTGCTATTGTCTTTGTATTTATGGCTAGGAAATGTCCGCGGCGCGGTCTCAATGCGTGTTGGCGAACCTCACATGCCTTCGAAATTTTCTCAGACATGCAGGTTTTCTCACGATGTTTTTCTTCACCACCGAGCACGTGGTAAATCAGCACTTAAAATTGCAATTAACAATTTAAGTGGTGTCGGCGAGGATCGAACCCGCGTCGTGTACTGTAAAATTTACAGCTTGCGCTAACCATCTGAGCTACCACGGCTTTATCATATACACACACAATATTTAAATATAATTTGTTAACACTAAATCATACACACGTAAGAAAATATCAGAAAGAAAAGTAAGTTTGGTAATAGAATAAACACTTACATCTATGGCCTTTGATGCCTTGAAGTAACACAAATATAGTATTGATAGATCCACTGCGGTTAAACGACCATACACTAACTCCATGACTGCAGTTGCTTGGTCTTATATAGTACCAGTAAGTAATAATTCTAATCTAAAGAATTTCTACAGTGGAATTGATAATAATTTTATGCGTCAGCAAGCTTATCTAACATTCTGTTGTTTATCTCATCATTACTTCGTGTCGTCTTGTTCAGTGTATCGATGACTCAAATACGTACAAAAATAATACAAAATAATGCAATTTAATATTTAGAAATCACTATAATTGATCATTCCTATGTTAGTCATTGAGTAGATTGTACTGTAATAATCTACTAATAGCAGTAATATCATGGATACACTAGATGTACAACAACATCTGAAAAAGATTCACCCCAGTCTAGAAAATAATGTTTATGTTGCTAATAGACTGCCCATGTACACACACGTACCAACGTATATACCTAGTCAGGTCATAAGTATTGTCACACAGTAAAAACTTTTCTTTTAGAATGCTTGCCACAAAAAAGTTCATTGAATTCGAATTTCGAATTGTTCATGAAAATAAAACTGTATACTTTTTTAGAATTTTACTAATTTTTTAATATGGAGTGGACGTTTAAAGAAGACCGTGTTGCAGTTATTGCGTTGCATCGTTGCGGTTCCGCGCCAATTCAAATTTTTGACATACTGAAAAATTTGAATATAACCAAAAGATTCGTTTATCGTACCATCAAACGATACAATGAAGACTCTAGTGTAGATGTCAAGTCAAGAAGTGGTCGCCCTCGGTCTGTTAGGACTCCAGCAGTGATAAAAGCTGTGAAGGCGCGAATTCAAAGAAATCCCAAACGTAAGCAGAAACTGTTGGCCCTTCAGATGGGGTTAAGCAGAACCACGGTGAAAAGGGTGTTAAATGCATGACATTCATTGCTATGCAGATGACAGCACTGGTGATGCTCTTTACACCGGCCGAGCCAATATTTCTCGGGAAAACGTCTCCGAGTGCCGGGACAAACTTGTGTCTGAAGTCGAGTCTCTGCTGGACAGTCTCGGATTGGGGGCGACTAAATCTAGTCCCGTTTAACCCCCAGAAGACACAAGTTTGCGCGTTAACCGCTAAAAAGAACCCCTTTGTCGTATCCCCTCAGTTTCAAGGCACTCCCCTTGTTGCCTCAGCCAGTATCGGAATCCTCGGCGTCGACATATCGAGTGACGTGCAGTTTCGTGGTCACTTGGAAGGGAAGGCCAAATTGGCCCCTAAAAAGCTTGGCGTGCTCAGCAGAGCGGAACAGTATTTCATGCCGGCACACCACCTGCAACTTTACAAGGCGCAGGTTTGGCCGCACATGGAATACTGTTCCCATCTCTGGGCTGGGGCTCCCCAGTACCAGCTCCTTCCACTTGACCGCATCCAGCGCAGAGCGGCTCGAATCGTCGACGACCGAGTGCTTTCCGATCGGCTCGATTCACTGGCGCTGCGAAGAGATGTTGCATCTCTTTGCGTATTTTATCGCATCTATCACGGGGAGTGCTCTGAGGAATTGTTCGGATTAATCCCAGCCGCCAAATTTCGTGAACGCACTACACGGCAAACGTCCCGATACCATCCACACCATCTGAATGCTTGGAGGTCCACCACTGTACGTTTCACAAGGAGTTTTTTTCCACGTACAACCTCTCTGTGGAATAGTTTACCACCGGCGATTTTTCCGGACCGATACGACCTGGGGACCTTCAAGAAAAGAGCTTACTCCTTTCTAAAGGGCCGGCAACGCACCCGCAATTCTCCTGGTGTTGCGGTTGATCATGGGCGGCGGTAGTCACTTAACATCAGGTGAGCCGCATGCTCGTTTGCCCCTTCTTCTATAAAAAAAAATGAAGACTTAGGGCTTCGGGCATATCGAAGAAAAACAGGACATCGTTTGAATGCTCGTCTAATGGACCTGAGACTGAAGAGATGTCGCGCTTTGTTGAAGCGGTACGCGGGAAAAAAATATCGGGAAATTCTTTTTTCGGATGAAAAAATTTTTACCGTAGAAGAGAGCTACAACAAACAAAATGATAAGGTGTACGCACACAGTAGCGAAGAAGCGAGCAACCGTATTCCGCGTGTCCAACGGGGTCATTTTCCATCCTCGCTCATGGTATGGTTGGGAGTTTCTTATTGGGGCTTAACAGAGGTACATTTTTGTGAGAAAGGTTAAAAACGAATGTAGTTGTGTATCAAAATACAGTCCTGACGAACCTTGTGTAACCTGTTTCTCATACCATGTTCAATAACAGACACTGGGTATTCCAACAAGATTCGGCGTCAGCTCATAGAGCGAAGAGCACACAAGATTGGCTGGCGGCGCGTGAAATCGACTTCATCCGACACAAAGACTGGCCCTCCTCCAGTCCAGATTTGAATCCGTTAGATTACAAGATATGGCAACACTTGGAGGAAAAGGCGTGCTCAAAGCCTCATCCCAATTTGGAGTCACTCAAGACATCCTTGATTAAGGCAGCTGCCGATATTGACATGGACCTCGTTCGTGCTGCGATAGACGACTGGCCGCGCAGATTGAAGGCCTGTATTCAAAATCACGGAGGTCATTTTGAATAAACTATAGTGTCATAAGAATCTATGTTTTGTTAAGTTCATTTTGGTATATAAATGGTTACATAATGAATAAACTTGTTTCATTTATTTTATATTAAACATGTAATAGAATTTATGACCTGACTATAGTCGTATTTTTAATTAGACGAAGTCAACTGACGTTTACTGTGTTGTCAGTTTTTGATGAAATAAAAATAGTGTTGTGACAAAGTGAATGATTGAAAAATTCCTGAATTAATGAAATTGCCTCGATTGTCTAGTGAATAGTTAGTGTGCTGAACTGCCGATATCGGGTACGGGGTTCGAATTTTAGTCGTGCTTTTTACATACCAACGAGTTTTCGACGACTATGTTCCTATAATATCTACCTATACTGAATACAGAGTGTTTTAAACATTAAGGAAAATATTGCGAGGAAACTTGTAAGACTGTCCTATTTTCAATACATCATGTAGTTGAAACTATAGATGTATAAAATATAACAATTATAGGTGGGTAATCAGAATAAAAAAAATCGCTTATTACATAATTTGTTTTTATTCATTATCAGATAAAAAATCATCACTATCGCTTTCGGTGACATTAATTAAAAATCTGTCAGTAACATTGTCAATCATGTGGTCGAGACCATACATTTTGTCTTCTTTTTTAATTATATGAGACACGCAGCTATTCCATTTTTCAGGTGTGATATGTTGAAGTCCTTTTTCAAAAAGTTTTTTTACTTCTGTCATTTTGAAGGTTTTGTTATTTCTTGCAACATATCCTTTAGCCTGCGCCCATACCAACTCAATGGGATTGAGCTCACAGTGGTATGGGGGCAGACGTAAAACAATTATCCCATGCTGCGCTGCCATCTCGTCCACAACATACTTATCGCAATGTTCTTGCTTGTGCTGCCGTACGATGTCTATAAGAGTAGCTTTAACCATTGTTGCTTCGAATGAAATATTTTTGCTCGTTAGCCACTCTAGTATTCTAGGTTTAGTCCAAGACATTTTAGGCAGCGATTCTAGTTTCCTGGAGTGGTAGGGGGCATTATCCATCACTACTACGGAATTTGGTTTTAGTTTTGGCAAGACACCCCAAAACCACTTCTCAAAGGAATCGGCATTCATCTCTTGATGATAATCTTCTTTTTTTTTTTGGCTTCAAATATTAATAAGCTGTCTTCTACGGATCCTTCTTCCCCGCCTATATGGCCGATAATTAATCGTTTGCCCTTTCCTGAAGGCTGTTTTAAGCCAGTGGTCAAGCCATCTAGGAAGGCCTGGCGGGACGATAACACTGTCTGGTCAATCCATGCCTTCTTCGGTGCATGACCTTCAAGATAGTGAAAAATATCAATTAATTATTTGAAAGTACAATTTAATGTAAAGAAAACAGAAAATTTTAATTACCTTCGTTGATCCAGGTTTCATCTTGGTAATAAATATACCTTCCTTCCCTTCGATACTCTTTAATTTTTCGAAGGTATCGCTGGCGCCATAGAATAATGTCCTGTCTGTCAATTAAAATGCTGTGTCTTGATTTTGTGACATATTTGAAATTTAAATGTTTCATAACATTTCTTAATGTACTCCAAGAAAAATTGGGTAAGTCTGGGTCTTCATTGACAACCTTAAGAATCTGTAAAGTAATAAAATATGTTTTGAGTAAGGAAGTCTACGCAATCTAATACTTTGGTTTTACAAAGAACATTATGGTGGACACAGAATATAATGCAGTAGAAGGAATAAAGTTTAAGTTACCTTTATAATGGTGGGTGACTCATTTGCATAAAAAAAATTATGTACTTTTCGCCTTATAGCGGCAAAAGTAAAATCGTCTAATTTATCTTTGAAACTGTGTTTCGGTCCACGTTTCTCGGGAGACTTAAATTGTTCATTTTCTTTGCATTCTTTTAACACACTGTAAACTGAGGTCACACCAATTCCCAAAATGTCAGCTGTTTTCGAAACACATTCTTTTTTTTCGGGGGCCTCAATAGGTAATAGTGAAGCAGCTTTTTCCTCAAATACGTGTTTGTAGACGTTTTGTATCATAAGTTTTTCGGTAACGCTTAAAGCAATCCGTGGTCTCTTCTTTCTTGGAGACAAGCTTTGGCTTGACGTGCTTGGTTGAGGATCCATATCGTTTGTACGAAACAATATAGCAACAAATAAACACAACAATTACCACAAACACAACCTAACGAAAAACTTAACAAAAACAATAACTAAACAGCGTGAGCGCAGAAAAAACATTCGTGCTATCAGACCAGAGGTTAGAAGCCGAATAACAAACAAAATGGCGACCGACGCGCGCGGCGTTGATCGGTGTTGGCACTAGTCGCCGCGCCGCGCTTTGTAATAAAACCTCAAAAAACTGATTGTAGTTACATACTACTAGTAACTTATACCAGAGCACTTTTATACAATTTTATTGTAAAATAGAAATAATATTCTTTTATAGTTTGAAATGATTAACTATTCACACTCATTGTTCATTCATCTGATTGAACGAGAACTGAACGCATCACTATTACTTTAAATATGGCAACATTATTTTACAAAGTGACATTAGCTACTGTCAGTTGGCTTCGTCTAACTAAAAATACGACTATAGGTAATATGCAATTTGGGTACAGATGATAAACCAGGGTCACATTGGGTAGCTTTGTATATTGATACGAATGACGTCGGTCAATATTTTGATTCATATGGACGGACACCTGTACGATATCATCTAGAGTTTTTAAAAAGAAATTGTAAAAGATGGAACTGGAATGTTGATAGGATTCAGAATGAGTGAACTTCAGTTTGTGGCGAATATTGCTTAATGTATTTGCTATATAAGTTTCAGGGATGTTCAATGCATAGGTTTACGAGTATTTTTACAGGGAACACATTCATTGTACAACGATATTTTAGTGTGGATGAGATGTTTCGCTCCTATTTTATAGATAATAAGTAATAAGATTTTGTATTTCGTAAATAAAATTTGTAACAAAATTAGGTAATGTATTTTATTGATGATTCAGATTACCGTTGCAGTTAGGAACAAAGGAGTATAATATAATAGCACTGATAATCCGACGCACACGCTGACGAGTAATAGATAATGACGGTATTCAATGAACAATAGATAACAGTAATGGAGCGCTAATGACTGACGGTTGAGGCCCGCAGCGGATATCAATTAGATAAGAGTTAATTAATCTGCACATCTCCGGAACCGTGCATCCTACGCAAAAATGGACCGCAGATTCGTGATCAGAGCATGCCAAAACCCTTTTTTTTTTTTTTTTAGGATCGTGAGTCGACGAACGTCGTACTTGTACCACTTCTGACTCAGTGCGCCAGAACTGGTACACCCTAACTACTGATGTTTTTTATGGTAATTAAATGATGCCTAGAAAATATTCTACAATCAAAATACATGTCATAACTAATAGCGTCAAAACATATTATCTACTTGCACAAAGTAACTAATACTTAAACAATTTAAACATTAGAAAGTTAATAAGGTCAATGGAAACCACTCCAGTGCTTGACAATAAGTCTTTCAATGGACTGGTTTCAGTATGCGTACCTACCTACTATACTCTGTGCCTATATAAATAAAAATAACTTACTATTCATATTAACCGCCGAAGCCAACCTGTTAACAAAGAAACGTTTGCGGATGTTGCTCGAAAATCTTCGCAACCCTCATGTGGTCGAAAAGAAAAGAATGTGGATGTAAAATCAGTTCCTGTGGTGACCCAAACCAAGAGAGAGAATGAGATGTTGAGAAGAGACGTCGGTCGAGACCCGTCTGTAACCAGCGTGGGACCACCAAAATAAACGCAAGTACAACTCTGCGTATTGTGGAGCCCACCATACAGCTCTACATCTCCCGTTTGGACAAAAGTACGTCGGGAGAAGACGTCCTGCGTTTCGTGGAAGAACGAAGCCGATGCTGCATCCGATCTCTTTACATTTGCAGCGTCTGGAGTCTAAGAGGTCCACGAACTTCAAATCCTATGTACTCCAGGTTCCTGCAAAATACAAAGAGACATTCATTGCTCCCGATTTCTGGCCCTCTGGGGTCTGGGGTAGTGTTTCGCCGATATAGGGACGCGCCAAAGAAGAAAGTTCCCTAAATAGTGTTATATTTATATTTTATATATATTTTTAGGTTAAGGTATATATTGCTATGGGCCAGTGCTCTTAATTTTTAAGTCCTTGATGCCTGAAATAAAGGTATTGTATTGTAGTGTATTAAATAAAACAAGTAAGGTTGTAAAAAAGGTAGGTGTGTGTTGTACTTTTTAAATTACATCGCAGATTTTTTGCATCAAAAAATTGCGACAGTTACGAATAGTGAACAAAAAGCAAAACCACATCTTATTACACTTAAATTACGTAGTTGAATGTAATTAGATTTTGTGTTTTTGCTATAAACAATGGTAAATCCGGTTTGTGGCATTTATAAAATGAATTTATCTAAAGATTTTTTGTTTTTAATGACGAGTACCTCGACAGGTAAGCATTTTAATTAACAGTCAAATCCGCCGTCTTCTCATAAAACTTAGAATTTACTTAATAATTTACGATAGACCAATGATATCGTATTACCGTAAAATAACTCTCACGCCTATCACCCACAGGAGTAGGCATAGACTATGGACTTCCATTTGGCTATTAACATGATGCTGACAGATGTATCTTGCTTCTTTCACATCTATTTATCTAGGCTTATATGTTTGTCGGTTAAGGGTATACTTAACTTGCTTTTTTTTAATAGATATGTCCAATTTGGTCCCTAAACTTAACCTTACATTACCTTGCCGATTCTCCTACATTAATTTGATTTGTCACCCTTTCCAAACCCTTTCCTCATTTATTCATTTTACGTTTCCGAACCACCGAAAAATTCTTTTCTTAGTTCTATCATATTTCTAATATCATATTAATTTTAAAATATTAATATTTTTTTAATCTATGTCAGTATCAACATTCACATGGATCCTTTAGTTGAGTTTCACTATTTACAAAAACTAGTTCTAGACTTTAGAACACTTTTAAATTTACTAAGCCTGTTTGTATGTCTGTTTATTGTTATGCACGTTGATTATTTTTACTGACTGCCAATAAAGCTATAAAGCCTTTTTATATAAATATTTTATTTTTATAAATATTAAAATATCTTGACGCGCTAGAGCCATGCTGTCACAGAACACAAGAGTAAAATAGAAGCTCAATGCGGTTGTGTTTATTTTTGTGAGTGTAGAGAACAGGATACACTTTTTACTTGAAACGAGGCATTCCATCTTAGTCCTCAGGGATGGCAACGCATCTGCAATTTGATTCTTAATCAAGGCTAGCTTGCTACATATCTATTTATCTATGGCTAGGTTTATATGTCTATGGGCCACAGCATCCACTTACCATCAGATGGACTGTGTGCTGTCTACTCGTATCATATCAATGCAGCAGTGATGTTTACTTTGGCCGATTTGCAGTTTTTAAATTTTAAATGTCAAAATATTGAAATAATTACTGGCATTTTTTTAAACTGGTAAGACCAAGTAGTGGCTGACGGTGTAAGTATATCTACTACCCCATAATATAGTCCCGTGTGTAGTCCTACGTCGGCGACAGAGGAAAATGAATCAATAAGTGGCAGCTTCTTCTTCATAACAATTAAAAATAATAAAAAACTGTGAACCAGCTTGCCAATCGAGGCAACTATGGAAATTATCCCCCCTATGAAGCAATCTATGGGGCAGGCCCTTGTTCAGCAGCAGACTTTTGATAAGCTTTAAAGGTAACATTGTGTGGGTAATGGTAAATGCTACGCATTCGTGTTCTAAGAGATTTTTTTAAACGTTTAAATGAGCATGCAACGAGGATGCTGCCGCATTTTCAACCATTATGGAAATACATATACTAATTTTGCGCAAAACTACCTACACATTTTTCAGTGCACAGGCAGTTTATTTTTAATGACATTTACAAAAAAAACATCACAGAACAGTTCATAACTTCACCAAACTGTAAAGACAGTTTGTTGGCGAATAAATGCACTCTTATATCCTATTACATAATTAAATTAAATAAGTACCCAACCCACGTAATATTACAAACAACTAGAAATTTAAAACATGAACACAATAAATTCCACACTCTATCAATTCCAAATACAACACCCCACCCACATAACATTGCAACAAAATAAAAATTGTAAATATAACCCGGATATATTTTTTTAAGTATTACAAACAAATAATATTTTTCTAAATGGTCATACATCTAGCATTTATCCAAAAAATATTTCCCAAGTTTCTTTTTGATTTTTAATTTGCAATTAGGTCTATCTTGCCTTAGCCAATCTATTTCATTAAGAAGATTTGGTATTAAATATTTTGTACATCTTTTACCATAGTAGTTTTTAACACTAGGCTGAAATAATTTCCCTTCTCTAACTTTCCTGGTTCTATATTTATTATCCAATTTTTCATTATAATTGTTTTTATTAATGTTTTCCAGAAGTAATAGCATGTTAACTTTGTGTTCTACCGGTAAAATTTTAGAAATAGAGAATAACTTAACATAATAATCTTTCTTACAATTTTCTTTAACTTTTTCATTTACAAGATGTTTTAGAAATCTTGTCTGTAGATTTTTAATGTCCTTTAAATAGGAAGAAAAAGTAATTACATGACCCTGCTTTTTAGGTTTTACTTCAATTATAAATTCTTAACAAATTTGCATCCGCGTCATTTTTAGGGTTCTGTCACAATTTTTGTTTTTTTGCAGGTAAGGTATTGAACAAAATGGCAACCCTAAGGCAAAGGCTGTGTTAAGTTGAATGGAGATCAAATCTTCCACCCTGCTCGTTCTTAGGGCTTTGCTTTGGGCGACAAATGGTACCCATTGCCAGGTGCACAAGGCCTCTGAACACTAGATTTTTTGGAAGAACCCATTGCGAGGCCTGCGGTAATTGCGAGCTGACTTCGGAACTTGTCACGGTTAGCATATTCTAGGCCGGACGTGGGCGAAACTGGAGTATCGTTTAGATATTCTGCGTGATGCAAATGATGCACATATTTTTAGATATTCCCATATCTGACTTATACGCGATCAAAGCTAATAACAATATCTTAAAAAAGATATTATTTGCTTTGATATATCTTCGATATATAATTGATTTTTAAAAAAAATATCTTTCTGCAACATTCTGTGCAGGTGTGTGCAGGTAACTTACTCTTATGCACACGTCATAATGTCACACCATCATAAATTCGTCATAACCATCAACCGTCATAACTTCTGGAGTTCTTGACTGGATTCATTAAAATATTCTTTAAAACCTAAATAATCTTCTTTATTATGTCTATAGATTTCATATTTTTATACACTTTTCTTCATATTAACTGGAATTTTTTTATGGAAATAGTTACTGGGTATCAATCTATGAAGGTACAACTTTTAAGGATACCCTCCACCATCCTGTTTGGCACTGTTAACAATAAGTTTTTTTTTATATAGTATGGGGTGACAAACGCGCACACAGTCCACCTGATGGTAAGTGGTTAGTGCAGCCCATAGACATCTACATCTACCCTCGATTACGAATAAAAATGCAGATGCGTTGTCACCCGTGAGGACCTAGATGGAATACCTCGTTTCCAGTAAAAAGGATCGATATTATAAGTTTCCGAATTGTAAAAGTTTAAGGTGGCCCGCTTTGACTTTATTCTTAAATAATATATACGACCAAAAAATAGAAACCTAAATATGAAGGAAATAACTAGCTTATACTTTTAGCCGAAAACACAATAAACATTTGTAGCACTTAAACTTTAGAGAAAATATTGTAGTAGAGATAGTCTACTCGACAACACCGCAGCAGCGGAATCCCACCATAAGCCTATCGCCTTACGCACTTGGCCAATTTTTGTATGATATCATCAGATGACGTGCAACGTTAAGATATATTATGAACGAACACATGCTACTACGTCAACAACACGAAGGTGTGACTGTTTAAGCGCACGGCTCGAGATAAAACCTATCAGTGCGATCGACCCGTAGATATAGGAACCGGTGAGAGGCTTGATACAATGACCGTGGCTTACTTCATTGACGGATGCTGTGCCTGCGACCCAGCTGACCCCTAAACGAAAATATATACGGTAAGGTAAAGGTACGGTTTATTGTCATACAAATCGTTGAGACGCGCGCACGCTGTTGTCAATTTATTTTCCCGCGCTCGCATAATATTAATTGCGTTCTATTTTTAAATATTTTAGTGCTGTGATTTAAACAACTCGGTAACATATGTTGTGACATTATTATAGGACACGTGTGGAGCCTTATCTTTGTCAAGTAAGTGCAACATGTTTTGTCTGGTGTTACTAAACAAAAATACACGTGAATCTTTCCAACACTTGGAACTAAACAATACAATAACATTTATTACCATTTTTACTTTCTTTAATGTTAGTACCGTGGATATAAATAAGGGATGTGCAGGAACATTTTTTTGTATTGGCTATATCTAATACGGGATATTTTTTTCCATTCAAAATGGCAAGCTACCTTTGTTTAATTAAATTTTTTATACATATTTTATATAATTTAAATATATTATTTAAAACTAAGTTGAGTATAAACGCAGTTTTAATACATTATATCTTTAGTAGATGGGCCTATAATGATGAAGATGATATAAAATTATGTAAATTGTTAGATTATGAGTAAATTAAACATAGGAGATAAGCTTACCGTCGCGTCGTTTTAGAAGTTACGTTTTTCGCACCTAAACTGATCATGTGTACAGATCTACAGATCAGCATCAGATACAGCATCCTTTTAAGTGTGGCCGGTGACGTGCTAATGGTTATTTTATAAGTCTAATTTTGATTTAAATTTTGCTGTACTGTATTGTGTAGGTAAGCAAAGTACCTATGGCAAATACAAATTTAATTCGAAGTTACTATAGGAAAAGATAACGCATTAAATTTTAATTTTGTGTTTAAATGTTATGATCCGTATTAAAAAAAAAACGCAACACTCACATGAATTACTTAAGTTGGTTGGTCGGTCGGTTTTCGATATCTGGTTGGCTGTACCAGACGTTTTTCTCAGATCTTAAAATTCACAATTATCTAATTACAAACGTGAGGTGAGGTTGAACGTTAACATGACAAATTTTCGGAGCGTTTACTTTATAGCAGTAAACCTAGTTACCTAGACCTATTATTTATTCTGTGCCTAGACGACAATGTACCTTGTATAAATACATGCAGTCAAAAAGTACCGGGAATTGATGATTTGTCTATGGATCTCAACTCAATTTTTTGATTTTTGTTTTGTTTTGTTGTTGTTAGATTGGCACAACTGTTTTCGATTTTGATGTGGAGTTTGAGTTACATATGTTATTTAGATTAAATACAGTGCAGTTTTTAGTTATATCATATCTAGTATGTATTGCGAATTTCACAAAGGATAAAAACATCTAACAAAGAGTTTGTCTTAAATTTTGTATCGCCAATGGAATTTCGTGTTCGGAGTCACTGAAAATGTTACAGAAAGCTTACGGTGAATAGACTTTTTCAAAAACACGTGATTAAACTAGTACAAAGCGTTCGAAAGCGTTCGAGATGTGATGGAAGATTTGCCTCGCTCTGGTAGGCCACTGCAACTGAAGTTACCATCGCAAAAGTTAAGGAAATAGTGACTGAAAATCCTCATTTACGTTTGAGAAAGATAGCCGCCGAACTTTCTGTGTCTCACGAATCGATCCGTACCATTTTGAATTATCACTTGGGTATGAAAATGAAACACGTTGTCGCTCGGCTAGTCCCAAAAGACTTGAATTTTCTCCAAAATCTCAATCGCATAAGAGTCGCTGAGGACATGCTAGAACGAGTCAATTCCGACCCAACATTCATGAAACCCATTGTTACTGGTGACGAGACGTGGGTTTACGAGTTTGACATGCAAACTAGTCAACAAGCTTCTGAGTGGCGCCTTCCAACTAACTGAAACCGAAAAACCCACGCCAAAGTCGATCAAAAGTCTAAGTCATGTTGACTGTTTTCTTTGACTTTCGGGATGATGTGCACTCAGAATTCTCGATGGGCGGTACAGTAAATAAAGAATATTATTTGAGCGTAAGTGGCGGCGGTAAAAAGGGCAGATTTGTAGAAAGAAAATTCTTGGTTTTTGCACCACGATAATACACCTTCGCACAAGGCCATCATTGTGAACGAATTTTTGACCAAAAACAACAAATATCTACCATCAAGCCAACCACCTTATTCACCAGATATGGCTCGAGCCGACTTCTTTCTTGTTCCTAAACTTTTTACCACTTCATGGTAGAATACAGTAGTAGAGTAATAATTCTATGGTAGAAGACATAAAGGAGAATTTGCAGTGAGAACTAAACTCAATTCCGGAAAAAGCGTTTAAAATATGTTTTGATAATTATTGGATTATTTGTTGGAGAAAGTGTACCTATCGTTTCTGAAGGAGCATACTTTGATAAAATAAACTTGGATGAATAACTACATACATAACGTTTTGTGTATTATTGATCTTTTCCCGATACTTTCTTGACAGAGTGGAATGATTAGTGTAGGTTAATATATTATTTATTTGACTACTAAGTACTTTTTGTTTTCGTCTGATATTGTGCAATTTTTGTTTATCATTCTGAATGTAAAATAAATATGGGATACTGCTTACATAATTTTGGCGTTTCCGAAATGTTACATAAATTACCTTAATGTGGTATTCTGATAAATAAATAAACCGCGCCCAAATGCAAAGTAGACATAAAACTCACAAAAGCGAACAAGATGGGAACTTTACCTAAGCTTAGCAAGCACAAAAAAGATGGGTTATTGCTTTTAATTAAAATATACCTAAAATACGTTGTTTCTCTTGCATTGATATTACGATTTTAATTAAGCTTGCTGCTCAATTAAAGTCAAATGATGACAAATGAAGTAAAGCTAACATTTGTACAACCGTCTTCAATACGACCGAATCAATGTATTCGAAGTCAATTAAATACGCATTATTTAAGAATAACTCAAAAACTACTTTGCAGATTGATCAAATTTATATGGGACCACATGAGAGGCACCAGCTTTCAAATAAAAAAGAATCATCAAAATCGGTGCATACAGAAAAAGTTCTGAGGTAACACACATAAAAAAAACATATTATGGTGGAATTGAATACCTCCGCCTTTTTGAAATCGGTTAAAAGACCTATAAATTAGAGATACCGCGAAAGGTTGTATACCGATTAATCGCCATTTCTTATGGCGACATAAAAAAGTAATAGGAATAAAAACGAATATATTTGTTATCAAATACCAATATCACTCTTGTAAGTAGTCTTGAACTTACCAATCATTTATTTGTTACTGTTATCTAAAAATTTTCTAAGAAAACAATCAAGTTAAAAAAAATCAGTCTCATATTATACTGATTTTACATTTTTAAATGCTGGCAACCCTTTTCTTGTACCTATTTAATTAAAGTTTGATTATTTTTAAGTCTATAGGTAGTTTTTTGTTCATTGTTTTAGACTATTATTCGCCGAATGTCGAAGAATACTAGTTAATATTCGGTATTCGACAAGTAACAAAAAAATGTCGAGTAATACCGAATATCGAATAATAGGGAGTATTTGCGGCATCTCTACTATAAATGTCTGTATTTTACTTCATCTGAGATTCATGAATGCCTTATTTAGGCGGGCATAGATATGGAATTTTTGATGTCCAGTCAAAATATAATATTGTAGCTCTGGACTTGCTAATCCGAGAGATAATAACTTGCGCGGTGCTTCCGGTGGAAAACTTTCGTAATGACTGAAAAAAGTCTAGAGAACACCATAGTGTTTTGTGGATCCACGTGTTTATTCTCCTCCACGTCTTTGAGTTGGGCTAAGAAAAATTAACGGACATAAAATGACGATTATACTTTAGGACTGAATATTAAATTTTTGAAAACCTTAGAGCATTACAGAGAGAAGAGAGTACGAAATGTGTTCCGAAAAGGACTTCAAAATGCTACAGATTTTTTTTGTCATTAATAATCTTTGTCTTTTTCAACATTCAGTGCCAGTCACTGTGATTTTTTTGTCATCACTTGAAATTTGAATTAGCTTTATTTATAAAATAAGGGTAGCGAACGAATACGCAGTTCACCTGATTGTAACTGCATGCTGTGGCCCATAGACATCTACATCCATCCTCGATCAAGAAACAAAATACTGAACTGCTGCCACCTCTGAGGACCACGATAGAATGCCAGTGAAAAGTATTTTTTTTCTAAATTGTAATAACACTAATTATGTATTTGAATTTAATCTTATAGATGTATTTGAATTTAATCTAATGGGTTTTTACCAGCCTTTATCATCAGTTTTAAATAACCCACTGCGTTACGTTACGTAGTTTTATAGTAACCGCTAACTCAAAATGTTGTGGGTTCGAATCCGCTATTCGACTACTGTCGGGAACCACTCCTAACGTAAGCATTTTACGATGAAAATGTAATTCTTTTATACAAGAAATAAAGAGCTTTTACTATATAACGATTTGACAAATGAGACAATATCTATATGACTGAAATCTAAGTGGTACCTAAAACTTTGAAGTCTGGTCATCCTACACATGTGCTCTCAATTCGTGATTAAAAATCAACGATCATGAGGTTCACCTTGGGCTGGGAACAAGATCCCAATTATTTTTCTTACCTACATACTATCGAGAAGCTATTATTATTGCATATACGACTTAACATGCTAATATAATTCTTATGCCAAAGTTTCAAAGTGTACTCTTCTTTCTAAAAGCATTTAAAATTTAATGGTCTACGACTAGGTGATAGACGATATTAACTTTACGACATTGATAAATAATAAAGGTCATCGTGTTCGATGACTAATTTTTCTTCAACTGAGAGTGGGACCGAATAAATAGTTATTACATACATTAACACGTTATTACTAAAGATATTAACAGTTACTTTGCAACCATCCGCTCAATAATTTTCTTTTATAATGGATTTCAGCAAAGAAACGCCTGATTCTATTAATTACATTACTACTACATAACAGTCAAACACAATTCACATATTTTTATTAACGTCCATAATAAATTATACATAATTTATTGCTTTAAAGCAAGAAAATATCTGTAGTATAGCACCCTGCTTTTCCGTAGTACAATAATTACTATATTAAGGGGAAATATAATCTCAAATGGCTTAGAAAGATCCTTCGTTATGCCGAAAATACTGCAGCATTAATTTTGAAATAAATATATGGTAAAGTTGAGGATTAATGTTAAGGATTATGTTAGACGAAAACACGATTTCGTAAAATTTTCTCGATAGAAAAAAAATCCAAAGTTACCTCCAAAATAAACAATAAACCGCTGTTATTCATAAAATACTTTAAATAAGGTCATGAAACTTACTATCATCATCATGATACTAACTGAACCACTGACTTAGAAGTATATGGACTGGGCATACCTACAAAATTAGCGTGACTACCTACAAAAATCTAGCACATAAAATGGCCGCCTTTTATAGGGTTGTAACTCTGCAATATGCGCAGCTGATATCGATATTTTAACTAATATGATTTTTTTCTCATTTTATATAATTGGATTTGTTGCTTAATTTACTTTAGTTTGTAGGTATTTACATAGATACAGGGCTGAATTTTCAATCGTAATAACTTATCTGGCGAATAAATGTGACCGACAGATTTATGGCTTTTGTGTAGATAGAAATTAAATCCTTCTTTTGTGTTTATAGTATTACTGGGATGGTGATCCCAGATCTCATATTATTAATGTAAAATAATGATGATTAGTTGAGTAAAAATGAAATAAACTGTTTTAAAAATCAATACATATTTATATTTAATTTATCTGCACATAATTTATCTCAAATATTATATACTATATTATTATTATTATTTATAACACGTGACGTGATTTAATTATGCTTCTGCTTCTTCTTCTGCTCTGCTTATTGACAAACTGTTGTTGTCTCCCTTTTCTAATGAAGCTACTGCTTTGTTAAAAAGAATCAAAAGTATTTTTGACAAGTGTGTGTCGATGTTATAGATATTTGTATAACTATTATTTCTATAGTAGAATACGGCGCCTCCATAGTATTATTATCTCTATGAACTGAACTAACTATAAAGCAGTGCTTATGTTATTTACTTTTTTTTAAATATCATTCTTTTCACTGTAAAAAGAAATTACCTAAACTATCGGCTCTTGAAGCGTGACTCCTGCCGCACGGTCACTTCGCTTCGGCCTTTGAAGGGGGAGGTTGTGTCGCTTACGATCAGAATATACATTACGCAACAGGACGACGTAAAATTAAAATGGGAAATAACCGTAATAAAAAATAAGAAGCGACTGGCTTAGCGTTAAGAAACAGGCATAAATATGATAAACCTAATGGAATAAGTGTTTAACGACCTTTCTACTTACAGTATTAGTGATTACAAACATGTCGGTACATAGCATACGACTCGCGGGCAAGTGGGGACGAAATTAGAATTTGAGCTGACTTACTATATCCCCTTAAATTAAAATTTAATAATATAATAAACCTAATGGAATAAGTGTTTAACGACCTTTCTACTTACAGTATTAGTGATTACAAACATGTCGGTACATAGCATACGACTCGCGGGCAAGTGGGGACGAAATTAGAATTTGAGCTGACTTATTATATCCCCTTAAATTAAAATTTAATAGAAATAAACGCTACACAATTTGAAACTGCAAGCAAGACATAATTAACGATATTTGGCTAATTGTGTGTGTATGTGTGAGTGTTGGAAGTCTGTATTAGTCATTTATTCTGTGGTATCAGTAATCAGTGTGAGGTGGTATTTTCAACAAGGAATTTAGTTTCTTCATAATTGAAAACTTAATTATGAAGAAACCAGTCTGTTATTGTTTATTTACATTACAGTCATGGTAATTCATAGGGTAAATTTTTTGGTTTATTTTATTGTTCTATAGCCGTGGTAGCTCAGATAGGTTAGCGCTCGCTGTAAATTGCAATTTTAAGTGCTGATTTACCACGTGCGCAGCGGTGAAGGAAAACATCGTGAAGAAACCTGCATGTCTGAGAAATAAGAAATAAAATATTTCGAAGACATGTGAAGTTCGCCAACACCCTCTCAGAAGTAAGGAGAGACCTGTGCCCAGCTGTGGGAGGTATATAGGCTGTAACTTTACTTTTTTATTGTTCAAACAAATTGAACGTCTAATAAAGTGTCTTGATACATTCTAGTATAGTGTCTTGATGCAAACTAATACTTACATAAATGAATTTAAAACTATTGCTAATTTCTTACCGAATCGAAAGTTAATGGAAATACAATATATCATAAAATTCGTTTGTAGAGAATCTATAAGGCCTTAAGTGAATTAATTTTCGATACGTATAAAGAAGTAATCTATATCAAAATTATATTTATATACAAATGCACAAATTAATGAAGTGTTACCTGCTTCATCGGTACTGACTACTTTGTGGTCTATAATTTTACAGTTATAAGATTTTGTTCTATCCGCTTGCTGTCGAAAATCGCTATTTTTTCGGTTTTTTTTCGCTTTTTTTATAACCCCATCTCATACATCCTCTGTATGAGATGGTGTTATGCATACCCTGAGCCTGAGTTGTTACAATTAATTACCTCTTGCCTCTGGCGCTGTCATTATAATTTTTTTTTCTTTTTTTTTTAAAAAAAAAGTTACCCCTACACTAAGATTTTCTCTTGTATCGTGGGGGCAGTTTACAAACATAAATTGCACAAGGACAAACATCCAGACCCGGAACAACTATTTGTAGGCCATACAAATACTTGTTCCGTGCGGGATTCGAACCCGCGACCCCCAGCGCAGCCACTCATTGCTAAGCCACTGCGCCACGGAGTCGTTGTGGGAGAAATCAATGTTTATAATAATATATAAACATTGATTTCTCCCACTTTTTACACAGTTACTTTTCTTTCATAAATAGTTTAAAAGTTTTAAGTTGTTGTGGGAGACAAGAGCCTAAACTAGGTTACCCTGTGCTATTGGTCTCCTTGCTTCCCCTCTTGGCTTTATTACAATTTGATGACAATTTACCTAGACATGCAGTAAGCGTTGCATGTGAAGATCGAATATAAAATTCCGCTCGCGACTAAACCTGCTCGGGGCAAATGCCGCAATAAGTCAAAGGCACCCCCTGCCACGCTATCCGTGAATTTCTGCAACATCAGGAGACTTCCTTCAAACCTTAACGCCGTCCACTAGCATCTGGAAACGGCGAAGCCGGCCTTCTTCTGTGCGGGCGTTGAACACTCACTTAACAGTTGCGGTACAGTGTACCACAAAGCATGGCGCAAAATCATGCAAGGCGTTGTCTTCTCTATACGTAGTAGTAATACCTCAATGGAACAAACATCTAGACCCGTAACAATTGCTTGCAAACAACTTGGAACAACTTGGCTATAGGTACAAATACTTGTTCCATGCGCCTTGTGACAATGCGCCACGGAGCGGTCAAATTCGGTTAATGTGAACATCAAATGTTGATAATCAGTCGCTATAGCCCATATTATACGTAGCAGAGCGGCGGTGCGTATTATGGGGTGGGGGTATTAGCACGAAGGGGTGGGCTCGATCGAAGAAGAACCACGCTTAACGCTGAATACCAAAATATATATTTATATTTTTACTCTCAGTAAGTATCGAGTCAATCGCCCTATAAAACATTTTTGTATTAAAATATTAAACTGTAACGCCCTTATTTCACCCTCTTAGGGATCGAATTTTCCAAAATGATTTCATAGCGGATTTCTACGTGTCAGAACAGGTAGCTACATACTGTCCAAATTTTAGATTTCTACTTCAAGCGGTTTAGGTTGAGTTTGTGCACAGGTATTATGACTTACTATATAAAGAGTGTCGAGTAGAGAGTCGCGAAGGCATCAGACAGGTTATGCTGGACTCCTACCGGCTAAAACCCCACAGTTTTCATCTCTTCGCCCTTAGTCAGGGCTACAGGAACACTTTGACAAACTACCGCAACCCCGACGGCGATAGCCCCTACAGGGTCCGACTCGATGTCTTCCTTTCGTAGGGACGTACGAACACGCCGTACGCGCCACCTCTACGCCCTACGTAAGAGGCGACGGATAACCCCCGTGTCCGCTACCTAGCCTTAAGGGGATATAGTAAGTCAGCTCAAATACTAATTTCGCCCCCACTTGCCCGCGCGTCGTATGCTATGTACCGACATGTTTGTAATCACTAATACTGTAAGTAGATAGGTCGTTAGACACTTATTTCTTTAGGCTTATCATATTTATACCTGTTTCTTAACGCCAAGCCAGTCGCTTCTTATTTTTATTACGGTTATTTCCCATTTTAATTTTACGTCGTCCTGTTGCGTAATGTGTATTCTGATCGTAAGCGACACAACCTCCGCCTTCAAAGGCCGAAGCGAAACTGACTGGGCGGCAGTAATCCAGTGTTGCCAACGGATGAAATAGCAATCCGCCAGACAAGGCTCCTCAAACCACCAGAAAATCACTAACAAAAAGATGTCCCCCTCTGAAAACCACTAAAATTTCCACTAAGATATATGAATATGATTAAAGCAAAAAAAAAGTAAAAGTACGTTTATTATTAAAAATCTCATTGTTGTTAATATAATTTTTTTACTTTTAGTAATTAAAAAAATAAAGTTGCTTAAGATATTATTTACATTAATAAATCGTCTTCAGATGAATCTGCATTTTCATTTTCAGCCTTACTGTTATCCTTATCGGACTGATATGACTCCTTCGTCCCAATTTGTTTTATAAGATTTAAAGGAATTTCATAAATGTTGCAGCACTTTCCCATTAACTGCATACCGCAGCGTATTTTTAGAATTGATTTCAAAAGAGTTAGCTTCATTCTGTTTCGCTGCTTGTTTTTTATAATATTCATGCTACTAAAAAGTCTTTCCACATCGGCATTCGAATGTGGCAATACCAAAAGTGTAATCGCAAATGTTGCTAATTCTTGAAATCGAGCAACACCTTGTGCATCTTTGAATTTCAAGACTTCGCTCCAAAAATTTTTTGTATCTTTTGTTTCATTCCATCTCAGTAAATGAATTTGCTGCCATTGATCGTCAATTTTTGCAATTAATTCTGTACTTGTTACGAACCGAGCCATTATATCAACAAGATTTTCTTTGTTGTGATGCAGGGCTTTTTCGACACTTATACGGGATATTTGTTTCATGAGAGTAATATTTTCCGGCAATCTGTTTTTTATTTCGTCAATGAGACAAACTATAAACTGTATGCACCTATTCCGCAATACTTCTTCCTCTTCCCGGGGAAAACCTTTCTCTTTCATTTCTTGAATATGTTTTTCGAATCGGAATCCCAGGTAGCATCTTTGGTCCAAATAGTCACGAATATTTTGAGTAAAGATATCTATCTTATGTGTAGGCAACGTTACTTTGGTGACAAGCGTATCAATCAAGTTTGTTAATTCACCGCACAATAAGGTGTGGTCCGTATTTTTTGACTCAAACATTTTATTAACTCTGTTTATATCAATCAAAATTGGATAAATAAATGATACATATGCATAGTTTATATCATTCGCATACATAGAGTGCAATAGCTCTGACGTGTGGCACCTTTCGTGCAACTTAGCAATCGAAAAATGAGTTTTAAGCTCCAGCCATTGCGTATAAATTCTCGACACAGCAGACTCTATGGATAACCATCTAGTCTGACAGGCTTGAACAATTTTAAGAGGCTTCTGTCCATCGTTGATGGATTTGTATAGCTCTTTATAGATAACTTGTCTGGAAGACGAGCGAGCAAACCAATCATATGTCTCTCTAATTAAAAATTCAAGATTTCGCGGAAGAAATTCCTTTGCTGCTGCTGAAACAGCCAGTTGCAAGGAGTGGCATAAACAACGTACCAAAACTAAGTGCGGTATTTCTTGTTTCAATCGGGAAAAAACTCCATTATTTACGCCAACCATCACCGATGCATTATCTGTGCCAATACCCATTAAGTTTTCAATTCGCAAGTCGAAATGTTTAAGCGTCCGCTTTATGGCAGAAACAATACCTTCAGCATTACATGCGTCGAGTTCAGCAAGGTCCAAATAAGTTGAAACTATTTTTTCATGTGTAGTGCTGTAATAAATTATAACTAAACCCAAATATTTTTGTACAGCAATATCTGTGGATTCATCTATTAATAAACTGTATGGTTGATCTTTAATGTCGTTTTTTATAAGTTCTGTAAAATGAGATGCTAAAATATTTTTTATTACATACGTGCACTTAGTTCGGTGCATCTGCATTTTATTTATTTCTTTTTCATGGCTATGGTTAATAACTTCTCCTAAATGATCAACTGTTCGTATACTTGTATGCATTGCTGTAAATAAGGCAACTCTGGCTTCATCTTTCTTTTTATTATCAGTAGACTCCTTTTTGAATGTCAGCTTAGGTTGTTTGGTGATAACCTATAAACAAATAATGAAATATATAAGAAAAATTTAAATGCAACCTCATTAATTGACCAAGTTCGAACCGTTATAAATAACAAAGACAAAGCTATAATTTACCTTTCTATTTTGTTGGTGCTTTTTCGAAAGAGCATGTGTTTTTAAATCTCCGTAGTGACTTCTTAATATCGTTCCACAAAACTTGCATTTTGCTACTTGGCCAGTGGTACTTTCAACTGCTTGAAGCCATTCTTTTAAATCGGGATCTTGAAGCCAAGAATCCCTAAATTTTTGGGAATATTGAGGTTTCGGCATGACGTCGTATGAATAATATTTTTATTTAAAAATGTGTAATCGCAAAACGAAACAAAAACAAACAACAACGCACATTGAGGCACTGAATCCGAGTGATCGTGCGTGACCGAGTTCAAAAACATTGGACTAAGTATTGTAAAATGCTGTCAAATAGAATAGAAAGCGGAAATTATATCCCTCTCAACTATTTAGTATTCCGGAGAGCGAGATACAGATAGATCTCGCCCTTGCATTCCATCGTTTTATATTAGTTGCCTTATACTAAATATATTTAACGGGGAACCCCGTGAATGCGTGGATTGGTGTTGCCTGCGTAGTAAAATATACTCCTAAAAATATATAGGTTTATATTTGAAAGTATAAAATATGGCTAAATAGACGTTTGAAACGACTATTTATATGAAACGACTCGTTTCTTATAATTTATTATAAAATTCCTAATCCGCTAAAAAAACCACTAGCCACTAAAAGCAAAAATTTGCCACTAAAAGGGGGTTCCAAACCACCAGATTTAGTGGAAAATCCACTAAGGTGGCAACACTGCAGTAATCACGCTTCAAGAGGGCGATAGTTTAGGTAATTTCTTTTTACAGTGAAAATAATGGTATTTAAAAAAAGTAAATACCTAACATAAGCACTGCTTTATAGTGAGTTCAGTTAGTATGCAAAGTTTGATGATCTTATTTAAAGTATTTTATGAATAACAGGTTTGTTTATTTTGGAGGTAACTTTGGATTTTTTTTCTATCGAGAAAATTTTACGGAATCGTGTTTTCGTCTAACATAATCCTTAAGATTAATCCTCAACTTTACCATATATTTATTTCAAAATTAATGCTGCAATATTTTCGGCATAACGGAGGATCTTGCTAAGCCATTTGAGGTTATATTTCCCCTTAATTATGGGGGTGTAGGAGAGCCTGATATGCTCTTCTCCCGCGCTCTGCTCACCGACTGCGAGTTGGGGTAAATGCCCATTTATAATCACAGAATGATACCAACCTATCTGACTTAACCTAACAACATAGGCTACAAATACCCCAATAACACAGGCTAACCCAATTGATAGTACACATCATATGAATGACGAACATGGACTTCCCTAAGAAATAATTTCCTTATATTTGCCATAGCTGCCACGCTTGGTAGTCCGGTTGCATGCACAATAAACTCATTATTAAGTTTTCATTAAAATCTATTCAGCAGATTTTTGATCACACAAACCAAATCATAAGTTGTAACCCTTCGGGTAATTGAAAATACAAACAGCACACCTCTGTTAACGTTTTTAATTCATAAAACCAGTTCAATGAAAAATAAAATTAATAACATGCAAGTTGTAAGTTCGTTCCTACAAAAACAAAGGATAACATAAAATTGCACTTATAAATTATTATTTCTTTGTTCAGAAATATATTAACTATTATCATCCTTACTTTACCACTGCTACTTGAACATTAAATAGTAAATTATATTATGATGAAATATGCTTTAGTTTGAAATAAAAGCTACTTTTAATATACGTACTCATCTTATATCTTTTATACCTACATACATTAAGTTATACAACAATCAATGCCTACATAAGTTTAAATCTCAATTCGTAAACAATAGTTGCGTCGCAACATTAACGTAAATTGTACCTAATTGTCAGTATGGAAACTAGGTTTGAATTCATATTTTGTAACCTTGACTTTGAGGTTGCTACGATGGTTATGATTTTGAGGTTACTAAATTATAATAATTACTTATACCGAGAAATGATAATGACCTCTGCAAAAGATTTGATTTTTTAATTAAATTTAGTAAACGTTGAGTAAACGTAAATTGATTCAAATTAGTATAAAGAATTGTGCACGCCTCGCCAGCACCTAACGATATACAAGGGACGGAATTTGGAAAGGTTGTTTGAGTAGTAATTGCTAATCTGTTCACAAAACTGTAGGAATTTGATAAATAAAGTACCTACCTTACGTATTTCCCATATCAGACAGACCGCCGCGCCGTCAAAAAGACATTAGTAGTTAGCTTTGAATTAAAGATAGCAATGGCCCTCCTTAATCTCGATCAAGGCTTTATAGCTTGTAATTACATACAAGTTACGAAACCTTGATCAAGTTATTATGAAATATTTTAATGACGACCATATTTACGTAGTACGTAAGTATGTTTTACGAGCATACAGGCAACTGAACAGACAGAACTCTGCAAATGCATGCGGCGGGTCTTACGTAACTTTAATACTGCTCGTATTGAAGAAGCAATCGAGTGGAACCAGGGCTCCAAAGTCTTTGCCAGAGATCTGTCTGCCAGAAAGAGCCAACTGTCAAAGCTGAAGGCTGAGTGTGGCAGCATCGTTTCCGGGACACCTGAGATTTTGAGGGAGATTGAGAGATTCTATGGGCAGCTGGACACATCATCGGTGGAGCCACAGGCAAGTGTGAGGAACGATCCAAAAGAACATTTCTTATCCGACACTATTCCCATGATATCCCGGACGTTAGTCTGAGCGAGATTGGAATGGCTCTCCAGCACCTTAAAAACGGCAGGGCCCCAGGCGAGGATGGAACTACAGCGGAGCTTCTGAAAGCAGGTGGAACACTGGTACTGAAGGTCCTTCTGAAGCTCTTCAATTTCGTCCTCCATGGTGGCACTACTCCGGAGGTGCTGTAGAGCAGAGTGCGGTGGTCTTGTTCTTCAAGAAAGGCGACAATGCTCTCTTGAAGAACTACAGACCGATTTCCTTTCTGAGCTGCGTCTACGTGCTGTTTTCGAGAGTCAGTACGAATCTTCAGTACCGTGGACCACATACATACCCTACGGCAGATCGTACAGAAGACCGAAGAGTACAATCTGCCACTTTGCCTGGCGTATATGGACTATGAGAAAGCCTTTGATTCCGTCGAAATTTGGGCGGTGCTACAGTCCCTTCAGCGGTGCCAAGTTGACTGTCGGTATATCGAAGTGCTGAAGTGTTTGTACAGTAGGGCTACGATGGCTATCCGAGTACAGAACCAGAGTTCGAAACCTATCCAACTGCAGAGAGGTGTAAGACAGGGTGACGTTATATCCCCGAAACTCTTCACCGCTGCTATGGAAGACGTTTTCAAGCTACTGGACTGGAATGGATACGGTATTAACATCAATGTCGAGTACATCACTCACCTTTGATTTGCCGACGATATAGTACTTATGGCAGAATCGCTGGAGGACCTTAGCACTATGCTCAATGACCTCAATGGTGTCCCCCAACGGATAGGTCTTAAGATGAGCATGGACAAAACAAAGACAATGTTCAATGTCCATGTCACACCTACGCCGGTAGTTGTTGGGAGCACTATGCTCGAAGTTGTTAACGAGTACGTTTACCTGGGAATAATAGTCCGACTAGATAAGTCCAACTTCGACCGAGAGGTCAATCGACGGATTCAACTCTGCTGGGCAGCGTTCGGGAAATTAAGACACATCTTTTCGTCAGGTAAAACCTCAAACTCTGAAAACTAGATTGTACAACCAGTGCTTGTTGCCAGTGATGACTTACGGATCTGAGATGTAGTCCTTCACTGCTGGCCGTATGAGGATGCTCAAGGTCGCTCAGCTAAGTATGTCTTACGTAATCATGATCAATTTGCTACTTGGATGTCGAAAAAGGACTGATTTGAACACACACAGTTATATTATAGTAGGTACTTCTGTATCAACCTCACTAAATTACGTGGCGTTAGAAGGATTCAATGTCGGAATAGATAGGTAGATAATTTTGAAATGACCATAAATGCTGCTCAACGATATCTAAATAGTAGTTGTTAAGGTCTAGTAATTTTTGAGATAACAATGATCTATTTAGTCGTAGCTACTATATGTTCTTTTTACTTTCATCATCGACAGAACTAAATGTAAAAAATAAGTGTCCTTCGCTGGTAACACAAATCTGTAGCATTATATTATTTTGTGCATGTACATTGGAATATTATCATTTTTCGATATTTAACCCAAATGTATTTGGGTTAAATATCGAAAAACGAACTGGATGCATTCAACGGATCCCTTATCTATCTAGGTATACAAATAAATAAAATTGAAGTGTCTGTTTGTAATGTAAAAATAACAGCTTTTTACTAAATACATATGAAAGTATATACGGTACTTATAAAAAAATAAGATTTTAAAATTTTTGCCTGTATGTCAGTCTGTTTGGTCCGGCTA
The DNA here is from genome assembly GCA_036936625.1 of Parnassius smintheus behrii. NCBI lineage: Eukaryota > Metazoa > Arthropoda > Insecta > Lepidoptera > Papilionidae > Parnassius > Parnassius smintheus. Next base: position 14,358,219 of record JAUPFT010000020.1, on the reverse strand, counting down.
ATCTTCGAAATGGATGGACTGATTTAGACGAGACTTTCACTGGCGGATAGCTAATGTTATAATGTTATAAGGAGTATCATAGCCTACTATTAGTTTAGAAAAAGAATTATGGTTCCACCCTAAAAAAATAAAACCCATAAAATCCAATCGTCATAAATTCCACGCGGACAATGTCGCGGGGAATAACTATGGAATAAAATTATATAAACCAAGATTTTAAATAATAAATTGAATAATACGATATTACATCTACAATTTAACTGCCATTTAAAACCACGGTAAGTAATTTAAAATACACTAGATACAACGAAGAATTGACGTCAATGTAATTATTTATTTTTTTTGCTAATTATATTATAAGTAATAATTAAGAAATGAAATATAAAAAGTAGTTTTAAATTTAACTAGCCGTGATGTGAATTTGTTCGTGTGAAATAAAAAATTGAGGTAATAAGAATTAAATATAGTATGAAGTAAATTATATATTTCATATAATACTTTGCTGAAATAGGTATAAGCTCCGAATACAGAAATGGGTAAGGTCCAAAAGTTTCTGGCCTACCCGTATTAATCAGAGATAAAAAACTTTCATGTCCTTAAATTACTGGATTTTTCTTTACATACCCACTAAATTTATAAAATTATTTCATTTTGTTACAGTACTATAGCATAATAATAAGACATGTCGATAAAAATTCGAATGGCAAACAATCGATTATCGCGTCGTGATAAAATTTTTGACAAAATAAAGAAAGACATCGGTGGAAATCAAATAAAATTTGGATGCTGTGTACGGGCATTCTTCCCCTTCGTACTCCACTGTAAAACAATTTCGTTTGGGAAGAGAATTAATTGATGATAAACCGCGCCCGGGATGACCATCCGAGGCCGTTACAGATGAAAACATTAAATTTGTGGAGACAGTACTGGCAGACAGACGGCTAAAGGCAAAAGAATTAGTAGTTATGACAGGATTTAAAAAAAAACAACAAAGCTTAGAATCTCACTTGAACTTATGAGTATGAAGAGAAGAATGAAGGTCAAAAACAAAGGGCGTGAAGTACTGAATTTTTATCCCTTTGTTAAGGTCGACAGAAAGAAGTTTTGGATTCGATTGTTACGGGTGACGAAACCATGATTCTTTATCATGATCAACGACTAGTGAGCGACTCGGAAGGAAGGAAACCTGTCTGAGAGCATTTTTTTATAGTATAGGGTGACAAAGTAGCACACAGTCCACCTGATGGTAAGTGGATGCTGCGGCCCATACGCATCTATATGTATCCTGAATTACAAAACAAAATTTAGATGCGTTGTCACCGGTGAGGACTAAGATGGAATGCCTCTTTTCCAGTAAAAAGGGTCTCCGTACTCACCATACGAAATACAGCAGCATTAAGCTACTATTTCACGCTGGTATTCGGTGAGATGCTTGCTACATCAATTGCAAAGAGTATTGTTGCTTCATGGCAATGCTGCGGTCCACAAATCGGGTGCTTCCAAGGCTGCTATTACGGTTACTGTTACACTGAGCTCAATCATCCACCATATAGCCTCAACTTGACCCCAAGTGACTATTATTATTTTTTCTCAAAATTGAAATCCGATAACAGGAAAAAACGTGATGATGTTGAGGTGAAACGTGTGAATAATGAGGTGAAGTAGTTGTGTCACATTTTGAAGACAAAAATTTGAACTATTTTTAAGAGTATACAAAAGCTAGTAAAGCACTGTTGAAAAGTATATTGGAATGAAAAAAGATTATATAGAAAAATAATTATAGTGGTTTGATATTTATCCTTCATTTAATGATTCAGGCCAAAAACTTTTGGACCTTACCTTGTAAGTTGTATTTTACTGAAGATGGCTTCAGGAAAGTTGAATATGTTCCTTTTATATTATACAATAAAAAGAATATGTTAAAACTTCCTTAGCTAGTAAAAAGTTAATGTAGACCACATTTCGTTTCTCAACCACCAGCTGTATAAAATAATAATTTTACACATATCCACCTTATATAACCACCGATGGTTATTGATATCTATATTCGAAGTTGTTGCTAAACATGTTTACTAATTTAAAGTGGACTGACTTGATGGTCTTTAAGGTCAAGGCCAAAACAAGAGATCAGTCAACTAATGAAACTCAGCTTTCTGCTGTAAACATAGGTATCTACAGTTAACGAGGGTTGCCTAACACTGGTATCTAATCTATGGAACCGTGGTCAATAAAGATGGAATAATTCTTTAAAAAAAACATAGATGCTCATGGATTCTCTGGACTACAGCCTTCTGCACTATTGCTGTCAGTACTATTTCCTTCAGCACTATTGCCTTCAACACTATTACCTTCTGCACTATTGCCTACTGCACTATTGCCTTCTGCACTATTGCCTTCTTCACTATTGCCTTCTGCACTATTGCCTATGCACTATTGCCTTCTTCACTATTGCCTTCTGCACTACTGCATATGCACTATTGCCTTCTGCACTATTGCCTTCTGCACTATTGCCTTCTTCACTATTGCCTTCAACACTATTGCCTTCAACACTATTGCCTTCAACACTATTGCCTTCAACACTATTGCCTTCTTCACTATTGCCTTCAACACTATTGCCTTCTGCACTATTGCCTTCTGCACTATTGCCTTCTGCACTATGGCCTTCTTCACTATTGCCTTCAACACTATTGCCTTCTGCACTATTGCCTATGCACTAAATGCCTTATACACTATTGCCGTCGGCCCGATTAGTAGATAAGCTATTTTCTGTAGGACGTTCACAAAAAAATTTATTGGAAAATTTCAACTGATGAAAACACACGTGCTTCTGTATAGTAGTAGTATCGGCGCCGGTTTTTTTCTCAGGTTTTTCATATTTTAAAGATTTGTGATAATAGTCTCGTATATTTGCTCATCGTTTCAATAATTCTTTACCTGAGCAAGATAGGAAAGGAAGTATGTTTTAGCATATGCCCACACCTACTAAAGAGATGTGGGAAATAATTTCCGAAGAATTCGAAAAACAGCCAATTTCCGCATTGAAACATATTAGATTTGTTAATCTACTTGGCTTAATGTATTTTAACTACAAAGGTTATTCCTCAATAGTTTTAATGGCCGTAGCTGACGCAAACTACCGCTTTTTTACGTGAACTTTGGAAGTTACGGAAAAGAATGTGACTCATCAATATTGAAGAGATCATCACTGTGGAAATCAAACATAAACAATGAACTTTAACTATCTACATACTGAAAAATGCATTGGCAGAATAGACAACACTGCGGTGTCTTACTTCCTGGTCGGTGACGAAGCATTTTCGTTTCACAAACATTTACTTCTTCCATGCGGTGGAAGCAATCTTGAAAAATAAAAAAAGAATCTTTAACTTCCGCCTAAGCAGAGCTCGGAGATACGTAGAATGTATCTTTGGTACCTTATTTAATAACTGTAGAATATTCCACAGACCAATAAACCTCGAGCCTGATTTTGCGATTGAAATTGTTAAAGCTTGCTTTGTACTACACAACTTTGTTCGTGACCGAGATCGTAACCAGGTGGAGCACTCCGATTTTATTACAGGACTTGACGATGTTCCAAGAGAAACTCAATCACTCGGAGGACTTAAACCAAATAATATACGAAGCATCTTAGGTGACTATTATGTGTCAAATACACGAGCGGTACCCTGGCAAATGTCAAAATTATAATGTAACTTACTCGTATTACCTACCTATTAAGAACAAACAATTAATTTATAAGTATTTCACGTGTTTTATGGAATGCGTCACATCCTGTAACGAAATTATACTGGCTCTCTATACACTCCAGGCTGGATGCTCGCACTTGCTGCTTGGCGTTAGAAATATGAAGAGCGACCTAACCAGACGGTGAATGTAATATTAAAGTTAATTTGTGATAGTTTTAAGATAATTACTAGTATGTTTAAAGTTATTCCAATTTTTATTAAATATGCGGACGTTAATAATTTAAAATTTGTTACATTGGGATATTACAAAAATTATAATAATGAACTTAACTAAAATAATAATTAAAATTATAATATTTACGATTAATACTATGACAGGCCTGTTGGTCTAGTGGTTAGTGACCCTGACTGCTATGCCGGAGGTCGTGGGTTCGATTCCCACCAAGGACAAATGTTTGTGTGATGAGCACGATCATTTGTTCTGTGTCTGGGTGTAATTTATCTATAATATTTATGTATTTAGAAATATATAAGTATGTTTATCAGTTGTCTAGTACCCATAACACAAGCTCTGCTTAGCTTGGGACTAGATGGCGTTGTGTGATGGTTGTGGAATATTATTATATTATATTATTATTATACTAATTATATACAATATGAAAAAGGGAGTATAGACCCAGCCTCCTTCTCTATTGAAATTAGGATGTTTTTTAATTTCAATAGCCTCACGTATCATCCTTGGTAGGAATCGGTGTTCTTTCGCGAGGATTTGTGGTCTATCAAATTTGATGTAATGGTTGGGGCCGTCTAGGATATGATCACAAACTGCAGACTCAGATACATCATGTGAAGCATCAACGTTCCGGGAAGTCTGCAGTACTGCAGGTACTACCACTTGCTTGGGATCCTATAATCAATAAAATTAAAACTAAGCCCAAGCATACCACTGCAAGACCTCAGGACATAGTCAGTTCATTTTGCATAGATCGGACCATAAACAATAATTAAAAAAGCTGAAGGTATTCCGGGTTTAACAATGACATCGGGACGTCAGTCATCTCAGTCCCCCGTGACCATGGTTGCTGGAAAGCGCCCGAAACGTCGGGAATTAAAAATAAAAAGTAAAAATAAACGCGATAAAATCCGTAAAAGTAGTTTTAATCATAGTCAAAAAGACCTGCTCCCCGTGGTATAGTGCCAAGAACGCTGGCTGCGTTTCCTCGCTGAATAGCTATACTTAGCCTTTGAGCGAGGAAAGAACCAGCCCTCTTATCACCAGCAGCGACGACCAGACCCTTTAGAAACTTCACTGCATGTGGACCCCACGGACCGATAGTCTCTACAGCAAACGGCACAAATATGTAGTCATTTCTCAAAGACTCATATTTGCGCCATTTACTAAATTCGGCTGCCTCTGATGCCGCCCCGGCTCTAAAAGAGGTATCCTTGAGATGAGAGGCCGCCAAAGTGTCAACGCAAGTAGCATCCCACACTAGGGCTTTACCTCTCTCCCAAGGAACCAAAGTCATACCGTCGGGTCTCCTGCCATCGTCTCTAAATATCCCGCAAGGCTCTAAAACCGAGGGGATATTTATATATATATTTTGGAGACAAGAGCCCTTCGAATGATTTCGTTCAAAGAACCGTGACGGGAAAACCTACCTACACTGTTCTTGCATGAAAGTCCGTGGAGCCCACGGTAAATTATAATGAAGTTTGTCATTTTACGTCCTCATTATCATCATTATTACCGTCACAAGTCCACTGCTGAACATAGATCTACCCCAAGAAATACCATTAAACGTGGTCCCGAGCCATCAGCTTTCATCGACTTCCTGCACATCCATTCAGCCTCCCTTTCACATAGGATCAATCAATTATTCGCTTAATTCAACGTAACGATATTTATTTCCATCTTCTCGTGATCTTTTGTCGACAGCTTCATTAAAATTAATATTTTATTATTCGCTCGCTTATTTTCTTACAACATAATAATATTATTACCAAACTTATTCTTTTCATCATCATCTAGTTCTTCGAAATTGCTGGTTAATCCTATGCATACCTCTTTCCACGCTTGTTTTGTCTCATTTCTATTTTTATAAGTCATGATTGTGTTATCCCATAAGGTAGGCCGCTCTTCTACTAGTGATATCAACGCTTCTACGTCAATTTTGTTTTCGTTAGACATTGTGCGAAAAACATCCAGGCCCTGTGATGCCAGTGGCACTCCCCAGTCCCCAAGGTCAATGTGCCGTTTTGCGCCCGTGTTCATGTAAACGAGTCTATGCTAGTCTACATTACCGCAAAGACGGTTCTCGCGTCCAAACCGTGTTTATAGTGAATAACCAGGGGCGACACACGGCCCGGTTGCCGTGCCATGTGCAATAGCTCATACATTACTACTTCACACGTACGGCGACCATGCCGTTACCGTGTGCATGTGAAAAGGCACTTAGGCTTTAGGCTTTACTATCTCAGCCACTTTTTTAAGATAGGAAAAAAATAAGTTCCTCTAGTTATTTAATAAGCACGCAATAAAAATCGTTTGCCCTGTAAATTGTTTGTTGGTAACAATTTTAAATAAATAACGCTCACCTGTTAAGGGTACTCGTGTCTCGCCTATCTAATTAGTTTGCAAATAAACTATAATTTTATTAATTATGTGGCAGCGCTGTCGTTGCGCCACAAGCGAAACTCACGGAATCCTAAATCACGGTATTATAGTTCCGAAGTACTCCGGCATATTTTAAATTTCTTTGTTGTACCATACGGAGTTAGCCGTCTCCATTTCCAACACGAATTAAAATTCACGTAATTTAAATTGGCGAAACGAAGCTGTGTCAATTTGTCACAAATTATTTATATATTTCTTCGTCCATCCAACTCCTTGTTGGAAATAAACTTATGCACTGCTAGTGTATGTGTTGGGACCATGACTAAATTAAGCAGAGACTACAGACTTCCATTTAGCACGATCCTGACATGCCTCTCTAGCCTTTTTCACATCCGTATACCTACGCATACAAGCTCGTCGGTTAAGGGTACTCTTAATTTGGCCCATTTTTAGTATATCGCCAATTTGGTCGACAAACTTCCGCCTAGGACGTCCCTTTCTGACTCTTCCATTCACTTCTGCAACATATATTTGCTTTGTCAGTCTTTCCGCATTCATTCTTTCTACATGACCAAACCACCGAAGCATTCCTTTCTTAATCCTGGTCACCGCATCATCTTGCAAACCACACTCTTCTTTTATCACACAGTTTCTCACCCTGTTACTCAGATTCAGCCCTAGCATACTCCTTAGCGACCGCATTTCTACTGCATTTATTCTACTCTGGTGCTTCTTCTGCCGCACCTAACTTTCACCACCATACGTTAAAGCAGCGACTAATACAGCATTGTGAATTGCCTTTACCATACGTGCCTTTTTTGACACATTCTGACTTTTCACAATAGAGTGATAGATTCAAAATTCACAATAGAGCCCCATTTACTTTATTTTCTGTATTCACTCGTCGTTCAATATCCTTTTCATATCTTCCATCCCTGCTGAATACACATCCCACATATACGAACTCATCCACTTGCTCAATTAACTCTCCTTCTATTCTTATTTTACATACCGTTTTACTTTCTTCTCTTTCAAAAACCATCACCTTCGTCTTACTTGCGTTCACTTTCATTTTCCTTACTTTTAATGATCTGTTCATTAATGTAACCATCATTTGCAACTCGGCCGCCGACGACGCAAGTACGACTTGATTATCGGCGTACAAAAGGCATTTGATGGTTAACTCACCCACTCTTAACCGGCATTCTTCAACTTTCAAATTTTCCAAACAACTGTCCATAAATAGGTTGAACAGCCACGGGGAAGCTACACAGCCCTGTCTGACACCTTTATGGATGCCAAACCAGTCCGTGTAGACCCCGTTTATTCTAACACAAGCACTCGAGTCCCTATACAGATACTTTAATGCCTGTATTAAACCAGCACTCAACCTAAATGCGTTCAGCGTTTGCCATAACACATCCCTGTCCACTCTGTCATAAGTCTTTTCTAAGTCCGTGAAAGCACAAAAAATTTTTTGTTTTTTCGTCAAAAACTTCTCCGCGATCATGCGCATGGAAAAGACTTGATCTGTACACCCCATTCCCTTTCTAAATCCCGCTTGCACATCCCAAATTTTTTAATCAGTTTCTTTCATAACTTTTTCAATTAGTATCTTAGCATACAGTTTTCCCGCAACGCTAAGAAGGCTGATACCACGGTAGTTTTTACAGTCCTGCTGTGACCCTTTTCCCTTATATATTGGGACTATCACGGCTTTGTACCAGTCTCCCGGTACCCGCTTTAGTTCCCAACATAAATGAAACAGGGTATACAGCAGGCCTGCCACCACGTCCTCTTCAGCCCTTAGAATTTCTAGTGAAACTCTATCATATCCGGCTGCCTTACCTACTTTCATGCTTTTCATTGCTATCATTATTTCATCTATACTTATCCCCCTATCTCTTTCATCTTCTTTCGGAATTTCTATTTCATTTAATTCACACGTCTCCTCACTCATAAATACGCTTTCAAAATATTCCTTCCATCTCTTTAGACTCAACACTTCATCATTCAAAATACAGCCATTCTCGTCTCGTATCGCATTCAATCTAGGCTGTTTTGAATGTCCCCTGGTATTTCTTACGAGTTTCCAGAACATTTTAATATTTGCCTGGAAGTTATCCGATATTCTTCTATCTTCTATCATTCTTATCCGTTCTTTCTTGCTTTTTCCTGTCAACTAATTCTTTTACTCTCTTATTTAGACGTTTAAATTCTGCCTTTTATTCTTTCAATCTCATCATTCTTACCGCCAGAATTACCAGCTTTGGTCGCTAGTAAATCTAGTCATGCTCTCTTCTTTGCTTCAACTTCCATACGTTCCTCATTATCCCACCATAACGTATTGTCTTTCCTTTCATTCGTGCTCTTACTAACACCACATACTTCGGTAGATGCATCCACTAAACCTTTCTTAACATTATGCAACACGTTCTTCAAGTCTAACTCATTCACACACAACTCATCCAAATTACTTATATTTTCTTTCAGTCTACATTTGTACATGTCTTTCACATCTTCATCTTGTAACCTCTCAATTCTTATACGCTGTAACGCAGTGGCAGACACAGATGTCCGATGCCGCCAACGTCTGAATAAACCCCTAATTTGACATAAGACCAGGTTGTGGTCCATCCCTACGTTGGACCCCCGGTAAACCCTTCTATCCACCACTGCGCTCCTCTTCTTTCATCCACAGTTATTAAATATATCATTCTTCTATCATCACCTCTTTCTCAAGTATACATGTGAATCTTCTTATGACGAAAGAAAGTGTTCGTCACAAAAAGATTCCTTTCCACACATACGGTGAGGAGGCTTTCACCATTCTCATTAATACTTTCATCACCAAACGTTCCCAGTATCCTTTCATAGCCAAGCCTCCTTATCCCAACCCTTCCATTAAAATCTCCTAACATAGCAATATTTTCATTTTCCTTACATTTCATTAACACCATCCTTACCATCTCCCCAAACTGCTCTCGGATATAAGTGGGCTTAGACATGTCTGGGGCGTAGACCCCTAGAACAAACAACTTCTTTAGGCCCACTTTTATTCATATCCATGGCAGTCTCGGGTTTACACATTCATACTCTTTCACACATTGACCCATTCTTTCTGAAAGGATGATACCGACTCCCTGGCATGCTCGCTTAGTCTCGTCTACACCGGACTAGTACGCGGTATATATGCCATGTGTAGTGACATCCTTTTCCTTCCGCTTCGTCTCATTTACACATAACACATCTATTCCTCTATCATACATCATATCGCATACTTCATCCACCTTATCATTCATTGCTCCACATACATTCAGCGTAGCTAGACGGGCCTCCGCAATCCTCTTTTCGCCCCTCCGGGAGACAGAACGTGACGGATGGCGAACCTCGTCACCGGTTTTCCTCCCGGAGATTCTTCGCACCCTTGCCCCATTAAAGGGGCGCCGGGAACTCGGGGCCATTTCTTTTCCTCTTTGCGTCATGGTGCGAAAACTAGTGGGTGGTATATTTTACGCCGCTACCACACGGCGAGTAGCCGAGTCTGTTCTTTCGGCTTTGTCGCTCTTTTAGCACCACCGAGGGAAACGTGTAGGGTGGGCCTAGGATTAGGTGGTCGAAGCCTACGGACGCGAGCGACTTATCCCCCCTTTTTAAATTAAATATACAAAAAATTAAATATATATAATTATAAAAATTAGTAAAATTAGTAAGTCGAGTAGACCCATCACTATTATAGTTAAAACACAAACATCACGTTTACAAAACTTGCGTTAGACCTATTATGTCCCACGCAAGTGTAGTCTTCGCTCACATGTATAAAACGCACTTGTACAAGCTCCAAAAAAAAATATTAAAATAAACTCATTGGCAAAGCCACCGGAGCCTCGGTGACATCATCGAAATTCCAATTCACACAGACACTCTGAATTTCCTCTCCGGGTTCTTCAGGGAGTTGTGTCTCAGCACTACTTTGATAGGACCGAAACCTATCCTAACCTGCTAGTGGCAGGTACATTACACAACGACACTACACAATACATCCAAGGTGTCAAACACTAATAGAGCGACAGATGGGACACGTTGCACTCGCAGGCAAGCAGCCCCACACTCAACGCGTACACTCCCAACACACGTGTGGCGATTAGCCCTAATCAATACAATTCTTACTGTACGAACATCTATCTATACGAGCTAAGCAGTCAGAGATGACCCAAAAAACTATAATTTTTTATAATCCGATAAGCATTTTGTCAGCAGTATCCAAATTATTTGAATCAGTAGTATTTAATCACCTCTATTTTAATTTCAAACCTCTTATATCAAATAAGCAGCACGGATTCATCAAAAGGAGATCGACAGTCAGTAACCTTCTTAACTTCAAAACCTACATATGCGATGCTTTTAACAACCGTGCTCAGGTAAATGCCATATATACCGATTTTAAAAAAGCATTCGATAAAGTGGATCACGCAATTTTATGTAAGAAACTCGAGTCACATGGTATACATGGCAGTCTGTTGCGTTGGCTCGAGTCCTACTTGAAAAACAGGAGTCAGCTCGTGACCGTCAAGGGGTACACATCAGAAGAAATCCTGATTAAATCTGGTGTTCCACAAGGATCCCATTTGGGCCCGTTACTTTTGTGACCTTCATTAATGATCTCATTGAGAAAATTCAGTCCCCTTGCCTGTTATACACTGATGACCTAAAAATTTTCATTAGATTTGGTGGAGCTGACGACACTCGCATCATACAGGAAGACTTAAACAGCCTGTCTAATTGGTGCAGAGAAAATAAGATGTTCCTTAATGTCAAAAAATGCTTTGTCATCACCTACACACTTAAAAAAAACAAGGTATCAAACAATTATATCTTAGAACAACAAACTCTATCTCGTGTGTCGTCTATTAGGGATCTCGGGGTCGTGTTTGACGAACAGCTTAGTTTTCGCCAACACGATCTCATAGCCAAAAAATCTAACCAGGTACTAGGTTTCGTTACTAGACAGAGCAGGCACTTCAGGAACCCACAAAGTTTAATTTTGTTGTATAACAGTCTGGTTCGAAGTAATTTAGAATATAGCTCAATTATATGGAATCCATACTATGTAGTGCATTCTGAGCGCATTGAATCGATCCAATCCAAGTTTTTGCGTTTATTAAGCTTACGTACCGGCAACAATAGAAGACTCCGGTCATATGCTGAGAGGCTTAAAGAGTTAAACATGACACCACTTCACCTCCGTAGCGACGAATTGGACCTAGTAAACCTACACAAAATAATACACTCGGAACTGGACACCCCGAGGTCTTGGAACTGTTGAATTTTAACATAAAACGCAACCCACGTAGACCAGTAAAAAAAATTTGTCATACCCCTATCGCGAAATAATATCTCACGAAATCAACCCCTATCAAGGTTATGTCGACTTTATGAGGATTATAGCCTTCGGTTTACCAACCTTGACATCTTCAACTCTAGCCTGGTTCGCTTTAGAAATGTTCTGAAAGACATTCTATAGGACATCCCCTTCGATTGATATTCATTATATTTATAGTTCTTGATTTGTTGGATTTGTGAGCCTGTTAGTTTAAGCAATTTTTTTTTCAAATTTTTGTATCTCAATCTTGGCATGCCGTGATAACACGTATAAGGATTATGTCTTGTATCACACCATTATTTTTGTAAGTTATAGCTTTAAGTCCTTAATAATAATAAGTGTTGTCCTATAAGATATAAATAAAAAAATAAAAGATGGGGGTTCGCACTTCCCAATTAGATAGCTCAAAAATCCTATAGAGGAGTCCTGAATATTTATCATTATCAATCATCATAGCCTTTCCACTTTTATATAGCTCGCGGCATTACAGACCGTGAGCCCTGAGTTGGAAAGAGATGAAGGTGTAAAACTCAAAAAAGCTTACAGCACTTAACATCACAGAATACAAATATAGATTACCACACGGAATGTTACTCGCTCTTCGGGTTGAACACCTTCCCTAAGGGGGGATCTCTCTTTTTCCTTCCAAAGCCAAAATTATAATATAGTGTATAAGTAAAATTAATAGGAGGAGGACAGAGACAAAAACACAAATCTAACACTATTAATATATTAAGAGAAAAAAACAAGCTTTGGCAATATATACGAAACGCTTCGAAAAATCAACTTAAAAAGCTAACTAACCATACTAAAATCGAATAAAAATCTTAATTCCGCTCCGAAGCGTCGCTTGTGTCGCTGAGTTCAACTCTGTCTCGATCGCATCTTGGCCACCTATTTATTTAAATTAGCAAAATATCCGGAATGTTCAAGTAAACACGCGCAAGGTACCGAGAGTTCGAGTATAGATTTTCTAGAAACGTAGTTCTTCGGATGGCGCTGTCAGTTAAGAGATTTGTGATGTCATTTTCTGCGAAGCTCCCCTCGCTCTCGTTCCTGACACAAGATGGCGCTAGTTGACTGCAACAATATTTACTATAATGTCAACTGTCAAAATGGCGTCGATAGAGTAGCGCCCTTTTGACCCTTTATTATTTGATTGACTGATGAAGAGCTATCGTGAAAGTGACCATATTAACGGGATGACCATATAACCCTCACGTACAACAATTATAGTTTGTAATATATTGCCGCCAAAGGTGTGCTAATGATGTGTAAGGCCAACGCGCTTCCTAAATTTAATCCGCCTCTGACCATAGAACAACTAGAAGGTCGGCGAGTCTCTATCCTTTTGTTGTCGAAGTTATCCCGTATTTGAATCAGACCGTTTGCTTCATTGTTGCTTTCGTCTTTCCATGCGATTACAACGTGATAATGAATAGGCTTTTTATTACACTAAGAGGTTTACCACTAGGTGGGATTGTAGCACAGATTAACTAATAGTTTTTGGTAAATTAAAGTGGGGCATATAATTAAAAAAAAAACATCTGTGCAGTTCACACGCGGTAGAGGTGTAGCCTTCAGAAAAGAGACCGAGGGAAACATTATACTCGTACTTATACTGTATTTTATTTCATTCTCTCGCAGGCTAAATCCTATAGATGTAAAATGAATAATATGGTTGTCTCTTTTTAATGTCGCTTACTCGTTTCATCTAGTTTCGTTATTAGCGGTTCTAAAGAAGTTCTTACTTCAAAAAAGTGGCTTATTAAAAGGTAAGCAAGCCGTAACTGGACAGTTAATGTCTTTGTTTAGCAGAGGTCTTAAATGGACTGCAATGATTATGATGGTGCTTAAAATATAAAGAATGGCAGAAGATAACTGTTACTTTGCCATTAATTAGGGATCTAATAAATACAAAAGCTCATATTAAGGCATCAATCTTAAAAACTAACTAATCAAAAATGTAATTAATGTCCAGATAAAATAAAGTATGATAATAATTGTTTCAGAAATGTTACATGAACAAGATCTAATTTTGGCGCGAGCACTAGCGGCAGAGTCACGGGAAAATTCGCCAGGAGGATCGCCAGGACCACTTCGAAAAACTCCACTCACTAATTTGGTTGACAAACTCAATACTTTCAGGTAATTGTACATCGATATTTTGTCTTGAGAAACAAAAAAATTATGAAAAAGAACGCGGTTTTTAGTAATTATTACGAGCATCTTAACTAATAAATCTTTAATATCTTCAATTTATTCCGCAAAGTAACGCCTGATTCCATCCATATAAATAAATAGAATTGAAATGTCTGTTTGTAATGTCAAAATAACAGCCTTTCACGAAATCCATATTAAAGTACTTATATATATATATATATATATATATATATATATATATATATATATATATATATATATATATAAACGGTACTTATATATATAAAAAAACATTTTTTAAAACTTTTGTCTGCCTGTCTGTTTGTTCCGGTCAATCTCCGAAATGGCTGGACTGATTTTGACAGAACTTTCACGTGCAGATAGCTAATGTTATAACGGATAACTTAGCTATATTTATATTAGAAAATGAAAATGCGAAAAAAAAATTAAAACTCATGAAATGCAATCGTAATAAATTGCAAGCGGCCAGTTAATTAATAAATGTATAAGATAATTTAAATCGAAATTTTTAAAAAACCCAATGATCTTCAGACGGCTGAAACGATTTTAATAAAACATGTCTAAGAACCACCGCTAGAAAACCTGCTTTTAAAAACCGCGCCGAAATCGGTTCACCCGCTTAAGAGCTACAAACTTAAAACACAACTCTTTTCCGTCGATGGTTAAAAACCGGTAAGTCTGTAGAAGATGTCAGTTAAAGCATTTGAGTATTCAACCAACTGGATAGGATATTCACGTTAATTCCTAAACAAAAAGTCTGTCCCCATCAGGTGGAGGACAAGAAAACACACTACTTTATACTTCACTACAAATACAAAATTGAATCGCGTCAATATACACGCACACTACAGCATTTGTGTTTGTGTGTCATTGCATTTACGCATACCATCAAATTGTAAACGTGTCGATACACTGGTGCCGCTGTCCACATGCGTAAGCAACGTAGAACGAGGACTATATCGATATTATTATCGATAAAAAATCACATAGTGCGCATAAGTTCAGCGTTGGTAAAAGTGATTTTTAGTGTCTTTTCATTCTTTACAATACTGTCTTCATAAGTCTACTGCTCACGAACTAAGCCTCACCCAGTGTTCCACATTTCTTTGGTTTATTCTTTTTGAACTCGTTTTTTTCATATTCAGTTTTTAGTTTTTTTTTTAAGATTATTGAAGAAATTACGTTACCCAGAGTAGGTAAGTTGTAAAATGGCATTGTTAGGATCCAGTTTTGCTTTTTTTATGTAACTTGTCACGATTCCTGATACATCGTACAAGACCAGGTGTTATCCAGGGCTTAATAGCTCGTTTTTGATGCGGGACGGGTACCAATGTGGAGTGCGAAGAAATTGGTTTAGATATTATGTAAATTAGAGAAACTGCTGCTAATTTTTGTTTGTAGCGTTATATATAGCGTTAAAGTCTGTAACAGACAATTCCTGGACTAAACTTAAGTAATCAATTTTCCTGATGGTAGCTTTAGCTTGATTTCTTTTAATTTTACCCTCTAACACAAGTATAGTCGGTGCATGATCAGTTATGAGTGAATCAAGGATAAACGTTTTAGAGTGTGGCGGCGCTGTCATCGCGCCACACGTGAAACACACGGAGTGTCGGCCGCTCCCCGGGCAGAACACCTTGCCCGGCGGGAGATCTCCCCTTTTCCTTCCACCGCTTAACTGGTGACTAACCGACTTGATCTGAACACGTAACCAACAACCTTCGGAAAACTTCAAGCTTCATCATGGTCATAAAATACCCCACTCATTCGCTCCCGAGCAGATATCGTCTGCAGTCTTCATATCCTGCAAGCCATCTAGCTTCACAAGGTTCATCGCAGCACTGGAATAATAATGCTTCCTGTTCCTTCAAGCTACTCTCTGCGCTATACAGTGTTCGGCACGGCTCTAAGCCTTACTGTCGCCTCTGCTTCACGGCACTCTCGCAGATTACTTGCCTTCGAGAGTCGAGAACGACTCACCGCAGACTACAAGGCGATCTCCTGGCACTTGCACATTCGTCGGCAACGACGAATGTGCACTATCGACCTCCGGTCTGAGCAGGGGGGTGATGTAGCGGCGCTGTCGTCGCGCCACAAGTGAAACACACAGAGTGTCGGCCGCTCCCCGGGCAGAACACCTTGCCCGGCAGGAGATCTCCCCTTTTCCTACCACACCCACAAGAGCATCGATTTCATCTTAGCATTACGTTATTAAGAAACCAAAAGCGTTTTATATAGTGTACATTAAACAATATCATTCTCATAATAAGTTTAATAACAGGTTTCCTTTAATTACAATGGTATAGTATACTACGGTCGTAATAATTAGTATCAGTAGGTATACACTTAATTTTACACTCATATTACATTGGTGCGCCTGTTCCCAGGTATCCCTCTGGTATTACGCACATTCGAAAAGCATGCACACTAATTAAATCAACAACAGCACACACTGTTCAACGGTAACAAACAAATACACAAGAATACTCTAAAAATAACATGTGTTAGAATACTCTTGTGTATTTGTTTGTACACATGTTATTTTTATACACTAGATTAGCAGTATATTATTATAACTTTATTTTACTATAATTTATGTTAATTTATATGGGTTTAAGATTCAAGACTTTCAATAGCTAAGCGCCTAAAAGAGTTCTTACTGTAGTTAAAGATATCAATTTCTCATGCGATCAAGACAACCACTTAGACGCGTCGGAATAACATTCGTTGGAAGTAGACCATGTTGTGACCATGCTATTAAGTCAATGTAGCTCTTACGATCTGAATCAGAATTATCTGAAGCTATATTTATATTAATATCTCCTATTAGTATAACTGATTTAACAGAAACCAATGAAGTCAAGTAATTTTCGAGACTATCGCAAAAGTTGTCAATATTGTTTTATGATGGTGACCTGTACACGGCTACAATCTTAAAATAGGACTTAAACAACTTAAAATAAGAATATTACAGTCATTTAATTTGGTCTCCAGTGAAGTTCTATGCATGATTTCGGACTTAACATAAATTACAATTTACAACTCCATCGTTCTGGTTGCGGTAGCCCGAGGCAAAAGATGTAATATATCCAGGTATTTCTGGAACGCTTAGCAGTTTACTCACCCAGCATTCGATTAAAACAGGGGCATCACATTGGAAAGAGATTCTCTCTAATAAAACATTAAATGCGTCAAAGTTACATGATATTGATATATTTAAGTCCCTATGTAACAGGGTGCAAGTCTGTTACCATACACCGGGCACACAGTTGTTAGGCAAGCGATATTCAGAAACATTACTATTATTCTCGTTATTTAATTTAAATCTACATTACACAATAATTAAAATTATGACAAAATTTATAAAAAGTCTATTTTTTGGTTTGCTAGACATTTTTTAAAACTATATTGTCTACTTAAATATATAACCTACCTATCAAAAAGTTTGGTTTTATTTATATTTGGTATCGCTCCTCGTTGGCCGTACTTTAGATGTTTGTCCTTGAGAAATTAATGTATGTAACCTCCACAGATGCCGGAGAAAATCCTGGTGTGGAGGTAAAGTTATTTAAAATAGAAATATTTTTTTTGTCACCCGCTATTACAAATTAAATCGTTTTCAGATGCTTCAGATGAATTATTTTTGCCGGCACTATCATCATTGTTTTTTATCATATAGGTAATCCTTAAAATAGTACCACAAAATTTGCATTTCGCTACTTGATCCGTAGTACTTTCTATCACTTGGAGCCAATCTTTTAAGTGTGGCTCGTGAAGACAAGAATCCCGAAACTTTCGTGTAGGTATACTGCGTTAGCGAAAAGAGTACGACACTGAACTTAGTAAGCTACTACTAAAATATAACTTATTGTACGAAGAATTCCAGCGAATAGTGTAGCCACCGGAATGTCTAACGAATCAGAATTGTCTACACAGTAAAAGTAAATACTCCTGATATGAAGTAGAAATATATTTCGAAACGTTTAAGTGACTTAATGGTTGAGTAATCATCTTTCCACTTTACACTTTACACTTACAAAAACTGAACTTTAATAAATCACTACAACAAACGACTAGCTATTAAAAGCAATATTTCTCAACTAGAGAGAGGGTTAAAACCACCAGTTTTAGTGGAAAAGCCACTAAGTTGGCAATACTAGATGTGGTTTTCAATGTTATACTAAAATAAAGCTCAAATGGTTACCCATCCGCCTTCGCCGGAATCTACAAATTGTTTCTCTTCTGTACTGTGTATTATTCAATCCAATGACGCCTAGCTATCTTAAGGAAACTTTAAGAATTCCTTCACAGTTAAGGCCATTTGCTTAAGGAATAATCTTCCTCCGCAAATTCGTTGAGCGAATACACTATAGTATGTGCCAAATCGATTGAGAAAAACGGACAATGACCTTTCGGTCGTTTAACCAGGGATTCATTGTCATCATTACAGCCCTTCACAAGTCCACTGCTGAACATAGGCCTCCCCCAAGTAATTCCACAAAGCACGGTTTTGACATCAATGGCAACACGCACTGGTTGTACAATCTAGTTTTCAGAGCTTGAGGTATACCTGACGAGAACATGTGTCGTGATTTACCGAACGCTGCCCAGCAGTTTGCTGAATGACTCGGATATTGATAGTGGCCCTATGGGTCTACATTTCACCGAACGTGGAGAATCCCCTGATAAGGAGAGGCAAATATCTTCGAATAGCTCGAAAATGGGGGTAGACCTGCAAAAGAGTGAGAATCGATTACCGCCGCCGTCACGGTAGCTTGTGAATGCAATGAGTCATCCTCGCAGCCGTTGACGCCCGAACTAACGGTATTGGGGCGCTCGGGTAATGTAGGCAATAAGCTGAGTGCGACTGCTACGAAACATAATCCGATGTAACAAACGTCTATTGCTGAAGAAAATGTAGAAACGGGAAATGAATTGATTACGGTGTCAAATAAAAAGAAAAATAAGTCAAATCGATATGGCAATAAAATGGGATTGGCAAGTCAAGTGTCGAATTTTAAATCGGCAGATATAAAAGTGCCTATATTCATTACAAATGTGCACAAAGATACTAAGGCAGAATCCATAAGTGAGTATGTGTACAAACAGACGAATGAGAAAATATCTCTTATTAAAATATCTCAGCGCAAAGAAAGGGGATATAATGCGTTTAAAATGTTCGTCACCACGCATAAACTATACATGTTCCTCGACGAGCAACCGTGGCCTGAAGAAATAATATTCCGACGCTTTGTTAACTTCAGTTCTCACGGGAACCAACGTGCCGAGGCTAATAAACCAAGATCGTAATGGATAGAAATGATAAAGCCATTTCATGTAACCGTTTTGTTACATTTAATTGTAAATCTGTAAAAAGAGCGGTCGAGGGGGTCCGTCAGCTATGTAAGTTATTTAAATCGTAAATAAATAATTAAATAATCCCATAACCTCAGCCGCAGCGTCCGAGCTAGTGCAATATCCCCAGTACGCTGGCGCTTAAAGCGCTTTTTTCTTTGGTTGGCAGCAATAGCTTCCTAAAGAGCTTTGCCAAAAACCTATATTATTTATGACTTTATAGTTTTTAGTTTCCATAAAAAGTTGTAGTTATAGATTGAAACCTCTTTTATTATATTTTTAAATAAAAAACAAAAGAAAAAATGTGGTGGCAAAATTGTTAGTGAATTACGTACGTCAAGGAAAATTTATATTTTTTTAATATATTTTTTAAACAACGTTACCTCCAAACTTGGACTTTCTCCTGTATCGTGGGGGCAGTTTACAAACATAAATTTCACATGGACAATCCCCCAGACCCGGAACAATTACTTGTAGGCCAGTAGTTAGTTAGTACCAGTTCTGGCTCACTGATTCAGAAGTGGTACAACGTTCGTCGAGACTCACGATCCTAAAAAAAAAAAGATTTTGGCATGCTCTGATCACGAATCTGCGGTCCATTTTTGCGTAAGATGCACGGTTCCGGAGATGTGCAGATCAATTAACTCTTATGTAATTGATATCCGGTGAGAGCCTCCACCGTCATTAGCGCTCCATTGTTATTATCTATTGTTCATTGAATACCGTCGTTGTCTATTCGTGCGTCGGATTATCAGTGCTATTGTATTATACTCCTTTGTTCCTAGCTGCAACACTAATCTTACTTACTTACTTACTTATCGTCACGCACAATCCCTAACGGGGTAGCCAGAGAGAACAGATCGCCAAGTGTCACGATCCTTACATACCTCTTTCGCTTCTTTCCGGTTCATTAACTTCTTCATACATGCACGTCTAGGTATCCGAGTACTCTTGACCCTCCCCTCTTCGAGCAATTTGCTCACATGGTCTTCGAAAGTTAGTCTCGGTCTACCTCGACACCTTTTAATATTTACTTTCGCTCTATATATTTTCTTCACCATTCGGTCTTCACTCATTCGTTCAACGTGTCCAAACCATTGGAGTACGCCCCTATCAATTTTTGTGATAAGGTCATCTTTCAATCCTGCCATATTGCGAATCTCTTCGTTTCGCTTTCGGTCGGCTATGGTAACGCCACACATTTTACGAAGAGATCGCATCTCCACTGCATTCAACTTGCTTTTATGCTTCTTCTGGCATACCCAGGTTTCGCTGCCATATAACAAAGTCGGTACCAACACTGCGTTATGTATTGCAAGGCGTGCACTCTTCACCACGCCTTGCCTTTTTATTAATGCATTCAGGGCACCATTGACTTTGTTTCTGACAGCGACACGCCTATCCACATCTAAATCACATCTTCCATCTCGGCTGAAAGCACTCCCCAAGTATACAATTTCATTTACCTGTTCTAGACATTCCTGATTTACCCATATTTCACATTTCGTTCTCTCTTCGTCCTTTTCAAATACTATATTTGCAACACTAATCTGAATCATCAATAAAATACATTACCTAATTTTGTTACAATTTTTATTTACGAAATACAAAATCTTATTACTTATTATATATAAAATAGGAGCGAAACATCTCCTCCACTGAAATATCGTTGTACAATGTGTTCCCTATAAATATACTCGTAAAACTATGCATTGAACATCCCTGAAACTTATATTGCAAATACATTAAGCAATATTCGCCACAAACTGAAGTCCACTCATTCTGAATCCTATCAACATTCCAGTTCCATCTTTTACAATTCCTTTTTAAAAACTCTAGATGATATCGTACAGGTGCTCGTCCGTATGAATCAAAATATTGACCAACGTCATTCGATAAACCAGAGTCACATTGGGTAGCTTTATATATCGATATATATAAAGCTACCCAATGTGACCCTGGTTTATCATCTGTACCCAAATTGCATATTACCTAGTCAGGTCATAAATTCTATCACATGTTTAATATAAAATAATTGAAACAAGTTTATTCATTATGTAACCATTTATATACCAAATTAACTGAAGAAAACATAGATTCTTATGACACGAGTTTATTCAAAATGACCTCCGTGATTTTGAATACAGGCCTTCAATCTGCGCGGTCAGTCGTCTATCGCAGCACGAACGAGGTCCATGTCAATATCGGCGGCTGCCTTAATCAAGGATGTCTTGAGTGACTCCAAATTGGGATGAGGCTTTGAGCACGCCTTTTCCTCCAAGTGTTGCCATATCTTGTAATCTAACGGATTCAAATCTGGACTGGAGGAGGGCCAGTCTTCGTGCCGGATGAAGTCGATTTCACGCGCCGCCAGCCAGTCTTGTGTGCTCTTCGCTCTATGAGCTGACGCCGAATCTTGTTGGAATACCCAATGCCTGTTATTGAACATGGTATGAGAAACAGGTTACACAAGGTTCATCGAGACTGTATTTTGATACACAACTGCATTCGTTTTTACACCTCTCTCACAAAAATGTACCTCTGTTAAGCCCCAATAAGAAACTCCCAACCATACCATGAGCGGGGATGGAAAATGACCTCGTTGGACACGCGGAATACGGTTGCTCGCTTCTTCACTACTGTGTGCGTACACCTTATCGTTTTGTTTGTTGTAGCTCTCTTCTACGGTAAAAAAATTTTCATCCGAAAAAAGAATTTCCCGATATTTTTATCCCGCGTACCGCTTCAACAAAGCGCGGCATCTCTTCAGTCTCAGGTCCATTAGACGAGCATTCAAACGATGTCCTGTTTTTCTTCGATATGCCCGATGCCCTAAGTCTTCATTTAACACCCTTTTCATCGTGGTTCTGCTTAACCCCATCTGAAGGGCCAACAGTTTCTGCTTACGTTTGGGATTTCTTTAAATTCGCGCCTTCACAGCTTTTGAGCGACCACTTCTTGACCTGTCATCTACACTGGAGTCTTCATTATATCGTTTAATGGTACGATAAACGATATAATGCTATAACTGCAGTTATCTTTAGTAGGTAGTTAGTACCAATTCTGGCTCACTGAGTCAGAAGTGGTAGTACAAGTACAAGACATTTACCAAATCATTGTATTTTGGACATTTGTATTCTTCAATATTAAAAATTCTATCATTCGTCGTTTACATTTTTAAAAATTGTTTTTCTGTTGAACCACCTTTGTATGTGAGTACTATAACTAATGTTTTTGGGAAATCAAACAAAATTTATGATTAATTTAAAATTTTATTTTCAAGCAATAACCACTTGTAAAAAACCCACACTTCGTCACAAGAACAATGTAAAATTTTGTGATTATTTTTGCAAATATATGATTATTACACACATAACGTTTGTTTAAATTTATGACATTTACCAAATCGTTGTATTTTGGACATTTGTATTCTTCAATATTAAAAATTCTATCATTCGTCGTCAACATTTTTAAAAATTGTTTTTCTGTTGAATCACCTTTGTATGCGATCAATTCGTCTTTGCACAAATTTCTAATATACCAATTTAATATGGGAATGATGTTCTCTTGTTTGTAGGCACATTTTAATTCTTCGGTCACATCAAAATATGGAATGCCGTGCACGTGTGTTTCACAATAACGAACAGTTTTTTTGTCTTTTGGCGACAAATAATTGAAAGGATAACTTGGCCGAAACAATTAATGATCGATAAACGCATCATTTTTATTAGATAGTTTTACGTCTAAAATAGCCATTTCTCTGCATTGAAAATGTTTATGAGTATATGTAACGTAAAATCCGTCCATGTCGATGATGTATCTAATATTTTTTAGATTTTGTGTCATTTTGAACCAAAATGTTAAAAGTATTTACACGTGACTAAAATATGTTTGTTCCAACAAACTTCACATAACAATTCATGCTTCATTACTTCCCATCATCCCATTTCATCCTTCTGCTCTTGTCTTCCTGTAATTTAAGAAAACAGAATCACATTCACTAATGATCAACTAATGACAGTCATTGTTAAAAAAGTATTTTTTAACTTTTTACTTTCTGTTATTGTCTTTGTATTTATGGCTAGGAAATGTCCGCGGCGCGGTCTCAATGCGTGTTGGCGAACTTCCCATGCGTTCGAAATTTTGTCAGACATGCAGGTTTCCTCACGATGTTTTCCTTCACCGCAGATCACGTGGTAAATCAGCACTTAAAATTGCAATTAACAATTTAAGTGGTGCCGGCGGGGATCGAACCCGGGTCGCGTACTGTGAAATTTACAGCTTGCGCTAACCATCTGAGCTACCACGGCTTAATCATATACACACACAATATTTAAATATAATTTGTTAACACTAAATCATACACACGTAAGAAAATAATAGAAAGAAAAGTAAGTTTTTCAATAGAATAAACACTTAAAATTGCAATTAACGATTTAATTGGTGTCGGCGGGGATCAAACCCGAGTCGCGTACTGTGAAATTTACAGCTTGCGCTAACCATCTGAGCTACCACGGCTTAATCATATACACACACAATATTTAAATATAATTTGTTAACACTAAATCATACACACGTAAGAAAATAACAGAAAGAAAAGTAAGTTTGTCAATAGAATTGTTACGAGCTTGAGGTTCGTGACAATAAAAATTGCCGATAGAATTACCTAAATTAACACCTTTATTCACTTTACACTAATTAAAGTTAAAAACAGTATTAATTAATCACACTGATTCACTTTATTCCGCTCCGACGCTTCGCTTGTCTCGCCAACTTCAATACTTCCCCGATCACGTATTGCAGCGCCTTTATATAGGGCTCTTCCACGAAAACTTCCAGAATATTCCAGAATATTCGAGTAAGTACGCGCGCCAACCGACCAAGCGCAGAAAGATCGAGTGTAGAGCTTCTAGAAAGTTTAGTTCTTCAATTTGGTACTAGATGGCGCTGTCGGTTAAAAAATTAGTCATGTCATTTTCTGGAAAGCTCTCTCCTCGTTCTGTTACCCGACACTAGATGGCGCTAGTGCTATGAGATGAGATGTCAACTTAGCCGCGCAACAGGATAAATACTTACATCCATGGCCTTTGATGCGTTGAAGTAACACAAATGTAGTATTGATAGATCCACTGCGGTCAAACGACCATACACTAACTCCATGACTGCAGTTGCTTGGTCTTATATAGTGCCAGCAAGTAATTATTCTAATCTAAAGAATTTCTGCAGTGGAATTGATAGTAACTTTATGCGTCAACAAGCTTATCTCACATTCTGTTGCTTATCTCAGCATTACTTCGTGTCGTCTTGTTCAGTGTATTGATGATTCAAATACTTTTTTATAACACAAAATAATGCAATTTAGTATTTAGAAATCACATAGTTGATCATTCCTATGTTAGTCATTGAGTAGATTGTACTGTAATAATCTAATAAGAGCAATAATATCATGGATACACTAGAAGTACAACAACATCTGAAAAAGATTCACCCCAGTCTAGAAAATAACGTTTATGGTGCTAATAGACTGCCCATGTACACCCACGTACCAACGTATATACCTAGTCAGGTCATAAGTATTACAGTACAGTACATAAGTATTTAGTACACACAGTAAAAACTTTTTTTTTAGAATGCTGGCCACAAAAAAGTTTATTGAATTCGAATTTCGAATTGTTCATGAAGATAAAACTGTATACTTTTAGAATTTTACTCATTTTTAAATATGGAGTGGACGCTTAAAAAAGACCGTGTTGCAGTTATTGCGTTGCATCGTTGCGGTTACACGCCAATTCAAATTTTTGACATACGGAAAAATTTGAATATAACCAAAAGATTCGTTTATCGTACCATCAAACGGTACAATGAAGACTCTAGTGTAGATGACAGGTCAAGAAGTGGTCGCCCTCGGTCTGTTAGAGCTCCAGCAGTGATAAAAGCTGTGAAGGCGCGAATTCAAAGAAATCCCAAACGTAAGCAGAAACTGTTGGCCCTTCAGATGGGGTTAAGCAGAACCACGGTGAAAAGGGTGTTAAATGAAGACTTAGGGCTTCGGGCATATCGAAGAAAAACAGGACATCGTTTGAATGCTCGTCTAATGGACCTGAGACTGAAGAGATGCCGCGCTTTGTTGAAGCGGTACGCGGGATAAAAATATCGGGAAATTCCTTTTTCGGATGAAAAATTTTTTACCGTAGAAGAGACCTACAATAAAAAAAAAGATAAAGTGTACGCACACAGTAGTGAAGAAGCGAGAAACCGTATTCCGCGTGTCCAACGAGGTCATTTTCCATCCTCGCTCATGGTATGGTTGGGAGTTTCTTTGGGTCTTAACAGAGGTACATTTTTGTGAGAAAGGTGTAAAAACGAATGCAGTTGTGTATCAAAATACAGTCCTGACGAACCTTGTGTAACCTGTTTCTCATGCCATGTTCAATAACAGGCACTGGGTATTCCAACAAGATTCAGCGTCAGCTCATAGAGCGAAGAGCACACAAGACTGGCTGGCGGCCCGTGAAATCGACTTCATCCGGCACGAAGACTGGCCCTCCTCCAGTCTCACTCACTCACACCTCACTTGGAGTAAAAGGCGTGCTCAAAGCCTCATCCCAATTTGGAGTCACTCAAGACATCCTTGATTAAGGCAGCCGCCGATATTGACATGGACCTCGTTCGTGCTGCGATAGACGACTGGCCGCTCAGATTGAAGGCCTGTATTCAAAATCACGGGGGTCATTTTGAATAAACTATAGTGTCATAAGAATCTATGTTTCGTTCAGTTCATTTTGGTATATAAATGGTTACATAATGAATAAGCTTGTTTCATGATTAAAACTACTTTTACGGATTTTATGGTCACGGGGGACCATGGGTGCTGGAAAGCGCCCGAAACGTCGGGAATTAAAAATAAAAAGTAAAAATAAACGCGATAAAATCCGTATAAGTAGTTTTAATCATGTGTAGTGTTCGCGTAAATATAAGAAATCATTAAACTTGTTTCAGTTATTTTATATTAAACATGTGATAGAATTTATGACCTGACTAGGTAGTATGCAATTTGGGTACAGATGATAAACCAGGGTCACATTGGGTAGCTTTATATATCGATACGAATGACGTCGGTCAATATTTTGATTCATACAGACGAGCACCTGTACGATATCATCTAAAGTTTTTAAAAAGTAATTATAAAAGTTGGAACTGGAATGTTGATGGGATTCAGAACGAGTGGACTTCAGTTTGTGGCGAATATTGCTTAATGTATTTGCTATATAAGTTTCAGGGATGTTCAATGCATAGTTTTACGAGTATATTTACGGGAACACATTTTACGATATTTTAGTGGATGAGATGTTTTGCTCCTATTTTATAGATAATAAGTAATAAGATTTTGTATTTTGTAAATAAAAATTTTAACAAAATTAGGTAATGTGTTTTATCGATGAGTCAGATTAGTGTAGATAGGAACAAAGGAGTATAATACAATAGCACCACGCTGAGGAAGAATAGATAATGACGGTATTCAATGAACAATAGATAAATAGATAAGAACAATGGAGCGCTAATGACGGTGGAGGCCTTCACCAGATATCAATTAGATAAGAGTTAATTGATCTGCACATCTCCGGAACAGTGCATCCTACGCAAAAATGGACCGCAGATTAGTGATCAGAGCATGCCAAAACCTTTTATTTTCTTAGGATCGTGAGTCTTGACGAACGTTGTACCACTTCTGAATCAGTGAGCCAGAACTGATACTGACTAACTACTTAGGCCATACAAATACTTGTTCCGTGCGAGATTCGAACCCGCGGCCCTTAGCGCTGAAACACATTGCTAAGCCACTGCACACTACGAAGCTGTTAAAATATTGTTATACTGATATTAATGAATGAGTCGAGACAAAATGTTACGAGCCGCGGGCATGTTACAAAATGTTGCTATTCAACGCCTCATTGCTGAGGCCCTGCACACCAGCCAAAACGTGATAACAAGGTTGTGATCACGTTATCGCAGTACTGGAGATGTGGCTGAACGGCACACGGATATCGTGTTACTATGCAGAGACATGATCAATTTTTCCATCCAACCATCACAGCGATGCAACTACTACAATGGATGGAATGAAAAAAAAAAAAAAAGAAATGGATTTCACAAGAGGTTTCAATCTATAACCTTAACTTTTTATGGAAACTAAAAAGATTTTAAACTATTAATTCGTAAACAATATAGGGTTTTGGCAAAGCTCTTTAAGAAGCTATTGCTGCCAACTAAAGAAAAAAGCGCTTTAAGTGCCAGCTTACTAAGGATATTGCACTCTCTAGGTCGGATGCTGCGGCTGAAGTTATGGAATTATTTATTTACGATGTAAATAAATAACTTATGGTCATTGAGTTGTTATGTATAACTGCCGACATAAGTCGTGAGTACACTTTTTATTGGCCGATACAACGTTGATCACGTTAACGTTCAACGTGATTGGTTCATCAGTCGATTCTCTTCGTCTATTGGTTTCGAACGTATCATTTGGCTTCCGTACACTTCAGAGCAATAATTTTAGTGATAACTTTTGCAATTAGTTTTTTTCGTTAATTGTTGTTTGTGTATTCCTTGTTATTAATGGTTTTTGTTATTTCTTGTTTTTAATTATTTTTGTTGTTATAATTTGAGTGTTCAGATTTCGGTCTAAATATGCAGAGAAGGAAGAATTCGGTGTTAAATAGACAATCCCGACAAATGGTCTATTCAGTGTTTAGTTACATGAAAAAATTAAGAACTGCGAAAAACATCATAGACGTACATATATAAACAGACTGCTGAGGCAACTAATATCTCAGTAGCTACTGTACGGTGCACCGCAACACCAGATTTTATAGAAGGCATATCACCTCTTCCTTCTTCTTAATAAAATAGTCTATTCTAACCACCAGGTACACATTAAATACTTTACAGTAGATAATAAAATAACGGACACGAATATCTGCAACATTACTGTATCAAAGTAAAAGTTGATGTGTTCGAGTAAACATTTTCATAAAAGTCGGCGAAAATATTCAATTACGAATTGAAATAATAAAGGGACCCAATAATTTTGCCCGACAGTGTACCTACTTCCCACCACAGTTTATCTGTGCTCATGACTCGTGTCGGCAACTACACTATGTACTAGAGGCGACACTGCATTCAGCTACACTGTTCCACTCAACTGCGGTGCACACACCGCACTTTAATCAGTCACTCACTCGGCGCTTGTAGAGTTGTCATGTGTTGTATTGATTTAAAAAAAAATCTTTTGATAAAAATATGCCGTCGTGTGTACTTCGATATCGCACAAATAATTCAAGAAATATCAGTAAAAACCAAGGAATTACTTTTCATAGGTTAATAAGATACTTAATTAATAAAAGGTATTATGTATTATGTATAAAACAAATTATTCCTAAGACGCCATCTCGTATCAGGGAATATAGATTATGAAATTAATATGTTCAGATGCGACATTTCTGTGGGTACTTAAGTATAGGACGAATATATTTATTATACACATTTTTTTGTAGAAACATATATAAGTTATTAGAATTTGGCAAAAATGTTCATGTTTAAATCTACTTATTATTCTTTTATTTTATTTTAAGGTTTCCACATCAAAGTCAAAGTGGTACAAATTCGTCCATTTTTAACTTTTAACAGCATTTATGTACGACTTTTATTCTAATTTAAAGAAATATATTTGTAATTTAAATGTTATGTTAATAAGTTTTGTTAAACATACATAGTATGTTTATTATATTTCACTTAGATACCTTTTAAAATATTCAGATAAAATATCATTAAAATGTAATTGTGTAACTAAATAAGCAAATATAATATACAAAATAAATGACAAAATTTAAATATTGTTCTCGATATAATTTACCTATTTAACAATACAATCTACTATTACCCACCGGCCATTCTACTTATGTTTATTCTATGATAAAAACAACCACGCGAACACAGAGTAGCGCACATCTTTTGTTTGAGATAGCTGTTCTAGTACGTAAGTACATATTATTTCAATGCGTATGGATAAAATAATATCGGGTGCTGATTGCGCATGTGAAAATCTACAAATTTATATTATTTAATTATTCTTTTACTATCATTTTTAAGCAAAAAATAAAAATTTATTATTTCACAGCACCCATCTTACTTTTTTTAAACATCTAAACAAATATTTGACACGCAAACAAATAATTAGTACCGATAAACATAATTTTTTACGCGCAATCGGTTTATACTAGTCGCATATTTAATAATTATTTCCATGTGCCAACTTCATGGACCTCTTGATCTCTGCGACAGCTGTCAGTAAAATCACGCCTACGAAGTCCTGAATTTCATAGTAGTACAGAATGCACCTGTCAATGTCATACTTTATGGACATGCCAACCTAATTAGTGCATGCCCATAAAGTATGACATTGACAGGTACTGTCTGTACGTAGTAGACATTCTGTCTACGTGTCTGTACTACTAAGAAATTCAGGACTTCATAGGCGTGATTTTTACTGACAGCTGTCGCAGAGATCAAGCTATTTTTTATGAACTATAGATAATGATGTAGGTACACACATTGACTTTATATGTATATATATATATATATATATATATATATATATATATATATATATATATATATATATATATATATATATATATATATATATATGTCAATGGGTACACAACAGTTTCATTTGTATGAGTTTGTAGGATTCATAGATCGTAGATTGTGACATGTTTGCTTTTGTGAACGCAGTTAATATAATTTAATCTCGATATCAATAAAATTTTAATATAGTAGCAGCTTCATAATTTGTATTGATAGTATATAATAATATTGTTTTTGTATTGATCATAATATATTATGGACCAACGAATCTACCAACATTTCGCATAGGCCTAGGGAGAAAAGAGGTCCTTGTCGGCAACACTAGCAGTAAAATTGTTAATGACAGAAGTTATAACCTATTCGAAGTAAACAATACATGAATTGATTGTTTTTCTTTTTGTTTTGGAGCAAATGACTTTATTTTACACATTTTTGTGCGGAATTTACAATACTCATTGGAAGAAATGAAAATGGATAACCAATCAAAAATGAAACATCCTACGACCAGCAAAGAAATCGCTGAAGAAGAAGAAAGGTATGAAATTGTATTTATATATTATTTTAAAGGCACCATATTATAAATAATAAATCCATTATGAATAAGTTAACGCATTGTAATGGATTTATAGAATATAATTATAAAATACAAAGACAAGAAAACTTTCTTTGATAGGTATTTGATATTTGTATTTGATAATCGTTCGCACAGACTACTAAGAGGATACTACAGTAATCTATGGTTCGTCGTCTGTCACGAACCACAGATAAAAGTTGAGAGTCACGAACATGGCTACAGATTAGTAATAATACTATATCGTGTATTGTTTATCTAAAATCGATATTGTACGAATCGATATAAACTGAATATCTTGAACTGTCTAGTAACTGTAATAAGACCAGGATCATAAACTTTTTGAAAAATATTCCTTGTAATTAAATTAAAGATATAACACATTCGTACGTTAAATAGAAAATACGAGGGAAATCATAATAGATCACCGCGTTAGACTAAGTAAAGGTGTTTCACTTCTTGTGCATTTTTTTGAATGTTTCATTCTGATGTAATTTCGCACCAAAAATTGTCAGAATGTAGTATAAGAAACTTTATTGTTATTAGGCGAGGGTTTTAAAACGTTAAGGATTTGAATGACCCTTAAATACGGGTGAATGGTATCGGTGCCAGAAAATATTTGTGAAAACAAGTACATACGTTCTGCTGCAGGCCTCTAATTTTAAGATGGTTCGTGGATTTCACATGTTATCTAAATATTTTACATACAGATTTTCTCACGATATTTTGCTTCATCGCCGAGCAGATGGTAAATCTGCACAAAATTGCTATTAACAATTTCAGTGGTATCAGTGTAAGTAATCAATAATATCAAGATGAAAGACGCTCGTTATATTGGGAGAGATATGGGCGGGTGCGTTGCATCCAATCCATTATTTTAATTAGATGGTCGATTTGTATAGTAAGAGTCAAAATTAATTAACACAATTGTCGAAACAACGTGTTACTTCAAAGGATGTTCAAAAAAATTATTTTATGAAAATTTTCTTTCTCTGTCCAGCGAGTCAGAGAGTTTATTTAATTATTCTTTTTTGTTTCTGTTTCATTCTATTCCATCTCTATTCGTTGATCGAATTCCAATCTACGAATTAAACCAATCGCTTAAATTGCGATGCGGATGGCGGTATAATGTTTAGTAGGTACTGGTTAAATAAACTAAAATGTTGTCTGTACTTGTTTTTTCATTTCATTCATTTATTGATCATAGTCTATACTTAAAAGTCCACTGCTGGACATAGTCCCACAAATAATTTATGTATGTAAACTGCCTTCACAATACGAAAGAAAACCCTAGTGTAAAATATTTTTAATTTTAAAAACATTTTGACCTTTATTTACAATATTGAGTAAAAAATTACTTACAAAAAAAATTATTTCTAATCTACCATCATTGTCATTACAGCCCTTCACATGTCCACTGATGAACATATGCCTATATTGAATTTAAAAAAAAACCTTTTTTACGTGGTAAACGCTTCAACTATATTAGTTGTAGCACAAATGGGTCGGCTCGACCGGGAAAAGACCACGCACGCAAGACAAGGCTGCTGTTTTTCGTATGGAGCCGGAGTACCGGAGATCCTTTTTATTGGAAACGAGGCATTCCATTTTAGTCCTCAAGGTGACAACGCATCTGCATTTTGATTCTTAATCGAGGATAAATGTAGATACCTATGGATTACAGCATTCACTTACTATCAGGTAGACTGTGTGCTCGTTTGTCACCTTTGTTTTATGAAAAAAAATTCATTGTTTATTTTATTTTGAGATATGTAGGGCCTAAGTTTTAGTGTTATAAAACAAAAGAATATATTCTTGCGAGTCAAATTGCTTTATAATAGCGCGTCATGTACTTCATTTTATATCAAACAAAATTTTATTTACTCAAGCTGGTACAGAAAATAATTGCTAAATGGCCTAAATGCGACTAATTTAAGTTATGAAATCGTGGATTTTTATGCATTGATTGGATAAGAGTATTGAATTTTGTTCAGTATGGTTAATTTTATTTATTTAATATTTTTATACTGTTTATTTTAACACTTAATGTGTCACTGACACTGAGTGACTCGCAGTGGCAGAATGTTAACCATCTTTAAAGCACCGCACTACGCGGTGACCGAGATAATAGGAAACACTGTATACTTTATTCTATCTCATTCTCTCACATGCTAAATTCTACAGATATAGTATATGTTTGTTTCTTTTTAGTGTCGTTTTTCGTGTTATTGAGTTTCAAATCACATCGATTCTTAAGAAATTTTCACTTGAAGAAGTACTTTTCACGGAAATCTGTAAATGATATATTATGTCACAATCAAAACTAAAACTTCCCAAGAATCGACTACTGATAAATTGCAAAGTAACAAACCATACGGTCGCGAACATTTCGTTTGAAATCGATCGTGTTTACGTTACCGTTGCGCAGCTGAATCACAATCAATCAATCAATCGAATCAAAATTACAATCGATTACGAACTATCTCGCTCCCCAATTGCACAATCGAGATATTTTTGCTCGATTTTACTCGTTAACAATAGATCAATGTAATAACCGTGCACCTGACTCAAATTAAACAACCAGATCGGTTAACCGCTTGTTATCAGCCGATTCATTACGCAGATTTACAAAGGCATTTGTATTATGTTTTAGTATATTTTTATTTAAGAAGTCAAGGAAGAAGTTAAGTCAAGGATGGTTTATTTCGGACTCGCACGGAATGAAACTCCATGGTATTGCACCTTCGCTAAATATTGACTCGATAAGGACACATATCCAGGCCGCACTAGTGCTGGTCGCCGCATGATGGCCGTCTTTGAGAGTGAGCGCGTCAAAACACATAGCGTGCTTTCTTTCGCAGCCTCGAACTTCACCTTCACGCGGAGAAAATAGGCCTAGAAATGTTTTGCTTTTGGAAGCACCAGCCTTGTGATCACAGCGGCAGATATGTTTTACGGCTTAATTATCGGCCACGGAGGTAGGGAGGTTGGCGCCTCACGATATCAACACTCTTCACTTCACGAAGCCTCACCCAATGAGCATCAGCGGTGAAGCCTCGTTAGAGCCGCGTAAGATAGGGTGAGTAGCGCATCGCCACACTAAGAAAAGGAGAGAACCCCTACTGCTACAGTCCACTATCACGCATCCGGAGTGGTCTAGGTAAGCCCACTCGGAGCGGTCTCTTTGGGTCAGCCCAGTGGATTTTTTTTCACCGTAAGTGACCAAGCTATGTCTACTCTACTGACCCGCTTGCCACGCCACATTTCGGTCTCACCTATCGACTCACGACGCAAGTTCGAGATGTTGCATTCGTCACCATTTCGATGTCGACTGTGAGAGAAAAGCATCGAGTATCATCGGGATATTTTTGCAATCGAAACAATCGTCCTAATTTGCCCATCGCGAATCTACATTGCTTTAATATGCTCTGCACAAACTAATAAAAAGTGCTAGATGCTCCGTTCTTACAGACTACCACAAACTTATGCCTTAAAAGACAAGCACCCAAGCCAAAAATTCATGAAGGTTAGAGAACAGGAGAACTATCGCCGTAGAAAATAGTGTCCCAGAAATATGGACACCGTAAGTGAGGCGCTGCGATCGCTAAGATCGCTGCGGTCAATAAAAGTTATTTCAGTCAATTTTTCCGATCAGATGCTGAACCACTTGCACATCCCCGCACAATAAAATATTTCTCCAATTTTTAATGTTTCTTTTTGTCAAAAATAACAAAATTAGGGAGCATGAATATTTTCTCACCAATGCCGCGGAGAAATTTTGTACGTTATGCAACTAACTTCATCTACTTGTACTCATAAACAGCTAACTTCGCAGTCAATACTCACCGACGTCAGCGCCGCTATAAATTCTACAATTTTCAAGGACAGACGGGCTATGCTTTGGTACCTACGTATAATAGAATAGAGAACAGAAGAATGATCACGTCATAGTGATCTTTCTTCTGTTCTCTAACCTTCATGCAAACATCTTATTAACCCTTAAGTGCATGAACTTTTTGTTTTAACTCATTTAAACATATAATTTAGATGTTTAGGTCTTAAATTTGGGAAAAATAAAGAAAAAAAAATATTTTTATTTTTTAAAAGTAATTTTAATAAAAAAAGTTTGTATCATTTTTGATACATTATGCATTAACGTCATTTTTTGTATGGTAAGTTAAGTAACTTTCTTACCTAACCGATTGTGAAAGTAAAAAATGTGGTTTACTTTGCGTGGGATAATCTTCAACAATTTTACAACAGTGTTCCCAACCACTCCCAGATATGGT
This sequence comes from Parnassius smintheus behrii, assembly GCA_036936625.1. Taxonomy (NCBI): domain Eukaryota; kingdom Metazoa; phylum Arthropoda; class Insecta; order Lepidoptera; family Papilionidae; genus Parnassius; species Parnassius smintheus. The sequence goes on along the minus strand of JAUPFT010000020.1, from coordinate 14,323,466 downwards.
TCGTTTTCCATCATAGGTTCATTATTTTTTCCTGTATAAATTATAATTTTGTATGCATACCCTACAAGAGAACATAGCATATAAGGTTTGAACCCCCTATTTGTGAGGTTTATTTGGGAGGTATTGTTTTAGGAAGTGACCCATTTTCGTTGCACACATTTTTGTGTGTTCATCTATGGAAAGCCTTTGATCTATATGATCTGGAAACTCTCATTCAGATGTTCTACCACAGGTCGCAGCTTGTGTAGTTTATCGTGGTTGGGGTTGTCTATAGGCAGATGTTTGGAGTTGTCATTAAAATTTAATATAGTTCAAATTTTGTTTATATCTATATAAAGTCATACTCTTTATAAAAGTTGCAGCCTATATACGTCCCACTGCTGGGCTCAGGCCTCCCCTCATTTCTGAGAGGGTTTTTAGGGCAAGGAAGTGTCCGCCGCGCTGCCCAAATGCGTGTTGACGAACTTCACATGTCTTCGAAATATTTTTTTTCTTATTCCTCAGACATGCAGGTTTCCTCACGATGTTTTCCTTCACCGCCAAGCACGTGGTAAATCAGCACTTAAAATTGCAACTAACAATTTCATTGGTGCCGGCGGGGATCGAACCCGGGTTACTCGCGTTCTGTTATATTTACAGCGAGCTCTATAACTTAGGGAGAATATTTTGTCTCGTTCTGAAAACGAATGCTTTCTTCCCAAAACTCTGAGGAACGTTTCATCCATTTGAGTCTAGCAGTTTCAATCGTAATATGACACCTGTTGGGAATATTTTGTGCGGAACCACTACCTTCACTCACTAAGGGAGGATTATCGTCATTTCGCAAATAATTTTCGTCATTTACAAGAGGTGGTATACCTTCGTCCCGGATTTGAGGCTTACGGAAATCACCGGAACCCATTTGTTCTTCCCCGTGATTTACTAAAGCAGCACGAATTTCATCAATATTTGGGTGATAATCTAATTCATAATCATCAGACTCTGCTTTCTCCTCCGATAAAAGTCCACCTTCCAATATTGCTAAAAGGTCTTCAATCTCATTATCTTTTATTTTTCTTTTTTCCATGCTCCAAAAGTGAGGGAAAACATATAACAATCACATAACATACAAGCCTACTATAATAGCGAAAATGTACAAACGGGACCTACTAACTGCATAATGTATCATTTTTGATACAACTGAAATTATCATTTTTTTTAATAAACTCCAGTAAAATTCACTTGAAATATGTTTTTAACAGTGAAACAATACTCTTACCTGTATTTTTAATATTTTTTCGGGTCAGCTTTTGTGTTAAAATCACTAAAAAATAAATCAATAAAAAGTTATAATTCCACGAAAAAGGTTATGACAGACAGGAAAAAAGTTTTCATAGTTACCGCCAAATTATTTAGGAAATTGTCATCGATTACTTAAACATTCTAAAAGATGATTAGGCAAAGGTCATATTTAACATACAGCGTAGTTGTATGTACGTAGTTTAACAAAATTATGAATCGATAATCTCATCGTATCATTTTTGATACAATATGCACTTAAGGGTTAAAAAAGTACTACAAACCAATAAGAATTTTTTTATTACCTAGCTCTACAGCTCTGGGTTCTAGCCCTTCTGAGTAATAAGAAGTACTATCGAAGATGAAGACTACCGCAGCCGCACAGAATACCTTTGTCTACATAATATATTCTTTCTAAAAAAGATTGATTTTTAAATCTATTTAAATCGAAATCTTATGAATTGATTCACAAATAAATCGAGGTCTAAATGATTGATCTTTTTTATTTACAGCTCAACTAATTGTAAATAATTTCATGGTTCTTAACAAAACAGTAAAAATATAATTTCGACTTCTAGGATGAACTATCTATTCACTGGATCGGTTCGGTATTGATTTAAAAACGATCTTTTTGTGACAAGAAATCGATTATTCGATTAATCGATGCCTACTTTATACCGAAATCTTCCAGCTCTAGTAATTTCATTGTAGTTGATTGTTTATAAATATTAAAAAAAATATAAGTTAAACAAGTAGGTACTTACTTATCAAGGAATCAGTTTTAAATATCGCCATGGACATTAAAAATTTAAAACTCTAGCGTGTAATATAAAAATGGAAACATAAACTCAATTAGTGTACTAGCTGCGAAAGTTATTTTACTTTATAACAAAATTTTTGTTTCTCTTTATTAGGATAATAGTTAGCTAAGTGTAACAAGAATTTGTAAATAGTTTAATGATACAAATATGGAACCCATTACGGAGCTTATGCAGAAAATTTCAATTAACAACTTTGATGTAGGCTCATCGACTTGGGTAGATGTTACACATATAAACAATCCACATAGCTTTTTCGTGCGTCCTACGACTTACAGAATGGATATGCCCACAATCCAGGCTCGTGGAAATAAACTTGGTATATCCAACCTCCAGTTACAAATGTTGATCATTTATAAATCCAAAATTCTTAAATGCTACTGTAGAGGCCAAATATTACATATAAATAAATCAGATGACAACGCAAAATGTGATATATTTGCTATTGATTATGGATGTATAGAGAAATCTATTTCAGTAAGACGAATTTATCAACCTCATCATAAGTTAAATATACCACCATTAGCATCACACTGTCGGTTAGCAGACTGCAAATCTAAAGAAGAGGCATGGAGCAGTGAAGTGGTGGATGCCATGAAATACTTTGTTGGAGAAGAGAGAGCAAAAATTGTAGTTAGAGGAAGAACACCAGATAAGCTTATAGTAGAATTAATAAATAGTTGCCCTGATGATATAGCAACAATGCTAGCACTGACTGGATACACAACTCTAGGCTATAGTCAAAATATTATTAGTCGAATACCGACTCTAAGCAAAGAAAAACATTATTACACATATAAGGAATTAAAGGAGGGTGACACTTTACATGTTAGAATACAATCGGGTAAAGACCTACATAGTTTTTATGTCGCTCAAATAGATGATTACAAAAAGTATATTAAGGAAAGAGAAAATCTGACATGGTATTCAAAAGAGAAACACAGTCTTCAACCTGAAGACATGAAGGAAAACAAACCTATAAGTGTTTTTGTTTCACAGCTTGGAAGGTATGAGCGGGCAATAATTAAACAAATTACTGTACCAGAAGATAAAGCGTTAGTTCAGCTTGTTGATTGGGGCTCTATCATAGAGGCCGATGTATCGCGAATGAAACCGATGTCTCAGATTTACTTTGCCGATCCAGTTATTGCAATCTACTGTTCTGCACAGAAAAACCAAGTTTGGGACAATGGCTTGCAGCGTTTCTTATATCCAGGCTATGAGTTTATTATAGCCATTAAGAAGCCTGGAAATCAATTTGATTCTCCGAATATTGTTGAAATATCTCCATTATCAAAGTTTATAAAGTAACTTAAAGCTTAAATTTTATAATGTAAATATTTATGATTTTTACAGATTACTTAAACTTAATAACTTGCAACATATTTTCATGGCATACATTTTTAAATGAATTTCGTATATGGTTAGAAATGTTAAATGTTGCCTTGCTTTTTTAAATTGGTTGACACAATTACACATTTTTTGTCTCCTATTTATACCACTGCTAGACTACTAACCCCACTTGATAGTTATCTGTGATGTAGCTAAAATCTTTGTAAATGATTCCAGTAGAATGGATGTCGGGTTTAGATTTTCTTTCATTAGCCCATAAAAGTCTCCTGCTTAGCATGTGCTACTTCCATTGCGACCTTGTTAAGGTTACCAATGTTTTAAAGACTCAAGTCATTGACAGAGACTTGTCAAATATTGGATTCTATAATCTAACACTAGATATTTGGCAACCCTACTTACAAGACAATTACAATCTCTATCAATAGTTTATTTTAATTATTCAAGTAGAATTAATATAAATGTATTAAAATGTAGTATTTAAAACAATATTTTCAATTTATTAATGTTATAAATGCTATTTAAAATATATTTGTGTCACACAAAATACTTAATTTTAATAACCTGAAAATTTGATGATAGCCCAGTTCTAGAATGTTTAGAGAATTGGGATAGTTTCCTATGATGTGGATTCATATTCACTGTTCAACTAACATGACTATAAGCAATCCAACAGCTGAGCATTTCAAGCTTCTAATGTAATAGCAACACAATTGTTTTATACTGCTTGTGTTTTTTAACAAGTTGTTCTGCATCACAATTCATTATGGAGGATAAATGTGGTAAAAAGAAACTTTCAATAAGTATTATATAACAATCTATATTGAATAAAAATCATTTTATTATATTCTATACTATCAGGTGGACTATATACTGGTTTGTCACTCTTATATTTAGAAAAAAACTATTATTATTAATAATTTTTTTAACCCTTAGCCACCTAACGTGTATTCTAGTAACACTTCCATCTAACGTCGGTCATGGTGACCGCTTGCATATTAGTACTATTATAAAGGTGAAAAAATCATAAATTGGCAAAAATCGAAACTACAAAAAAAAATGCAGTTGTTTTTATTTCAATTTGTTTCAATAAACTCTTCAAATTAATACTTCTTATTACTATTAATAAAAATTGACTAACGAATATTTTAACAAATTATAGGTTTTCCGATTAAGCTGAGTTCTAAGCAATAACAATCAATGAGACTTCTTAGTTTTTAAATATTTTAGTAACTTAAACATATAACCTCTTATATAAAACTATCATTGGCACAATTAAATCACAATCGTTACAAAATTGCAACACCCTAACATTCACAATTTCTCGCGGCAGCGTACACACATTTTTTGAGAACACACAACGCAAATTAGATTTTTGCACTGAAAACACAAATGGAATGTTTTACGTTTCTTCTTTGGGTCACACGTTGAACAAGTTTTGCGTGTTTCTAATTTGTCAGAGCTGCCTGCCGAAGATGTTCTGGGTTCTTCATCTATTTTGAGAACCCGGCGAATAGCTTTCTGAAGTTCCCTTTGCAATCCAAACTGGTTCGCTCGACGTCGTAAATGGGGTGTAATAAGGTCTTCAGCCAGTTGTTTCATGAAATTCAGTCTGGGCACCTTTCTCTGAGATTGGTTCATGCTGCTGATGATGTACGCATTTGCTGGAGAAACAACCAGCATTCTGTAGAAGACCGCCATTGGCCAGCGCTGTGTGCGTCGAGAAGTTGAGTAAATGGCACATTTCTGATCTAATGTATCGACGCCACCTTTGGTACTATTATAAAAAATAATCATTTCTGGCTTTTGCTTTTATGGATCGATGGTTGGTGAGTGATGCATGCTGGAAAAAACAAGCACGGATTTGTTTTGCTTTGGTACAAAAGATAGCAATGTTGCATCTGACGTGAATCCAAAAATCGAAGAGCCAACGTCCCGATGACGGCTAGGCAGAAATTGAGGAGGTACTTCCCTTTTATTTTTTTAAGGGTACCCACAAGTGTCAGCTGTTTTTTGCTTTAGGATGTTCATTAGCTCCACCGAAGTGAACCAGTTATCAGTCGTTACATTTCTGTGGGTTCGAAATCGACGTAACCAATCGCAAAACCGCTTGCGTGGGTTTGTTCAGTCTTTGGTATTCAATGGGCAAGCCTTGGCTATCTGAGTCTTTTCCCAAGTATATGTAGGCATCCACAAGGTATCCGTTTTTGGCATCATTCATGCACATAATTTTTCATCCATATTTGTTGGGTTTTTTCGGTATGTACATTTTGAAGCTGCACCTCCCACGGAAAGCCACCAACATCTCGTCAATACAAGCGTAACTGCCAATTGAACAGACTTCTTTGCAGTTTTGTATCAGCTTTTCAAAAAGCTGAGATATAGGTGCAGCTTTATCAGTGCTACGGCGTTCATCTCTGGTGCTCGCATCATCAAAACGAAGGCAATTCAGCAATGTTTCGAACCTGTTCTTGCTCATTATACAACGATAAATCTCTCTTCCTGTACCATCTGTGCTGTACCAACATGTGTAATATGTGTGGTTCTCTTTGAAAATTTAGGTATAGTACAACATACCGATAAAAGCCTTCAGCTCAATTACGTCAAGGTCTTGAACACATGTCTGGTTTTGATAGTTAGGTCTTATCTTTCTAATTTTTTCGTTAGTATGCTTTACAATTTCTTCTAACATATCATCAGTAAAAAAACAAATGCCATAAATCGGATGATGTTGTATTACTGTTCAAAACATCTCTGAAGTTCCTTTTCAATCCTGGAGGTTGCTGAACGATGTTGTGTTGCAAAGTCCTTGATCGCGAAACTGGAGGTTGAGACGACCAACGGAACCGATTTTTTCCGAAATAGTTCCGGTATCTTGACAATGGAACATCATCATCGGAAGATGCATCATCAACTGGCAGATCATTTGTATCGTCATATTCATTTAACTCTTCAACATCAATTTCAGAGTCTGACACCATCAATGACGTGGTCTAATGGTACATCTTCTACATCACTGCAGTCTTCATTTGGTAATTCCGGCACGTCCCTTTCATCCTTGGAATCTAATTCACACTCTTCTAACCATCTAATGATATTTTGATCACGTTCAGACATGATAAACCTAAAAAACAACACAATAATGTTAGCACTAAAAGTAACGTAACAACCTAACGTCGGTCACCATGACCGCATGCGAAATATATTTACCTGTATTTTTTTAATGCGCGCACGTGTTGCTTGGTCGAGCGCAGGGCGAAAACTGGAGAGGGCGGGGAAAAAGTACATAGAGTCACAGGTGCGTGGCCCGTGTAATAACGGAAATATTTGAAAAAATATATCGCCTGGAGTTACTGTGACCGACGCTAGGTGGTTAAGGGTTAATTTGATATTTGTCGGAGTGATTAAAAGAATGCTTATTTAATAGTGATATTAAATAAGCATGGGTAATTTTTTGCTATATGTATTTTAATATATCTTTAAAAAGCAGGTTTTATGCACAGGCAATCTTAAGTTGGAAGGTTTGGCAGTAATATCACTATTCAACCCCCAATTCCTTAGAATTCTCATGGATATTTTAAGTCTTGCTACTTTATAAATGTTTTTTTTTTACATTATTTTCAAGAGGCAAAAGTTTAAGCTGACATTCCTATTATCAACTCGAAAAACCTTTGAATAAAATAGTGTGTTGGATTTTAAGTCTTCCACTGTACCACACAGATTTATTGATACAGTTGAAATGCTTCATTTTACACAAATTTTAGATTTCCAAGAATAATTCTGCTTCCACCATGAAGTGGCAGCATTATTGATGTAGGCCATAGTTATCTACGTTTTCCATGAAAAAAAATTGGTTGACCCTTCAGATTATTCCTGTAACATCCCGCTATTTTCAATATCAAAGTGCTCCAAATTCCACTTTTTTTTCAAAATTGAATATTTCACGAACAAATCAACCGATGTTAATGTGAATTATGGTAATCGACGCTATGTTTTCAGCTTAACAAAAAAGCGTATTACAGTTTTAATTTTTTTTAATATTACAGTGTTGAAGTTTTCACGTTATTTTGAAAAAAACACTTGAGATCTGTTTAGTCAACGTTATCTCTCGAACGAATCAACCGATTTTGATGCGGTTCACGGCACTCGACGTCGTTTTTAGAATAGAAGAGCTGATTAGATTATAGAATTGATCAAAATAAAGGCGTCGAAGTAGTTCCAAGAAAACTACTTTCTGAAAATAAAAATACTCGAATTTTTGCGGTTTTTTAAGAATCAACCGTGACGATTAGGTATTTTAAGCTAAATTCACCGAAAACCGCTTTTCGATCGGACTCTGCTATTAATGTTACGATATATGTACATACATACACACACATACACAAAAAATATAGTACATAAGGACATCATCGAAAAAATAGCCAGAACAGCTTCCTAGGACCTCGAAACGTCGAGATCTGATGAGAACTCGATTTTCAAAAACCGGAGTGAAAACAATAACCTCCCGATGTTTTGAAAATCATTGATTTTTTTAGCATCGGGAAGCAAAAAATGCGAATGCAATTCAAAGTAACGCCTTTTAATTTACATGTAGCATCAAAAGTTCAATCAATCTATATTTATTTCTGCAGGCCCTGGCTTTATATTCGCTTTAAATTAAAATTGACTGAATTCAGTTTAGATACAAAGATACGTATTTTACCACTTCAAAAATATAATAATAATATAATAATAATATTCCACAACTATCACACAACGCCATCTAGTCCCAAGCTAAGCAGAGCTTGTGTTATGGGTACTAGACAACTGATAAACATACTTATATATTTCTAAATACATAAATATTATAGATAAATTACACCCAGACACAGAACAAATGATCGTGCTCATCACACAAACATTTGTCCTGGGTGGGAATCGAACCCACGACCTCCGGCATAGCAGTCAGGGTCACTAACCACTAGACCAACAGGCCTGTCAGAAAAATGAAAAGAAAAAAGAAAAAATAATGTTAACTTTCTAATAGATATGTTTTACGATTTTTTTAGTTATGACGTCATAGAAGACACTAAAATTCTTAACAATTAAATATATTTTTTGTTATCGATGTTGTGTACATAACTTTTTTTATAATGTAAAGAGCTTGAGGTTCGTGACAATAAAAATTGCCGATAAAATTACCTAAATTAACACTTTAATTTTCTTTACATAAATTAAAACTTAAAACACTAATAATTAATCACACTAATTCACTTTATTTCGCTCCGAAGCTTCGCTTGTCTCGCCAAATCCAATACTCCCCGATCGCATCTTGCAGCGCCTATTTATATAAATTAGCAGCGAAATATCCAGAATATTCAAGTAAACACGCGCAAGGTACCGAGAGTTCGTGTTTCAACTTCAAGAAGTTTAGTTCTTCGGTTCGAGACTAGATGGCGCTAGTGCCGTCGACTTGAGCGCGTAACACTGCCCCCTCCTAATACATGCTCATCCCGAGCATTATCGGCCCCATAATAACGCGCCAGGCGATCCACATGGATGATCTTAGGAGTCCCTCTTGCGCTTTTCTGTATCCGGTAGGTTACATCGTTGATCTTGGTCACAATCGGTACGGGCCGTCCCATTTAGCTTGAAGCTTAGGAGATTTCCCCTTGCTGCGGACTGGATTGTGCAACCACACAAGTGAACCTTCGTCGAACCCTTTATTGTTCATTTTGCGGTCGTACCGGGTTTTCATCTTTTCAGACATTTGCTGGCCCGATTGCCTGACGTGCTCATAAACGTCATTCATTTTCCGCAAGTCATTTGCATAATCGGTTATACTGCGTGGAGCATCAGGTGGTATCCCGGTGATCAGGTCTGCAGGCAGCCGTAATTCTCTTCCAAAATTTGCGAAAGCTGGTGTCACTGCTGTACTTTCGTGAACAGCGCTTCGATATGACAACAAAAACGGTTGTATGTGCTTGTCCCGATCTCGTTGCCGATTGTCTACAACTTTTGCTAGGTACCTCTCCAATGTCTGATTAAATCGTTCTACCATTCCATCAGATTGCGGGTGATAAGAAGTCGTTCTTGTTTTATGAGTACCCATAACTCGGCAAGTTTCCTGGAATATTTGAGACTCAAAATTCCTTCCTTGATCGCTGTGAATCTCTAAAGGTACTCCAAAACGACAGAAGACTTCATGAACTAGTTTATCTGCAACTGTTGAAGCTTCTTGATTTGGAATGGCGAAGACTTCTGGCCACTTATTGAAGTAATCCATCACAACCATGAAATACTTGTTACCGCTTTCACTCTCCGGAAACGGCCCCGCCACGTCAATGGCTATTCTCTCCCATGGTGCACCAACATTGTTTTTTTTTTATATAGAATGGGGTGACAAATGAGCACACAGTCCACCTGATGGTAAGTGGTTGCTGCGGCCCATAGACATCTACATCTATCTTCCATTACAAATCAAAACGCAGATGCGTTGTCACCCGTGAGGACTGAGATGGAATGCCTCATTTCCAGTAAAAAGGGTCTCCGGTTCTCTACACTCACCATACGAAATACAGCAGCATTAAGCTACTATTTCACGCTGGTATTCTGTGAGAGCGTGGTCCTTCCCCGGTCGAGCCGACCCATTCGTGCTACAACTATACTACTAATATAATTGCAGCATGGCTCTACCACGTACAACTTCAATGCACCTCTACTACGAGTCTGAGGTCCCTTTACAGCCGCACAACTTGTACATTTGCGACACCAGTCCTTGACATAGTTTCGACAGTGGACCCAGTAAAACCGTTCTCGGATCTTCAGTAGAGTTCGTTTAACTCCCAGATGGCCTCCTGAATAATAATTATGGTACAGCTGTAGAACATCCGGTACTTTAGCTTTAGGGACAACCATTTGTAAATGACAGCTGTCTCCCCGAACATTTTCCCATTTACGGCACAGAACTCCATCCTGAAGCAGCAAGCTGTCCCACTGGGCCCAATAGCTTTTAGTGGTCGAACTCATCGCTGAGACGTCGCTCCACTTGGGCTTGGGAGAACTGGCCTTCATCCATTCCAGGATCGGCTTGATGTCCGGATCTTCCTGCTGTGCACGTTGAAAGCTGTCCTTCCACTCGTTGCTGAGGTGGTCGGCCCTGAGCATCCTCACGGATACCACTTCCTTACTCTCTTGCCTAGTACAATGTTTGCAATTTTCAGGACAAGGTCTTCTTGACAATGCATCTGCGTTGTCATGAGATTTCCCGCTGCGATGTTCGATCTCAAAGTCGTATTCCTGCAGTAGTTCAATCCACCTCGCAACTTGTCCTTCTGGATTTTTAAACTGCAATAGCCATTTTAGTGCAGCATGGTCAGTTCGTAAGTGAAATTTTTGCCCCAGAAGATATTTGCTAAAATGCTGCAACGACTTTACCACAGCTAGCAATTCGCGTCTTGTGACACAATAGTTCCATTCCGTTGAGACAACACACCGCCAAGTCCTATATCACTTGCGTCTGTGTCAACTAGAAATTGTTTGCTTGCATCAGGGTATCCCAAAATAGGTGTTTTGCACAGACGGTCCTTGAGCTCCCGGAATGCGATATTACAACTTTCATCCCAGCAGAAATGTCGCTTCTCCTCGGTTAGCTTATGCAGAGGTTTGGCTATATCTGCAAAGTTCTTCACAAATCGTCGGTAATAGGAGCACAAACCCAAAAATGCTCTGACCTGCGTCTTGTCTTTTGGAAACGGCTAATCCTTTACAGCTGCGATTTCCTCTGGATCCGTGCGGATACCTTCTTCCGACACTACATACCCCAAAAAGTTGACTTGCCGTTTGAATAGTGAACATTTCTTCGGACTCAGCTTGAGGGTGGCACTCTGAATCTTCATGAGCACGCGTTCCAGGTTTTGAAGGTGTTCCTCAAACGTACGGCCCACGATTATGATGTCATCCAAGTAGACCAGACAGGCATCGCCAATTCGCCCGGTAAGTACAAGTTCCATCAGCCTTTCAAACGTTGCTGGAGCATTGCACAACCCAAACGGCATTACTTTAAATTGCCACAAACCCTTTCCCGTCGAGAACGCAGTTTTCTCCTTGTCCTTAGGGTCAATTTCAACTTGCCAGTAGCCACTTTTTGGAACCAGCGTGCTAAACCACTTTACTCCTGTAAGCATGTCCAGCGTGTCATCAATTCTTGACAAGGGATAGCTGTCCTTCTTCGTAACGTCGTTCAGACGGCGGTAGTCAACACAAAACCGCATGCTGCCATCCTTCTTCTTCACCAGCACCACTGGTGAACACCATGGACTAGAGGAAGGTTCAATAACACCATCCTTCACCATTCCCTCAATCATGGTTTCCACTTCCTTTTCACGTGCTACCGGCAATCTTCTTGGTCGCTGACGGATAGGCAATTCTTCTCCTGTGTTTATTTTGTGTTGAACTAAGCCAGTCTTTCCTATGTCAGCATCGTTTGATGAGAATACATCGGCATACTTGAGTAACAACTTCTGCGCCTTGACCATTTCAGTCGGGGAGAGAACGCTGCGACAGTCTTCCAAAAGTGTGGTCACTCTCGTTTGTGCATCCTTGCTGGGGGTCTCACTCGATAGATATTGGCACCGACGTAACCAATCCACTTCCTCAGAAGTACCAACCAGCGTGCCTTTTTCTATAATCTGTTCCCGGTCACAAAGGTTCAGCACACGTACTCCTGAGATGTTAGTGGCTCTGACCAAGGTGCAAGCCACTTTCCATGGAAGGTCATTGTTTACCCTTTCCACAAGTACACAACGGTGAGCTTGCCCAGCGTTTCGAGGAAGACTAACCGGAACAATCGTTTCCGATCTCGGCGGAAGAACAATTTTCTTAATGCTGTACACGTTCCCTGGTAACGCACCTTCCATAAAAAGTTCCTCCTGTCCACATTTCAAAACACCTTGCTTAACGTCGATCTCACAACAATTATTCCTCATAAAGTCTAGGCCTAGGATGCAGTCGTCCATTATACATATCAGCCACGATGACATTATGCAGGTAGATCACGTTGCCAAGCTTCAACTCCATCTCCTTCTCTCCGCGGACGGGTATTCGCTGACCGGTGGCTGTTACCAAATTAATGCGTTCTCGGTTGTATGCGGAGTCCCCAAGGAACTGACTTATAAGTTGAGAACTAACAACCGTACGAGAGGCTCCAGTGTCTATGGTCAGTTTACACGGCATTCCGTTGACCTCGCCCTTGATGATTAGACTGTTCCCATCATGGGTTTGTGAGATCGAGATCCTTGGGGCTCTTTTAACATCGGCCAGCACCCGCCCCTCAGTTCTGGCTTTTACTCGTTTCCCTGCTGCTGCTGGGCGGTGCTGTTGGCCGCACTACCCTCCTGAGATCGTTCACCTTCCCTTTCTAGGGTTCGCTTAGGGCAGCTGGATCAAGGGTGGCCCTTTTCCCCACAGACATAGCACCTAGGGCTGTATCCTTTGTTGCGGTCGCGAACTGTAGCTGCTGCAACCTCCCTGACGCGATGGGAGCGAAGATCCTGCCGCACGGCTTCCACCTCCAGTGCATGGGCCAAGGCATCCTTAAGCGTCTAGTGGTGCCCGAGCCTCACAGCATCTCTGACTTCCAGGTCGCGGATGCCGTCGATGAATGTCTGCACCAGGTTCCCTTCAATGAGCGCCGGTACAGACCGGTATGCTTTTCGCACCAGCTTCTCCACCTCTAGAGCCCACTGCTGCAGGTTTTCGTTGATGCGCTGCGCGCAATCTTTAAGCTACGCACGAAAGACGTGTTCCAGGTGAGCGTCGCCATATCTCGCCTCCAATGCCTCCAGGAGTTGGTCATAAGTCACTTCCTCACCGAGAGCTTCCAGAACTGTTAAGGCCTGGTCGCGCAGGCCTAGTTTAAGAGCAGTCATGGCCTGACTTTTACTCCAGCCGTTCGCCTTCATAACAGCCTCGAACTGGATTTTGTAGGCTGACCAGGAAGAGGTAGCGAAGGTGTTGTAGCTACTACGGGAGCTGTAGCTCCATCTCCAAGTTTGAGTTCGTCCAGTGATTTCTTCATGTCAGCCATTACGTTGTCAACCCGATTGTTTACTTGGTCGATTCGGGTTTCAGCTTCCGACAATCGGTTGTCATGTTGAGCAACCTTATCTTTCACCTCCCGTATCTCTTTTCCGAAGGTAGCGTGAAGGTCCTTCATGAGGAGCATCTGCTCTTCCAACCGACGGGCCTGTTCCTCTTGTCGGCGGGCCTGTTCATCCTGTCCGCCCCGCAGCTGCTCTTCCAGCCGACGGACCTGTTCCTCCTGTCGGCGGGCCTGTTCCTCCTGCTGGCGAGCCTGTTCCTCCTGTCGCTCTTCCAACCAACGGGCCTGTTCCTCCTGTCCGCCCCGCAGCTGCTCTTCCAATCGGCGTGCCTCTTCCTCCTGTCGGCGAGCCTGCTCCTCCTGTCGGCGAGCCTGCTCCTGCAGCATCACCATCAGAGCACCTAAGTCAGGTGCCGTAGATGTAGGGGCTACTGACGGGCCTGCAGCCGGTGGCTGGAACTCCGACGTCTGCGGCGTTGCACCACCAAATCTTCTTTGGTCCGTCTCCTGCTGGCGTTGACTTCGGGTACGGACACCCTCCGTTTCCTCCTTAGGTAAAATCGGCATGATTTTATCCCACTTCTGACACCAATTGTTACGAGCTTGAGGTTCGTAACAATAAAAATTGCCGATAAAATTACCTAAATTAACACTTTAATTTTCTTTACACAAATTAAAACTTAAAACACTAATAATTAATCACACTAATTCACTTTATTTCGCTCCGAAGCTTCGCTTGTCTCGCCAAATCCAATACTCCCCGATCGCATCTTGCAGCGCCTATTTATATAAATTAGCAGCGAAATATCCAGAATATTCAAGTAAACACGCGCAAGGTACCGAGAGTTCGTGTTTCAACTTCAAGAAGTTTAGTTCTTCGGTTCGAGACTAGATGGTGCTAGTGCCGTCGACTTGAGCGCGTAACAATAATATTTCACTTTCTAAACACAGATTTTGTGATGTACTGATTTTTGCTATAATTAAAAATGTATCTACTAACTCTCTCATATACAGGCAGCGTAATCCGTAACGAGTGGTTCTGATATGTCATATAGGGAATCCTAGTATAGACACAAATCTATCACAAATTCACCTACGTGAATAATGTTACTTTTTTATGGATCTCATTGGCTAATTAGTGAGATAAATAAATAATAGTTATAATATTTTTTATTCAGTATAGAATAGATTACAAGTAATTCTTTTCTTGCTTACTTTTACCACTGGTTCGGAAAAAACCTCTGTCCTGGGAAGTACCTCCAAAATACCAAATGTATGAATGTATGGTCATTATGTCAGAATTGCTGTAGAACCTCAATAGCGTCTCTCAACTGACAAGATAGAGATCATGTATAACGTCCATGTCGCATATACCACCATATATTGGACTTACTTACTTACTTACTTACTTATCGTCACGCACAATCCCTAACGGGGTAGCCAGAGAGAACAGATCGCCAAGTGTCACGGTCCTTACATACAAGCCTTTATTGTATTCAGTCATAAGATCGACCAACCGGGACGACAACAGCACTCCCACTCCTTGGCAGGCGTTCTCGCTTTCCGGGACTCCGGACCATATAGCTAACGTCCCGCCATGGAGCTCTTCAATACCACTGCCTTTCCGTTTGTTCTCCGACATACACACGACATCTAATTCTCTTTCTTTCATTATTTCGATCAACTCATTCGTCTTATCTCTCATGCCTCCTCTAACATTCCACGTGCCAACTCTGCACTCCGTCCTCCACCTTCCGCCGTGTCGGGCTGTGCGTGACGGGTGGCGGTCCCCATCGCCGCTTTGCGCGCTGCATTTCACACCAACGGGGACGAGCTGGTGTGCGTCGCCTT
The DNA here is from genome assembly GCA_036936625.1 of Parnassius smintheus behrii. NCBI lineage: Eukaryota > Metazoa > Arthropoda > Insecta > Lepidoptera > Papilionidae > Parnassius > Parnassius smintheus. Next base: position 14,308,088 of record JAUPFT010000020.1, on the reverse strand, counting down.
GGGGGGACGCCCTAACCCTCGTTCGCATGGGTGCGCAGCTGTGTAGAATTGCAGCCCTGAAAAGGGCTGGCAGGGGTCGCGACGAGCACGCTTCTACAATGACCCCCAATATATTGGACACAGGACAAATTGTCCGACCAGGTAAGTCCAACTCAGTCCGAGTGGTCAATTGACCGAAGGTTAGCATTCGGGAGATTACGACACATCTTCTCATCAGGTATACATCAAGACGTGAAAAAAAGATTATACAACCAGTGCTGGCTGTATAAGAAAGCTCAAGGTCGCTCAGCGAGCTTCGGAGAGTGCTATGCTCGGAGTTTCTCTGCGTGATAGACATAGAAATGAGGATATCCGCAGTAGAACGAGAGTAGCCGACATTGCCCAACGGATTTGTAAGCTGAAGTGCCAATGGGCCGGCCATATAGCTTGAAGGACCGGCAACCGTCAGGGAAGAAAGGTTCTTCAGTGGCCTCGTACCGGTAACGGAATTAAGGGGAAATATAACCTGAAATGGCTTAGCACGATCCTCCGTTATGCCGAAAGTATTGTAGCATTAATTTTGAAATAAATATATGGTAAAGTTGAGGATTAATGTTAAAGATTATGCTACACGAAAACACGATTCCGTAAAATTCGATAGAAAAAAATCCAAAGTTACCTCCAAACTGAGCAATAAACCGCTGTTATTCATAAAATACTTTTAATAAGATCATGAAACTTTGCATACTAACTGAACTAACTATAAAGCAGTGCTTATGTTATTTACTTTTTTTTAAATACCATTATTTTCACTGTAAAAAAAAATTACCTAAACTATCGGCGCCCTGAAGCTTGATTCCTGTCGCCCCGTAAGTATCGCTTAGGCTTTTGAAGGGAGAAGTTGTGTCGCTTACGATCAGAATACACATTACGCAACAGTACGACGTAAAATTAAAATGGGAAATAACCGTGATAAAAATAAGAAGCGGCTGGCTTGGCGTTAAGAAACAGGCATAAATATGATAAACCTAATGAAATAAGTGTAAGTGTAATAACCTTTCTACTTACAGTATTAGTGATTACAAACATGTTGGTACATAGCATACGGGGAAGTGGGGGCGAAATTAGAATTAGAGCTGACACTATAGCCTCTTAAGGGCGGCCGGCCCCCTAGTATATGGAGGGACGACCTGGTACGAGATGCAGGAAGTCGATGAATACAAGTAGCTCAGGTACTTTATGGTATTCCTTGGGGGAGGCTAATGTTCAGTAGCAGACTTGTGAAGTGATGATATGTACTCGTATATACATATGATATGATGATGATAATGACACTTACTTAGGTACTGCGTAAAGTTGTAGTCGGTTTCGGAAAATAATGTTCTAGTTTTAAAAAGTATTTTAAGCCTAGGTCTCTTCAGACGTCAGTAATCTTCTGTATTCTAATACAGTGTGTTATTTTTGCGCTATGTTACAAACAACTCATTTATTATATAATTATGAAAAATGTTGAATTTGTACAAATGTGTTAATTTCCTGCTCGTAATAGGTACTTAGATAATTTTGACACGTTTGTTATTCCCGAGAATTAGAATGAAATTTAAATATTATTTATATAAATAAATTTTAATGTATTTAAATATTAGTAAATCTTAGTAGGTTCTTTGGTTCTCCGGCACTTTCCTTAGGCCATAAGGAAAAGAGGCAGCCTTAAGGGCCTATACCTCAGCTTAAATTCTAATTTCGCCCCCGCTTCCCCGCGCGTCATATGCTATCTACCGACATGTTTATAATCACTAATACTGTAGGTAGATAGGCCGTTAGATACTTATTTCATTAGGTTTATCACATTTATGCCTGTTTCTTTACGCTAATCCAGTCGCTTCTTATTTTTATTCCGGTTATTTCCAGGTTTAATTTTACGTCGTCATGTTACGTAATGTGTATTCTGATCGTAAGCGACACAGCTTTCTTGTAAGCCTCTCGAAAGCCGAAGCGAGACTGAGCGGGAGTATCGGTATCGGGTGGCAGGGAACAAGCTTCAGGACGCCGATAGTTTAGGTAATTTCTTTTTACAGTGAAAATAATTGTAACTAAAGAAATAAAAAACATATAAGCCCTGCTTTATAGTTAGTTCAGTTAGTATGCAAAGTTTCATGATCTAATTTAAAGTATTTTATGAATACCAGCGGCTTATTGTTCGGTTCGGAGGTAACTTTGGACTTTTATTCTATCGAGAAAATTTTACGGAATCGTATTTTCGTCTAACATAGTACTTAACATTAATCCCCAAATTTATCATATACAGAATGGGTCCCACATATATGCAATAAATGAAACCACAAGTAATACTAGTCCGTAGAAGTGTAGAAAAATTAAATATTAAATTAAAACCCGTAAAATAAAAAAGTGAAATTTTCAAACAAAATAAATATTAAAATAAATTCAGTAAAAGTGAACACTCTGTTTAGACAACGTACCTTGACCCCTTGGAAGAGTGACAACGTTGCACGCGGGTGGCACGCCGACAAAAGACACCGCTGTCGATATGTCGCAATACCAATAGTTTGCACTGCGTGGCAACGTCGCTTTTTAATGTTCAAGGATTCATTCAAGTTCATTGAATCATTGACTTAGTGACCCAATTCTATAGAGTGTTCAAATTTGCTTAAAATTAAAACTCTACTTTTTGACCTAATTACTGGACCGATTACGTTAATTTTTTGTATATCGTCAGCAAAGGCGATAACAAGTATATGGTTTCATTTATTGCATATATGTGGGACCCATTCTGTATTTATTTCAAAATTAATGCTGCTATATTTTGGGCATAACGGAGGATCTTGCTAAACCATTTGAGGTACTATAGGCCCTTAACTTGTACAATCTAAGCATATTTTATTTGTATTTATTTTCTTTTTATTACTTCATTGTATTGCGATTTTTTCGAATATTCGGATATTTCAATTTTACCTTTCCTGTATCCAGCCGCGGGAGTGGGACATATTATGTAATTTACATAATTTGTTGCTCTACTTCGGACATGCTTGCCATTTATTTTGTGGGGTACAATTTTTCTCATACACATTATCATTCATCATTACATTTTTCCTCTATTTGTTACGTCTACCATCAACTTCTTACATCTTATTCCAACCAACGTGCCTATTGTAATGAATCTACAGTTTTCATCTACATATTGTGTTGTTATATATAACAAGCGCAAATTACATGTTCACTAATAGGTAGGTAGTACGTAGTAGCTATGTTACAGACAAGGTTAAAAAATTATGTTTTAACATTACGTATTTTGTACAGCAACTGAATAAATAACATAAAAAAGAAATTAAAACAAAATTCTTAACCCTTGATTTACTACCCTAATTAAAATATCAATTATCACCACCATGAGTCCCCGGGACTCATGTTTTAATTTTTAAATAAAAACTAAACGAAAGATGTTATTTATGTTGTTATTTATTGGACTTCTAGCAAACACAATACTTCGTATATATCCGGTAACATTTTGTGATAAACTCAAATTTACATGCATTTTACAAATACTTTAAAATTAACAGTCATGAAAATCGTCCATTACGACTTAAAGAAGAAAAAATAAATGTTGTAGCTCTTGGACAAAACAAAATATTTTATCGTATATAGAAGACATTATGAGGTATTTAAAAATAATAATAATTAATAATGGCACTATACAAAATTTCAAAACGTGCAGTAAGTTAACATACTAATGTGTTACACAGAATGGCTTCTTACAGACAGTGCAAAAATAAGCAGTCTATGTTCGTTTCTTATTATTGCAAGCATAGCAATATTTGCGCTGATCTCTCGGTAAAATATCATCAGTTTTCGTTGTACTTGGTTGATCAGGAATTTCTAAGGCATGGTATGTTGTCCAAGTTACTAAGGATAGTACAGAAGTTCAAAAGAACAGAAGAACAGGAAAGAAAAGAAGAATAGGAGTTCTTCAGTCTCGGAGCATTCGGAATTGGTATCGTGATCACTGACAATATAATCGGCGTCCATGTTATCAGAATGTAGCTCCCGAATATATTCAGCTGCATAGCCGTTGCCATCGCCAATCTCCTCATCTTCGCTCAATAAATCATCTTCTTGCAGCCTCAGCCAGCAAGAAAAGAAAAGAGCTTACGCCTGTGTAAAGGGCCGGCAACGCACTTACAAATCCTCTGGTGTTGCGGATTTTCATGGGCGGCGGTAGTCACTTAACATCAGGTGAACCGTATGCTCGTTTGTCCCCTCTTCTATGAAAAAAAAGCCATTCATTTATGATATCTGAGGGTAAATAATCTGCGATGTTTACCGATTCAATCCTTCTACGTTTAGATGCCATAGTAAAAGGCTACAACAAAATTAACATAGATAAACAAAAAAGTCAGTAAATCCATTTTTGTCACACAACACTCCACCATGAGTCCCTGGGACTCACACTCGATCATATTTAGCTTTCCGTACGACGTGCGCATATGACCGCTCACCTCTGCGTCCTGCACCTCACCGCAGGAAGGTATTAGAAAGCGCAAGTCTAAACTCTAAAAAATAAACTATTTTTTGTTGTTTAAAAGTGGTGGTGAGTCCCGTGGACTCAGGGTGGTGCATTAAGGGTTAAGTTAAAATAGTAAAACCGGCTGACAAATTTTAAAATTTTTGTTTGTGTGATTTTGATTTTTCGTGCAAAGTATGGCGCGTGCCTGAAGACGGGCGCGCCGCACACTCCTACACTCTCTGATATATATATATATATATATATATATATATATATATATATATATATATATAGTCAACTGTCAAAGCTGAAGACTGAGTGTGGCAGCATCGTTTCCGAGACACCTGAGATTTTGAGTGAGATTGAGAGGTTCTATGGGCAGTCGTACACATCATCGTTGGATGATTCGCGAGATTAGAATGGCTCTCCAGCACCTTAAAAACGGCAGGGCCCCAGGCGAGGATGGAATTACAGCGGAGCTACTGAAAGCGGGTGGAACACCGGTACTTGAAGTCCTTCAGAAGCTCTTCAATTCCGTCCTCCATGGTGGCACTACTCCGGAGGCGTGGAGCAGAAGTGCAGTTGTCTTGTTCTTTAAGAAAGGCGACAACGCTCTCTTGAAGAACTACAGACCGATTTCCCTTCTGAGCCGCGTCTACGAGGGCGGCACTGAAAATTTCGGGAATCAAGGAAGTGACACAACATTACTATTTAAAAATGTATTTATTGCTTTTCGAAGTATTCTTCGCGAAATTTGACACATTTTTCCATACGATGGAACCAATCATTGAAGCAACCATTCCATTCGGAAGTTGGGGTCTCCAAAATGGCCGTTTTGTAGGCGTCCACAACTTCTTCAGGTGATGAAAATCTTTGTACACGCAATTTATTCATTATTTTAGAGAAAGTATAAAAATCATTAGGGCTTAGGTCGGGGCTGTACGGCGGATGGTCTAATAATTCTATGTTTTCTTGCTCTAAAAACTCTTTTGTTCTGTGTGCGGTGTGAGAACTCGCATTGTCGTGATGGAGGACGATGCGGCGGTTGCAGTTCTCTTTACGGAGTTCAGAAACGACCTGTGGCAAACAAATGCTAGCATACCATTCTGCATTAACCGTTCTTTGTCCCTCAAGAGGAATAGTCGTGACATGGCCGGTTTTGGAGATAAACGTGGCCACCCTTTTTTTTGCAACACTCCGTGAACGAACAATTTTTGTTGGCTTTAACTCATTTTCGAGCACCCAAACTCGTGACTGGTTTTTTGTTTCGGGTTCGTACGCGTATATCCAGGATTCGTCACCTGATACGATGTTGTATACAGCATTTGAGGATCCTGCGTGGAATCTTTCGAGAGTTCTGACGCACCAAGTAACGCGAGCCGCTTTTTGCTCTTCACAGAGCGAATGCGGTATCCATCGGGAAAACAACTTTTTTACACCTAATTGTTCATGCAAGATTATTTGTATTTGACGCATGCCAATGTCTAAAGTTGCCTGAATTTCGCGGTATGTCACATGTCGATCTTCCTCAATCAGCTTACGCACAGCATCAACGTTTTCTTGGGTGACTGCAGTTTTTGGACGACCTTGACGGGGACCATCACTGAGCTTGACACGTCCACGTAGAAATTCAGCAAACCAGCGATAAATTGTGGTTTTGGATGGGGCTTCATCACCAAATGCAGAAATCATCCGGTCAACACACTGTTTTTGTGTTAAACCACTTCGTCAAAGTCATAATAAATCATCGCTCTTGAATTTTCTCGAGTCAATTCCATTTTCTCAACGACTAAACAAGTTTGACAAAACCTTGTGGCAAGACCGAGAATCTTTTTTAAATAAATAAATGGTATTCGGTTTTTAAAACCAAGGAGTTTTCAATTAAAAAGATTTTAATATGACAAGAACAGTGGAAATATTCCATTCCCGATACTTTTAGTGCAACCTAGTACGTGCTGTTTTCGAGAGTCATTACGAATCGTCTCGCACGCAGACTCGACGACTTCCAGCCTCCCGAACAAGCCGGTTTCCGAAAAGGCTTCAGTACCATAGACCACATACATACCCTGCGGCAGATTGTACAGAAGACCGAAGAGTACAATCTGCCACTTTGCTTGGCGTATGTGGACTATGAGAAAGCCTTTGATTCCGTCGAAATTGGGCGGTGCTACAGTCCCTTCAGCGGTGCCAAGTTGACTGTCGGTATATCGAGGTGCTGAAGTGTTTGTACAGTAGGGCTACGATGGCTATCCGAGTACAGAATCAGAGCTCGAAACCTATCCAACTGCAGAGAGGTGTAAGACGGTGACGTGTTATCCTCGAAACTCTTCACCGCTGCATTAGAAGACGTTTTCAAGCTACTGGACTTGAAAGGATACGGTATTAACATCAATGGCGAGTACATCACTCACCTTAGATTTGCCGACGATATAGTTCTTATGGCAGAATCGCTGGAGGACCTTAGCACTATGCTCAATGACCTCAATGGTGTCTCCCAACGGATAGGTCTTAAGATGAACATGGATAAAACAAAGATCATGTTTAATGTCCATTTCTCACCTTTGCCGGTAGTTGTTGGGAGCACTATGCTCGAAGTTGTTGACGAGTACGTTTACCTGGGACAAATAGTCCGACTAGGTAAGTCCAACTTCGACCGATAGCTCAATCGACGGATTCAACTCGGCTGGGCAGCGTTCGGGAAATTACGACACATCTTCTCGTCAGGTATACCTCAATCTCTGAAAACTAAAGTGTACAACCAGTGCGTGTTGCCAGTGATGACTTACGGATCAGAGACGTGGTCCTTCACTGCTGGCCGTATGAGGACGCTCAAGGTCGCTCAGCGAGCTATGGAGAGGGCTATGCTCGATATCCACAGTAAAACCAGAGTGACCGACATAGCCCAACGGATTAGTAAGCTGAAGTGGCAATGGGCCGGCCATATAGCTCGAAGAACCGATAACCGATGGGGAAGAAAGGTTCTCGAGTGACAGCCTCTTACCGGTAGGCGTAGCGACCCCCCACTAGATGGAGTGACGATCTGGTAAGACATGCAGGATATATATATATATATATATATATAGATATATATATATATATATAATATATATATATATATATATATATATATATATAGATATATATATATAAATATATATATATATATATATATATATATATATATATATATATATATATATATATATATATATATATATATATATAGTGTATTATCTATGCTCCTACACTGCGTTCCTTGTGCCTGGACAGTTCTCACCGCCAAGAACACCGAACGATACGAGTTAGCCGACGGAGGCCGGTTAGCGGTTCGGACAGCGGTTAGATAACTCATCTGTACACTCAATTCCTATAGGTGAACATCGTAACGAAAAAGTAACGTTCGTACTCCATTTCCATCATCATCATAATCATTATCATCGTCATCATCTTACATACCCTTTTTTGTAGTTCTGACTCATTTTAAGCTGTAAAAGCCAACTGTCTTTGACTGAATTGTGCATTTTATGCAATAGTAATGTCTGAGATTCATCCTGATGGTAAGTGGATGCTGTGGCCCATAGCCGTCTTTCTTCGATTAAGAATCTTATGATACTTATAAGATTTTTTACTCCAAAAAGTAGTTAACGTACCTAATCTGTGAGGTCGCAAGCATAGTTTTTTTTTTACTCGTTCACTGTTGTTTTTCGGAATTGTCGAGCAATGTATCGTGAATAGTTAAAGCCCACGTATCTTTTCCTGTAATAGTTAAGGCGTTATTAGACAGAAAACATATTTTTAATATTTACCTATTGTTACAATCTTTATCCCCGCTGGTTTGACTTGGTGAATATGGAATGCATGCCTACTGGTGCATGCTCGGGAAAGCCAACTAACAATAAGACTTATGTAAATTTCATTTCGAATCTCCTACACGGGTTTAAAAAAACGGTAAATCATAAATCAACATCATTAAGATTATTGCATAAAGTAAAAAATAAATTATTATACTAAAATCGTCCTACGGCTTCGGTTTTTTGGCGAGGAAAAGAGATAGCCGCGCTGACTTAAAGCAGGTTAAAATAAATCGTATATCCTCGAAATATTTTTCTTCAACGTACTTACTTACTACCTATAATAAATTTTATTATAATGTAATTGAGCGACTAGTTAAATAACTTATTTTCTTGATTAACTTTAGTTCTTTTCATGCTGCTCGTCTCTCGCCACTCTACCAAAGTTACCGTCACCGTTCCAGCCTATTAGTCCACAGAACATAGGCATCCCCATACTTTGGGGGATATTTGCCATAGTTGCCACGCTTGGCAAGCGGGTTAGCAACCGCAGTATTTTATTTAGAAGTTATTAGACGGTGCTGCCCCTCCTGATTTGTTCCTACCTTTCGCCTCTTACGATACCCACGGGTAGTGGATATTCTTAAACCGCCACTACACGTTAATATCCAAGTTAGCTGACAGGGACATTTCGTCACATGTACCATATATTTAGGAGTGCAATAAAGAATTTTCTGAATAAAGGCTGGCTTTGTTACTTAAAACGTTTTAAACCACTGCGAAAAGCACGGGGGGTAGAATTTATTTAGTTACACTGTCTTACATTGGTATATATCTATATTATAAAAATATTAGTTAATTTGCAACCTTCCGCTAACTAAAGACAATGATGTGTCTTACCTAGATTGAAGAGCACCTCCCGCCCTCCCTCAATTGCGTGCACTAACTCCATCAGCACTAGTCCCAGCACCACTACTCCCAACACCACTACTGCCGGCACCACTACTTCCAACACCACTATTCTATATTATGTATTATATATTGTGTATTTGTATATTATGTGGACTACATCACCTGAGGATGCCTCGTGTAGAGGTCAAACACGTGTCGTATTATCGTCGATGGTGTGTCTTACCTGGAATAGTGATGTTGGAAGTAGTGGTGCCGGGAGTAGTGGTGTTGGGAGTAGTGGTGCTGGGACTAGTGGTGACGGAGTTGGTGCATGCAATTGAGGGAAGGTGGGAGGTGCTCTTCAATCCAGGTAAGACACATCATTGTATTTAGTTAGCGGAAGGTTGCAAATTAATCAATATTTTTATTATAATAGATTTTCGCAAAGTAACACCTGATTCTATCAATATCTATATTAGACTGTACGCCGTGTGAACAAGCTTTTACATTGTTACTTGACCAAAACCGCGGCACCAAGCTAACCGCACACGCCTGTCGTTGACTCACCCACCGACACCCGCCGGGAACGTAACAGTTTCAGGACAATGACACTTGACCTACAGTCTGCGTTGTAATTTTAGAACCATTTATCGCGATCACAAAGAAGGTTAGATACTAAAACTGCTCCAGACAGATCTTCCACAAAGATTTGAAGACGTTAAAAAAGAAAAATTATTGTTGTCTATTTGCATTATGGTAAAAATACACATAGGTATAAATTACACTGACACATCTAATTATTTATGTAGGTAAAAGTTGTAGTTATTTCCAAAGTACTTATTTGTATTATAATCTACGAGACTTCCTTCACTTCCTGCCATCGGTCTACGGCTAAAATTCTTCAACCGACGCTAAAATCTCTCCATGATTTTGTTTCTATACTTTTCTTTAAAATATGCTTTAAACGAGTAAAATAATAATGAATAATCTCACAGATTACAGGTGACTAAAGACAATGAGCGAGGACTTCCTAATTCCCATACCAGATTATGTATTTTTTAATTGTGTTAATGTTCTCACATTGTCGTAATGTTAGAGTATCTTAGATCTATATTCTACACCCTTTCTGTTGGCCAAATAAGGTTGTTCTTTTTGAATAACTTCGATTAATTTATTTCTTTTGGTACCTTGTGGCAGCAACCACATACAAAGGTGTGGCGGCAAATTCATTGAACCACGAGTAGTAGTAGTAGTAGTAAATGAATCTAAATCTAAATCACGCTATCAAAGTTTCCCTAGTATTCCGGTGTATACGTAGGTTACTCAATAAGTTTTGATATGCTCGAAATTTAAAAATGGAATGCACATGTGTTATATATTTCTAAAAGACAAATTTATTTAAAAACAGAACTCCATAAGCCAATTGCTCAATATTAAAAAAAACAAAGTTCTATTAATGTTCCTGCAACACTTTCCGCGCTTTTAATTTAAAACGATGGATCTTAACCGTGAACATTTGCGTGCTATGATCTATTATGATTTTAAATTTGGTTTGACGGTTTGACCAAACAATTATGTTTACAACGTTTACAGTCAGCATTAGAGGACCCAGCTCCCTCGCGCGCAACAATTTTTAGGTGGCTTGCTGAATTAAAAAGGGGTAAAATTAACTTTAAAGATGACCAAAGAACCGGGGCCCCGTAAACTGCAGTAACGGCAGAAAATGTATTGACTACTGAAATGTTGGTGCGAAAAGACACACATACGGGCATCGAGAAAATTGTAGACATAAGTTCGGGGAGCATTCGTACCATCCTACATCAAAATCTTGGAGTGAGGAAGCTTTGTTGTCGAAGGATCCTCGTTTGCTCTCCGAAAGCGAAAAACAGACTCGTGTGGATTGGTGCCATGAATTGCGTCTACGTTTCGAAAACGGAGCATCTAGGCGTGATTCAGAAATCATTACTGGTGACGAGGCATTGATCTATCAATATGATCCGGAAAATAAAAGGCAATCATCGGCATGGATCTACTCAGAAGGACAGTTACTGACAAAACTGCAAAGACCTCGCAAAGTAGGCAAAAAATGGAAAATTGTAGGTCAATCAACTCTCAATAATATACTACAGTTACATTACCCAAAGCTTTTCAAGCTGTGCGGGAGAGAAGACCAAAGATCGGGCCTCGGGGAATCATGCTGCATCACGATAATACCTCCTTTAGAACAAAAGCATTTATTGAGGATTCACCCACCCTACAGCCCTGACTTAGCTCTTTGTGATTCTTTTTGTTCCCAAGAGTCAAAGAAAAAATAAAAGGCAATTTTTTCAAGCGCCGAAGAAGCCGTGGCGGCCTACGAAGAAGCTATTTCCGACCTGTCAGATCAAAACTGGGAAAAGTGTTTTCAGAGTTGGTTTAGGCGAATGGAACTTTATATAGAGCATGATGGAGAATATTTTGAAAAGATGTAAAATAAATATTAATAGTATCTTGAATACTTTTTATGTATCTTAGAACTTATTGAGTGTACTACATACAGGGTTATTTTGCAATATTCGGCCAAATTTGCAGAGAAAGTTCTGAATAAGATATATAGGCAAGTGGTGAAGAAAAGTTAACTAAAAAAACTCAAACATTCTCTCGATACAGAAATCGCTGCTGGTAGTCGATTCCACAAGAAAGTTGTGCGAGGAAGAAAACTTTTTATAAATCGCACAGTAGTAGAACGCGAATCATCCTGATGGTTAGGATCGTATCTCGAGTTCTTTCGCGATGAACGATGGTGAAATTGTGCGACTGGAATTGGTCTCAATAATTCCTCTGAGCACTCCCCGTGGTAAATACGATAGCATTCGCAAAGAGATGCAACATCTCTTCGTAGCACTAGTGAGTCAAGCCGATCAGAAAACGCTCGGTCGCCGACGATTGGAACCGCTCAGCGCTGAATGCGATCAAATGTCACTGGGGAGCCTCGGCCCAGAGATGGGAACAGTATTATATGTGAGGCTGAACCTGCGATTTGTAAAGTTGCAGGCGGTGTGGCGGTATGAAATACTGTTCCGCTCTGGTGAGCACGCCGAGCTTTTTAAAGGCCTGTTTGGCCTTCTCTTCCAGGTGACCACGAAACTGCGCGTCATTGTGTAAGATGCAGATTCGGTAATTAAGCTTTTATGTTCAATTTTTTGTTGAATTATAAGAATTATTTCTAGTTTCGTAACACCAACTTACTGTATTCTGTGTCTAATTAATTCCTGTTTCCTATAGTTTTGTTTCATCAGCTTTTGAATCAACTGGGTTTGTGAGCGGAGAACCTACATTTTTACGAACTATAAACTTGTAGTTTTTGCTCTTCATGAAATTAGTCCGTGGAATTTGACTTTGACATATTTTTATATATAGATGTCGCACACAATCAATTGGTCGCTAGATCCGCTTCTACTTGCCAGGTGGCAGCGAGGTGCATCGCATGCAGGAGAGATGACATTTAAAGAATTAAAAAGTTGGCATTGCGGGATGGCATTATACCTGATTTTTTCCGCTATATCATTTAAATGTTAATTATATAAATAGTATGTACCTTGGGACTGGTGATGTTAGTGACAAACTTAGAAAAATCAAACATTTGTTGATGAAAACATATCCAACACACACGACGCTTACATTTATAACATTATATCTTATAGTATTTTAAGTTGTTGTAGGAGACAGGGAGCCCAGATTAGGTACTCCTGTGGTCTCATGGCTCCCGCTTTCATCTTTATTACAATAATCTAAACATTAAATGAGCGTTGGATGTGAAGAATAGATATAAGATTAACAATACCGTATTATTTACCTATACTGATACAGTTACATGTTTTTATTAAAAGAATATTAACAATGCTATAAACATTACTAATATTCCCCTTAACCACTCGTGCTAAGCTTAAATTGCTTGTGTTACGAGTGGTTCACGCCAGTAGTCGAATGGTGGATTCGAACCCACGACATTTTTGAGTTCGCGGTCTGCGCCCTGCCATTAGGCTACTGTCGCTTCAAAAATTATTATTATTCAAAAATTATTAACTACGCAGGATATATTTCACTTCTCCACCTTCACACTCGGTCCACCTTTCTGTTCCTAACGCAACACCATAATATCAGAATGCCATCAAAAACATAACTTGTAAAAAAAATCAAGTCTCGCAACTCAGTTCTTCTACTGTAAAAAGTTGTGATATCCATGTAATACCAAGTCGGTTCATTTATTCAGTTCCTACTTAAGGGTCATTCTATTTTAAGTTATAACGTAATTAGCTAACCTAACAACATCTTATAGTCACCACATCGACATTAAAAATCTTTTATATTTTAAATAAATAGATTGACTGTGTAAATTTACCGATTTTGATGATTTTTTAAATTTAATAGGTTAGGTATATTTAGAGGTAGTCGCGTATGCGACAGCAAGAGCTTTTATATATAACCCAGTCTGACGCCTAGGCAAAGCTTTAAATGATGATCTGGGTGTTGTACATCTGACATATACGAGATGATATTACGTCGTCCATCGGAGGCTATAAAGACTTTATTGGCTTTTCCATGATAGCCCGTGGAATAAATTTGTGTATAGATTTTCATACGCCTCAATCACAGCCTCATGCCAAAAAGTAATTACATTACGAGAGAGAAGTATCCCTATTTCAATTATTATCATCGTTCTGGTTGAAAAAAATGTTGGTGAAAAAATCATCGGTTTGACCAGATCAAATCAGACGATTCTGCAGATAGAGACACTAATTTCGGAGATATCATATTATACCTATACATTAAAAAAATCATTCGAACATCATCGATATACAATATGTAACGTAATTAACGTCAGACACCCCAATTAGTATATTATGTTATAACCATAATACATACACTGAATTTTTAGTTAAACATTTTTATGCACTGATTATTTATCAAATTAGTTATACTAATTCCTGAAGAATGTTGTGGTCACAGTACAAATCCACGAACGCAAAGACTTTAAGGTGCTTGAAATAAAGTTCATTTTTCTTTATTTTTATTGAATGACAGAATTAGTAATAATACAAATAAAACTGCACTCTTAAAAGTCTTATTGCCTTAAGTTACGGTCCATTTCAGTTTGTTTTGACAGATTTAGTGTGACCGTAATTTACGTAGTTTTAATTATTTTTGGGATAAAAAATTACCTCTATTAAAAATGATAGGAATCGATTCAGTAACCGATTCTGAACAAACTACTTTCTCAAAGTGCGTTAATTATGTTACGTGTTGTATATGTAGTACATATAACTCAATGTCGAATATCAAAGGCTTGTATGAAATCGATTATTAACATAAAATCAACTCATTTTAAAAGCTTTTTTGCGATTTTGCAACGAGCTAGAAACGTTTTTATTTGTTTACTTGGTTCAAAACAATTTTTCTTAATTTTAATCAATTTCACATTAACAATATATATAATAAGTGTAGAGTAATCGGCCAATTGATACACATCTGCACCTAATTACTACACATGTACACAGGAATTCACTTTGAATGGCAGCATTTCGCAATTAGAAAATGCAACCAATAAATAAGTACATCCTGAAATTTATTATAGCTAAAATGTTTTAGAAATTATCTTACAAAACGCTTAATGCGTTAAAAAAACCAAACTGTCTATTTTATTTAATAATAATAAATAAAAACTTTACTCTATTTGGTTGCTAAACTAGTTAAAACATTCGTCATACATGGCGGCAAAAAATCAATGTTATTGATTTTTTGCCGCCTTCAGAAAACAACGCATTAGTTAGGTAAAAAATAATTTGAAACTATTTGTACTCTGAAAATAATTCTTAGCGCATCTGTAAAGATCTTGATCTATGATTACTGATTTACGGCGCTAAGACAAGTGCGTGAACTTTCACTAAGTCTCGATTAAGGACAATGGACTGGTGAACTAGAGTTTTTTTTTTTTTCAGAAAAATCTCGAATGACAATGGCAAAATTCATACATTTAATTTAATAAAATTCAAGTGACCAGCGAACTAACCGTCCAAATGATGACAAAGTTGGTGTCAAATATCTGCAATCAATTCTATGCCTCCACCTATCACCTTATCACCAGTAAAGTGGAAAATGAAATCCTCTCAGCCTGTTACTATACTAAATCTCTACGAGTATACCATTCGGTTTCCGTCCGCATGCTCGCAGAGGTCCGTATCCCTTACGCCGCGTGAGGGATACGGAGTATACGGAGATCTCTACGGAGACTCTCTGTTTCTATTCTTATCGCAAAAGTGGACACGTTTAAGTGAGAGCGAGCGAATACTCGTGTGCTTGCGATTTCCACTTGCTGATTAGTTCAAGAATTTGTAATAAATGGAAATGTTGTATTAACAATCAGTAATTGCTCTGTCTCGAACTATTTTAAAACACAATCCTTCCTTTTCCTATCCAATCCTAGACAACATCATCACTTAAAATGCCATTGTATAAAACAATCGATATAGCGTATCGATCCATGACTGCTTACCGTTATGGGGAATCTCAAAGTCACTCGGTGAGATCGTTGAGCACATCATTTATGGTAGAGTCTATGCATAATAAAAACCGTAACGAGGCTATCCCTAGTAAAATAAATGAAGCCAAGAAAATTCCTACGGATCAGAAAACTGGGATGGAAATGGACCAATAAAAAAACTAAGCAACTGAAAACCGAAGAGGAAGGAACGTGGCGAGGAGTTGCAGTCAGTCTTAGTACTTTCTAGGGCAGTTTAGGATGACTCGTATTAGAGTGGCGTGGCGGCTTGATGAGTAAACCACTAGATGTAGCTCAGGTCCGCACTTAGTGGCAATATTTGATTTGTAATGGCATGTAGAAATATTTGTTTTCTTCTACCTTAAAAGATTCTACTTAAAGGATTTACTTGTCCGTTTCCTGATAAATCTTGGTAGTACATTTCAGTAGATATCCCAAACAACAAGTGCTTGTATGCCCTTAGCCCTTACATAATATGATTATTCTGGACCTGGATATTGTGTAATTTATTTAGACGCCTCAGCGGTAAAGGGGAAATTGTTGGTAAATGTTATAGGAATTACATTTAAAATCACAAAAAAGGAAACTTAAAATCGGTAAAGGTAATATTGTTATTTAATTTGCAGAGATTATGTATATTATGTAAAACCTAGGAAAAACTTATTCAATGACATATTGTAATCTAAAAAAGTATGTCAAAGATTTTATGGATTCTAAAAGACACGAAGAACAAGGTTGTGCTGGTCACGGTCACTCTCAAACAAGAAAGTCTAATAAATGCTACAAGAAACATTTTATTTCATGTGATAGGTATATATATAGTTAAATATGTTTATTTTAATTATTCATAAATTCAAGTAATAATCTTAATAATGTCGATATCATGTTCACGCTCTGACCACGCGTACTTGAAGCATAAAGTTTACAATGGCTATCGATGAAATTGTTGTGTACCGACGGTCGGTGTATGTATATGTAGACATTAATAAAAACAATCAAGATATTGACTAATATACGTTATAAAGTCGCAATTGTTTGTTCGCAATTTCGGAGTACTAGGTGCGCGTCGCACCGAATGTGGGTTCGCCGGTCTGCTGTGCTATCACTATCAGTCGCTCGGTCTCTTCGGTCGCGCTCGTACATACGTACGGCTGACGGGTGAAGGTGTGCGATTTTTTTATTTTCAATAAATTAGTCCGCAACTCCTCAGCCTCGGGATTATTTAACAATTTTGTTGAACGAGCCTATAAGTACGCGTGATTTGGCAATAGCATTTCGCGCGCCGGCGTGTAGCAGAAGGTTGTCAGGCCGACAGTGGTATTGTGAAACTTTTGGACATGCACGTTGTATAATTCGTTTGTTCGCGAGGATACTCTGGATATTGTGGGTTGTTTGTAATTTAGTGATGTGCTGATTTTTTGTTACGTACGATGTTGTCGATGGAGTCATTATGGTGCTCTTCGGAGAGTGAGTTGACGACACTCAGACTTGCGAAGAATGCTGAAAGGCCTGAGTACAGATTCTCGAGGAGAAGGTCGTCTAAAAGCTTGATACCACAGGCTCTGTTGCACTCTTCAGAGCCGCAGCCGAGATCACATCGGCGAAGACGATCCGGTACTTGGCCGTAAGTGCAATTATTTTGTTATCGATGACATTTGATAATTCTTTATTGTTCAAAAGTAATCTTTAAAATAGCTAATATAATATAAATCATAAAAATTAATTTTTATTTAAAGTTTTATTCTATACCTATAATTTTCACCTGAGCACCGGCCTCTCTTTTCTGAGAGGGAATAATTATTTTTTTGTTTGTTCGTATTTTAAGCGATGCAATACCGTTCATCAGATTGCGATAAAACTTTGTCAACAAGCAATACTTGCACTTCCGCGAAGGTTTTTTTTTTAAATATTATTAATGAATAAGGGTGACAAACGAACACACAGTCCACCTGATGGTAAGTGGTTGCTGCGGCCCATAGACATCTACATCTATCCTCGATTACGAATCAAAATGCAGATGAGTTGTCACCCCTGAGGACTAAGATGGAATGCCTCGTTTCCAGTAAAAAATGGTCTCCGGATCTCTGCACTCACCATACGATACACAGCAGTTTTAAGCTGCTATTTTACGCTGGTATTCTGTGAGAGCGTGGTATTTCCCCGGTAAAGCCGACCCATTCGTGCTGCAACCATAATATAGCTGCAGCGTGGCTCTACCACGTATAAAATGTTGTATGTATAGTTGAACCCGGTAGGTGGCGCTGTTGTAGAATACAGATATCACCCGCGCGAAGCCGGGGCAAATCGCTAGTACTATATAATTATATCATAAACACCGTTAGGTTTTTATGAGAAAACGGATACCTACATTTAACTAAACTACAATGCGGCTTCAAGACTGTGGTGTATGGTGTGGTAAGGAATATCCACTACCCCATATTTTCCCGTTTATTTCACAAATTAAGGATATATAATATATAATTATTTCATGTACGTATTCATCTTAGTTAAAAAAATACTAATTTAAATTGTGTATCATTGTATAATATACATTTGACACCACGGAATTCTTCGTTGATTTTTCGTTCGAAGTCAAGGAAGATTAATTGGAGCACGAAAATTATGTTCAATGTCAACTAGAATTAGGTAGTGTAACGATGTTAATATTCATAGTCGTAAAAAGTTGGTATCATATTAATTAGAAAAAAATCATTAAATCAGGTCCTGAGTTTAACTTGACAAAGTTGACGGTTAGAATTATCAGGTGATTTGGTATTTTTTTATTGTTTTCATTTCAAAACTTCGCCGTGAGATAATTACGTGTTTTATTTTATTGTTAATGAAAATTCAAACAAATTATGTTCCTTATAATAACCCTTAAATACATACGGTGTATTGTTGTACTTGTAAGTTATGCAGACATCTATCTGTATAATATATAGTAAATCTGTAGAAAAATTGTGTGTTCACGATTCACGCAGACTACTTGTCGGATTTAAATGTTTGGTGCGTATAGTAAGTAAATGACCGTGTATGTACAGGCACTTTTTATCCACTTACGGAAGATAAAGAAGGGTTATATTTTTATATTTTTTTAAGTTTATGTTGCTTTTGATTCCATTAGTCATAAAGAGGATTTAACTATACGCATAATGTACTGTTAATATACTATTTATACGTGGTGGAGCCACGCTGCAATTATATTATGGTTGTAGTGCGATGGGTCGGCTCGACCACTGACCACTCGTGCCACTATCTCACAGGAATACCAGCGATAAATAGCAGCTTAATACTGCTGTGTTTCGTATGGTGAGTGTAGAGATCCGGAGACCTTTTTTTACTGGAATCGATTTATCCTTAGGGGTGACAACGCATCTGCGATTTGATACTTAATCGAGGATAAATGTAGATGTCCATCCACTTACCCCATGCATCCACTTACCATCAGGTTAACTATGTACTCTTTTGTCACCCTTATTCTATAAAAAAATAATAAGTCTATAGAAAAGTTTATATGTGTAAATGGAGTTTCAATTACACGTATATCGCCTAACAAACAAGAAAGGACAACAGCGTCTGAAGGGTGAGCTAGTCTTTAAAATATGTATAAGGGTAATTTAGAAAGTACAAATTAGAAATAGTGGTATTCTTTCTTTTAAGTACTGACACGAACTAAATGATCGTGTCAATATATAAAAGACGATTAATAATAGTTTAATAATGAATTCGGCACTTCCGATAATAGTAATTGTGCACTTATTTCTAAAGTAATCAAAATTTCATTTAAAAACGAATAACATCATTAATATAATATAATATACAAGTTTAATATAAATTATTATGGTCTCTCTGAATAAACATTAAACAACTTCAACATAATGTCATTTTATTGTAATAATGTTTCCTACCTAGTATTGAAGAAAGCTTGTTGATTACTAGAAGCTGCTGCCCATCTGGTTTGTTTCTCTCTGACGGCACTTACGATACCAACGGAACGATATAGAAAACTAAATTACTGCAGTTGTAAAGTGTGGTAAGTGTGGAAATACATAGGGGGTAATTTTTATAGATTGCCCCCTAGATATTGAAGGATTGGAGGAGGCCTATGTTCAGCAGTCGACTTCAATAGGCTGTAATTAATGAATGTGTAACGAATGAATTGAAAGCTAAAAACAACAGATTTCCGCAGATAATATCTAATGTCTTTTACGTGATTTATTTTAAAAAATATATAAACCCGAAACAAAAACAATGCAATCGCTCCTTTTACTATTTGCAAGGCTCCGTATCATAAATGAGAGATAAACGGTGACTTCGTTTTGACTTTTGATCTTCATTTTTATCTATTCATTGCTTATCTGTGCAAAATGTTAAAACTAATGGCATCGCCGTATCTTATTACCTGTGTACCAAGCAAAAGTTAAAACATTCTGTTCCAGTCTGATTAGTGTGTTGCTTGTGAAAATTTTATCTCCTGAAAGTTTCAATTACTACAAAATTATTTATGTAGCCTGCTGTTAGACTGCTGCGAGATTAGTCAAGTTGACTTTCTTTAATTAACGCTAATAGAAAACTTGTGTCTTAATGCTAAGATATATCCATTCTCATTTATTTTTATAGCTTCTTTTTGTGTTAACAATTGTAGAGAGTCAAAAAGTCTTTGAATGATTTTCTAGAGGACCATGTAAAGTCAAACTTCAAACATGTTATTAAATGACCATAGATAATTATAGATACTTTTATAGATGTTTCGATCAAAAGTGCTGACTCATTGGACAATTAATACTTTGAACGTTCATCTATTACGTATATACCAATAACTCACGGAAGGAAATTTATTCAATCGCAATTTCTTGCAAATATGCTGCCATAAGTAATAAAATTGCCTTTCTCTTTTACAATTATAACAACATCATTAGTTTTTCTCACCAGCGTTAAGTCTCCGTACCTACACTATACAATGACTGGACGGGTCTGCAACTTCTATGGCTGCATTCGTTTCACCCCATTTTAAATTTGACCCAGATAGCTGACGGTGCGTTTTAACCTTCACATAAATGCAGGCAAATTATCTTCTTATTCAAAATATATTTTTTTTATCATTTGCGCGAATAGATAAAAGTAACGATAGTGAAATCAGTGTAATTTAATTCATTGTAATATTGTTTGAATGGTTTCTTAAATTAAATATTTGTATATATGTCATATTCTATGTTGTATGATAGACATTATAGAAGTTATATATTTTTTAAATCAAAGCGGCAAATGGGACCTGTAACCAACTTTAAACAATGAAGGCTACAGTTTACAGCATTCTTATCTCTGAGAACTAATATTGGAATGCTTCATAAAAGTTAGTTAAGTTAAAGTTACAGCCTATATACGTCCCACTGCTGAGCACAGGCCTCCTCTCATTTCTAAGAGGGGTTTAGGGCAAGGAAGTGTGTTGGCGAACGTCACATGTCTTCGAAATAATTTTTTTTATTTCTCAGACATGCAGGTATCCGCACGATGTTTTCCTTTACCGCCAAAGACGTGGTAAATCAGCACTTAAAATTGCAATTAACAATTTCATTGGTGCTGGCGGGGATCGAACCCGGGTGTGGTAATAAAATATACCATTTTAAAGCTACAACTGCTCTAAAATGGTATATTTTATAGAGTGGTTCGTAGCCTGTAATAATACTTACCCTCTTTAACCTTCAGACCAGAACACAGGAGTGCAAGCTACTCCTTAGCTACTCCTTGGCTCTAGAAATAGAGTGGCACCTATCCGCGGACTCCTACCTATGCAGAATGAGAATCCTAGTTAATATCTTATCAAATTTCTTCGGATCAAATGTATTATGTTATAGCTAGTGTTGCAAGGTGCCACGATTTGCGCGGGACGTCCCGATTTTCAAGTGTCTTGTGACACGTCCCGATTCATCCTTGATCGTGACGCCAAATGTCCCGATTTTCACTAACCTTCTTAGTCTTTACTTTAATGCATAATTTTGACAGCAAAAATGATTACATCTGTAAGCAACTACCACAATAAAGTATTTTTACTATGACATTTTTTCACCAGTCGAAAAAAATACAAAAGTTTTAAACAGAATTATATTAAAATGAGCGATTTTAACAATTCAAAGACTGCAAAAAAAAGTAATAGTTCAAAAATGTTTTGGTTTGCCTAAAACGAAAAAACATAGACGAATAAAATGCAGTTTTTACGATGTTTGGATGAAAAGTTATTCGTTCATGACATTTAACCCGAATAATAATTATAAAGCACAAAAAGGCTACAAAAACCCTGTATTTTGTAGCCATTGTAGCTGTCCCGATGTCAAAACCAAATTTCCGATTTTTTTTTGCCTTCCGTCCTGAAATTTTTCTTGCAACCTGGCAACAATAGTTATAGCTATAAGAAAACCTTCAAAAAAAAAGAAAAATCACCCTAATGGTAATTCACCATCCAACTACCTCCTTTCTATGGTGTAGGGTTAAAAATTGGGACGTATTATAATGTCCTCTAGACCAAACTTCGGTCACGGCGGCGAGCCTCAATGGAGACTAGCCATCGGCGCAGGACAGAAATATAGTGCCTAAGTGTTTGCACAAGCACAGGTGCACTCTCTATTTCCTCACTCTCATAGTCCGATGGGATGGTTAACTGACACGACCGGAGAGAGATCAGGCGCAGGGCCAATGGTTTTACGTGCTTTCCGAGGCACGGGGGTGAGACACCGCCAACTTTCTCACTCCGGGCAGCTACTGAGAATTTCTTGACGGAAAAACTCAATAATCGGTTTTTTGGCCCAAACCGGGATTCGAACCCAGGACCTCATGATCAGCAGTCGCACTACTACAACTACAAGACCAACGAGGCAGCCAATCGTATAACAGAATTATCGTTTAGGGGAGACCGGGGATGGTTGACCAAATTTCAGTGAAGATGCTTGTATTTTCTTTATTTTAGTGTATATTATCTTAAAAACCGTTATATGCCGTATACCGTTACAGGTAAAGAAAAAAATAACAAAAAGCTTGCCATCAATTATGATATAGTGCACAAGCTTCATTTTGTAGAACAGGAAATACTAGTCAACCTACCCCAGGCTCGGGGTTTCTTGACTTTTCAACAGGGGTTAGTTGACCTACGAGATAATTAGTACACATTATAGGAATAAATACGATAAAAAGTATTTGTAAGTATTTCAATCCATTTCTCTTCCGAAATACTCAAACTATAAAAATTAGTGCACTCAAAACTAAATATATCATCCTCATCACCTTTGTCTTCTTGAAAGTAAATATCAACGAGTATTTAGGCGTTTTTACAAAAAATATTATGAGGAAAATAATTACTTACATGGTTTGTTTTTCGATAATATCCTTCTCCCGAATGACGCGCGTTTGCGATGCCACGCTTTCGGTACCTGAGCAGGGGAATAAAACGGTTTCTCGCGTCTATAATTCGGCCGTTCAGAGAATGAAAAATTGTAGTTAAATAAATAAGTCAACACGTTCAAGTATATCGAGTTATCGAGAGTAAGTTAACCTGTCCCTATACTCAACCATCCTCGGTCTCTATTCTACGTCAGTGGAACGTATTACAGAATTATCGTTAATTCTTCGATGTTTTTGAAAAGACTGGTCTATGTTCAATTGTAGACTTATAAAGGCTGAAACGTGGTCCTTCACTGCTGGCCGTATGAGGACGCTTAAGGTCGCTCAGCGAGCTATGGAGAGGGCTATGCTCGGAGTTTCTCTGCGTGATAGACTCAGAAATGAGGATATCCGCAGTAAAACCAGAGTGACCGACATAGCCCAACGGATTAGTAAGCTGAAGTGGCAATGGGCCGGCCATATAGCTCGAAGAACCGATAACCGATGGGGAAGAAAGGTTCTCGAGTGGCAGCTTCGTACCGGTAGGCGTAGTGTAGGGCGACCCCCCACTAGATGGAGTGACGACCTGGTAAGACATGCAGGAAGTCGATGGATGCAGGTGGCTCAGGACCGTGCTTTGTGGCATTACTTGGGGGAGGCCTATGTTCAGCAGTGGACTTGTGAAGGGCTGTAATGATGATGATGATGATGAAAGGCTGAAAATTCAATACAATACGATGGATAATTTTGATTGAATTGTATTTTAAATTAATTTTTCTATTTAAAATGTCTTAAAATGACTCTTGACATAATTTAGAGTTGCTATATTATGCATAGTTGGAGAGGTATATTATGGTTGTAGCACGAATGGGCTCGACAGTGGAAGGACCACGCTCTCACAGAATAACAACAT
Source organism: Parnassius smintheus behrii (assembly GCA_036936625.1). NCBI lineage: Eukaryota > Metazoa > Arthropoda > Insecta > Lepidoptera > Papilionidae > Parnassius > Parnassius smintheus. The sequence continues at coordinate 14,284,083 of JAUPFT010000020.1, read as the reverse complement.
TAAATAGCAGCGTAATGCTGCTGCACTCACCATATGAAATATAGTGAGTGTATCTTAGTCCTCAGGGGCTGCCGATGACAACGCATCTGCATTTTGGTTCTTAATCTAGGATAAATGTAGAAGTTTGTGCGCCACAGCATCCACTTACCATCAGGTGGAATGAGTGCTCGTTTGTCACCCTTATTCTATAAAAATGGCTGAAAACGTAATAAAACACAATGGATATTTTTGATTGTATTTTATTATAAGTTAATTTTCTTAATTAAAGTATTTCAAAGTTTGAGGTCGCTCTTGACATAACTTAGAGTATCCATAGACGTAGAAACTAGTTATCTAGTAATTGTTCCCAATAAAAGTCTTGTATAGGTATTTATATTAAACGTGGCATTTTTTAATTAAGCCGTAATGTTTTGCTACGATTCAGGATTATTTTGCAACAACGGCGCAGTTCTATATACTCGCACTGTTATTGCTAAGAAACTACAATATGCACTGATTTTTGCTTGCGAATCATAAAAGAAAAATATCAATTTTAGCAAGTTTAGAAAGCCATGGTAGCTCATGGGCTAATTGTTCGCTGTACATTTCACAGTACGCTAGCAATCCGGGTTCGATCCTCACCAGCCCCAATGAAGTTGTTAATTGCAACTTTATTAAGTACTAAGTTACGTGCTCGGCGGTGAAGGAAAACTTCGTGAGCAAACCTGTAGGTCTGAGAGATAAAAATAACATGTACATTTCACTTTAGAAGTGAAATCTTTAGAAAACTAAACTTCGATAGAGTGAAACGAACGCAGAGTATCAGGAGCAGGATAATTGTAGGGTTTATTTATTATAATATTGTTTTTTTTTATATAGAAGAAGGGGCAAACGAGCATGCGGCTCACCTGATGTTAAGTGATTACCGCCGCCCATGATCAACCGCAACACCAGGAGAATTGCGGGTGCGTTGCCGGCCCTTTAGAAAGGAGTAAGCTCTTTTCTTGAAGGTCCCCAGGTCGTATCGGTCCGGAAAAATCGCCGGTGGTAAACTATTCCACAGAGAGGTTGTACGTGGAAGAAAACTCCTTGTGAAACGTACAGTGGTGGACCGCCAAGCATCCAGATGGTGTGGATGGTATCGGGACGTTTGCCGTGTAGTGCGTTCACGAAATTTGGCGGCTGGGATTAATCCGAACAATTCCTCAGAGCACTCCCCGTGATAGATGCGATAAAATACGCAAAGAGATGCAACATCTCTTCGCAGCGCCAGTGAATCGAGCCGATCGGAAAGCACTCGGTCGTCGACGATTCGAGCCGCTCTGCGCTGGATGCGGTCAAGTGGAAGGAGCTGGTACTGGGGAGCCCCAGCCCAGAGATGGGAACAGTATTCCATGTGCGGCCAAACCTGCGCCTTGTAAAGTTGCAGGCGGTGTGCCGGCATGAAATACTGTCCCGCTCTGCTGAACACGCCAAGCTTTTTAGAGGCCAATTTGGCCTTGCCTTCCAAGTGACCACGAAACTGCACGTCACTCGATATGTCGACGCCAAGGATTCCGATACTGGCTGAGGCAACAAGGGGAGTGCCTTGAAACTGAGGCGATACGACAAAGGGGTTCTTTTTAGCGATTAACGCGCAAACTTGTGTCTTCTGGGGGTTAAACTGGACTAGATTTAGTCGCCCCCAATCCGAGACTCTGTCCAGCAGAGACTCGACTTCAGACCGATGAACTTTTGAACCTTTATTATTTGATTGACCGATGAGGTCATCGGTCAATCAAATAATAAAGGTTCAAAAGGGTGATGCTTTATCGACGCCGTTTTAACAGTAGATATTAGAGTAAATATTTTAGGTGATTTTAATTAACAATATTCTTTTCTTTTCTTATTATATTCTTTTCTTAATATATAAGTTATATTATACGACTTTGTGTTTTTGTATCTGTCCTCCGTCTAGTTTTGTTTTAATAGGGCCGCAAAGCTTAAGGTTGCCCTAGTCGATGGCACGAACTAAGTGGTGGGCGGGGTCAAAATGCATGCTATCTCAGCCAACATCATGTGCTAAAGCGAAAGGCATGATGATTTACAACAAAACGAGCGCGCGAAATTTTATAAACAGACCTTTGGAAATCTGGATATCATGAAATATTTATTGAATATATCTGTTCGAAATAAAATTATTTGCACTTTTGAACACCTAATCTATCCCTGTATGGTAACTGAATATGCAATTTTCGTTCTTCGTATGGTATTTATTTTCACCCAAAGATGTGTTAAAATTAGTAATTTTAAATATATTCTTTTTTTACTTTTTTGTTTCCACACAGGGCTAGATAATGATGAGGCAAATTGAAATAATTTTTTATTTTGAACGTACACCATCAAACAGTGGAGTAATCGCCGGACTACCGTTTGTATGGAAGAATGAGTGACTAGTGCACCCTAAAGGTGACCATATTACCTTGACGTACGTTAATAAGAAACACTGTTCTATCTCATTTTCTCGTTGGCTAAATCCTATAGATGTATATGTTTGTCTCTTTTTATGTGTAGATTTTTTGTTTCATCGGGTTTCAAATCACATCGTTTCTAAAGAAATTTTTACTTCAAAAAGAGACTGTGAAGTTCGCCAGCAAGCATTAGGCAGGCGCGGGTGCATCTGTTAGTAATCGTGTAATATGTGAACTACTTGAACTGATTCGATTGCGTTTGCGGTCATTTTCACACCATATATTATTTGCTTTTGTTATTTTTGCTTATGAGACAATGTTATAGTTATGATGGGATCCGATAAGTGACGCTGTAGTCAAGTTCTTAACACATTATATAATTACAATCACATTATCACCCCATTCGATCCGAAATGTGCCGCACATAGGTATTATAATGACATCACCAATAAATTGAAACCTCATATTATTATAATTAAATATAAAAATTTACTACGTTTATTATTACAATTTGCTTAAAATTCGTATTTTTTTAAATATGCCGGCACCGTTGTCAGCGCTGGTATCCGAATCCAAAGTAACTGCAATTATGGAGGGTTTGCATTTTTTTTAAAGTTATTGTTTTTAATGAGCGAACGATACACCGATAAGTGAACCCTGGGGTTAACAGAGGTCAATGACGTGACCGACATATCGAATAATCCGACGGCTGACCGCGCCTCATGTATTGCCAATTTCCACCATGTAAGTTTCCCTATTTAATTAAATTTCATAATATTTTTGCTGGGTAATTTTATACTTATTATCTGAAAATAATTAAATAAACAAAATTCACGATACCTAAAAGCACCCTCACGGACGAGCAGGGTTTTTTTTACTAATTGTACCTACTTACGTAGTGCTGTGGTTGAGTTATTTATTGATAAATTTTATATTTGCACTTGAAAGTCTGGAGTGAATTCCTAGAGTGAATTTTATAGCGCCTTTACCTAGGTACGGTAAAGGTCAGGACAAAGTTTACTGTGCCGGCTAGTTTTATTATAATATGATGAGTGACAGAATCTTGGACAAATTATCCTACAGATTCATATATATATATATATATTATTGTGTGTGTGTGTGTGTGTGTGTGTGTGTGTGTGTGTGTGTGTGTGCGTGCGTGCGTGCGTGCGTGCGTGCGTGCGTGCGTGCGTGCGTGCGTGTGTGTGTAAGCAAATATTCTTTATGCACACTACTTTTTCTTCCATTGTTCTACTGCTTTGTTTACAGAGAAACTTTGTAAATAAACTTTTTTGGATTGAGAATCGGGGTATACCTACATATCAGTGGCCTGTACGAGGTTGACACAACAATTTTAATCAAACCAGGATTTCAGGAAATTTACTTCGTTAAGTTTATTATATCTGAAGACTTAAGACGTAATTCCTAAATATCACGCATACAAGATCGCGTACGCGATACAATTCGAAGTAGTAATCGACTACAAAACTACTAACTCACATAATTAAAATTAAAAGTTTGTACATAATAATAATAACGCACCCGCAATTCTCCTGGTGTTGCGGTTGATCATGAGCGGCGGTAGTCACTTAACATCAGGTGAGCCGCATGCTCGTTTGCCCCCTCTTCTATAAAAAAAAAATACGTTACATAATATAAAGCACAGATTTGAAATTACATATTTCCTTCTTTTAAGTATATTTTTTTCTTGTATAAATAATATATTGTCCTCGCAATTACGAGTATCATGTTTTAAGGGGATATAGTAAGTCAGCTCAAATTCTAATTTCGTCCCCACTTGCCCGCGCGTCGTATGCTATGTACCGACATGTTTGTAATCACTAATACTGTAAGTAGAAAGGTCGTTAGACACTTATTTCATTAGGTTTATCATATTTATGCCTGTTTCTTAACGCCAAGCGAGTCGCTTCTTATTGTTATTACGGTTATTTCCCATTTTTATTTTACGTCGTCCTGTTGCGTAATGTATATTCTGATCGTAAGCGATACAACCTCCGCCTTCAAAGGCCGAAGCGAAGTGACCGTGCGGCAGGAATCACGCTTCAAAAGGCCGATAGTTTAGGTAATTTCTTTTTACAGTGAAAATAATGGTATTTTAAAAAAAGTAAATAACATAAGCACTGCTTTGTAGTTAGTTCAGTTAGTATGCAAAGTTTCATGATCTTATTTAAAGTATTTTATGAATAACAGCGGTTTATTGTTTATTTTGGAGGTAACTGGATTTTTTTCTATCGAGAAAATTTTACGAAATCGTGTTTTCGTCTAACATAATCCTTAACATTAATCCTCAACTTTACCACATATTTATTTCAAAATTAATGCTGCAATATTTTCGGCGTAGCGAAGGATCTTGCTAAGCCATTTGAGATTATATTTCCCCTTAATATATCATTTTCCTTGACTCTAGATTATTTAATGAGCTTCGACCTCCACAGATTACTGCCGCATCTAATATCTTTTGGGCCAGCATACTACTGTGTTACTGTGATAGTTTCAATAAAATGTCAAGTGTGACGAAAAAACGGGACTGGATCCTAAACCTCAGAGTAATTATTAGCGTGTAGAGAGTCCTAATATAAGAACAAAATTCTTATAGCTGAACTCTTTATACATATAACGTTTAACATGGTACAAAATAAGATATCTATATTATACTCACCTTTTTTCTTTCACAAGGTTGTTGCCGTTTTTCGATTCCATAGACCTCTCTACCGATGTGCCATTAGCGAAACATAAAACTATAGATAGACAAAATAATTACTTGTATTTATTTTTTAAACAAAATACACTTAGTATTAGTATATAATCATTATTAAAAATATAAAAGTTAGCAAAAATCAGTCATGTTGAAGTTAATAAGGCTTTTTAATTAATATTCAATTCAAAACGAGGTAGATTGTGGTGCAGAAAAACTAACGACCGGGATCGAGTCGGTTGCGCTTTTTTTTACAAACCAAACCTACCTCAGAAAATAGTCTCTTTGAATAAACAGAGCTTGCTGGTGTGACTAAGTATAGTTTAGCAAGCTTACTTAAAATTGGGAATCGATTCTTATTGGTACTCAAAGACGACCATTCATATGAGTTTATTTTTTTTTATTTTATTGATAGAACCACCAACGGAATAACATGTTGTTTTAAAAAAAATGTGACAATAGGCTTAGGAACTAAGATTTACATGTTTCCATTTAAAGGTAGTTACAGTACGATAACTTAATAATTGTTACAAGTACTAGTAAAATACTAATATAAAACAAATAAAAACAATTAGACAATACGAAATATATGAAAAATAAAAATATATAAAAATAAAAACATTTATATCGAGTTTATATAAAGATATGGTATAATTTTTACTATGAGTTATTAAATAGATTGACAATTTTGGCCCTAAAAGATTTTATACTATCGCTTAATAAGTCAATAGTCTTATCTTTAAGAACACATTCGTTATACAATCTGCTTTTTCTCGGTACAAGAGAGTGATGACCAAGATTAGTTTTATACAATTTGTGTTTGAGTAAGGGAATCGTGAAACGCGATACACGGCAGGGAACTTTGAACAATATTTGTGATAGTAATTCTGCAGAATCTATAGTCCCATTTGTAGGCTTGTACAAAAAAACTAAATCATGTAGTTTACGTCTGTCCGATAGTGAGTTTAATTTTAGTTTTAGGAGACGAGGGGAATAGGATTCCATATGATTACCACTAGAACAACGAGTTAAATCTGCTGTCAGCGTTTGCGAACCTGATGTAGTAGGCAATTTCATCAGCAATGGTAATTAAGTTACTCTTCATTAAGCTGCTCTGTTCTCGTAGATTTAGATTCTTCGGAACATGGCCGAAATATTTCGTGAGTTTCTGAAACGAAATTTTCATTGTCTAAGCGAGGTCTTTTGGACACCATTTCTTCCACGAATTGAGGTTATTCGCCGTAAAATATGTTACGTACAACAAAATGCTTGCCGTGATAATAGTCATAATCTTCCGGCTACCTTCAGTTTTTTAATACAGGTAGCCGGTCTAACTATGACAGTAGAACGTCAAACGTCTCAGTCCCCCCGTGACCATGGGTGCTGTAAAGCACCCGAAACGTCGGGAATTAAAAATTAAGTTAAAATAGTTGATGATTAAACACGATAAAATCCGTAAATATGGTTTTAGTCAATGTGTAGTGTTCGCGTAAATTTAAGAAATCATTTTGTATATTCCTTTTCTTATGTCGAATAATTAGACTATTCGCCATGAGGAATGACGAGTAATCGGTATTCGACTATTCCCCATAACAACTATTCGCGGCATCTCTGGTTGAATCGACACTGGGTTTGCCTCACGGTACGTTCTCAGAGGGCCCTGCTACTACAGAAGATACAATCACCGCGCATACAAGGACCGCGCTAGCAGCCGCTCACGTCCGTCGGTCGTCGGCTCCCGCCCGGTTGGGAGAAGTACAGCACGTCGCTTCGCAGTGGGTGCACGTGCTGTGCGGCCAACCCAGCTTGCGTCAAGCCTCGAGGACGCCCCTGACCCCTCCCGGGACGTTACATACCCAACGCTGCGTTTAATCTACCATGCTGGGAAGCTACATACCCAACGCTGCGTTTAATCTACCATGCTGGGAAGCTACATACCCAACGCTGCATTTAATCTACCATGCTGGGAAGCGAACTCCGAAGGCCTGGCGTGCTGCTAGCAGAGCGTGCGCCTGTTGGTGACTTCGACTCCGCGTCGAGATGCGTCTCCGCGAGACCTGGAGGTTGCTGACCCTTCGGCAGATCCCCTCCCAGAGGTGCGAGATACGCCAACTTCTGCCTAGGAATTCACCAGGCCTTAACCTAGAGCCTTGGAGGAGCACTGAGGGCCCGGAGTGCTGCTATTAGGAGCGCACACCTGTTGGCAGGATTGGCCCTGCGTCGACTCCCTGTCCGCGGGACTCCGCGGGGCTTCGAGACTGCTAACCCTCCGGAAGCACCTACCTGGCGGCGCGCAATACGCCAAAGAAGAGTACCTACAATGCCGTTCTTGAACGTCTCCCAAGACAATTGGACCCGGTAAGTGGCGCTGTTGCCGAGATCTCGAAGACAGTCGGGTCGGGTCGGATCGGGTCGTGTCGAGTCGGGTCGGGTCCGGTCGGGTCGGGCAAGATAGCTGGGGTGGATTGTTAGTCAGTAGGTATATAAAATTGGGGTTTCAAATGAAATCCAATTCGCTTATGTACTGTGTGTCTGTCAAGACTTATTCATGCCTCCCTAACAATAAGTTAAAGTTTGTGAAACGAATATTTACATTGTAATATTATAATCGTCATCACTTGATTTAGAAAATCATTATTTATAATATCATATTAGAAATTTACTTGATCGTTCGAATAATAAAGTAATAACAATAAATAACCTAACAAAACGAGTGTATCATTGTAGATTGTTGCTAACATTGCGAACAAAATCACTATAGATTATCTATAGAAGTCATAATGATTTCTTATATTTACGCGATTACTATAAATACCCGCGTCTATTTTGCGTAAATACCGTGTATATTTATAATTAAATATACGCGATAAAATCCGTAAAAGCTAGTATTATTTCAGTGTATAGAAGTCATGTCTTAAGTTCTAATATAACGTCATATAATAACTACTAATACAGGGATTTCATTTTTCTAGTAAATCAGAAGATACAAGTGTACATACTATTATATCTGGCATTGTTTAAATAGACCAAACATTACCATTTGACTTTTTTATTTCCGCGCATGAAATACACACAACATCTTTCAATTCTGATAAGGTGAAAAGATTTATCTCTTTTGCCTTATTTGAAAATTAAATTAGAAACATCGAGACAAGTATATTGACTCAATTTATCTAGAATTGAATGTTCTCTCTATGCATACGTATGTATGTACAGTGGCGAAGCTAGGGCTCCAAACTAGGGCAAGCCCAAGATATGGTTTTGTTGTTTTTAGCAGTTTAATAAAATACACCAATCTTGAGCTGTCTCCACTCTTTAGTTTCATATTCAGTGCTGTCAAGGACATGTTTAACAAAGCACACAGAAAGCATACTACCGCTAGATAGATTGTATGGCATATGCAATTGCACACCTTCGGTGGTTTTCAAAAGAGCCGTTTGGGTTTGCTTGAGATATTTACAAACAATACAATACATGAACAAAAGAAAAGCATGAACAAAGTACAAACAAACTATGTACAAAGTTAAAAAAGGGACGCCTGGCAGATGTGAAACCTCGAAATTATTTTGTTTAAGTTATATGCATAAAAGAACGGATTACGACAGGAATTAGATAGTTATAATGAGAAGATAAAGCTTTTCTAATTTTTTACCAAAAAATAATGACTATATATTATATAATTATTCATTTTCAATATATAATAAACCGTACAAAATGATATTCAATTCATGATAAACCGTACAAAATGATATTTTTAAACTCATATGTTAATATAAATATTAAATTAGCCGATAACGTATTTGTGCCATCTAGCGTAATCTCTAGGTACCATCGTGAGAATCAACCAATTTTCGTTCGATAAAATGACTTTACCTATAGAATTAAGTGGATGGCACTCTTAAAAGGCTATATACTGGAAATAACTAAAGGGAGTATTCTTCAAAAACCTCAATACATTCTTCTGTATTCTTTTGATTTATTATATAAAAATTTGGACTTCACGTTAAAAAAAGATAGTAACACTCATTTCCTATAAAATTAAACCTAGGTGGCTCATATTTTATGCTGCCGTTCAAAATGATATTTTTAATTCATATGGCAAATTTCATTTTTAAAGATTTTACCTTTTCCTCGCCGATTAGCACTTCAACACACTTATATTCATCACAATGAACACTATTATCCTCCCATTTTCACTGAAAATCTTTGAAAAAGCATAAATTTTTAACAAACACAACAAAAACAAACATAAACATTGAAATGTGAAGTGAACTTGCATACGAATGGCCCGCACCCCATTCGCTAGTCGCTAACGCACTCCTAAACAACTTCAGGGCAAAGCCAGCCTTGTGGCTCAATTGTTAAAAAATTGCTATTCGTTCGCAGTTATATTTCATTAGAGAACATTTTGCCACAGGTTAGAAAGGGAGCGATCGCCTTCTCGAAAGCCCGGTAAAAAGCGAGGGAGAAAACCAATCGCTAAATTCAACTCTCCATATGTATGACAGCAGTATTCGTAAGGCTACGAGGTCGAGCAGAGTGCGCGGGAAATTTGAAATAGTTTGAAACAGTTTACGAGTTATTTTATTATTTGATATAATTGATTGATTCATCTTAAGAGGCAAGCCGGGCTTCTGGGCTTGTATAGAGGCTTCGCCACTGTGCACGTAATTACTCTAAGTCCTAAACAAATAAATACCACACAGAAAAATTTATTAATGTTACTTTAAGAAAAATGTTTTCAAGATACAGTCACGTTTTGTCTCTAGACCTAGTAAAGTTTTAAACTAGCTGAGTACTGTGAGATTGTAAATTTAAGGCAAAACTATATTTTAATTGAATGGGAAAGTTAAATTATCGTTATGATTTCTTATATTTACGCGCACACAACACATTTGAATAATACTAGTTTTTACGCACTTTGTCGCGTATATTAACTTATTTTATATTCCCGAAGTTTCGAGCACTTTACACCCATGGTCACGGGGAACTGAGGTGTTAGACGTCCCAATGTCTTAGTTAGCCACGGCTACCTACAGATAAAAATTATTAATTTTGGCTCCAATCTATGCAGTATGAACTTATAGTATCTTGAAGTTTTACAGTTGTATGCTTGGATTGGGATTTAATTGTGTTAATTATCGCATCCAAAGCAGATGATAGCACGCAACCAGCATCTTCTCTATTGAAATTAGGATGTTTTTTGATGTCAATAGCCTCGCGAATCACCATTGGAAGGAATCGGTGTTATCAAGCGTGGATTTGTGGTCTAACAAATCTGATGTAGTGACGGGGGCGATCTTGTACGTGTTCACCACAGACTGCAAACCTCCCAGAGCTACGTAGTACTATTATTTATTCTGTGCCGGAGCGTCGATTCTTCACATCAGCTATGTGTTCTTTAACGCGGGCTTTTATTGATCGCTTAATTTGTCCTATGTAAGAGAAACCACGATCACAATCAAGCTTGTACACTCCTGCATCTTGCAGATGGACATTACACTTGACTGACGGTAAGAACTTGAAGTACGTTTTAATGAAGATATAAAAAATCTAAATTCGCTGTAAAGTGATAAATATTAATACAAAAATATAAATGGCACCGATAAAAGCTACTGAAGTTTGTCGACAGTGTCAAATCCATATCAATCAGCTATAAAATTTTACATTAACATAAAAATATTTATTACGTACATAAACTCACAGAGCTAACAGAGCCAAAGGTTCAAATGTTTTACGAACTACGCTCAGTTCTTACGAAGACGTAATCAGCTAAGTACAATAAAAATTGTACTAATGCATAGGAAACTATAATATAGACAAAGATATTTTATTTTATAGAATAAGGGTGACAAACGAGCCCACAATCCACTTGATGGTAAGTAAGCAATATTTTGTTGTCGATGGTTCGGACCAACCACTCGTGATTAAACTCCACCAGTCGTTGCAGAAATATGCAATCGTTACAGAAATTACAAAGCAATTTATGCATGTATAGCAACTTTTGCAAGTACAGTGCCCCTGACCTAGAAACACACTGCCAGTGCATTTCTTGCGTTTCATAGCTCTGCCTCAATAACCTAAAAAATATATAAAGAACTTGGTCATTTTTTTTTTCAAATTTTGTATTTTATAAATTTAAAATACCACGTTTTTTTTTCTGTACGTTACGTCATATTCCTACATTGTCATCCGATTCTGAGCTATGTTCAAAATTACAGGTCTAGATCATCGGAAAGTGCTCGAAATTTTAGTTGAAAGATATCACCCGGAACGGCGGACAGGCAGAGAAAAAAGAAAGTAAAAACGTGGTAAAATAGGATCGCTTTCTCCTGAGTGTAGAAACAGTGACGAACACGTACAGCGGGGTGGAGTGTTCGGATAACATGAAAAGCACACGCTTTTGTATTACAGTGATCCGAATGGTGCCCACTCAAAATGTATGCTATTCGCGCCGCTGCCAGAGCAAACGAGAGTATGGAAGCTTCATACAAGTCTTAATGTCACTGACTACCCTGTTGATCTAGAGGTCGTTGATGTGACTGCTGATCATGTAGTTCCGGGTTTGAAGCCCAGGTCGAACCAAAATTTGTTATTTAGTTATTCTATCAAGAAGTTCTCAATATCGAATTAGTAACCTGGTCTCTCTGCGGTAGTGTTGATTAAATTCGGTAGTGTCCCATCGGACTGAGAGAGTAGGTTTATAGAGAGTGCACCTGAGATTGCGCACACAATCGTGCACTATAATCCTGCCCGCGCCGATAGCCAGTCTCCACCTAAGTAACTTAAATACAAGCCTACAAATAATTGTTGCCACACTGCAGCTATATTTTTTTTATTAGATTATGGTGACAAACGAGCACACAGACCACCTGATGGTAAGTTGTTGCCGGTGCCCATAGTCATCTACATCTATCCTCGATTACGAATTAAAATGCAGATGCGTTGTCACCCGTGAGGATTAAGAGAGAATGCCTCGTTTCTCGTAAAAAGGGTCTCCGGTTCTCTACACTCACCATACGAAGTACAGCAGCATTCACACTGGTATTCTGTGAGAGCGTGGCCCCTCCCCGGTCGAGTAGACCCATTTTGATTCGTAATCCGGGATAGATGTGGATGTCTATGGGCCAAAGTAACCACTTACCATCAGGTGGACTATGTGCTTGTTTGTCACCTAATGCTATAAAAAAAATTATGCTTGTGAACTGCCTCCACGATTCAGGAGAAATCACTAGTGTGGAAGTAATGTTTTTATGAATAAAAGAAAAAAACATAATTGAAATGACACATCATGACACAGGAAAATATATCAGAACAAAAATGTACGCGTTTGCTCTCAAGTTCTCCGTACGTTAACCGTCACTACCGTTGTAGATTACGCAAAAAAAAAATCAAGTTCACAAAGCTTATAACCTAAACTGTATATCCGGTGTTTTGCATTTCTTATGTTACATTAGCTGGGAATACTTTTAATTTAAATGTACGTATGAAATGTGATGACTGCAGGATTTAGTACCTGTCTTAATCCCAGGCTCGTGTGTCAGGCTCCAACGTAATAGCTTTTAAAGTCGGTGTTAAGACAAAGTACGTATATCGAAGAGTTTAAGACCACTTTTTAGTTCTTTGAATTGGCTATTTTTTATTATAAGTTTCATTTTTGACCCATTTAAGTGAACTTAGCAATATTACAATATTAAGAGCCGTGGTAACTCAGATGGTTAGCGCTCGCTGTTAATTTCATAGTACGCTAAGAAATCGGGTTCGATCCCCGCCGGCACCAATGAAATTGTTAATTGCAATTTAAGTGCTCATTTACCACGTGCTCGGCGGTGAAGAAAATATCGTGAGGAAACCTGCATGTCTGAGAAATGAGAAAAAAAATATTTCGAAGACATGTGAAGTTCGCCAACACGCATTGGGGCAGCGCGGCGGACAATTCTCCTTGCCCTAAAACCCTCTCAGAAATGAGTGGGGCCCTGTGTCAGGAGTGGGACGTATATAGGCTGTAACTTTTAGGAATGTTACAGACTCTGATTTTTTAAAGCAAAGCCTTATTTAATAACAGAATCATCATTAAACTCGACTCTTAATTGGCGAAAAAGAACCTCCTTCCTTTTCGAAGTCGGCTAAATACACAAATTGATGGTAATCGTATCTGATTGATTTACTGTCACTGTAACTATGATACTGCTAAATGCTAGCCTATCTGCTATATTATCATATTTTTATAAAGTGTGGATGTAAAACAACCACACACACACACAAACAGCCTGATGGTAGGAACAGCAGAGGTAAATAGACATCTACATCTAGCCTCGATAAAGAATCAAAATGCAGATGCGTTGTCACCACTGAGATGGAATGCCTCGTTTCCAGTAAAAAGGGGTCTCCGGTTCCTACACTCACCACACGAAAGGGACACCTTTAACTTATACTTTACACTGGTATTCTGTGACGACGTTGTCCTTTACCGGTCGAGCCGACCTGTTCGTGCTACAAAGCATAATAAAGCTGCAGCGTGGCTTTACCACGTGTAAATAATTAAATTATCATATAATTGTTATCTACCACTTGTAAATAATTAAATTATCACATAATTGTTATCTACCACGTGTAAATAATTAAATTATCACATAACGAAGACACTAAATCTTTATATAAGGAACCATTAAAAATCGACGGACGGTTTTTTCAAATTTGTGTTTGAATAGTAAATGTTCATTTATTAGTTCATTATAACGTATTTCGCTACAAGGCATACAACTCCACGGTCAAATTTAAACCGGTGAACTCGTATTGTTGAACTTCAATTCAAGCGATAAATTTAGCTGGCAGTATTTTGTGCGATGATCTTTGTACCAAACATATAAAGAAGAAAAAATGTATCTTCTTTGTTAATTTCCTGTTTGTAACATAGAAACTTATAGGTATAGAGCAAGACTGTTGCGTTTGCAGATAATCTTGAAATTGATAGTCTTGAAATGCTAAATCATGATATACACATGTTATCTTTTTTTAATTAAAATTTCAACGTTTCTGATCCTTTCCTGCACTCATGTTCTTAAGAGGAATTGAGGTGTTCATCGGTCATTAAGCACTTGTCAAACCTGTACTACCTTCACCTTTTAATGAAAAAAAAGGTAACGCGCTTGTCGGTGAAGCAAAACATCGTGATGAAAGCTGCGTGTCTGAAAAAAAATCATAGACATGTGAAGACCGCGTGACCTTCCTTGTCAATGAAATACGAGGAGTCTTGTGCCCAGGAGTGGGACGGAATAGGCTGTAACTTTACTTAAGTTTAAAACAGGTGCGATAAAAACCGTAGGAGACAGTTTTCTCCAAATAAAAATTCAACTCATTTTTATATACGTGGTAGAGCCATGCTGCAGTTATATTAGTAGTATAGTTGTAGCACGAACGGGTCGGCTCGACCGGGGAAGGACCACGCTCTCACAGAATACCATTGTAAAATAGTAGCGTAATGCTGCTTTGTTTCGTATGGTGAGTGTAGAGAACCGGAGACCCTTTTTACTGGAAAAGAGGCATTCCATCTTAAGGTCGTAGCCCACTTACACGACTCCGCTCCCACACGGCAAATATAATATAATTCAAATATGGGCTTTTAGTATTCCTCTTTAGCTAATTTACAATGCCAATGTAAAATTCGCATTGTAAATTAGCAGCTAGCTCGCTGACAACGAGCTTACCGCTGTCAGGACTGCTCGGTAGATCGAAGTCGGTAGTCGACGCCTCGCCTCGTTGACCACGCATTGCAAGCAAGCGGTATGCGCGGCTACCACGCGTTGACTGCTAGCGGGCGCGGCGCAGCACACCCAAAGTCTTCATCTGTTGTTTTTTGAGCTTCTATCTTCATTGTCAAGTCCAATAGAAATAATCGCTAGTTGGCGCGTTGTAAATCGAGACATAGCAAAAATACGAGTTGCTTCAATAGAAACTGACCACGAACTGTGTCTATCGCGAAAAGCGAAAGCGGTCGGTGCGTGGACAGCTGGGTGCCTGCTAGCTGTCGCCGCGTGAACTGCTGGGTGCCAGCTAGCTTTCGCCTTAGTTCAGGGTCGGTCTTGGGTAGGAGCGGTGTTGGAGCAGAGTTGTGTAAGTGGGCTAAGACCTTTAGTCCGCACGGGTGACAAAGCATCTGCATTTGAATCGCAATCGAGGACAGATGTGATGTCTATGGGCCACAGCATCCACTTACCATCAGGTGGACTGTGTGCTCGTTTGTCACACTATCCTATAAAAAAGCTATCTTTTATTATCAGGAAGGTACACCATTTCACATAGAGCCATTTTACGTGGTAGAGCCATGATGCAGTTATATTAATTGTATAGTTGTAGCGCGAATGGGTCGGCTCGACCGGGGAAGGACCACGCTTTCACAGAATACCAGCGTCAAATAGCAGCTTAATGCTGCTGTGTTTCGTATGGTGAGTGTAGAAAACCGAAGACCCTTTTTACTGGAAAAGAGGCATTCCATCTTAGTCCTCAAGGCTGACAACGCATCTGCATTTTGATTCGCAAACGAGGATAGATGTAGATGTCTATGGGCCACAGCAACCACTTACCATCAGGTGGACTGTGTGCTCGTTTGTCACCCGTATCCTATAAAAAAAGACAAACAACAGCCTTAGGCCATTATACTAGATGGCCTTTTTTACCATCTGGAAGAAAATAGGGTGTCCCATGTGAACGGAGTAGAAGCCTATGGCACAAAATAAAAACAAAAATTTCGAATTAAACGTTTGAAAAATTGTTTTTGAACAAAATAAATACCCCTTTGCCCTTGCGCCTGTGACCCTGCGACGTGACAAGGTCAAAGATGCCTACTAAATTTATTATTATATTGCCGTTCGTAAAATCCACCTTGGATATGATTTGAATTTCGATAGATTTTAATTTTTTTTTAATATTATTATAGATCTGATCTGATCATAGAACACTATAATACATACATAATAGAACGAGGGTGAGGGCGGAGCCCGTGTAGCCACTAAAAGGCCACAAGACTTCAATACACGTATAAATTTCAACACGAGATGTGTTTTGACGTTACAATCGTTTCCAAATTTCGCATGCAAATTATTTAGAAAATGCTAAATTTCACGCTATTTACAAATGAATATGTATTAAAATCCGTCTGTCAACACAGCGAATCAGGTTTGTAGTAGTGATTAACTGATAATACGATGTAATTGCTTGTATATGTGCTCTAGGCGACGCCGTACCTCGGTACAAAATTAAGTTGACAGCCATTCTATTGTGTATTATAGTATTCTATGGGTCTGATACACCAAGCTTAAAACATTTTAAAACCTTAATTCGAGCTTTTGATCGTAAATTCGCTTCAGAAGTCTTGGGATTAGGTAAAAATAAACTGCACATTCTGGCATGAGCCCTGACTGGACACTGTTGTCTTAAAAAGCACATGGACCTCTTGGGACTTAGGAACTCAAAGATGTGACGGTTTTGTCCTTTAACGGAAGATACGTTTCTGCACATCCTGACTGATTGTGGACCCTTAATACGCAAATGTAACACATCTGGGAAACTATCTACTTCGCCCAGAAGAAGTGAAATTTCTCACAGCTAAGCAACTCCTATTCATTAAACACTTATGGCTTAGCAGTGAACTACTTCCAGCCTCCCGAACAAGCCGGTTTCCGAAAAGGCTTCAGTACCATAGACCGAGTACAGAACCAGAGCTCGAAACCTATCCAACTGTAGAGAGGTGTAAGACAGGGTGACGTTATTTCCCTGAATCTCTTCACCGCTGCATTGGAAGACATTTTCAAGCTACTGGACTGGAAAGGATACGGTATTAACATCAATGGCGAGTACATCACTCACCTTCGATTTGACGACGATATAGTCCTTATGGCAGAATCGCTGGAGGACCTAAGCACTATACTCAATGACCTCAATGGTGTCTCCCAACGGATAGGTCTTAAGATGAACATGGACAAAACAAAGATCATGTTTAATGTCCATGTCACACCTATGCCGGTAGTTGTTGGGAGCACTATGCTCGAAGTTGTTGACGAGTACGTTTACCTGGGACAAATAGTCCGACTAGGTAAGTCCAACTTCGACCGAGAGGTCAATCGTCGGATTCAACTCGGCTGGGCAGCGTTCGGGAAATTACCGATAACCGAACCGAAGAAAGGTTCTCGAGTGGCAGCCTCGTACCGGTAGGCGTAGTTTAGGGCGACCCCCCACTAGATGGAGTGACGACCTGGTAAGATATGCAGGAAGTCGATGGATGCAGATGTGTCAGGACAGTGCTTTGTGGCATTACTTGGGGGAGGCTTATGTTCAGCAGTGGACTTGTGAAGGGCTGTAATGATGATGATGATAATGAGTGAACTATAGCCATAGCAGCGATCACAATCGATCTTTTAGGTTGCATCGATACTGGATTTTCTAGACCTGTGTTTCTAGTGCTGCTCGCACGAAAAAAAAGCTATGCAGTCTGAATATATGGATTTATTAAAGATGTCGTATTGTTTGAAAATTTTGTCAGAATTTTGAAACAGTACTGAGCCTTTTCAACTGTTCTGTACGGATAAATCCAATTATTAAGCCAGCCCGATCCCAAAGAAAGAAAATATTATTTATGTACGAAGCCGTGAGTGAGACACCAACTGTTCCTAAAGAATTGTTTAAAATGAACGTTTTTTACCCTGTGGTTGATACAACTAAAAGTGCATTGGTTACTTGACTTAAACTATCAAAATTCCCCGATATGTGTTCATTTTTATACAAAATGCAAATAATTCTTGAAAGGTCAAAAAGCCTGTGTTGATTTGCAAGTCAGTTGAACAGATGGGCATAATGTGATTTGTCTAGTTGTAGATTGGTTCAGGAACTTACGAGCTTGAACCCATTATTTAAAGATCTTCAATCAGGAGTCACAGTTCTCAGACTTATTAAAAATAATGATTGGCAGGATATTTTTCCCAAATGTGTAGACAGCACTTCGTAGCTTGCTGACTATACCTGTACTATAACTGTTGCTAAACAGAAACGAAGTTTTAGTACATTAAAACATTTAAAAAATTACCTATGTATCTACTATGTGTCAGTAAAGGCTGTAATATCTTGAAATCTTTCCCACAGGAAATTCTTTTGGCCAGAAGTTAAATTATTTCGAATTAATAAAAAATTGCAAGCAAAGAGGCTAGAAAGCTGGCCATCTAGGCTTTTCATTTTTGTTGTTGATAGTTCTTTTATCTTTTTTAACAGAACAACAGTTTAAATAAAAGTTGTTAAACAAGATTATTAACCCTTATTATGAGAAATAATCTATACAACTAGTCACCGCAGCAAGGCAAGCATAGTTGCGTTGTCGAGTGCAACAGGTAGTGCGAGCGGAATGGACATTTCTTTAACGCGAATAAGCAGAACAACTGCTATGGCAAAAGCGACTGACTCAACTGTGCTTGCCCCGCGTATACACCTGTAGATATTTGATAGAATATATTTAAAATCACGAAAAAGCAACTGCATAGCATAGAAGCACTAAAGTTTTGTATTTAGAGGAGCGCCACTATGAGATCTCACATCACCTAAAAATTTTACTAGGGCCGCCACTGCTATCAATGTATTACATTGTACATATGCGTAAAATAATACAACCATTGTCATTAGTCATGTTATAATACAACAAAATAATAAGTTTTATTTCTAAATATTTTATAGTATAATATTCTAACACTTGTCGTGTAGTATAATTTTATATCAAAGAAATGTTATATAATGTCCTCCAGACCAAATTTCGGTCATGGCGGCCGGTGTCAACAGACTCGGAGAACCATTTGCGCACGACAAGATAGTGCATAAAGTGCGTGGTGCATAAATATAGGTGCACCCTCTATTCCGTTATTCTCATAGTCAGATGGGACGGTAAACCGACACTACCGGGAGTGATCACCTGCAGGACCAACGACTTTACATGCTACCGAAGGCGCGGGTACACCCCAACTACCACTAACTTCCTGACTCCGGGCTAGTAATAAGAATTTCTTGACAGAAAAAACTAATAATAAAAATAACAAAATTGAGCCCGACGTGAAATTCGAACCCAGGACGTCGTCAGCAGTCGCGCTTACGACCACTGGACTAACAAGATAGTCAACTATATATTTAATGACTGCTTTACAGTACGCATGAGCATGACCTATCTATATAAGAGTGAACAGTTTCGTCACGGTAATATTATCTAAATATTACCGTGGTTTCGTCAATAGTTTAGGTTGTGGTTTAAGTTTTTTTTTTATAGAATAAAGGTGACAAACGAGCACCCACCTGATGGTAAGTGAATGCTGTGGCGCACAAACGTCTACATTTTTCCTCGATTAATAATCAAAATGCGTTGTCACCCCTGCGGACTAAGATGAAATGAATCGTTTCCAGTAAAAAAAAGGTCTACGGAGCTCTATAATCAACATACGAAACGCAGCAGTATTAAGCTGCTATTTTACGCTAGTATTCTTTGAGAGCGTGGTTCTGTCCCGTTCGAGCCGACCCATTCGTGCCACAACCATAATATACGCGTAACTGTAACGTGGCTCCACCACGTATAAGTACATATAATTAATATGTGCTTTCTGACTACAGTAATAATACATGAAGTTATGAAAATCGTAGAACGTCAATCGTACTCACATTTGATTGTCTATTTTTTTCATACTAAAGAGGTACGAATTAATAAGATATTCAAGCAATGTGAACAATAAAAACAATGTTCATTTTATTTATTGTTTCTTCTATTTTTATTTTTATTGTCTATTTTACATAAAGGAATGGAACAGACGTTATAACCATTAGCTTTTATAGTATGTTAACGGATAATATAAACAAGGAAAATGATATTTATATTGCATTCAGCAAAAACACATCCCATGACATAAACTTGACAATAACCGTGCCTAGTGGTTGTAGTAGTGCGATTTTGCTGATCATGTGGTCCTGGGTCCGAATCCCGGGTCGGAGGCCAAAAAATCAATTATTGAGTTCTTCCGTCAAGAAATTCTGCTGCCCGGAGTCAGGAAGTTGGCTGTGTCTCACCCACTCACCCCCGTGCCTCGGAAAGCACGTAAAGCCGTCGTCCTGCGCCTGATCTCTCTTTGATCGTGTCGGTTTACCGTCCCATCGGATTATGACAGTGAGGGAATAAAGAGTGCACGCGTGCTTGCGCATACACCCGGGCACTATAATCCTGTCCTGCGCCGATGGCTAGTCTCTGTTCATGCAGGCCGCCGTGACCAAATTCTGTCTGGAAGAAATTATTATTATTATATTAAAAATAAAAAGGAGCTGTTGCCAACCTACTTCCCAAGCGTGGCAACTATAGCAAATATCTCCCTTATGAGGCAGTCTATGGAGAAAGCCTATGTTCAGCTGTTGACTTTGATAGGCCGTTAGGTTAACGGTAACTCTACGAAATTTAATTCTCTGCGAACTCTACTTATAACGTCACGTAACGTCAACATAATTAGGTGTGCCGAGTTAGGGCTCATTATGTTAATTATGATGAGTCGATACCTCCGGACTTGATGAACTGACTCTGTCTGAATCTGTATTTCGGTGACTACAACTGATACTCCGGGACGAGTAGGACTAGGTGTGCCGAGTTTGGGCTTGTTTTGTTAATTATGATGAGTCGATACCTCCGGACTTGATGAACTGACTCTGTCTGAATCTGTATTTCGGTGACTACAACTGATACTCCGGGACGAGTAGGACTAGGTGTGCCGAGTTTGGGCTTGTTTTGTTAATTATGATGAGTCGATACCTCCGGACTTGATGAACTGACTCTGTCTGAATCTGTATTTCGGTGACTACAACTGATACTCCGGGACGAGTAGGACTAGGTGTGCCGAGTTTGGGCTTGTTTTGTTAATTATGATGAGTCGATACCTCCGGACTTGATGAACTGACTCTGTCTGAATCTGTATTTCGGTGACTACAACTGATACTCCGGGACGAGTAGGACTAGGTGTGCCGAGTTTGGGCTTTACATAAACATAAACACTCACGCCTGTCACCCAGAGGGGTAGGCAGAGACTACAGACTTCCATTTAGCACGATCCTGACATACCTTTCTCGCCTCTTCCACATTCATATACCTACGCATACATGCTCGTCGGTTAAGGGTACTCTTAATTTGGCCCATTTTTAGTATATCGCCAATTTGGTCGACAAACTTCCGCCTAGGACGTCCCTTTCCGACTCTTCCATTCACTTCTGCAACATATATTTGCTTTGTCAGTCTTTCCGCATTCATTCTTTCTACATGACCAAACCACCGAAGCATTCCTTTCTTAATCCTGGTCACCGCATCATCTTGCAAACCACACTCTTCTTTTATCACACAGTTTCTCACCCTGTCACTCAGATTCAGCCCTAACATACTCCTTAGCGACCGCATTTCTACCGCATTTATTCTACTCTCGTGCTTCTTCTGCCACACCCAACTTTCACTACCATACGTTAAAGTAGGGACTAATACAGCACTGTGAATTGCCATACGTGCCTTTCTTGACACATTCTGACTTTTCACAATAGAGTGTAGAGCCCCATTTACTTTATTTCCTGCATTCACTCGTCGTTCAATGTCCTTATCATATCTCCCATCCCTGCTGAATACACATCCCAAATATACGAACTCATCCACTTGCTCAATTAACTCTCCTTCTATTCTTATTTCACATACCGTTTTGCTTTCATCTCTTTCAAAAACCATCACTTTCGTCTTACTTGCGTTCACTTTCATTCCCCTTTCTTTTAATGACCTGTTCATTAATGTAACCATCATTTGCAACTCGGCCGCCGACGACGCAAGTATGACTTGATCATCGGCGTACAAAAGGCATTTGATGGTTAACTCACCCATTCTTACCCCGCATTCTTCAACTTTCAAATTTTCCAAACAGCTGTCCATAAATAGGTTGAACAGCCACGGGGAAGCTACACAGCCCTGTCTGACACCTTTATGGATGCCAAACCAGTCCGAGTAGACCCCGTTGATTCTAACACAAGCACTCGAGTCCCTATACAGAGACTTTAATGCCTGTATCAAACCAGCGCTCAACCTAAATGCGTTCAGCGTTTGCCATAACACATCCCTGTCCACTCTGTCATAAGCCTTTTCCAAGTCCATGAACGCACAAAAAATTCTTTGGTTTTTCGCCAAAAACTTCTCCGCGATCATGCGCATGGAAAAGACTTGATCTGTACACCCCATTCCCTTTCTAAATCCCGCTTGCACATCCCAAATTTTTTCATCAGTTTGGGCTTGTTTTGTTAATTATGATGAGTCCGTACCTCCGGAATTGATATAGTAGCCTGAAGGTGAACTTTGGTGACCGCTATGTGAAGTTCTCGCCGAGTAGAATTAGGTGTGCCGAGCCTCATACGGCCAGCAGTGAAGGACTTCACTGCTGGCCGTATGAGGAAGTTCAAAGTCGCTCGGCGAGCTATGGAGAAGGCCATGCTCGGAGTTTCTCTGCGTGATAAACTTAGGAATGAGGATATTCGCAGTAGAACCAGAGTGACCGACATAGTTCAACGGATTTGTAAGCTGAAGTGGCAAAGGGCCGGTCATATAGCTTGAAAAACCGATAACCGATGCAGAAAAAAGGTTCTCGTGTGGCAGCCTCGTACCGACAGGGTGAAGTGTGGGGCGTCCCCCACTAGATGGATTGACGACTTGATAAGACATGCAGGAAGTCAATGGATGCAGGTGGCTCAGGACCGTGCTTTGTGACATTCCTTAGAGGAGGCCTATGTTCAGCAGTGGACTGGTGAAGGGCTGTAATAATGATATAATAAATATATAATTTAAAAAAATAAAGACATTTAGTAACGGGAGTGAAAGGACTATCACAGGGTGTAGATTCCTCAATTTTTTTTTGAATTTTACAAATACAAATTTAAAAATACATAACTTATATTTTTTTTGATAACTATCATTACCTGGCCTATCACACTTTTTGGAACAACTGCAACTCGACTATGGCGGCAGCTCAAATAGATCTGAGGATCGGCTCGATTGCAGGATCTTCTTCATCATCTTCAGTATGCAAAATCCTAGTGCTGGACATGCAGTGCTAGCCTCTACTGTCGTATGAATGATTTGCCATAATCGTCATATATACAGACGGATTAGCGATCGCAATATTTTAGTTGTATCCCCAAGGGATAACATGTGGTAATGGATGCTCCGAAGTCGCTATAACAGCACAGAATGTACCTAACAGGTGGACGGAGTAGAAGCCTATGGCGCTTACATTTTACAAAAAATAAAAGCAAAAATTTGAATTAAATACATTAATTAATTAAAATCTATTGGAATTCAAATCATATCCACCCTAGTCTATGACTCTGCGAAGTGACAAGGTTAAAGATGTCTACTTTTTGCCGTTCATAAAGTATGATTTGAATTTCGATAGATTTTAATTAATTATTTATTTAATTCAAAATTGTTGTTTTTATTTTTTGTAAAATATCAGTGCCCATAGGCTTGTACTTACTCCGTTCACATGTTACACCCTATTTTTTTCCAGGCGGTAAAAAGGTAGTATGTGTTGTCATCAGTTATTAAATTTTTTCGTATATTTGACATATCCTAAAGACACAGAACATACGCATAGAATACCTATTAATCGTAGAATGGTTAGTTGTTGAAAAATTTACAACTCTTACATGTTTATTTAGCTTTTTCTGTGCATTGCTATAAGCTATCAGAGTACATAATCACTAGGTTTTAGCGTTGCTGCATAACACAATCGGCTATCATTATAATGTCATGACGATCGTTAGAATGTCATTAGCTAATAATTATAAAGCAAGAAGTTATGTTACCGTCCATTAAAGTTACAGCCAATTAAAGTCGACTGCTGAACATTGGCCTCCCCCATAGATTGGGGATATTTGTCATAGTTGCCACGACGCAGGCGGGCGGGCAACTGCAAGTTTTTATTTTTAGTCGTTACCGTGTAGTGTAGTGTTTTACACATAGTTTATGGTGTAGTGGTGGTGTAGGAATATCCCGTGGGTGCCGTAAGAGGCGACAAAGTGAAACAAATCAGGAAGTAGACAGCAGCGTCTTCCTAATAACGACTTAAAAAAATTACGACCATGAACTTTTTATTAGCACGATAAGAATAAGAGTCGATCCTCATTCGCCGTTCACAGTTCGTTCTCGGTCCGATCTCGCTCTAATTTATTATATCATTGGAATGGGATTCGAGGATAACTTGACTGTTACGGATAGTATGAATGCACACACATATTATTTACTTTATAATATTTTATCAGACCGAGAACGAACTGTGAACGGAATTATAATGAGTATCGGCCCTAAATAATAAAAACTGACAGTTCGCTTCGCATTGCGTTCGCATAGGTGTTCAAAAAAAACTTGTAATTACTGAATTAAAACTCATTTTTATTTTAATAAACAAATGTACATCAACGTGCATTATTTATTGGCAAGGCGACAACGTATTGCACTTCCAAAAAGAATTCGTTATATAGGACCGTGCGAATTCTCAAATATTAATTCGGTTCGGTTGCCACCTACGACGACTCTACCTGGCAACATTTAACACACACACCCTGAGGACTGACGAGAAGATCCTGGAGCTGGAAGAAGAGATAGACAAGTTGCGCTGGAATATTATAGGATTATCCGAGGTCCGAAGAGAGGGGGAGGACACGGTGATTCTCGAATCCGGCAACTTGTTCTATCACCGGGAGGGCGACCATCTGTCCCGAGGAGGTGTTGGATTTATCGTCCACAAGTCTCTCGTTAACAACGTTTTAAAGATTGGGAGTGTATCAACGAGGGTTGCGTACCTTATACTCAGAATCACCAAACGGTATTCGCTAAAGGTCATACAGGTTTACGCGCCAACGTCGAAACATCCCGATGATGAGGTGGAGGACGTATGAGGACATTTCTAAAGCCATTCATTCCTCCAAAACTCACTATACGGTGTTAATGGGAGACTTCAGCGCAAAACTGGGCACAAGAAAGAACGGTGAGCTGATGATAGGGAAATTTGGGATAGGGCAAAGGAACCCAAGGGGCCAGCAGCTGACCGACTTCATGGAGAAAGAGGGACTTTTTATGATGAACTCTTTCTTCCAGAAGCGGCCTCACAGAAAGGCTGGTCGAGCCCCGACGGTTCGACAGAAAACGAGATTGACTTCATTATGACGACCAAACGCCAACTGTTCAGTGATGTCTCAGTGATCGCAAGGGTGAAAGCTGGCAGCGATCACCGAATGGTTAGAGGCACACTGAACCTAAATGTTAAGTTGGAGAGGTCTCGTCTAATGAAGTCAACGCTCCGTCCCCCTCGTGCTCTAATCCAGAATCCCGAAACCTTAGAGCTTGAGTTACGTAACCGCTTTCAGTGCCTAGAAGATTGCAATGCAGGGGACGATATGAATGACACGCTCGTGGAAACTGTCCATGCGGTCGGAGCTAAGTTCTGCCCTGCTAAGTTCTGTTCTGTGAGACTTACGCAACTTTAATACTGCTCGTATTAAAGAAGCGATCGAGCGGAACCAGGGCTCCAAAGTCTTTGCCAGAGATCTGTCTGCCAGAAAGAGCCAACTGTCAAAGCTGAAGACTGAGTGTGGCAGCATCGTTTCCGGGATACCTGAGATTTTTAGTGAGATTGTGAGGTTCTATGGGCAGCTGTACACATCATCGCTGGAGCCACACGCAAGTGTGAGTAACGATCCCAGAGCAAGTCTTATCCGACACTATTCCGATGATATCCCGAACGTCAGTCTGAGTGAGATTAGAATGGCTCTCCAGCACCTTAAAAACGGCAGGGCTCCAGGCGAGGATGGAATTACAGCGGAGCTTCTGAAAGCGGGTGGAACACCGGTACTTGAAGTCCTTCAGAAGCTCTTCAATTCCGTCCTCCATGGTGGCACTACTCCGGAGGCGTGGAGCAGTAGTGCGATGGTCTTGTTCTTCAAGAAAGGTGACAATGCTCTCTTGAAGAACTACAGACCGATTTTCCTTCTGAGCCGCGTATACGTGCTGTTTTCGAGTCATTACGAATCGTCTCGCACGCAGACTCGACGACTTACAGCCTCCCGAACAAGCCGGGTTCCGAAAAGGCTTCAGTACCATAGACCACATACATACCCTGCGGCAGATCGTCCAGAAGACCGAAGTGTACAATCTGCCACTTTGCCTGGCGTATGTGGACTATGAGAAAGCCTTTGATTCCGTCAAAATTTGGGCGGTGCTACAGTCCCGTCAGCGGTGCCAAGTTGACTGTCGGTATATCGAATTGCTGAAGTGTTTGTACAGTAGGGCTACGATGGCTATCCGAGTACAGAACCAGAGTTCGAAACCTATCCAACTGCAGAGAGGTGTAAGACAGGGTGACGTTATATCCCCGAAACTCTTCACCGCTGCGTTGGAAGACGTTTTCAAGCTACTGGACTTGAAAGGATACGGTATTAACATCAATGGCGAGTACATGACTCACCTTCGATTTGCCGACGATATAGCCCTTATGGCAGAATCGCTGGAGGACCTAAGCACTATGCTCAATGACCTCAATGGTGTCTCCCAACGGATAGGTCTTAAGATGAACGTGGACAAAACAAGGTGTGACATGGACATTAAACAAGATCATGTTTAATGTCCATGTCACACCTATGCCGGTAGTTGTTGGGAGCACTATGCTCGAAGTTGTTGACATAGTTGAATACGTTTACCTGGGACAAATAGTCCGACTAGGTAGGTCCAACTTCGACCGAGAGGTCAATCGACGGATTCAACTCGGCTGGGCAGCGTTCGGGAATTTACGGCACATCTTCTCGTCGGGTATACCTCAATCTCTGAAAACTAGATTGTACAACCAGTGCGTGTTGCCAGTGATTTCCTATGGATCTGACACGTGGTCCTTCACAGCTGGTCGTATGAGGACGCTCAAGGTCGCTCAGCGAGCTATGGAGAGGGCTATGCTCGTAGTTTCTCTGCGTGATAGACTCAGAAATGAGGATATCCGTAGTAAAACCAGAGTGACCGACATAGCCCAACGGATTAGTAAGCTGAAGTGGCAATGGGCCGGCCATATAGCTCGAAGAACCGATAACCGATGGGGAAGAAAGGTTCTCGAGTGGCAGCCTCGTACCGGTAGGCGTAGTGTAGGGCGACCCCCAACTAGATGGAGTGACGACCTGGTAAGATATGCAGGAATTCGATGGAGGTAGGTCGCTCAGGACCGTGCTTTGTGGCATTACTTGGGGGAGGCCTGTGTTCAGCAGTGGACTGTGAAGGGCTGTAATGAAAACGTTATTACGTATGTACCCTTCATTTCTGGCCCTTGTTTTGTAACGTATTTTCAGTGCGTCTCAGTATCTGAACATTAATAATAATAATAATGTTCTCCGCCAGACCGAATTTCGGCCACGGCGGCCTGCTTTAACGGAGGCTAACCATCGGCACAGGACAGGATTATAGTGCCCAAGGGTATGCGCAAGCGCAGATGCACTCTCTACTCTTTAACTCTTATCCGTCCCGGTGGGACGGTAAGACGGTTTCGACCGGAGAAAGATCCGTGATCTTTCCGAGGCACGGGGTAAGACACCGCCAACTTCCCGACTCCGGGTAGCTAGTAGCTACTGAGAATTTCTTGACAGAAAAACTCAATAATTGATTTTTTGGCTCGACCAGGGATTCGAACCCAGGACCTCATGATTAGCAGTCGCACTACTACAACCACTAGACCAACGAGGCATTTATCTATCTGGGCATTATACACTCTAAGAAACATAAACATAACAAACACAAACGCCTGTCACCCACAGGGATAGGCAGAGACTACGGGCTTCCACTTGGCACGATCCTGACCCCTCTTTCGCCTTTACATCCATATATCTCTACGCATACACGCTCGTCGGTTAAGGGTACTCCTACTGTGGTCTAAGAAAGTAATTATAATAGATATCGCTAGGTTTCCTAATGTAGAAAATAAGTCAGGCATACTCGTATGTTGGAACGACCGTAACTTTAGTTTTTAGAACGATGGTCCGTTAGTACATTCTTGCAAAAGACCTATGTTTAGCAGGGGTAAATTACACATGAAATTAAACGATAGTACAAATAAATATACTTCATTCATTCATTCATTCTCAGTGGGGGAATATTTGCCATAGTTGCCATGCTTAGCAGGTGAGTAAGCAAACGCAGTTGTTTTATTTTTCATTATAAGCTGTTATCGCGAAGATGATGCTACCCATGTCCTGTTCCCCTCTGCCGTTTCTGATGACGGCCATATAATCTAGTTTATAGTATCCCTTAACGTTCACATTACATAGTGTATTATCATTGCATCGATTATATTTTATCTTTATTAACACTCGCTTGCCATTAAGTCTTTATCTATGCTACTGAATGATATCTATAAAATGTGTTGTTTGTTTGTTAGGTTCATTTACCAGTACTCTTAACGTCTAATTTAGTCCAGTATAATTTTTTTTAATGTTAGTTAGGGGACCGTGTCAACAGCCCACCTCATGATATGCAGCTAATGTAAACATAGTGATTTGTACACGTATACTCTGAGCTACTACCCAAGGATACCTGAAACTTATTTTATAAAATATAGTTGACAAACGAGCACACAGTCCACCTGATGATAAATGAATGCTGTGGTCCATAGACATCTACATTTGTCCTCGATTAAGAATTAAAATGCAAATGCGTTGTCACCCCTGAGGACTAAGATGAAATTCCTCATTCCCAGTAAAAAGTGTATCTGGTTCTCTACGTTCACCATACGAAACAGAACAGCATTAAGCTGCTATTCTACGCTGGTATTCTGTGAGAGCGTGGTCCTACCCCCGTTGAACTGATCTATTCGTGCTACAGCCATAATATAGTTTCAGCGTGGCTCTACCACGTATGAAACTTCTTCAACCTAAGAACATCACACATTCATTGTCACGCCAAAGTAATAAGGTAAAGCCACGATCGAAAATCACGGACACGGACTGTCACGTCTGCTACTTGTCACGGACTGCTACTTGGCGACAGAATTAGGTATCTACTATATACCCAGACGGTTCCTTGGCAGAAAAAAGAGTTGATAGAACTAAACATCTGATAATTTTGTTTGTAAATTATATAGCACTTGCCGAGTATTGATTCGCGACGGCGTTAAAAATCTCGAGGCTTAGGTCAAGTGTTTGCAGCTCGGTTGCCATAGAGAAGCAGTGCATATTTATGTAATGTTTCGGTCACAGTTTCTTTTATGTTTTCCTTATTTTTTTGTTCTGTTTATTTACTTGATGTAAATTTAACAGAATTTAAATTAACGAGAACATAATTTTTACCAAATAGACTAAATTGGGGAACATATCTCAATATCTGAACATGCTAAACGTAGTTCTTCATGAACGTAGATAGTATTAAATAGAATTCTAGTCATTCAATAAATTGATTCAGGAAAACTTGCAAAAACTGGCAGATCTTACTTTGAAATTTGTTTAGATGAGGAAGTCTAAAAATTCAAATAAAAATAGTTCACAAAATAATGAAATTATTTCCACGTAATTGCTTTTGAAATCGATGCTTATTGAACGGGTGTGTATAGGCACTACACATGCTTATATTAGTTAAAAAAACACCTTCTTACTCTTACAAGTTTATGAGGATGCAATACTTTGCATACGTTAAGCGCAAAGCGCGTTGGTATATTCTACTAGAGCGTAACAATCAAAAATCCAACAAAAATTCAATAAATGATTATTGATCTTATATTTTTAATAGATTAATTGCTATTTTTACATTAGAAAAGTGGTTTTAGTGACTTATAGCGTCGATTTATCAAAGCATGATGGGATAAACACGATGTCTTTTGAATATATCAATTGTTCAACACAATCTATTTCTTTAATCTATCATGTGAGAAGCCATGGAATTTAAATGGCTGTTCAATTTTGTTATGTTTGGTTACAATTAATTTTTTTTCGGCTGATACATTCTGAAATTTTCGGTGTCTTGAGCACCCTTACTAATATATTTTACTAAATATAGATAGAAACCTCTATAATAATAACACACTAAAATGAAAAAAATATTTTAAATTTTTGATTGAGAATTTTTTTTTCTACATTTTTTCACGATCATATGATCATTATGAGTCGTGCACTTTTGGATTTTCCAAACTTTTTTATTGACGTTTGACTTAAAATTATCGGAAATTTATAAGTAACAGTAATAAGGTTATTTGTGAAAACTTGTGTGTATTTAAAATACTTTAAAAAATTGACCTTTGAGGTTAGCTTTTGCTTTAAAAGTTTAATGTTGAGACTCTTTTGAGCGGACTAAAGAACACCACAAGCACAAGGTAACAACTAGATTGTATTTTTATACCTCTAAGAGTGTTTTTTTTATTTCAGTAAGAAAACCGTAAAAATCTAAATAACAAGGTTGACAAAGATATCGCGTAACAGTAACATACCTTATTATATAGTTTATTATGTGGTAGAGCCATGCTGCAATTATATTAGTAGTATAGTTGTAGCACGAATGGGTCGGCTCGACCGGGGAAGGACCACGCTCTCACAGAATACCAGCGTGAAATAGTAGCTTAATGCTGCTGTATTTCGTATGGTGAGTGAGAACCGGAGACCCTTTTTACTGGAAATGAGGCATTCCATCTCAGTCCTCACGGGTGACAACGCATCTGCATTTTGATTTGTAATGGAAGATAAATGTAGATGTCACATATATACAAAGAAAACGTCTATCTATCTATACTGGATGACCTTTTTACCCTCTGATCACGATCACTTTTTATATTTATATTAGATTAATAAAATAAAACAATTTTATCTTCATGTAGCGTGTTTCTTTAGTTTTTAGACTTTAATTTATATAACGTCTGCTAATAATGACGGACGTGTCCTTAAAGCTAGAACCATTTGAATATTCATATTGTTTTGAATAAGACAATTGATTGATCGTTATATTCCATCCCATTTATGGTATTCCTATCACAATGCGTAACCTGAGGTGTTTTATCAATACAAAGTAAATAGTATCTTGTACTTGTAGGTAACAGGTTTCGCCAATATCTCTGCGTATTTTATCGCATCTATCACGGGGAGTGCTCTGAGGAATTGTTCGGATTAATCCCAGCTGCCAAATTTCATGAACGTACATAAATCTCCCGATACCATCCACAGCATCTGGATGCTGGGTGGTCCACCACTGTACGTTTCACTAGGAGTTTTCTTCCGCGTACGACCTCTTTGTAGAATAATTTACCACCGGCGATTTTTCCGGACCGATACGACCTGGGGACCTTCAAGAAAAGAGCTTACTCCTTTCTAAAGGGCCGGCAACGCACCTGCAATTCCCCTGGTGTTGCGGTTGTTCGTGGGCTGCGGTAGTCACTTAACATCAGGTGAACCGTATGCTCGTTTGCCACCTCTTTTATAAAAAAAGGTGGCTTTGTCTTAATGTCCATTACTCTTTACATTATTATTTACTGGTCAGGCTGCACTTCTGATAACACGAGCGCTGCATGAACATGAATAGCCTCTATCACCAGTCTGTAAAACTTGGATTCCACATTATTGGATGGATATTCCACTAACAAAAGTCGATTCGAAAACAGTGGATGGCTGTTAATACTAAATATGTCCATAAATAGTTTTACGGTTGATAAAATTTAATCAATGTAAGACTATTAAACGCACGGAGTAAAAAGAAAGAAAATAAATTTATTATGTAACACAATATCAGAATTTGCTTAATAAGAAGTTATTATATTTACGCGAACACTACACGTCGAATAAAACTACCTTTACGGATTTTATCGCGTTTAATTCTACTTGAAACTGAACCCAAGAATTCCACTGCAGGACTTCATGTCACAGAATAAACTTAATTCTGCGTAGATCGGTCCATAATTAATAGTCAAAAGCTGAAGGTGCTCCATGTTAACTTTGACATCGGGACCAGTCCGCCCGTGACCATGGGTTCTGCAAAGCACCCGAAGCGTCGGGATTTAAAAATAAGTGGAAATAAACGCGATAAAATCCTTGAAAGTACTTTTATTCAATTATAATTTGCTTAAAAAAGCATATTTTAAATTTGGTAAATGATTACTAAAAAGATAAGGTACTACTCTGAAAAGTATCTTTCTTCAATGCTGAGCAATTGGTAAATCAGCACGTAAAATTGTAATTAATAATTTTATTTTGCCGACGACGACGAGCGATCACGAGCGGTTAAACGCTGGGCACGGAACAACGGCTACACCTTTATAATAATTCAAATTATCGTTTAAAACAGCTATTATGGTATATTAAAATGAGCGGAAAGGCTTTTCTATTTCCCGTCTTTTTTATAAAATAAGGGTGACACCCGTGCTAACAGACCACTGATGGTTACTGGCGACTTGCAGTCTACGGTCTCTTCCACACAACTTTAAGCATGGAAGTCTACAAATGCGGTAAGCATTGCGGTAATGGTACTGTGGTAACGCATTTGTGTGCCCCTGAGAACCAAATTGCGATGACATACAGTGTGTTATTATACTCTCTTTCTCTCCAAACCTGAACGCAGTAATGAAAGCGCTGCTATTTGTCGGTAGAAATTAATGTGGTATCAACCCAGACGCACTCCCAGGCACAAAAGAGGCCATACCATCTGGTAAACTGGTTTACTTTCACAAATTGTAAAGTACACTCACGTTCGCAATGAAACTAATTTTATTTGATATTACTGCGTAACGTAAGGACGTATAAAGGGTCGTTTACAAATAAAACGTGTGTGTATTCGATCTTATCTTTTATTACTGACACAGACTAAGAATGTTAAATTCAAGTTTTAGTCGCATTTTGAGGAATCCTTTTAATATAATGAATGTCACGCCATATTTACAATTACGTTTAAAATTAAGGTTATATAGTAACCTTTTTTAGTTTATTTTTAACTAATATTATAAAAGTTAAAAGGTTATTGTCTTTATTCTTGATATAACAGTCTTGTGCAAGTACAAATAGTGGCTAATCCATAGAGTGGAAAACAGGATGCCACAAACTATTCTAACAAAATTTATCTCATAACTAAATAACTTATCAGCTTAATTATAATTTTGTGTACACAGTATTCTGTACAACAGTACATTATAGTTGTTGCTGTCTAATAATATATTGCGAATAACCTATTTCGCAATGAAACGATGGATTATATACGGTAACGATGGTTTATCCCAATAATGGGTGACTAGTACGGATTATTTGTGCCTTATAGCAGCGATATATATATATATATATATATAAACTAGCAGCGATATATGATATATAATAAGCAAAGCTTGGGAATCGGGAATAATATGCAAGTACAGATATTATAACCGATGATTTTCCTTCATTTTAATCAAAAGTTTCAAATATTTTTACCAATTTTATACGTGGTAGAGCCACGCAGCATATATATATATATATATATATATATATATATATATATATATATATATATATATATATATATATATATATATATATATATATATATATATATATATATATATATATGTACATATATATAGCCACGCAGCATATATATATATATATATATATATATATGCTGCGTGGCTATATATATGTACATATATATATATATATATATATAGCATATTATAGTTGTAGCACGAATGGCAGGCCAGGACCACGCTCTCACAGAATACCAACGTAACATAGAAGCGTAGTGCTGCTATTATTCGTAAGATGAATCTAAAGAATCGGAGACCCTTTTTTCTGGAATCGAGTAATTCCATTTTATTCCTCGGGGGTAAATGTGGATGTCTATAGGTCACAGTATCCACTTACCATCAGGTGGACTGTATGCTCGTTTGTCAGCCAATGCTATAAAGAAAACCACACATGCACACCAACTCGAAAAACTTTTTCTCTGTGTGGCCGGGCTAAGCTGAACCGATTAAAATGAAACTTAGTGAATAGATAGAGAGCAATACCAGGAGGGATATACGAGTAGGCTATATTTTTATGCAAATAACTTTATTATTTTTTGAAAACAAAATGTATTAAATAAATGGTATTTGAATACCTAAAATCTAAATAACGCCTCATTAATAGATCTTATCCAAGCTAGTACTATTATTTATTCTGTGTCCACGCGAAGACAGCTAGTTTTAAATAAAAATATTGATTAAAACTACTTTTACGGATTTTATCGCGTTTATTTTACTTTTAATTACTTTTATTTTTAATTCCCGACGTTTCGGGCGCTTTCCAGCACCCATGGTCACGGGGGACTGAGATGACTGACGTCCCGATGTCATTGTTAAACCCGGAATACCTTTAGCTTTTATAATTATTGTTTATGGTACCATAAACAACATACAACATACATATACACCATACCGGGAAATTGTGATTTGTGAGCAAAAAACAATTATTTTCCTAATAACATTATTATTGCTTTGTTATCAGGAAAATGCAGTAGTAAAGTTAAAAAGTAAAGTTACAGCCTGTATACGTCCCACTGCTGGGCACAGGCCTCTCCTCATTTCTGAGTTAGGGCAAGGAAGTGTGTTGGCGAACTTCTCATGTCTTCGAAATATTTTTTTTTGCAGGACATGCAGGTTTCCTTACGATGTTTTTCTTCACCGCCGAGCACGTGGTAAATCAGCACTTAAAATTGCAATTAACAATTTCAATGGCGCCGGCAGGGATCGAACCCGGGTTACTCGCGTTGTGTTACATTTACAGCGAGCGTTAACCATCTGAGCTACCACGGCTCACAATGGTAATGATGTAGGTGGAAAATGCTGTAGATGATGAAATTATTAGGTTCATGCCTTGTCATTAGTTATTACCTTGAAAGTTTATTACTTATTTACTATTTTATCACATCTAATAACCTTTGGCGCTGGAAGACCCAAGTGTTGTTGAATTTTACAATAGTCAATAATTTTACGACTTTTTTTAGTTACTTTCTTGTTTGTGTGTCGTTTCGGGTGGAATTTAGTAATTCATTTTAAACTAACTCCTTGATAACCTGAAAATTTGAAAGTTTGAACAGCAAGGATATGATATAAACAACCTGATAAAGAAATAAAAACCAATTAAAAATAAACATTTCACTTGTTTCGCGATACATTTAATTAAAGAAACGTACGAGATAACCCAAACAACAGGTTCCCTTTCACCTAACAATATTGAGCTCGCAAATTATGCAATTATATAAAATTACTCCGAAGGCAAATATTCCAATAATACGTCGCTACAAAATGTCAACGTCGCGTATAATATGTAAAATTTCGGCCAAGGCTCGCCTCACTTACGTGCACTTTCAACTGACGTACCTTACTTGCGTAACGATGTAGAATAATTTAAACTTACCCCTTTTATTTTAAGTTTTTGTACGAAGTTCTGTCCACACAGAGAATAATTTTAATATTCACATCTCAATCCCCAAATTTCTTTTGAAATCAGATTTATTTTTCAGATACGTAGAAACCAGGGTAATCCCTATTGCTTTGTTAGAACTGAACTTTGATATTAGCCAGAACTTAGATTGAGAATTTAGTACGAAATTTACTAATTCTTATGTATATCTACTTATCTAAAAATTATATTGAACACATAAATGAGATAAAATGCACCTTGTCAGAAAGATAAATGATTGTTGAAGTTTTTTTTTTTAAATCTATTAATGGGCTATTTTTACATTAAAAAAGTTTTAGTGGCTTATGGTGTAGATTTATCACGTCCGCATGGAGGTAAACACGATAACTTCTGAAAATATCAATTGTTCAACTCAATCTATTTTTTAATCTCTTCATCTATCTTGTGAGAAGTCATGGAATGTAAATGGATGTTTAATTTTGTTTCGTTTATTTACTTTGAGTATCAAAGTTTACTTATAATCATTTCTTTTCGGTTGAGAAATTCCGAAATTTAAAGGAATAAGTAAGAATTTTTTACTAATTCCTTTAAAGTCAGTAAATATAGACTGTGCCTTTTTGCATGTAAGAAGAAAGTACTACAGAGCATTGATTAAAACTACTTTTACGGATTTTATCGCGTTTTATTTATTTTATTTTTAATACTTGACGTTTCGGGTTTGAAAGCACCCGTGGTCACGGGGGGCAGCCATGGACATGGGTGCTGGAAAGCACCCAAAACGTCGGGTATTAAAAATAAAATAAATAAAACGCGATAGAATCCGTTAAAGTAGTTTTAATCAATGTATAGTGTTCGCGTTTAAATAAGAAATCATTACACTACAGAGCAATTACTTTTCAACTTTCATTCTAACAATTTCCATAAAGTTTTAGGATTTGTTTAGAATACGCTAGTTTGGCCAAACCCTTTACATCCATATTAAGAAGTCAGTATTGTATGTATTTAAAAAAATACTGACAAAGTGTGTTAGCGACAACAAGTGAATCTAAAAACATTTAATCTTAATTGTTTCTTATTCGTGATATAAAACTAAGTGTTAGAGGTAAAAAGTGAATTTAAACATTTAATCTTAATTGTTTCTTATCTGTGATTTAAACTAAGTATGAAAACTAATAGCATTAATACCAAGAGAGTGAAATAATAACTTATATTAGCTTCAAATTCTTGTTTTAAAAACTATATAAAGAAAATATAAATCTAATCGCTTATTTAGGTTTAATTAGAATGTTTAAAATAAGATATGAGACTAGTTACTTATAGAACCTCCTCTTATTACAATTTTAAAGAGTTGCATTAGAGACATTAACATTTAAGTGTAAATTTAATGATTTGTTTAATTCTCTCTCTCTTATAGTAATTTAACACAATAATATGTCAAATAATCTTTTATATAATCTAATTACATATTATAGAAATAGATTTTAATTTAATAAAAATTTAAATATGTTCTGTGAAAAGTTTTAAGCATAATGTTATCGTGATAGGTGTTGTGCATTCCTGCCGCCTTGCGGCGCTACTTGTATGTTGAGCGAAAAAACGCTTAGCTACTCCGGAACTAAACCGTGAGGCGACCGCGAAACTATTTTTATTTTTTATAAGTATAAATTAAAGGTCTTATGTATGTTTTATGTTCGAAATAATAGAGATAAGTCATATCTATTGTCAGAAATAAATAAAAATATTGTAAGGTATGTTTTACCACATTTATTAAAGAAAATTGTAAATTTCTCTTAGAAAAGGTTGTTCTGTGCTCTGATTGGTAGATGGGTCATGTGCAAATTCGTTAGTGCCGCGTGCAAATTTTCTCAATTCTGATTGGTCACAGCTGCCTATAAAAAAGGGGCGTTTTTTGTGGTAAAACATTCCAAATCCGGCAATGTAATAATAAGGAATCAAGAAAATAAAATAAGAAGAAACTCTCAAGAAGTGTTATTTATTGCTCATCTAACTGCTACTGTATGCTCTCCAGTTAACATCCCGCCAGCAAACCCGCTCTATTTACTAACATTCTCACACACGAGCATCTACAAAGTGACTTACAAGCTGTCAGTCCATCTGATGGTAACTGACTAGTGTAGCTCACCGACACCTGCAACCCATTGTAAGCAAACAAGGTTGATGCACTTGTCACTTTACAGACGGGCTCAGGCTACAGACTACGAGGCATTTTATGTTAGTCATAACGATGACTAACTTGAAATTCCTCACGAATCGAAAATATACTTGCTATTGGCTATCTTATAATATACCGTGTAGTGGCTGTATAAATTTTATACAATTTTTGTTATTATTCCTTAGGTTTTATACATCCACTACCGCATATCGTCCCGTGGGTGTCGTAAGTGGTAACAGAGGGAAATTGAAATAGCTGATAGGTAGTAGCCAGTGGCGTAGCTATGCAACCAAGGGCCCCGGGGCAAAAATTAAATTGGGGCCCTTTTTGAACTAAACTCAAAACCTACTTTAAAGTTGTAAAACTTATTATTCAACAGCTCCTTACAGCAATCCACTGCAGGTTATAATAAAGCAGAGTTACTACGTAGTATGTGTAAGGCGGAGGATAATACTTAATCGTACTTGTTAATATATATTAAAGAGATTATATTAAAGAGGATAACCTGAGTAACTGACCCATCTATCAAAGCACAGCTCAAACCGCGTACGTAGTAATCTAAACATTTTACAGTAGCTTTATAACGTAGGCATCCACTAAGAAATGATTTAGGAAGATTCAATCTCTGTGGAGATGAAAAAGAGTGTAATAGTTTGTATGAACCTTTTATATTTACGGGGCGATAAACTTAAAACTTATAAAAGTACTCTGTATATTACATGGTAGAGCCACGGTGAATTGAAATTATGGTTGTAGCACAAATGGGTCGGCTGTATTCTAGGGGTCGACTCGACCGTGGTAAGACCATGCTTTCACATAATACCAGCGTAAAGCTCAAACCGCAGAACGTAGAAGCATGAACACATTATAACATAGTTGAATTTTATTGCGTAGGTGATTAAATAAGATAAGATTTTGACAAAAATTCGAACCCTCAGTGGGTGAAATAAGGTGAAGTTTGTAAGATATTTTTTTTTGGTGCGATTGACTGTTGAGTGCTTTTATTATTATACTTTTACCTTTATTATTAGAGTATTTAATTAAATGAATACGTAGTCTCCCATTTTTTCAAAATAACGCCTTACCTACTACTTACTTTAAACTACACAACCAACGTATACGTGGTAGAGCCATGCTGCAGTTATATTAGTAGTATAGTGGTAGCACGAATGGGTCGGCTCGACCGGGGAAGGTCCACGCTCTCACAGAATACCAGCGTAAAATAGTAGCTTAATGCTGCTGTGTTTCGTATGGTGAGTGTAGAGAACCGGAGACCTTTTTTACTGGAAGCGAGGTATTCCATCTTAGTCCTCACGGGTGACAACGCATCTGCATTTTGATTTGTAATCGAGGATTCGAGGATAGATGTAGATGTCGATAGGCCGCAGCAACCACTTACCATCAGGTGGACTGTGAGCTCGTTTGTCACCCTATACTATAAAAAAACCGATTTTAATACGTTTTTCACTGTCATTTAGAGATGTTTTATGAGAGGTTAGTATGTAAAATACAATCTAATTAAATTTGAATAGTAGAAAAACTTCAATATTTTGTAATTAAGTCGTCAAAAAATCGATATTAGGTCGCTTACTTCGCTGACTAAACTTTAAGAGATACCTCGAAATAATGTACCAAGGAATCGTAGTTCTTAAAAAAGTCCAGACCAAAAGTCCGCGCTAGCGTAATATGTCTATCTCCTAAGTTTGACTCACAGTAACCATTTTTATCTTTGAAAAATTTATTAAAAATATTTGCTTATTTGCGAAGATGTTTTCTCTAATTCAGTATTAATATTCATCTTAATAAATAATATGAGTTAACTTGGGTATTTCATCTTAATTAAAATTATCCCTTGAATTTTATCATTTAAATGAATATTTTAGAGGATGTAACAGTTTCAAAATTACGTGCAACCAAAAAAATCATGGCTGGCACGTCTCCGCCGCGACCTCCTTCGTTTCAGCACATGTAACATTTCATGATCAGCTATGTGTAGCCCTTTCGGGAGTCACTTTAATACAAAATCTGTTCGTATTGTCTAATAAAAGTCAACTGTAAACATTTTATATAGACATAATGTAGTAACTGGCAGTAATGATAAAACTTTGACATTAACAGCTAAATTATCCAAGTTGTTAAATCTGTAGGCCGTGGACAAATTTGGATCTATGTTTCACGGTAATACACTATAAAGATAGGTATTATTTTTGTAATAATAATCAAGCGACAAACTAAATTGATCGAACAGTATTCAAGTCTTAAAATCAGTCGAGTCTTAAAATGTCCTGTTAACAAAACATACACTATCTCTCATTGGTTCATGTTAAAACGGGATTACAGCATAGAAAACTTAAATAAATTTAAAAATGCCATCAGAAGTCTCAGTTTTAATAGTGTTTATGAATGCCTTGATCCTAATGAAGCGTTTAATGAATTCAATTATTTAAACTATTTTACCATCTTTGCTTTCCGACACTTAAAATTAAAATTCTTATAAATAGAAAACTTACTTGGGTTACTAATGGTGTTAAATTGTGTTATAAACGTAAAGGAGAAATGCTATGGCGTTCTCGACTACACCGTACTAAGGAAAATAAGAGAAAGCTTAAAGTTTATAGTAAACGATTAGGAAAAATCATTAATTTGACGCAAAAATCGCGTAATATTTATTATATCAACAATGCGGAGAATAAAACAAAAGCCACATGGAAAGTGATAAATAAGAATAAATACAACTTACCTAAAGTAATATTACAAAAATTAATTTTAATAATAAATATATATATGATCCCGAAAAAATTGCTGAGGAATTTAGTAATTATTTTATCAATGAAGTGCAGCCCATAAACCAGTTTAGTAATAGTCACCAAAGTTACACATCCATAAGTAGTAGACTGAACTCAATGTTTATGCCTGCATGTATTCCTCACGATTTATATAAAATAATTAATAAATTAAAAAAGACTAATAGTGCTGGTAATGATGATATAATTACAAAAGTAATTAAGTAAGTGGCCGTTGAAATTTCCCCAGTTCTAAGTTACGTAGTCAATTTATGTATAGAAAATGGTACTTTTCCTAGTGGCTTAAAATATCCGTTATAAATCCTTTATATAAAAAGGAGGACAGACATGACCCTAAAAACTACAGGCCTGTCGCTTTGCTTCCAACATTCTCCAAAATAATAGAAAAAGTAATATATAACAACTTATATTCTTATTTGGAAGTTAATAACATCTTGGCAAACGAACAATATGGTTTTAGAAAATGTAAAAACATAAATATGGCCATGTATGAATTTATGGAAAAGGTGATCACCGGTATGGATAATCGTACGCCAACAACTGCCTTGTTCATGGACATGACCAAGGCGTTTGATTATGTTGATTTAAATATCTTAGCGCTTAAACTGGAAAAATATGGAATCAGAGGTAATGTGTTAAAACTTATTATTTCATACCTGAATGATAGGAAACAAATTACTAAAATAAAAAAGATCTGTCCTTGTACTAATATTGAAATAACATACCTTTCGCAACAAAACCTACGGTGTGCCGCAAGGAAGCCTGCTCGGTCCATTATTATTCCTAATATATATATATATATATATATATATATATATATATATGTAACAACTATATATATATATATATATATATATATATATATATATATATATATATATATATATATCAATGATTTGCCCCAGGTGACTCAGCACCCTACGACCTTATTTGCTAATGACAGCACAGTTTTATTCACGGGACGAGACAAAGTCTCAATTGAATCGGACATAACTCAGAATTTATGCAGGATAATGGACTGGCTGAATGACTGAATGAATTAATGGACGATTTATTTATTATATGTTTATATTTATGTAATTGATAATTAAGATAATTATTAATGTTATTTCTAAACGTTTTTTTAAAAAAATAACAATTTCAATTATAATTAGTTATAATTGAAATTGTTATTTTTTTAAAAATTAATTTTCATATTGCCAGGTGATAGTGATAAACAAATATTTGTATGCCTTTGTAGGCGAAACATAGATTTACTTATCATACCTTTTCCACCAAGTTTGTAACTTTTTACCTATGTTTTACAAATAAATTATTTGATTAGAAGTAAATGCACATCGCTTGGAGAAGTTTAGAAGTAACATAGTAAAAAAACTTCCATTACTTTCATACCAAAATAATCCAAAAATTTTGTATGGAACATTATTTAAGCTAATTTGCAATGAATTTAATAATACTTTTACTTCTAAAACATTCTCCTTGAACAATCGCAAGGCATTTAATGAATGGGCGACAGTAGGAGTCCATAAGAGTAGACAAAGGTTATATGAACTTTACAATGAAAGGTCATATAATCCTAGCGTCAAATTTAGGGAATATGTAAAAAAATATTCTAAAATATTTAAAAGAGTGTGCTCCTTAGCCAAGTCATTGTATTTGAGCAACAAAATAAAGACTGCTTCTAATAAAATTAAAATGACATGGAGTATAATTAATAGTGAAACTGGTAAGGTCAACTCTCGTAATTCAAACTACCAGTTAAGTTTTAACAATAAATTAACTAAATCAGATCAGGACGTTGCAATGGTTTTTGAGAAATATTTTACTGATATTCCGATCTTAACTACTAAGTCATTGAATTCTTCTCCTGCCGTCGCTGAATCATTACTTCAACAAAATGTAAATGTGTGTACAAAGAATTTTACATTTCATAAAGTGTCATCAAAAGATATTGTAAAATATTTTAAGACTATTGATATTAAGAGAACCGCCGATCTGTGGGGGATTTCTGTTAAAGTTATTGCGTCTATAATAGATACAATCGCACCTCAACTATCTATTATTTTTAATACTAGTATCGAATCTGGTGTGTTTCCTGATTTAATGAAGCATAGTAAAGTAATACCTTTATTTAAATCTGGTAGTACATTGGACCCCGCTAATTTTAGACCTATTTCTGTACTGCCAACACTTAGTAAAATTTTTGAAAAAATTCTTCTTGATCAAATGTTAATTTTTTTAATGTAAATAATTTACTTCATAAAAATCAATTTGGTTTCACAAGGGGTCGCTCGACAACTGATGCTGGTGTCGAGCTGATTAAATATATATTTAATGCATGGGAGAATTCACAGGATGCTTTGGGTTTGTTCTGTGACCTATCCAAGGCCTTCGATTGTGTTCACCATGAAACATTAATCAGGAAACTTCAACACTACGGAGTGAGAAGCGATGCTCTTAAATTAATAGTATGAGTTCTTCTGGGTCGATTGTACAAATGGGCGTGCCTCAGGGCTCAATTCTCAGCCCCTTTCTGTTTCTCGTATATATTAATGACTTACCTTACATAGTAGGGGATAACCATGATATAGTATTATTTGCTGATGATACTTCATTAATTTTCAAATTAAAACGACGAATTTCCAAATGAAATGGTAGAAATTTTTAATAACTTATTTCTTACACGTAATTACCAAAATACTAATGTTGGATCTTATAAAACTTTAAATAACTCATTTAATTGCAACAGTATTTTCTTATCACCGTTCAACATAAATGATGTCAGTAAAATAGTTAAACAAATAAAACCGAAAAAATCTTTTGGCTACGATCATATATCAATGTATTTAATTAAACAATCTTTAAAGCATATTTCAGAACCAATAATTTATATCATAAATCTAATGTTAGAAACGGGTACATTTCCAAATGACCTAAAAATTGCTCTTATAAAACCTGTTTACAAAAAAGGACCGAAGCAAGACCCAAATAATTACAGACCCATAGCACTACTACCAAGCTTTTCCAAAATCTTTGAAAAAGTTATTTATAATAATGTCATGAATTTTATTAATGTAAATAAAATTATAAATCCTAATCAATATGGATTTCAAAAAGGTAAAAACACGTCATTAGCTATATTTAAAATAATGAAACATATTTGGGATGACCTAAACGAAAAAAATCCATGTTTTGCCCTTTTCTTAGATATGACAAAAGCATTTGATTGTGTTAATCATGAAATTTTACTGAAACAATTGGAAAACATTGGCATTCGCGGAATTGCTCTAAAGTTATTTAAATCGTACCTAGAAGATCGATATCAGGCAACTATTTTGGATATGTATAATAGTAATACTACAACTATTGAAACAATTAAGTCAAAATTTAAAAAAGTCAACATTGGTGTACCTCAAGGAAGTATACTCGGCCCTTCTTTGTTTTTAATATACATCAACGAGATATTTAAAATCACCAAGCATTTAACAATAATGTTTGCTGATGATGCTACAGTCTTTTATACTAGTAAGCTAATAAACAGTTCAGAACTTGAAAGTGAAATTAATAAGTCCATAAAAGACATAGCGTCCTGGTTAAAATCTGTAAACCTAACAATTAATGTAACTAAAACTAAAATTCTCCAAATTAGAAATTACAAGACCGAACCAATCCATTTAAAATTATCATTTGATGGCTCAGTCATAGAGGAAGTAGATAATATAAACTTTCTTGGAGTTAAAATTGACTCTCATCTAAATTGGAAATCACACATAGAAAAGATAAACAAAAAGATATCGAGTTATTGCTATGTTCTTTCAATATTTTCTTGGTCAACCTCTGAATCTGTTACTAGAAATGCGTACTATGGTTATGTTTATCCATTGTTAATCTATGGTATAATTTTTTGGGGTAATTCAACCAACATAAATGAAACGTTTATACTACAGAAGCGATGTTTACGCATCATATACCGTAAAACAAATAGAGACAGTCTGAGGAATTTATTTAAAGAAAAACGTTTTTTAACTTTAACTGGAATATATATCTTAGAGTTGTGCCTATTTATTAGAAATAATTGCGATTTATTCAAAACGAAACTTTCGGAACGGCAAAATTTACGCCCTTGCTACGTAAACAATTTATATCTACCTCAAATTAAAAATAAATTGTTTGACAAAAGTGCATACATAACAGAAATTAAAGTATTTAATCACTTACCCAATAGTATTAAAACAATAAAAGGACCCAAATTCAAACATAATTTAAAAAACTGGTTGGTGGAACATACGTTTTATACGCTAAATGAATTCTATAATTTTAAGAGTTAATATCGTGTTCTTTGTTATAATTATATCTATAAGCATTTTTTAATATTTTTTCTTAGAAGTTAATTGTAAATCTA
Organism: Parnassius smintheus behrii; assembly: GCA_036936625.1. Taxonomy (NCBI): domain Eukaryota; kingdom Metazoa; phylum Arthropoda; class Insecta; order Lepidoptera; family Papilionidae; genus Parnassius; species Parnassius smintheus. Next base: position 14,239,112 of record JAUPFT010000020.1, on the reverse strand, counting down.
TCATATTAAATGTAAATTGCAAAAATGTAGTCTGTTAAATGTAAATAGTATAGTATATATTATGTTTATGAAAATTGTAAATCTATTGCACGCCTGATGAGGCAACTGTTGATACCTATAATATTATGTCATCTTCAACTTGTACACAGTAATGCAATAAATGAATTATTATTATTATTATTATTAATGGCTCCCCCATATATCAAAACTAGCTAGCAGACTTAGTTCTGCAGCATATGCTGTAAAAAAGATTAGAACTCTTACCAATGCTGAAACAGCTAGAATAGTCTACTTTAGTTATTTCCATAGCATTATGTCGTATGGTATTTTGCTATGGGGACACGCGACTGACACTGAAATTATATTTATTTTGCAGAAGAGGGCCTGTAATGTACGTACACAAAAATAAAAGTAGTTTTGCGAAAATAAGTGATATTCATTCTGTAAATACTAGGAACAGACACAAGCTAGTAGTACCAGTTACTCGACTCCACCGAGTCAGTAATTCATTCTTGGGGCTATGTATACGCTTTTACAACAAAATCCCAGAAAATATACAAAATTTGTCATATACAAAGTTCAAAAATGTTATTAAACTAAGTTTGTATAAAAAGGGTTATTATAATATTAAGGAATTTATGGATGATAATAATCCCTGGGAGGGGTGATCGCTACCAAGCTATTTCTAATTTGTCTTGTGTTGCTAATTGTAAACATGATTGTAAGCTATTATTGAAAAAAAAATAGTCCCGCTGGGTTTCTTGCTGGTTCTTCCCAGGACAGAGGTATTTTTTGCGAACCAGTGGTAAATGAAAAAAGTGACTTTCAATAAGTATTTGTTATAATCTACATTAAATAAAAAAGTTTCTGTTTCTGCTTCTGTTTGATTTGATTTGAAAGTATTTTTTTAAACATATATGTAAATTGAACGCGTGTGAAGCAGGGGTTGCTAATAATATTATAAATGTGAAAGTGTATTAGTTTGTTTCGATTTCACATAAAAGCTACTGTATGGATTTGGATGAAATTGTGTGCTTCCGTTTCATTCCGACAAAAGGATCCAATGGGATAATTTTCAATATTGGTCTATACCAGGCGAATGAAGTCGCGGGCGGAAGCTGGTAAAAATGACAAAGTTAGTTAGTTAATATACCTAATATTGGTACTTAGACAATAAAACGAAGTAAGTGATTTTATTTTAATAATGTTTATGTTCTGGAGGTGCGAGAAATTATCGTGATTTCAATTCCAATCATTCGAGGTTTGTTGGTCAAGGCCAAAATGTTAAAAGTCGAATTCTTTTAATTCAATAATTAGGATAATATATATATATATATATATATATATATATATATATATATATATATATATATATATATATATATATATATATATATATATATATATATAATTTTTTTCAAACGTCGCCGTCATTGAGACTGAGGGGTCCCTTGAGCTCGAGGCCCCGGGGCACTACCCCGCCTGGCCCCAAGGTAGCTACGACACTGGTAGCAGCATTTTCCTGATAGCAACACCAAATAATAAATAACCGCGGTTGGTTTCTTACGTAGCAGAGCCACGCTGCAGCTATATTATAGTAGTAGTACGAATGGGTCGGCTCGACCGGGGCAGGACCACGCTCTCACAGAATACCAGCGTAAAATAGCAGCTTAATGCTGCTGTTTCGTATGGTGAGTGTAGAGAACCGGAGACCATTTTACTGGAATCGAGGCATTCCATCTTAGTACTCATTGGTTTTTTTTTCTATATAATAGAAGAGGGGGCAAACGAGCATGTGGCTCACTTGATGTTAAGTGACTACCGCTGCCCATGATCAGCCGCAACACCAGGGGAATTGCAGGTGCGTTGCCGGCCCTTTAGAAAGGAGTAAGCTCTTTTGTTGAAGGTCCCCAGGTCGTATCGGTCCGGTCCGGAAAATCGCCGGTGGTAAACTATTCCACAGAGAGGTTGTACGCGGAAGAAAACTCTTTTTGAAACGTACAGTGGTGGACCGCCAAGCATCCAGATGGTGTGGATGGTATCAGGACGTTTGCCGCGTTTTGCGTTCACGAAATTTGGCGGTTGGGTTATCCGAACAATTCCTCAGAGCACTCTCCATGGTATATGCGAAAGAAAACGTAAAGAGATTCAACATCTCTTCGCAGTGCCAGTGAATCGAGCCGTCGGGGTGACAACGCATTTGCATTTTGATCCATAATTGAGGATAAGTGTGGATATCTATGGGCCACAGCATCCACTTACCATCAGGTGGACTGTGTCCCCGTTTGTCACCCAATGCTATAAAAAATTATGAATGATGTGTCAACTATGATGAAATCCCCTATGAGGCAATATATGGGGGAGGCATCAGCAGCGGACTTTTGTAAGCTGTGATGGATGGCTACGTTACTCTTTAACCTGGAACACATGCTCAAATTAGCAGCAGTAATAAGTGAGAGAGTGGTACCCAGTCAGAAGGACTTCAGACTGAAAATAGTCCTACCAACATAGTAAAGTTCATTCGAGTACTAATAGTAAAGCAATACTACTATCGTGTTTTTCTAATTAACTTTTAGCAATTGACGACTTAACTGCTAAAGTATACTACAAAGTAGTTTTTAGGCCAAGTAAGTAATTTAATTATTTTGTTTCTTTATGAAATGTTTTAGGAAGTTGAAATATAATACGATTATGTAACTATGACATGTAATTATGACAGGCATCAACAATTATTCTCAATAACATGTATCTGTCGAGGATCAAATACTCATACATCAAATATAAATACTCAATTGTTGTAAGCTGTTGTAAGGACGAATGTTAATAGTTGTTGTTTAGAATTAAAATCTTTAAAAAAATAAATACAATCACATCAAAATTTTAAACAGAAATTAAATTTTTTATTATTTAAAAACATATTATACAGCGTCGGAATACAGCGCCATTTTCTTGCATTCCTGGCAGTATGTTCTTATATTATCGAACACATAACTTATGAATGGATGGGAAAATACATAACCAAACAAACGGATGACGTCACTTGACAGGCGTACGTAACGGTCGAGAGTTATGAAATCCTCACTAACCAACCTATGTCGGTCAATGTTGCCGGTCGTAAAGTGGTAACTGCGTAGATTTTTTTTTATTTATGTAATTGCTTTGACCAGATTCACGACACCGAGATTCATAGACCTAGAGTTACCATGCAGTGCTGAAAGACTTCCCACAGGACAGTGGCTTTATGCAGTTCAGTAGTGAACATGAGATCTACATATGATAATGATGAATAATTACATTAGGGAATTTTAGGTCTAGCTAAAATAAAAAAGACGTCACTTCTTTTTGCTCAAAACACTCTTCTACCTCATCTGCTACTATTTGCAGCACTTCGCCCCATATTTCTTTTTAAATTACTACAAAAAAATTGTCGTTGATTATGGAGCCATTTCTGGGTTACAGGGACGAATATTTATTTCTTGAAAGCCAGTCTCTAAAGGCTAGCCTTGAAAGTCATGCGGTTTGAACATTTGCGTTATCTTGTAGAAAACAAAATTCCTTCCAAATCTAAATTTGACTTTCTACAAAACCTTTAAAACTCCTTAAAATATTTAAACCAGAATTCATTTCAATAATAGTCTATGAATAAAATCGCTTCAGAATACCAGAATTTTTTTAATTTTAGTAGTTTTTGACATTTTTTATTCCATTTTTGTTCACAACATCGACTCCAATTCCGATTCTAGATAATTTTCGTCTTATCCAAGTTTTATCCACCGTCACTATACGGTGTCAAATTGTCTTTACCCGACATGAACAATTCTGTTGCTTAGTTTCTTTCCGTTGTTGTTATCAAGCCTTCTATTTTGTTCAAATGGGTAGAGAAAATATCGCTAATCCTTTTTTTAATTATGCATAGGTCCACCGCTTTCTGCCATATTTATATGGTGCGACCCTTCAGAACATGTTTTTTTACTTCCATAATGTATTTAAAGAAAAACTAAAGCGGCACTAAAAGGACTATGGAGAATTATAAAGTCTATGAACCTTTATTGGAACGGTCTGTTGAAATCTTACTGATTAAATATAAGGTTATTATTCCACCCCATCTTTTATATGACTACTACCTATTAATTTTAACAAGAAGATTTCGTGATCGAAATAAGTAAAGGATTAAACAAAGTATTTAAGTTTAAAATGATTAGGAAATTTTAAAATTAAAATTATAATAAATAAGTTCAAAAAACTTTCTGTTTGGAATAAAATATTCATCCATTAAAGGTATAACTGAGTGCAATATGCAAAAAATATAATAGTTCGATAAACCATAAATTAATTAAAAGCGTTTTTATATGGCGATAAATATTACGTTATAATATCGTTAGATTTTTCCTCATCGATACTTATATTATAATTAGGATTAGTCACAATATTTTTTAGCATTTTACGTTTTACAATCCGTGCTATGGTTCGTACGCTACGTACGTTCGTACAATTTTATCGGTCGTTGTTCGAACAAACAACAAAAAAAAGGAAATGAAAAAGTTTTACGCACTTATTTTTAAAATGGAATTCGCCTACCTATTCTTACTTATAAGAACTAGTCCTTATAATTATTTACTCCTTATGATGATCGCGGAGAATGTAAAAAGGCCCATTGTGAAGCCAACGAGAGAGACCCCATCTCTGCAACTCGTGCGACGTCACTCCAAGGTCAGAACTGTCACTTGCGACATCAGTCGGAGAGTCGGAGGCTTCTTCGCGATTGTACCAGTTGAGTGCTTGACTACCGCAGGCGCATATTTGTTTATAGGTTATGCGTTAAAAAATTATAAATGAATGTATAAATTCGAAATCTTCACTTAGCACTTTGTTATCAATTGTAGTGATTTGTGACTGAAATACTTTGTTTCAATACGCATATTATGGCGTCAAATGTTTGTGTACAAAAAAAGTTCAAGAAATAAACAAATGAACGTGTAATTTTGATTGCATGAGGTTTTTGTAAACCATGTTAAGACGACAATTTTCACATGAATCCGGAAAAACGGCTCTAGTCCAGGCCCAAGAGGAATATTTTGATCGGCGGTGAGTAATATTGTTTTTTACAAAAAATACAAAAAGTCTGAAGGTTTTCGTACAACAAAGTCCAGGAGCACCGAAAACTACACTACTAAACTACAGCGCATAAGTACCGAAAACTATTCTACCTCAATTTTTTTAGGCGATTCTCTTCAAATTGTCCTGCTGATTATATAAATGCATGTTACATGGGGTAGCTCGGTGCCATATTGTTTAAACCGATTTTTTCTTAATTGTAAGGAATTGTTATTTTTAACAATGGCAACATGCCTTTGTATTATCAGTAGGACTGAATATTTGATTGACGGCTCCATGGCGCAGTGGCTTAGTAATAAGTGGCTGCGCTGGGGTTTCGTCGCGGGTTCGAATCCCTCACGGAATAAGCATTTGTATGGCCTACAAATAATTGTTCCGAGTCTCGATGTTTGTCTTTGTTGGATGTTTGTCTTTGTGCAAACAAAACTGCCTCCACCATACAGGAGAAAATCCTATTGTGGGGTTAACGTTATTATAAAAAATGTATAATCGCATAAAAAATTGAGGTGGAATAGTTTTCGGTATTCATGCGCCGATACCTCCTGGACCATTAATAACAACCACTTAAAACAGTTTGTGTTTGTGTTTTATCACAAAATTGATTCAATCACTGATAAGTAATATGAAACAAGTTGCATTACTTCAAGTCTTAAGTATGCTTAAAACCGCCAACACGTCCAAAATCCAATCAAAATCCAAAAAAGTTTAAAATTATTGTACTATTAGGTGGAAATTAACTTATTTGAAGAATAATGTATTACGTAACGAATAAACCTCGCTCTTTAAATATTTTCGTGTAGCTTTTACTCACGACTTTGTCCACTTAGAACGTAAACAAATAAATCTGCATATCTATAATAGCTGCCATTGGATATGATAAAAACCCGCTTTAAACTCAACTTTTTGCTGTTACGTCGATAACTGATGAAAACTATTAAATAAAGCTAAAGATAAATTGTACGTGGAAAAGGTCTTAAGGTGTTGGAATTTATAATATATGAACAATTGTCGATTTTGCATCAGAACTATAAAAAAATGGAAGATAACCTGACAAGATCTTTTTGTATAAAATTGTAAATCATAATAGTTTTATTCGAAACTTTTTTATATTTCTTAATGTTTATTGCCACGAAAGCAACGTAATTACAGAAATTAAATAAAAATTTACGGAAATAAAAAATAAATGTGGCAAGTGGTAAAATTAAAAATGTTGTACTGTAGTATATTGAAGTCAGTTGTACAACATTTTTTTTAAATAAAATGAGAACGTTAATAATGTAGTCGAAGTCAAATAAATATGTATTATTAAGGATAACTCAAAAACTACTGGTTAGATCTTGATCAAATTTATATAAGACCACATGAGAAGCTTCAGCTTTTCAAATTAAAAAAAGTCGTCAAAACACCTTTATATAAAAAAAGTTTTGAGGTAACACAAAAACAATATAGTCGAATTGAGAACTTTCTTTTTTTAAGTCGATTAAAAATATATACATTAAATATCTATATCTCTACGTAAGGATATATCCTTGAACATTATTTAGTTTTGTTGTAAAATGGTGTTAAATTAACAAAAAACGATTTTACATTACAACTTTAAAAAATGCAAAAAATATTATATAAGTTTTGTTCGTAAACCTTTATATTTTTTAAAGTTTATATAGAGATAATCATCAAAAAACATTTTTTATCAAATTTTTCGATTTCACAAAATAAAACTTGCATGATGACTTCTTAAATTTACGCGAACACTACGTTTGCATGTTTTACGTGAAAAATGTAGTCCAGATCACACCTGACGTTAATCTCTGGAAAATTAGTCTGGACAGACAGGCTAATAACCGTCAGTCAGTAAACAAAATAAAAAAAATGTTATTTATGTCTTAATATGCAAATAACCGCCTGAACTAAATGGATGATCTCCTATTCTTTTATAGTCTTCGACAGAGGAAATACATATATGTATATGTATAATGTATGTAATGTATGTACCTGTAGATAGTGAGATCCACTACGGATGCCTAGCTCTTGACGTCTTAAAAATGACTGACGGATTCAAAAAAATCCTTCTATGTATGTGCAAAATAATCATAGTAGTACAGTAGTACGATATGTAGTTATAAAAACGTTCCCACAAAAATTAGTACGTACTACTCTTGGTGATCACTGGTCAGTGGTCGGAGCCATGAGCCGCGAGCGCTTAAACTGTTCGAGTTATTTTCGTAATGTAAAAATTTAAAGAAATTTGTAAAATGTGTTCGTAGTTTTTTTTTTAATACAATAAGCCAGGGCTTGACTCTTTTCCCACATGATGTGAACTGGAGATGCATTCGAAGATGGTAAAACGAACTGACTTAGCTTAACTATTCACTCTTGCATTGAAGGTACCCACATTACACATTATAACCGGACGGAAAGACTATTGCTGGCAAATCATTCCATTCCTTTCACAGAGTACCTTTATTATTGGTGGGTTTGGCGTTTCAACCACCAAACTGCTGGTTCAAATGTATTAAACATGCGGCTATTAATTTAAATAGAATAGTGGACTGTATATGAGCGCGGTGCGAGCGGTGAATGGAATTTTATTTATTCGTGATACTGCAAATCCCCTGAATTCGGGATATAGGAAGGACGTGAAGGAATGCATGTGCACCCACCTGGACTTCCGCTGATCTGCCTCGTGTCTCGTTGGCTGCCGGCTGTCTTCACACTTATCAACTTCACAGATAATCACGAAATATAGCGTTATTGCAAATGTCTATACTTTTTACTATATGCTTGTATAATTCAATATCCAAATTACACAAGGGCGGGAGCGATGATGAGAGATATAAGCGGTGCGGTTGATTGCGTGTCTTCTCAACTTGTGTGTGCCCGTTAACACACGAATGCACATGCTGGGCATAAAGCGGTAGATAGGAAACCGGAAATGGGCTTTGCAGTAATCTTATTGGATAATAATTAACGAATCCCTTATTAGCGTTAAGCGATAGTGCAAAGTGGCGCGAACAATTATATTGATTCTTTTGCTGTTAGCTTTGTGAACGACGCAAACCGTTTGGTTGTCAACCATAAATGCGTAGAGACCAGCTGATCGTCTGATGTTCCGATAATGGGATGGAGAAGAATGAATTAATTGCATGCAATGCCATTCTTGTGCACACTCTCCGAAATGTATCCTGTAAAAAACTGAAAGGCCGGCCCAATTTTGCGCCTGTGCTCGGGGCTGTTAAGAATGGTCTTAATCAATTAATGTCACCAATAAGCCTCTTAGCAAGCCTGTAAATTGATTTCAAAGCCGCTCGGTGATATTTTGCAACACGACCCCATATATTATGACAGCAATACTCCATGCACGACCGATCTTACGCTTTATTAGTGTAAACAAATGTCCCATTGAACACCTAACTTCTATGCGGCTGCTTTACCCTGAACTCAATGAAACGCTCAAAGTCCAAATTTGAAAAACCTTAACCTCCAGCAACCGAAAGCGATTGTTGAATTCCATTGACACATTTCGGAAAGAAGGAACTAAGGTGAGTTGGTTCCTTATCTCGGTGAAGAGACACGCTTGTGTTTTGGAGGCGTTGAATCTCACGAGATCGGTTTCGCCCAATACGGAGACTCCCCGCAGTGAGAAATTCACAGGTACAACCATAGCAGTTCTTTCGGACTCATCATGACATGAGCAAGATCTTCTCCATTCTTTCACAGACCCTCGCAAAGTTATCTAAGTTATGCTTACTAAATAATTATTTAGATTTATATTTTAGTAACAATAAAATTGTAATAAATTTTATTATTAGGTATTTCGTTCTTCGACTTACCCTAACTCCATTGCATATTTAAACTTGATGTGTTTAATCTATTTTATACGATTTTCATTAACGACCCATAAATAATGTTAAAATCACAAACAAAAAAAGATAACTATCGCCATTATGGAATCTCGTCTAGTAACTATTTCATTTCTCATGTTTGTTTCCAGGATTGGAAACAAAAAAAAACAAAAGTGCTTTACTGTGTCGATTAGACTAGGTAAATATTAAAATTCTGAACTTTCACCACACTTCAAAGGATTAAGTTTTGAAGACTGTTACACAAAAATAATATATATTTAATTAAAATGTAATAAAATATACCAAACCAATTTCAAAGCTAAAATAAAATAATTTCCACATCGAAACACAAAGAAATCGGGCCCTTATTTTTTTTTATTTAAAGACCAGTAAAGAACTTCAACAGAGACTTAATAACTAATCTTAATCCTAAAATTTGAATTTAGTGAAGCCAACACTACCAGCTTCAGATTATAATTTATAGGAAAAATTACAAAAGTGAAAGATCCGAAGAAGGACTTACTACATTTGCAATATTACAAAATAAAGTTTGAATTACTTAAACTTTAATATAAACTAAAAAAAAGGAAATGTTTAACTATATTAGTAGGCAGATAGATCAGCAATATCGAACTATTTAAAAACATTACAATCTAGTCATAAACAACTAAACAAAAAACTGTTAATATTTTAGTTTAGATTTCATACAATTATGTATTTTAATTACCTATGTATTTATTATTTTTTAGTTCGTAGTTTTTAAAGGAGTTGGCACGATTATTAGAAATGTCAATGTCCCAAAAGTGATCATTATAATTTTGCGTCATTATAATAAAGCGATACAATGACGCCCTTTTGCAAACATTGGTTCTAAACAAGGGAAGGGCAAATTTTTCCATATGTAATTATATAATTTTTCCGCGTCGAATATAGAACCTTCTCGCTTTTTGTTAACTCTGTTAATATTATAATATATAATTATAGTATATATTATAAAATATAATATATATTAACTCGGTTAAAATAAAATCAAACAGCTTTGAGCGTTGCTCAAAATTCATTTGTAAGGTCATGTCTTAGGTTAATATAAAAGTTCGTTTACATACCTATATAATAGTCAGTGCTTCGTTAATTGTTATGCATGTACGTGCAGTACGATATAGTATGTACAGGTGGTTCGGTTAATTTTAATACAGTACTTATATTCCTAGGATACGTAGTAGACCCACGCTGCAGCTATATTATGGTTGTAGCACGAATGGGTCGGCTCGACCGGGGAAGGACCACGCTCTCACAGAATACCAGCATAAAATAGCAGCTTAATGCTGTGTTTTATATGGTGGGTGTAGAGATCCGGAGAGCCCTTTTTACTGGAAACGAGGCATTCCATCTTTGTCCTCAGGAATGACAACACATCTGCATGATAAACGTAGATGTCTATGGGCCACAGCATCCACTTACCATCAGGTGAACCGTGTGCTCGTTTGTTGTGTTTGTTTTGTACATTATCAATACAATTTACAAAATAACTACATGCAAATTACTATTTATCCAATTAGATTAAAAATAACTGTCTTATCATCAATATACCTCAGAAAATTTTCTTAATAGGATCTCAAAATCATCATAAGATACAAAAATATGAATTTCTCTACTTCTTTATTGTTGACAGTCTGTATGAATTTCTGTTTCTTATGAAAACTACGTATATAATATTTTATTACTCTTACCGTTGTACCTGGGTACAAAACACCGGGAGTCCAACATCGATGCAAAATCACAAATTATCAATTTGTTATAATATTATTATCAGTTTGAGGAAATAACTATAATTATTGTCCCTGGGAAAGTATCTCATAATCTACCTTTGATCTTATCGTTTTAGCGTTACATCTGATAACGATCGATCAGGAATAATTAACACCTCAGTTTTTGCTGATTATTGGGAAGTTGTCGGCGTAGCCAAAATGCCGGTGGTATATGATTCCATAAAGAAGTCATGCTAGCATGCTAGCAGAAGAAAACTCCCAGTAAAACGAACAGCGGTGGACCGCCAAGCATCCAGATGGTTTCGCCTTCCCCATAGATTGCCTCGTAGGAGGGATTTTACCATATTTACCACGTTTTGCAGGCGGGTTGGCAAACGCAGTTTTTTTGAGTTGTTATTAGGGAGATGCTGCTGCCCCATCCCTTTAAGTTTCCCCTTGTCGCCTCTTCCGACACCCACGGGACGATATAGGGTAGTGGATATTCTTACACCGCTACTACACGGTTAATTACCTTATAAAAGTCATAATAATAATAATATATAATAATAATAATATAAAATATTATATTAATTTAAACGATTCGATTAGAACCTAGAACCTTCATTAAATCTCGCATTTTGCTTTTATCTTATTGGATTTTTTATTTGGCAACTAATTATATTGGAAAATATTCAATATAATTAGTTGCCAAACCCAAAATTGGCAACGAATATTTATAAATCCTGAGAGAAATCAACTATAATTTTTATCATGACATATAAGTTAGTCTAATCCTCCGTCGTGAAATATAAACGTAAAAAACACAATACCTACTTTTTTGAACTTAACTATGCTGAAAAGCAAACAATATAAGTAAGAAAATATAAAATCGCTAATTAGAATTTAATGAAAAGGAAACAGTCACTTTTTACAGAATGAAAAGTCGCAAAATGTTTCCAATCGATTTATTATCACTGTAAACAACCTGTATTTACTGAGTTATCGAATACATTATCAAACCGACTCGAGTTGTTCCATTTGTATTGTCATTTTGTTAATACCATAACGTCGATGATGTTTACAGTGGTCAGTCGTTGCGTTCAGGTATTATTATTTATAATATTGTGTTTTTAAATTTCAACTGTTTTTTTTTTTTTATTTTTCAAACATTAACTGCTACAACGAATGTAGAGGAAGAATGGATGAAAGCTTTACAGATAAAGTGAATTAATAAAATTATATTTTTAAAATATTATAAATAACAAATCTACATTCCCGTTTCTATTTTGCCCGAACGTCGTCTATTAAGTGAATGTGTAAAGAGTGTAAACGTGTTTTTTTAGTGTTTTAACAGTGCGTGTGCGTAAAGCAGTTGTCAAACATTTTATTAGTGGGGAAATACAAATAATTTGGTGGTTCAATCATGTTCCCGACCGGTGCGGTACGGTCATGAGAAAAAGATTTAAGGACTGATTAAAGTTGAACGCCAACAGTGGATAGTAGGAACAGGCCGGGGATACCTGTTACTTGACAATCACAACGAATTTCACCAACTTGAGAAAAGCTCCAATCCAGAGGATCTGAAAGGAGATTGTTCTCTCATTGTTACTAAAATCTAATATTATTAATAGTATAGGAGCTATGCTATGTTATGGCGGCTCCACATTATCGCCATGAGGTCCGTAAACAGGCGTGAACGTGAATGTGGATAGTTTTCGCGGGGTTCACGCGCTTTCACGCTTGTTCCCCGATCAGAGTTGGTATTTTGTCCTGCGACAAAAGGTTCACGCACCCTTCGCGCGGTGTTCACGCGATTCGGACTACAAAGGCGTACGGACGATCTATTTCAGTCATACACCATCTTCTTTTTTTCCAACGCTTTCTAATAAATTTCTTGTTTTGGACGTCTAAATAGTGATATGTTGCCACAGCAAATAAAATTATTGCAGCAGCAGCTTCTACGTCCGTTTCGCGGCTGGTTTCACGAACGATTGTGAGCATCCCGTGAACGTGGAGGGCACGAGTTGTGCCGTGAATTCATGGCGTGAATTCACATCAAAACAGGATCTTTACGTTACCGAACGGTGTAATCTAGACTCGCTTAGGGAAAAGAGTGACAAGCATTAATCATAGGACACTACAATCTGATAATCTTGCTGTTCTGCTATCCACTAACCCGTATCAAGGGGCCGGCGGTATTATAATAGACTTACTCCTAATATATCGGGAGCAATTAGCCTTAGCCCAAGAAAAATAAGCTTTAATTTAAATCGTTTTACAGCTATGACGAATATTATACAATGTTTCTTTGTCATTTAAATCTTGTACTCTGTTAGTTATTTAAAGATTGTTTTGTTGAGTATATAATAATAGTGTAATCGTCAACTTCTTCTTGTTCTTTTAAAAATTCAAATGCTGTCCGTTAAAGTCCCAAAAACTCGAAAATAGTTCGACCGTTTTTATGAATTTTTGTGCGTATTTGAATGGGTCCCTGGATGGTTTAAAAACTCAATTGGACCGGTAGGGGGTGCTGTCTCAGATGAAGTAACTGTTGTCGAGATACAGAAATCACCCGTGCGAATCCGAGGTGGAACTCTAGTTACACAATATTTTGTAATATTTGTTACTCTTATAATTTTTGACGATATAAGTATTATGTAATTATTATGACGCATTGTATTATAGTGACGTGTTATTTAATTAGGTACCTACGAACTTTTAATATATTAAACATTCGCTTATGTAAATGAGTGAGCGCAGAACTAGTACCGTCGCATTTACTAGACTATGAAATTGGATTTGAATTCAGCGTGTGTGTATGAATTTCCCACTGTCAGTCTGTTGTTAAACCCTTGTTTGACAATCAGATATTAAAAAAAGTTTTCGTCAATTTTCTCACGTGTATGATCCTTACCATTAAATCCTATCAAACATTCACCCTTGAACATAGCCTCCTCCATAGATTGACTCATAGGGGGATATTTGTCATACCATGCTTAGCAAGCGGGTTGAAAAGCATCTTTCATGGTTATCATCGCATTACCAGGAAGATACTGCTGCAATCTTCTGATTCATCTCCGCTCTGATGATATGAGATTTTGAATTCTCTTACTCACCATTACACGGCACATTACACCTCCTTCTACACCTCGTACAACCTAAACGCAAAACCCACAAAATTACTACATTTACGTATATTCATAAAATGAGTTTAGATGTAGCGGTTTAAGAGAATCTAAGATTCACGGCTTATAATAGTGGCAACCATCGGAAATGCCACTAAATTCTTATGACTTATGATAAAGGACGGTGTAACCATCATCTCTTTACACCATTCGTTGAATACCCATACCGGTGACGGAAACCAGCGTCAAATGTGAGGAACATCCAGTACTGTGAATCTACATACCTACTAAGCGATAATATTAAATTAAAATTTTAGATATCCCCGAAACAAAAAGCTCTTGAATCATAGCTAAGAACACTCTCGATCAAGTCATCTTTCAAACAAAAAAAAACTAAATCGGTTCATCTTTTTGGGAGCTACGATGTCACTGACGAACACACACGTTGAACATATAACGACCCCTCTTTTACGTCGGGTTTTGGCAAATACTGCCTATGGCGTTAGAGGCCAATGAGCAAAACAATTGCAACAATAAACAGTGCAGTGGTAAGAAGTTTTTATTTATCTGACTGATTGATTTGTTGATAATATAAACATTTCAAAAATTTACAATACTAGCAAGAGAAGACTCGTCGCTTCACACTGAAAAGCGCGTTGTCACTTATAGATTTACATAAATTAATTCAAATAACTTAACAATCGGTCAATAATTGTATTACTGGTAATAAGTTGTAAAACTTCTTCCATACAGTAAGAGAGATCCGTTAACAGTCGCATAATATTACAAAAAAAGAAGATCGGAACGTTTAATCGAAGGAAAACGATTCGATTTTTCCACTTAGTTGCTGTGGCTTATAGACATCTTCATCTAACCTCGATAACGATTCAAAATGCAGATGCGTTGTCACCCGTGAGGACTAAGATGGCTCGCCTCGTTTCCAGTAAAAAGGGTCTCCGGACAAACGACGTACAGCAGCGTTAGGTAAGCTTCTATTTTACCCAGGTATTTCGTGAGAGCGTTATCCTTCCTCGGTCAAACCGACCCATTCGTGCTACTATACAAGTAATAGAGTTGCAACGTGGCTCTACCACCATCATATCTACTTACTTTAACTAGTATCCTCGCCTAAGCGGGATATATTATTAATGTAGTGCTATTTAGATTTGAGATATTCAGTATCACACGGTTAATTTATCAATTTTTCATTTTTGTTAAAGAATATCTCCAAGTTTTTAAGGTTCCGTTGGTAAACAACAAGGAACCTATATAGTTTCGCCATGACGCATAGTAATAGATATTATTCACGCCTACAAAACTGTGAAAGAAAATGTTTAAAATAAATATTTTGGGTACCTCCCATACAGGTAAATGGAGGATGATTTTTTTCACCCGTCTATTCCATCGTGTGGGATATAATTGGATAGATCTTTCGTAACATACCCCCCCCCCCCATATGGGACAACATGTTGTCCATTAAGAGCTCCGTTTGCGAAATATTTAGCTTTAAAGTAGTATTTTTCACTGGTCATGTGTCTCCCCCCTACCAACTAAAGCGCTCGTTTGGAAATGTGAAAAGTATACACAATAGTAGTACTAGTACATATTATAATGAAATTAAAAGGAAATCTACTACGTCTAAGTAGAATTAACAAGTTAACGAATAATAGTCAACCAACTTATAAAATGCACTTGATTAGAAAACATTTCGTTATAACTTCATAGAAAATGACCTAAAACTAGCTGCATTATAACTTTGTAATGTTATTGTAAACTGTAAAAGATAAACATTTTATGAATAAAACAGCTTATCTGCGTTTCTACTATAGCTTTACTTTTTCATTTGCGGGATAGGCTGGGAGGATCTTTCTTACTTACTTACTACTTTCGCTCATTTCATAGTTGGTTGTTATTGTAGGTCTCATTCAAAGTATTCGTACAATCATATAGCCTCATACGGTTTCATTCGTGGTACTTTTGGTTTACGCGTGCGACCCTCAGGATAGTTTAGGGCAGTGGTGGTTTACGCGACGGTGCGTAACAGTCATGTATATTTTAGGGTTGCACTGCCGGGAACTAATAGACTATGTAAAACTAATAGATAGATAGGAAACTATGACCATTTTTGTATGGACTTGGCATGTGAATGATTTGATATAGCTTGTATTATTTACAAAATCGAAAAGTTTTTTTTTTAATTTTTTGTATATCACTCTCTATAAGTCTGGTTGGAAAATAAGTCCTTCAGTTACCATAGTCTTATTTGGGCCCATTTCAAACCGCGAACTCAATATGCTCATTATCAAGAAAGCCTCTTCTAAGTTCTACGGAAACCCACCTCTATATTGTGTGTGGCCGGACACGCACTCGGACAGTTTTATTTTGGTAAAATTAAGCCCAGATCACTCCTCGCATCGCTCTCTATCTGTTCGTAAAGTTGCATTACAATCGCTTCAGCCATTCTAAATATTAGTCTGAACAAACAGATAGATAGATCAAAAAGAAATTAAAAATTATTATTCAAGACTTAATAGTATGGCATTCACTTACATATCACCGACAGACATTTACCATTTTATCTGTAAATGTATAAATTTTCATGTAATTTTATCACTACACTGGACTGTGTTCGTTTAATATTTATTTGTTTTTTTTTTGTTTCAGGAGGACTAGATCTCTGAACGCACCGTCTCCTATTCAACAGTTCGGACCATGTGGCAGAATAATGAAAAACTCTGCTATGGTTATGTAAGTATGATTTTATTTTACTTTAAAATTAATTGAAAACAACAACAGCGTATCCTGTCCGATAGCACGGTAACCGATAGCTACGGACTGCGACAAAACCCAATAGCCAAGTAAGTATAAAATTTACTACCTAGACAACAGTACAAAATACATATATTTTATCCGATTTGAAGCTTTATTGCGTAGTAAAATAAGGTAGCTAACTGCTGTAAGAAATGGTTTTTGAGCTCTGACTGTAATAAATGCCGTGTTTCGGAGATTTTTATACTTAAAGGTAAAGTAGTGGCGTAAGAGAATTCACTACCCCATGCCGCACCATAAGATAAGAAGCGACAGAAGAAAATGAAACAAAAAAAGTAATAAAAACTGTGAATGCCAAACACTCTGTCAAACGTGTACGTGGTAGAGCCATGCTGCAGTTATATTAGTAGTATAGTTGTAGCACGAATGGGTCGGCTCGACCGGGGAAGGACCACGCTCTCACAGAATACCAGCGTGAAATAGTAGCTTAATGCTGCTGTATTTCGTATGGTGAGTGTAGAGAACCGGAGACCCTTTTTACTGGAAACGAGGCATTCCATCTTAGTCCTCACGGGTGACAACGCATCTGCATTTTGATTCGTAATCGAGAATAGATGTAGATGTCTATGGGCCACAGCAACCACTTAACATCAGGTGGACTGTGTGCTCGTTTGTCACCCTATCTTATTAAAAAAAAACGTGACTACTGCGCTATATCACTCTATAAGGCTGAACTCACACATCCGGAAGGCCTCTCTGAATTCACAATCTAAATTCATATTATTAGTTAAGAAAACCCGGAATTGTATACAATTTAACTATGCTCCACACACATTCAAATTTTTTCAGATTATGATTTTCTCAGGCGCTGTCCTATTGCCATCCCTCGCACGACGATGCGATGCGATTTCATCGTCCAATGGATCCGCACGCGCGCGATATCTTCGGTCGCATCGCGTAATCGCACGCCGTTCAATAGGACATTCCGCAGATATGAGTACGTTTAAACGCACGGTCGCACGGTCATTTTCGTCGGACGCATCGCATCATCGCGCGAACAATGACAATAGGACAGCGCCTCAGATCGATCGGTATAATATTACAGTATAAGAAATTAGAGAGAAGAGATTAGAGTATAAGAATGACACTGACGACGCGTTCTGAACTTCGTATCGGAATATTTACCATGATGATGATTCCAGTGTACTCGTTGCGTCTCTTTTTTATTATTTAAGGCTAAAATTGGTGCGATAACTATTAATTCTTCTTCCATAACAGAGACATGTGTGTCTGAGCCGAGAAACACGAGAGTACTGATTTATCTAATTTTTTAAGATATGTGTGAAACAGCTTGCCGGAATTCAAATTATAAATTCCAACTCTGAATTCAGAGGCATTCCGGATGTGTGAGTCCAGCCTAAGGCAATCTATAGGAATTACCTATATTCAGCTTTGTGGACTTTTTGTAAGCTGTGACCAACGAAAACAAAAAAGCTTATTAGTAATTATGAACACCACTGAACAAAACATCTCTTGGAAGTTTTTAGTAATTTATTATTCTGGTAAGCGAACATATTTTCTTATTTCTATGGAACATATATAGTTGTTAAAGTTGTAAATAGAAATAATTAAATTTAAGTGAAGCGAATGTGGCGCTGTATATTGTAGGAAACAGTTGAAAAAATGTTTCGAGTTTTAAATCTCTATTAAAATAATATGTATTTCCGCAACGTTAATTAGATTAAAATATTTTGCTAAAACGCTTATCAGTAATTATGAACACCAATGAACAAAGGTTTATTCAATTTCAAGCGTCTGAGACTGCTGCACAATAGTGGCTGCAGCATTTTGCTGTGTAATATTATTTAATAATAGATGCTTAATGATGAATAAACTCTTTTCTCTTCTTTTAAAGCTGCATTAAACTACGTATTTTAACAATTATTCTTTTACTGAATATATGTATTTTTTTATTAATATACCTACAATATTTATTAAAACATCTAAAAATTGGTTTTATTATTATAAATATAAATATTTTATTTTATTTACGTGGTTGAGCCATGCTGCAGCTATATTATAGTTGCAGTACTAATGGGTCGACTAGACCGGGGAAGGACCACGCTCTCACAGAATACTGGCGTCAAATAGTAGCTCAATGATATTGTGTTTCGTATGGTGAGTGTACAAAACCGGAGACCCTTTTTACTGGAAACGAGGCAATTCATCTTAGTCCCCGGGGTGGCAACGCATAGATCTGCATTTTGATTCTTAAACAAGGATAGATGTAGATGTCTATGAGCAACAGCGTCTACTTACCATCAGGTGGACTGTGTGCTCGTTTGCCATCCTTCTTCTATAAAAAAAATTATTAGTGTAAACACGCTGGCTGCATTTCCTCGCTGAAAGGTTATACTAAGTCTAAGAGGTTTTCATTGTTTTTATAAAGCTTAAAACTGTATAATTGACATATAAGTTAGACCTTTTACTTCTAACTCTTTAAATACTCGATCCACATGACCATCATGTATGGCTTCTTATTCTTCCTCTTTACCAATCAGTAAAAATCCAATGCCATGACTCATGGACCTCTCCCGTTGCAGAAGGATCAGATATCTTTCGCCTTGATCGCCACGCTTGGCAGATAAATAGGCGACCGCAATTTAGTTTGTCTGGTATTGCGTTAAAAATATGAATTGTAAAATTTTACGCAAAAATTGCCATTTATTGATGAGTGATGATATTTCTAATCTCCATTGAAGTTCTCACGGATGCGAACGCATCTGTCTGCATTTGGGTTCTAAATCGAGGATACATGAAAGTGTCAATAGGTCACAGCATCCACTTTCTATCAGGTGGATTGTGTACTCGTCTGTCAACCCTACTTCTTAATGGTATGAGTAACGTATGTAATTTTTTTATAGAATAAGGGTGGCAAACGAGCACACAGTCCACCTGATGGTAAGTGGATCTACATTTAACCTCGATTAAGTATCAAAACGCAGATGCGTTGTCACCCCTGAGGAATAAGATAAAATGCCTCGCTTCCAGTAAAAAGGGTCTCGGGATCGCTACACTCGTCATACGAAACACAGCAGCATTGAGCTGCTAATTACGCTGGTATTATGTGAGAGCGTGACCCTTCCCCAGTCGAGCCGACCCATTCGTGCTACAACTATACTATAGCTGCAGCGTGGCGCTGCCACCGTAGATAACTCTTAGACTAATGTTAACTTTGTTTTAAAACATTCTAGGCAAATCCAGGATCCGGCTTCGCAGAGGTTAACGTGGTACAAGCCACCACTAACGGTGCTGGTTATCAAAAAGGTGCACGATGCCAGTATCCTCTCCTCGTTCGTACAGCTGGTGCACTGGCTCGTACACGTGAGTTAACCGTCCTAATAACGTAATAATCCATTCATTAAGACATCATCATCATCATCATCATTACAGCCCTTCACAAGTCCACTGCTGAACATAGGCCTCCCCCAAGTAACGCCACAAAGCACGGTCCTGAGCCACCTGCATCAATCGACTTCCTGCATGTCTTACCAGGTCGTCACTCCATCTAGTGGGGGGTCGCCCTACACTACGCCTACCGGTACGAGGTTGCCAATCGAGAACCTTTCTTCCCCATCGGTTATCGGTTCTTCGAGCTATATGGCCGGCCCATTGCCACTTCAGCTTACTAATCCGTTATAGTTTTAAATGCTGATGAAATACCACGTACTCGACGCTGAAGGCAAACGTTGCGAGAAAACCCGAATGAGAATCTGAAATATTTTGAGAACATGTGAAGTCTAGCGCCATGATTCTAGGAGACTATTACATATACATCTTAACGAATCATTAAGACAATAAATTATTAAATAGCTCTATGTAACACTATCATCATCATTCTCTAAACCATTTCCCATTATCTGGGGTCGGCGCAGTAAACCTTCTTGTTCCATTCCTCTCTATCAGCCGTCATTTCCATACTTACTCCTTTCATTCTCATATCACTCTTCACACAGTCGATCCATCTTTTATTCGGCCTTCCTCTGCCCGTGTGTCCCTCCACATTCATATTCAACACTCGTTTTGTGACATGACTTCCATCCCTCCGCATCACATGCCCAAACCATGCCAATCTGCTTCCTCTCACCTTTTCTACCACTGGCGCTACTTTCAGGCTTCCTCTTATATACTCATTCCTTATCTTATCCATCCTTGTCACACCACACATCCATCGTAACATTCTCATTTCATTCGCATGCAGTCTATTTTCATCCTTCTTCTTGACGGCCCAGCATTCACTTCCATACATGACGACAGGTCGGATGATCGATTTGTAAATTTTCCCCTTCAGCCTTATTGGCATTCGGGGATCGCACGTTGTGGCTGTGACCTGTCGCCATTTCATCCACCCTGCGTTAATCCTATGCTGCACAGCTCTATCTATTCCGCCGTCGCCTTGAATGAGGGAACCGAGGTACTTGAAATCTGAGCAGGTAGGCAGTATAGCGCCACCCAACGACATGGGTACAGGACTGGAAAGACCGCCGAAATCACAGCACAGATATTCGGTTTTGGATCTGCTGATCTTCAAGCCAACACTTTCCAGCCTCTGTTGCCACCCCGTCAGTCTGCTCTGTACCTCGATGCCTTCTTCCCCGACAAGCACGATGTCATCGGCAAAGAGCATGCACCAGGGTGCCTCATCCTGCAGGTCCGACGTCAAAGCGTCCATAATCAGTAGGAAGAGGTAAGGGCTCAATGCCGACCCTTGGTGCAGCCCTACCGCCACATCGATACTGCCCGTAGTTCCCGCGGCAGATCGTACACATGTACGGGATGCTCTGTACATAGCACGGACTAACCTCACATACTTCCCAGGCATACCTTTCATCTTTAACGCCCACCACAAAACCTCACGGGGAACCCGATCGTACGCCTTTTCAAGGTCGACAAAAACCATGTGCAGATTTTTATGCACGCGCTTGTACTTTTCGCACAATTGGCGTAATGCAAAAATGGCATCTGTCGTACCTCGACCGGGCATGAATCCGAACTGGTTTTGTGTTATCTCACACTCTTCTCTCATTCTTCTCTCTATTATTCTTTCCCAGACTTTCATCGTATGTGACATGAGTTTTATTCCCCGGTAACTGCTGCAGTTTTGAACGTCTCCTTTGTTTTTAAAAATGGGGACCAGTATACTACTGCACCATTCCTCAGGTATTTGTTCTTCCTGCAACAATTTACCGAAAAATAAACTCAACCACTTCCATCCATCCGCACTCAGCAACTTCCACACTTCTACTGGTATTCCATCTGGGCCGACTGCCTTCCCATTCTTCATATTCCTAACAGCCATTTTTACTTCTTCCACACTAATTTCTCTCACTAAGCCCATATTCACTGGTGGGTTTTCAAGCATACCATTCCATTCATTCTCCTCATTCATCAATTTCTCAAAATACTCCTTCCATCGCTTCTTTATACTTTCATCGTCAGTCAAAATCCTTCCAGAATCATCTTTTATACATTTTACATGTGAAACATCTCTTCCATTCCTTTCTCTCGCTCTTGCAATTTGAAAAAGTCGTTTTTGACCTTCGGGGCTTTCAAGGGACCGATATAATTTATCTGGCGCCTCTGCCCTACAAATAGCAACTTCCTTCTTCGCTCTCTTCTTACATTCTTTATACGCCCCTCTCTTACTTTCTTTTATGGATTCATTCTGGTCTTCTACGCTCTGCCATTCTTTAAAGGCATTTTTCTTTTCTCTCAAAACTTCTCTAATACTTTCACTCCACCACCACCCATCCTTATCTATCATACGCTTCCCTTTTGTTTCTCCTAACACCTTCCTTGCCACACTTCGGATACAATCAGCCATTTCCTTCCAGCACTCATTCACACTCATTCCTTCCATCTCACCCATCTCTATCATCTTGTTTACAACTAGCTCTTTAAATTCACTTGCATACTCCTCCTTATGCAACAAATGCCACTTTATTTTGGGTGGGGGACGATCCTTATGTTCTTATGTAGCTCTATGTAACACTAAAGAAGTAAATTAAAATAACAGCCACGACCTACGGCTGGGTACGGGCTTGGCTTCTCTTACTTCTGAAAGGGTTTTAGAATAGGAAATAGTCTCCTAGAATCATGGCGCTAGACTTCACATGTTCTCAAAATATTTCAGATTCTCATGCGGGTTTTCTCGCAATGTTTGCCTTCAGCGTCGAGTACGTGGTATTTCATCAGCATTTAAAACTATAACAAACAATTTTATATGTAGGAATCGCCTTCTGGCTGCTTAGGTACTATGAAATTTTAAAACAGTAGCTTATCCCCTGAGCACAGAACATTATTATTCCTAGCGGAGATCCCTGAGCTCTAAGCTACATCCGCTCTAATACTATTTAAACAATAAGTGAAATGTTTATTTAGCCGACGGCTTCCAAGATAAACATCACTCACAACGTTTGTCTTGTTTGTTTAAATGAATCATGATTAAGGTTCAACAAGAGCGCAATTGCAAAAACTAGAAGGTCATTCTTATGGGAAATTATGATCAATCACAAAATGGATTTTAGCGTAGAATAATGCCACTGTGTTACATAGGATGAGTGTAAAGAACAAGAGACCGTTGTTACTGGCAACGAGGAAATCCATCTTAGTCTTCAAAGCAGACAAGGTGTCTTATTTTTGACTCTTTAATCGTGATACATGAAGGTATAGAAATTTTATCTCGTGTAGCTAAGCAACAGAGTTAAGTAAACACCTAACCTTTTTTTTCATGGGGACTCCACCCTGCACTTGGGACGACTGGTTCTGGGCATCGATGCGTCGCTTATTTGCGTCATCGTAGCCTGAAATCAGTTCGCTCCCCCTTTCGGATTGAGCTGAACTTCTTCGGATTTTTCCGGCTAGGCCGCGACGATGGCGGCGGCTCCGAGCTTGTCTCTGTCGAGCCGCTTGAGGTACCAACGCCGCGGTGCTACAGTCGTTTTTTGCGGTACTAATTATTAGCAAAAGTATCCTTTCAGATGTCTTTTATCTGTTATTGGATGTACCCAGTACCAGCGTCGTTGTTTACGTTTTATATTTTTTAATTTAAAAAGCAAAGCCACAACACACGCTACTCGCCCGAAATCCCTGGTGCTACTGAAATAAAATTAAGCAAAACTCCAACCGCAGTGCGTGGATCGTATGCGGTTTTGCGTTTTCAGCTATTCCTAACCGCTCATGTTTAACCGCACGTCTGAAACCGCAAAAAATTTAACACATAGCTTACTATACAATCGCACGCATTAGCGACTTTTTTCAGCGACTGATTTTTAAAACTTAACATTTTATAATAGTATGGCGGCGCACGCACAGCGGTTAACCGGGTTCGGTTTTTTATTTATTTTATTGTTCGAGATGTTGTCGCACGTCGTTGTACAATTTGCAAAAGTATCCTTTCAGATGTCTTTGATCTGTTAGTGGATGTACCCAGTACTTATAGGGGCGGCGTTGTTTACGTTTTCTATTTCTTAAATTAAAAATCAAAGCCGTCACACACGCTACTCACCAGAAATCCATGGTTGTACTGAAATAAAATTAAGCAAAACGCCAACCGCAGTGCGTGTTTGTATGCGGTTTTGCATTTTCAGCTATTCCTAAACCGCTTGCGTTTAATCGCAGTGCGTACTACACTATTTTTTCCAGACGGTAAAAAATCACCAGTATAGTCGGACTCCTATGCATGAAAAGAATGTTACCCAGTAAAATTATTCCGATAAATACTAGGCATTATAATGTTAGTTAAAGCATACTAATGAAACATTGTTTTAAATCGAACACGTTAATATTTTTTTAGTCATTAAAGAAATTAACACGTTGAATATTTCTCACGATTGGATGTAGAAGAAGAACTAAGTCATGCAAGTCGAGTCTTATTCCATAAAGAGCTACGGAACAAAATAAGCTTATTATATAATATTATTCTAGAATGTAGTAATTATCAGATCCCAACGCGTGATTACTACGTCCATCTGTTTTTATTGGAAATACATACATAATATTTTATTAACTAGGTGCTATTAATGTTAGAGGAAATAGGTTTTAGCTGGGTTGCCAATATATCTGAAACTATTTTTTGGGTTGTTAAAATATATCTGAAACTATTTTTTTATTAAAATTTAATTTAAATTCCACACTTTTTAGAAAAATTGTTCATAATATCAAAGAAATTTAGTAACTGAAACGTTTTAGTTACCACTTTCGATTCGGCTGCAACCCAAGCAACTAGGTATAATGTAAATATAAGTATTTCTCTCTTCGATTAATATTGTTCATCGAAGATTTCTCTGTTTAAATTATGCGTTCAAGTATAAATTATAATACCCAATTAAAGATAATCTTTATCTTTGCACGATGGAGCCGGGTGGCTGATTAAAAAACTGATCACCAAAAAGGGTTGGCTAGTATTGAAGGTAAATATGTAAGATAGCCACGAGTAGTGTAGCAAAACACGGTTGTATACCTACCGAGTATGCGTCATCATGAAGTGCCTATAGTAATACAACTGAGAAGTGGAGTAATTTTAATATAATGTAAAATAATGCAAATTACCAGTCCGTACTGGTTTACATAATGATTTGTTATATTTACGCGAACACTACACATTTAAATAAAAAAAGTTTAATATACGCGATAAAATCCGTAAAAACTGGTATTATTTAAATGCAAATTACTTTATAAGTCTCAAACTAAGGTCAATCAAAGTTCACTTTGATAGTATAGTTTGGACTAAACGACGCAGTAATAATGACCAAGATAATGACATACCCTGTATCATCATTCATCACCCGTTCTAATAAATAATGTTAATTTATTTAGACGCAAAGCGTACAAATAAGAAATAAGTAGTTTTGTTCTGTTGATTAAGTTGCACTCGGAGTAATAAGCATGAAGCTATTTATTCAAGTAAGTATATTATATAGTATATATCTCGAACTCACATCATCTGTGTCGATGTTCAATTTCAATACCGTATTCTAGGCACCACGAAACTTATTAAAAGTAGGTACCACTTCTTTTGACTTTTGGTTACTTGGAAGGACGGGGGAGATAATAAAGTTTTTTGTATTAGGCGTATACCACCAACATACATATGACTACGCTTTCTTGAAATACTTGTTAATAGTACTGCAACCTACCTACAGAGTAACCTATTACAGTAGTAGATTACTCTGTTATTTTCTGTCAGAAGTATCGCGTTTACTACTTTTTTCAGTTGTTCCCGTTGAAGAACGTTCCGCATTCAGATGTACTTATGTGAATGTGATGAGGGGTTCGTCATGAAACGCCAGTCGACGTCTATCAATATTTTATTGTTGACAAACACCACGGCAAAAGTCGTATTAACTCATGTATCAAATATTTTAGCTTTTTCTATACGCACTGCATACGCTTCAAATTACCGCCACTTTGTTACAAATGGACGGCAAACGCATTTATTTTTTATTCTTCATTCTTATAAGAATGACGAGTCCTTACAGCCTAGTCATTTTTTCCATTTTGATAAAAACAGTTCAACTTTTCGCATTAAAACATTCATTCTTGTTTTACAGGACAAAAGCATGGTGGTATTCGTTGAGGCAGCAGTGTTGGATGACACGTTGCTGGCGGAGTACGGTGACTTCGCGTCGATACGAGAGCGTCTCATGACTTTCCGAGCTGGCACCGATGACCTAACAGACAAGATTGATTTCATCATATGCCTCGGAGGCGACGGTACTTTGCTTCATGCCAGCTCGCTGTTTCAGGTAAAGCAACTGGAGTGCTTAAAAGTATTCTAATATTTTATATTGTTACGAGCTTAGGGTTCGTGACAATAAAAACTGCCGATTAAATTACCAAAATTAACACTTTGATTACCGAACACCAATGAAAACATAAAAGACTCTAATAATTATTCACACTTAACACTTTAGTTAACTTTATTTCGCTCCGAAGCTTCGCTCGTATCGCCAATTCAATACTGCCCCGTTCGCGGCTTGCAAGGGCTTTAAATACGCCTTTTCCACCGAAACACCGAGAATTTTCCAGCAAATACCAGTCCCGACCGACTAAGTGCAGAAAGTTCGAGAGTGGACTTTTCTAGAAAGCTTAATTCTTCCATTCGTTACTAGATGGCGCTGTTGTTTGTTGTTTGTTGTTTCCAGAAAGATCTTGACACTCCTATTTCTGATACTTGATACCAGATGGTGCTATTGCCATCAACTGTGGCGCGCAATCGTGTGTATTCCAAGTAGTGCCATGTATAAGAATCGACATAGGCGGACGAAACAGGAGATGGGCTGCTGTATTTTCCTGATAAAAATTCAAAATAATAAAAAAGTAATCTGTGTCCCAAGGGTTGACAAACCGCCCGCCAACCTATGTTCAGCAGTGGACTTCTGATAGACTAATGATGACGATGATGATGATAATGATGACGAATGTACAAATGTTTTTAATTTGCCAATTGAATGTTCCTATGATAAGAATCTGCTCAAACTATCTCCATCAAAATTTTCCTGTGCTCGAAATTGTGCCAATAACTTATATTATGAACTTTTCATCTTGCCGAAAACAAATTATGATATCGATTACGAATTTACATTCGATTTGTGATTTCATTATGTATACACGTGTATCTATGTATATCTTATCAAGTTAGTCTATAAATATTATTATGCAGTTTTTTAAAACACATTTTCAAAACTTGTGTGATAAAAGTTAGCAAATAGTGTCTGTAATCTAATTTGGTCTCTAGTCCCTTCTCTAAGAACACAACAAACTTGAAAACACACACACACACACACACACACACGCGCGCGCACACACACACGCACGCACGCACGCACTTAGTCACGCACGCACGCATTCACGCACGCACGCACGCACGCACGCACGTGAACACACACACACACAAACCCACCCATATTTATTTATAATTGCATGGCTTAATGGTCAGAGTACAGTAGAGTACAGTAGAGTACATACTACAGAGTAGTAAAAAAGTAAACTTACAGCCGATATTCGTCCCAATGCTGAACACAAGCCTTCTTTCATTTTAATCGTTATTCAATAAGGGCTTCAGTACAAGGAAAGGTCCACCGCGCTACCCCAACGCGTGTTGGCGGTTTTCGTGTCTTCGAAATCTTTTTTATTTCTTGGACATGCAGTTTTCTTCGCCATGTTTTTTTTCACCGCTGACAACGTAGTATATTTGCACTAAATTTTACAATAGAAAATTTGGTTGGTGCCGGCCGGGATCGAACCCGGGTGGCTCGTGTTCTGTGAAATTTACAACGAGCGCTTAATCTCTTGACTTAACCACGGCTTTTTTGTGCAATACATATTTAAAATAACTACGAAACTACACCGCCCGTCAAAATTACATCTCTGATGCAGCATCCAGATTTATCTCTGATTCTACAATCGCGTCTGTTAAGAACCATTATAAAGGCTGTGTTTGTGCATCCATTAATATCCTAACATAGTAGAAAAGAAATTCATCGCCGTGGTTGAAATAAGAAAAGGCAGTTTCTCTCCAGAAATATAAAATTATACTGAATTAAAAACTGATTTTTCAATCATTACATACAATTTATTTTTAGGATTAAATACAACATGAACGAATTAAAAATTACAACTGTACACAATTACTAGGCTGCACTAAAAGTATCGGGAATGGAATATTTCCACTGTTCCTGTCATATTAAAATCTTTTTAATTGAAAACTCCTTGGTTTTAAAAATCGAATACTATTTATTTATTTAAAAAAAGATTCTCGGTCTTGTCACAAGGTTTTGTCAAACTTGTTTAGTCGTTGAGAAAATGGAATTGACTCGAGAAAATTCAAGAGCGATGATTTATTATGACTTTCGAAGTGGTTAAACACAAAAACAGTGTGTTGTCCGGATGATTTCTGCATTTGGTGATGAAGCCCCACCCAAAACCACAATTTATCGCTGGTTTGCTGAATTTAAACGTGGACGTGTCAAGCTCAGTGATGATCCCCGTCAAGGTCGTCCAAAAGCTGCAGTCACTCAAGAAAACGTTGATGCTGTGCGTAAGCTGATTGAGGAAGATCGTCATGTGACATACCGCGAAATTCAGGCAACTTTAGACATTGGCATGTCAAAATAAAAAGTCAAATACAAATAATCTTGCATGAACAATTAGGTGTAAAAAAGTTGTTTTCTCGATGGATACCGCATTCGTTCTGTGAAGAGCAAAAAGCGGCTCGCGTTACTTGGTGCGTCAGAACTCTCGAAAGATTCCACGCAGGATCCTCAAATGCTGTATACGACATCGTTTCAGGTGACGAATCCTGGATATACGCGTACGAACCCGAAACAAAAAACCAGTCACGAGTTTGGGTGTTAGAAAATGAGTTAAAGCCAACAAAAATTGTTCGTTCACGGAGTGTTGCAAAAAAAATGGTGGCCACGTTTGTCTCCAAAACCGGCCATGTTACGACTATTCCTCTTGAGGGACAAAGAATTGTTAATGCAGAATGGTATGCTAGTATTTGTTTGCCACAGGTCGTTTCTGTACTCCGTAAAGAGAACTGCAACCGCCGCATCATCCTCCATCACGACAATGCACTCTCATCTCACACCGCACACAGAACAACAGAGTTTTTAGAGCAAGAAAACATAGAATTATTAGACCATCTGCCGTACAGCCCCGACCTAAACTCTAATGATTTCTATACTTAAGACCTTTTTGAAGCTGTGGACGCCTACAAAACAGCCATTTTGGAGACCCCAACTTCCGAATGGAGTGGTTGCTTCAATGATTGGTTCCATCGTATGGAAAAATGTGTCAAATATCGCGGAGAATACTTCGAAAAGCAATAAATACATTTTTAAATAGTATTGTTGTGTCACTTCCTTGATTCCCGAAATTTTCAGTGCCTCCCTCGTACAATTTTCTTC
This sequence comes from Parnassius smintheus behrii, assembly GCA_036936625.1. Classification (NCBI taxonomy): domain Eukaryota; kingdom Metazoa; phylum Arthropoda; class Insecta; order Lepidoptera; family Papilionidae; genus Parnassius; species Parnassius smintheus. The sequence continues at coordinate 14,209,542 of JAUPFT010000020.1, read as the reverse complement.
GATTTATAACTATTATCTCACGATTGAAAAATCAGCCCTAAAAGAAATATAAAAAAAGTTAAAGTTACTGCCTATATACGTCCCACTCTTTGATTATATAGACAGGTATATAATCGAAGGTCCCACTGCAGGGCACAGGCCTCATTTTTGTGAGGGTTTTAGGACAAGGAAAACGGAAGAAACGTGCATGTCAGAGAAATAAGAAAAAAAAATTCGAAGACCTGTGAAATTCTCCAACGCCCCTTGGGGCAGCGCAGCGCGGCGGACATTTCCTTGCCCTACAAGAAATACAACGAGCAACAAAATAAAAACGAATAGCTTATTGTGCGAAACGTACCTACTTCTTTGTTTATTCTGCATTCAAATATCAGAATGATGATAAGGAAATCAAATTTTGTTTACAATTATTTATAGATCATAATCAATGTTGTCTTATAGTATTACCATTGTTTAACCGGTAGGAGATATAACGGGCGGCAATTGTTTGTTTGAACAATTACTATTTTCAACCGACTTCAAAAAAGGAGTAGGTTCTCAAATAGACTGTACATTTTATGCCTGTTGCATCTGAACTTTTTCTAGATGAACCTATTTTGATGATTCTTTGTTTGAAAGCTGATGCTTCTTATGTGGTCGCTTATAAATTTGATCAACATCTGACCAATAGTTTTTCAGTTATCCTTAATAATGCGTATTCGAATAGATTGATGATGTTCTTATTTTATTTATATTAAAGTCGGTTGTACAAAACTTTTAATTTTGCCACATGTGTGAGTTATCCATTAGAAAAGTAATCCAGTAAATATTAAACACTTCACAGTTCAATACATGCAGTAGAACTGTTTGCAGAGTCAAAACTTGCCTTAATGTAGAAAGCATAATACGTGGACATTCAGTAACTTTATCACATTAATGAATGAAACCTATAACGTATAGATAGATAAGTACCCGGTTGACCGAGCTTTGCTCGGTATTTTTCGCTCGGTTTTTTTTAATTCGTGTGTTTTGGAAATTATATTTAGATACAAATTACATACTGATGAAATACGAATAATATTTTTTGATCGTAGCGACATAATAGAAAAAACTGAACTGGTTATTTGATTAAAAAATCATGAGTGCAATTAGTTTAATTTAAATTTTCGTGTTTTTAAAAAATACTAAAAAAAGGGCTCGAAAAAATAGATTTTCCCAAAAAAGAAAGGAACTTGAAAAAAAATTTAAAAAAAGTCGGTCGGCCGGTCTAGGCTCGAACCACGGAATTACGATTTTGTGACCGCCCAATATACCATTAAGCTATTCGTAATCGTAAATAAACTGTCAAAATTTACCTTCTTATTCTAATGATATTATAGCAGTTTTTCATTGCCTAAAAACACGGACAAAAAGCCATTTTCTAAAAATAAATCTTAGCTCGATTTATTATCCCCGAAACTCCCTGGACACTAAATTTTATGAAAATCGTTGGAGCCGTTTCCGAGATCCCGATTATATATATATATATACATATATACAAGAATTGCTCGTTTAATAGTATAGGATAAAAATATTTGTCGCATTACATGCCAAAATGAAATCCTATACTAATCTTTTTTTCGTACGATTCATCGCCAAACCTCATCAACATATTTTTGTTCTATTTTCCAGCAATCCGTCCCACCCGTGATGGCATTCCACTTGGGTTCTCTTGGCTTCCTTACGCCTTTCGAGTTTAATAACTTCCAGGATCAAGTTATGAATGTATTGGAGGGTAAATATAGATTTTTAATTATAAAATAATTATTTATTCAAGGCGTGCCTATAATAGATTTATATTCATATTTACATAATTTATATTTACCTATTTGACAAGGGAGAAAGTATTTTTTCCTCATTAAAAACACGTTACTCCCAACATTAGGAACTTCACCGATATCTCGTTAAATACAGCTTCCAGACCCGGAACAATTATTTGTAGGCCATGGAAAATGCTTGTTTCGTGTAGGACTGGAACCCCCACCCGCAGTATCTGCAGCTAATCGTTTAGTGCTAAGGGGTTAGCTGTGATACTGCGCGCAGTACCGGGTCGTCAGATTAATTATTCATAAGTTTTAATGCCTACATTAAATCGCAATTTTACTTTAGTACCCACTAAATTACATATGAATTTCGTTTAATTCTAGGTCACGCGGCACTAACTTTGAGGTCACGTCTCCAATGTGTAGTGCTCCGGAAGACAACAAGCGATGGCAAGGAAAGGAAGAAACCCACAACTATATTAGTGCTGAACGAAGTAGTTGTGGACCGTGGACCCTCGCCGTACCTCTCCAATATAGATTTGTTCCTGGATGGAAAGCATATTACATCGGTTCAGGGAGATGGTAAGAATTTCACGGAGCTTTGTAATTTTGATACCAAGTCTTAGCAAATTAAGTATTAATCATGATGATAGCCAGTGGCGAAGCTAGGGCTCCAAACTAGGGCAAGCCCAAGATATGGTTTTGTTGTTTTAGCAGTTTTATAAAAATACACCAATCTTGATTTGTCTCCACTCTTTAGTTTCATATTCAGTGCTGTCAAGGACATGTTTAACAAAGCACACCAAAGGCATACTACCGCTAGATAGATTGTATGACATATGCAATTGCATACCTTCGGTGGCTTTGAAAAGAGTCGTTTGGGTTTGGTTGAGCGAAAGAAAAAGATATTTACATACAATTTGTTCATGCTTTTCTTTTGTTCATGTATTGCATGAACAAAAGAAAAGCATGAACAAAGTACAAACAAACTATGTACAAAATTAAAAAAGGGACGCCTGGCAGATGTGAGACATCGAAATTATTTTGTTTAAGTTATATGCATAGAAGAACAGATTACGACAGGAATTAGATATGGTATAATGAGAAGATAAAGCTTTGAAAATTTTTTCACCATAAAATATTGATATAATAATTAAATAATAAAATAATTATTCATTTTCAATTTTAATAAACCGTACAAAATGATATTTTTAACTCTTAAGGTAATATAAATATTAAATTAGCCGATAGCGTGTTTATGCCATCTAACGTAATCTTTACGTACCGCCGTGAGAATCAATCAATTTTCGTTCGATAAAATGACTTCACCTATAATTAAGTAGATGGTGCTAATAAATTTTATATACTGAACTGAAGGACTAAAGGAAAAATTCTTTAAAAACCTCAATACATGTATTCATTTAATTTATTACATTAAAATTTGGGCTTCACGTTTAAAAAAAAGATTGTAACAATTATTTGCTATAAAATTAAACTTATACTAGGTATAAGTTTAGTATAAGTTTAATTTTATAGCAAATAATCTTAATTTTATAGCTTAATTTTATAGCAAAGTATCTCATATTTTATGCTGCAGTTCAAAATGATATTTTTAACTCATATAATAACATAAGTATTGAGTTATTAAACCTTTAAATACGCCTAGAATAATTAAACTTTAATACTAAAGAGTCCTGTACCTATTAAAGTATGAAGAAATGTTTATTGAAATAAAATTTCATTTTTAAAGCTTTTACCTTTTCCTCGCCGATTAGCATTTTAACACACTTATATTCATCACGAGGAACACTATAATCCTACCATTTTTGCTAAAAATCTTTGAAAAGCATAAATTTTTAACAGACACAACACAAACATTGAAATGTGAAGTGGAACTTGCAAACGCATCTTTCATTATAGAACATTTTGCCACAGGTTATAAAGGGAGCGATCGTTTTCTCGAAAGCTCGGTAAAAAGCCAACGCGTGCGAGAGAGACGACAAAATCAACTCCTTGCTTTCATTAGTTTTGACGGTCCAGTGTATTTCGAACTGAAAGCAAACTGCCAAGTGTTGATGTTACATATTATATACTACGAGGTCATGCCCTGCCTAGAAAAGAGGAGCGCACAGGAAATTTGAAATAGTTTGAAACAGTTTACGAGTTATTTTATTAGTTGATATTATTGATTGAGCAGTTTGATAGAGCAAGCCCGGCTTCTAGGCTTCTATGGAGGCTTCGCCGCTGGATGATACCTAGCCTTACACTTTCGTTATGTTCGTCTATGACTGCCCCGTTGGTTTAGTGGTCGTAAATGCTTGTACTGGTTATGTGTTCCAGGTTTGAATCCTAGGTCAGGCCAAAAAAAATCAGTTATTGAGTTTTTCTGTCAAAGAAATTCTCAGCGATTGCTTGTAGTCAGAAAGTGTTTTTATAGGATAAAGGTGAAAAGGGCGTACACAGTCCACCTGATGGTAAGTGGTTGCTGTGGCCCATAGACATCTACATTTATCCTCGTTTGCGAATCAAAATGAATATGCGTTGTCAGCCGTGATGACTAAGATGGAATGCCTCTTTTCCGGTGAAAAGGGTCTCCGGTTCTCTATACTCACCATACGAAACACTGCAGCATCAAGCAACTATTTTACGCTGGTATTTTGTGAGAGCGTGGTCCTTCCCCGGTCGAGCCGACCCATTCGTAATACAACTATAATACTAATTTAACTGCAGCATGCCTCTACCACGTACGAGGTGTGTTCAAAAAGTAAGGTGACTTTATATTTTTATGTAAAACTATTTATTTATTCATCAATATTTATGTTGTCCCCTTCAAAGTAATCCCGCTCAGATATAATACACTTGTGCCAACGCTTTTTCCAATCGTCAAAGCATTTCTGATAACCACTTTCTGGTATAGCCTTCAGCTCTTTCAGCGATGCAGTTTTTATCTCTTCAATCGTTGCAAATCTTCGTCCTTTCATAGGTCTCTTCAGTTTTGGGAACAGGAAAAGTCACATGGGGCCAAATCCGGTGAATATGGTGGCTGAGGCATGATTGTAGTGTTGTTTTTGGTCAAAAAACCTCTCACAAGCAACGATGAGTGAGCAGGTGCATTATCGTGATGCAAAAACCATGAATTGTTTACCCACAATTCGGGATGTTTCTTACGTATTGCTTCTCGCAAATGGCGCATAACTTCTAGGTAATACTCCTTATTGACCGTACGACCTTGTGGCAAAAACTTATGATGCACCACATTCCTACAGTCGAAGAAAACTGTAAGCAAAACCTTCACATTTTATCGAACTTGGCGTGCTTTTTTTGGTCTTGGTGATTCAGTGTGCTTCCACTGGGACGATTGAGTCTTAGTTTCGACGTCATAACCGTATACCCATGTTTCGTCACCTGTTATGACCCTTTTGAGCAAATCTGGGTCGTTGTTGACATCATCCAATAGCTCTTGAGCGATTGTCATGCGACGGTTCTTTTGATCGAAATTGAGCAATTTTGGAACAAATTTCGCTGACACACGTTTCATGCCCAAAATATCCGAAAAAATTTCATGGCAAGAGCAAACCGATATGCCAACATCCTCCGCAACTTCTCTGATAGTGATTCGACGATTTTCCAAAACAATTTTCTTCACTATTTCAACGTTTTCATCGGTTGTTGACGTGCTGGGGCGTCCAGAGCGAGGTTCGTCATTGGCATCTTCTCGGCCATCTTGAAAGAGCTTGTACCACTTATAAACGTTTTTTTACTAAGATTAGACTCACCGTATGCCACTGTCAACATTTCAAGTGTTTTGGAGCACGTAATTCCATTTTTTACACAAAATTTGATGCAAATTCTTTGATCCATTTTTTTTGATAGAAGAAAATTGCCGAGCACACCAAAGTACGTCTGACCTTTGTAACTGTCAAAAATAAACTAAACATGCTATACACTTCAAACTTGAAACATATGCTCAGGACATGTGTACCAACGCAACAAAATACAAAAATCGAAAATCGAATGTGCGTTGCCCGCGAAATTCAAAAAGTCACCTTACTTTTTGAACACACCTCGTATGCTGTCACTTTATGTTAAGTGATCTTTGCATTCCATGGACACCAGCTGCTTACTCTATTATAAATTCTTTAGGTCACCCTTGAGGATTTAAACTGAATGCATCGTTACCAGAAAAAAGATCTCGAGTTCGCGTCACTCATCATACGTAATACACTAGCGCTAGCATTATGTTGCGTGGGCCTTCGCAGTTTCAGCTGACCACGTATTAAAAAAATTGTATTGTTATATTTTCAATAACCCTCACAGAATGAGGTTTGTGGCCAGCGTGGGACGTGTATAAGCTGTAACTTTTTTTTAAACATCCAGTTATTACATATTTGAGGACAAAAAAGGATGAATGCTATTATTTTTAATGTTTAATCCTAAAACACATGAAGATTTTTATACACTATTTATAAATACTTTTTTCAATGGTGTATGTACTATACTCGACCCTCAAGCCAAATTTAAGAAATTTGCATTGAACTGATATAAATTATAGCCTGTCGTCTGCGTTTAGCTCGTCCTACTTATCAGTTCAACGCACTCCGTTAGTAATTATTACGGTCTATGGTCTGGCGGGAAAAATTAAAAGTATTTGATCGATAGTTAAAAGTTTGATGACCAGGTCTGGATCAGATATGAAAAATTAAATATTTCCTGTGTGCTGATGGTGGTCAGGTCTGATCGTGTCGACGCCGACGGGCAGCACGGCGTACGCGGTGGCGGCGGGCGCGAGCATGATCCACCCGTCCGTGCCCGCCATCATGGTTACGCCCATCTGCCCGCACTCGCTCTCCTTCAGGCCCATCGTCGTGCCCGCTGGCGTCGAGCTCAAGGTACGCTTTTTGAAGTAAACTTTTAAGAATCTTTGTGATTTTAAACTCGATGAAAAAGCGACACTAAAAAGAGACAAACATATACATCAATGGATTTAACATGCGAGAGAATGAGATAGAATACAGTATACAGTGTTTAATATAAATTTATTTATATTTTATTTAATTACATAAACCCTACAATAATCCTACTCCTGATACTTCGCATTCGTCTCACTCTCCCGAAGTATAGTTTTTTCTGAAGGTTTAACTTTTACCGCGTGTGAAGAGTACACATGATTTTTTTAATAGAATAAGGGTGATAAACGAGCACACAGTCTACCTGATGGTAGAAATGGAAGTGGTTGCTGTGACCCATGGACATAGACTTGTACATTTATCCTCAGTTACGAATCAAAATACAGATGCGTTACCACTCGTGAGAACTAAGATGGAATGCCTCGTTTGTAGTAAAAAGTGTCTCCGGTTCTTTACAATCATGCGAAACACAGCAGCAACTAGTTTACGGTCGTATTCTATAAGAACGTGGTCCATCGCCGGTTGAGCCGAGCCATTTGTGCTACAACTATATTACTAACATAACTGTAGCATGGCTCTCCACGTAAGCCACGTTTCCACTCACCACGTTCATTTGCATAGCGTGCACAGATAATTTGTTGTGTAATTTTTTTACATCACCTTTATGTATCAAAACCCACTTCACAATAAAACAGGCGCATCAATCCACCGGTGGTCTTCCCGCTAAAACTCGGATTACCTCCACGACACGTATTATATTCTCCCACTCCCACTCCCACCTTCACACACGTCAAAGTAAACTGTATAAATTTTGAAATGAAATTAAATAAAATACAATACAACAGAAACAATAAAATACAGAAACATAGTAAATAAAGAGTTATTCAAGATTCATAAGTGATTCGCACGTCGGAGTACCTTCTTCGGTACTCCGACGTGCGAATCAAAAACCAAAAATGATATACACGAAAGATTTTCTTCATCAGCCTGTAAAAGATAATGGCATGTTCCTCTGTAGATAGTATTTGCCTTTATCGTGACGCTTGGTACCAGACGTTACGTATAACGTTGCTTCCCATCTCCTCTTCAATTTACTCCCGACGCCTCCAACGATAAGCACGGTACAACATTAATTAGTGGATTCTTTAAGCTGCCCCTCACAGCACCACTATCCCCTTAGTACTTACAACGGACGGTCTTCTCCCTATGAGATGATGCTTGGTCCAGCAGTGTTTAGTTTGTAGACTGTTCCTTTATTTTTATACATTATTGTACAATATTATAAATATTATTATAGATAGCATTGTCGCCGGAGGCGCGTAACGCCATGTGGGTGTCTTTCGACGGACGCAACCGACAGGCTTTGCAGCACGGAGATAGGTATACGACACAACATACCCTTGGCTGGCAGACCTGATACTCTGCTCTAACCATACCCTGCTAATGCGCATGTAGCTTCGTTTTATAGTTCATGTACTTGCTCGTTCACAATTTCTTAATTTTGTGTAGCAAAACATTATCTACCTAACCGACATTTTGTCATTTAAATTTGTTGGTTATAAAAATCAATTGCTGACCGTTGGTACAAAAACGGTTCGACCGATTTTGATGAATTTTTGTACGTGTTTGAATGGGCCCCTATATGGTTTAGATTTGGACCCAGTAGGTGGTACTGTTGTCAAGATCCAGAAATCACCCGTGCGAAGCCGGGCCCCGGCCTTTACTACTTGTTACATACAAAAATTAGTTTTTAAATTTAGAATGATTCAGTGTCAAAGAAAATGTGAATGGGCTAACAAGTTTTTATAGGTTAAATAACAATTTAAATGATTTCAGTTCAAAAAAATGAAGTCCGCGGGATTGTTTCAGATAACACCTAGCATAGAGGCTCGTAACGCCGCCAGCATATCTTTCGACGGTCGCTCGCAGTTGACCCTAAGACCAGGCGATAGGTAACTTTCTTTGTTGGGATAAGATTGTTCGTTCGGGCTCTACCCATGTTCAGACAAAACATTTTAGCCGACATTTTCATATTTCTATTTCAATGTATTTCGCGGATGCATGGTGGCGGTGCGAGCTCATGAATCCTGCGGGCGAAATTTTTATGAATATTACAGTTTGTTTTCTTAGTAACTTTTTCAAACTAGTTACTAAGAAAGCTGACATCAGTTTATTATGTACATAGATCACTTCATTTTGTACCACTACTACTAATAACTAACATTTTCTACTAATTAACTAACGATTTAATGCTCTGATAGAGCTTATTGCTGTTAACACTCATTGCTTTTTTATATAAATGTATTTGTTTTATTTAAATTATTACCCGACTGCTCCAGATATTTTAATATTAATTGTCTATCCTTTGTAGAGCTACTCTAGCCTAAAGAACATTTTGAATTGCGAGAGTTATCAAATTCGTCTTTATCAGAAATGTCATATTATAGCCAATACCTACAACGCTCGCTCGTAAAAAATGATTGCTGTCAAATCATTTTGACGAACTTAAACTTTATCAGTTAATAATTTTACATCACAGCAATCGGTTTTTTTGTTTTTAGTACCATAAGATTTCGTTCATAAAGATAAGACTTCAGAAACGATTTTGAGAAAATTGAAAAAAAAATCAGCTTATTTAATTATCGTCTGTTACATTTAAATACATTACTGATTTTATTAAATACCACATAAATATTACATATAAATAATTTATTAATCAAAATCACTTTATATGGTAAGAGATGAAGAAAGTCGATGGAGGCACGTGGCTCAGGGCCATGCTTCGTTGCATTCCTTGCGATAACACTACGTACAGTAGTGGACTTGCGATGAGCTGTAGTAACGATGATGATGATGATCGTTCCATATTTTAATATATTTGATTAAAATATTATCCAATTTTAAGTTTTTCTTTGCTTCTTCTCTTAGTACTTAATGTATTTAACGTAAAATCAAAGAATCACAGACTAACTAAAAAAATCTAAAAAAGAAATTGTAGACGGTTCACATATTATATTTAAATCATCGTTTCTGTAACGGGAATCATGCTTGAATCAGTTCAGAAAGAAACGGCGCTTAATAATGATCAATAAACGCGTAATAAATTATTAGTTTTAAAATAAAATTGCGTTACATACGTATTCATTCAGTCATTACACTCAATGTAACTTACCTAAACATTGACCTCCACCGTAGATTGCCTCGCTGGAGGAGGAGGGGAGTAGTGATATTTGCCATAGTTGCGACGCTGTACATACATAGTATAGTATTACATATACAACAAACAATCAGCATCATTATTACAGCCTTTTAAGTCTACTACTGAACATAGGGCTACCCCATAAATAGGCAAGTCATAAAAGGTTTTTTTATAGGATAGTGTGACAAACGAGCACACAGTCCACCTGATGGTAAGTGGTTGCTGTCCCATAGACATCCACATCTATCCTCGACCACGAATCAAAATGCAGATGCGTTGTCACACGTGAGGACTAAGATGGAATGCCTTGTTTCCAGTAAAAAGGGTCGCCGGTTCTCTACACTCACCATATGAAACACAGCAGTATTAAGCTACTATTTTACGCTGGTATTCTGTGAGAGCGTGGTCCTTCACCGGTCTAGCCGACCCATTCGTGCTACAACCATAACACTCTGTCTCTCTCTCTCTCTCTCTCTAGCTCTCTCTCTCTCTCTCTCTCTCTCTCTCTCTCTCTCTCTCTCTAGCACGTAAGAAAACATAAATAAAAATAAAATGTGGCTTAAACTAACAACTACAATTGACACACTCAGTATGATATTACACTAAAAGTTTACCCCACGACTATTCCACTCGATAGTGAAATGAGAGGTGTTTTGCTTAAAAAACATAGTTTTAGGGTTTCGGTACAAAAAGCTAGAGAAACAATAATTCGGGTATATACTACTTACTTAAAATAAGTATAAATATTGAATATACTAATAATATTACTATTCCACAGCTTGTACGTCACAACGTCGGTTTATCCAGTTCCATCAATATGCGCACAAGATCAAATCTCGGACTGGTTTGACTCGCTAGCAGAGTGTTTGCACTGGAACGTCAGGAAGAAACAGAAACAAATGGACGAACTGAGCGATATGACTCACTCATCAAGCGACACCCTGGAGGAGTTGGACGGGAATCACCAAGACGATAGACCTGCTGACACGTGACCTGAGAGACCTAATATTTATTTTATTTACATGGACGTCAGTTTAGAGTGGGATTAAGGGATGTAGTCTTTAAATCCCATTCTAGAAATTTCAAGACAATGTTTAGATAAAATATTGCATTAGCTTTGAAGTGGTAATTTTACTTTTTGACGGTTGGAATAGTACTGGGTTACTTTAAAAGACACTTTTTAAGTTCATGAATAAATTAAATTGACACTTGTTATTTATAATTCGTAAATATAGTTTAATATGGACAATTATGAATGGGAATATCTTGTATTAATCAATCATCATCAATCAATTATACAAAGTGTTTGCTTTATCATTTTTTGACAGCTAGAGATCGCTTTGACGGCAACCAATCAGTCAGGGTGACATATTCCTCCTCATATTCCACAATCACAACCAATTTATGATTCATCCTCCTATTGGTATGAAACTATAACCTATTATAATTATTAATTACCTCCCCCACCCCAACACCGAGTTTATGTACAGGACAGGATTATAGAGAACAATTTTGTGCGCAAGCACAGGTGCCTCTCTGTTCCCTCACTCTCATAATCCGATGCGACGGCAATCCGACACGGTCGTAGAGCCACCGTTACATTCTCGGCTTCGAGCTGCTACTGAAAATTTCTTGACAAACTTTACTTTAAGTATATCAAACTATTATAATTACATCTGCTTGTTTAAGGAAACATCAGATTTTTTAAAAGAAATAGTCCAATTATATAATTAGTTACTTAAATGCTTGTGCTCATGTTCATTAACTATAATCCTGTCCGAGGTAGATGGCAGGTAAATGGATGGTTATGTGCTACTCTCCGTTGAGACTAGTCACCATGAGCGTAATTTCATATGGAGGACTTTATTATTTTATTATTCGTTACCATTCATAATAGTCCAATTCTCGTATTATAGTGCTTATTTTCTAGACTGGTTTTATAAGTCTTTAAATAGAATGTGATTTATAGTTAAGAATTTTTCTTTTATTGGGATAATCTGAGACACACGCCTACTGTGTTCTACGTTGTCGCTTCATATACTTCTATCAAGTTCAACTATTTGCCACTATATTTCATTGTAATTAATTTTACTACAAATGCTTAAATATGTTAAAATTTCAAATACTATAAATTATTGGGTATCTTTGCTTTATACTGGTATTATGCAATATAATTTATTTGATTTGGTACTCTACCGGATTTGCATATTCGTGGAAGTGTACATTTGCTCAAAATTTTAAATCTCCGAAAATTCTTTACCGATTGTTTTAAAATTTTGACAAGACGTTATAATTGAATACGCATATTTTTTGTCTTATTTTAAAAAAAAAATTTTGAGGCACACCTACGCGTGGTCTGGTACACCTAATATCATGAACGTATAAAAAAGTTTTTTTATATACGGTCATGTCTAGTACAATACAAAAAAGTTTGGAAAATCCAAAAGTGCACGCCTCATATATCATTTGATTATATAAAAAGAAAAATATCTCTTTTCCCATATTTGAGACGAAAGAAGAGATCTATGAGAATATTTTTTGTAGAAAAGTACTAGTTGTTTTTTACATTTTCATTAATTACAATTAAACGAGACCAAATTACTCAGTGATTTTTAAAAGGAACCTGTGCGTTGAGATTCTAATCCTAATAAAAAAAAAATTATTTCGATACATTTATTCTATTCGGACTAGACATGGGACGAGTACTCGGTTTGGATTCGGTACTCGGCGGATTCGGCTTTTTTTAGGGTTCGGCCGAACACCGAGTATTAACGGCCGAGTACCGAGTACTTAGTCGTAGTATTAACGGCGTACGTTTGATTATATTCCAGAGAAAAATAAAAACAAAAAGCCAGTTTTTATCATTATTATTTTATTAGACACATTAAAACATCAGGAACATGAGATACAGCAGAAATATTGAGAACGTACATAAGAATCTATACTAGACATTATTATGACTAATATTTAAAATTTAAGACAGGAAGATTGTGATACAAAAACACCAGTTTTCGGCCCTATTTGGGTCTAGTTTGCTTCTTTTTACATATTTAGTTTATAATAAGTGTACTAAGCCTGCCTCTGAAAAAAGCCGTTCACTGTAAACTGGACTGGCGGGTGTTGATAAGTATTGAGCCACAACTTTTCCCAAGATGGGGTAATAGCCTTTATTAGAAACCCACCATTTATATGGATTTGCATCTCTTGCGGCCCTTGGTACGCTTAAGTACTCTAGCTAAGCTAAGCTTGATCTAACTCTGCTGCAGCAAAATTCTTAGGATCATTAGGTTGTTAATTGGTTGATGCGTCAGTGGCTTCTTTTTTCTTCTTCAGAAGCATGTTTTGAATGAATTTTTTTGTGTTTCCTAAAACTATAAACTAAAAAATAATTTTTCTAGATATTTTCCGATAAGACGATTTTTATAAGCAGTCATTTTCACGCCAGATAACGATAATAATCTCTCCAACATGAATTATTTGACAAGTAATCTGTAATAACTCATCAACAGTGTCCGTGGGTGTGTGACTGATCAACTTAGATTACTGTATACTGATCAAGTACCGTTACAAGTACTTTTGATACTACTTGTTACTCAGTTTTAAAGTATCGATACCAAAGTACTTGGTATCGAAAGAAAAGTATTAAGTAAGTACTTGTATTTACTCGTATCGTGTCATCCCTAACTCTGTGTAAGGGAAAAAAACCGCGCCGCCCACTACCGCGTTTTTTTAAAGCCGAGTATTCGGCCGAGTACTCTGCCCAATCTAGGCCGAGTACTCGGCCACCGAGTACTCGGCGAATAATGAAAACTCTTTCCATGTCTAATCCGGACACCCTCGAAAGTTATTTTTTTCAATCAGTTTGTTTTTACATTAAATACAGAAAATTACTTTTAAAAATAATAGAAACATGAAAACGATTTTTCTCGACATAAGTGTATTTTTGTTATTCTAAAAGTGCAATAGAAAGAAATAAAGACATTTTTAGCTCAGAAAATTACTGGATTTCCATTAGGTGAAAGTAAAGCACAACCTCAACGCTTCGCTTATGAGGCGTGCAATAATCTTACTTACTTACTTACTTACTTACTTATCGTCACGCACAATCCCTAACGGGGTAGCCAGAGAGAACAGATCGCCAAGTGTCACGATCCTTACATACCTCTTTCGCTTCTTTCAGGTTCATTAACTTCTTCATACATGCACGTCTAGGTATCCGAGTACTCTTGACCCTCCCCTCTTCGAGCAATTTGCTCACATGGTCTTCGAAAGTTAGTCTCGGTCTACCTCGACACCTTTTAATATTTACTTTCGCTCTATATATTTTCTTCACCATTCGGTCTTCACTCATTCGTTCAACGTGTCCAAACCATTGGAGTACGCCCCTATCAATTTTTGTGATAAGGTCATCTTTCAATCCTGCCATATTGCGAATCTCTTCGTTTCGCTTTCGGTCGGCTATGGTAACGCCACACATTTTACGAAGAGATCGCATCTCCACTGCATTCAACTTGCTTTTATGCTTCTTCTGGCATACCCAGGTTTCGCTGCCATATAACAAAGTCGGTACCAACACTGCGTTATGTATTGCAAGGCGTGCACTCTTCACCACGCCTTGCCTTTTTATTAATGCATTCAGGGCACCATTGACTTTGTTTCCGGCAGCGACACGCCTATCCACATCTAAATCACATCTTCCATCCCGGCTGAAAGCACTCCCCAAGTATACAATTTCATTTACCTGTTCTAGACATTCCTGATTTACCCATATTTCACATTTCGTTCTCTCTTCGTCCTTTTCAAATACCAGAACCTTAGTTTTATTAGCATTCAAACGGAGACCTTTAATTTCACATTCCTCTTTCATACACGTGACTAATGCCTGCAGTTCTGCTTCTGATGGTGCAATAAGCACTGCATCATCAGCATACAGCAGACAATTAACTTTTATGTCACCCAATTTCACACCCAAACAGCTATCTTTCAGCTTCTGTAAACAGCTGTCGAGATACAGTATGAACAGCCAGGAAGACATGACACAACCCTGTTTTACGCCCGCTTGGACGCTAAACATGGGTGACAGGTCATGCCCTACCCGCACACAGGCTTTACAGTCATAGTAGAGTGACTGCACAGCCCTTAACAATCGACCATCCACACCATATCCCGGCAACAGTTCCCACATTTTCTTCCTTATAACCTTATCAAATGCTTTCTCCAGATCCACAAAAGCACAGAAAATCCTCTGGTTAACACTCAGAAGCTTCTCCGTGATCATGCGGAGAGAAAACATTTGATCCGTGCATCCTCTTCCAGGTCTAAATCCGCATTGTGTCTCCCATAAGAATCTTTCCGATTTCTCTTGCATCCTGCGTGTCAAAACCTTCGAATAAACTTTACTTGCTAAACTGGTCAAGCTGATCGCCCGATAGCTCCCGCAGTCAAAATGTGAACCTTTACCTTTATATAAAGGCACAATGACCGCGGATCGCCAATCATCCGGGACATCTCCCGTCCGCCAGCACAAATTGCACAGCAGATGAAAGCTGTCCCAGACGCGAGGCCCACCGTACTTGATCATTTCAGCAGTAACTCTGTCTAGTCCCGCAGCCTTACCACATTTCAAACTTCGAATCGCACGTTCAATCTCTTTCATGCTGATGACCTCAGTGTCATCGAGGTCCGTGTCTGGCGTGCCAGTCACGGCGTCACCCCCGGATCCTTCACTAAGATCATGACACGCATACAATTCTCTATAAAATTCACTCCATCGCTGCATGACGTCCGATTTTTCTGAGAGGACGTCATTGGTTCTCGAAAGCACTTTGTTCATTCTTAAAGCCGTCGCACCACTCCGGGACCTTCCAACCTCTTTCCAGAAGAGTTTGGAGTTTTCCCTAAAGTTGTGCGACAACCTCTCGTCCGCTTCTATTCTACACCTTTCACGTACTTCCTCAATCAATGTTTTCGCATGAACTTTCTGCAGCTTATATCTTTCTTTCATCTTCTCTCTCATATGCTCATCGTTCGTATCTGGAATATTAAAAAGTTTTCCAAATGAACCATAAAAAATTAGGCATGGGTAATACCACTCTTACCCTTTATAAATTGATTTCAATATCTGATAAAGAATCTAAATATCATCTATGTAACGGTTGATATCTATGTGATTCTGTTACTCTTAATAGGAAATCAGTATTCAGTACTTTACGGTAATACGCGATTTTTGATAGGTTTGGTTTGCTTAGATTTATAGATATATTGTAATATCTATATTTAAATATGATATTACGCATTAGTCAATATTTATGGTACTCTGACACATAAAAGTATATTCTATATTTATGCTCTGAAACGAGTTTTTCCTACAAAGAGTATAGAGGTAAAGAGGAAAATCTCCCATATGAGAATAGTTGAAATGTGTCGATCTGTAAGCAGTAAATACCAGTTCAAAAACTCTCCCCAACAGCGCTCGAGTAGCTAGAGGGTATGAAATGAACTTAGCAGAAGTCGACGGAGAAATGTGCTTACTTGAGAAATTTAATATTTTTGGTGACTAGAGTAGTTGATGAAACTGCAGTATTTAAAACCTCTCTCTCTATAGGAGAATAGTTGAAGATGTGTCCATTTGTAAGCAATAAATAACAGTTTAAAAACTCCATAACAGCGCTTGAGTAGCTACAGGGTATGAAAAATCGCCGTAAAACACGTTGAGAGTGATTTTGAACATAAAAATTTTGAAAACAATAAAATAATTATAAAAAAAGTTATCGTGAAAATATATGCAATAAAAAATTATAAAAGGTTCTTTAAAGTTTACGCTCTAGCTACAGTGGCGCTGCCCGTATTTGGCGCTTTTCTACGGACACTTTTTTATACAGAGTTTGTTCTCCTTATATCTACACTCCATACTACAAACTTAATAATTATAGTTCATAAAACATAGCTTGATCTCTGCTTCAGCTATCAGTAAAAATCACGCCTATGAAGTCCTGAATTTCTTAGTAGTACAGACAGTACCTGTCAATGTAATACATATAGTTAATCTGTCGCCCTATAAATACACCGGATATTGTACCAATATATAGATATTGTATTTATATACGATTTGTATCTCCCATTTATATAAAAAATGTAACTGAAAATGTAAAGTACAAAAAACCGATTTAAGCTGCTTCTACTGTGGTAATTTGGTCAATCAAGGTTAGGTACTATAAATTACCTTATTTTACTCGTTATTTTTTAACTGATTGAGGTGCTACATTGAAAACTATTGTGCCAATTTGTCGTATTGATTAAGATTCAATCTAATGCACAAAATAGGCATTGATGCACTTTTTGTTTGTGTCAAAGTCAAGTGAGAGTTAATGTGGTTATTCTATGACACGCAATGATACTTCTTTTTGTATATTATAATATCATTTATTGCACGTATCATCGCGTGTGGCTACAGAAACAAACGTGGCAGATTTCTTAAACAAAATGTTTCACGTCACTTAGTGTTTATCATTTCATTCATTACCGCCTATCAAAGTCCTCAGCGGTAAACATAGGCCTTCCCATTAATTGCGTCGTATAGGGGATATTTGTTTGCCATAGTTGCCTACCAGGTAGGTAATTTGGCAACATCAGTTAATTAGTTTGTGTTGTTATCAGGAAGACGCTTCTGCCTATTTACTGTTAATTTACCTCGGTTGCCTCTTACGACACCCGCGGGATGAATGGCACTGGATCTCGCCGAGTAACGCCGCTACCACACGGCGTAAATATAAAAAATAAATTTAGGTATGTTGAATGAATAAACACAAATAATGATGGGTGGCTAAAATATATACACATAAGAAATATAAAAAACTGTAACTATGTCTTTGGCATTTCCTCATTTTGTTATAAATATTGTTTGTATTTCTATATATGTCTATGGATGACGCCTAAATGTTAATTATAAATTATTATACAATATTTTATATTTGAAAAGTTTATTTATTAATCCTAAAATTTCATCAGTGACCGAGGAGTAAAGTGCGAAACTCTAGGATTTGGATTTAAAATATTATTAGTCAATGGAAAAAGACTAACATACTATCAGCCGATATTTTTAAATTAAATTTTTAGATTGGCCAATGACACCCAGCCTTATAAAGCTTTATAATGTTGATTCTATGTACACTATAGTCTACCTACCAATTATAGGAATTACGACCTGATAATCTGGAAGTGGCATATTATGTTGCAGTCATAGATAATTCTAAAGGGCCGCGTGCACTGGCTCGCCGAGCCGAGTTGAATCGAATCGCAGAAAGTCGCATACTATTCCTATATATTTACTGTGAAACTGCGTCCCTTAGCGACGAGCCGCGGCGAGCCGAATTGAATCGACTGCGCGAATTGCTTGGCACGAATTTCTTCGCCGAAACGATTCGACTCAACTCGGCGCCTCAGTCGACGTCAAAGACTACAATATTATATAGGTCGACGCGGAGAAGTGGATGCGTGCCAACTTATTTTTATAAATTTCTATTTCGTATTCATAGGATTTTTTTTGTTTAAATAAAAATGAATAAAGAACTACTGATATCACTAGTCCAAAATGTCCAAAATTGTTTAATCCACATTCGCCATAGTTATTTCTTTTCATATAGATGTCGTGTATCCAGTATTTGGGAGCACGCAGTTTCCGTTTTATATTCGCCTCTTCTTCATCAAAAAGTATTTGAAATATAACATCTCTTCAACCGAGCCGTTCATGACGCAAAAACGACCTAATTTGATGAAGAGTTTCCGATGAATGAACAATTCGATTTTGACTTCAAAGATGGACCCACTAGGAATAAATGCGGCTCACTTCGATTCGACGCTTTTCTGTTGTAGTCGTTCTTTTACTTTACATACATAATATTTTTATCACCGATTACATATACTTGATATGAGGATATTCCATGTAGAAATATAAAATATTGGGTAACTGCATGTAATTAAAGTACTTACTTACTTACTTATCGTCACGCACAATCCCTAACGGGGTAGCCAGAGAGAACAGATCGCCAAGTGTCACGATCCTTACATACCTCTTTCGCTTCTTTCAGGTTCATTAACTTCTTCATACATGCACGTCTAGGTATCCGAGTACTCTTGACCCTCCCCTCTTCGAGCAATTTGCTCACATGGTCTTCGAAAGTTAGTCTCGGTCTACCTCGACACCTTTTAATATTTACTTTCGCTCTATATATTTTCTTCACCATTCGGTCTTCACTCATTCGTTCAACGTGTCCAAACCATTGGAGTACGCCCCTATCAATTTTTGTGATAAGGTCATCTTTCAATCCTGCCATATTGCGAATCTCTTCGTTTCGCTTTCGGTCGGCTATGGTAACGCCACACATTTTACGAAGAGATCGCATCTCCACTGCATTCAACTTGCTTTTATGCTTCTTCTGGCATACCCAGGTTTCGCTGCCATATAACAAAGTCGGTACCAACACTGCGTTATGTATTGCAAGGCGTGCACTCTTCACCACGCCTTGCCTTTTTATTAATGCATTCAGGGCACCATTGACTTTGTTTCCGGCAGCGACACGCCTATCCACATCTAAATCACATCTTCCATCCCGGCTGAAAGCACTCCCCAAGTATACAATTTCATTTACCTGTTCTAGACATTCCTGATTTACCCATATTTCACATTTCGTTCTCTCTTCGTCCTTTTCAAATACCAGAACCTTAGTTTTATTAGCATTCAAACGGAGACCTTTAATTTCACATTCCTCTTTCATACACGTGACTAATGCCTGCAGTTCTGCTTCTGATGGTGCAATAAGCACTGCATCATCAGCATACAGCAGACAATTAACTTTTATGTCACCCAATTTCACACCCAAACAGCTATCTTTCAGCTTCTGTAAACAGCTGTCGAGATACAGTATGAACAGCCAGGAAGACATGACACAACCCTGTTTTACGCCCGCTTGGACGCTAAACATGGGTGACAGGTCATGCCCTACCCGCACACAGGCTTTACAGTCATAGTAGAGTGACTGCACAGCCCTTAACAATCGACCATCCACACCATATCCCGGCAACAGTTCCCACATTTTCTTCCTTATAACCTTATCAAATGCTTTCTCCAGATCCACAAAAGCACAGAAAATCCTCTGGTTAACACTCAGAAGCTTCTCCGTGATCATGCGGAGAGAAAACATTTGATCCGTGCATCCTCTTCCAGGTCTAAATCCGCATTGTGCCTCCCATAAGAATCTTTCCGATTTCTCTTGCATCCTGCGTGTCAAAACCTTCGAATAAACTTTACTTGCTAAACTGGTCAAGCTGATCGCCCGATAATGAGATGTAATTAAAGTGATATGTTTAAAATATTTGTGCTACAAATACTCGTATATTTAGTAGTTATTATTCATTCTTTTCTAATAGTTTATTGATATATTATAGTGGTTAATATGAAAATTATTAACAAATAGCATGCCATCACTGGTGATGGACGATAAGATTAATAAGCAGACACGAACGTTAAAAAATACGGTCGCATTGTTACACCTGTGTGTTGTTAAATGTGTGAAGCATAATGTAATACAAGCGAATGGAATACATCAGCGTCATTTTGAGTCAAAAAGCTAATAATTATAAAAAAATAAGATTGAATACCTTTTTATAAGTCAAAAGCTCAACAAATCAAACCAGCATAACGATTATTTATATAGAATAATTTTTATCTAAGTTAACAATAAAAACAAGTGTATTTTTTTATACATAGAAGAGGGGCAAACGAGTATATGGCTCACCTGATGTTAAGTGACTACCGCCGCCAATGATCAACCGCAAGACCAGGAGAATTGCATGTGCATTGCCGGCCCTTTAGATAGGAGTAAGCTCTTTTCTTGAAGGTCCCCAGGTCGTATCGGTCCGGAAAAATTGCCAGTGGTAAACTATTCCACAGAGAGGTCGTACGCGGAAGAAAACTCCTTGTGAAACGTACAGTGGTGGACTGCCAAACAGTCAGATGGTGTAGATAGTATCGGGACGTTCGCCGCGTAGTGCGTTCACGAAATTTGGCGGCTGGGATTAATCCGAACAATTCCTCAGAGCACTTCCCGTAATATATGCGAAAAAAAATTAAAGAGATGCAACATCTTCGCAGCGCCAGTGAATCGAGCCGATCGAAAAGCACTCGGTCGTCGACGATTCGAGCCGCTCTGCGCTGGATGCGATCAAGTGGAAGGAGCTGGTACTGGGGAGCTACAGCCCAGATATGGGAACAGTATTCCATGTGCGGCCGAACCTGCGCCTTGTAAAGTTGCAGGCGGTGTGCTGGCATTAAATACTGTCCCGCTCTGCTGAGCACGCCTTCTTTTCCAAGTGACCACGAAACTGCACGTGACTCGATATGTCGACGACAAGGATTCCGATAGCTGGCTGGCAACAAGGGGAGTACCTTGAAACTGAGGAGATACGATAAAGGGGTTCTTTTTAGCGGCTAACGCGCAAACTTGCGTCTTCTGAGGGTTAAACTGGACTAGATTAGTCGCCCTCAATCCGAGACTGTTCACAGCAAAGACTCGACTTCAGACACAAGTTTGTCCCGGTACTCGGAGACGTTTTCCCGAGAAATATTGGCACGGGCGGTGTACAGAGCATCACCAGTGCTGTCATCTGCATAGCAATGAATATTACGGGTTTGCACCATATCATTGTTATGCAGAAGAAACAGCGTTGGCGACAGCACGCAGCCTTGGGGAACACCAGCATTAATAGGCTTTTAATCGGAGCTTGCACCGTCTACAACCACCTTGATGCTCCGATCTGCAAGAAAGCTGGTGATCCAATTGCACAATTTCTCGGGAAGCCCATAGGAAGGGAGCTTCGAAAGAAGCGCTTTGTGCGAAACCCGATCGGAGGCCTTCGCAATATCCAAACTAACGGCCAGTACCTCCCCCTTGGACTCTACTGCCTCCGCCCATCTATGAGTTAGGTAGACCAGCAGATCACCAGCTAATCGACCACGGCGAAAACCGTATTGGCGATCACTGATCAGCTAATGATGCTCAAGGTACCTCATAACTTGGCAATTTACAATGGAATCCATTGTTTTGGAGAACATTGTTAGGAGGTGATGGGGATAGGCCTACAGGCCTATCCCCATCACCTCCGCTCAGACCCGTCCTACTACAGTTGGACGGGTCTGAGCGGTCGCCTTTTTTAGGTATTTAGCCTTTTTTAGGTATTAGGTATTGGGTGGACGAAAGCCGTCTTCCATGATTTCGGGACTACGCCTAGGGAGTAGGAGTACCGGAAAAGACGCGTTAAAACTGGTGCCAACTCTGGAGCTCAGAGAGGAGTGCTTTGCGAGCCGAGCGCTGTGTGAACTGCACTTCCGGCATGGAGCACTGTCACCGCGAGATTTTCGGCGGCGTACTCCCCCCGTCATCGAGAGTCGAGTTGGACGCAAAGAAAGAACCTAGCAGATCGGCTTTCTCCTTTGCGGTATGGGCCAGTGAGTCGTCCTCCCTGTGCAGAGATGGTAGAGATGGCTGACAGAAATTCCCCTGGACGGCCTTGGCGAGAGACCAGAATACACGGCTTCCAGAAGGAAGGTGAACTATTTTCTCGCTAATTCTGCCTATGTGCTCTGACTTTGTCTTGGCAATGACTCTTTTGAAAGACCTGGAGGCGGAATTATACTTCTTTTTAGAGCGCTGGTGTTTACATCCCGGGACGTTGATGTGTCAGCCCAGGCTTGGTAGCACTCCTGCTTATAGCATGATGCTATTTTACAGGAGCGACCAAACCATGGCTGAGATTTACCTCCGATGGGCACCATAGAGGAAGGAATAAAAAGTTCCATACCCTGAAGTACCACATCACCGACAGAATCCGCTACAACGTTGGGATCGTCCGGCGAGAAGCAAACCCACCCCTAACATAAGGATGCAAAGAAAGACCGCATCCTATCCCAATCGGCTGACCTATAGTGTCAAATACGACGGCAGCCTGCAGAATGCAACTGCGATTTCAGCGTGAGTGGCACTATACTCCGGACAAGACAATGGTCCGAGGAGCCTAAAGGGGCTTCGACGGAAATCTGATATCCGTCCGGGTGAGAGGTCAGCAGAAAGTCCAACAGGGAAGGTGCATGATTCTCCACATCTGGAATCCGCGTAGGCGAAGTAACTAGTTGTGTCAGACCAAATGCCAAGGCAAAATCGTGAACAGATCTCCCCGCATGATCGGTTAAACGTGAACCAAGCTATTCGGCGTGATGGTCGTTAAAATCGCCGAGGATCACGATCTCTGCGGAGGGGATCTGCTGTAGCAACGAATCTGTAGCCATTTGGACATGGTCGAAGAGTCGGTCTGTTTCTGCATTACCGCTATGGGACCTATAGAGGCAACCGCAGACGCGAGGATGGTCGTCGCTGTCTACGCATAGCCAAATGATTTTTTTTTTTTTTTTTTTTTTTATAGAGGAGGGGGCAAACGAGCATGCGGCTCACCTGATGTTAAGTGACTACCGCCGCCCATGATCAACCGCAACACCAGGAGAATTGCGGGTGCGTTGCCGGCCCTTTAGAAAGGAGTAAGCTCTTTTCTTGAAGGTCCCCAGGTCGTATCGGTCCGGAAAAATCGCCGATGATAAACTATTCCACAGAGAGGTTGTACGTGGAAGAAAACTCCTTGTGAAGCGTACAGTGGTGGACCGCCAAGCATCCAGATGGTGTGGATGGTATCGGGACGTTTGCCGTGTCGTGCGTTCACGAAATTTGGCGGCTGGGATTAATCCGAACAATTCCTCAGAGCACTCCCCGTGATAGATGCGATAAAATACGCAAAGAGATGCAACATCTCTTCGCAACGCCAGTGAATCGAGCCGATCGGAAAGCACTCGGTCGTCGACGATTCGAGCCGCTCTGCGCTGGATGCGGTCAAGTGGAAGGAGCTGGTACTGGGGAGCCCCAGCCCAGAGATGGGAACAGTATTCCATGTGCGGCCGAACCTGCGCCTTGTAAAGTTGCAGGCGGTGTGCCGGCATGAAACACTGTCCCGCTCTGCTGAGCACGCCAAGCTTTTTAGAGGCCAATTTGGCCTTCCCTTCCAAGTGACCACGAAACTGCACGTCACTCGATATGTCGACGCCGAGGATTCCGATACTGGCTGAGGCAACAAGGGGAGTGCCTTGAAACTGAGGGGATACGACAAAGGGGTTCTTTTTAGCGGTTAACGCGCAAACTTGTGTCTTCTGGGGGTTAAACTGGACTAGATTTAGTCGTCCCCAATCCGAGACTCTGTTCAGCAAAGACTCGACTTCAGACACAAGTTTGTCCCGGCACTCGGAGACGTTTTCCCGAGAAATATTGGCTCGGCCGGTGTAAAGAGCATCACCAGTGCTGTCATCCGCATAGCAATGAATGTTACGGGTATGCAGCATATCATTGATATGCAGAAGAAACAGCGTTGGCGATAGCACGCAGCCCTGTGGAACACCAGCATTAATAGGCTTGCAATCGGAGCTTGCACCGTCTACAACGACCTTGATGCTCCGATCTGCAAGAAAGCTGGTGATCCAATCGCACAATTTCTCGGGAAGCCCATAGGAAGGGAGCTTCGAAAGAAGCGCTTTGTGCCAAACCCGATCGAAGGCCTTCGTAATGTCCAAACTAACGGCCAATGCCTCCCCCTTGAACTCTACTGCCTCCGCCCATCTGTGAGTGAGGTAGACCAGAAGATCACCAGCTGACCGACCACGGCGAAAACCGTATTGGCGGTCACTAATCAGCTGGTGATCCTCAAGGTACCTCATGAGCTGGCAGTTTACAATGGACTCCATTGTTTTGGAGAACAAGGAGGTGATGGCGATTGGCCGGTAGTTGGACGGGTCTGAGCGGTCGCCTTTTTTAGGGATCGGGTGGACGAAAGCCGTCTTCCACGATTTTGGGACTACGCCTAGGGAGTAGGAGTACCGGAAAAGACGCGTTAAAACCGGTGCCAACTCTGGAGCACACGTCCTCAGCACAATTGGGGGGATTCCGTCAGGCCCACTCGACTTGTGGATGTCCAGGGAGAGGAGTGCTTTGCGAACCGAGCGCTGTGTGAACTGCACTTCCGGCATGGAGCACTCACACCGCGGGATGGTCGGCGGCGTACTCCCCCCGTCATCGAGAGTCGAGTTAGACGCAAAGAAGGAGCCTAGAAGATCGGCTTTCTCCTTTGCAGTATGGGCCAGTGAGTCGTCCTCCCTGTGCAGAGATGGAAGAGATGGCTGACAGAAATTCCCCTGGACAGCCTTGGCGAGAGACCAGAATGCACGGGTTCCAGAAGGAAGGCGAACTAGTTTCTCGCCAATTCTGCCTATGTGCTCTGACTTTGCCTTGGCAATGACTCTTTTGAAGGACCTAGAGGCGGAATTGTACTTCTTTTTTAGAGCGCTGGTGTTTACATCCCGGGACGCTGATGCATCAACCCAGGCTTGGTAGCACTCCTGCTTATAGCATGATGCTATTTTACAGGAGCGACCAAACCATGGCTGAGATTTTCCTCCAATGGGCACCACAGAGGAAGGAATAAAAAGTTCCATACCCTGAAGTACCACATTAGTAACAGAATCCGCAACAACGTTGGGATCATCCGGCGAGAAGCAAACCCGCCCCCAAGGGTAGGATGCAAAGAAAGACCGCATCCCATCCCAATCGGCTGACCTATAGTGCCAAACACGGCGGCAGCCTGCAAAATGCAACCGCGATTTCAGCGTGAGTGGCACAACACTCCGGATCAGACAATGGTCCGAGGAGCCTAAAGGGGCGTCGACGGAAATCTGATATCCGTCCGGGTGAGAGGTCAGCAGAAGGTCCAACAGGGAAGGTGCATGATCCTCCACATCTGGAATCCGCGTAGGCGAAGTAACCAGTTGTGTCAGACCATATGCCAAGGCAAAATCATGAACAGATCTCCCCGCATGATCGGTTAAACGTGAACCGAGCCATTCGGCGTGATGGGCGTTAAAGTCGCCGAGGATCACGATCTCTGCGGAGGGGATCTGCTGTAGCAACGAATCTGCAGCCATTTGGACGTGGTCGAAGAGTCGGTCTGTTTCGGCATTACCGCTGTGGGACCTATAGAGGCACCCGTAGACGCGCGGATGGTCGTCGCTGTCTACGCGTAGCCAAAGGATGGACAGGTCCGAACCTTCAAGTCTGCCGAGGCGTCGAGAACAGATGTCCTCTCTGACGTAAACGCAAACTCCAGCCCGAGGCACAAAGGAGTGTTCCAGTTTGTACCCCGGGTAGGAGAGATACGAAACATCAGCCGGAGAGGACACCTGCGTCTCGGTCAGAAAGAGCAGAGCCGGCCTCGCCGTCTCGAGATGGTAGTGGACGGCGTTTAGGTTGGAGTGAAGTCCCCTGATATTGCAGAAATTCACGGACAGCGTGGCAGGGGTCGCCTTGGTCTTGTTGCTCCGTTTGCCCCGAGCAGTTGTAGTCTTGAGCGGAATTTCGCCCCCCCCCCCCAGAATACGCGGGGCAGCCTGAGCACCCACGCTCGGGAGTGGAGTAACTTCGTCGTGGATGCTCAGCGAGGGATCCTTCAGGGGTGCTGGTACCATCCTGGGGTAGTTTAACATTTAATTCTGTTTCAGTTGTTCTCTCGTAGCTAATGGCACAGCATAAACTTTATGCTCCAAGGTCCAAGCTCCAAGAAAAGGACCGCCTCTACCAATCCAACGTGGATAGTTTTGATTAATGAATTGACGCACTAACCCTGCATAATGAGCCTGGGCTCCATCTAATTGGAGGTACATATTTCGTCTTGTTAACAATGGGATGTCTTGTAGCAAAAGGGATGCAGGTCTACGCACAAAAAACTCAGCATGACCTGTTGCGTAAGCCGTCTTGGAAATTTGAATGGCCTACTGATTTGGTTATTAATTATTCCAACCCACATTTTAATGGAGAATTCGTGCTGGAAAGGAGTTTCTCTGACAGATATCAGATTTTCATCATTCCAAACTTGCAGATTACGATGGTTGGTTATTCCGGGTCTGGTAAATGAATATCCAAGGACAATCCTGTTAGAAAATCTTCGTCTGTACTCGGCAACAGCAGCTCGCGCGTTCCCATTACAGAAACCATACACAAAGTGCATGTCAGCAACATGCGATGGTTCCAAATCACAAAGTTTAGGCATTTTAAAGTCAAGACCACAAGTTAACATGAGTCCTGCATAACAATGAATGGGCGACTAAACGAATCTAAGCCTAGGCTTAAGAGTAGGGGTGCGCAAGTCAATAAGGGATTTGCGCAAGTAAAAAAAATTACCTGCTCAACCCTTATTTTTGACCAGATTAGTCACTTTTGAACAGGTTTTAGTTCGGCACATGTTTGAGATAACTACAAACATTGTTATGAGATTTTGTAGTTAATATCACGTAATTTAATAATAATTAATAAAATAATAATATTGTACAGTAGGGCTACGATGGGTATCCGAGTACAGAACCAGAGTTCGAAACCTATCCAACTGCAGAGAGGTGTAAGACAGGGTGACGTTATATCCCCGAAACTCTTCACCGCTGCGTTGGAAGACGTTTTCATGCTACTGGACTGGAAAGGATACGGTATTAACATCAATGGCGAGTACATCACTCACCTTCCATTTGCCGACGATATAGTCCTTATAGCAGAATCGCTGGAGGACCTTAGCACTATGCTCAATGACCCCAATGGTGTCTCCCAAAGGATAGGTCTTAAGATGAAC
This sequence comes from Parnassius smintheus behrii, assembly GCA_036936625.1. NCBI lineage: Eukaryota > Metazoa > Arthropoda > Insecta > Lepidoptera > Papilionidae > Parnassius > Parnassius smintheus. Next base: position 14,181,901 of record JAUPFT010000020.1, on the reverse strand, counting down.
ATGGACAAAACAAAGAACATGTTTAATGTCCATGTCACACCTATGCCGGTAGTTGTTGGGAGCACTATGCTCGAAGTTGTTGACGAGTACGTTTACCTGGGACAAATAGTCCGACTAGGTAAGTCCAATTTCGACCGAGAGGTCAATCGACGGATTCAACTCGGCTGGGCAGCGTTCGGGAAATTACGACACATCTTCTCGTCAGGTATACCTCAATCTCTGAAAACTAGATTGTATAACCAGTGCGTGTTGCCAGTGATGACTTACGGATCAGAGACGTGGTCCTTCACTGCTGGCCGTATGAGGACGCTCAAGGTCGCTCAGCGTGCTATGGAGAGGGCTCAGCTCGGAGTTTCTCTGCGTGATAGACTCAGAAATGAGAATATCTGCAGTAAAACCAGAGTGACCGACATAGCCCAACGGATTAGTAAGCTGAAGTGGCAATGGGCCGGCCATATAGCTCGAAGAACCGATAACCGATGGGGAAGAAAGGTTCTCGAGTGGCAGCCTCGTACCGGTAGGCATAGTGTAGGGCGACCCTCCACTAGATGGAGCGACGACCTGGTAAGACATGCAGGAAGTCGATGGATGCAGGTGGCTCAGGACCGTGCTTTGTGGCATTCTTTGGGGGAGGATGTTCAGCAGTGGACTTGTGAAGGGCTGTAATGATGATGATGATGATGATGATGAGCATTTATTCAACTTTTTATCGAAATTAAATAAAAACGGGTAATTTTTTCTTAAAACTGAGGTAACTAATTTTGTTAATGTTTTTTTTTAATTTTGGGTACATTTTATACCTCGAATTAATAAACTATGATAACAACTGGTAAAGAAAAAAAATGAAAAACAAATCTAAAAACAAAAAGCTTCTTGAAAATAGTGCAGCAAGTCAGGTTTCTCTATGAAAAAAATAAAAACCTAATAAAAAAAACAAACAGATCCTGTTCCAGGTCTTGTTCTTTGATGGTATTTGTTGATACTTTTGTCCAAATAATCAAAAGACACCCGTTGGTCACTTCGTGCTGGGGCAACTTGTATAGGAAAAAATAATCCATCACGAGTCAAGATATATTAACTGTGAAATTGTTAACAAAATACAAATCACACTAGGCTGTGTAATCCTAAGACCTTTGCCTGCCTTAAATGTCGAACGACTTTGAGAGTTGACCACAGCCACAGAGTAGACATGTGTAGATCACTCATTTCTAGCGAATGGATCATTCTAGTACATTTCGTCACGCGTACCGGTACATTCGGATCGATCATTCAAATGGATCCTTTCTGGCTCCAGTACCATCCAGTACTCTGTGTCTGTAAGATCCATTGGGAACAAATGGGAAAAAAAATTTTATGACTTTGTAATGCTATCATCGCCATCTACTGCATGTTATAGGTAATAAAGCATTTTATCGAACAAAAATTTATGGATTTTCAAGGTGTAAGTCCAAAAGATGCTAGATGGCATAAATACAAAAATTTCAATTGATTTGATTTAACTTTAACTTTATTTATTATTGTTATTATTATATATTTTATTAATTTAATAAATTTGTTTATTTTTAAATTTCATTCATAACTATACTTAATTTCATCGATTCTTATAAATTTACTTTGCATTTAGGCCATCTAGCATCTATTGAGCGTACCACCTTGAGTCTCATCCATTTTGGTTTGATTTCGATAAAATGAGAATTGACTTTAACTATAGATCGAATAAGATGGCGCTATTTATTTCAAAGCAAAGCATTGAAAACAGCAATTTTAGTAAAAGGAAGATATTGTTTTCATCTAATATTATAAAATTTAGGCTTCACATGTCTAAAAATAAGGATTGTAATGTTTATTTGCTACAAGGTACTTAATATGATGATTTTCTTATAAGATAAAAGTTTATCTTATAAGAAAATCATATTAAATAAATAATTTGCCTCGAAATCTTGTGAAGTGTTATTTTTAGTAAACCCCACGAAACTAAAGTGTTTTTAAAGTCCTTTTTTACACGCCTTTGCCACGAAATGATATTTTTAACTCATAGATGCAACAATCAAATATAATAAACAATTAAATGTACAATATTTTTTTATTTTACTTATATTTCGTTTGTTATAAAATAAAACAATCTCCTGGTTCTTAGTTAATTATATTCTTGATATTAAACAATAAACACTTACGATAATACTCTTACTCTTATTAACAATATTTAATATTTTCTAAAAGATTGTCAACTAGGACCACCCTTTTGCAAACAAGCTTTTTCCGGTCCGCCATTGCCCGAAACTTCTCCTCCAACCAACTATCCTCTCTCGCTAGTCTTTATTTTTAAACCAATCACAACACATTTCCGAAGTCGGCTACCAACTTACAATAGTGCAACTATGTGAATTGACTACAACAGTATTTCTACTAACTGAAGCTTACTTAGACAATGATAAATAAGTAAATCATTATACATTAATATAAAAGAATATTTAAAATAATATGATACATTTAGAAATCGTGACAACACATTTATAAATCATGACAAGCCAATCTCAACAGGTTTCTGGAGTCAGATACAATACGGCCGACGTATCTTGGCGAGTCTGAATATAGGCTCTGCGAAGTTTAGCGCATGAACACTCGTGAAGAAAACTGTTATTGTCATTTTTTTATATATACCAATGTACAAATAAAATTTCCCTAATACAGTGACCAAAAATATCAAAACACTTTGGAGACATTATAAATTAAAGATTCAATTTTGATACCTCACCTTTCGATAGGGGCAGATTTTATCACAAACACATACAATATTATTTACATTTAATACTTTTTATTTATTTACACTTATTATTATTTAATCACTGTCGCTGAGGGGGGAAATTCCTAACATAAAGTCGTCGGCCCCTTGTGTACCATGTGAGGTACTTGGCATAGGTTCATCTTCGTAATCGTCGCTCTCACTTTCAGACTCACTTTCTGAATCTGAAGCTGTATTAATGATGAATAATTGATCCGTCATTTCGTCAATAATATGGTCGCTCTTCCTATAGTCATGTTCGACCTCTTGCACTTTTCTGCATAAAGCACTCCATTCATTCTGACCCATTAAATTTACTTTTTCTTGTATGAGCTCCATTGTCCGGGTTACGTTCCAGTCGACGTTTTTAGCGGCTACGTGCCCTTTAATGGCAGCCCACACCATCTCGATGGGGTTTAAATCGGGATGATATGGGGGTAAACGAAGGACATCGTGGTTGTTTTGTTTAAACATTTCATCTATTACGTATTTTTTATTCACGTCTTTGTTTTTTTTTATTAGATCGTAAAGTTGTGGTTTACGCATGTCCTTTTCATATAGTATACCCTTTTCTAATAACCACGATTCCATTTTTGCCTTCTTGTCATTATATGTAGGGGCAGGATCCATTAATTTGTTGTGGTACGGAGCACTATCGATAACCACCACCGAGTTAGGGCTCAAATTTGGAATCAGTTGGGTCCGTAACCATTTCTCATAATTTTTGAAATTCATGTCATCATGATAGTCTCCGGTTTTGCTGCCAGATTTGAACATTAGTAGCGCGTTCGGAACAAACCCTGCTTCTGACCCAGCGTGTACCATCACTATCCGCTGACCTTTTGATATCGGGCGCTTTAGTCCTTGAGCGGAACCATCTGACCACGCCTTACCTTTTGTATGTGATGAGTGGGCATACGACTCGTCAGTGAATACAATTGGTCGCCCTTCGTCCCTGTATTTTTTCATTGCCTTCAAGTACAAGATCCTTTTCAGGCGAATGTCGGTCTTCTCTATAAGAACCATTCTATTGGTTTCGGTCTTTCGCCACTTGAAACCCAAGTTTTTGATAATTGTCTTTAAGCTCGTTTTACCACCTTGAAAATTTATATCCCGTTTGAGTTTCGCTAGTAATTTGTTTATCGTCGGCATTTCTTTTTCAGTTTTGTGGAAGTTGTGTATGCATTTTTTTACTACTCCCTGGTCAAAATTATCCATATCAGTAATAGGTTTTGATCTAGACCTTTTTTTACCAGGCGTGCGGAATACTGAAAGTAAGCCCGAAATATTGCCTTCAGTTGCGATCCGCTGTACTGTGCGTTGGGACACACCAGTTGCGTTAGCAACTCTTAAATAAACTTTATCGACATCTTTTACGCCTTCTTCTTTTTCTTTTTTCATATATTGCGTTAAATCGTAAATAATTTTTCTCGCCTGGCGATTTAACACACTGTTATGTTTTGGTGGCATGTTTGGCGAATAATATAAGTGCTAACTGACACTTGCAAATAAAACAAATAAAACAAACAAAACAAACTTAACACTATTAATAAAAACAAACAACAATAACAACGAAAACTTTTGTAACCGACTGTGCTCAAGACAGAGATAGCGACACGAACACGACACCAATGCTAACGTGTGACTGAGAAATATTACCGTGTACCGAGCATTGCCGAATAAGCACGAAGCTTTACGAAGTAACCAGAAAGGGATGTCCAACACGCGTGCCTGAGGGTGTTGTTTAATCGATTTTTATTCAAATCGATTAAAATTAAGACATAAAAATATATTTATTTGCAATTTATAAGGAGGTTCTAAATTTTCTCAAATAGTCGTTACTCAAGAAGACGTTAATAGATAATTGATATTTAAGTACATTATGTCTTTCAGCTGAGAAAATAATATGTTTTTAGTTTTTTTTTTATTTAAGTCGAAATCTTGTTTATTATCAACAAAATTCACTATATTTGTAAATCTATTTCGTTTAATATCTTATATAAACAAAAATCAATAACTTCTAAATAAAACTAATCGATTGCGATATTTTATGACTAAAGGGTCGATTGTGTTTACTTATGGTCAATCTCTAGCCTAGACCACCGCCCCCCGTACGTCGCCTCATGCCACCATTTTGTTCCTTAAAAAAGCTATTGCGCAACCTTCTGCGCGAAGGTCGGACTCGCCAAGATACGTCGGCCGTATTATACCAACTTATAAAAAAGAAACTATGTGAATTGACTACAAAAGTATTTCTACTACTGCAGTCTATTAAGCCAATGTTAAATAATTAAATCACTATACATAAATATATAAAAGAATAAATTAATATGATACATTTAGAAATCATGACACGTTGTTCATTTCATCTTTATAGCTTTATACCTCTCGCCAGAGATTAGTTAGTATTTACTATTTAGTAATAGTACCTATGTTCTGTAATTCTGTTTCCTTTTTCCTTGCTCTGTACGAATAGTGTAGTGTTACCTATTCTAGCCGAATCCAAGTCGCCAAAAATTTGACGCAGAGTAAAAGATGAAAGTCTTAAAAAGTCACCCAATTTTATAAGAAATATTTTAAGAAAATGCTTTAATTTAAACTTATGTTAGGTACCTTTAGTGTTATATTATTCATCAGAAGTAATAAGGATTGTAAGCATAAGAAGTAGACTACAAAGGAATTAAAAAATACTTAAGAAGTCAGTTGCAATATCTACATTTCATTATTTTCTAATAAAAGGGTTATAGAATAAATATCCTTTACAATCGCCTTCTTTCTGAGATAGCCTACTCGGAGACTAGTAGAAAATCACAATCTTGGTCGCTCCGATTACTTTAAAACTAGCCTAAATAGCTAAATATCGCCTAACTTGGCAACATTTCCGAATGCGTGCACTGATTATACTGCACTGGTACACCCTACATTAAAACAATTCATTCAGATCTTTCGGGATTCGGTGGGTTTGCGGCTCATTCACGATTCAAACAAATCGCCGGTTAAAAAGGTACCGTCAATTGTTTGTGATTGGTTGTACTGGTACATTCAAAAACAAATGAATGATCCATCAATACTTTTAAGTGTTCCAGCTCAAACGAACGAATCATGCATGATTGACACATGTCTACCACAGAGTACTTTTTTATGGAAGAGTTGACAGTTGTTGAAATCTGATTCTGATCTTAGTGATCTACATAACCAATAAAAAATATTTTGACATAGTTTATATATAAATAACAAATTTAAAAATGATAAAAACATCTCAATTGATCAATTTTATTTCAAAGAGGGGAATATGTCTCACAACACCACGAGAAGGCAAAAGAAACTTTCGCAAGTTTGTAATAGCTAACAAAAGAGGTACAAGAATGCACAAACAGCAACAAATGTCTTCAAATCCTGAGCTAGAGATAGATAAACGTGGAGTTCGTGATGTAGGATACTATTTAAATGGTCGATTCGTCAAAGTTCCTGAGATGATTCCAGAAATCATAGTACCCGACTTAAAAGATTTTAATTTGAAGCCTTATGTTTCTTATAAAACTGAAGACGTTATTCAAAGTGAATTCACACCGAGACAGCTCTTTGATGCTATTTACAGTAAAAAGATTGTCACTGATTACAAACAAGGAAAGTTAGATGCAGATGGTCAACCACTTGAACCATCTGAGGAAGAAAAGTTACAACCTGAGGAAGCTATTTCGAGAGCAAAAAGAACCGGTTCTGATATATTTTAAATTGTTAATGTTAATATATATTTATGTATATATAGTTTAGGTGGTTAACATGCAAAAAATATATATAAAGATAGTTTTACTTGCCATATATTTATTTACACCTTAAATATATTTTTATCTACCAACCCCTCCCAGCTTCGCCTGGGTGGGATCAATTAATGTAACGTAATTTAGATTTAAATTCATTTTATTATTTATTTCAAAAAAAATTAAGTTATTTTGGATAAAACAACCTAGATTACTTCTGGTATTGCTCTATATTAGAATGAAACGGATATCAGGTAACTATTCGGCCTATCCGGTCTAAAATTACTATCCAGCTGGATACTAAATAACAAACATCTATCTGGCCGGATACCGGATTAAAAAAAATATCAAATTTTGTTAAGTACTTTATTTATGTCACTTAACAAATATAATCAGTAATCACAAAATTTTCATTTCAAACTTACAAAATTTGAATTAAAAATTTGTGATTACTACACAATACATAATAAACAATACAATTACATAGCTAAGGGCAAATTATGTTGAATAAATACTAATTTCTCTGCATTGAAAGTTAACAAGATGTTTCGTCTGGCTTCATAAACAAGGCCAGTTACCGGAAAAAATCTCGCTGTACACACTGCTGCAGGGTGCTGAAAGATAGATTTTGACAAACTTTGATAAATTTTGGTATTGTGTAGCAATACCTGCCCACTAAATATGAGGGTCACGATTGCAAACAGTTTGTACTGCACATCAAACGGCAGTGTTAGGCAGAATATCCGGCTATCCAGCGATAAGACTGGCCGAATATCCGGTAATAGGTCAAACAGCTATCCGTTTCATCTCTACTCTATATCTGTTCATGAAGTTTCACCATAGTCAGTTCAAAGTGTAGCCTGGTCAGACAGACAGACAGGCAAAATTTTTAAAAATGGTCATATCTTTGACATACAATTAACCCCTCAAGCTCAATAAAAGTCGGTCATTACTGTATTACAGACTGGTACTTATTTATTATTTGGTATGGTATACATTATAAGAGATGTTAGAAAATTTTCAGTCAACAATATTAAGAACATATTATAAACGTTATAAATTATAAATATTGGTATTAGTACAGTAAAAACCTGTTTTTTTTTACAGGCTAGTCATTTATGTAATTTTCTTTTAAAAACAAATCTTTTGAAATAATACATCGGTATATTATAGACACATCCATATAAAGTTCACTGCTGCTGAGGATAGGCCTCTCCATTAGATTGCATCAGGGGGAATATTTGCCATGCTTGGTAAGCATGTTGGCAATTGCAGTTTTTTATTTTGTTTGTGATAAGGAAGACTGAAGATACTCCCCATGCCCATCTCCTGATTAGTTTCCCTCTGCCACCTCTTACGATACCCATGGGATGACCATGACCCTATGGGGTAGTGGATATGAAGAATATCCACTGCCCTATGGGGTATTGGATATTCCTACACCACCAATAAATACATTGTACCCACAACATGGTGTTAGTATAATAATTTATTATATTTTAAAAATCATGCTTTGTAAAGTTATAGCTTATACACGTCTCCCTGTTGGGCACAGGTTTTAGGAAGAATGTGCCGGACTGCCCAGAAGCGTGTTGGCGGACTTCACAAGTCTTTCGGAATATTTTTTAGTTTTTAAGATGTTTAGGTCTCTTCATTATGTTTTCCTTCGTCTTCAAGCACATGCACATAAAATTGCAATTTACAATTTCATTGCTGCTCGCAGGGATCAAACACGGGTTGCTCACATACAGTGGAATTTACAGCGAGCACTAAACCCCTGAGCTTCCTTGGCTCTCTAAAATTATGCATTGAATAAAAGTTAATTGGACAAAAACTAATAATTAAAAGATAAGGTGCTCCAGGTTAACTATGACATCAGGATGTTGAATACCTCATTGACCCATTCCCTCCTAAAACCGTGGAACCTGTAAAGCGCTCACATTGCTGAAACCCATATTGATTTATTTTTGAATACCTGATCAAATGGACGCTCAAGGTCACTCAGCGAGCTATGAGAGGGCTATGTTTCTCTTTTTCTCTGTGTGATAGACTCAGAAATGAGGATATCCGCAGTAAAACCAGAGTGACCGACATACCCCAACGGATTAGTAAGCTGAAGTGGCAACGGGCCGGCCATATAGCTCAAAGAACCGATAACCGATGGGGAAAAAAGGTTCTTGAGTGGCAGCCTCGTACCGGTAGCCGTAGTGTAGGGCGACCCCCACTAGATGGAGTGACAACCTGGTAAGACATGCAGAAAGTCGATGCATGTAGGTGGCTCAGGACTGTGCTTTGTGACATTACTTGGGGGAGGCCTATGTTCAGCAGTGGACTTGTGAAGGGCTGTAATGATGATGATGATCAAATAAAGAAAGCCACAGATGTGTTGTCACTCCTGAATATTTGAAAGAAATCTTTAACAGTTTTAATTATATTGGCACCTATTCATATCTTAATGCAACTCAACGGTGCATTTCCGCTCGGTGGAAGAAATAGGTAATGATGCAATAAACCAAGTCTGACTCCTAATCAGAAAAGAAGCTCATCCACATATTGAAAATAACAAATATAAACCAAAAAACCATTATGTTCCTGTCATCATTCAGCTCTTTTCTTCAAATTCCAGGAGGGTAATTTTACAGAATTGATTCTGCCAAACTACTCAAAAAAGGGTTAATGAACTTCATAATTATTTAATCTTAAGGTATTTTGAAGCATGGCAGCTTCTTGATCGTATTATTATTTACTGCCAAGCTTTTGTAAATTTGTAATTAACTATTACCATATTGCTGAAGCCAAATACTAAGCACAAAACTATGTAGCTCAGGTTGTATACTAAAATATTTTAGATTAGAATCCTGCCCCTTGACACCGAAGATCATGAAGAGATAAGATATAGCAAAATAAATAGTTTCTAATGTAAATCTCATAGTCTACTGATTAGCATATCCAAAGTAATAATATCCACAATAGAACAACATAGCAAATTAATATATTTTCCAAATATTGTTTACTATGCAAGTTTTTGTGTACTCATTACAATGAAAATGTTGAGCAATGGTTAGATGGCTTATTGGTCAGTTAGCGTATCTAGCTGTTGAGTTACAGGTGCAAATTAAATCCCAGGATACAGAGTATAATTTTTCCTAACAATCCATTGTGATTGTTCCCTACATGTACATACCTACGTAATTGCTGCTGTGTTCAACGTCGGCCTGAAAGAATTACTTAATTATCTATTTACACAAATAAATAAAAGAAGTTTTGTAATGTCAAAATAACACATTTTTACTAAAAGCATATATTTGTTATATGTAGCATGTATGATATGATACATATAACAAAAAAATAATTTGTACAATTTTTGTCTGTTTGTCCGTCTGTTTGTTCCGGTTAATCTCTGAAATGGCTATATCGATTTTGACGAGACTTTCATTGGCAGATAGTTGATGTTAAGCAAATTGAGTTATACAAATGTTATAAGCAGTAACTTGGGCTTTTATTTTAGAAAAAGAATTAGGGTTCAAATAAAAACCCATGAAATTAAATTGTAATTAATATCACGCGGACGAAGTTACGGGGAATAGCTAGTAGTAATAAGAGGCCTAAAATTACACTAAAAAGTTTCTTTCTAAATACCTATGTTTTGTTAAGTCAATGCCTATTTACATGTTCTAATGATTAGGTAGGTACCAATAAATAGGTTGCGTCTTGATTCGATAACAGAGGCCGTAACTAGTTATCTAAATAATAAGTATTTTTTAATAAATACATAGACGGTACTGCAATGACTTATGACCCTCATTTATCTTAAAGTTGTAAGTTTGTTTTAAATAATAACTCGTAGGTAGGTACCAAATCATTTAAACGGGAGTTATCAATACGCGCGGTTGTCAGGCGTGTGCACATAATTCAAATCAAAAATCAAATCCAACCGTTAACATAACCACATAAATATATATATATATAATGGGTGGTCACAATTCAAAGAGTATATTAAGTAACTATTCCGCCATGGATCCGATGGACGTGCCAGTCCCCGACTTAGATAAATTATTTGAACGAGATGGGTATTTAAAGCCCTATGAACGGGAAATTCGTCGTCGGTAAGTGTTTTTATTTATTTAATACAAGTAATAATTTAAAACACCAATTATTTACCGAAATATCGAAAACGCAAATGATACTTTACTAAAAATTAGGTTTATAGGTTATGTCGCTTTGGTATCGGGTAATGTTTACGAAGTTTCCAACATCAAGCGGTTTAGCGCTTTAATGCTTTGTTGTGGTACGCGTCCTACAAAACAAAATATTACTATTTTGACAAGTTTTTGCAAAAATTACAGGAGTTAACATAAATTTAGTAATATTACCATGGTATTAATATTTTATTGCTCCCAGTTATAGTAAATTTTATCTAAATTAAAGCCATGAAAACATTTGATATTTAAAGCACTTTAGCTGCTATCTTGATTTTTTCAATGTCAAACGAAAGGTCGTTCTTGATTCGTTTTGATAAAAGCTTTCTGTTTTTCACAGCGATTTTAAATGAAAGTTACATAAATTAAAATTATTTATTTATAGTTTGAAGCATAAAACAATATTATTTGAAATCACTAGTGAAACAAATAGATAATTTCGGGATCCTTATTTATTCATGTTTACGTTTATGTAGGTACGTACTACCAGTACCTACTATATGTAAACTTATATAATTTTAATGATTAAATACCTATTTTTATGTCCGTGATTGCAATAAATAACGAATTTGTTACAATGCATAAAATAAGTTTAAATTATATAAACATCATTATAAAAATTGCCGGTAAAGATTGAAGAATAAAGATGTTTTATTGCAATACCCTCAATATTACCTACAATTATTTATCATTTTATCACCGATACTTTTGCTAGATTTTCTTTATTTACAACACATTATACATATAAATATCTTACAGGACCCATAGTCCAGTCACTTTAGCATTAAAAAGGGATCAACCTCGGAATGAGAGATAAGCTGAATTTTCATACATATGCCCTCATTTTGGCGTTATAAAAGTTGTCTCAAAAGTCTCCTAAAATCTCGTGTATTATTCAAGGTCAAAGGTAACAAAAAAAAGTTTTTCGTGATTATCTCGGTTTCTATGGCCAGCTACTCGCGGGGTAAGAAATAAATAACTGCGGAATAAAGATAAAATAAAAATTTATTAACTCGTTTTACTTCTACTAATAATTTACTTTGAATTAAATCTGTAGAAAATTCATGTCTGTAATTCTAATATATTCATGAAAAAACAAGTCCATAGGACTAAATAAAGGGGACTAAATGAAGCCAAATTAGTGGATTTTAAAAAATTTGTCTTTCTTCTTTATTCTTTATTCTTTATTGTACACACAATAAGTTGGTAACAATTATTAAATATTTAAATAAATGTACAAAGGCGAGCTTAACCCTAATAAGAGTTCTCTTCCAGCAAACCTATTGGGAGAGAAATAGTTTTATATATAAAGCAAGTAGGTAGCAGCGTGCGTACTTAATAATTAACATAACGCTACTTAATAGAAATTGGCTATAAGTTACAGTTAACAATTATCATATAAGTGTATAACATATAAGTATAATTTATTTTCTTATTTATTTTATTCTTATTTCTATTGATTTACATACATATATACCAATAAAGACAATAAATATATACATATATACACATATACACACACATATACATGTATACCCATATCTATATATATACATATATATATATATATATATACATATATACATATATATATATATATACACACATACATACATATATATATATATACATACATACATACATACACATACATATATATACAATTATACATATAAATACATAAAATATGTAAATATTTATAATTCTAAGTTGACAGATAATATTTCTTTACTCTGCTCCGAAATATATCAAGAAAAGAGCTAGCACGTATGTCATGTGGGAGTGAGTTCCATAGCTTGACCGCCCTTACTGTAAAGGATCCACCACATCGGCTTGTGAAATGAGAAGGAGTTTTGAGAAGTAGTTGTTTAGTGGTCCGGCACTGAGTTTCACGGGGTACAAGATACTCAAAACGCTCGCGGAGATATGGAGGTGCAAGAGGATTAAAGAGTAGAAAGTATAGAAATGATAACACATGTAAGTCTCGACGTCTACGGATAGGAAGCCATTTTAATTGAGCCCTGTACTCTGAAACATGATCAAACTTACGAAGACCGAAAATAAAACGTATACACAAATTTTGAACACGTTCCAGTTTGTTCAACAGCTCCTCTGAAGCATCCAAAAAACTAACATCAGCGTAGTCAATGAGAGGAAGAAGAAGTGCTTGAGCTAAGGTTATCTTAGTTTTTAACGGTAAAAACATCTGGAGACGCTTGAGAGATTGAAAAGAGTAGTTCACTTTTCTGCTAATCATATTAATGTGAGCGACCCAAGACAAATTATTATCAAAAATAACACCTAAGTTCTTAGCGGTCTCTGTATATGGAATTTGAGTATTATCATAAGTAACTGCAGGGATCTTCGAACGATCTAATAAATTAAGCATATATGAGCTGCCGATAATCATTACTTGGGATTTAGCAGGGTTAACACGAAGACCAAACGATTTTGCCCAACTGCTTATGCTACTTAAGTCAGCATTCATCTTATTAATAGCCTCATCTATATCTTGGACTTTGAAATGACGGTATAATTGCAAGTCATCAGCATAGAGATGATAATGAGAGGAGAGAACAGTAGTGAGAGCATTAATAAAAATAGAGAAGAGAAGTGGGGAAAGAACACCACCCTGAGGAACACCCGCCGTAAGATCACACCACTCGGAGAAATCCTCCTCATGGCGGACACACTGCGAGCGACCCCTAAGGTAAGAATTAAACCAAGTGATTACTGATGGTGAAATGTTTAAGGACGCAAGAATACCAAGAAGTATGTCATAATCAACGGAATTAAATGCACTGCTAAAATCCAATAATGTTAAAACAGTGAGAAGTCTTTTGTCCATGGCCCAGCGAATATCATCAGACACTTTAATCAGAGCGCTGACTGTGCTATGGCCTGGACGAAAACCAGATTGAAAAGGACTCAGCAGGCTGTGAACAGTTAGGAATTGAGATAGTTGCCTCTGAACTATATTTTCTAGTACTTTAGATAAGATCGGAAGAATGGAAATGGGGCGGAATTGGGATAAAGATTTAGGATTAGAAGTTTTTGGAAGGGGAATGACGAATGCTTTTTTCCAGCAAGTCGGAAAGGAGCTCGTCTCAAGCGAAGAAGAGATAATGTGAGTGATAATAGGGACAAGTTCATTAGTGATAGGTTTAATCATTTGCATACAAAGATTGTCATAGCCAATAGCTTTAGTGGAAATGGCTAAAAGGCATTTTTTTATGTCACCATCAGTAACTTTACTGAAATTAAAAGGAGAACACAGCGGTTTAGGAATATTGGAGAGAAGATTAAGTGTAGTAGACTTAATAGAGTCATCAATAGAAATCGGAGGCTCAGAAAAGTGCCGGTTGAGTGCAGTCAAATCAAACGAGATATTAGAATCAATATATGATTTGCCAATACCCAGGGTTCTAAAAAATTTCCACATCTGAGCGGAATGAGAATTTTCAACCTCATTATAAATATGTCTCCTCTTAGCATCACGACACATCTTACTACAGCGATTACGCAGTTTTTTATATGTGAATAAATTTTCATTAGTAGGGTGCTTCTTATAACGCCTCTTAGCTTTATCTCTTTTGGCCATTACTGCTTTTATAGACTCTGAAAGCCAGGGGGCTGGAAAGTGTTTAACCCTGACTCGCTTAAGAGGTGCATGTGTATCGAATAGTTTTAAAATGAGGTGATTAAAAGCATAAACCTTATGATTAACATCTTCGGAATTTAGAACAGGGGACCAGTCAATATTATTTACATCATCTCTCAAACGCTCCAGGTTAATTGATTTAAAGCTTCTTAGGAGTAAGAATTTCGATTTACGCCTAGGACGTTGAATTTTATAGGAGAGGAAGATAAGATCGTGGTAAGAGAAAGACGCAGATAGTTGTCCATGGGAAGCAACCCGGTCAGCATCAGAAACAAGAATAAGGTCTAAAAGAGAAGGGGTATTATTAGGCGAATGGTGAGTAGCAGAAAGAGGAAGAATATGTAAATTAAAAGATGACACCAGGGAGAGCAGTTTTTTGCTACGAGAATCGTTCTTTAACAGGCATGTGTTAAAGTCACCTAAAATAATGGTATTATCATAAAGCGGAGTTAGATTTACAAGTTTTTCTTCCAAAGAAGAAAAATAATTTATATTGCGAGAGGGGGGATAGTAGACCCCAAGCAAAGTCCTAGAATGATTAATAGTAATTTCAATAAATAAATGTTCAGCAAAATTTGTGTATATATTGGGTGAATGATCAACTATTTTATAAGGAATGTCAGCTCTCAAATAGATTGCCACTCCACCATAACCTTTGCCGACCCTGTCGTTACGTATAAGTTGAAAACCAGGGAGACAATACTGTACCGACGGAAGTTCAGGCTTTAGAAAAGTTTCAGAAACAAGTATGGCATCAACATATTTAGAATCGAAGGTTGATAAAAGATCAGCGTAATGAGCATGAATGCTTTGAGCGTTAATATGGACTATATTAAGATTTTTACTATAATTACAGAATACGGCTACTAGTTGATCATGTAAATGAGTGGAATCATCGCTTAAGGCGCTTTTATAGGTCTTATCGGATGAGCTAGAAGAAGAGCAAGAAAAATAACTATCATCAAATTCTAAAATATCACACATGCTAATCAAAACTATAACATAAACTAAGCTATAACAAAATCAATAAAAATTAAATATATACCTGTATAATGTATAACAAATAAATATTATATAAGTCTGGATATAATACCTACAAAATAAATAATAATATGTTATGAACTATTATTAAAATAAAATTGCCAACAATTATGCACTTAACAAAACATTTCTTTCATACCTGCCGGCAGTGGCATCGGTAGAATTATATATTTAGATAACTTACTTAAGACTAATTAATATAATAAAAAAAAATATAGAAAAAGCACAGTCTTCTTTCTGACTGTGTATTCAGGATTCATGCAAAAACTACTGTAACGATTTACATGTTTTGTATATAGATATTTAGTAAACCGGGGCAACTTTTAGGCTAACTTTACTCCGATTACGGAACTTCAAAAAAGGAATTTAAGTATTTTCCTTCCTTTAGATGTTAATTTTCTTTTATAGATCGTTATGTTAGTTATAGGCGGAATGACGGTGTTTTTTCAAATAAATACCAAATTTTTAAATAAACTTTAAAATATAGTTATTTTAAACTTTATTTAATTAAATTTAACCTTGGTAAAATACGCCGACGATCTACGTTTTAGTTATCAAAACAGTGTCATCTATCATCAGATGAAAAAGTAGTATATTTTACATATAAACAACTTACATTTGTAACAAAGCAGTTACAGTTATAATATATTTAAATCATTGGATTTTTAATATTTAGTTAGTTTTATTTTTGTTACATATTTCATTTTAAAAGTGTAATAATTTTAATAAATAATGGTGACGTCTATCAAAAATATGAAAATTGATATGGTTTTCATTTCAATTACTAATCTGTATGTTAACTGATTAAAACTGGTCAGCCTTAATCAGTTATTTATATTCAATTTAAATTCATATTACGATTGTTAAATTTTCATTATTCTTATAGTTTTATCAGAGATCTTTTTTATATATTATGTCGTGGCCAGATCGTAGAATTGATCATTTGTCATAAAGTAGTCCATCATTTCGTGAAATGGCGTCAATTTATGATATTTAACACTGTTTGTTGACCATGTCATGAATGATATAGCTTGACCAAATCATTGAATAGATATCGTTTGACGATATTTATAACTAAACGCGACATTGCTATTTCATGATTATTATGGTCATATCGTCCAATCGTTTTTCACGGCGCTGATAGCGTACTTTTTAACAAATCAGAAACAGAACTTTTTACAGAATTGACATCACTGTACCTTATTGATATAATAAATGTTCGCTTCTGTCGCTGGTATTACTAGATAGTATAGTTTTGGCTTTCATTATTTCATCCTTAGAGAATATACTGGCGTGATTTTATCTTATAATAGCGCTATCTACTTTTAATAAACTAAAGTGATGAGTGATGACTGATAAAATAAAATAATAGAATTCTACTGAGTATATGGTGTAAGTAGGGTTACCAACTTTCGAAAGGCCAACCCGGCAGAATTTTTTGTCCCAATCATTTAAAATTAATTTTTAAATTTATATTTACTTTGTTTTCGAGCAACATCTAATATTTATCGATTTCGCAAAGCGAGTGCGAGCGAATTTTTAGAAAAACCGAAATTATTGCACCCCGGGAGGTCAGGAGATTAACCATTATTACCGGAGTCTCCTGGGCAATTCGGGAGGGTTGGGACTCTAGGTGTAAGTAATTGATAATTAGGTGCACTGTGAAATTTTCATCTCTATTTAATGGAATAGTTCGTGGTTTTCTTTGGATGTCTAATCACTAGGTAGATGTGGTTGACAATCATGCAAAAGCTTAGTTTCAGTTTTTACGAATTGCATTTAAACAAATACGAGAGCCGTGTAGCTCGCCGTTAGATTTCATTATGGCACGGGAGCAAAACGTGCACGGTTCCCTCGAGGAAAAACTGAAACTGTTATAGAAAATTTTACGTGCTGACTTAGCACGAGTCCGTTAAAGTGGTCAAGAATACTCGTAACTTTGTGAGGAAACCTAGATGTCTGAATAATTAAAACAGTCTTGGAAATGTGAAAACCGTTAATACGCATTGAAGCGTTGCGGCGTACTCTATTTTTCTGCCCACAAAACAGTATTACAGCTAATAGATAATGAGGAGCCCTGTGTACAGTATGGTAGTGAGAGGTATATTAGGTGCTACTTTACCTAATTCTCAGTTTCTCATTTAAATTATAATTTCATATTTTCAGACATAAGTACTGAGATTTTTGTGACAGTCCTGGTTTCGGAGCTCATATGAGTATATGTAAATGAACAGGCTCTTGGGTAAAAATACTTTAATTATCAAAGAAAGCAGATTTTAATTAAACAAAGGTTTATTTTATTTTACTTATCAAAGGCGGTAATCAAACCGAAATTTCATAGTGCGTCAGCGTTACTATATATTTTAGCATATATATTTTAATTAGACTCGACAGTGAAGGAAAACATCAACATCGTGCGTTGGTCTACGGTCAACTCTGCAGCCTGTGCCAAGTAGTAACATGTATGTAGGCTGCTACTTTTTTACTTTTAATGGGGCAATTATGCTGTTTTTATTTCATTCATCTTTTCGAAGATGTTAATTTTTTGTTTTCACTCAACCGTAAATATTAACGCTAGCAAAGATGAGTGGAACTCATCTTCGTCATCATTACAGCCTTACAGCCTATCCGAAGTACACTGAAATGAGCATAAGCCTCCCGCATAAATTGCCAAATAGGGTGGATATTTGCTACAGTTGCCACGATTGGGCGGCGGGTTGGCAACCGCAGCTATTATTATTTTTATCTGTTGTCAGGAAGATGATGCTGCCCATATCCTGTTTGTTTAGTCGAAAGAATCGTAGGAACCGACAGAGGAGTTATCCTCTTTCACCGCCATAACAAGGCGAGAATTTTTCTACTCCCGTTAGTGTGTGTAGTTCTTCCCGCGTTCACTGTGAATAAAATTTATTTCAAGTAAAAATAATTTTAATGATTTTATCGCGTTTAATTTTAATTTATTTAATTCTCGACGTTTTGTGCACTCAATTATTATGATAGCTTAAATTATTACACTACTACACGTCGAATGAATCATATAATATCGTAAGTG
The DNA here is from genome assembly GCA_036936625.1 of Parnassius smintheus behrii. Taxonomy (NCBI): domain Eukaryota; kingdom Metazoa; phylum Arthropoda; class Insecta; order Lepidoptera; family Papilionidae; genus Parnassius; species Parnassius smintheus. The sequence continues at coordinate 14,163,405 of JAUPFT010000020.1, read as the reverse complement.
TTACATGGCCCTTATCAGATGTAGTACTTATGTGGTCACCCATGAGAACTAAAGTAAAGTTTCTCGTTGCTAGTAATTGCGCCATTTCCCTCTCGGTTCAGTTTGGTTTACGTCCGTTACACCGGACTGCGCCTGGAATTTATTACCAAATGTCTTTCCTGAGCCAAGTTGACTTTCTACAATCGTTAAGCCAATAAAAAACTATAAAAATTAGTAAGGTTGGAATCCCAGGACAGCAAAAGTCAGTGTTTTCAAATAACTCATCTTCAAAGCTATCAACGTTCAAAGCTATCACAATAATTACAGCAGCCGTGTTTACGGGGAAGGGGGGGGGGGGAGGCTGAGGTTTTTAACGTACTGATGTTTACCCCTCAACTATGGAGTGTAGAAGTAAGGAGTACCAACTCCCGTAGTAGAATAGTTGAAAAAGTGGCCATCCGTAAGCAGTAAATAACAGTTCAATAACTCTCTACAACAGCGCTGGAGTAGCTACTGGGATGAAATGAACTTAGCAGTTGTCGACGGTTTATGTGTGCTGCTAAACTGCTCAGTAGCTCTAAAATCTAAAATAAGTTTATTTAGTAAATATAACTTCGAATAAGTCGTCCATCCCTCTAATATTTTTCGGTGCGTTCTTTAAAATTTACCCCGTAGTTATAGTGGCGCTACCCTTATTTAACGGTTTTCTATGGAGACTTTTTAATACACAGTCTGTACTCCTTACTTCTACGCTCCATACCCTCAACTTTTAATTAATAATGTATTGTCCAATCAACGCGGAACGAGCTTACGGTATCTTGAAGTTTTGCAGTAGTATGCTTGGGTTTGAATTTAATTTTATTGATTGTGGGGTCCTTAGCAGAAGTTAAAACGTATTAATTGATATATAAATACAATTATTAAAAATTAAAGATAGTATTCACAGATATTCACAGTTAACTTTGCAGTACAGTACGTAATACGTATGGCGTAGCGCTGCGTGTTCACCGCCCTCTGTCGCAAAAACGGTTGAGCGCGTGTTTCAAATAAAATTTATCGTAAATTTTATACTACAGTTTTTATAATAGATGTAAAAATCATTGGAGCAATAGAAACCGAGATAATCGCGGAAAACTGTATTTTTTTCCTTTGACCTAGAATAACTTACGACGCAGACACGAGATTTTGAGACTTTTGAGACAACTTTTAGAACGCCAAAATGAAGACATATAAGAAAATTCAACTTATTACCTCTCATTCCGAGGTTGATCGCTAATTTGACTGGACTACGGACCTTTGAGGTCCGGCCACATACAATGAAAAAATAAACATCGTGGTGACGATGAAAAAACTTTCCCAATCGGTATATATACTCGGTATATATAATATACAGGTTGTCCGGTAATTACTAGTGTACTACCGGTTGTACTAATGGGGGGCACCTCCCTCGGTCACTCAGAAAAAAAATATCTGCAGCTGTCTGGAAAAAAAATTACTTTTTTTAACACTCTACTGCATGAACTACGAAAGAAATGATTTAAAAAATATTGAATGGTTATTTAGGCTCTATTTAAGGACAATATTTATCACGAAGCCGAAATAAAAAAGCACTTAATAGGAACTGAAAAAAAAAATTGAACCATACATGGTTTCGTATGCATACAAACAAATTTTGATCGAAATTACTACAGAAATATATGGTTTTGTATGAAATAAGGACAGAATTAGAACTTTTAGTTTTTAGTAATAAAAGAAACGATCACACTTATGTTAATCATGAAATTTCGATAAACATTTTCGCTAGTTCTCTAGTAGTAGTATATACACTGTTATCTATGACAGGCCTCGTCCAAGTAATGCCACAAAGCATTATTTTGTATGTATTTTATTAATTTGTCATTTGTTTACGATTTGACGGCAAATTGAAAATTTTCTGTGTCAGGATGAATTTAAGGCGAGAAAATTTTCTTACAATGATTTTTATGACTTTCGATGTCATTTAAAGACAACAAGAAAGTTATGATAGACTTCAATTGGTCTTTTATGATGAAGCCACACCTCGTGCTACTGCTTAGGTACAACTGGTTTAATGAGTTTAAACATGGTCGCATTAATCTCTCCGATGATTTGCGTGAGGAAAGGCCTTCTACGGCGTCGACTGAAGATAACATCAGTGTTGTGCGGCATATGGTAGAGACTGACAAAAGAGTGACTTATCAGCAGAGTCCGACAAGCTTAGGAATCGGTATGAGTCAAGTGCAAAAAAACCTCATGAACATTTAGCGGTCAGGAAGTTTTGTGCCCGGTGGATACCTCATAATTTGACAAACCCAAAAACTCCGTCGTGTTGGTTGGTGTCGTGAAATGGTTCAAAGATTTAACGAAGGTGACTCAAATGCTGTGTTCGACATACTTACGGGTGACGAAAGCTGGATTTATTGTTATAATCCTGAAACTAAGAGACAGTCTGCTGTCTGGATGTTTAATTCCGAGAAGTTGCCAACTAAAGTGAAGAGAGGTCGAAGCGTGATAAAAAAAATGGTGGCCTCGTTCTTCGGAAGGACAGGTCATGACGCAACAAGTTTTTTAGAGGATTGCTTTTTGCAGAGTGATCCACTAACAATTGTTTACTGCTTGTCTTGGAAAAAGTTCGGGAGAAACGACCTCGCAGTGGAATCTTCCTTCACCACGACAACGCCTCGTCGCACACCGCCAAGCAAACAATCGACTATTGCCCCGATCTTGCAATTTTTATTGATTTCCGAAAATAAAATAAAAACTTCGAGGAACACGTTTTAAGGACGCCGAGGAAGCAGTGGCAGCGTTTCGAAATGCCATCGAAGAGATCTCTAAGGAGGAGTGGGCAAAGTACTTTTCTCAGTGGTTCCATCGGATGCAATGATGTATTGATGTAAATGCACACTATTTTGAAAAGATATAATAAAACTAATAACTTGCTTGTTTGTTCAGTTTTTGATTTTTGAAGTGATTGATAACTTCTTTAGTGGCGTTGTACACTTTTTTTGTTATCGGTAAAAAAATGTTAAACTCGCGTCAGGACACGTGACCCTGATCGAAAATTCGTAAGACGAAAACTTCTTTAGCGGCGTTGTACACTTTTTTTGTAATGGGTAAAAAATGTTAAACTCGCGTAAGGACACGTGACCTGATCGAAAATTCGTAAGACTGATGGAGACAAGACCGCCGGCGCGGCGTAGGAGAAGATAAACTTTTTAATGTAATATAAATTGTCATATTTGTGTACGATAGCGCAATAAATAAATATTGTATTCTACCACATAAATGATAGTACTTTTATACTGATAATTAAAGCAATTCGAGCAAAATTATTCCCTAACCATTCCAAAATATCAAAAATGCACAACGTTAATATTCAAGTTTTCACTTCTGCCGGCATTCCCGGAGTGCAACCCGTCGTTTTTATTAAGAACTTTCGGTGTCACCGTCGTAACAAGTATTTTGTTGCATCCACGAATGTAATAAATAAGTGCAAATAACGGGAATCGTTAATTTATTTTTTCCCTCGGTCGACATTTTTGCTTCTAGCCCGAGGTGGCACCATAATGACGAAGGCTTTTTTATCCTTGTATTACTGAACTAAAAATTTCATTAACTAGAAATCGCTAGCTATCGGCATACTACATGGACTACAAACTACAAGTAAACCTCAGTTTGAAAATCAAAGAAACCTTAATTTTCCTTATAATATTCAAAATTTTAAAATTAAATTATTAAAAATATTTCATATAAATTTAAGATTTTATTGATTATTTATATAGATTATAATTTAGGATTGCTCCTAAAATGTATAAGTACTTATTGTACATTTTTGGAGCAATCCTAAAATGTATAATACTTATAATTTTCTTGAAGTACTTAGACTGAGTAATCTAATTATTATGAAATTATCTAAGGTGCAAAGTTTTTGAGTGTGGTTTTGCTGTACCTAACCCTACTTGATGTTGCGGTTGAAATCATCTGTAAAACAACTAGTTACCTTTACAGACCAGAATATTCATTATTATTATTTTTAATATTCGTTATTCAATAGAATATTATTCTGGTATGTAACCGTGACTGTATCTGTTATGTAAGCTGTTTCTGTTTTTTAGAAAGGCCTATCTATGTTCAGAAGTAAATTATTGAAATGACACAATACAAATACCAATAACTGTATTTGTACGGTGACAGGGTAAGTGATAATAGTCGATTATGGGAAATATTTCCATACTTTCGTGACTTCCATATCTATTATAGCATAGATATCTTTGTCTGCGTCAGAGCTACCAGCAGTATACAATGTGATGTGGGTTTATTTAAAAGAAGAGTGAATAGGTTGTTATTTAGCAACGAAGCATGGACTGCAGTTTAATATGTTTTATCGGACTTTTTTAGATATGGGTGCTTCAAGGATCTATGGCACCTAATTGAAGCGTGGGAGGGTGGTGTGGATGGATTCACAACGGGATACCGCTACTTCGGACCACAATTTAATTCAGACGGGTCAGTCACATGGCGGGAATGGGCGCCGGGAGCTCATTCTTTACATTTGCAAGGAGATTTTAGTAAGTAGCGGCAGCGAGAAGACACACATTAATCTCCAATTTGTGTCCAAGCAGTTTGGCTCGATTTAAATCTGAGACGTGGTGTGCGATGTGAACCCAAATGCACATAATAATACAAATAATGTTTCAATTCCACTCTCACCTTTGATATTGGTAAAACTCCTCTTACTAATGTAATATACATTTTACTTACAAATTATATTGTGTATTTGGACCATACTCAATGAATACCTTTTATCTGATACAATACATACATTTGCTTATAAATAAATTTTAGGTCGCAAGATTTTGACGACTCATATCTACTTTTTCTAATGCTTACGTCATAATATAGTCTTGTTTGCGTTTGTGCAAATGTGACAAATAAATAAAGATACCTCGGTACTATGTCTAAAAAATCAGTCGCGGGTAGTCATAGAAATACATAAGTATACGCGAACTATCCCAAAATTTTACCCCGCAGTCGGTTAAAAACTGACCAGCAATGAGATTGTGTAACTTTGGTAGGAATCGCGTTTAGTTTCGTTTTACCATTTAATATTTTTTTATTGTATTGTGTAATGTATTAGTATCGATTATAATCCGATGTCTTCAAAATATCGTCCTAAGTATCTTTATTCTTCGGTCACAAAATATCATCGTACAAATAACGCAGTTGCGAAATTATTTACGCTGGCAAACAATTCCTACCAAAGTTACATATTATTATACATGTCGCAGGTTTATGGTAAAACCTGGTTTTCACGGATCCGGAACCGGAAGAAGACAAAATTATTACTTTATATTATCATAAACCCGAGAAATCCAGTTTTTTTCCTCAAATACCTAGACTGATTTAGTTTTGTGATAAAATCAACCTAAACTAATCTTTTTTATTTACATGGGGAAATGCCTACGCATACCCGACTCGCGGGGGCAAGAAGGTAGATTATGTCGCACTCGCACCGACTAAAACCCCGTGGTGTTCCACCTTGGTCGCGTATTAGCAGGGCCACGGGAACGCTTTCGCACACATCCGTAACAGGCGCTGGCCGTCCCATGGCAGCCCCTCCTAGGGAGAGGACAACTCCTCCCCATTCTCTTTCTCAGGTAAGGCGGGTACACGAAGCGCGCCTTCCTCTGCGGCCTCTAAATCCAATAGCGTAGCGGGTCCCCCGAGCTCGAAGCGCAGAGGCCCAGGGGCTAGGAAAGTCAAGTACTCGTAAACATCAGACTTCTCGACTCCAGGGGAGGATCTTGGCTCTGGCTCTGTCGTCAGCCAAGTTTCGGCCTACAAGGGTTGGGAGAGCGGGGCGTCGCAATACCGTCACTCCTCTCCCCGCGGCCCCTTCACCACCTCATCAATGGTGCGTCCCGCCAGAGTCGTGGACTCGTGGAGGATAGGGCGAGGGGCGCTTTGCCGTAACAACACTTCTCTTCCCCCGTGACTCCACCTTGGCTACGACGAAAAGGACACCCCTTCCGCCACAGTCCACCAACGCATATGGTGCAAGGCAAGCCCATTCGGAGCGGCCACCTCGGGCGGGCCTTACACCTCAAGTCAGCCAAGTGTGTTCCTCTGACAAGGCGGGAACCCGCTCGGGTGGAACTTAACCTAAATTAACCCTAAATTTTATAAGCTTAGATTTTATCGTAAATCTTAACAATTTAATAAGCTGAAAGCTGATCCGAATCAAAGAAACGACAATTCACACACATTTAAATGACTATATTCTTCCTCGGCAATACCTACTGAACAAGTGCAAGATAACGCAATATTAAAATAGGTTTGACGGTCGTAGTCATATTACCATGACTTGTCCATTTTTTCTTCTTTAATCGCCTTGTTATTTTGTATATACCTACACAATAATATAATATACTGCATTATAATAAGCGTCACGTACCGTGGCCCTCTGGCCACCCTAAATTTCGCTTACCGGAGTAGAGATTAGGTGGAGTGATGAACTAATTAGTGTTTGTGACATTAAAATTTAGGTAAAAGCCCCCTCTGATATAAAGTGAATGTGCCAATATTTATTTCTGTAATTTACGTCTTGCGGCGGGTGGGGGCGACGTTAATGAATTCACCGTTCCAGTTTCATTCCGTGGGTGTTCTGTGAGGCATATTAAGACCTTTTGTGACCTCTAATTGACATCAGTATAAGTGTCTACTATGTTAATATGCCTGATAATAAATACTAAGACCAGCGACAGGAAGAACTAGCGAGACGTCTGATATTGTGACTACTACCCATGTGCCTGGCCAATGTCTCACGCCTGTCACCCAGAGGGGTAGCAGAAGCTATAGACTTCCATTTGGCACGATCCTGACACACCTCTCTCGCTTCCTCCACATCCATATATCTACGCGTACATGCTCTTTGGTTAAGGGTACTCTTAATTTGGCCCATTCTTAATATATTGCCAACTTAGTCGATAAACTTTCGCCTAGGGACGTCCCTTTCCGACTCTGCTTTCCACTTCTGCTACATAAATATGCTTTGTCACTCTTTCCTCATTCATTATTTTTACATGGCCAAACCACCGAAGCATTCCTTTCTCAATACTCGTCACAACATCATCTTGCAAACCACACTCTTCTCTTATCAGCTTATCACACAATTTCTCACCCTGTCACTCAGATTCAGCCATAACATATTCCTTTACGACCTCAATTCTACTGCGTTTATTCTACTCTCGTGCTTCTTCTGCCACACCCAACTTTCACTACCATACGTTAAAGTAGGGACTAACACAGCACTGTGAATTATCATACGTGCCTTTTTTGACACATTCTGACTTTTTATAATAGAGAGACATCGTTCTATATTTCTAACATATCTCCCATGCCTGCTGAATACACATCCCAAACATATAAACTCATCTACTTGCTCGACCAACTAAACGGTTCAAAAAATGAATATTTCGTTATATAACTTTAATTATATTCCAGATGGCTGGAACTCAAGAAGTCATCCATTCAAAAAATTAGAGTTTGGCAAGTGGGAGCTTCAGATACCGGCCAATGCGGACGGTTCTTGTGCGTTGAAACACCAAACACGCGTGCAGCTCATAGTAAATGAACACCTGTACAGAGTATCACCTTGGGCGAGCTACGTGAAGCCATTTGAGGGTTTCACATATCAACAGTTTATATACAAGCCGGATCAGGTATTGCATAGTTAACTACGACTACCTTCAGATTAAAACTATTAACTATCCCCTCCCCCACTCCCGTGACCATGGGTGCTGCAAAGTACTCGAAATGTCGGAAATTTAAAATAAGTTAATATACGCTATAAATTAGTAGTGTTCACGGAAACATACGAAATCAAAACTTTACTATTTTCAGCCATATAAATTCAAACATCCTAAAGTGGACAGACCAGCATCTCTGCGTATTTACGAGAGCCATGTGGGCATCGCCACCTCCGAAGGGCGTGTGGGAACTTACAAAGAGTTCACAGACAATGTGCTACCGAGGATTAAGAAACAAGGTGAGAAATAATTTATTTACGAGCAGATTTAACCAACAATTGTGTTACACACGCAACTATTTACTGACACATTCTAAAAGTTAATTTCACTAATAATATTAATGTCCACTCTTGATACTACACTACAGACATTTTAACATGGAAGGATGTTAAAACCACGCGTTTTTTGCGGGAATAATAGATTTAGATTATGAAAGTTAATTAGCTGATGTCTACACCACTCTGACGATGGTGTGTGTTTTCTAGTAATGAAGTGGTGTGGAGAATTCACACAACTATAACTTGAGTAGGTTTAATAGTGCCGTTGATTGTGAACGCACCTATGAAAGTAAGTGAGATGCTTGCTCATTATCATCATCATCTCATCATTAAATCAAATGTTCTACTAGGCACTACACACCATTTTATTTTTCCCGCAGATCGTAGCTAACTTTAAGGCCCTTTTTATTAAAACACACACTCTCGCTCGAATCCTTCGAGCCAAATATCTCGTAGGATTCGAGCGAGCCATCACTTCACCTCAACGTAGACCCCTCAATGTTTATATGTGAGCCGTAAAATTATAAAATTCCATAACGTATTTTGAACACATGTTAAAATCGGCATTCTCGATATTTCCTTTTGTTCCCCCCCCCCCCCCCATTAACATAATGTCTATAATTTTGTTTGATACAAACGCACTGACACCAAAATGTATATAAATCTCTATGTTTAACAGACAATACACAAACACTTTGTAATACATTCGATAGAACTCTGTGCTTACTTTACAATCATGTTATACCATCAGAGCCGGGGCACAAAATAAATAATAGGCCGGGGACCATACCGTACGGTGATTTTATCTAAACACCCATACATGTTTAGATAACATCACCGTACACTGACGTATAAAACAACACCGTACGGGAGACCTAACGTTCAAACACGAACTGAGCCATCATTAGCGTCTTCAGTCCTTGTCCGATGAAGCTGCAAAATTCTCCTGGCTAATAACACAGACATCACCAAAAATCGACGACGTACACACGCAAACAAATACACACACACACACGCATGCACGTTGCCTGACTGTTGCGGATAGAGATAATAATAATGAGGTTAATGAGGACTAATAATCTTTCGCTCACCAGATGTCGCTAGTTGGTACTGAGGTTAAATTTGTTACACAATGTCATTTAATTGAGAAGTTAGTTTTAAATAAAAGTTTATCAGTTTGTAAAGCACTATATTAATACACAAAACAATGTCTCAATGATTTTATCTGTATTTTTTCGTATATATATATATATATATATATATATATATATATATATATATATATATATATATAATCTAAACAATGGTACAGAAAGAAATATTAACCTTTCCAGTTTTCGAACAAATTAATTTCGCCGCTATGAAGTCTAATAAATATTACACCTCATTTTTAAGTGGCGCCGCCATGGTGGTACAAAAAGTCGTGGATGCCCTCCTTACGTTGACCATTACTGCGCCTATGAAAACTATTCAAGGTCTTAGGGGGAAAAACATTACTGCCACATAATTTTTAAATAATCAAGTCAATAAGTGAAAAGGAAACAGGTTTGGAAGGTCCTCTTGATCCGGCTGCGAAGGACCAATTGAAAAGGAAACAGGTTCGGAAGGACCAATTTAAAACGAACCATACGGGCTGGAACGTTCGATAAAGAAACAGAAGGGAGGAATCGAGGCTTCTCTCGATCCGGCCTCCTATAACGCCTACGTTGGGTTCGGGAACAACGTATGTGATCTCCGCAACGGAGTAACACACTAGGGCGATAACCTCTTTCTTTTTCAGCAAGTAGGTTCAGACGGGGATTACGGGTCTTCCGAAGTCGTCCCGGTCCCGACGCCTTAATTCTTCGATGTGGACTGTATAACTTTAGGGATGAATTACTTGGGAATAAAACAGCAATTATCTTCAAACCGTTCCGTGAGAGAGTAATCACTTTTCCCTATCACTTCCCTACACTTTTTCTTCTTATTGACTGCTGGTTCTTCACTTTTCCCGAAGGATTTTCTTATTTTTCCGAACTAATTCCCCGAACTATTTCCCCGAACGAATTGCAATAAAACCCGTTCACTAAGCTACCCCCAGAGCTATACGCGAAAGTGAGCCGCGCCATTCGCGTGCCTGCGCAACTTAATAACATGAATTTGTACTATTACTCTCTCACGTTTCACTTAATTTCTTTATTCACGTAAGTCATACACAAATACAAGTTATCTATTTAGATAGCACAAAACAATATCTACACCATGACATACATTATATTTTCGTATCACAAAAATCCTTTAATTTATAAAACAAAATATGCCTATTTTAATCACAAATTCAAAGTCCAAACTTCTTAAATATTTAACACAGAAAGTTAAAACAATGTTTCCCACTTGAATTTATACATATGTTAACTAATACAATAGTTTAATTTACATTTTCTCTATTTATTTCACTATTTAAAACACTTTTAAATTTCTTATACAAAACTATCATTATTTCACTTATACACAGGAATTTTTACATAAAAATAACACAGAATTCACCTTTTTAGCACGTACAATCAACCTAAAATGTTTTACAAGTCATTTTTACATAAATTGCTGAAATTACAAACATTTTAAATTTTTACATATTCGGCCTCCTAAGGGCGTGGCCAGCGTGCTTCCGTGAACTCACACTATTTGAACAACTAACTTTGCACGGCTCTCGGCTATCAGAAAAAATGAAAGTCTGAAATACACTTAATTTTAACAATATTAGATAAATAAGTGCTTCTACATAATTTTCAAACTGTAGGAAACTATCTCTGATAAGATTCTTATCAGTTATCATGTTTCTTATCAGATAACAATACAAGTGAATGTTCTCATTAATCAATCATAACAAATAGGCATTTGTTTTCGTACAAACATATCAAACTTATACAAGACAATACTTATGCAATTGATTTCCGTTAATTCTGTTTATGCACAGAGTGATCATCTCGACCGGGGAACAAATCCGATCTCTAACTTCACTTTAATATTCCTTTGAATTTACAGCGTTGGAAAGACGATTTCAACCGGGGAACAATTCCGGTAACATAATTTATATCATAAATTCCCTATATGAATTTATTGAAAGATATTACTTAGAAAACAGTAAACTAGTCCGGCCTGGGAGTTGCACCCAAGACCTTCATATCATTAATTCGACATTTCTTTAAGATTTAACTAAGCATTTTCTTATCAGAACATTTCTATTGGACAATGAGTTTTTGAAAAGTTATTCGTCATCGGTTGACTTAATAAACTGAAATATTCTTATAGGCGCGTCGCCAACAATCTCCCCCCCGTGCGTTAGCACCATCATTTGGGAGGCGTCGCGGGTACCAGGACTATTATTCTGGATGTAGGTCTCCTCAAGATACCTGTGCTAGTAATGACGTCAACCACTCTGGTGTGACCGTCTGGTCCCGGTAACGTTCTACTAATTTTGCCTTTCGGCCACGTATTTCGCGGCAACGAATGATCTATTATCAAAACAATATCGCCTTCTTTAGGTTCCATGAACTTTCCGTTATTACCTGTTCGCGGTATTAAGGTAGGCATGTATTCCTTCAGCCACCTTGTCCAAAAATGGTCGACTAACCTCTGTGCAGCTTTCCAATTGAGTTGACCCGTCAGATGCTGCTCTAGAAATAATCCAGGTGGTCGATCACCACATGAGCGTCCCAGAAGAAAATGATTGGGTGTCAAACCCTCTTCAGGACTATCCATACTGAATGTTACCAGAGGCCTGGAATTTACTGTGTGCTCTGCTTCTAAAAGCAACGTATGTAGAATTTCCTCTCGTGGGCTCCTTTCTCTGAGCGTAGCGGTCAACGCAATTTTAATCGACCTTACTAACCTCTCCCAGGCGCCACCCATGTGCGGTGCTCCCGGAGGTATAAATTTCCATTTAATATATTTCTTAAATGACTCAATTTTCATGCTCTCATGGCATTCTTCGCATGCTTTCAATAATTCTTTATTCGCAGCTTTGAAATTTGTCCCGTTATCGCTGTATATAACGGCTGGTTTTCCTCTTCTGGCGATAAATCGCCTCAACGCCATTATCATTGACGCTGGTGTCAACGAGGCAGCTAATTCCAGATGTACTGCTCTGGTAGTCAGACACGTGAATAAAACACCCCAACGTTTTTCGTGTCGCCTTCCTATAGTCACACTCATAGGACCGAAATAATCCACAGCTGAGCATGTAAAAGGTGGTTCATGATGAGCTATTCTCTCCAGAGGAATATTTCCTTGTGGCACGTTCTGCGGTTTTGACCTGTATAGCCTGCACCACTGACAATGATGTGACACACTTCGTACTACATTACGTAAGTTCAAGACATAAAATTTCTGGTTCACCTCATTCATCACCGTCTGGTGTTTGGCATGTCCAAAATGATGATGAACTTCTCTAATCATCATTTTAACGATTTCGTGTTTACCTTCCAATATGACGGGTTTTCTACTTTCCTCGGTCAAATTAGACTTGAAAGGTAAACGTCCATTTAAACGGAGTAAGTTATCTTCTCCTATTTCCATAGATGATTTACTTAAGCGTGAACTCCTTTCAACACTTTTGCCTGCTTTCAAGCATTTTATTTCCGAATAAAAACACTCGTCTTGAACGAACTTCCAAATTAATAATTCCGCTTGTTTCAAGAGCGCTATGTCCAACGCGCCATCGGGTCCTTTAACCGACTTTGCTAAAACTTTGTTGGAACACATAACCGACTTTTCGGCTGCGTCGTCGGGTCCTTTAACCGACTTTCTTAAACTCTTGAATTTTTCTACCGCTTGTAAGGTGCGTGTAGTTGCCCCAAGGAATTTCTTAAAGCTGCTAAATCGTCCGTAGTCGGGTAGACTTAACGGTTCTTGCTTTCTTAACGCATTTACGCCCTTCGGCGATTTTAACAGGCGACTTTCAACCTGCGCTCTATTCGACGGCATGCACTCATTGTCTGTGCGCCATAACAAAGCAGTCTCGTACCTATTATTAGGTATACGACGTACCGTTTTGTTCAAAATACTTAAAGCTCGTTCTTCTGGGTCGTTCGCGGGCTTTCTAGCCGACACTCCCAGAGATTCCAAACTAAAATAATCCTTGATCAATTTATCCATATCTTCCTCCTTCTTGGCGGAAATGTGGTTAACGATCTTGATCGGTTTAATACCACCCGATATGTGACCATGTAAAACCCATCCAAGTTTGGTGAGCGATGCTACAGGTAGGTTCTTACCTCCTGTAGATGATGTGACATTCTACATCCTTCTACACCACATTTTTTCGCTTTGCACTCTAACCTCCTATGGTTAGGTGACAAACATTGGAAACATACTTTCGCTTTTTTGACCGCTTCCCATTTCTCGTGAATATTCATGTCCTTAAACTTGTAACAACTCACTATAGAGTGCTCCTGGTTGCATATAACACACTTATGTGTTACCCGACTTACAGGCTTATCCTGGGTTGTCATAACCACTTGTCGGTTGTGCCCTTTACTATTTCGGCGTTCTAGACGCTCGCTCGAATTACTTCGGCGCATATAGCGCTCGCTCACGGCACAGCTGCGTACACCTCCTTTTGCAGTGTGTACAGTTTGCTTCCTGAATTCAGGACGCTTCCTTTTTTCAGGCGCATTTTCATTGTTTAAGGACGTTCCAAATTGTTCACTCAATAAATTTAAAAACTTGGCCATCTTCTGTAACTCTGGCTCCAAAGGATACTGAGCTCGATATTCAAACCATTTAAATTTAATCATAGTTCCAAGTTTCTCCACCATGCGGCTCACTAACTCCGGTGAGTACAAATACTGTGGTTGATTCAACGCTTGTATCGTGGCAACCACGTTCGTAATACGACTTGCAAAAGATCCTATATTCCGGCAATCTTCTGCCAATCTTGGCATACGCTTTACATTCTCGATTTCGGCTAGAATGAGCATCTCAACCCTACCGAATCTTCTTTCGAGAGCGTTCATTATTTCTTCCGGTTCACACAGAGTAAATAACAGCGACTTTACCGCCTCTTTAGCGGTGCCCTTTAATGCCCTCCTAAGGCGTGCAACATTTTGCACTCCTGAAAATTGGCTTCTCGTGTCTTCAAACACCGTTTTGAAAATTATCCATTCACCCGGGTCTCCATCGAACACCGGTAATTCCTGGAGGAAATGAAGCTGGGAAGACTTATCTTTACCCGCTATTTTTATTGCACTCACAATCGCTTCGGTCAATTCTGACACCTCACTCGCGTGTGTTTTCTGTGCATTTCCTTGGTTGCGTTTGATCTCCGCCCCTTTGCGGCGTGATCCTTTACACGCTTCCTTATCAGCAATATCGGGTTGTGCTACACTAACCGGCGCGCTCATTATGGTCTGCTGAACCCAACTCCTTACGAAAGGTTCCACCTGAGTATTCCGCTCTTCATCATCCTCACTCGAGTCGATCTCCTCTTCTCGGTTGAGTCGTGCCAACTCCAATTGAGACTTGGCTAAGGCAGCAGCTGCCTGTGCTCGTTCGAGCTCTGAGCGTTCGAATTTAATCCGCGCCTCTAATTCGGCTTTCAGCCTCGCCGATCGCGATGACCTACTACCTCTCTGTGACCCTTTATCACTAGTGTGCCCGATTACTGTCCTTGACGATGCCGCTTCTTCGGTCCTTTGACCTACTTTTTCGACCACCGTTTCACTCCTGGATATAACGGATTGTTGTGCGGTGCTGGCCTGCGTACCACTGGTGTCCGTCCTGTTGCTTGTCGTTGCCACGGACGTCCCTGTGTCCCACGTGCATGTGGACGTGTCGGTGGTGACTCCACTTGAAGGAGTTGCTCCATTTGACGCAGTAGCTGTGGTCGCTCCAGATGGTTCCGCTTCTTTAGCTTTTCTTGAGAGCCCTGTCCTTGTCCTGCTCCCTTCGCTTCTCCCTGTCTGGTCTTGTGCCTTCTTCATCTTGCAGGAAGGTGATTGTTGGCCTACGGTCCCTAACTGTCCCTACGGTCCCTACAACCCCTTACCTACAACCCTTCTACACCCCAACCTAACACCACTACCCCTCCCCCCCCTTATCTCCCAACCCTACAACCCTACTACCACCCTAACAGCCCTATCAGCCCTATCAATCCTGGACGGGGCCTACCGAGGTGAGCCGTCCAGGGATGGAGTCGTGCAGGAATGGAATGGAGGAAAGGTTTAGGAACTGTCCCGCCAAGGAATATGACGAAACAGTCGAGCGGTAGTGCAAGCGCAGTCTCGCTCGAGAGAACTGCTCCACCCGAAGGTGTTGTGCCAGAGCCCAACCGTTTGGCACCGTTAGGTGGTCGGGATGTATGCTGTGCTCGCCGCCCAGTTGCCGGTGACGCCTCGTCCGAGCGCCCTCCTCCGGCCGCGATGCAGTCAGGTGCCCACGCGCACCCTCGCCTGGTTGCAGCAGCGGTGGATGCTTCTTCTTGCACCCTCTGATGACCTGACAGGAAATGCCGGACACGGTCGTCCGACAGGAAAATGCCAGACACGGTCGTCCGACAGGAAGTGCCGAGCACGCTTGCCCGACAGGAAAAATGCCAAGCCCTGCTTGGCCACGATGAGTGCCTTCACAAGACACCTGCGCCCGGCTGCGATACGTGCCCCATGCGAGCACACGCCCCAGGCCGCAATCCCGGTTTTCTTTCTTCCGGTAGTTCCAGGTCCAGTCCTTCAGCGCTGACGTCCTGGTCTTCTGGCCTTTGGTCCTATTGCTTCAGCTCAAACCTCCGGCTTCCTTCGGTTGCTGATCTTCACTCGGCTCCGAAGGTCTTCTTTTCCACAACCAGCAGTCCACAGCTGGTTCCTTGATCCAGCTGGCGGGGTTCGGGTGGTCCTTTTAATCCGGCTCGAAGGACCAATTGAAAAGGAAACAGGTTTGGAAGGTCCTCTTGATCCGGCTGCGAAGGACCAATTGAAAAGGAAACAGGTTCGGAAGGACCAATTTAAAACGAACCATACGGGCTGGAACGTTCGATAAAGAAACAGAAGGGAGGAATCGAGGCTTCTCTCGATCCGGCCTCCTATAACGCCTACGTTGGGTTCGGGAACAACGTATGTGATCTCCGCAACGGAGTAACACACTAGGGCGATAACCTCTTTCTTTTTCAGCAAGTAGGTTCAGACGGGGATTACGGGTCTTCCGAAGTCGTCCCGGTCCCGACGCCTTAATTCTTCGATGTGGACTGTATAACTTTAGGGATGAATTACTTGGGAATAAAACAGCAATTATCTTCAAACCGTTCCGTGAGAGAGTAATCACTTTTCCCTATCACTTCCCTACACTTTTTCTTCTTATTGACTGCTGGTTCTTCACTTTTCCCGAAGGATTTTCTTATTTTTCCGAACTAATTCCCCGAACTATTTCCCCGAACGAATTGCAATAAAACCCGTTCACTAAGCTACCCCCAGAGCTATACGCGAAAGTGAGCCGCGCCATTCGCGTGCCTGTGCAACTTAATAACATGAATTTGTACTATTACTCTCTCACGTTTCACTTAATTTCTTTATTCACGTAAGTCATACACAAATACAAGTTATCTATTTAGATAGCACAAAACAATATCTACACCATGACATACATTATATTTTCGTATCACAAAAATCCTTTAATTTATAAAACAAAATATGCCTATTTTAATCACAAATTCAAAGTCCAAACTTCTTAAATATTTAACACAGAAAGTTAAAACAATGTTTCCCACTTGAATTTATACATATGTTAACTAATACAATAGTTTAATTTACATTTTCTCTATTTATTTCACTATTTAAAACACTTTTAAATTTCTTATACAAAACTATCATTATTT
Source organism: Parnassius smintheus behrii (assembly GCA_036936625.1). Taxonomy (NCBI): domain Eukaryota; kingdom Metazoa; phylum Arthropoda; class Insecta; order Lepidoptera; family Papilionidae; genus Parnassius; species Parnassius smintheus. Next base: position 14,146,477 of record JAUPFT010000020.1, on the reverse strand, counting down.
CACTTATACACAGGAATTTTTACATAAAAATAACACAGAATTCACCTTTTTAGCACGTACAATCAACCTAAAATGTTTTACAAGTCATTTTTACATAAATTGCTGAAATTACAAACATTTTAAATTTTTACATATTCGGCCTCCTAAGGGCGTGGCCAGCGTGCTTCCGTGAACTCACACTATTTGAACAACTAACTTTGCACGGCTCTCGGCTATCAGAAAAAATGAAAGTCTGAAATACACTTAATTTTAACAATATTAGATAAATAAGTGCTTCTACATAATTTTCAAACTGTAGGAAATTATCTCTGATAAGATTCTTATCAGTTATCATGTTTCTTATCAGATAACAATACAAGTGAATGTTCTCATTAATCAATCATAACAAATAGGCATATGTTTTCGTACAAACATATCAAACTTATACAAGACAATACTTATGCAATTGATTTCCGTTAATTCTGTTTATGCACAGAGTGATCATCTCGACCGGGGAACAAATCCGATCTCTAACTTCACTTTAATATTCCTTTGAATTTACAGCGTTGGAAAGACGATTTCAACCGGGGAACAATTCCGGTAACATAATTTATATCATAAATTCCCTATATGAATTTATTGAAAGATATTACTTAGAAAACAGTAAACTAGTCCGGCCTGGGAGTTGCACCCAAGACCTTCATATCATTAATTCGACATTTCTTTAAGATTTAACTAAGCATTTTCTTATCAGAACATTTCTATTGGACAATGAGTCTTTGAAAAGTTATTCGTCATCGGTTGACTTAATAAACTGAAATATTCTTATAGGCGCGTCGCCAACAATAAGGATTTAATAATCAAGTATTAGTTACTACTTCACATATTTTCCCCATAGAATACTATAATACATACATATGGAACGGGGGAGTGGGCGGAGCCCGTGTAGCCACTAAAATGCCACTAACACGTCAATTAACACATATAAATGTCAAAACGAGATGTTTTTTGACGTTACAATCGTTTCCAAATTTCGCATGCAAATTATTTAGAAATTACCAAATTGCACGCTATTTACAAATAAATATGTATTAAAATCCGTCTGTCAACACAGCGAATCGGGTTTGTAGTAGTGATAATACGCGACGCCTATCCTCGTACAAAATAATGTTGACAGCCATTCTATTGTGTATTACAGTGTTCTATGTTTTTTCCAGGCTACAACGCAATTCAATTAATGGCTATAATGGAGCATGCTTACTATGCTTCCTTTGGATATCAAGTCACCAGTTTCTTCGCAGCAAGCAGGTAATATATATTTAAGAATAAAAAAATTATGAAAAACATGATTAATTTAAGTACCTAAAGGCGTCTACAGATTAGATCGATATTTAAAAGTTTGCTCTCAGTTGTCAGAGAAAAATGTCATCTGCTTCCACTACCCAGGATGAGAGTCGCTGGAGCCAGGGGGTGGTTTTAAATTACCTACCGGGTACCTTCCGCTACCTTCCGGCAAAGATGCCGTAAGTAGCTGATTCAACTGCCGTCCCTGGCTCTGTGTGGCTCTGATGCCCCCTCAAATTAGTGCACATTTACTGTATTTTTAGTATTTATTACTTATTTATTGTTTTAATTTTTTTTATTTATTTATTGTTTTAGTTTTTTTTTTTTTAAATTTGTTTATTGTTAGTGTTCCTTAAAGATACGTGTATTTCATCACTTGCCGAAGGTTCTGTATGGTTAATGCGCAAAGGCTGTGGAATAGCAGGAGTAGTGGGTTTCCCTTTACAACTGAGTCACAGACCGTTTTGTCACAACTAATTATTAAGATGTCTAAATGATGTTTAAATTTTAACATTGTATTTTTTGGAGCAAATAAATATTTTTTATTTATTTATTTCTCGATAGACCCATACGATTTCAAATATGACAAAGGCTCCGACAGGCAGCAGCGTTAATCGTTTTGTCATATTTTATACAATACTTTTCGTTGGTAGTAGAGTTATTGGAATTTTTGCTCTATGAACAACACAAGTCTAAATGTTTTATATTTTGATTTTTGTCAACCAACAAAATCGATTCCTGACAATAAAATATCGACTATAAAAACAGGTGATAATTTCGTTGTAAGCAGCTAGCATATATTTAAATTAAATAAGTATATTTTTCCGCAGCCGTTATGGTACCCCCTGCGAATTGAAACAGCTAATCGATCGAGCTCACGAGATGGGTCTGTACGTTCTTCTGGACGTCGTGCACTCACACGCATCCAAAAACACGTTGGACGGCCTGAACGAGTTCGACGGTACCACTGCCTGCTACTTCCATGATGGGCCGCGAGGCACTCACACGCTGTGGGACAGTCGCCTCTTTAACTACTCAGAGTAAGTTGAATTAGTTTATTTCTTTCAAGGACTTTTCCAGTTACAACATTCACAGCATAAGAATGTTCCCGCCTGTTTAAGATAAAAATCTCATTAAAAATTGTATATAATATAGTAGGTACGTGAGGTTTATATGGTCATCTTAAGTTTTGCCGCCCTATAAAACCAAAACTAAGAGCAGGATAGAGACAAAAAAGCAAAGCCATATACTATAGCTAATATATTATTGAGAAAACAATAGCAAACAGGCTTTGGCAATAATTAGGAACACTTCTAAAAATCAACTTTAAAAAAGCTAACTACAGTACTCAATACTAAAATCGACTAAAATATTTACTATAATTTCAACTGTCAAAATGGCGTCGATAAGGAGGCGCCCTTTTGACCCTTTAGGTATTATTTGATTGACTAATAAAGAGCTATCGTATCCCAAATTCATTTTTGCAAACAAGACTATAGGTTTACAGTTATAAGAAAGTGACCATATTAGCCGGATGACAACATTACCCTCACGCACCTAGTATATAGCATTAGAGGATATTCAAAGTAAGTTATCTTCAGGTCACAATGACAACTTACATTTTTTTCATCGAATTCAATATCAGGTTGTATTAGTAAACATTATTTGCTAAAAGGTATTTAAAACATAGTATTTTTGTCCACAGAACTGAGGTGCTAAGGTTCTTGTTATCGAACCTGAGATGGTATCAAGAAGAATATCAATTTGATGGTTTCAGGTAAATATAAGTATTATCGTTGATTATGGAAGAGATTGTGTTTGACTATAACATAACACAATATAACATATTTTTATATATTGGATAACAGTGTACCTAGCTATGAATTTTTAGCTAAGAATTAACTTAATGAAAATAAGTCTACTTAGTAAAGTAAGCTAAACTAAGCCTTAAAGGAAGCCTACAGATGCGTTGTCACCTCTGAGGACTAAGATCGAATCTGTCACAGCCTGTAATTATACTGGCTTTATAAACACTCCAGATTAGAAAACAGCAGTGCAAACTTCTATTTGCTGGCAGGACCTACCCAGCGTAAGACTTCTAGACTTCTTCTAGCGTAGAGTAGGTGTCCCACTACTTAGTTATAATATTGCCCCAAGAATGAATCACTCACAAAAATAATTTAAATATGATGTACAGAGTAAGTACATTATTAAGAAATTAGTTAGAAATTAGGTTATGAGTTGCTTTTGGAGCCCTATTCAGCGAAATAAAAGTAGTTTCTGAGTCAGTCGAATTTCCCCATAGGAAAATCCCTTAACGACATTATGCTATGAAAATAACTAAAATAAACTAATCTAGCTGTTTCAATATTAAGGTGATACCTCGAAAATTTGGTGGGTTTTCTATTTAACATATTTTTTTTAAGTTTTTTAGATTACACACCAAAATTTTGGTATATGATTTTTGACTATATGACCTTGGATTGCATAAAAGGAAAACACGATATCATGCAATTTATTCGATAGAAAAAAATTGAAAGGCTCTAATTATTTACATTTCTCTATGACAACACAATATTCTTACGAATAACATGGAGTTATTTTTAAGGCATATGAAATAACCATATCTAAGTTCTCATAAACCAGTTTTTTAATCCATAACAAAGTTTTGTTAAAATAAATAAAAATGTTGTTTGGCGCTTATTTAGTTTTTTCCGAGCGCTTGCTCGGTATGGCTATCTCATAATTTGCGTACTATGAAGTCATTGCATCACTTTCATTTGGACACTCCCGCAGTCGTCCGTTAGCTTCACTGACAAAGGAATAAGCCATGCCCCCAAAACTTCGATTCATTTTCATGGTATCCTTAATGAAATAATGACTGACCTCAGTGGCACGGTCGCTGCGGGTCTGGTTGCCGTAAGGTGGGTTTGAATCCCATATGGGACCAAAATCAATATTTAGGTATTTTTATCAAAAAATTATCAGTTGCCGCCAAAAGTCAGGAAGTTGGTGGTGTTTACCCTCGGGCCGCGGGAAGCAGGTAAAGCCGTTGGTCCTTCGCCCGACCTCTATCTTTCTCTCTGTCATGTCGGATTACCGTCCATGTGAGTGAGGAAATAGAGAACGCTTGCGCACTCGCTCGTGCACTATAATCCTGTTTCACGCAGATAGCTATAGTATCCGTTGAGACTTGCCTACGTGAGCGAAATTCGATCCGGAAGATATTATTATTAATTGTGTGACTTCCAATATTTTTCACCCAATAATCCCAGAAGAATGATAATGGCACGGTGACACGATGGAATTAACATATCATGGATATGCTATTTTTTCAAAAAAATGTCCCGCTGGTTTTCTTGCTGGTTCTTCCCAAGACAGAGTTTTTTCCGAAGCAGTGGTAAATAAAACAAAAGAGTGACCTAAAAATACTTTTACGGATTTTATCGCATGTAATTTAAATTATTTTTAATTCCCGACGTTTCGAGTGCTTTCTAGCACCCATGGTCACGGGGGACTGAGGTGACTGAATTCCCGATGTCAATGTTAACCCGGAGTACCTTCAGCTTTTTAATTATTATTTATGGTCCGATCTGCTCTACAGATCCTACGAGTCCGAGTAGATCGGTAAATATAAATATAATAGTGTAGTGTTCGCGTAAATACAAGGTGTAAGTGTAAACACCGTTGTCACTAAAACCATAGGTAGTTGGCTTTAATATAAAAATATTTATCCGAATTTTAAAAAAAATGCTACTTTCTTTCATAAAATTTAAAAAGTTTCTGTCCGACACCATCCGTAAATTCATGGATACCCTATGCGCCCGAGTGACGTAATCACTGTAAAGATCACCGCCCGCGCTAGCTACCTACACAACATTCCAATAAAAATAATAGGTATACATAACCTGTGATGTAACTTTTCCTTCATACTTTTATCCTGGCTTAGGACAGGCAAAAATTGAGGAAATAAGGAAAAAATGAGATTTTACTAAAAAAAATGTTGTTATTTTGAATTTACGTTCTATAAGTGAAACCAAACCACTGGTTTTAAGGATAACGGTGTTTACACTAACATCCTGTATAAGAAATCATTATGTAAAAGAGTTACTTTCAATAAATATTATTTATAATTTATTTTGAATAAAAAACTTTTTGTTTCTGAGGTGTCCTTAGACACCAAAGTTGCTTGCAGCTGTGCTTGCACGTATGTCACTCTCATAGTTCAATGGTACGGCAACCCGATACTACTGTAGAGATCAGGCGTGGGACCAACGGTAACACAGTGATATAAAGTAGCCTATGAAGTACTTTCTATTCAGCCACTTTTAAAAATAACTTCGACTGGGGCATGCTATACTTAGAATAATGCAATGTAAAAAATGTTAAATATTTATTTTTAAATTAAGACAATGTAAATATGTGTGTGAATTTTTTTAAAGGTTCGACGGGGTTACATCTATGCTTTACCATAGCCGTGGCATCGGTGAAGGCTTTTCCGGTCACTATGATGAATATTTTGGCTTAAACGTGGATACAGAAGCTCTGGTTTACCTCATGCTTGCCAACGAGCTCATTCACAAACTTGATAGCAGGGCTATCACAATTGCAGAGGTAGGTGGAAATATTTTCCACTTTATACTTTCACACCATACAAAAACATGTGTGCAGAATATACTCGTATTATAAAAAAGTACATGCAATAGGTGGTATTGCTATATATATAGGGGAATTGCTGACAGAAATCTCCTAACAACCAATATATAGACAGAATTGCAAGAAGAGTGAAAGTGTTTATATTAAATTTGTAAGGCTTCATTGCACAGAACAAAATAAAAATACAACCCATGCATATAAGTGATCCGCTTATCTTTCTCTGTCCCGTAGTGTCACGTCTGCTTGTCACGTGGATTCCTAAGGCCCGGTTTACATTTTGAGACGTGACAAGTGCGAGTGGCAAGTGCAACTGACAAATTACAAGTGCTTAGTGCGTATTTTTTCCCACTTATCACTTGTCACTGCCTGTTCACACGCACTAAGCATTTGTCATTTGTCAGTTGCACTTGCCACTCGCACTTGTCACTTCTCAAAATGTAAATGTATTCTCTAATATCTAATACAGCTCGGTAGTGCAGTGGCAAAACGTTACGGGCTGTGGGTTCTGATCTGGCACGGAATAATTTTGTAAAGCCTAGCCTAGCCTACTACACATAATTTTCTGGTTATTGTCTATGTGCAATTTATGCACGTAAACGCCTCCACCATGTAGAAGAAACTCCTAGTGTAGAGTATACATTATGTTTTTATAAATACAGCTTTAATATTGCCATTTTCTAGCATAAATCGCCATTTTATAAAAGTCATTATCATAAACTTGAAAAAAAAACCACCATAAAATTATATTTGTCGTTTTTTTTTCGTGATATTTACCGCGATGTTTTAGTCAAAATACTAGATCGCTTAGATATGGTCAGACAGTTCAGAGTCGGCGTCACTGGAATTATAAATCGGAATTTTACTGGAATCAGAGTCAGCCCAAGTTGTCAGCCAGAGTTGATTCTATTTTGAATATGAACCATTTAAAAACATTGTGTTAACTCGATCTAGAATATAATATCCAGGTCTTTGATTTGTCAGATTTTCGTTTAAATAAATATGACAGATTCAGTTTAAAGGTTCTGTATATCAGCTGTAGGCCATCACAAGTCCACTTTTGAACATCGGCCTCTCTCATAGCTTGCCACAAAGTATGGTCCTGAGCCACCTGCATCCATCGACCATACATAACGTTTAAAGGTTACGCGGTCTTAAATATATTTAGCAAATTATTATTGTTAAATTTTAAATAAAATCGACCCAACTTTATTAAAAATCAATTTAAAACTTTTGGCCAAAACCACAGACTGCAAAGATAATTGATTAAAATAATAAACGACATATCTGCCGTAATTCTTGAATTTATGAACTCTATGTAAAAAATAAAATTGAAGTGTCTGTTTGTAACGTCAAAATAACAGCTTTTTACTAATTGCTTATGAAAGTGTAAACCGTATAGGTATACGGTTTAAAATTTTTGTTTGACACGGCTGGACCAATTTTGACGGGACTCACTGGCAGATAGCAAATGTTATAAGGAGTAACTTAGGCTACTCTTATTATAGAAAAATAATAAGGGTATATAAAAAAAGAAAAAAAGACGTGTGGCACTCGGGGACTGCCGCGGTAAAGCTATTGCATAGCATTTTGTATCAACTTATGCAATTATAATTATTTATTTATTTTATTTATGCAGTATTTCTTTTTCTTTGATATTAATTCAAGTTACACTTTTTGAGCGTGGTGACCGATAAGAAAACAAATTTTTTTCTTTTATTAAATAAATAAATAATAAATGCACTTTGTTCATTCATATTCAAAACACTTTATACACAAATTTTACAAGTACAGCTATTCACTGTTGTACATAAATACCTATACACCTATATACTTTCTCATAAACAGCTGCTTATGTATTCGTCCGATTTCGGAGCAGCTCGTCTCGATTCGTGCGAGCTTCGTAGAGTCGTACAATACGTCTAGTTGCACGCACACAAACACCGTGTCGAAGACTGCCAAAAAGAAACGACAAATGACGTTAGACAATGCACGGCCTTCAAGCGCCGCGCAAGTGATTCTCGTCCCAGCTGTCCGCGCAGTAACTTTTTTTACGACCGCGCGAGACTGTCGCAACAAAAACGATTACTACTGAAAAACTAATATAGGTACCTACCTAACATTCAAATAAAAATATTCTCAAAAAGCTCAACGAATTCAGAATTTAATTTTATTAAAAGAAAATTGGTCAAATAATAAATAAAGGATGAAAATAAAGCATATGGGAATATAAAAATAAATCGTATTTATTTTTTATTTCGAGTTTTACAAGAAAAGTATAATATTTACTGGAGACAATTATTTTATTATTATAATAGTACATGATATTCCCTTTAAAATGACACCAATATGAATAATATCTTATATCTATACCTACAAATAAATAAAATTGGAGTGTCTGTTTGTAATGTTAAAACAACAGCTTTTTATTAAATGCATATGAAAGTACTAGTAACAAAAAACAATTTTTAAAATTTTTATCTGCCTGTCGGTCTGTCTGTCTGTCTGTCTGTTTGTTCCAGCTAATCTCCGAAACAGCTGGATCTATTTTGACGGGACTTTCACTGGCAGATACCTGATGATATAAGGAATAACTTGAACTACTTTTGTTTTAGAAAAAGAATTAGGGTTCCGCGCAAAAAAATTAAAACCCATGAAATCCATATTCCACGCGGGCGATATCACGGGGAACAAATAGTACTCAATATAATATAAACACGGAGAAATTATCAAATGTATACTTATTTTTATTTATTTATTATTTTAATAAATAAATAAAAATAAGTATTAATAATTTCTAGACAAATCTCAACAGATATTTCGTTAATAAATTGCTATCAATACTAAAGTATTCTTTTATATTTAGCATCCATTTAACACAAAAAACTGATAAGAATACTTTTTAAACAACATATAATCAATAAACGATAATCGCGTATAGTGAATTTCGAGGTAAATTATTATATGTAAACGTTTTTGAATCGTCGTAATGATACATATTTCCTAAAGAAAATATCTTCACAATTAATTTGATGTAAAATAACATTAGAAATAACGTATAAAAACGGAGAAATTACCAAATTTTTGATCGAGTTCCTAACCAGTACACAAACAAAAATGGCGAATAGTCATTTTCACATTTTTTTAGAAATAACGTATAAAAACAGAAAAATTATCAAATTTTTGATCGAGTTCCTAACCAGTACACAAACAAAAATGGCGAAATGTCATTTTCACATTTTTTTTCTCTATAGTTATTTGTTACAGAGTACACAGATAAAATTCACTCTCATAGATGACAAATTTCACTTCGGTTCATTTTCGCACGCTTTCTCGAGAGCGACGCGTCGTGACTTGTTTACGCATTTACTTCAAATACCCCGCCCGCACACCGCAGGAAACATATACCTACGAAAAAAAAACGTAACAAACTTCTGCCAGATAAGGCATGATAAGATCTTTGGTGTTTTTGCACCATAACCTGATTCTGGTAAATTTTAAATATGACTAGATAGATAAGAACAGTTGGTTTAATATGATTGTTGAAAACAAATACCCTTTAATTGTAATGAAAAATACTTGAGGTTAATGAATGTTTGTTGAATCAAAAACATTAATTTTTTATTTAATTAACGGACTCCTATCCAGATGTTTACTAGGAGAATACAAAGTTACAAAGTAAAACCGCTCCACAGAGCTCAAGGCGTGCAATAGATAGTGGTTTCGTCGGTGCGACTTTAGTCTTTGCACAAATCAACTGGACGGTGTTACCATTGACGCTCTTTACATGTATGTAGACTACGGCACCGTATGCGTGCTCGCTGGCGTCGGAAAACCCCAGGAGTGACGCAGTACAGTTTTTGGATACACCAACATGTCGCGGGATACGTAAATCATAAAGAGCTGGTAATTCAGCACAGAATTGCCTCCACATCTTAATAATTGGCGGTGGTGGTATGTCGTCCCAATCTAAATTAAGTTGCCAAAGCTGCTTTATTAACAATTTGGCGTACGCGACTGTGGGAGCAACGAAACCCATTATGTCCCACAGGCGAGCGACAGTAGATAAGATGGCGCGCTTAGTGCACGTCACATCAGCGGGAACAGACATCTTAAAATAAAAGGCGTCACTATCGGTAGACCAATGCAAGCCTAGTATTTTATGTGGCATTGATTTATCGAACTCTACTTCTCCTGTAATTTTATGGGAAGTAGGGAGGTCATCTAAAACAGATCGACGGTTGCTATGGCATTTTATCAGGTCCCATTGGGCACCCTTGAATAAGTCTATCAGCTGCCGAGAGGTCTCACTGGCCTCGGATTCACTGGACATAGAGAACGCGATGTCGTCCATATATAGCGAAGTAAATGCGATACGACTCGCAAGCGGATACTTTGCGCCGTCGTCATCAATGAGCTGTCTTACCGTGCGCAATGCATGGTATGGACTCGAAGTTAAACCGAAGCACACGCGATTGAAGTGGTATAACACAAGTGGGTCTTGTGGACGGAAGCGGTATAGGAAGCATTGGTAACGACGATCAGAATCGCGAACAACTATTTGCAGAAATTGTTGGCGACAGTCGGCTGTCATAGCGATTGGATGTAAGCGGAAAGTTAAAATTATATTGAACAAGTCGCCTTGCAAATTTGGTCCTGAATGCAGAATATCATTTAATGATCGCTCAATGCTAGTCTTACTGCTAGCGTCCAGGACGATGCGCAGACGCGTTGACTTCTTATCTTCGCGTAAGACTCCATGATGCGGTATGACATATATTGGAGCGGGTTCATGAGAGTCATACGGCGGTGCGGGGGATATATAATTTTTAGCTAAGTATTCCTTTATGACGTCATCATATGCTAACCTTAATGTAGGCGAGGCTTGAAGTTTCCTCTCCAAGCACATGAATCGTCGTCGAGAGGTTTCATAAGAATCTCCGAGAGAGTAAGCGTCATCTTTAAATGGCAGGCCAACAATATATCTACCAGTAAAAGGATCGCGGGATGTCGTAGATTTATAAAACTCTTCACATTCAATGTCTGAAGGACACTGAATGGGCGGTGCGGAGGGTGGCTGTTCAAGCTCCCAAAATCGTTGCACTAATTTGTCAACGATAGGAGACTCTAGAACTGAGCAGCACGTTAAAGAATGATTTACCTGAAGTGTCGGCACTGAGCCCATAATAACGTAACCAAATACCGTATTCAAAGCCGAGGGCCCGGACAAGTCGTTAGACGAATAAATTACGTCTGGGCACAGTAAGTGCGGGAAAAGGGATGCGCCTATCAAAACATCAATTTTATTAGGCATGCTATAACATTCATCAGCGAGTCTTATGCCATGGAAGTGTGATAAGACAGATGTGTCTACCACAGCGGTGGGCAAAAGGTCGGTGATTTGATCAACAACTAGCGTTGAAATATTGAAGTTAATATTCGAGTCAAATCGTGAGAAAATTTTAATATCAATCGATTTCGATTTTACAATTTTTTCAACTCCACCGAATCCCTTTACTACAGTACATTCGGTATCGTGTTGTTGAACGCCTAAACGATGACAGCACTCTTTAGTCATAAAATGGCTTTGAGCCGCGGAGTCTAATAATATACGAATAATTTGTTTCTCTCCCTTAGCATCGTAAGCAAACACTTGAGCGGTTGATAATAAAACAGTTCTCTGCGAACGACTTGCGCGCGCGGGAGGCGGTGAACGTTGAGAAACATTCTTGAACGAAGTACACAGCGCAACGTCTGAACGCGCACCTGCGGTGAGGGGTGGCGAGTGTGCGGGCGCGGGGGTTGTAGACTTCAGTGTAACTGGCTGAAGCGGTGGAGAACGCGCCAGCGCAGGGGAAGCATTATCGCTTCTGCGGTGGAAGTGCAACAATGTGTGATGTTTAAATTTACAAACTCGACAACTATAATTTGAAGAGCAACTAGACACTCGATGACTTAAACTGAGACAATTCACACATGCATTGTTACTCTTTACGCATTTAAATCGTTCCTGCGGCGTCATTTTATTAAAGTCTGCACACTTAAATAGGTGTTGATGCACAATATTATCGCACAGACACTTTGAGCAACTAGTCGTCGTGCTTACGTACGCCTGATACTTCGGCGACGAAGTATTATTACAGCGACGATTATTACCGTTACCTCGTCGATTGTTTGGTGCGCTATTAGAATTTGTACTAGAATCGGTGCGTTGCAAAACTTTGGAGCGGGTCTTAATAAAATTTACTAAATCATCAAAGGTAGGTACCATCGAGTTATGACTATATTCGAAAGAGCGAATGGTATCCGGGTCCAGCTTCTTAAGCGCGATATGAAGAACAATTAAGTCCGCGAGATTATCTAACTTTAAGTTTTGTAAAGCGCGCACTGCACTTATAAAGTTATCAGTAAATAAATCAAAATTATTTGCGGTGGCCGATTGCAATGGCTTAAATTCGAACATCTGATTAATATATGTAGATGCTAGCATACGCCGGTCTTCATATTTGTCAACGAGTGCTTGCAATAAAATTTTATAATTTTCAGCGCAAGGAGTTATACCTGAGCATACAGATAGGGCTTTGCCCGTTAGTTTACCTAGCAAATAGTATAACTTTTCAGCGTCGGTAAGCGATGTGTTGTCATGGACGGTTGATTTAAAGCTAGCATAAAATAAAGGCCATGAGCGAATGTCACCCGAAAATGGCATAAGTTCGATAGGCGGAAGTAAGAATCTGGCTTTAGATGGTGTACTAGTACTTTGTGAATTAGATTGCGAATATTGTAAATAAAGCCTATTTATTCTACCGCAAAGAGACTCAAACGCAATGAGGCTGTTATAATCACGTTTAGCAATAGGGTTTATTTTTAATAAATGTGAATTATAATTATCTAAGACCTGTTTAAACTCAATACGTAAAGCATTAATATTAGAACTTCCATCAAGAAAACGCTCCATCGTGGAAGTGTTTGTGTGGATGTCCGAGGACATATCATATATTTTTTGCACTATTTCAAATAAAGCATCTCGTTTAGCTAACAATAAAACCAACTTAGCATCAGGTGTGCCCTCATTATCCGAGGAATCGCTATTATTCGATGCTATTTGTTTTTTAGGCGGCATTACAACTTAAGTTATGCGGCAAAAATAATATAATTATAAGCGGGTAGTCTGTAAGCGACCTCGCTACGCGGTTGAATTATTAAATATTAGTTTCGTTAACGATGAACTTTAATTGTTAACTTTTATAATAATTATGAAGTTATTTATAACGAATATAATGCTTAAATATATGTGCAAATAATAAATGTAATTTAACAGTATAATCTATAGATGTAGTTAAAAGTTGATGACGTGATGTGAACATACAACAAATAATTTATATAGATAATTATATGCTTATTCATTCTATGAATATAGTTTTAAAATTACTATGAATGTCACCTATTAGGACCTATTCTAGTGTTCTAATAAGGGCGGGGTTAATCCGAAGTCGGATTAAAATATAAATAATTAATTATATAAACGCTTATTACGATAACGATCTAATAAGGGCGGAAAGTCAAGGTCAATCCAGCGAGAAGTGACCATTAAAAATGGAGACGCCAGTAACTTAAGGTATCTTCGATAAAGATTTAGTGGACTGTAATTTTGGTGCATACGGCAAAGGGGAAAATAAATAGGTGGGATAGCACGCACTGACCTGATGAGGGCTGCCGCGCCTTCCTCCTGGAGTGTCTGCTATACCGCGAGCTCGCCACGTGGTTCGGCGCACACGCACTCTCGGAACAGTCTCGTGAAGTCCCACACTCTCCACCTCTGCCCTTACGGGGGCGTCTCACACTTTTATGAGTTACAAAGACACAATGTCTGATGCGGTGAATATTAAACATAAACAGGAGAACTCAATGTTCGTCCTGCGCGGTTTGCGGTTAATGTACATAAGACGCGACGGGTGGCCGTGCGTTGCGGATGGCGTAATATCACTTAGTATAATGACGCGCGCCGAGATCCTCTTTTTCACCTCGGCGGCAGCGCGTGCGGTAGGAAAGGGAAGGAAGGAAGGAAACAAAAAATATGCACTAGTCATGTTGATAAAGTAGATATAACTTAGGACGAACTCAATGCGATATGTAATGTAATGTTGATAAAGTAGATTGTTAACTGGCGTTACCAAGGTGCTTCTAAAATATATGCCACGGTTGTTTGTATGGAGACTTGGCCAATCAGCTGACCGATTTCCATACAAAGTGCAATTTTTTTTGAGAATTGACTATGGGTTCCTGGGGAAAGTGGTACAGTATCATGAGTAGAACCACCAGTTGCAGCAATGGCATATTGTAGTTTAGAAGCACCTTATATTTCAGTTAAAATAAGTGCAAGTAGGTATTATTTTTCTTGTACCGAATTTCGGCCCATCTCTAATATATATATATATATATATATATATATATATATATATATATATATATATATATATATATATATATATATATATATATATAAAAGAGCCGTGGTAGCTCAGTGGTTAACGCTCGCTGTAAATATAACAGAACGCGAGTAACCCGGGTTCGATCCCCGCCGGCACCAATGAAATTGTTAATTGCAGTTTTAAGTGCTGATTTACCACGTGCTCGGCGGTGAAGGAAAACATCGTGAGGAAACCTGCATGTCTGAGGAATAAGAAAAAAATATTTCGAAGACATGTGTAGTTCGTCAACACGCATTTGGGCAGCGCGGCGGACACTTCCTTGCCCTAAACCCTCAATTGAGAATTTAAACTATAGGCGTGTGTGTGTTCGTGTGTATATAAAGAGGGCTACTTTTAAGATCGCTCATTTTAATATCAAAAATTTAGGTTATCTTTATAGCAGTATTATATTTTCAATTCAAAATTAGTACTGCATTTGTGATAATAATAAAATGTATGTATATAGAGTCGTCACTCGTTTTCTTTCACTATTATTTCGTGACTTTCTTCATTAATAATAAATGCACTTTGTTCATTCATATTCAAAACACTTTATACACAAACACCGTGTCGAAGACTGCCGAAAACCCGAAAAGAAACGACGTTAGACAATGCACGGCCTTCAAGCCACACCTCCGTGCCCGTCGGAGTGGGGAGCGTGAGGTTTTTTCGTTACAGAGGAATAAATTTCTGGATTCGGTCCCCGCGCTCAAGGCCCGCGATAGAAGCTATGCAATAGCTTAAAACTTAAAACTTACCTTGATAAATGTATACCCTTTTGTTTGTAATATTTTTTTAGACCTCTTTTCAATCGTTTCTGCTTATTCCCCATGTTTTACAAACTAAACCTAAACATTAATAAAACTGTACAATTAATAAAACTATAAAACACTACTATTAAACAAGAATCAGAAAAAACCTACTCCACTATTAACAAAATTAAATTTTTGCAGTAATATTTTACGATTTTATTTCGTAGTGCTGAGCTCTCGCAACGCGGCGTACGTCCACCTAGCAACACGATGCGCCCCGCACTGAATTCGTGGACGAATGCGGGGATATAGACGCAGTATTTAATCGGGACGCATTTTTAATTTATTATCATAAAAATAATACATATTTCTAAAAAGTAACCAAACCAAATTATTTTATTTTGTATTGCAAAGCAGTAGATATTTTTTTTATATTCCTTTGATAAACAATGAAGGAGTAAAGTGGTTTCATCTCAACGATTTGGAGGTGATTTGGGTATTTTTTTATTTATTATGTGACACCGATAGAAAAATTATGGCTAAACCAAATTACGTATCAGATCATGTAGATTACTAGCTATTTTTTTCATATGTAATTTCTCTGTAAGTGTCGACGAAAAGTTGGTTCATCTGCACGCTTTTTTCAAGCTTTTTGCGAGAGAGCAGCCTTAATAATAAATGCACTTTGTTCATTCATATTCAAAATTTCAAAACTCTTCGACAAAGACAACAAAGACTGAGGAAAAGAAACGACGCTAGACCATCGTTAGACAATGCAAATGCCTTCAAGCCACACCTCCGTGCCCGTCGGAGAGCGTGAGATTTTCTTCGTTACGAAATTTCTGGATTTTCCCGCACTCAAGGCCCGCGATAGAAGCTATGCAATAGCTCAAAATAAAACCCATGAAATTCAATCATAATAAATTCCACGCGGGCGAAGTCGCGGGGAATAGCTAGTATATAATAAAAAATATGCTCGCCGAAACCTCATGCTCGCGTCGTGACTGTATCCATATATATGGGGAAAACGTCGCCGAGTGTCGGGACAAACATGTGTCCGAAGTTGAGTCTTTGCTGAACAAAGTCTCGGATTGGGGGGCGACTAAATCTAGTTTGCGCGTTTACCGCTAAAAAGAACCCCTTTGTCCTATCTCCTCAGTTTCAAGGCACTCCCCTTGCCGCCTCAGCTAACATATCTAGATATCGCAATCCTCGGCGTCGTCATATCGAACAGTGTGCAGTTTCGTGTTCACTTGGAGGGGAAGGCCAAATTGGCATTAGCTTGGCGTGCTCAGCAGAGCGAGACAGTATTTCATCAACTTTACAAAGCGCATGTTCGGCCTCACATGGAATACTGTTTTTATCTCTGGGCCGGGGCACCCCAGTGCCAGCTCCTTCCACTTGACCGCATCCAATGCAGAGGGGTTTGAATCGTCGACGACCGAGTTCTTTCCGATCAGCTCGATTCATAGGCGCTGTGTAGGGATGTTGCATCCTTTTGCATTTTCGATCGCATCTACCACGGGGAGTGCTCTGAGGAATTGTTCGGATTAATCAAATAATAATCGGTCAAAATTCAAGATACCATACTCACTATCTCGATGCTTGGCGGTTCACCACTGTGCGTTTTACTAGGAGTTTTCTTCCTCGTATTACTTCTCTGTGAAACTGTTTACCACTGGCGATTTTTCGGGACCGATACGACTTAGGGACCTTCAAGAAAAGAGTTTACTCCTTTTTAAAAGGCCGGCAACGCACCTGCAGTTCCCCTGGTGTTGCGGTTGTTCATGGGCTGCGCTAGTCTCTTACAATCATGCTCGTTTGCCCCCGCTTCTATAAAAAAAAATCATGATGACAATATCAACAATTCAATGCTATTAATTACATGGGAGACTTGCCTTAAATGCCGATCTGTTTATTTAAAATTAGCTCGGCGGCGAAGAAAACATCATAAAGAAAGCAGAAACGTACCTAGTAATGGAACGTATGGTTAAAACTTTACTGGAGTTAAATAATATCCCTAGGACGTGTCTGGAATGCCGGCATCAGGACGACCAGTACACGAGGGCGGTACAGGCTTCGACTACCGTCTAGGCATGGCCATCCCCGATATGTGGATCAAGCTGTTGAAGGAAGAACGCGACGAAGATTGGAAGATGGGCTACATCGTGCACACACTCACCAACAGGCGTTGGATGGAGGGTACCGTCGCTTATGCTGAGAGTCACGATCAGGTCAGACATGACATAATTATGACATAGTTTTTGGGACTTTATATTTTCTAACATTGATTGATACAAATGCAGACTATTCCTTTTTGGTCTGGTTGTAGTATAATGGACATCGAGTAGAGTAGAGAGTAGAGAGAGAGATAACTTCCCAATTTCCTATGTTTTTACCTGGCTGCCTCAGAAGCGGATAACGTTTTTCAAGTGTAATGTATGTATGTATGTATGTCTATATCTGTCACACGCTCTGTAGACGGCTTGTTTGATTTTAACACATGTAATGTTGAAATGACACCCAACCTAAGGTACCCATGTCTGATGTAACGTGATGTAAGATCGGAAGTCGTCGAGAATTCAAAGTCAGGGTTACAAAAGTTTCAAAGCATATTGAGAAAATAGCTCCAGCTGCGGGTGCTATTCCCAGGAAGGAATAAATATGCAGGTACTAAGTTCTGGATTAAATTCTCTTTTTCTGAATTTTAGTCAGTTTATTTTCGGTGTCCCGTTTTTCAGTTTCTATTTTTCTATAGGATAAGGGTGACAAACGAGCACACAGTCCACCTGATGGTAAGTGGTTGCTGCGGCCCATAGACATCTTCTACATCAAGCCTCGATTACGAATCAAAATGCAAATGCGTTGTCACCCATGAGGACCAGGATGGAATGCTTCTTTTCCAGTAAAAAGGGTCTCCGGTTCTCTACACTCACCATAAGAAACATAGCAGCATTAAGCTGCTATTTTACACTGTCATTTTGAGAGCGTGGTCTATTCCCGGTCGAGCCGACCCATTCGTGCTACAACTATACTACTAATATAGCTGCAACATGGCTCTACCACGTAAAACGGACTATTTTCAGTATCTTGTTAATGTAAAAACTAATGGGTGTGTTTTGCATATTGGGATAAGTCATTAGCACATGACGATAGCAGTTAATTTTTTTAATAATTATTTTGTTTGACAAACTGGGTAATTTTCAACCTGATGGTAAGTGGCAGTAACACAAATATTGGCACTAAGACAAAATGCCATACACATAATTATAATATCCTTTACACGAAAACACAGTCGGTTTTCTGAGCAAGAATGTAGGAAAGACCTACAAATTGTTGAAATATTATGCAGACATGATAGATATAATCTGATCCCAACTTGATAGGATTACACATAATGACTACAAACCACTCGCTCGACTACTTAAAAAGTAAGAAATTAACAGTAGTAGATCTACGCAGGCGTTGGTAGGCGACAAGACAATCGCGTTCTGGTTGATGGACGCGGCGATGTACAGCCACATGAGTATTATCAGCGATCCTAATCCAATTGTGGAGCGCGGGCTCGCTTTGCACTGTATGATAAGACTCATTACTCATGCGCTCGGCGGAGAGGCATACCTCAATTTTATTGGTAAGTAAATTTTTTGAGTTAAAATGACTAGATTAGACGAATGAAGATCAGCTTAGCTAACTAACAACTTA
This sequence comes from Parnassius smintheus behrii, assembly GCA_036936625.1. Lineage (NCBI taxonomy): Eukaryota > Metazoa > Arthropoda > Insecta > Lepidoptera > Papilionidae > Parnassius > Parnassius smintheus. The sequence continues at coordinate 14,127,573 of JAUPFT010000020.1, read as the reverse complement.
GTTTACTGTGGACTAAAAAGAAACAAGAAACGAGAATTGTTTGAAATTAGGAAGTTAGGAACCATAACGAGTCACTTTATGCTAGATTAGCTCGCGGCCAAGCATAGCTCGTGGTCTAGCATAGCTTGCGGCCGTGCTTAGCTCGCGGCCTGCAAGGCTGTGAGCCCTGGCCCTGAGTCAGATGAAGCTGTAACGGTACGTGTACAGCAAAACCGATTTTGTTGGCCGATGGTGGACAGAACTACCTGGACGAGTAACTCGGACGTGTATGTGCTTACACTATGTGGCACAGCTCTGAGACGAGTGGCTGAGTTTAGGTACCTCGGACATATTGTAACTGAACGCCTGGATAACGACAGCGACATTGAACGAGAGCGCCGAACGCTGTCGGTACAGGGCAATATGTTGGCTCGCGGATTTGCACGTAGTACGACACAAGTCAAGTTAACTTTGTTCAAGGCGTATTGCCAATCCTTTTACACGTGCAGTCTGTGGACTAACTATACGGAGCGAGCCTACAGTGCTCTGCGTGTTCAGTTCAACAATGTGCTGAGGGTGATGTTGAGGAGGCCTCGACACTGCACTGCGTCGGCAATGTTTGCGGATGCTCGTGTGGACGACTTCTACGCGAGCGTGCTGCGTCTATGATGAGCAGGCTATTGAGGAGCTCCAACACCCTTCTCAACACATTGGCTGTGAAGCTGGATAGCCCTCTCTGGAGAACCCGCCATTGCATGTTTGTGTGTCTATCTTTATCTAATCTTAGCGACGATATTGTTTTCGCAATTTGTGTAAGTGAGATAGATAAATCATAAATCATAAATCATAAATTTTATTTGCAGGAATCACGGTATAAAAAGATCTTACAATTTGTCTAGTACAATCGTGTTTCGCTAACAATGGTAAATAGCATGCAAATACAGAATCAACAAAATTAATTACAGTCTAAAAAATCTTTTACGTCATAATAACATTCGGTTTTTAACCAATTAAACAAATGTTTCTTAAATAATCTTTCACTTAATAATTTAAATTCATTAGGTAGTTTATTAAATATTTTTATACACATATTTAGGCAACTTTTGTTGTATTTAACGATTCTAGGAATAACATCTAGAACTAGTTTTTCTGGGTCACGTCGGTTTCGGGGATATATATCACGCGCTTTAATAAAAAATGACTTATTTTTAAAGACAAACATACTAACTTCATAAATGTATAGTGACGGGAGGGGTAATATACCAAGTCTCTTAAATACTGGTTTACAGGAAACATTTGGCGACATCCCGCACATTGCACGAATACATTTTTTTTGGGCAACGAATGCCCTATTTCGGTCAGTACTATTACCCCATATTACGATTCCATAGCGAAGAATAGACTCTACGTATGCGTGGTACGTTGCAATTGCCGTCTTAATATTTGTGATGTTTTTAACGATTTTAAGGGCATATACAAATTTATTAATTCTACGGCATACGTTATCTATTTGTTCTTTCCAGTTTATATCTTCATCTAACGTTACTCCCAGAAATTTTGTACATGTAAGTTTTTTTAGTTTTGGTATGTTAAGTTTAATGTTATGATTTGAATTGATAGATTTATTAAATTGTATGTAATGAGATTTATCTAAATTAATTTTCAAATTATTTACGTCAAGCCATTCTATTAATTTGTCAATTGTATTATTAATGTCATCTTCATGATTCCTAATTGTATTATTATTTTTATTACTAGTCACAATAATTGAAATGTCATCAGCGTATAAAACACATTTATGATTCGTAATGTCAACAATATCATTAATATATAATAGGAAAAGAATCGGTCCTAATATACTTCCTTGCGGAACGCCAAATTTATTATATTTATATCCAGATGAATGAGATGTTAAGTTACTGTTTTTATCTATTTTATCAATGATAACACATTGTTGTCTGTCTTTTAAATATGACGATAACCACTGAAGTATTGGTCCTCTGATCCCAATTGTCTCTAATTTTTGCAATAATATGTCGTGTGAAACGCAATCAAAGGCCTTTGAGAGGTCAAAGAATAATCCTGTTGTTAACTGTCTGTTGTTTATGTTACTAAGTATTATTCTTATTAACGAAAACATGGCAAGTGAGGTTGATCTGTGTTTTTGAAACCCGTATTGTTCACTTTTAATTATCTGGTATTTATTACAGTAATCAACTATTCTTTTATACATACATTTTTCAAAGATTTTAGCCAGAATAGGTATTAACGTGATTGGACGATAATTTTGAACATCGTCCTTTCGCCCTTTTTTAAATAAAGGTTTTATAATTGACAATTTCAGTGCTTCTGGGAATTTCGCTGATGAGAATGATAAATTTATTAGATGTGTCAAAATTTTAGTTAAATTATCAGCACATGATTTTAAAATTTTGGTGTTAATTTCGTCATAACCCTCTGAATTGGTATTGTTTAATGATAGTAGTTCTATTTTAACTTCATTTTCTGTCATTGGTCTTAAATACATCGAATTCACTCTTGAATTTCTACTTAAACCATATTTTTTATTTAAATTTTGTGTTGAGGTATGATTAGTAGCCATATCTATAAAATAATCATTGAAAGCAGTAGCTATTTCTATAGGATTAGATATTATGTTCTTTCCAATTTTAATAGTATCTATATTATCCTTAACTTTCGGGTTATTAATTTCATCTCTGATAATTCTCCATGCCGCCTTGCATTTGTTGTTACTATTATTCATATATTTAATATTATCAATTTGTTTGCATTTATAAATACACTTCTTTAAAATGTTTGAATAGTTTAAGTAGTTAACTTTATTTCGTGTATTTTTTGTTTATAGTATGTGTATCGCAAGACCCGTTTAGTTCGAGAACTTTTTCTTAACCCTTGACTTATCCAATTTTATTTTGTGCAAGTACTGTTTATTTTTAGTTTTATTTTTGGAAAGCATAAATAATAAAAAAGGCATATCAATTCGTGAAAAGCGTTAAAGGCCTTATTCAAGTCAGTTTCCAAATAAATTTCATACCACGATAAGTTTTGTAGACATTCTTTGAATTTTTGAATATGGTCTATGTTATAATCTCTCTTAAAAATGTTATAGGGTGATGCCGATATTAGCTTATTTTTTACTGGAAAGGTTAACATTTGTGCTGTGTTATGGTCCGAGAGATGAAGTGGTAATATAGTTGCTGTCGCGTTTGGAATATTACTCAGTATGTGGTCTATACACGATAACTTTCGCGTAGGAGCGTTAACATGAATTTTTAAGTTGTAATTGTGGCAAAGTTCTTGTAACTCACAAGAGAATTTACCTTTTTTTAATGTATTTATGTTTATGTCTCCTGCTAAAACTATGCGCTTCTTAGTGTTATATTTTGTAACTAAAGTATAAAGTAAGTTGTCCAATTTTTTTAAAAAAAGGCTGGGATCTGATTGCGGTGTTCTATAAAGACATATTATTATTAATTTATTTGCTGTAATTTCGATGCCGCATACCTCAAATATGTTTTGCACTGCCTGAACTTTTACAAAGGACAACACTTTGCATAGTAAGCCCTTTCGAACTAAAATGCAAGTTCCGCCTCTTTGTTTATCCCTACTATAACAAGTTACTATTTCATAGTCACTAAGTTTAACATAATTATCGTCACCTTTCCTTAGAAATGTTTCGGAGAGACATATAACGTCAGGAGCATTATGTTCCTCTTGCAACTCTTTTAGCGTTAGCTCAAAAATGTCTTTCTTTGACAAAATACTTGCGATATTTTGATGAAAGATTTTAAAATTCAGTAATGCCTTTGTTTCGAAAAAAAATATCTTTTTCTACTGTGGGAAAGTAATAGGGTATAGTCCCTTTTTTTGGTAGCAGTATCTTTGATGCAGGCGAAGTAGATTTTGTAAAGCTATGTGTTACTAAAATATTACTGCGCTTAAAATAAAATGGGATTGTGCCTTTTTTGTAGTGGTTGGTTTTAACGTCTGATTCATCTTTGCTTGGTCTATTACCCCCTATTATTTTCTTAAGTTCACAAATATTTAAGTACTTATTTGCATAGTCACTACAGTCGATAAGGTAATTTATTTTTTTACAAATGTCAATTTTTGTACAGTAGTTACAATTCACAAAATAACAATTTTTATACTCATTACATATATTTTTGATAATTTTATTTAATCGATTAACGTTAACATAATTATTTTTTGATACATTTAATACAATGATATTGTTTTTGTTAAATTTTTCTAATAATTTTCGTAAGTTTAATAATATAACTTTTACATTGTTGTCGTTTTCACCCATACATAAAACCAATTTATCATTTGTCGATAGCGTCATATTTAGGCATGTCTTAGTTACTTCCGTGCTAAGTGCGTTAGGTTTGGTTTCCGCAAAAACTTTGTATTTTTCATATTTTGTCGACTCTCTTGAATGTATAATAGAAGATGCCAGACCTACGCACTGCTGAGTGCCCCAAATAAATATTCTATTTTTAGGTTGAGATATTTGTTTTTTGTCCAAATTTATAAATGTATTCCTAAAATTAGAAGAATTAAATGGTCTTTGAATTTGTAGTTTTTGTGTCAGGATATCAATTTGGTTAGTAAGTTTAGAAATATCCTTGTTAGCGTTTTCCAATTGCTGCTGTAAGTCAGTAATTTTTTGTTGTAGAGAAGATATAGAAATATTATTACGGTCGTTCGATATTTCCTTTGGTGCTAAAGGCGTAGAATTTACGTGACGACATGGGGTGGAAGTTATCAGTTTCTTTTTCGCACTATTGTAAACCTTATTAACTTCAATTGGTGTATGGCACAATGACTGTAATATTTTTATTTCTGAAGTCAACTTATTAATTTGTCTGTTGAGAGTATTATTTTCAAGTATTGTGTTTTCTAGTTCATTTTGTGTACTGCTTAGTTCAAGAGTAAGTTGAGCTATTGATTCTTTTAACTCTTGGATTGTTACTGTCTCTAGTATAGTACCGTCTACACTCCTTGATAATTTTCTTGGCGTGGAATAGGATTCATCGGATAACTCGTTCTCGGTGAGTACGTGTGAGTCCATTGTCTGAGAGAAAAACGTATTTTGAGGTGTAGATTGTGAAACCTCGGTAATATTTTGTACAGATGACAATTCCTTTAGAGTGCTTTCTTTTTTTCGCATAGTAACGTTAGAGGATTCGCTATTGTATGATGTCAAATATTTTTTACTGTAATTTTTAATACAAAGTTTACACTTCCATTTCGTTTTCACCTCTTGATTTTTTAAACGGTAAAGTTTCTCGGAATAGCCGGCACAGTCAAATTCATATCTTTTTTCGCATTCTGAACATAATAGTGTATTTTTCATATCAACATACTTTTTGCATTTAAAACAACATACTAGTGCCGACATCTTATGGCTGGTGTTAGCGGATTTTGTATTCGCTTTAGACGCCATTCTGTTATACTTCATTTTTCTAGTTAATTTCTTAATATTTATGTAGATGGCGTAACTGAACTATATACAATAAATCAAATGTTTTAGAATTTTTCTTCGTAGTGGTGAATAGTAGAACTATTACAATGTTGCTATTTAGATATTTAGAATCGATTACAACTTGTGGTTCTCAATAAGATATGTAGATGGAGTTATATGTAATGACCTCAAGTATGGAGAGTAATGACATCTAGTAACGAGTCATTGATACTTGAACGTCAACTGATCTTGTTTTTTCGTAGATTGTCAAGTTTAAAAAGTAACGTCCACGATTAATAATATTTACTGAAATTACTGTCTAATTTTCACTCACCAAGCCTGATGAACATGCATTTCGGTCCTGTATACGTAATGACATAAAAAAACTCAGTTTCTGTTTACAGCATGACACCGTGAATAGATAATTCACCACATAATTAAGTTCATCACAATTAATCGAATATAACTTTTTTGGCCTCTAGTATTTTTTATAAATAACACTGACTGCACTTAGTCTGACACCGATCTTCTTATCTCAAATGATTTCATGCACTTATACGGGATTAACACATTAATAATTAATTTATTACTACGGAGTCGATGTTAACCGTGGCAACAGCGCCATCTCACTCTTATATCTTTACTTAAAATTGTTATTAGTTTCAAAGCTACGTCGTCGCGTTTGGATAGTGGTTACACTTTTTTCGACGCGCTGTAATGTGGTTTGCTCCTTTAGTGTTGTATAACTCAATGATAAATACACTCAATTTGCACTGTAGAGTCGGGCGAGAAATCCCAACAAGTTCAGACTCGACGGTTGATCGGCCGTTTTCGTGCGTTATCGGACGATGACGGTCGTGTTTATGTACGCGCTCTCTTTGTTTTACAAGTGTTTGATTCAATCGTCCGAGTTCGGCCCTCATCGCCCGAGTAAACTTCGGCCGATAACGGATTAGCTGTACGCGAAGTGTAAGAGCCGTATAGGCTAACAGCACAAACATCTCAAAAATAGCCTATAAGATATGTCTTTTGCTGCTATGACTTGACCTCGACTATAGCGGTTCAAGGAGAGGAATATCTTCTAGCCGCAGCCCACTAACACAAATCCAACGTTGCTCGGCATCATCAGGCGGCCTTTCTACACTTGGCTATGACTAAAGTTGTTCAAAAGGACTATAAATCAGTAGCACGTTACACACTATAAACTATAAATTTCTAGCGCGCTATTAAATATGCTATGTTATAGCGCGCTATTTATAAGAAAGTGTGTAGGAGGTCGGCAAGCGTGTTAAGTTTAGCAGCACGCTATATCTCGGAGCACGCTACATTACGTGTCGTTCATTGAATAGACCGCGTGCTACATTATAAGAACATTATTTCATAATAGGTCGCATTTTAGATTAAAATAAAATAAAGTGGTAAAGAGAAATCAATGCAAACGCCCTTTCAAACTTTTCGGGATTATGACTTTCTATAATCCTAAAAATATTTTTAAGGCATGTACTTTTTAAAACAAAATAAAATAAATAATTTTTATTATAATTTATGTACTTAAACGTTATTTTAACCTTAATATAAATTATAAATCAATTAAAGGTGTATTTAAAAGTTTATTGATTGTATTTACAAAAATCAACTATTTACAAACACTATTATATACACTTTTGTAGCTATATTTTATTAACATTTAAAAACATTAGTTAGGCTTCTTTTGTAGCAGACAACTATGTCCTTTGATCACTTATAAATATAGAGTATAAACTAATTAAACAACACGTCTACTCCCAACAGCGCTGCTGCTAGAACTAATTACCACTCGATATGAATAGCGCCAAAGAGTCATAGCGCCAAAGCGCCATGGCGACTACTTACATACCACGCGCTATGCGTTATGGAGAGATAGCGCGCTATAATATGGCGCTATGCGCTATATTAACCACCATTAACTATGACCCTTGAGTTCATACGCCACTATACGTACGTTCATATACAATTGAGTTCATTTCTCCTATATTAGCGAAGATTTGTCATGATGGTCGCCAAGATGACGCTGCTTCTTATCGCCGGAAGTCTTTGTTTTTTTCTATCTTCATCAACCCAAAGTAACCCACTGCTGGACACGGCCTCTTCTTTTGTAGGAAGTATTTGCCTCAATCGTCGTGCTTTGCAGGCGGATGGACAGTCGCAATAATACACGTGAGCACCTTTAACGCTGCTAGTCGTCACCGGTGTCTGTATTTTAATATGCCATAGTCATCTCTTACGATAATGAGGTTACAAATTCTCTGAACACTGACACTTTAATGTGCCAGAATACTAACTAAATATTCTAACAACTTCGTGGGTTAGAATATTTAGTTAGTATTCTGGCATATTACATTGATACTTGGCAGTTTTATTTTTAGTCTCTATTATACGGAGACGCTGCTGCCCATATCCTGATTTGTTTCCCTTTGTCGTCTCTTACGACACCCACGGGATGATATGGTGTAGTGCACATTCTTACACCGCCACTGCACCGTACTGGAATTCACATTGTGTCGCTAGGTAATTCATGTATCGTTTGTAATAAGATGTCATAATTTAATCCATTTAGGTAATGAATTCGGTCACCCTGAGTGGCTGGACTTCCCGCGTGCTGGTAACAACTCCTCGTATCACTACGCGCGTCGGCAATGGCATCTCGTCGACGATCCTCTTCTCAAATATAAGTTTCTTAACGAGTTTGACCGCGACATGAACGATTTGGAAGAGAAACATGGATGGCTGAGATCTGATCCGGTTAGTACATTTTTATTATTGGAACAAATTATTCAATTACAAAACGATCTTAATATTTTGGGTAAAATCTCTTTAGAGTTTACGTGTTGACGATTGTAGAAAATCATGTTGGCTAAACCCGCAGATTAGACTGTTTAAATTAAAAGTAAAGTTACAGCCTATATAACGTCCCACTGCTGGGCACAGGCCTCCCCTCATTTCTGAGAGGGTTTTAGGGCAAGGAAGTGTCTGCCGCGCTGCCCAAATGCTTGTTGACGAACTTCACATGTCTTCGAAATATTTTTTTCTTATTCCTCAGACATGCAGGTTTCCTCACGATGTTTTCCTTCACCGCCGAGCACGTAGTAAATCAGCACTTAAAACTGAAATTTACAATTTCATTGGTGCCGGCGGGGATCGTACCCGAGTTACTCGCGTTCTGTTATGTTTACAGCGAGCGTTAACCATCTGAGCTACCACGGCTCCTGAGCTACCACGGCTCCTCTCTTAGACTGTTTAGTAATCATTTTTTACAGATGGAAGGGTGACAACCTATTGGTAAATGGGTACTTTGGGTCATGCTCTCCCTCATCCACATGAGTAGATAAACGGAACAGAGAAAAAGCTTCTTATGAACGTGCAAAATTCTTACCTATTTTGGTAGGGTTGTCACAATATGTGAAGACAAATTAAAACAAACTTAACACACATACGTACTACATACTTACCAACCCATACCTACAAACATCCTACAAATGTTTAGTAAAAGCTTGTAATAACAATAAAAAGTTAAAAACACACTCTGTAGTACCTCCTTTTTATTAAAAAAGGATCATACAATAAAATATAGGTACATACTTGAAAAAGTAATAATCAAATATTTACTGATCTATTGTGGTAAGTAAATATTTGATTGTATTAGTTAAAGTTTGATATATTTTTATTTTTTCTGGTATTATTCATAAACACAGTACAGTAAACAACCATTATTAATAATACCACGTTTTTACATTAAAATATTCAAACTTGCAACTAACAAAACAAACAACGTGCGTCGCACTGACCGTGAGATTGTTTACACCGGCTGTGCCAGCGTAACCGGTTTTTTGCAGTCTCGCCGCGCGTACGTGACAAGCGGTCAGTGGTCACGCACACATATCCTGCGTGCTTGTAGTAGTGCAAGCGATTCGCGCGGTTGTATGAAACTTTATCTCTGTTCCATTTATCTACTCATGTGCCCGCATCTATCCTCAATTAAAAATCAAAATACTGATGCATTGTCACTCTTGATAACTAAGATGGAATGCCTCCTTACTACTAAAATGTTATTTGGCTCTCTTCACTCACAATACTATACACGGGGGCATTAAACTGTTATTTTACGTTGATATTCTGTGCAAGCTATAGTTTTTAAAGCTGACCTATTGCCGCTTCAATTACTGATTTATTAACCTATGTCGGTTACTCTGGTTCTACTGGGGATATCAACATTTCGAAGTCTAATCACGTAAAGAAACTCAGTAAGACCATATAGGAAAAAAATGGTTCATGAGAGACGACCTGGTAAGCCATGCAGGAAGACTATAGATATAGGTGGCTCAGAACCATGCTTTGTGGCGTCCTTGGTGGACCCGAAACCTTCCTGCTCCATTCATAGTACGTAGCAGAGTGGCCACTGTCAAATTCATTGTCATTTTATTAACAGTAAATTTTAAGCTTAGGTACATTTAGGTATTTTCTTATTCTTCACTCAATTACCCAGTTCAAGAAGTCCCTGAATCCTTTCTTTCTGTTTTGGAATTTTTGCACATAAACTTTTATTTTGGTCCTTGAAACGATATTGTTATGAAGTTCTTTAAAAATAACGTCTATAATCTAAAATATTTATTGTTAATGGAAGAAAAGTACTAAAAATATGGTTGAACTCAAAGCAAACTGTTTTGGACTTGAGATATTCAAGTAGGTCCTAGGGATTTTAAGTAGGTTAGGGATTTCTAGGGAGACTTCTGGAGAGTTTCTTCTTAGGGAGACTTGAGGGATTGTGTTAAAAAATTAGAACTTCGATTTTTTTCAAATTATTATTACCTAAACAGTCTAATATTAGTAAAATGGCTCAAAGACACAAAAAGCTGTTATTCTTATCAGTAGGCCTGTTATCCTTCTTTATGAACTAAAATATCAAAAATCTTACTTAACTCTAAAACATTCTTTATTCACACACACATATATATATGTATATATATATATATATATATATATATATATATATATATATATATATATATATATATATATATATATATATATATATATATATATATATATATATATATATAAGTACTACATATAAGGGACTTGGGGATTTCAAATCACTGAACTAAGAGTTTATGGTGTTTTTACAAAAACAGTGCATTGGAATGTGTTAGAAATTATACAAATAGACTAAACCTGAAACCATAGAAAATGAAGAGCTTTAACTGGCTGTGCTGCTAGTGCATAAAATCCCTAACTGGACTTCTTGAACTGAGCCATTCATTTTAACTTTTAGAGCCAAGGGTGGCTGGAAACATGCGCGTATTCGAATATAACGTCGTGCCAAAGAAATCAATGAAGAACTTAGGGAAAATGATGACACTTACATTTTTCTTTATTTATATTCAACAAAATAAAATACTTTGTTTGAGCTTATTTTTTTTTATTCAGGCCTATGTGTCATGCAAACATGAAGGTGACAAGGTAATAGCATTCGAGAGAGCTGGCCTGTTGTTTGTGTTCAACTTCCATCCATTCCAGAGCTTCACGGACTACAGAGTTGGGGTCAATGTGTCCGGAAAATACCAGGTATATTATTTATATTGAACAGAAATGTCTGAGGTCTTTTAGTTTTATAAGTTAACTAGCAATCCGCCCCGGCTTCGCACGGGTGATTTCTGGATCTCAACAACAGCGTCACCTACCGGGTCCAAATCTAAACCATCCAGGGAGCCACTCAAACGCACGACACGGACCACACGACGGTGTGGTGATTACTTAGTATTGATGTTGAAGGTTTCGTCCCATAGATGTGGTAAATTAAGATACCTGCGAGTAATAAGGCCTGTCGGCTAAGGCTAAGTATAAAAATAGTATTTTAATAACCGCTCTCGCTCAAGGAAACAATAAAAGCCTCATATAGCACGATAATATCTCTACAAGTTTACGTTACGCTACTTCGAGTCCTGTGATCAGAGTTGCATTATTCTATTATAAGATACGACCGTGAAAACAGTCGAAATAAATCGTATGTGAGTTTGGTAATATTACACTTAGCTATCTAAAATCGTAATAAATGCTTAGTTGTTCTTGAAGATTTTTATAACGTATCTTTTAGGTTTTTTCTTAAATACGTACGTTCTTTGTCGAAGGTTATTAAGGCCTACTAAATTTCACTATAGGCCTTATTATACTCCTTTTTGTGTATAGTTTTTTTGTCTTACCTATAATGTATTTTATATCACCTTTAAAATGTTATAAATGCAAATAAACTGAAGGTTTTTTACTAAACTAATCAGCTGTCCAAGCCGTGAAAAGGCTTTGACATTAGAAGCTATTAAATTATGTGTACATTATTGGCCCTGCGCCTTAGCTATCTCGGACCGAGTCGGATTGCGATTTGATTATTGTGAGGAAATAGAGCACCTGAGCCCGCGCATACATTTGGACACTATAATTCTGTGCTGTGCAAATAGACTAAATTCCGTTGAGGCTGGCCGCTGTGACAGAAATTCGGTTAGGAGGAAACACACTGCTCTACTCGCGCAATTAATTGCGACGCTCGCGTTTATAACACAATACGCGTTATGTGCATATTTAGTATAGCTAATTATATTATCAATGTCATAAAAATAGTATAAGTCGTCATCCTCGCCAACGGAGATGGTGGATGATATCTACTCACCGCAATAGAACGATGCTTCCGTAACGAGCGTTCGATTCGAACTGCGAGTGTGGGTGTGAGTCAGTGTTGGGAAATAGTTGGTGCGAAATTATGGTGTTGCGAAGCTAAAAAATATTGTATTTTGGGTAGAATTATTGTATTTTTTGATAAAGATTTTTTTATTTATTTACGCTGCCTAAATCCAAATTTAATAGGTTTTTTGTTATTTCTTTATAGTACCCGGATGACCGAGCTTTGCTCGGTTTTTTTTAAATTACGTTTAGATACAAATTACATACTGATGAATAACATTTTTTGATCTTATTGACATAATAGAAAAAACTGAACTGTTTATTTAAAAAAAAATGTGAGTGCAATTAGTTTAATTAAAATTTTAATATTTTTAAAAAATACTAAAATAAGGGCTCGAAATAATAGATTTTTCACAAAAAAGGGAACTTGAAAAAAAAGAAAAAAAAAGCACCAAAGACTGGACGCGAATCAAGGTATTACGATTTCGCGACCGCTCGATATCCATTTGAGCTATTACGATCACTAACACTACGTTATAATTTACCTTCTTATATTGTAGCAGTTTTTCATTGCCTGAAAACACGGACAAAAAGACTTTTTCTAAAAATAAATCCTAGCTAGATCGATTTATTGCCCCCGAAACTCTCTGGACACTAAATTTTATGAAAATCGTTGGAGCCGTTTCCGAGATTCCGATTATATATACACATATATATACAAGAATTGCTCGTTTAAATATATGGGATTTGCATAAACTAAAAACATGTTATTAATTTTTTTATTAAAATAATAAAACTTAGGGCATGGAATTAAACAATATGAACAGGAATAGAAAATTCGAAGTCGTCTTCTTCTTCGAGTTCGAAATCTCGACGTGTAGATCACATTAGAGACAATTTGATTTGCAAATTGTTTCGTGGGTTCAAATGATATACATCCCTATTCAAGACGTTTTGCGCTTTTAGAAGCGATAACTACATTATTTGGTATAAGTACGTGATGCGTTCGTTCATACATTTTAAAGTTGCGTGTGTCTAGTATTGAACTTATATTGTGTAAAAGTAGGAAAATGTTGTATAAAAGCGTACAATAATGAGAAAGCTATGTTTTATGGTACAATTTAGTTTCGTTTAACAAATTATTGTAATAATCCAATAATTATTGTACATTTCCCAACACTGGTGTGAGGGGGTAACGACTAAGTGCTGTTACCCCCCGGCCACACTCACACACTCGTCGAGTGGCATGGGAAGTAATTAGGAAAGGAGGCAGAGACGTATTGCGGCCACAACACTTGTCATGGTTTTATGGGCGTATATACGAGTCAAAGGATTGGCAATATGAGCGCGAGTGGCCGGCCACACACTCGCGCAAACGCAATCCCAATCACAGAACAACCCCTAAAGGGGGTCCGAATCGAGCGCTCGTTACGGGAAACACGTAACGTGTCATTTAAAAATCATAAATAGTGTGTGTACCTATCATTAGGCATATTATCACATGAGTAAATAATGTACAGAGAAGCTATCTCGACGACGACATATATTTCTTTTTATGACATTGATATAATTAGCTATAATAAATATGCATAGTGCACACACTGCCATAGTTTCAACATCCATTGTGTTGCAAACGCGAGCGACTTAGTGCGGGCGTCGCGATTAATTGCGCGAGTAGAGCAGTGTGCGGACAGACGGGGCAACATCGCGGCATCGCGAAGAGAATAGTTTAGCGGAGCCGTTAGACGAAGTAATTTATATTTGTTTTTGAATTTTAATATATAGTCTCAATTGCTGCATTCATGTGGTTATTTAGTTTAGTTTAATTTAGTTTACAACGGGCTGTTTTCCGCAACTCCACGTCTAAGCGCGTATTTTGCGTGTGGGCAGGAATAATATGCTTATTCGAGCCATGATATCTCCCCGAAGAAGCTCAGCAGTCCCTTGATGTTGCAAGCAACTTCGGGGAGCGATCCCGGCATGCCGAGATGTTTAGCCCTGTTGAAGCGACTTCTGGACATGTCAACAACACGTGAGCCGCCGTTTCTTCCTCTCCCATGCATGCCCTGCACAGACGGCTGTCAGTAACACCTATGGTGAACAAATGTTTGTTAAAAGAGCCATGTCCTGTGATAGCACTTGTTACTATCCTGATCTGTGGCTTGTTCAGTCTCATTAGAATGTGGTTATTTATGACAAATATTAAATATATTACGTATAATTTGATTATTTGCGTTCGTTAAAGCAGTAGGTAGGCCTTATTATACTGCCATAGTAAAATAAGGCCTACTAACAAGGTATTTAGAAATGTTTAATTTTGTTTATTTTATGGCAAATGTTAAAAATTTTCGTTCATACATTGTAGAAATTGTACTAAACCAATGATTTTTATTAAAAATGTATTGTTATTTCTCATTTTATGTCGAATTTCCCTTAGTCGTTATTACCCGCAGGTTTCCATTAATCGTCAGTGTAACGTATCTACTCTGTAAGGGCGACTATGTAGAATTTTAAAAAACCTTATGGCTACTGATACATGGCGATATAACCATCTTGTTAGCGTCAGACGTAAAATACCCAGACCTTAGCCAGCCCGGCGACAACGGCAGCGTCAAAGGAGCGAGACGTCTGGGGCTGCGATCGTCGATTCCTACCAAGCGTGACAAGTGAAGGCAAACCCTCTTTAAAGAAGGGACTAACGTGTACGAGCTGATGAAAAAGTATTAACGGTGTTTGAAGCGTGCAGTGTAAAGCTATTTAAAAAAAGTATTGACTAATTGAAAGCATTAATATTATTCAATAATTAACATATGATTCATAAATCCAAGAGTCTTAAGTACACAAAATAGTTCGGCAGATTTGGATACGTAATGATGAATTTAATGGTGATCATACAGTTGATTTCCACAGTACTCGAGCAATATTGGCTCGCTATTGCCGCATAGACCAACAGCGAAAACATCTCGAAAATAGACGACTCGAGCAACCCGGGCTAGAACCCCGCCGCCACCAATGAAATTTTTATTTGCAATTCTAGGTGCTAATTTACCACGTGCTCGACGGTGAAAGAAAACATCGTGAGAAAACCTGCATGTCTGAAAATACAAAAAATAATTCGAAGATATTTGAAGTCCGCCAACAAGCATTGGGGCACCTCGGCGGACATTTCCTTGCCTAAAACACTCAGGAGTGATAGAAGGACTGTGCCCAGCAGTCGGACGTATATAGGCTGTAATTTATACAACTGATACCCCCTATAACAGTATTAAGTTGTTAAATTATTGTGATCGATGTATATTGACCCTCACTTGAAATGAATCACCATGTATTGAACCTCGATATATAAAGTTTGTTCAATAGTGTAAACTGAAAGAATTCGACGATAAATCTCGTAGTATTTACAAGACTCGAAAATGTAATTTGAAAATTTAACCATATAGGTATAATATGTCATTAATTTAATGCTATTAATTTATTTCAGGCCGTTCTATGTTCGGATAGCAAAAAGTATGGTGGGTTTGGCCGCGTGGAACCTGAGGGCGAGTTTCATTTAACGCAGAATATGCCTTGGGGCAACCGCAATGACTCAATACAGGTAATACAGCTTACAAAATGAATGTGGTTATCGATTATTACTTTGAAAGAAACATACATTGTTAGGGTAGTAGTTAAATAAATAGCTATGATTTTGCGAATTCAATTCTTGCACATATGGCTTACGAATAATTGTTCTGGATGTTAATATAATTTATATGTATGCTTAATTCTCAATACAGGAGAAAATTGCTGCTGTGTGAATAACATTTATTAAAAATAAATTGCGGCTATAATGCTACATATCTTGTGTTTTGACCTACCTCCAATAATACCAAAATATTAGTAGATTAGAACAAGCGAGTACCGCTGTCTGTACATACCTACACTATTTTATGTCTAGTGCAACTAATAGCTTTGGAGTTAGTTAACTCTATTAAGAAGTTGTTGCCAATTGAAGTTGGTTTGTAAGCATTGAAGTATTGTAAACATGAAAGTAATATTATGTACTTACGTATAATACGTATATATACCTATATCATGTACATATGATGATGATGTAAGATATCATTTTAACCGCTTCGTTGCGACACTAATTTTTGACAACTTTTAGCTGTGGCGGCGAACAAAATATTTCGTGACATGCTTGTGTCAAGCGCCATAGAAGTTGATGACACGTAGGGCCATCCGTCCGGGTTTCCCCAGATTTGTCCTAGTTTGGAAGAGGTTCGGGAATTGTCCGGGAGGGGTTTAAGTTTAAGTTTTCGATCCGGGTTTTCGATCAGATCACGTTCCCGTAATTTATGTAAATAAACGCTATGGGATAGGTATTTCTCTCTTGTCCTCACAAGAACGATTAAACACACTATTTCATGCAACAAAAGAGGCTTAAAAATAAAGTTTTCTTCTATCAAGTACAGAGTAAAATATATTTTAATCAAGATGTAAGTGAATGTAAAAAGTATGGAAATGTCCGGGGTAAAATTTTGAAGACAAAATGAAATATATGTAGAAAGTGCAACAGGCGGTCTTATCGCTCAGAAAACTGTACCTTCCAGACAATCCTTGTTCAGCAAAGAACTGCAGATAGGGAAGAAGTACATAAATTTGAAAATTAAGTTAAAAAAATTATAAACATATAAATACACACAAAGTAGTCGGAGTTTCTCTGCGTGATAAACTTAGAAATGAGGATATCCGCAGTAGAACCAGAGTGACCGACATAGCCCAACGGATTAGTAAGCTGAAGTGGCAATGGGCCGGCCGTATAGCTCGAAGAACCGACAACCGTTGGGGAAAAAGGTTCTCGAGTGGCAGCCTCGTACCGGTAGACGAAGTGTAGGGCGACCCCCCACTAGATGGAGTGACGACCTGGTAAGACATGCAGGAAGTCGATGGATGCAGGTGGCTCAGCACCGTGCTTTGTGGCATACCTTGGGGGAGGCCTATGTTCAGCAGTCGACTTGTAAAGGGCTGTAATGATGATGATGATGATGATGAAATACACACAAGATGATGACGGTTGAGAATAGGTATGACAGAATCAATTAAGGACGGGAATTATGATGGGAAATATCAGGTCTCCAAGTAATAAGTCTTGGTAGATTTTTGAAGGAAAAAAGGGACTGAGCACATTGAATATATAAAGGCAAGGAGTTTCACAAGCGTACAACTGTAACCGGAAATGATTTATTGGAGAAAGAGTGGTGGGGCCTCCAAAAGCTCCAAAATCCGGGGAACTTACACCTCCGGTCCTAGGGGGTAGGTTTTAGAGATAGCAGCCCTAATGACACGCCTATTGTGCCACCAGCCATATGTAAAAATAATGTTCGTTTTTATGTTTTTTTCACTTGTTTAAACCTGATCAAGTTTAGTTGACATCAAACACCGGGGCAGATAGGGTAAAGGGAGGTTATATTTGTGATATTTTATATCGTGATATTTTTATAAATCGTGCCGAAGCTGCCAATGGGCGCCTTAGCATGCTTTAGCGAAATGCCTTAGACGCCGTTGGGCGACCGCCTTCAAATGTAATGTGTGACGGCATGGAGTAATGTGTTTCTATTCACAGGAGGTAATGAATTGGTTAAGCAAAATTAAATAATAAAACAAACGCATTTTTTTTTAAACAGGAGACCCTTTTCCCAGAAGAAACTTGAGTTTGTGAGCGATCGCAATGTGTGCTATTATTTGTTACCTATTAAAATATTTTTCCACATGATTTAAAAAAAAACGGCCAAGAGCGTGTCGGGCCACGCTCAGTGTTGGGTTCCGTAGTTTCCCGTCCGTCACAATAAGTTGTGTTTCCAATTATGAGTATAAAGGTGGGTATCCATTGTGTTCGCGCTCCAGCAGCGCTCCGCGCTCCTGCAACTGCTCCCGGTAGTGGGTACTGTTGTTTCCATCCAAGTTCAAAATGATTTTCCTAGAAAGTCCTTATAAAGTTCTACTTTTCAGATTTTTTTCATATTTTCTAAACTTATGGTTCAAAAGTTAGAGGGGGGGGGGACACATTGTTTTTTACTTTTGGAGCGATTATTTCCGCAATTATTGACATTATCAAAAAATGATTTTAGTAAACCCCTATTCATTTTTAAATACCTTTCCAACAATATATCACACGTTAGGGTTGAAAGTAAAAAAAAAATCACTTCCCACTTTACATATAGGGGGCTACCATAATAAAACATTTTTTTCCAATTTTTATTTTACCACTTTGTCGGCGTGATTGATACACATATTGGTACCAAATTTCAGCTTTCTAGTGCTAACGGTCACAGAGATTAAGCGAGGACGGACAGACGGACAGACAGACATGGCGAAACTATAAGGGTTCCTATTTGACTACGGAACCCTAAAAACCCATTCAGTAAAGAGTCCATCCTACAAGTTAATAAAAGTTGTCAACCTGTAATAATTTCAAATTCTCAAAATATCTAGAAATTAAGCTGTAGGCATAAACAACTTGCAAATTAATGTATATTTTGTGCTGGATAAATTTTCCAAAAACGCAATTTGAGCGAGTTATAACGATTTTTAAAAAGACACAACTCATGTCAAATGCCACACAGACAAATAATCGATGGCACGCTTGGCGTGCAATCCGCACTGAAACAGTTAATTACATATAATGTTATTTAAATTTTGTTTTATTTTCTTTTTAGGTATACATCCCTTCCCGTACTGCGATTGTGTATGCAAGATGTGATTAGTTGTGCTATTTATTATACATTATTATTATATAGATTTGTTAAATCATTAGTTATATAATTTACTCAAAATTTGTTTGCTGTATTTGGTTATCAAATATAAAAGCTAACTTAAATTTATTATTCATTTATTTTGTATGATATAAGTAATGTAATTGTAGTAATTGTATTATGAATATTAATAAAAAAGAAATTGTCTATCAAAATAATCTTTTCTTTTATTGAAACTAACATTGGACCCCAATAAGCAAGTTATTTTTGGGTGTACAAGATAAAGGTGTAAGTCTTGTTAAAGTTACTCTGTAACCAAATTCTTCTGCTAATCTAGCACGATCAGAATCAATGATAGCCATACATTTTGCTCCTCGTTCTGCCAAGTGATGATCCTTGTGTGTTTGATCTGCAGCATGCCCAATACACAAATATTGATCAATATTAATGCTACTAAATTTAGCACTTCTTGGATATGCAAGTCTATCCGTTGCATGAAGAGAGCCATAACAGCAAGGGCAGAGGACAAACTTTGCATTTGCTTTTAAACATTTGTCTAAAACCAAATCACTAGCCACTCCACAAGCATGCAAAGCAATACCAATATCAAATTTACCCACAAAAAAGTCTAAATTACATTGAAAGAAAAGCACATTTGTTAAACACATCTCATGTACTCTTGCCCTTGCTCTCAATAAAGACTGTTCTTTGTTTTCCAAAAGAATAACTGTACATTTAGGTAATAAATGAGCAAGGAGGATTCCTAAATGACCGCTTCCGCTACAGAAGTCTACAATTAAATCACCTTCCTTTGCTATATTTAAAACAGCTAGAGCTAAATTTTCAAGTTGTTGAGATTTTCTCACTATTCTATCATCCGGTAAATGACCAGCGCAAGGATTAGCGCCATTAGGGATGTCATCCCATTTTATTCCAGATTCAATTTTATTACAAGTAATTTTAAGCTCCATTCCATCCTGAAGTGCACTTAAAGCACTTTCTATATCAGATTCTTTGGTAAATAACCTTTTTTTTGGATTATGCCTCTTTGGATCGGATTTATATAAACTTACGTCATCAATAGTAGGAACTAGGACATTTTCTAGTTTTAAAGGCTTTGTTGTGATTTTGAGTAACATATCCAATATATTCTTTAATTCTGTAATATTGGCAATATTTTCAAACCATTTGTATGTTAATGGTAAGAGAGATTTAAAGTAAGTGGTTCCTACACTTTGAATAATAATATAATAACAAATGAAGAGAATCAAATCAGCTAATGTAAGAAAAGGTCCCTCTGCAAACTGATGACTTATATGCAGCTCTTCCATTTTTGTAGTACAATCAATTTCAAGTGATTTTTTTATGTTTGATTTCCATTTACGGGGTTTAGAAACTCTTCCTTTCTGTGACATCTCTTTTGTATCTTGTTCAACTTCCTCTGAATTTAAATTTAAATTAATATTCTCTTTCTTTAATTCTCTCGCTATTTTATATATATTGTGTATTTTAACAGGTTTATTAAGATGGTTTTCAAATCTAATTAAATTCTTAGGGACTTCTTGCAACTGGTCTCGGCCTAAAATATTATTTACTGTTCTTATAATATCTACTTCACAAAATTTGGTCCATACAGATACTTCATTAGGTGCTTGTAGGCAACTTTTTCTAAAACCAAGTAATCCTTCATCATGTTCATGTGATGACAACTTTTTCATAGATCTATATTTACAAATGTGTCGTGCTACTCCACAAAGACCTGATATAATTGTGTCTTCGTATTTAACTATTGGAAAATTACATGACAGTACTTGCCACGGTATATCTTTCTCATTAAATATTTTGACATTTTCATAATGCTGAGTAAAGACTGACACATTATCAATTGTTCCATTTTTATAAACAAATTTTACATCAACCCCGTCAGGGGAACAAAACTTATAGATGCTGTAAGATACTAATGACTCCAAGGAAATATCAATTTTATGTGACTCTTGATATTTTACATGAGTTGTAAAAGTTTCTAAGTACACAGTGTTCTGCATGTTACTCTTATGTTGTATTCAAAGACTAATATCACAACCTTGAATTGTAACTACAAACTGTAAATACAACTATGTATTGCTTAATATAGTATTTATATTTATAGATACATATTTAATATCTATTTTATAAAACCAGTAAAATAAAAAGAAATTTATAGGCACTTCGACCTGTTTTGCAACGAAATGACATCAATGACAATGACATTTTACATTTTTAAGACATATTCAAAGCAGTGTTGGTATCGTAAAAATCTGAGCTGCCGTATTATTTATTGAAAATCAAATAATAATTAATCTTAACAACTACAGCTCAACTAGCTGTACTGAAAGTGATGGAATAAATTTATTTTTATTCTTATCTAAGTTTCAATCTTATTTTTTTAACTCTGCCTCTAGAAATAACCAGTAACAAAAAATACGAAGAAATTAGTAAATCTTGTGTTTTAAATTATCCGTTTTTAATTTATTTTGATATTATTTAAACCAAACTGTAAATGATTACCAGCTCTAAACAATCGATATCGATTTTTTTTAAGAATCGAAAATTGTACGTTCCCATTTTTTGGTTGGCATGCTTGGTGTAATAAGTCTGACAGCTGTCAAAATGTATTTCTTAGATTTGGTTGACTATAATAATTAATCACACTTAACACTTTAGTTCACTTTATTTCGCTCCTAAGTCTTCACTTGTATCGCCAATTCAATACTGCTCCGGTCGCGGCCCTTAACGGCTGTATGTAGGACTTTTCCACCGAAACATCTAGAATGTTCCAGCAAATACCGGTCCCGACCGACTAGGTGTAGAAAATCTGAGTAAGGAGTTTTCTAGAAAGCTTAGATCTTCTATTCGATACTAGATTGCGCTAGTAGGAGAGTTCTAGAAAGATCTTGACGCTCCTATGCCTGCTGCTTCCTGCTGCTTGGTACCAGGTGGCGCTAATAATCACCCACAATACACGGGGCATTAATTATAGTGCGCAACATTATAATGATGTTCATAATACTCGCTGGTCGAAGAGTGTGCCAACGAATAGAGGAAACACTAACGATCACAATATTATATACAGCAAAAAAAATATTGTAAGATTATAACAAAAGTTATTATCGCGAAGACTGATCTGAAATTAAGATTTAACGTTCAAAATTAAGGTTTTTTTGGTAATTCGAGAAGCCGATAATCAGCCATCTGTCTCAGAATCACCATAAGGTAATAGTCACTGCTACGACTGCGAAAGTTCGCGGATTAAGGCCAAATACGAGGAGAACTGGCGAAAATTAATGTATTTCTCTTGACTAGAACTTTGACCTGAAGTAATTCTAAGCTTTAAAACATTTTTGTAGGTTTGTTCGGGTCCTTCACAAGGTCACCGTCATTTTAAAATTTTAAAATAATTGAATATACCAACAAATAAAAATGTTAAGAAATGACACATAAAATTATTGTTTTTCCAAAACTCTGTGAATTCTAATTTAGGAAAAATTCTTTTACGTAAAAATGTTTGTATTGTGATTCCGAAGGCACCTGCTATCTTTATTTTCGATACAAAATATTATTTATTAACATAATTCGTTTTAATTAAAAACACCTAATAATAATATCGTATATTGCCAGATAAAAGTTTGCCGTAATAAATTACCAGGCGCTTCGACCTGTGACGTAAGGTAACATCAGTCGATGTGTCTGTAACGAAAATCGTTAATTTAGTGTTTTATACGCGTTTAAGTGTCTATAAATAATGTAAATATGGGTAGGAAAAGAAATAAATGTTACCTAAGTGGTAAAACAAAGAGAGTTTATCGCATGAACGCTGCTCGAATGTTGTATTTTGAGGTTAATACTTATATTTTTGTAAGGTAATTTTTTGTTTGAGGCTGCCTAATAGGTTGCATTTTTACTCATTTACATTAGCCAAACTGATCATTTATACTTTTCTAGTTTCAAGTGAGAAACACTAAAAATGTAAATATCCAGTCGGAAAAGAATGTACAGAGTAGTGTACGCACAGAGACCGCAAATAATGTCATAGTCAATGTATTGTCCGAAAGCATGGGGTAAGTATATAATTAAGAAAAACCGAAATACTTCGGATGTGAAGTGATTGACCAGTCGGAGTAGTCTTGTGAGAATTTACATACACAGTACCTATCCCCACTATGGGGCAATCACCGACTTTTTAGTTTCTTTTTCTTTATTATTTATGCAATTTGCATTACGGAATCTTGTAAGACTCACAAGAACAAACATTTTCAGTTATATGAGGTTCTTTACGTACGATGCACCAATTAAGAAAAAAAATCGTTATCGATTCAATAACTTTTCGAACAATATTTTATAATGAATAAAGTACAGAATTTATAATCTATAGGAACTAATATTATAAATAAGAAAAATTTATTTAAGAAGTAAGCAATGCTCTCTGTGTTGTTCATTACTCTGCATCTGAGCTAGCTCAGTCAAATATAACCAAAGCCCGTACGGCTTTCATTATAGGTATTATACATGTCTATATAAACAAAGCGTAGGTACTGGCGGCGCGTGGTTTGCTGCGAAACGAGCAAGGTCATTCGCGTCGTATTCGGCCTTAAAAGTACGCGCCGATTGTGCACCGAATGACGCAAATTAGTTTGTCGATATCAATTTTATATCTGTGATTGTATCTCTCTCTGACGCTGTGACTGTTTTTAACTGTATTTGTAATGTACCCCTAACTTCTGCGTTTCCCCAGATATTGTTATAACTTATAAATTATATTCTCATGAAAAGTGAATTTTTGTATTTTTAATGAGAATAAAGTTCTTGAACCATATATTTTCGTCAATCGTGAACCAATTTTAATATTTTTTTTAACTATGTTACATTTTTTTATGATTTTCCTTAGTTCACTCAAAAAAACCCAAAATTAGATAACGGCTCTAGGCCACTGCTGCTTCACGACAAAGCAAGATCACACACTGCACAACAAACAACTGCTAAGTTAGATGAGCTACGATTGGAGCGTCTGCGACATCCACCGTACTCCCTGGACCTTGCTCCAACAGATTACCATTTTTTCCGGAATTTGGACAACTTCTTACAAGGAAAAAACTCAACTCCGATGCGGCAGTCCAAACCGCCTTCAAAGAGATTAAGTTTTTCTCGCCCCATGGGTTTTTTAGTGAGAGTTTACAAAACAAGAGTTTTACCTATGAGATGGCAAAAGTTCATAGATAACAACGGTGCATACTTTGGTTAATTAAATATATTTTACAAAAAAATTGACTTTATATTCCTCCCGTATGAAAAGCCAATTTCATATGTAAAGACTTAGTATTAGGCGCTCCAGGATTATCCAATCTTAATTTGTTCAAGATCCAATCTTTCTGGGATACCCGATACAATGGGATTTAACTACATTTAGTTATGTTTTATGTTAAAAGTTTCAGTATTCATATATATAGCAATAAGATAATTATTTGACTGTAAAAACCATAACGTCATTACATTTTCATACAATTTTAAACAATGTTTTGTATAAGACAACTCTTAATAAGTATTTCAACCTTAGAGTAATTACATATATTTTTATTCAAATTATCTTTCGATTCAAAGTAAACCAGATAGCTAGTCGCAAAGGAGACTAGCTATCTGCGAAGAACAGGATAAAAGTGCCCGAATGTATGCGCAAGCACAAGTGTACTCTCTACTCTATTCCCTCAATCTCGCAGTCTGATGGGACGGTAACGCTAGCTGACACGATCTGAAGGAGATCAGGTGCAGTATCAATGGCTTGACGTGCTTTCCGAGGCACGAGGGTGAAACACCGCCAACTTTTTGAGTCCGGGCTGCTACTGAGAATTTCTTGACAGAAAAACGCAATAATTAATTTTAGTCCGATCCGGGATTCAAACCCAAGCCATTATGGTCAGCAAACGCGTTTACGAACACTAGACCAACGAGGCATTCATGTCAATTAATTACTAGAACTAGCAAAACTCAAATGCGTATAAGGAGTCAAAATACTTTTTTCATTTTTTCTAATTTAATTTTCAATTAAGGCAAAAAGAAACAAACCTATTCAAAGATATTGCATGTAATTCACACTTTTGATGTGCCCACCTATAGTGTCTTTTGACTATGCCAAATAAGAGAGTAAGTACACTCGTATCTTCTAATTTGGAAGAGAAATGTCATCATCATTATCATCATTACAGCCCTTCACAAGTCCACTGCTGAACATAGGCCTCCCCCAAGTAATGCCACAAAGCACGGTCCTGAGCCACCTGCATCCACCGACTTCCTGCGTATCTTACCAGGTCGTCACTCCATCTAGTGGGGCGTCGCCCTACACTACGCCTATCGGTACGAGGCTGCCACTCGAGAACCTTTCTTCCCCATCGGTTATCGGTTCTTCGAGCTATATGGCCGGCCCATTGCCACTTCAGCTTACTAATCCGTTGGGCTATGTCGGTCACTCTGGTTTTACTGCGGATATCCTCATTTCTGAGTCTATCACGCAGAGAAACTCCGATCATAGCCCTCTCCATAGCTTGCTGAGCGACCTTGAGCGTCCTCATACGGCCAGCAGTGAAGGACCACGTCTCAGATCCGTAAGTTATCACTGGCAACACGCACTGGTTGTACAATCTAGTTTTTAGAGATTGAGGTATACCTGACGAGAAGATATGTCGTAATTTCCCAAACGCTGCCCAGCCGAGTTGAATCCGTCGATTGACCTCTCGGTCGAAGTTGGACTTACCTAGTCGGACTATTTGTCCCAGGTAAACGTACTCGTCAACAACTTCGAGCATAGTGCACCCAATAACTACCGGCATAGGTATGACATGGACATTAAACATGATCTTTGTTTTGTCCATGTTCATCTTAAGACCTATCCGTTGGGAGGCACTATTGAGGTCATTGAGCATAGTGCTTAAGTCCTCCAGCGATTCTGCCATAAGGACTATATCGTCGGCAAATCGAAGGTGAGTGATGTACTCGCCATTGATGTTAATACCGTATCCTTTCCAGTCTAGTAGCTTGAAAACGTCTTCCAAAGCAGCGGTGAAGAGTTCCGGGGATATAACGTCACCCTGTCTTACACCTCTCTGCAGTTGGATAGGTTTCGAGCTCTGGTTCTGTACTCGGATAGCCATCGTAGCCCTACTGTACAAACACTTCAGCACTTCGATATACCGACAGTCAACTTGGCACCGCTGAAGGGACTGCAGCACCGCCCAAATTTCGACGGAATCAAAGGCTTTCTCATAGTCCACATACGCCAGGCAAAGTGGCAAATTGTACTCTTCAGTCTTCTGTACAACCTGCCGCAGGGTATGTATGTGGTCTATGGTACTGAAGCCTTTTCGGAAACCGGCTTGTTCGGGAGGCTGGAAGTCGTCGAGTCTGCTTGCGAGACGATTCGTAATGACTCTCGAAAACAGCACGTAGACGCGGCTCAGAAGGGAAATCGGTCTGTAGTTCTTCAAGAGAGCGTTGTCGCCTTTCTTAAAGAACAAGACCACCGCACTTCTGCTCCACGCCTCTGGAGTAGTGCCACCATGGAGGACGGAATTGAAGAGCTTCTGAAGGACTTCAAGTACCGGTGTTCCACCCGCTTTCAGAAGCTCCGCTGTAATTTCATCCTCGCCTGGGGCCCTGCCGTTTTTAAGGTGCTGGAGAGCCATTCTAATCTCGCTTAGACTGACGTCCGGGATATCATCGGAATAGTGTCGGATAAGACTTGCTCTTGGATCGTTACTCACACTTGCGTGTGGCTCCAACGATGATGTGTACAGCTGCCCATAGAACCTCTCAATCTCACTCAAAATCTCAGGTGTCCCGGTAACGATGCTGCCACACTCAGTCTTCAGCTTTGACAGTTGGCTCTTACGGGCAGACAGATCTCTGGCAAAGACTTTGGAGCCCTGGTTCCGCTCGATCGCTTCTTTAATACGAGCAGTATTAAAGTTGCGTAAGTCTCGCCGCATGCATTTGGAGATCTGTCTGTTCAGTTGCCTGTATGCTGTCAAATCTGTTGACGATTGCAGCCTCATCTCCCGTCTAACAGCCATGAGAGAGTGTGATCGGAGAGTTTTTGTGTTCTTCTGCGGCGGGTCTTGCAGAACTTAGCTCCGACCGCATGGACAGTTTCCACGAGCTTGTCATTCATATCGTCCACTGCATTGCAATCTTGTAGGCACTGTAAGCGGTTGTGTAACTCGAGCTGAAAGTTTTCGGGATTCTGGATTAGAGCACGAGGGGGACGGAGCGTAGACTTCATTAGACGAGACCTCTCCAACTTAACGTTTAGGTTCAGTGTGCCTCTAACCATTCGGTGATCGCTGCCAGTTTTCACCCTTGCGATCACTGAGACATCACTGAACAGTTGGCGTCTGGTCGTCATAATGAAGTCAATCTCATTTTTTGTCGAACCGTCGGGGCTCGACCAGGTCCACTTCCTGTGGGGCCGCTTCTGGAAGAAAGAGTTCATCATAAAGAGTCCCTCTTTCTCCATAAAGTCGGCCAGCTGCTGGCCCCTTCGGTTCCGTTGCCCTACGCCAAATTTCCCTAACTTCAGCTCACCGCTTTCTCTTGTATGACCTTTTTTCACCTGTATGACCTTCAGCGAATACCGTTTGGTGATTCTGAGTATCAGGTACCCTCGTCGACACACTCCCAATCTTTACAACGTTGTTGCCGAGAGACTTGTGGACGATAAATCCGACACCTCCTTGGGACAGATGGTCGCCCTCCCGGTGATAGAACAAGTTGCCGGATTCGAGAATCACCGTGTCTCTCGCTCTCTTCGGAGCTCACCTATAGGGTTTCTTTTTCTACGAGTTAAACCATTAAAGGCAATCTTCTCAATTGTAGTGAAAGTGTAATGTGATGTGTGTTGTTCATTAACTATTATTGATTATATTACTATTCATTAAATATTATAAAAATTATCGTGCAAAGTGGGAGCAAAATTCCCTATTTTATTGTTCAAAATGTTTCGTACGTTTGTTGCATTTTAGGACCAAATTGATAACATTTCAAATGTTGGAAACTTTTGGTATAGTTTCAATCATCGTAATTTCAGAACCTTTGTCCTCAATCATAGTTTGGTAGATATTTTTCACTGTAATGTTTGCTCAAAGTGGATCAAATTAGTTTCAATTCATCGTCTAGTTATGTCTTTGTTCCGTTCGTGCCTGCGTAAGGGCACGCCTTAGAATCATTTTGTTCATTTCCCTTTTTTTAGTCATTGAGTATACTTTTCGTGACCGAGAATAATTGTGTTCAGTTGTTTATGTCCTCTCATAGAATTATCATTAGAACTAATTCTACTATTAAAAAAAGAATATAAATATAATGATTTCTTATATTTACGCGAACACTACACATTGAAATAATACTAGTTTTTTACGGAATTTATTGCGTATATTTAACTTTTTAAATACCCGACGTTTCGAACGCTTTACAGCACTCATGCTCACGGGCGGGACTGAGATGTTATAGATGAAAATAAATATAACAGTGGTAGAGCCACGCGGCAGCTTTGCTGTTGCACGTATGGGCCGGCTCAAACCGGGGCGGTACCACGACCTCACAGAATACCGGCGTGAAGTGGAAGTTCCGCTCTCACGTTCTGTCTGGTGAGTGCAGGTGGCCGAAGGCCCAAATCCCCCCCCCCCCATCAACATGGTAGTGGAATTAAATGATAGACTACCCTAGGAGGGTACCAGCAACCCTTGAGAATCCCTCGCTGAGCATCCACGACCATGTCTCTCCACTCCTGAGCGTGGGTGCTCACGTTGCCTAGCGTATTCTGGGGGGGGGGGGCAAAATTCCACTCAAGACTACAACTGCTCGGGGCAAACGGAGCAACAAGACCAAGGCGACCCCTGCCACGCTATCCGTGAATTTCTGCAATATCGGGGGCCTTCACTCTAACCTAAATGCCGTCCACTACCATCTCGAGACGGCGAGGCCGGCCCTGCTCTTTCTGACCGAGACGCAGGTGTCCTCTCCGGCTGATGTCTCGTATCTCTCCTCCCCAGAGTACAAACTGGAACACTCCTTTAAGCCTCGGGCTGGAGTTTGCGTTTACGTCAGAGAGGACATCTGTTGTCAACTTTAACGCCCATCACGCCGAATGGCTTGGTACACGTTTGCCCGATCATGCGGGGAGATCTGTTCATGATTTTGCCTTGGCATATGGTCTGACACAACTGGTTACTTCGCCTACGCGGATTCCAGATGTGGAGGATCATGCACCTTCCCTGTAGGACCTTCTGCTGACCTCTCACCCGGACGGATATCAGATTTCCGTCGACGCCCCTTTAGGCTCCTCAGACCATTGTCTTGTCCGGAGTGTGGTGCCACTTACGCTGAAATCGCAGTTGCATTCTGCAAGCTGCCGCCGTGTTTGGCACTATAGGTCAGCCGATTGGGATGCGATGCGGTCTTTCTTTGCATCCTACCCTTGGGGCGGGTTTGCTTCTCGCCGAACGATCCCAACGTTGTTGCGGATTCTGTCGCTGATGTGGTACTTCAGGGTATGGAACTTTTTATTCCTACCTCTGTGGTGCCCATTGGAGGCAAATCACAGCCATGGTTTGGTCGCTACTGTAAAATAGCATCATGCTATAAGCAGGAGTGCCACCAAGCCTGGGCTGACGCATCAACGTCCCGGGATGTAAGCACCAGCGCTCTAAAAAAGAAGTATAACTACGCCTCCAGGTCCTTCAAAAGAGTGATGCCAAGCCAACGTCAGAGCACATAAGCAGTATTGGCGAGAAACTAGTTCGCCTTCCTTCTGGAACCCGTGCATTCTGGTTTCTCGCCAATGCTGTCCAGGGGAATTTCTGTCAGCCATCTCTTCCATCTCTGCACAGGGAGGACGACTCACGGGCCCATACCGTAAAGGAGAAAGCCGATCTGCTAGGCTCTTTCTTTGCGTCCAACTCGACTCTCGATGACGAGGGGAGTACGCCGCCGACCATCCCGCGGTATAAGTGCTCTATGCCAAAAGTGCAGTTCACATAGCGCTCGGTTCGCAAAGCACTCCTCTCCCTGGACTTCCACAAGTCGAGTGGGTCTGATGGAATCCCCCCAATTATGCTGAGGAAGTGTGCTCCAGAGTTGGCACCGGTTTAAACGCATCTTTTCCGGTACTCCTACTCCCTAGGCGTAGTCCCAAAATCAAGGCTTTCGTCCACTCGATCCCTAAAAAAGGCGACCGCTCAGACCCGTCCAACTACCGGCCTATCGCCATTACCTCCTTGTTCTCCAAAACAATGGAGTCTTAAATGCCAGTTCATGAGGTACCTTGAGTATCACCAGCTTATTAGTGACCGCCAATACGGTTTTCACCGTGGTCGGTCAGCTGGTGATCTTCTGGTCTACCTAACTCACAGATGGGCGAAGGCAGTAGAGTCAAAGGGGGAGACATTGGCCTTAGTTTGGAAATTGCGAAGGCCTTCGATCGGGCTTGGCACAAAGCGCTTCTTTCGAAGCTCCCATCCTATGGGCTTCCCAAGAAATTGTGCGATTGGATCACCAGCTTTCTTGCAGATCGGAGCATCAGGGTCGTTGTAGATGGTGCAAGCTCCATTTACAAGCCTATTAATGCTGATGTTCCACAAGGCTGCGTGCTATCGCCAACGCTGTTTCTTTTGCATATCAATGATATGTTGCAAACCCGTAACATTATTTGCTATGCAGATGACAGCACTGGTGATGCTCTGTACACTGGCCGTGCCAATATTACTCGGGAAAACGTCTCCGAGTACCGGGACAAACTTGTGTCTGAAGTCGAGTCTCAGCAGAACGGTGTCTCGGATTGGGGGCGACTAAATCTAAACCAGTGTGACCCCCAGAAGACTTAAGTCTGCACGTTAACCGCTAAAAAGAACCCCTTTGTCGTATCTCCTCAGTTTCAAGGCACCCCCCTTGTTGCCTTAGCCAGTATCGGAATCCTCGATGTCGACATATTGAGTGACGTGCAATTTCGTGGTCACTTGAAAGAGAAGGCCAAATTGGCCTCTAAAAAGCTTGGCGTGCTTAGCAGAGCGGGACAGTATTTCATGCCGGCACACCGCCTGCAACTTTACAACTTTACAAGCCGCAGGTTTGGCCACACATGGAATACTGTTCCCATCTCTCGGCTGGGGCTCCCCAGTACCAGCTCCTTCCACTTGACCGCATCCAGCGCAGAGCGGCTCGAATCGTCAACGACCGAGTGCTTTCCGATCGGTTCGATTTACTGGCGCTGCGAAGAGATGTTGGATCTCTTTGCATTTTCTTTCGCATATACCATGGGGAGTGCTCTGAGAAATTGTTCGGATTAATCCCAGCCGCCAAATTTCGTGATCGTACTACGCGGCAAACGTCCCGATACCATCCACACCATCTGGATGTTTGGCGGTCCACCACTGTACGCTTCAAAAGGAATTTTCTTCCGCGTACGACCTCTCTGTGGAATATTTTACCACCGCCGATTTCTCCGGACCAATACGACATGGGAACCTACAAAAAAAGAGCTTACTCCTTTCTAAAAGGCCGGCAACGCACCTGCGATTCCCCTGGTGTTGCGGTTGACCATGGGCAGTCATGGGTAGTCACTTAACATCAGGTGAGCCGCATGCTCGTTTTCCCCCTCTTCTATAAAAAAAAAAGAAAGGACACATACTCCTGGAATTATTATTCATTTTGTTTTTTGACTTTAGCTTCAGTGGTACATTTGTTGGAGTTTTCAACACAGCACACAAATCTAATATAATTATTATTTATTATTCTGTGTGCTACATATTTATAAATTTGTGATTATGGTTCAAAGAACTAGCATCCAAGCTAAAAATTTTAATAAAAGATTAATTTGTGATTGGATTTTTGGCGAGAACTTGACCATCGATGACCTGTTATATCGTTTAAATAATGGTTTGAAGTGATTTTGATGTGTAAAAATGATGCGATTTCATGCATTAAGTGTCTGTGAAGGACACATACTCCTGGAATTATTATTCATTTTGTTTTTTGACTTTAGCTCCAGTGGTACAACTGGTGGAGTTTTCAAGACAGCACACAAATCTAATATAATTATTATTTATTATTCTGTGTGCTACATATTTATAAATTTGTGATTATGGTTCAAAGAACAAGCATCCAAGCTAAAAATTTTAATAAAAGATTAATTTGTGATTGGATTTTTGGCGAGAACTTGACCATCTATGACCTGTTATATCGTTTAAATCATGGTTTGAAGTGATTTTGATGTGTAAAAATGATGCGATTTCATGCATTAAGTGTCTGTGCACATGAGCTATTATAAATAATATATCATAGTGAACACGACGAAACAAGTATTTCTATGATGATATAAACTAGCTTGCTACATATTTATTTATTTATGATATAAACCTCAAGTTATTTTGATCGCGTAGGCGCCTTATGAACCTGAGTTGAGTGACAATGAGTGACTGTCGTCATGTCCACTGGGTTGAGCTGTTTCAGATTCTCCCAAAAACTTCGCACTATGACTCAGCAACACATTCTGAAAAAAATCCATAACACGAAGATCCCAATGAAATGAAGACGTGGCTTAAAAGACAAGCATCCAAACCAAAAAATCTTAATAAAAAACCATTTGTACTACGGCATTAGGCATTAACGTAGACAGAGAAACCTATAGACAAATTGAAGCCTTCTTTCGAATTTGCACACGAAAAAAAATAGATTTATGCATACGTCTTGCATGGAAATGGGACAGAGCGGTGTGATTCTCTGTCTACCCAAGCCATGATTTCATACCATCCGTAAAAAGTGGGTTTATGACATAACTTCTTTAATATTGTTGGAATATACGTTATTTCTTTATAATGCGATACTTACATAACATCTTAATATTGTACAGTTTGAAATATTAAACTAACGTGTGTAACATTCCAGATAATCAAAAGAAACTATCTATTTTTTCATTTGTGTCACCGGTCATTTCCCCGATGTTTCAACAAAACTTTAACTATGAAAAATACTACTGTGTGAAAACGTATATTTTTTTATTCTGGTTACACATTAATAACCATATACTTAAGTTACGCTAATAGTTTTAAATTAATACAAAATATAATACGATTTCTCTCTGTTTTATTTTGTGACCATTTTTTTTCAATCATTAGTGTCGACTTAATAAACGTTCCGTTATTAAGAACACCTGTGAATTACTGCTATCCCCACTTTTACGCACGTAAAGAAGTACCCTAGTGACACGAGATCGGTCGGTGATAGCAGACGCGTGCATCGTTAATTCTGGTAAGAAATCGCTTTTTTATTGAATTTCTGTGCTTAGTACGAAAACTGAATCATTCGTGTTTATGGTAGTGTGATAATAAGTATTTGAACAATGGATTCTTTATCATGCACGTATATTAGCAACGAATAACGCGGATATTTTGTGGGCTCTTAATGGCGTCTAGAATATTCTACGACGCAATAAATTAGATTGTTGGTTGAAAATTTCATTCGTGTCACTTCATTAGTGTCTTTTTTTGAGTAACACTAATGAAATGCAATGCTACACGAATGAAACGGTATATCACTTGACTACGAAAAGAAGGGTTATGATTCTTTTCTTGTTTTTAGCTTATGTGTCATCAAATTTGCTTTTAAACCTTACTTTTACTTGCAAACTTTAAGAGGTTTCTCTCATTTTTTTCATGATAAGTGCCATTAATTTATTTGTTAAAATTATGAGATGGATTTTCCTTATAGTATATGATAAATTGTTTAAGGTTTAAAATGGTGAAAGAAAAATGTAAGAAAAATGAAGATGAGTTGGAAAGGAGAAGGATTGCAAGAAGGGAAAAATATAAAAGAATAAAAAGCGATCCCGAAAAATATGCCGTTGAAAGGGCTAAAAAAAAGGAGGCTTACTTAAAAAGGAAAAGCGAGAAGAAAGTAAAAAATATCAACCAAATGTCTCCAAGGGAACAAAGAGCACAAAGAAAGCGTTGGAGAGAAAATTCGAAGCGATACCTGGAGAAGAAAGCACAAGAACGGAAGATACAAGAAGTAACCATTTCTCAAGTGCTCGAAGCGCACACAAAAATAAATGATAAAGAGTTCTCCGATCCTTTGTATGAGGAAAATGTAAAAAAAGAGATAAATAAAGAAAGTAAGAAAAGAACATTCCAAAGTAAAATTAAAGCCTTACAGTTAAAACATGCGATAGAAAAAAGAGAAATGACCTTATTAATTAAGAAATACCAAAAGCGCTGCAGAATTTTGACAAAGAAATTAAGTAAAATAAAAGAAAATCAGGCATATACTGTTTGGGAAGAAAACATTGCATTACCTACTCAAGTTCCTATTCATACACCTAGTAGCCCTGATGCTGCCAAAGAAGCGACAACCGAACAAGTTATTTTAAAGTCTTCTGGCAATTTGAAACGTAGACCTAGTTTAGAGTTTCGTAAAAAGTGTTTTAAAGACAGATTTCAGCAGAAGATTAAGCAAGGCAATGATAGCATCCAAGAATTAATCAAAAATTTTTATGAAGATGACATTAACAGCCGCATTGGTGCAGGAAAGGAACAATATGTAAAAAAATTTGGAATAATAAAACAAAAACGGTATCTGCTGGATTCTGTTAAAAATTTGCATAAAAAATTTCTTGAAGAGAATCCTAACATACTGATTAGTTATGTAACATTTACAAGACTACGCCCATTTTGGGTCTATTTGCCACGAGATGACAGGGAAACATGTGCATGTATGGCACATACAAATATAGATCTAATGATTTTAGCTTTAAAGAAAAATAAAATAGTTGACATAAGGAATTACCGGGATATGCTGCACGTTCTTTGTTGCGACAAATACAATAAAAAGTGCGTTGGCAGAGATTGTGAAACTTGTAAAAACAGAGTTATATCGTACAATGAATTTAATAATACGGACGAAATCGAGTACCATGAATGGTGCAGAGATAAAAAGAAATTAAGCTCCAAAGAAATAAATATAGTGAAAAAATTTACAAGGAAAATAATGCCTAAAGACCTGATATTTAAACTTGAGCATTCCCTTCCGAAATTCTTTATTCATACTGTGAACATCCTCAATCAACATCAAGCTGTTACTCTATTGAAAGAATCCCTTAATCATGACGAAACATTACTCCACATGGACTTTTCTGAAAATTATAGTTACAAATTTGCTGAAGAGGTGCAAAGTCTACACTTTGGGGGTAGCCGGGGACAAGTATCTCTTCATACCGTTGTAGCTTATCTCAAAGAAGGAAGGGAGACTGTTAACCATTGTCTGTGCACGGTCAGCGAATGTACGCGCCATGATTCCCCTGCAGTCTGGGCACACTTACAGAAGGCGTTACAATTTGTGTTCGAAAAATGTCCTTATATTACCACCGCCCACATTTTAACAGATAGTCCAACAAGCCAATACCGAAATAAACAAATATTTTACATATTGACTCAGCTTCGCGATACCTTCCCATCGTTAAAGCTAGTTACTTGGAATTACCAAGAAAGTGGTCATGGCAAAGGCGCTCCTGACGGCATTGGTGCTGTGGTTAAGCGGACAGCTGATCATCAAGTTAAATGTGGGCGTGACGTCGGGGATTTTTCAACATTCCTTGCAGTTGTTCGCGAAAATATTAAAAATGTTGAGATAAAAGTAGTAGAGGAGCATGAAATTATAGAAAAAGAACTTCTTCTTCCTAAGGATATTTCACCATTCAAGGGTACTATGTTAGTTCACCAAGTGATCTGGAATTCTGGATCAGAATTTCTTGAGTTCCGAAAACTAAGCTGTTTTTTGTGTTTGGATAAAATCTGCGAACATGAGGATAAACATATGCAATTACATAAAATTTATAAGAGTGTCGTCGAATCGGCTGTCCAAAATATAAAAGTTATTCCACCAAGCAAACGAATTACGGTATTGAGCGATGTATCCATCCAGTATTATAATCGGAACAATAATCCGTCTACTTCCGGAACACGCAAAATTATAAAATCTGTTAAAAGACTTGCAGATGTAAAATTTGATTGGACAAATCAAACGTTCATAAACAAACAACAGAAGGTGTCTAATGGGCATGAAGAGGCTTTCCTCCGCTTTATTAATGAACGGTCTTTTGAGAATACGGAATAAGAAAAATGGAGAAATAGAAAGTAATGGTAACTTTAAAACATGATCAAGACTGATTACATAATTAAGTTTAATACGATAATAAATCAAAGAATTGAAATTATAAAAATAAGAAATCAACAAGATTGAACAAGAAACTAGCTATAAGATTTAACTAAGTATTAATATAATATTACCTATCCAAAATGACTGAATAAATAAATAAGTGAGGTAGAAATACTTTTATAAGAAATATATGCCTACATAATTATACGTTGTTATAACCAAAAAGTTTGTTACTTATATTTTTGTAGATCACAGAAATAATTATGTTACGTAATCGTGTATTCTTAAAATTTGTTTTGTATTGTTTTTAAATGTCTTTTGATTAAAAGTTTAATAAAAGTGTTTTTGTTTTTTTTTTTTCTCACCTAAAAATGCTAACATACATATTTTCTTGTGCATTATTAAAAAAGATTAATCACAGAAAACGTAATGGTACTACGTACCCAATATTATAATCGTAAAGTATCTGATTGAGTTAGCCAATATCATTAGTGTCATGCAGACTTCATTCGTGTTATGCGAGTTTCATTCGTGTTCCCAGGTATATCATTCGTGTTACCCTGATCTTGATTTTTTGTCACTTTTGAGTAGATACGCACCGTGATTTTACATTCTGATGTATTAACTTCATAAAAGTAAACGTTATGGACCGTCAGATAACAATAAAACGGGTATTTGCACAAAGCGAAAAAAAAGTGTCAAATTAATTCGACTTGTGAAATCGACCTATTGGCATAGATCTTTAGCTTTCTTCATATTTATTTATCTATGGCATAGATAAGACATTGGCTTGTTCTGTGACTGTCTGTGAGTGTGACGGTATACAAAAAGTACTCTGTGTCCGTGAAATTGTTCTGTGCATTTCAGTGCATTTTACACCTATAGTTCATAAAAGATAGCTTGATCTCTGCGACAGCTGCGCCCTCCTTTCTGCCAAGGAGGGTCGCGTTCGTATACGGCTTAGAGATCTCTAGTCAGATCGTTAAGCCAATTCCTAAAAGGTTGAGTTTAGTGGGGAAAAGTCGCCACATAACCACGCAGCCGGCTGCGTGGTATGCTATGAGCATTCTCAACCTCCCTCCCCCGCTTTCCGGAGGGTTGCCCATATTT
The DNA here is from genome assembly GCA_036936625.1 of Parnassius smintheus behrii. NCBI lineage: Eukaryota > Metazoa > Arthropoda > Insecta > Lepidoptera > Papilionidae > Parnassius > Parnassius smintheus. The sequence continues at coordinate 14,090,331 of JAUPFT010000020.1, read as the reverse complement.
GCTTCGGGCGCAAAAAAAAAAAAAACTGCGACAGCTGTCAGTAAAAATCGCGCGTATGAAGTCCAGACAGTAACTGTCAATGTCATACTTTATGGGCATGCCCATAAAGTATGACATTGACATGTACTAATATATAAACTTGTTTGTTACCGTTTCGTATAGAATTAGACATGGTGTTAATGGTTAAATTTATTTATTTGTTTAATCTTTTCGCACGGTTTGATAAAAAACTCGAAAAGATTTAACGGCAAACGATTTATTTAATAATTATGATTATGATAAATTCACCCACAAGTTCAGCATAAAATATTGAATATAAATTTGATTTTATAGCAAATAATTATTACAATGCTTATTTTTAGACATCTCAAGCCTACATTTTTATGTAATAAATCAAATGAATACATGTATTGATGTTTTTATAGAATATTGGCCTTCATGGTTGTAGTATCTTTTGTAAAAAAAGTCCCAAAGTACACTGGCATTACTTCTAGATAATTTTGATAACTATCACATAAAGTTTTAGTATTATTTTTACACTTAGTTACTTACACCAATTACTGTACAATTATTATTATTAACACTAATTTATACAATTGTATTTAGTTCTTATTTTACTAAAAATATTATTATTATTGCACAAAAAGAAAACAAAAATATTAACAAACGCGCTTAAAAAGTAAAAACAAACCGTGTCATTAAACTTAAACACAAGACTAATTTAAACCGGGCCAAGGTCACTTAAATTATGGAATTTGAACTATTTTTTGTTAAAAACATGCACACTTACTTTCTCATTTCTAATATCGCATCTAAACGAAGGGAATAGAGTCATAGGTCAAATGCAAAAGCACCCGCGGTCACTCGACATTCGACGACCGGTGGTACATCTATCACAGCGTAAAGAGCTAGCTTGCTTGCTTGCTACATATTTATTTATCTATGGTAAAGAGTCGGTTTCTTTCAAAGGTTTCTTTACTCATGTGCTTCTACTTCAACAGACGAAGCCGTCGCCGATGCGTCGAGAAAATAGCCGAATAAACGTTTTGTTATTGTTACTGATTGCTCGTTCGTGATTCGTGAAACGTGAATCGTGTTATTGAGTAAAACGTCTACTGTAATAGATAGTTTCGTTGCACTGCAATAACCCGCTACCCGCTATTGTGTGAATAGATAGTTTCAGTAACTAGTTACGTTTTGTAACGACCATCGACCATTCCTAGCGTGACTTTACTGACAATCATAGATTACTGACTACTGACAATCAAGAAAGAGATCAAGCTAGCTATCTTTTATGAACTATACTATACATTAGAATTAGAATTTATTAAAAACAAAAATATTTAAAGCTTTTATAAAGTCTCATACTCATACTTTTAAGAACACGATGTTGCAAATATTAAACGGATTTCTTCTTGTTTATTTCGTCTTTTTATGCACTATCAGTGCCTTAGTGCCTATAATAGTCAAACCTGTAAATATCTTTTAATTTTTTATTTCATTAACGATACAAAAGGATTACATCCAAATCGATAATTTGATTATAATGAGTTGAATAGCCTTTTCTTATGAGTTAATGCTATTCTAAAAAAAATCTCTTCTTCAACAGATTGTTGCATGTTTCTCTGGTGCATCGAATGAGGAACGTTCTGCTTGGAGGGAAGTGATGAAACTTAAAGAGGTCCAGAAAAATATATCAATGAAAGATGAATTTGCGGCATATTCAAAAATTCAACGCAAAATCAATAAACTAGAATCTCAGATTAAAGAAAATCGTTCGTCTCGGATGAGTAAGGGTTTGGCCATAATTGGCTCAGTGCATATAGTGTTACAAGTTCTAGTTGCTTTGACTATCGTTGTTTCTGTAATTTGGTTTAGACGTGAGCCTATAGTGGCTTTAAAGGGTGATCTTTTTCCATTGACAACCATTCTGTCATATCCTAGTGAAATGCCTAACGCTGTATCAACACATATGTGGGTTTTAATTACAAATTTTTCAATAAGAACCTTGTTAAAACCAATTTTAAGCTAGAATTAATGTGATGTTATATAGAGGTTATAACAATATTGAGACTGATTGATGCACATGCAAGTATCTTTTAGCATTTTACCTCATATTAACACTGATTTATACAAGATTGGTATTGGACTGAATTTTGCACATTTTATTGTAAGTTAATTTGTTATTGATTTTATATTATGCACACAAAAAATTGCCATTCTTTGTTTTAGTGTTTCAGCTCTTAATAAATTTATATAAAGGCTATCCTTTGAACACTTAGGAGTGCTGTCAAATAACCAAATACAACTATATTCAACAATCAACAAGTAAAGAGTGAAATTTTTCCTGAAGAATGTGTTGTCCTATCTTTACAATTATTACCATTTAGTAACGGGTATCTTAATGATTTATATATAATAAATCTGTAGAAGAGTTGGTAACTAATTCTAAAATATCCAGGAAAAAACAGTCCAAGCAACCAAATAAAGGACACTGATGCTACATTGTTTTAAATTTCTTAAGGGAGTATTTATTTAAAATTTTAATTGATGAGAAACTTATGATTAAGCTGTTAAAAATATTTTAATAAATAATTACATTGTGCATACTTTGTTTTCATTAGCTATTTATATTTTTGTTGAAAGTTTAAGTTACAGCGTATATTCATCCAACTGCCAGGCACAGTTCTATTATAGGGTAGGTTAGTATGTGTACACCAAGTTGTCCAAATGTGTGTTGACACACTTCACAAATCTTTAGATTGATTTTTCCTTAGATATGCAGACATCCCTGCTGAATGGAATGGGAGATACGATAAGGAAATTGAACGACGAGTGAATGCAGGAAATAAAGTAAATGGGGCTCTACACTCTATTGTGAAAAGTCAGAATGTGTCAAAAAAGGCACATGTGGCAATTCACAATGCTGTTTTAGTCCCTACTTTAACGTGTGGTAGTGAAAGTTGGGTGTGGCAGAAAAAGCACAGGAGTACAATAAATGCAGTAGAAATGCGGTCCCTAAGGAGTATCTTAGGGCTGAATCTGAGTGACAGGGTGAGAAATTGTGTGATAAAAGAAGAGTGTGGTTTGCAAGATGATGTGGTGACCAGGATTAAGAAAGGAATGCTTTGGTGGTTTGTTCATGTAGAAAGAATGAATGAGGAAAGACTGACAAAGCAAATATATGTTGCAGAAGTGAATTGAAGAGTCAGAAAGGGACATCCTAGGTGAAAGTTTGTCGACCATATTGGCGATATACTAAAAAGGGGCCAAATTAAGAGTACCCTTAACCAACGAGCATGTATGCTTAGGTATATGGATGTGGTAGAGGCGAGAGATGTCAGGATCATGCTAAATGGAAGTCTAGTCTCTGCCTACCACTCTGGGTTACAGGCGTGAGTATTTTTGTATATGCAGACATGCATTTAGTATGTGGACTATGAGAAAAAATTTGATTCCGTTGAAAGTTGGGGTCCACAGGAATATTACGATTATTCAAGCCATGAAATCTCAAAGAAGTTCAGCAGTAACTTGATTTTGCAAACAACTTCAGGGAGTGACCTCCTCCCCCATACATGCCCTGCACAGGGGATTGTCTGTAACACTTATGGTAAATAAATTTTTATTAAAAGAGCCATGTCCTGTAATAGAATTGTTGATATCCTGATCTGTGGTTTGTTTAATCTCATTAAAACCTTGGTTAAAAAACTTTATTGCTGGCAGGGTCTCCCTAGCTTGCCTACAGTCTTCTATATTTTTCTAAAGCTGAGTGTATTGATTAGTGAATTTTAATTTTAATTTTATTTTCTTCAGGACAACAAACAATTGTGTAATAAAATATAATACAAAATACAGGTCTTATAAAAAGGGAAATACAAATAATTACACAACCAGCACCGTTATCCACAAAGTAATATCACAATAAAAGTAATATAATAATGCACAGCAAACATGTTGTTGTATGATACCACAAAAGATTCAAGCGTTCCCTGAGCAAATCCCAGCCAACACAACCACTGTAGTGGCTATGCTAGCCAAAACTTGCCTCGAGAAACAACAGTTGAACCATTAATAAACAGTTTAAACCTTAAGGCAATACTTTACTTAGTAGTAATTTTTTTTTAAATACACTTTTTAAACATTACAAATGATAAAGCAAATATGTCAAGATAAGTAAAGTTATCATTATATGATTTCATGATACGCCGTAATGGAGCTCTCTCTCCCGCGTTTGTTCGGCACATCTTAGGAGTAAATAAACGATGACTATACGTATTACGAAAGCGTAGGGACCGACTAGGTATGCGTAGATATATTTGATTTATGAGTTGATTACAATCTAATTTATTATGACAGATTTTGTGTAAGAATAACTGATCAAAATATAATCTTCTCATTTTTAGAGTGGGAATTGAGAATTTATCTAAATGAGTGAGATACGATGACCACACACCACCACCACCAAACCGAAGATATTTACGTTGTACCAATTCCAGCTGATCACTATATTTTTCATAATAAGGGTTCCAAACAAAAAGTGAAGTGTTTATGTACCAATCAACAAAAGTTACCAAAGGGAATCGGTATGATCCATTCCGGCCCTATGGCAGCCAACGCTGATCCTCTCCTGGTCAGTTCGTCTGCTGCGTTATTGCCTCTGGCTCCACTGTGTCTCATGATCCATCGTGGATTGTTGTAGTTTAGTTTACGACGGGCCGTTTTCCGCAACTCCACGTCTAAGCGCGCATTTTGCGTGTGGGCAGGAATAATGTGATTATTCGAGCCATGAAATCTCCCCGAAGAAGTTCAACAGTCCTTTGATGTTGCAAGCAACTTCTGGAAGCGATCCCGGCGTGCCGAGGTGTTTAGCCCTATATGAAGCAACCTCTGGACATGTCAACAACACGTGAGCCGCCGTTTCTTCCTCTTCCATGCATGCCCTGCACAGGGAGCTTTATAACACCTATGGTAAATAAATGTTTGTTTAAAGAGCCATGTCCTGTGATAGTACTTGTAACTATCCTGATCTGTGGCTTGTTCAGTCTCATTAGAACCTTGGTTAGACAACTGTTTATTTCAGGCAGGGCCTACTAAGCTTGTCTACAGTCTACTAAATTTTTCCACATCTGAGCGTGTAAATTATTGAAGTTTCTATGTACCAGTGAACAAACGTAGCCAAAGGAGATTGGTTCAGGCCCTATAGTGGCCAGAGCCGATCCCCTTCTGGCCAGTTCATCTGCTACATCATTGCCTCTGGATCCACTGTATCCCTTAATCCATTGCAGTGACATTATCATGCTTACATACCTCATTTAATCGTTGATAGCATTCATATATTAGTCTCGAGTTCACCACATTACAACTCAGAGCTTGTAGTACCGTCATACGCCATCCTGTCGGTCAGTATTCTGATTGAGAAGTTTTACCTTCCTAGCATCTATTGCTACGGCTGCTTGGATGTCATATCCATAACACAGTCTTCCAGGCGGAATGTATGGATATCATATCCATACATTCCGCCTGGAAGACTGTGTTATGGGTACCCAGCGGTATACATATGTGGATATTAAGGTCTTCAGAGAAAGTTCCAGATCCTACACATTTGTTTTAGAACCACCCGTGAAAACTAAGCTCTTGGGTTTAATCCCTCCTTTCTTCTTTTAATTTATTCCTTTCTTCATTTAATTGTATTTTGTACTTCTTACTGAATACAAATTGTTTTGGGATCTTATCGTACTTGGCTTGTAAGATAGGAATTTTTGAGTAAGTTACACCTGTATGGGGGACTCTACTCTTACTTAAAAGATTTAGGGTCTCGAGTCTAATGGCAGCTAAAGTTGCTTCTTGTTGTATATGTAAATGAAGCGGGTTTAGCTCCAGTATAGCCTCTAAAGCTGCTGTCAGTGTAGTTATGCAGACCGTAGCAGACATAATTGCCAATCTCTGGTAACGCTGAAGCTTTTTTATAGTATACTTCATTAGTTTTGGTCCAACATTCCAGAGATTCGTAAATGATCATGGGCCGAATTACAGTTTTGTACAGCCACAGTATAATTTTTGGCGTCAAATCTCATCGTTTGCCAATCATGTTTCTGCATTGCCAGAAATTTGATCCATCGACGGTCTAGTTCCCGCCAAAAATCCAATCATAAATTAATCTTTTATACGTGGTAGGGCCACGCTGCAAGAGCAGCAAATAAGTCAGCTTTATCCTTAGCCCCATGCGCCAGTGAGTTGGATCTGGTTTTACCAGTGGAGGCAGTGTAAACCGGCAGAGGTTTGTCTCGGTCACTTTGGCGAGAGATCAAATCATCAAACTATTCTACTACCAGATGATTGGACAGAGAGCTTTGCACCGATGCGTTTAATTCGGTCGAAACTGGCTTGCCGTAGTGCTTTTATGCAAGACTTGGGGGCTTGGTTAAAAGCACTCTTCTTATAGCCAACATCCGGAGTTTTGCGGTCTCGAGCATCAACCCACGATCGGCGTTAAACCATGGGTGAGCTTTACCACCAATGGGCATGTTAGCAAAAGGGATGAAATACTCCTTCACTTGACGTATCACGTCAGTAATGGTATAACCGCAACTCGACGGATTTTCACACCAGAAGCAAACCCGCCGCCAAGGATAAGATGCGAAGAAATACCGCATCGCATCCCACGCATTTATCGCCGTATACATTTGAAATCGTTGGTGAGGAATATAACGACACAGATTTCACCAGACAGTGGTCAGACGTTCCCAGCTCAGTTCCAGTTCCCAAAGGTGAGGTAACCTAAACATAATACCTTTCCGGATCGGTCGTCAGCAGAAGGTCAAGGCAGTTGGCTGTGTGCCCATCTACACCGGGTACTCTAGTTGCTTGTTGTACCAACTGGGAGAGCCCCAGCGACAAGGCGAAATTTCACGCCTCTCCCAGCGTGGTCGATCTTCTGGTATGGGAACTACCAGTTCTGATGACATGCATTAGAGTCCCCCAGAAATACTAACAGTACAGTAGGGTACCGATTCAGAGCCACATCAGAAGCTTCACCGAGGTGTTGAACTAGCCTAGTTGTCCCCTGCTCTCCGCTGTGCGATCGGTATACACAAGAATAAATTATTTTATCCATTCCTGTGTCTATCAATACACAGATCATGGAAAAGTAGAGGTCTTCAAGATGACGGAGAGGCTTACAGCAAGGTGTAAGAGTGCGAAAATGTTGAATACACTTCTGTTAAGATAAGGACTAAGATGTTGCCACCACTCTAAGGCTTCTATCTCATAAAATAATTTTAAGTGTGGGCGTGTCTATATTCCTTTAAAAAATAAATTCCATCCAAGTTGTGTTATAGCATACCAAGTGTTGACGAGATGCAGTTTGTATTTCCCGGATTCAGTCCTCATTATACTGGCAGCTTATCACTTGGCCAGTTGTAAGTAGTTATTTCCCACGTGTCATGCTAACAATCTGTGCACGCGCCAGATAATATTATGAATAATTGATAGAATCAGGCGTTACTTTGCGGAAATCCATTATAATAAATATATTAATTAATTCGCAACCATCCGTTTAATAAATACAACGATGTGTCTTACCTGGATTGAAGCCGCCCTCCCTCAATTGCGTGCACTAATCCCGTCACCACTAACACACTTTGTTAACATGTATTTATTTCAAAATTAATGCTGCAATATTTTCGGCATAACGGAGGATCTTGCTAAGCCATTTGAGGTAGTATTTTTACTATTTCCCTTTAAGTATTTTTAATTACTTCTGACAGGAAATCTCGCTCTTCCTTATACAAGTACAAGACAATACTTTAGTTACAAGTACAAGTACGTAAGTAGATACTTGGATAGTGAAGTAAATTTCAACTAAGTTTTCTAATAAAGTACGTAGGTGTTAATAATATAATATACAAATATAATATCATATTTGAAACAAAATTACCGATCATAACCATCCCTACAAATGTTTTGCCAATGTCCAAATGCCTTTTTGTCAAATGTACAAATGTGTGACCAATAGACGCGCAAACGTTTGTGAAACAGAACAGGCCCGTGAAGTAGATTCGTTTTGAAATAATTTTTAATAATTCGTTACCAAAACTTTAAATAATGGTAATTGCTACTTTTGTCTTTGTTTGTGTAATTCCAATAGATACTTAGCTTTTTTTAATTTAGCTTTCCTAGCTTTCTTCCCCGGTCGAGCCGACCCATTCGTGCTACAACTATACTACTAATATAATTGCAGCATGGCTTTACCACGTTTTAAAAGTATGCAACGGACGCTCTTATTGCTAACAGCAATTTCTTCCAGATAACAAATTAATGGACAGGATTACATGAAGATGACAGGAGTAGTGCAAATTGGTGTGATAAAAAAGAATACACATATTTATATATATATACTATACATAGATACATACATACTGCAAACATACATACAAAAACTAATATATATATATATATATATATATATATATATATATATATATATATAGAATGGGTCCCACATATATGCAATAAATGAAACCATATACTGGTTATCGCCTTTGCTGACTATATACAAAAAATGAACGTAATCGGTCCAGTAATTAGGACAAAAAGTAGAGTTTTAATTTTAAGCAAATTTGAACACTCTATAGAATTGGGTCACTAAGTCAATGATTCAATGAAATTGAATGAATCCTTGAACATTAAAAAGCGACGTTGCCACGCAGTGCAAACTATTGGTATTGCGACATATCGAAAGCGGTGTCTTTTGTCGGCGTGCCACCCGCGTGCAACGTTGTCACTCTTCCAAGGGGTCAAGGTACGTTGTCTAAACAGAGTGTTCACTTTTACTGAATTTATTTTAATATTTATTTTGTTTGAAAATTTCACTTTTCTATTTTACGGGTTTTAATTTAATATTTAATTTTTCTACACTTCTACGGACTAGTATTACTTGTGGTTTCATTTATTGCATATATGTGGGACCCATTCTGTATATCCTATACTATTAAACGAGCAATTCTTGTATATATATAAATATATAATCGGAATCTCGGAAACGGCTCCAACGATTTTCATAAAATGTTGTGTGCGGGGAGTTTCGGGGGCAATAAATCGATTTAGCTAGGATTTATTTTTAGAAAATGTCTTTTTGTCCGTGTTTTTTGGCAATGAAAAACTGCTATAATATCATTAGAGTAAGAAGGTAAATTTTGACAGTTTATTTACGATTACAAATAGCTTAATGGTATATTGGGCGGTCACAAAATCGTAATACCGTGGTTCGAGCCCAGACCGGCCGACCGACTTTTTTTAAATTTTTTTTCAAGTTCCTTTCTTTTTTGAGAAATTCTTTTTTTTCGCGCCCTTTTTTAGTATTTTTTAAAAACACGAAAATTTAAATTAAACTAATTGCACTCATGATTTTTAAATCAAATAACCAGTTCAGTTTTTTCTATTATGTCGCTACGATCAAAAAATATTATTCGTATTTCATCAGTATGTATGTAATTTGTATCTAAATATAATTTCCAAAACTTACGAATTAAAAAAAAACCGAGCGAAAAATACCGAGCAAGGCTCGGTCAACCGGGTACTATATATATATATATATATATATATATATATATATATATATATATATATATATATATATATATATATATATATATATATATTGGAATTAGTTAATTAAATGCAATCAATATACTACATACTATATCATATTTAATGGCTAGTGTGGAAAGTATGTATACTCGTACCAACAATCATAAATGCCCAAAACATAAAAATAATTTCAATTATAGTTCGGCCGTTCAGAGAATGCGTTCCTGACACCTATCAGTTAGTCACGACTAGTGATGGGCACAATATAGCACTGAGTTCGTTACCGTTCCTCCAAAATGAACCGCGTTATTTTTAAGATTATTTTCGTTTTAAATTGGCGGAATCATTTAAAATTCATATTTTAGTAATTAAGTGGAAACTAAAAAAAGGTAATATTAATATAATAAAATTGTTTTATTTATTCTTTGTTACAAAGTTACAATTTGTATTTCTATGCAATAAAGTACATTGAATTGAATGTGCGAACAGAATATTAATCAGACTCCGATTCGCTTGAGGAGGTGGTGTCTTCATCATCATCTTCGCCTACATGTATAATTATATTATTATCAATAACAGAATCAATCCTGATATCTCGGTCAAAATGTTCCACAATCAGGTTTTTAGTCTTCTCAACAACCTTTGCCCAGTCATCTCTTGTGACTTCCCCGCAGGCTTCTTTTAATAGGGTCATCATCTTTTTCGTGCTGAATGGCGGGGAAGTATTGTGGCTGACGGCGTAACCTTTTATTTGAGCCCAGATTAGCTCAATCGCGTTATATTGGCAATGATACGGTGGAATTCTTAGAACGCGATGACCGTACTCCAGAGCCAGTTCATCGATTTCGTATCGCACATTTGCCGCTTTATTTTCTTTAACTAATTTAATTAGCTCTGGTTTTAGCATCTGCATATTTGCGTCAATGCCTTTTGCTTGTAACCAAGCCACCATTTCTTCTTTTTTATTAGCTTGGGTAAGTGGTTACTGTATTTGAACCGAGTGATAGGAGGCATTATCCATGAATATTACAGAAGGCTCTGGAAGGCTGGGGAAAATCACGTTCTGGAACCACTCTTTAAATGTAGTGGCATTCATTTCCTCGTGGTAGCCATTTGTGGTTTTTGATTGAAATGCCAGTAACGCGTTCTCCACAAAGCCGTATTTTGCAGAACCTGTGTGGCATATTATCAGACGGGGGCCCCCTTACCCATTGGTACTTTCGACGTCGACGCTTGTGTATCATCCGTCCAAGAACGGGAAACCGTGTGATTGGCGTTTAGCCATGTCTCGTCAATGAACACATTATCCCAGTTATCAATATTTTTTGCCACTCTCAAAAAATTTATCCGTTTTAAAATTATGTCGTATCGTTCTAATAAAAATTTTCTTTTGTCAATATAAAAATGCTACTTTCTTTCGCGCGTTCGGTTTGGTCGTAGTTTTATTTTTATATTTAATAAAAGTTATCTTATAGTCCATTATTTTAAAATTCTTAAAAAGAAAAACAAAACGTATTATTTTATAAAGTATAACTGTATAAGAACAGATTACGATACTGTTATTGCCTGTTATTGTTAGCACAGCACTACAAATATAAAGCGCTGACATAACCTTGTAATAGCGCAGTATAGATTTAGAAAAATATTGTTTACCAAGTTATTTGACACTCAGTTTGGCACAAAATTATAACATTCATTGACTATTGATATAATAATGTTGTTTTAATGCTCATCAATTTTAAAACGGTAAACAACCAGCAAAAATATTTTTATCGTAACTGCAACGCCATTACAAAGTTACGTCGTCAGTTCAATCGCGACGTGTCAGGACCGCATTCTCTGAACGGCCGAACTATAAGTTTACATTTTTTTATTTATTTATTACACAAAAATACAGTCGGTTGTTCTTTATACAACTTTCGCCAAACTGCAGGGCGGTTTGTTGGCGAATACATCACCGTCTTACATTATATGTGCCTACTGTAAATTTTGAACTTAAAATACACATAAACTGTACCTACGGTAATTTAAAATGCAGACCTTTATAAAAAAAGTTACAAAATGGCGGCCCATAACGCCATTTGGGGTTACCATTTTCAACCTAAATATAAAAATGCGCGTTCGGTTTGGTCGTAGTTTTATGTTTATATTTAATAAAAGTTATCTTATAGTCCATTATTTTCAAATTCTTAAAAAGAAAAACAAAACGTATTATTGTATAAAGTATAACTGTATAAGAACAGATTACGATACTGTTATTGTTAGCACAGCACTACAAATATAGAGCGCTGACATAACCTTGTAATAGTGCAGTATAGATTTAGAAAAATATTGTTTACCAAGTTATTTGACACTCAGTTTGGCACAAAATTATAACATTCATTGATTATTGATATAATAATGTTGTTTTAATTCTCATCAATTGTTAAAACGGTAAACAACTAGCAAAAATATTTTTATCGTAGTTACGATAAAAATATTTTATATGGCGTTGCAACTGCGAATGCAGTTGCAACGCCATTACAAAGTTACGTCGTCAGTTCAATCGCGACGTGTCAGGAACGCATTCTCTGAACGGCCGAACTATAAACTTATGATCATATTATAAATTATTTTAGTGTTCAACGCGACTCAATACTTCCTGGACCAAATTCGAAGAAGAAAACAGAAACATAACAAAATGACGTAGTTGTAGTAGTAGTTGACGTAGGAAAAAGAACTTTTTTTTGTAATATCTTAAGGTTGATTTCACACTAAATGTTATTTAATTTATGTCTTTTCATTTCCAAGTGATAGGAGTATTGTATAGTTTTGTTGTTTTTTATGACTAATGATCATAAGATTTGTGACTTTATTACTAGATGTGATGGTTGTAATTAGGTTGAACTAAAAACTATTTTAATTTTTTGTCTCATTTCTTTAGTAAACAGATGTAACTGTTTAAGTTTATATTCACGCGGACAGTATTTAGCTACAATTTTGTACGTGACCCGTTATCTATTTGGTATTGTTGATCGACGCACTCCACAGAAGATCCACTGAGCTATGTCAGTTAAATGTCGCCACATCTTACCGTATTATAAACATACGCAATGCACAATGATGTCTAATGTTTCACACTACATTGCTTGGCGAGTTTGTCAACGTAGAACAAAAGCAGCAATGGTAATTGTACAATACGAAAAGTAATAAATGAAAATTTAAAAAGGTAAATATCATAGTAAAGCATTTATCTAGATGTAAATTAATTAAGACAATGATAATTAGCAAATAATCAACTTGAAATGTTATGCCTTTATTAGTTGAATTGCACGTCCTTGATGATTTTTTACAACTCATTATGCTGCAGTTCACCATTATAAATTTTTATTAACATAAATTCTCGTACGACGATCCCCGCCCAACTAAATCACAAAACGGTGAATGATGTTCGTCAAAACATCATAGCGGCGACAAGGTCACGCGTCTATGCGAATTCTATTGTCTTATTGTTACGATTTCTGTGGTATAGACCATTAAAAAAACATAATTTTGAATAATCTTTTATTTAACTAAACAAAATTAATAGTATCTTATACTCAGTCTGATATACATCAAAATCTATACTTCAAAAATATTTTTCAATAAAATATCTATCTATCTCATGATCTGATAGAGCTCCATAGAATCCATGCTTATCACTAGAAACCGGACGACTCATTTTTGCTCTACAATCAATTAGCCACTACTAACAGATGTTATAAAATTTAGTATATTAGCTTAAGCATGTAAATGAAACATATTTCTAAACAATATAAGATAATAACAAACAAACCCCAAGTAATTTCAGCAGGCGCATCTTGGGGATAAAGAAGCTCAACTCTAGATCTTAAGTGATTACAAAAATGTTACTCTAATATTTACAAGCACTATATCACAGCTTATATTTTATATCTGTGCTACAGGACTGCGGACTTCACCATACAATACACCACACCAATGAACCATGAAATTATCGTAAACACGAAATTTAAAATAAATACAAGCAGGCTAAATTAGGTGATTTTTCTGATCAGAAATCCTCAGAAGGTTCCTGCTGAACATAATTGTCACAAAAATGATCAAACTACACAAGTACAACACTTATAGTGGTAGTTGTAAGAATATTTTGTGTATTTATTCACAAGAGTTACATACATGAAGACCCACTCTTAATGTTATATCTGCTATTTGCGAGATATGTGACATAAAAGGGTCAAACACTTGTGCCTTAAAATAATACAGTCAATCAGATGCCTCATGTACATCATTATAAAAATATAATATGAAAAATAAGGTAGATTTTGGTCGTATACAGGTGGCGTCAAATTACATACAATAAACGGCAGCTTTCCTGTACGGTTTTAAGTTATTTATGATGTTGTAATTCCTTTAAATTAAAATCGTAATTTTGAACCCTTTTAATTTTTCTACATACAAACAAAATTATGTAATTTGAAATTTTGAGTTTTTGTTTATTGTATGACAAACCACGACAACTGTATAATCTGCAAAGGAGCACAGGGCTATTTGTTTTTCTGTGTCAGCAAATATTTTTACCTACATAAGACTAGAAAACTATGACTAAAGCGTTTTCATCAGTTTCGGAGTCGTAAGTAGACGAATTATTTGGGATACATGCTTCAAAAATTATCCCTAATTATAATTATTCTAAAATGAAATAAAACTGGGTCGAAGCAAAACTATTAATACGATTCCATATTAAAAACATTAATTTAGATTTATATTTTTGGTGTTTATACAACAAATATGTAAATTTTTAAAAGGTATATATTGCAACATAGACATAGTTAAAAAGTGACAATTTTAATGTTGGAAGAATTAGTAACTAGTATTTAATATACGGAACCATTACAGTACCTGGATCTTCAAATATTGTTCTATTATCGAAGCACAAGCACCACACTACTTGGGCGTTTTTGATAAAATGTGCCATTCTATAAATATTTATTTAATACCTACCATAATAAAACATTAAAAAAAGTTTCGATTATCTTCATTCGAATAATACTTTCAAGCTCTACTTTGAACTTTCGAAAAATTTATCGTGTAGGATATACGTATGTAGTTCACGACAATAATGAAAGAATGGCATTATCATCTCAAATTCTAGACTTTCTACATTGTTTGCCATTTGTAAACAGTAAGTTTACCATGCCTTGGGATCCGCGGTCTACAATCTTAGTTACTAAGTGTTCTCATAGAAGGAACTATTAAAGTGTGTTGTCAGCAGATACACAACGGCCTCGTACGTTGACATCATGATTGCTGTGTTCGGTATTTGACGAACCAGTTGTGTACCAAGGCCCCTGCAAAAAAAGAAAGGTTTAATTTTTATTTCAATATATGTTTGATAGGAAAATATTCGTAACATTGTTCACTCGTTCATTATTCATTACAGCCTATCGAGTTTCTCGCCATATATTGCCTTATAAGGGTTCTTTTTATCATAGTTGCTACGCATATTTCCCGTGGGGTTCAGTTCGTTCAGTGTCGCCGGCGACGATCACGCTCGAGTTGCTCGCGTGCTAGTATCCAGTAGTCCGACTCAAATTCTTAGTGGCGGCGCTGTCGTCGCGCCACAGTAGCGTAAATTAACCGCGAACCTTAAATTACTCTAAATTTATGAGATATCTGTAAAGCCATGCATTCTTCCAAAACCCACAATACGGTGTTAATGGGAGACTTCAAGCAAAACTAGGTATAAGTTGGTACGGTGAGTTTTTAGCGGTGGAATGAAAAGGGAAGATCTCCCGCCGGGCAAGGTGTTCTGCCCGGGGAGCGGCCAACACTCCGTGTGATAGTTCGGAGATGTTCTATATATACTGCTTATGATTCGGAATGTTGATAGCGTGATTTAGGCTTCGGTGTATTTCACTTGTGGCGCGACGACAGCGCTGCTACATCACCCCCCTGCTCAGACCGGAGGTCGATAGTGCAGCCTCGTTGCCGACGAATGCGCAAGTGCCAGGAGATTGCCTTGTAGTCTGCGGTAAGTCGAGAAGAAGGCAAGTAATGCGCGAGAGTGCTGTGAAGCAGAGGCAAGCAGTAAGGCTCAGAGCCGTGCCGGACACTGTATAGCGTAGAGAGTAGCTTGAAAGAACAGGAAACATTATTATTCCAGTGCTGCGATGAACCTTGTGAAGCTAGACGGCTTGCAGGATATGAAGACTGCAGACGATATCTGCTCGGGAGCGAATGGGTGGGGTATTCTATGACGATAATGAACCTTGAAGTTTCCGAAGGTTGTTGGTTGCGTGTTCAGATCACGTCAGGTCACCACTTTAGCGGTGGAATGAAAAGGGGAGATCTCCCGCCGGGCAAGGTGTTCTGCTCGGGGAGCGGCCAACACTCCGTGTGATAGTTCGGAGATGTTCTATATACACTGTTTATGATTCGGAATGTTGATAGCGTGATTTAGGCTTCGGTGTATTTCACTTGTGGCGCGACGACAGCGCCGCTACAAGTTGAAGGTAGGGAAATCTGGGATAGGGCAACGGAACCCAAGGCGACAACAGCTGGCCGACTTCATGGAGAAAGAGGGACTCTTTATGATGAACTCTTTCATACAGAAGCAGTCCCACAGGAAGTGGACCTGGTCAAGCCCCGACGGTTCAACATAAAATGAGATTGACAGATTGACTTCATTACGAAGACTAGACGGCAAGTGTTCAGTGATGTCTCGGTGATCGCGAGGGTGAAAACTGGCAGTAATCACCGAATGGTTGGAGGCACACTGAACCTAAACGTTAAATTGGAGAGGTCTCGTCTAATGAAATCAACCGTCCGCTCTCGTGCTCTAATCCAAAGTGCCGAAAACTATCAGCTCGAGTTGCAAAACCGTTTTCAGAGCTTAGAAGACTGCAATGCAGTGGACGATATGAATGACAAGCTCGTGGAAACTATCCATGCGATCGGAGCTAAGTGCTGTAAGACCCGTCGCAGAAGAACATAAAAACTCTTTGTTCACACTCTTAATCTCATATGGCTATTAGACGGTAAATGAAACTGCAGTCTTCAGCGGATTTGACAGAATACAGGCAACTAAACATACAGATCTCCAAATGCATGCGGCGAGACCTACGCAATTTCTATACAGCTCGTATTGAAGAAGCGATCGAGAGAAACCAAGACTCCAAAGTCTTTGCCAGATCTGTCTGCCAGAAAGAGCCAACTGTCGAAACTGAAGACCGAGTGTGGCAGCATTGTTTCTGGGACACCTTAGATTTTAAATGCGATTGAGAGGTTCTATGGACAGCGGTACCCATCATCGTTGGAACTACACGCAAGTGTGAGTAACGATCCAAGAGCAAGTCTTATCCGACACCGTTCTGATGATCATGTGGCTGTCTGGCTGGAATGGCTCTCCAGCACCTTAAAAACGGCAAGGCCCCAGGCGGGGATGGAATTACAGTAGACCTTCTGAAAACGGGTTGAAAACCGGTACTTGAAGTCCTTCAGAAGTTCTTTAATTCCGTCCTCAATGGTGGCACTACTCCAGAGGCGTGGAGCAGAAGTGCGGTGATCTTGTTTTTCAAGAGAGGCGACAACGCCCTCTTAAAGAACTAAAAACTGATTTCCCTTCTGAGCCGCATCTACGTGCTGTTTTTGAGTAATTTACAAAAATCGTCGCGCACGCAGACTCAACGACTTCTAAACTCCCGAACAAGCCGGTTTTCGAAAAGGCTTTAGTACCATAGAACACATACAAACCCTTCGTATATTTTACAGAAGCTCGAAGAGCACAATACAATACAATCTGCCACTTTGCCTTGCGTATGTGGACTATGGAGAAAGCCTTTGATTCCGCCGAAATTTGGGTGGTGCTACGGTCCCCACAGCAGTGCCAAGTTGACTGTCGGTATATCGAAGTGCTGAAGTGTTTGTACAGTAGGGCTACGATGGCTATTCGAGTACAGAACCAGAGTTCGAAACCTATCCATCTGTAGAGAGGTGTAAGACAGGGTGACGTTATATCCCCGAAACTCTTCACCGCTGCATTGGAAGACGTTTACAAGCTACTGGACTGGAAAGGACACGGTATAAACAACAATGGCGAGTACATTACTCACCTTCGATTTGCCGACGATATAGTCTTTATGGCAGAATCGCTGGAGGATCTAAGCACTACGATCAATGACCTCAATAGGGCCTCCCAACGGATAGGATATGGATAGATGAACATGGACAAAAGAAAGGTCATTTTGTAATGTCCAGTCACAGCTATGCCGGTAGTTGATGAGAGCACTAAGGTCAAAATTGTTAACGAGTACGTTTACCTGGGACAAATAGTCCGACTATGTAAGTCCAACTTCGACCAGAGTTCAATCAACGGATTCAACACGGCTGGGCAGCGTTCGGGAAATTACGACATATCTTCTCGTCAGGTATACCTCAAACTCTGAAAACGAGATTGTACAACCAGTGCGTGTTGCCAGTGATAACTTATAGATCTGAAAGGTGGACCTTCACTGCTGGCCGTATGAGGACGCTCAGCGAGTTATGGAGACGGCGGATGGATGTTGGGGCTTTCTCTGCATGATAAACTCAGAAATAAGGATATCAGAAGTTGAACCTGAGCAACCGATATAGCCCAACGGATTAGTAAGCTGAAGTGGCAATAGGCCAACCATATAGCTCGAAGAACCGACAACCGATTGGGAAAAAAGGTTCTCGAGTGGCAACCTCGTACTGGTAGGCAATGTTTAGGCGATACCCCACTAGGTCGAATGTTGACCTGATATGACATGCACGAAGTCGACGGATGCAGGTAGCTCAGCACGTGCTTTGTGGCATTCCTTGGGGAAGGCAGTGTTCAGCAGTGGACTTGTAAAGGGTTGTAATGATGATATCAATAACGATTTTTAAAATGTTCTAATCTCATATGCTGTATAAAGACTAAATTTTGTTTAGTCTATATAAAACATATGAGAAACTAGCCACTTTCTTACTAACATTTTAGTGTAGATTCTATATTTCATATCATTATCAATGTGGATTCCGAGGAATACATTACTAGATGTTTTGGTAATTTTCTTATCGGCATATTCTATTTTTAAATTCATATCTAAGTGAACTAATTGCTTAAAATTCATAATCTTAGTTTTTTCTATGTTTAATTATAAATTGTTATTTTATCGCCAGTTTATATTAATTTAACTTATGTTTATGTCAATTTCATCATAATACATAACAGTTATGTCACCATCAAATTAAATAATATCATTTTTATAGCATTAGTAAAATCATTAATATAGATCAAGATTAATAAAGGACCAAGAATACTGCCTTGTGTTACACCATATCGACGCAGCCTTCTTCAGATGAGTAAATCTTTTCCGTTTTATAATTAAATGAAATAAACTATTAGATGAGTCTATTAGATAAGATAACTGAGTTTTAGTGTGAATCCTCCAATACCATGCATTTTTCGCAATAAAATATTGTGGTCGACAAAGTCAAAAGCCTTGGTCATATCAAGGAATAACGCAAAAACTGATTTTTTGTTGTTTTAAATGTATATATATATATTATATATATATTTTGAAAAAAAAAATAGACATAAGAGCTTCAGGTTTATAATTAGTTATATAGTGTTTGTCATCTTTTTTATGAAACAGATTAATAATTGTAACTTTTAAGTTATTTGGACAGATACCTTTTTGTATAAATATAATTTACTATGACTTAATATTGGAGCAATTACGCGTGAGACAAGTTTCACGATCTTTGCGTTTATGTGTTCTGTTTTTTTTTTATAAGATTACGAATAATGTTAATTACATCTTTGGGTATAGTTGGTTTCATAAAGAATGACATAACTATTATATTTGCAGGTATTCTTCCAACTGTTGTAAATTATCAGTGTACTAGTCATTAAATGTCTGAACAATTAATTTTGGATCTGTTATACCATTTACAATAATCATTATTTTAACATTATTTTCCTTTGGAAACCTTACTTTATTTTAATAATGAGTTTCCATGTAGCTTTTGATTAATTTTGGAATTAAAAATATAGTAAAAATGTTGTGTGTTTTGTGTAAGTTTTATTATTTTTCTATACTTTGTGGCATATGATTTACATGTTATTTTTTCATTTTCTTTTTTGAATGCCGACAATTCCAAAATAAAAATCTTTTACGTTTGTCAAATAATTTAATGACATGAGAAATCCATATAAGTTTAGTATTAATTTATTGTTTAACCCTTATTATTCGAAAGCTAAGACCATATAATAATTTAAACATACTGGAAAACTGTTGAAAGCTTCATTCGCATGTGGCGTATGTGTGGCAACAAGTGTCATGAAAAGTTAGGCTTGCTAAACACTTGTTAAATTTTGTCGTGTTTTCTTTACTATTGTTACACTTAAATAAAATGAAATATTAGAATATTTTTATAGAGCAATATTCGTCCTATGTATTTTTTAAATAAACGTATTAACGTACTCGGTTATACTACGTCATCATCATAGCAAACAGCATGCAGTATTGCAATAATATACCAACTTATAACAAATTAAATTAAAAGAAATATTTTTGAAACCAATGTATTTTGATTACGTTTTTATTACCTCCTTCACAATGCACTTGAAATTAGCATGAAACGCAAGGCAAGCGGTCAATTTAACAGTCTTATTCTTAACGATTTCCCATATTAACTCGAATAATACACTTATTTTATTTTTTTAACTTCAACAGATTTGATAAACCACAAATCCTCGCATAAGAACATCGATTCCTACCAAGGACGAATCGAGAAGCTATGTAAATTGCAATAGGAAAGATGGCTGGGTGCTATAATCTGCTTGGGATCCTATAATAGGGTATTTATTACACACATTTTCAAAAAGTGTTTTAAATGAATCCTAAAGTGATAATGAACCACTATAATTTTTATATAGTTATTTAAAACCGAATAGTGCC
The DNA here is from genome assembly GCA_036936625.1 of Parnassius smintheus behrii. NCBI lineage: Eukaryota > Metazoa > Arthropoda > Insecta > Lepidoptera > Papilionidae > Parnassius > Parnassius smintheus. The sequence continues at coordinate 14,069,776 of JAUPFT010000020.1, read as the reverse complement.
ATAAAAATTACTTTTAATTTATCGTTCTAAATTTTCGCGCGAAAACGCTAGCCGCCATGCTGTTAAGCTCGTTACGTCAGTGTCGACGAGCATAAGAACGCCAGGGAGACAAAAACAAATTTGCAACAAAAACGTAGTTTATTATACATTTTGGCTACAAAACTAGACTACAATACAATACAATACAATACTCTTTATTGTACACCAACAAAACATTAATAAATAATGAAAAAAATAATGAGGGATAAACAAAAGGCGGTCTTATTGCTACATAGCAATCTCTTCCAGACAACCCAGAAGAGGAAATTAATAAAAATAAAAATAAGAATAATGGGTAGGGTGCACTAAATTAGACAAAAAAAAATATAACTTATATACTATATAATGACAACATACTTAAGGTATATTAGTGACCATAACTAAGAGGAGAAAGAGAGAGGAGTTAAAGAGACAAATAGTGTTCCTTAATTTGTTTCTTGAACACATTTAAAGATTGAGCACTTTTAATGGACTGGGGTAAGGAGTTCCAGAGTCTTACTCCAAGAACAGCAAAAGATTTATCATAAAATGTCGAGGAGTGTATAGGACATTGGAGCGAAAGGTTTTCTTTGGACCGTAAGGAAAAATCGTGACAAGAGCTAAGAAATTTGAAACGTTCTTTCAGATAGGGAGGACTTGATACATTAAATAAGACGCAGTAGAGCGCAGAAAGTATATGAGTATTCCGACGAAGACGGATTGGGAGGCACTTGAGTTTAGTGCGGTATTCAGAGACATGGTCATATTTACGAAGCCCAAATATGAACCGTATACAGAGATTTTGGAGTCGCTCAAGTTTATTAAGTTGCTCCTCGGTGATATCAAGGTAACAAATGTCAGCATAGTCGAGGATAGGGAGTAGCAAAGATTGTGCAAGCGTAATTTTGGTGGATATGGGTAAAAAGTATTTAAGCCTTCGGAGTGAAGCATAAGCCGCAAACATTTTTCGGCTCACTGCATTAATTTGGGGTGTCCAAGACAGACTGGAATCCAAAAAGATACCTAAATTTTTAACTACTTCATTATATGGAATAAGAATACCATTAAATACAACGGGTTGAATTTGACATTTTTTAATTTTGGAAATAGTTCTTGAACTCCCAATAATTATAGCTTGCGATTTTGAAGGGTTAACTGTCAACCCATAAGATCGTGTCCAGTCGAGAATAAAAGCCAGATCCTTGTTGATACATTCAACAGCTTTGGCAAGATCTTCGATGGTTGTTTGTAAATATATTTGAAGGTCATCTGCATACAAGTGGTAGAGAGAAGATATTTGGGATGTAATCGTATTAATAAAGATTGCGAATAAAAGAGGAGATAAGACACCACCTTGTGGAACGCCAGCTACGGTATCAAGCCACGAAGAAAGTCTATCTTGGACACGAATACGTTGCCGGCGCCCGTGCAAATAACTATGAAACCAGGAAATTGCAGTTGGAGATATGTTAAGAGAACGCAGAATCCCTAACAGGATATCATGATCAACAGTATTGAAGGCATTGCTGAAATCCAGCAACACCAATACTGTGACTTGATGATTCTCCATACCGTGACGAATGTCGTCGGTGATTTTTAATAACGCCGTAGTCGTACTATGACCAGATCTAAAGCCAGATTGGAGAGGACTAAGGATGCTTTTTTTTAAACAAAAGGAATTAATTTGTTGTTGGACAAGGCGTTCCAAAACTTTGGAAAGGAAAGGAAGAATTGAAATAGGACGATATTCAGAAAAACTTGAAGGATTTGTTTTCTTAGGTAAAGGTATGATTTGAGTGTCCTTCCATTGGGAAGGGAAAGAAGATGAGGATATGGAAAAGTTTAAGATATGGGTTATAATAGGTGTTAAAAAGTCCAACAAGGGAATGATCATTTTACGACTGACGTCGTCACTTCCGACAGCGTCGGAATGGATAGAGAGTATGTGTTTCCTAACATCACAATCTGCAAATTGCCTAAACACAAATGGAGAACAGTCAGGAGTGGGAAACGATGAAAGTTGAGTAAGTGTTGCTGATTTTGCCATATTGTTCAGGCAAGAAACGGAAGAAAAATGCTGATTAAGCAAATTTAAATCAACGTTATTTGGAATAGGACATGAACGAGTTTTCCCAACTTCAATAGACCTTAAGAAGTTCCAAATACGACGTGGATCTTCGTTTTGTACTGATTTATGGATGTGGCGGCGTCGTAAATCTCTACACATCTTTTTGCATTGATTTCGTAGGAGTCTGTACTTCTCCCGAATCCTGTCATTCTTAGGATCTGACTTGTAACTCGACTTTGCACTATTCTTCCTGCAGATTAATCTTTTAAGATCTTCGGTCAACCACGGAGCTGGAGGATGACGTATTCGCACTGGGCGGACAGGAGCATGAGCATCATAAAGTTGAACAAGAAGTGAATTAAACAATGCTACCTGTTCGTCAACATCACAAGCCTTCATTATAACGCCAGTCCATATTAGCAGCGTCTTTTTGAAGCTTATCCAGATCCATTTTCTCAAAATTACGCTGCAGAAGTATCCTTGATTTGGCTTTGGGTGGTCTTATTTTATAAGATAGAAATAGGAGATCATGATACGAAAAAGCATTTGCAGCACATTGACCAAAACTATCAACATGGTCAAGAGAAGAAACGATAACCAAATCAAGGAGGGATGGGATACAGTTAGGGAAAAAATGAGTTTCAGAGAGAGGAAGGATATTTAAATTGGCTGCTTCTATAAGGGACTTAAGCCGGAGAGATCGGGCATCATTCTTGAGAAGGCAAGTATTAAAGTCGCCCATTAGCACTGTATGTGTATATAATGGAGTTAACTCTTCAAGGAGGTTATCCAAAGTAGTAAAATAGTCCACTGTGGAAGAAGGACTATAAAAAACTCCGAGAAGTAATTTGTTGTGCGAAAGAAGTACTTCAACAAATAAGTATTCTGCTTCGTTCTGAGCTTGAGATGGAGATGATAAACAAACAATAGAAAAAGGAATATGAGCACGAATGTAAATGGCAACACCACCACCACCTCGCGCAGTTCGGTCGTTGCGTATTAACTGGAATCCTGGAATGGAATAGGATATAGAAGGAAGACATGGCTTTAACCATGACTCTGAAACGAGAATTGCGTGAACATTATCACTTTCAAAACTAGCTAACATATCGGGATAATGAGCCGGAATACTCTGTGCATTTATGTGGACTATATTGAAGTTTTTGATAGCTTGAGAAAAATAGGAGTCAAGGGTCTGTTTTAATGGAGGAATACTCTCAAAACTGTCGTCATTACTTAATACATCAGACACTGAAAAGAAAGGGGAGGAGCTTTGAATATGATCACTTTCACCAAAAGACATGTTATCCTTACAAAAATATTTAAAAAAAAATTCAAACAACTGTAAATTATTAAAAAAAATACTAATAACTATAAAAATTATAAACTAAACCTTTTAGTTAAAATTTACTACCTACCAGCATTTACAGAATAGAAAATAATGCAAATATTAAAAAAAAACAATCAAAAAAAGTACACATATGCCATTCAGATCATATTTGATTGAACAAAAAAAATATATATAACACAAGGTGCTTATGAGAAATAACTGAAACCACAGACACTGATATTAAATAGAATTATGTACTGTGAGTAGTACGTTAGGAGTCATTTGTGAGTATATATTAAACATTAAGTCAAAACCACTTTTATGCTTGCAATAATGTTAACAAAGTACACGTCCGACAAGGCTGCATAATCATGGATACCTTTGCATAAAAAAATACAAGTAAACAAATCTCCATGTTAGTACACCAAAAGCATTTAATACCTACTCTGTAATGAGAGGATATTTCTCTAAGGTAAATAACATAGTGATTATATACTCTATGCATAATTGTAGAAACAAAAATTTATTAATCTGTGGTCGAAACCTAAAATAACAGTTAATTATCAGTATCAATATCAAATACCTACATTGTTAAAATAATCTAACTTAGAACAACAAAATCAGAACAATAGACAAAGTCTAAGTTTCAAAGTGATGTAGATAGATAATACTTCGTATATAATAGGAATCCATAAAGACTAATTAACTCACATCTTATTTAACACTCAACATTAGACTGGTATAAAAGAATTAAGGTTATCGAAAGTACAATGCAGAGACTAATTAACTCATATACGAGTATATATAAAACTACTAGACTAACTATATATATATGAAAAAATTAACTCATATCTTAAATAACACTTAACATAAGACTGGTAAAAAAAGAAATAAGGTTAGCAAAAAGCACAATGCAGAGACACTGAAATATTGACAGAAATCATAATGTGATAAAAGACAATACATACAGTTTATAGAAGAGAACTAAAGGTCCTATACCACATAACTATCATTTCTTCACTATCCTCTTGGAGCGCTGAACTACTTTGTCAGTAGATCTATTACTTCCAGCGACTGCCTTCTGTGCTTGGGTAGCAGCAGCTGGTGCCACTGGGACGACTTCGAGCTCAGCGAGGGATTCAACTTGATGGCGCGAACCGTCATAAGCGATAATATGAATGTAACCATCCATAGTCCAGCAATTACTTATGCCAAACTTCTGCCTGGCCACCATGAACATCTTGTGACGATCTTTTGTTAAAAACTCGGACATAGTTACACCCGTGTCTTTCAGTTTTGTTTTTGAGAACCAAACTTGATCACGGACTCGGACATCCCGGAACTTTACAAGAACTGGTCTTGGCTTCTTTTCTATCGGACGTCCAAGGCGATGGCAGCGGCTAAAAGAATCGTTAGAGACATTGGGAATCTTGAGCTTGTCCATAATTAGGTTAGATGCCATTGAAGATGTATCCTCTGACTTGTCCTCGGGAATCCCATGAAGCAGCAGAATCTTACGACGCCGTCTTATCTCCAAGCGGTCGATCTCTCTCCCAAGAAATTCAACCTGTTTTTGAACAGTTTCAAGAGCGGACAAGATAAACTTTCTGAATGTTGCGAACTCCGTTGAGAGTACAGATATATTTGAGGCCACAGTTGGACTAGTCTTATTTAAGTCCTGCTGAAACTCATTCATACGAGTATTGAAGAGTTCTGACATAGCTGACAGTGATCCTTTAAGGGCTTCCATGGTTTCGTGTAGTGTTAGCAAATTAAGGAAAAAATATATCAAGGAATGAAGGCTGGTAAACAGATGATTATTACATATATATTTTACACATTAAAATATCTTAATTTCTATTTTTAAAATATAAATTACGCGAGACTGATCAAAAATATGTGTTACTTATTTCACTCCTACCCACGAAAAAGTCTCTCATCTTCACAGACTATACTTCTGTGAAGATCATTTTCATGTATGACTTATATTTAACAAAACAAAACATCATGAGGTCATAGGTATTGCAAGTCAAATTTTGTAATAAAAGTACGTTATCTTTGATATTAAAACTAAAGATTGCCAATAACTCTAATCATAGCTAAACATAACTATGTATTTTCAAAATACACACCAACCTGTTTTATTATACAAAAGTTGGTGATAGGTACTTACATTGATGTTTTAACATTTCTCAACTCAGTAGAACAAAAATTAGGATTGCATGAAAAAATTTTTGCCACCTTCAACGTATTTATCCTTGGTAGATTAGTACTTTCTGTTTATACTAATCCGTCTTTAATGATGCCTTTTCAATAAAATTCGGGATAAAACTCAACAATCGTAATGATAACTTGATAAATTTCGAAATAACACATATCACATTAGCTAATTTGATTTATCCAGTGACATCACGATGGAATCTAATATGGCGGATAGCGTTTTGGAGATTTGGGGTACAGATAAAAAAATATCCTTAAAATCGAATTATAAAATTTATAATGCATTATAAATTTTATAATTCGATTTTAAGAATATTTTTGCAGTTTTATGAATAGAAATCAATATATGTCATTTACTTTTTACAAAACCTATCCTACCTATAAATAAATATATTTTCATTTTTTTACATGGTGTAAATACCCTAGTACTTACTTACTTACTTACTTATCGTCACGCACAATCCCTAACGGGGTAGCCAGAGAGAACAGATCGCCAAGTGTCACGATCCTTACATACCTCTTTCGCTTCTTTCAGGTTCATTAACTTCTTCATACATGCACGTCTAGGTATCCGAGTACTCTTGACCCTCCCCTCTTCGAGCAATTTGCTCACATGGTCTTCGAAAGTTAGTCTCGGTCTACCTCGACACCTTTTAATATTTACTTTCGCTCTATATATTTTCTTCACCATTCGGTCTTCACTCATTCGTTCAACGTGTCCAAACCATTGGAGTACGCCCCTATCAATTTTTGTGATAAGGTCATCTTTCAATCCTGCCATATTGCGAATCTCTTCGTTTCGCTTTCGGTCGGCTATGGTAACGCCACACATTTTACGAAGAGATCGCATCTCCACTGCATTCAACTTGCTTTTATGCTTCTTCTGGCATACCCAGGTTTCGCTGCCATATAACAAAGTCGGTACCAACACTGCGTTATGTATTGCAAGGCGTGCACTCTTCACCACGCCTTGCCTTTTGACTAATGCATTCAGGGCACCATTGACTTTGTTTCCGGCAGCGACACGCCTATCCACATCTAAATCACATCTTCCATCCCGGCTGAAAGCACTCCCCAAGTATACAATTTCATTTACCTGTTCTAGACATTCCTGATTTACCCATATTTCACATTTCGTTCTCTCTTCGTCCTTTTCAAATACCAGAACCTTAGTTTTATTAGCATTCAAACGGAGACCTTTAATTTCACATTCCTCTTTCATACACGTGACTAATGCCTGCAGTTCTGCTTCTGATGGTGCAATAAGCACTGCATCATCAGCATACAGCAGACAATTAACTTTTATGTCACCCAATTTCACACCCAAACAGCTATCTTTCAGCTTCTGTAAACAGCTGTCGAGATACAGTATGAACAGCCAGGAAGACATGACACAACCCTGTTTTACGCCCGCTTGGACGCTAAACATGGGTGACAGGTCATGCCCTACCCGCACACAGGCTTTACAGTCATAGTAGAGTGACTGCAGAGCCCTTAACAATCGACCATCCACACCATATCCCGGCAACAGTTCCCACATTTTCTTCCTTATAACCTTATCAAATGCTTTCTCCAGATCCACAAAAGCACAGAAAATCCTCTGGTTAACACTCAGAAGCTTCTCCGTGATCATGCGGAGAGAAAACATTTGATCCGTGCATCCTCTTCCAGGTCTAAATCCGCATTGTGCCTCCCATAAGAATCTTTCCGATTTCTCTTGCATCCCGCGTGTCAAAACCTTCGAATAAACTTTACTTGCTAAACTGGTCAAGCTGATCGCCCGATAGCTCCCGCAGTCAAAATGTGAACCTTTACCTTTATATAAAGGCACAATGACCGCGGATCGCCAATCATCCGGGACATCTCCCGTCCGCCAGCACAAATTGCACAGCAGATGAAAGCTGTCCCAGACGCGAGGCCCACCGTACTTGACCATTTCAGCAGTAACTCTGTCTAGTCCCGCAGCCTTACCATATTTCAAACTTCGAATCGCACGTTCAATCTCTTTCATGCTGATGACCTCAGTGTTATCGAGGTCCGTGTCTGGCGTGCCAGTCACGGCGTCACCCCCGGATCCTTCACTAAGATCATGACACGCATACAATTCTCTATAAAATTCACTCCATCGCTGCATGACGTCCGATTTTTCTGAGAGGACGTCATTGGTTCTCGAAAGCACTTTGTTCATTCTTAAAGCTGTCGCACCACTCCGGGACCTTCCAACCTCTTTCCAGAAGAGTTTGGAGTTTTCCCTAAAGTTGTGCGACAACCTCTCGTCCGCTTCTATTCTACACCTTTCACGTACTTCCTCAATCAATGTTTTCGCATGAACTTTCTGCAGCTTATATCTTTCTTTCATCTTCTCTCTCATATGCTCATCGTTACTAGAGGCTAAGTAGTCTAACCATGCTTTTTTCTTCTTTTTTACAGCTTCTTTCACTTCGTCATTCCACCATGCATCTCTTCTTTTACTACTACCTCTTTTTGTCGTACCACATACTTCTTCCGCTGCACTTACCATTCCATCCCTAAGGTTCTGCCATATTCTCTCCACACATTCTTTCCTGCCATCGATGATGTCAAGCTTTTCGGCTACCCTCGTGTGATATTTGACTGTGGTTCTGTTACTGCCGTCCGGTGGCGCCAACCCGCGAACAAACCCCTAAATCTAGTAATTACTAGATAATGATCCGTTCCCAGGTCAGCACCCCTGAACACTCGTGTATCCATCACCTGTTTTCGCAGTCGGTCATCCACCAGGAACAAATCAATCATACTTCTCTCATTCTTTCTTTCTCTAGTGTACATATGGATCTTCCTGTGATTAAACATAGTGTTTGTCACAAGAAGACCCTTTTCCTTGCATACAGCCAGTATAAGCTTGCCAGCATCATTAACCCTTTTATCTCCAAACTTTCCAAGCATCGACTCGTATCCTGGTCGAGCGATGCCTACCCATCCATTCAAATCACCACATACAACAGTTCTTTCGTTTCCCTTAACCAAATCTAGAACTTCTCTTACATTCTCCCAAAACTCCTCCAGCTCAGCCCTGGACGACGAAGCTACCGGCGCATAAACAGCCAAAAGGAATAACTTCGTCAGTCCCATTTTGAAGCGAACCCAGAGAAGTCTTGAGTTCACAACCTTGTATTCAGTCATAAGATCGACCAACCGGGACGACAACAGCACTCCCACTCCTTGGCAGGCGTTCTCGCTTTCCGGGACTCCGGACCATATAGCTAACGTCCCGCCAGGGAGCTCTTCAATACCACTGCCTTTCCGTTTGGTCTCCGACATACACACGACATCTAATTCTCTTTCTTTCATTATTTCGATCAACTCATTCGTCTTATCTCTCATGCCTCCTCTAACATTCCACGTGCCAACTCTGCACTCCGTCCTCCACCTTCCGCCGTGTCGGGCTGTGCGTGACGGGTGGCGGTCCCCATCGCCGCTTTGCGCGCTGCATTCCACACCAACGGGGACGAGCTGGTGTGCGTCGCCTTGGGGGGACGCCCTAACCCTCGTTCGCATGGGTGCGCAGCTGTGTAGAATTGCAGCCCTGAAAAGGGCTGGCAGGGGTCGCGACGAGCACGCTTCTACAATGACCCCCACAAATACCCTAGTAATAAAAATATATCCAAACCCAAACATACCACTGAAATGTTTCAAGAATGTAACCTTGTTCTGTATAAATGGATCAAAAATGAATATTCAAAAGTCTGACATCAGAACGTGAAACAGCTCAGTTCTCCTTGGCCATGGGTGCTGTAGAGCACCCGAAACGTAGAGAATTTAAAAATAAGTTAAATTATCCCATATTAAACGCGATAAATGATTAGATATACCAATATAAATTTTATTTTGTGATAACCATACGACTATATACTTGATAACATACCAACGATTAAAAACCATAATATCAAATAATATGCAGAAAGAAGTTATATCAAATTGAAACGTACCTATAAACTCCGCGATATCCTTCCTCCATCCAAACTGTGTGCAAGGTCTGCCAGAATTTGCGATATTTATCTCCCTCCTCTCTCAGTCGCGTCCTTGCTACTTCTGTAATAATTGTTTTTCTGTGTTTATTAATTATTTAATCATGGCATCCTGATATCTCAGAATGTTGTCACTCTTTGTTACTGTTGGCAGGCAATAATTCGGGTCTAAATGAAAGAAATGATGATAAGATAACCTCGATACTATTCTTCTAAACGAACATAGCTTGCATATATGAATTTTAAATATATTTTAGGAATATTACAAGATGCATTATTTAATTATTTCGAGTATGTGTGTTTATCTATGCACATCTTATGTCTACGTATGAGAAATTACTTTAGTGGGGGTAGTTTAAAAGTGAAATTAGACTTATAGAAAGCGATTATGCCTTCCTTAATAACAGCTTCCACGATCCTACTTCTTTTTATAGCATAAGGTTGACAAACGAGCACACAGCCTACCTGATGGTAAGTGGATGCTGTGGTCCATAGACAACTACATTTATTCACGATTAACAATCAAAATGCAAATGTGTTGTCACTCCTGAGGAATAAGATAGACAGTAAAAAGTTACCAGTTTCCAGTAAAAAGTCTCCGGTTCTCTGCAGTCACCATTTCGAAACACAGCAGCACTGAGCTGCTATTTTACGCTGGTATTCTGTGAGAAGCGTTAAGTTACAAGCGGTGCCATCCCTGTCGAACCGACCCATTTGTGCTACAACTAATATAGCTGCAGCGTGGCTCTACCACGAAAACTTACTTAAATATTAAAGCTGCCAAATGTTATCTAACTTTTTGTATTTTTTTCTCTTGTTTTGGTGTGTGCAATAAATAATTATTTATCTATCCTACTTACCGTGTGGATAAGCAATGCAAGAAGCGACCGTCTTCGAGAAAGCGCCGGCGCCCATGAATTCAAGGAAATCCCTAGGCGAGCGCTGATCGTTTGGCACTCCGTCTAGACTTCTGGCTGCGATCAGCCTCGCTTTCACACCTTCATATAACACGAAATGGACCACTGTCTCACTAATACCCATGTACGAAGCTGTTATGCCTTTATAGAAACCTCTTATACCCTGTAAATGAGAGGTTTATCATTACTTAAAGTTACAGCCTATATACGTCCCACTGCTGGGCACAGGCCTCCTTTCATTTCTGAGAGGGTTTTAGGGCAAGGAATAGTCCGCCGCGCTGCACCAATGCGTATTGGCGAACTTCACATGTCTTCGAAATATTTTTTTCTTATTTTTCCGACATACAGGTTTCCTCACGATGTTTTACTTTACCGCCGAGCACGTGGTAAATCAGCACTTGCAATTAACATTTTCATTGGTGCCGGCGGGGATCGAACCCGGTTTGCTCGCGTATTGTAAAATTTACAGCGAGCGCTAACCATCTGAGCTACCACGGCTCTTCTTACCATTACTTAAACATATTATATTCCACACTATTGTTTAAAAAAATAGACCCACTGAGTTTCTTGCTGGTTTTTCCCAAAATAGAGGTGCTTTTCCGAACCAGTGGTAAAAGCCAGAAAATGATTTTCAATAATTAATATTCTTAGAATCATTTCAAATTAATCTTTTCTATTCCATTCTTTTCTTTTTTTCATTTATTTTTCTCTCGACAATAACTTTGTAAAGATTGGGAGTGTGTCGACGAGGGTCGCGTACGTGATTCTCAGAATCACCAAACGGTATTCGCTGAAGGTCATACCTCGGCACATCCCGATGAGGAGGTGGAGGAAAATGTATGAGGATATTTCCAGAGCCATGCATTCCTCCAAAACCCACTACTCGGTGTTGATGGGAGACTTCAACGCAAAACTAGGCACAAGAGAAAGCGGTGAGCTGAAGTTAGGGAAATTTGGAGTAGGGCAACGGAACCGAAGAGGCCAGCAGCTCGTCGACTTCATGGAGAAAGAGGGACTCTTTATGATGAACTCTTTCTTCCAGAAGCGGCCCTACAGAAAGTGGACTTGGTCGAGCCCCGACAGTTCGACAAGAAATGAGATTAGACTTGATTATGACGACCAGACGCCAACTGTTCAGTGATGTCTCAGTGATCGCAAGAGTGAAAACTGGCAGCGATCACCGAATGGTTAGAGGCACACTGAACCTAAACGTTAAGTTGGAGAGGTCTCGTCTAATGAAGTCAACGCTCCGTCCCCCTCGTGCTCTAATCCAGAATCCCGAAACTTTTCAGCTCGAGTTACGTAACCGCTTTCAGTGCCTAGAAGATTGCAATGCAGTGGACGATATGAATGAGAAGCTCGTAGAAACTGTCCATGCGGTCGGAGCTAAGTTCCGCAAGACCCGCCGCAGAAGAACACAAAAACTCTCCGATCACACTCTCTCATGGCTGTTAGACGGGAGATGAGGCTGCAATCGTCAACAGATTTCACAGCATACAGGCAACTGAACAGACAGATCTAAAAATGCATGCGGCGAGACTTACGCAACTTTAATACTGCTAATATTAAAGAAGCGATCGAGCGGAACCAGGGCTCCAAAGTCTTTGCCAGAGATCTGTCTGCCAGAAAGAGCCAACTGTCAAAGCTGAAGAATGAATGTGGCAGCATCGCTTCCGGGACACCTGAGAATTTGAGTGAGATTGAGAGGTTCTATGGGCAGCTATGCACATCATCGTTGGAGCCACACGCAAGTGTGAGTGACGATCCAAGAGCAAGTCTTATCAGACACCATTCCGATGATATCCCGGACGTCAGTCTGAGCGAGATTAGAATGGCTCTGCTCTCCAGCACCTTAAAAACGGCAGGGCCCCAGGCGAGGATGGAATTACAGCGGAGCTTCTGAAAGCGGGTGGAACACCGGTACTTGAAGTCCTTCAGAAGCTCTTCAATTCCGTCCTCCATGGTGGCACCACTCCGGAGGCGTAGAGCAGAAGTGCGGTGGTCTTGTTCTTTAAGAAAGGCGACAATGCTCTCTTGAAGAACTACAGACCGATTTCCCTTCTGAGCCGCGTCTACGTGCTGTTCTCGAGAGTCATTACGAATCGTCTCGCACGCAGGCTCGACGACTTCCAGCCTCCCGAACAATCCGGTTTCCGAAAAGGCTTCAGTACCATAGACCACATACATACCCTACGGCAGATTGTACAGAAGACCGAAGAGTACAATCTGCCACTTTGCCTGGCGTATGTGGACTATGAGAAAGCCTTTGATTCCGTCGAAATTTGGGGGGTGCTACAGTCCCTTCAGCGGTGCCAAGTTGACTGTCGGTATATCGAAGAGCTGAAGTGTTTGTACAGTAGGGCTACGATGGCTATCCGAGTACAGAACCAGAGTTCGAAACCTATCCAACTGCAGAGAGGTGTAAGACAGGGTGACGTTATATCCCCGAAACTCTTCACCGCTGCGTTGGAAGACGTTTTCAAGCTACTGGACTGGAATGGATACGGTATTAACATCAATGGCGAGTACATCACTCACCTTCGATTTGCCGATGATATAGTCCTTATGGCAGAATCGCTGGAGGACCTTAGCACTATGCTCAATGACCTCAATAGTGCCTCCCAACGGATAGGTCTTAAGATGAACATGGACAAAACAAAGATCATGTTCAATGTCCATGTCACACCTATGCCGGTAGTTGTTGGGAGCACTATGCTCGAAGTTGTTGACGAGTACGTTTATCTGGGACAAATAGTCCGACTAGGTAAGTCCAACTTCGACCGAGAAGTCAATCGACGGATTCAACTCGGCTGGGTAGCGTTCGGGAAATTACGACACATCTTCTCGTCAGGTATACCTCAAACTAAAGTGTACAACCAGTGCGTGTTGCCAGTGATGACTTACGGATCTGAGACGTGGTCCATCACTGCTCGCCGTATGAAGACGCTCAAGATCGCTCAGCGAGCTATGGAGAGGGCTACGCTCGGAGTTTCTCTGCGTGATACTCAGAAATGAGGATATCCGCAGTAAAACTAGAGTGACCGACATAGCCCAACGGATTAGTAAGCTGAAGTGGCAATGGGCCGACCATATAGCTCGAAGAACCGGTAACCGATGGGGAAGAAAGGTTCTCGAGTGGCAGCCTCGTACCGGTAGGCGTAGTGTAGGGCGACCCCCCACTAGATGGAGTGACGACCTGGTAAGACATGCAGGAAGTCGATGGATGCAGGGGGCTCAGGACCGTGCTTTGCGGCATTACTTGGGGGAGGCCTATGTTCAGCAGTGGACTTGTGAAGGGCTGTAATGATGATGATGATGATGATTCCATTCTTAAAAATATACACAAACTTTTATAAAAATCGTCATCAGCCCATAAATGAACACTGCTTGACAAGAAGATTTGGCTTTAACGTCACACTGGTCAAATGAATTGACCAACGCAGTAATAGACGTTTCGCACCTTTGCGCTTCTCCTCGTCGTTGGTCTGGGTATTTTACGCCGGGCGTAAACCAGATGGTTATATCGCCACTATCGGAAGCCGTAAGGTCTTCCTGGCATGCCGTGAGGTGGCGGCGTTAGGTAATCCATCCATCCACGAAGAGGCGACTATGGGGTATGCCAGATAGACCTTATAACTATCGACTCAGATAAATCATGTGATGAGAAAGATGTCGACACCGCGATCACTAATCGGTTTACCCAACGTGGTGCGGTGTATGGCAACACTTCCAGAAAATGCATGTAATAAACAGGCGCATTTTTTGTCAAAGTAAAAATGTTGTTTTTTAAACTGACCTTAATAAAGCACTTTTTGAAAGTCAAAAAAGCTACGTTATCGCCTCAAAAGGTTTGACTGTTTTCATTCTAACAGTTGCAATTTAGTTTAAAAACATGTATATACATAAAAGTAAACAAAAGCTAATATCTTTATAAGATTATTAACTTTTAAATAATCATCTGATTTATAATAACTCCTTTTCAATTAAATGCTTTTTGCACGGGCCATGATGTATGCCAGGGCAACTCGGTATAGGTGGAAAAGCCGCATGTCTAACAATGAAGCTAGAGCGGTTGATGGTGATGAAATACCAAATATTATTATTGATTTAACTTTACAGATTTAACTTTACATTCCAAATCACGCATAACTATGCGTGATTTGGAATGTAAAGTTAAATATTTCTCGTTTCTTTCAATATTTTTATTATACTGTTTTGCGTTATATAAATAAAAATAGTAAAGTTAAATTATTGATCGATGATGAATAATCGAATTTCAAACTGGGGCATGCCTTGTAAACAAAACGCACGCATTATTATTTTAGCAACGATTTGCCCAGTGGGTGGAAGAAAATGAAAGCGTGAGTGCGACTCGTTGACGCTGTTTTCATCCAGAAACTTATAGTCATTTTTCGTAATGTTACCAAAATTCTAGTTTAAAAAAAATCATGATCATGATAACATGTACTACCAATAAATACTAAAAGGTAAAACATGCGGCAGGATATATTTAAAAGCTGCAAGCACTTCCCCAAGCTAACATAACCCAGATGTATTCGAATTGAATCAAACTGTGTGTCACAATTATAATATTATCATTCTCAAAATATTTGTTTTTTATATGCAGGGTTATTTTGCAATAACCGGCCAAATTTCCAGGGAAGGTTCAGAATAAGTAATATATATATAGGCAAATGGTGAAGAAAAGTTAATAAAAAAAATCTCACACATTCTGTCCCTTTTATTTTAATTCAAAATGCGTTTATCTTTTAAATTTAAAATTCTTATTTAATAATCTTTTATTCTATTCTGACTCGTGTTTATTCACGGGTCAGAATAAAATTAAATATTTTTAAACTGCAATTCATAGTATACTATACTTTGTATGATGTCAATACAAGGTTACTGCATGCTCTGTGAAACTAGAAGTAATCGCGTGTCTCATTCTCACGGCCAACAAACAGTCAATGTTTTATAAGTGCAATAACCCGTATCTTATATAAGGCTTTTTGTATTTTGTTCTCAAAGGTAATCCAAGAATTGACTTTAATTTTTGATTTCGGTTTCCACATTAAAATCAAATATTATTTCAGGCACTGTTAGTCCTTCCATACAAACACAATAATAAATATGCATGTAAGTATATAAATTATATATAAAAATACCGTTCAATATATATGTGTAATTAACAATTGAATTAAGATGAAAAAAAAAATACTCAAACGGCCTTCGGTCACAATGAGTAGCTTCGTCTGTGGCTTCGGTGTCTTTCCCGCTATAGTCGCATGGCTTATTTAGTCAAATATATTTAATAACTTCAGAAGCAGTTTCTATTAGATAATCATACTTTAAGTCTCAGTGTAATAATAACAATCGGAACGTAATTAATATTTGGTCGATCTTAGTTACATTCTATGGCAACACATAAAAGTACGTCGCAAAATAATATGAAATAACAAACATCGTGAGCTAGAAATAGGTGGAACAACAAGTTGCGACATACATTTTTTTTTGCTCGCTTTTGCATAGCATCGCATTTACAAATGTTGTGTACGTTTCACGTTGTAAAACTTTAAAAAAAAACTATTCCATTGATTTCATAATTTAGGTCTTTAAAGTCTACATATTTTAAAAGATCCCTTTATATTTGCTTACCGCGGTTAACCATTTTTACAAAGTATATTAATATTTACTTATATACAACATGTAACAAAAACCCTGTGGTTCCCGTTAAGTGCGTTATCAGAATCAGTATTCAAGTGTATAGAAATAATTTTATTTTTCAAAAACACATTTAAAAAATTAATTTTAATAAAAAAATTGCAAATTGTAGTTGGTTTTATTTCCTCTAACTCACACGAGTATCAGTAATGCGAGATCTTTGACAATCCTCTTACTCCTCGGCCAATGCCAAACGATAAGAGATAATAAAACCACATAAAATTTGTAAAATATTTTTTAAATTAAAATAATTTTTAAATGTGTTTTTTTGAAAAAAAATATTTCTATACACTTGAATACTGATTCTGATAACGCACTTAACGGGAACCACAGGGTTTTTGTTACACGTTGAATACATATAAAACAATTGAAGTGTCTATCTGTGATATCAAAATAACTGCTCTACATATGCCTTTTCGTCGTCGTTAGTCGATGCCTTTTTAGCACGCCATTACCTAAAAACGTGAATATTTTTTTTTTGTAATCTTCGAAATTTCTGAACCGATTATATTGAAAGTTCACAAACAGATAGATAGTGTTTTTTTATGTAACGAAAAATTAATAAAATAAACGGTCTTCGATAATTGAGGCGGAGCCGGGGCGTATCGCTAGCATTTAATACGTACGTATGTACGGTATGTATGATAAACGTGATTGATAAAATTTCTTAAGCACCTACATTTTCCAAATTTAAATACATACATGTTTATGAAGAGCGTTATCTGTTTGTTTACAGTCATCGTACCGTTTTGGCGTATATCCTCTTAATACACTGCAATGCCGTTATGTTCTGCCCGTCCAACTGTAGCCGCGTCTTTACGAACCAAATTGGATTTGTCATTGTACACGAAACGAATCCTGAAACATCGAAGAATATTTTATTATAAATTCAATGGTGTTTGATATACGCAATAAACTAAGTTTAAAATTGTCATTTGTTCTCTTATTGTTTAAAAAAATATTAATTAGATACCTGCAGCGCTGGCTGCGGAAAGATGTACAACAGGTGTGTCTGGTGGTATATGCTGATTTAAAATCGCCTTCGCTTGAGAGTATGTGCAGAAGTATATCGCCCTAGATGGAGCCACCCCAATCAAGTTCGGCCCTAGACCCTTGAATAGTGCACGAGGACCCTCAGTTTGAACAATGTGTCTGCAAGGTAAAGTCAATATCAATGGATCACCTTAGTATTTAAAAAAATTTTATCAAAGATAGCGTACTGCTATTAAATGTATTGACGCAAATGGGCAACCTCTCTGCTCTGGTAGCGATAAACAAAATTGTAAACAATATTAAAAATAATGTTTCGTTGATTATCTCTACATATAAAAGAGGATGTCTGTATACATGAAATCGAAATCTATTTGATCGATCACCATGAAAATCGGTATATATATAAAAAAATTAAAAACAAACAAATTTAAAATTGTTGATTTTATTTGCTTTTTTCAATCAAGCGCGGTAATTCATAAATTAAATTGCAAGCACTAAAATAAAGGTTGCTGAACACATAAATACTATAATACACAATATAATGGCTGTCAACCTTATTTTGTACGAGGATAGGCGTCGCCGGGAGCACACATACAAACAATTACGCCGTATTATCAGTTAATCACTACTACAAACCCGATTCGCTGTGTTGACAGACGGATTTTAATACATATTTATTTGTAAATAGCGTGCAATTTGGCATTTTCTAAACAATTTGCATGCGAAATTTGGAAACGATTGTAACTTCAAAACACATCTCGTGTTGACATTTATACGTGTGAATTGACGTGTTAGTGACATTTTAGTGGCTACACGGGCTCCGCCCACTCCCCCGTTCTATTATGTATGTATTATAGTATTCAATGGCTGAACACAACCTATGACATTAACTGACAGGAGAACGTCTGCAGGTTTCGGCTAGTTTGTTGTCAATTAAATATAAAAGCTAAATATATTTATCATTCGATACATATAACATTAGATTATTTTTACAATCAAATATCTAATGTAGAGTTTGCAAAAACATTTTAAAAACACGTACCCGGCACCATTGTTGTTTAAATGTCGCTAACCCGCAGAAAATTTTGACCACGCCAATCTCAGAACGCCAATAAGGTCGAGTGCAAATCCGCTTCACGCACGTCTCTCGTGACAATCGACGAGAACGTTAATTTCTTATCTATTAGCGTACATACGATAACCGTATATGTCAGTTGTACCGAGTAACCAGATCTAAGCCATTCTCATGCCGATGGTAGAAAATTATGGAGCAAATAGGTCAATTCGTGCAAGTTACAAAGTAACTATACCACGAAATACACTATCGAAAAAGATTTATAATATAAGAGTGGTAAATGGGCTGTAAGTCAAGCCCAAAGTCACCTGTAACCAATTTCAGAGATAGAACGCCAGCTAAGAACGCCACAGACACGTTGTCACCCTTGAGAGAGGACTAAGATAAAATATTACATAACCTGTAATTAAATTGGTTAAAACAAAAACGCATTATTCATTCTACTACTGACTGCCAACATATATAGATGAAAGGGCCCGTATCATCATCATCACCATTATAGCCCTTCACAAGTTCACTGCTGAACATAGGCCTCCCCCAAGTAATGCCACAAAGCACGGTCCTGAGCCACCTGCATCCATCGACTTCCTGCATGTCTTACCAGGTCGTCACTCCATCTTTAAAAAAAAAAATATTTTTTCTTCACAAAAATTAAATGAATGATATAGTTGACTGGGATCTCCATTTAAGCAAGTAATGCCTGTGTTTGGAAATCCCGCTCTTCCTTATCTAAACATACATTTTTTAGTTTAAAAAAACCAAAAATAACAAAAACAAATTACTCGACTTTAACAACCAAAATTTACAAAAATTACAAAAGTGTTTATGTGTGCATGCGTGCGTAGCAAAAACTGTTTTGGTACCAGAAGGCTTAACCACAACATCTTTTCGCCGCTTTTTCAAGATGCATGGGTCAAAGGACAGGGATTTGTGTGCTTTGAGGATTGTCATAGTAACATATAATTGTCTAACTGAGAGTAAACCACTTATTCTATACAGTTGTTCAGTGAAAAAACGTCTTTTTTTAAAATACATGACCTTAATAAGGGTTCGTTGGGCTCTTTCCAAGTTAAGAAATTTGGTCTTTGCAGCTCCACCCCACACCGGAATGCAATATGTTATGATAGATTGTGCAAGGGACGTGGTTAAGAAGATATCTGGGAGAGTCCGATTGCTTAGTAATACCAGGTATTACGTGTCTTAGAGTTTTGAAAATCCAAATCAATTTTCGGGTCCTATTAATGACTTGTTCAAGGTGTGGGTACCACGATAGCCTCTGATCTATAACGATGCCCAGATATTTAGTGTGAGAGACTTTTTCAATTGATGGGCAGTCACAAGCTTTGTTTTTAGCATCCTCAAAACACATATGAATTTTAAGGCAAAAGTCATTCTGTGGCTGCAAGTTGTTGGTAATGCTAAAGCAAATAAAATTTGTCTTAGCTGTATTCAAAGTGAGGAGATTTTGTTGCAACCATAGAGCGACTCGAGCTAGACCACTTTCAGCATTAGTCTTGACAGCCTCCCAAGATTCATCAGCAAAAACCAAAGCCGTGTCATCGGCGTACGACAGGATTTTGGCATTCGGTATGGTCATGCTGCACAGATCATTGACATAAATTAGAAATAGGGTCGGACCCAGAACGCTACCCTGTGGAACGCCATATGATGACACCACCGCTTCCCCACTAATGAACCCAGGAAGCTTAACCTTCTGTTTTCTCTCCGATAGGTAGTTTTCGAAAAGAGCAAGCGGAGTCCCTCTTATTCCAATTTTTTCAAGCTTGTGCACAAGGTTAGGGACAGAGACGGTGTCGAATGCTTTCTTCAGATCAAGGAAGACCGACAAACATTTTTTACCGTGGTCGAGTTGTTCTGTTACAAATGTGCTTAATTCAATAATTGCATCTTCTGTCGATCTTCCTTGTCTGAAGCCAAATTGTGTAGGTGCTAATATATCAAATTTATTTAAGTAATTGAGTAATCTAATATTAAGTAACTTTTCCAGAATTTTAGATATTGCTGGTAGAACGGAAATTGGTCTGTAATTACTAATGTCATCTCTGTCTCCGCCCTTGTACACAGGTGTAATAATGGACTGCTTTAATGGTGCTGGGAATATCCCTGTATCGTAACATAGATTATTTAAGTGGGAAATAATAGGAGCCAAGTCAGTGACTGCCAATTTCATGAAGTCATTGGAGATATTGTCCCAGCCTGGAGCGCTGTTTGATTTTAAGTTTAAAATGATATTTTTAACTTCTTCTATGTCTGTATGTGGTAAAACAAAGGAGTGTAATGGCACTGGATTGTTTTCCATAGGTCTACTAGATGTCACATTGACGTTCTGTATTTTATTGGCAAGTTGCATTCCTATATTTACGCAATAGCTATTTATGAAGTTTGCAGATTCAGTGGGCGATGATTTCAAATTGAATAGTTCAGCGTTAGTATTTCTTGATTGATTACTGTAAGTAATATTTTTTTAAAACCATCTAGTGGGGGGTCGCCCTACACTACGCCTACCGGTACGAGGCTGCCACTCGAGTACCTTTCTTCCCCGTCGGTTATCGGTTCTTCGAGCTATATGGCCGGCCCATTGCCACTTCAGCTTACTAATCCGTTGGGCTATGTTGGTCACTCTGGTTTTACTGTTTTACTGGGCCCGTATAGGTTAGGTTAGGTTAGGCAAAAAAGTGCAAAGATTTTTTTTAATCCAGAAAAATATCGAAATAACAAACTTATTTTTTCACGTGCGCACTGATAATATCTAAAACACGCTATGGCTAAAAGCCAAACATGTCAATTCGCAAAGACCTAAGACAGGCGCACATTAGTGATGTTCGTAAACAGCGTTGATAAGTTTTATAATTATATTGAATTGAACGATAGTTACTATGGGCTGATCTGACGACAGTCGGCCTCATGGCCTTATTACGGCAATGATTTTATAACCTTATAAATGTAACGCTCACGATATGTAATGAAAAAGTCTTTATTGATAAAACAAGAGCAGGTTTAAACTGTAAAAACTGGTTATTTTTAGCTCGCGCAAAGGCATCTCGCACCGTTTCACACGCCTACAATTTCTTTGAAAGCTGTTTGGACTATAGAGCGATATTTTCTGTGCAACAGCTTCGTGTTTACGCCAGTGATTCAGTTTAGTACTATGCGCGATAAGACGAAAGCTCTGCATATTACTAACACTAAACAGCAGATTACTGTTCCGAAATATATAAAGATCTTTTTCGATTAGATATAATAATAAGCAATTATTTTTTGAACGTTACCCCCATACTAGGATTTTCTCCTCTATCGTGGAGTAGTGGAGTTTACAAACATAAATTGCACAAGGACAAACATCTTTACCCGGAACAATTATTTGTAGGCCATACGAATACTTGTTCCGTGCGGGATTCGAACCCGCGGCCCCCAGCGCAGCCACTCATTACTAAGCCACCGTGCCACGGAGCCGTTATTTCACCGTTACCGCTATAGCCTATCAAAAGTCTACTCCTGAACACATAACTCCCCCGTAGATTTCTCGTAAGGTTATTATGCCATAATTGCCACGCTAGAAGCAAGCAGGTTGGCAACTGCATTTTTTAATTTTTTAATTGTTATTAGGAAGACGCTGCTGCTCATCTCCTGGTTCTTGCGGGACAAGATGAGTTAGTGGATACTCTTACATCGTCACCACACGGTGGCCTAAAATATGCACGTAATTGGGGGACATGTCACTTTTTTCGCAATGGTCCACCTCATCTGTACGCAGTGCACACTGCTGGCTGTTAGAGCAATTCATCCAAAAACGTTTAATCTAAATATCATAGACTTGAAATGAGGAGCGGCAATATAATTGCTAGTGCGAGTATATCGAGTGCATTGTGGCGGTGCTAGGGTTGCCAGATGGTCGGGATTATTCTGGATTTTCCCGATATTTCTAATGATCTCCAGACTCCCGACAAAACTCAAAATCTCCAGACAAACAGCTTCTCGGAAAGTTAACGTATGGGCTTTGACAACAACTGAGTTACTAATTAGAATAAAATTAGAAATAAATTGTTTGAATTTTAAGTCTTTACTTAATACTACTAAAGGATATAAATTGGTGGGTTTGTAGAGTCCAATGCCAAATACACGTGGCAACCAAAAAATTAAGTACACTTAAATTAGTTTTAATAAGGTACTTTTTGGTGTCTCCTCTCAATAAAATAAACTTTATTTTTTAAATATTTATTTCTCCCGATAACAACCCCGAAATCCAAGCATTTTCAAAATTTGTCCAAATAATGGGTGTTTTTGTAGAGGTATAGAACTTTAAGTCGGCAACACTTTTTTAACCGGCGGCCATTTTGTCAGCTGTCAAGTGATTTATGTTTAGTTTGGTTTGGCATTTCAACATAGACTGACGCCCGAACAACACTTCCAAATTGTGCAAATTTATTTTGAAAATCATGGTTCTGTTCGAAATACGTATCGCGCATTACGTCCATATTACGGTCAACATAATCAGAAAAGAATCAGAGCAATTAATTCGAATAACTATGAAACACAGGAATTGGATACGTGTCCATCCACTTTATGGAAGATTTTGCGGAAAGATCTTGGTTTGCGTACTTACAAAATCCAACTCGTGCAAGAATTGAAGCCTCGCGATCACCTAGCAAGGCGTAGATTCGGTGAATAGGCCCAAAATAAGATTGCCGACGATCCCGATTTTCATAAGCAAATTTTGTTTAGCGATGAAGCTCACTTTTGGTTGAATGGATATGTGAATAAACAAAACTGTCGTATTTGGAGTATCATCCTCAAGTGTATGTTGAGACACCGTTACATCCAGAAAAACTTACTGTGTGGTGTGCTTTATGGGGTGGTGGAATAATTGGTCCGTACTTCTTTAACAACGATGCTGGCCAGAACGTTACAGTCAATGGTGACCGCTATAGAGCGATGATTACCGACTTTTTCGTTCATCAATTGAACAACCATGTTGTGCAGGAGTTGTGGTTTCAACAAGACGGCGCAACATGTCACACAGCTCGTGCTACAATTGGTTTATTGAAGGATACGTTTGGTAATCGCATAGTTTCACGTTTCGGAACCGTGAATTGGCCTCCAAGATCGTGCGATTTAACGCCGCTTGACTATTTTCTGTGGAGTTATGTGAAGGCGCAAGTCTACGCCGATAAGCCCGAAACGATTGACCACTTGGAGGACAACATTCGGCGCGTTATTGCCGATATACGGCCACAAATGTTGGAAAAAGTCATCGAAAATTGGACCTCCAGATTAGACTACGTCCGAGCCAGCCGTGGCGGTCATATGCCAGAAGTCATATTTAAATTATATACCTAGTGCATTGGGGTAAGATCGGTGATGGGGTAAGACCATAAAATTCAAATTTCCGGTGAATTATGCTATATTTTTGAAAGCTAGCAATATGGTACAAGACTCCATTTTATTCTGCCCCGACCCCAAGTTTCAGCTAGTCGCTCCGAAAAGTAGGGCGTGTGCTGCGCAGTATTTTATAAAACAACGTAATTTTTGTATTTTTTTCGTCCGTCCGGTCTTTCCCTATCACTTTTATTTGCGATTTTTAGCGACGTCCGGTCTTATCCCTTGATGGCCAATTCTTCATCATGCATATAAAAAAATCATGCCTTGTCTTCGCACACGTTTTAAGTAGAAACTGTTGAGTTTTGAAAAGTAAAAGCTTCTTATAGCTAAATTACGTGTAACCATTAACGATTTGCGCCATGTTTCAGAAATCTGACGTATATGGATGTCGAGAAAATAAAGTTTTTGCCCGACTCTTTTAACTAGTCGAAAATCATCCGGTATTACCCCAACGCACCTTAATGCCAGAAGATTGCCTTTCGAATAAAGTAAATTTCATGTCAATAAAAAAAATCATGTTTGTTTTATTCCATTTCAAAGTTCTATACCTCTAAAAAAGAACCCAATATTTTGGGTCTTTCCATCTGACAAACCTAGGCGAGGCCCACGTACAGAAGTACCTCACAGGCTGTTGAAGTTGGTTATAATAAACACATTAAAACGCTATTGATATGTAACAATCATTGAAGAACATATAAACGATATGTTAATAAATTTTATTTTATTTTATTTTAAATAAGGTACATACTATTAACAATATATAGTGTACATTGAATTCAAACAATAACTGCAAATCAAAATGGTATCCCATTGCATATTTGTAGTATTTAAAATTAATTGATTTAAATACACTAACGATTGTTGCAAAAATGCAGAAATTGGTATGCACACAACTACTTAACTTGCACAATTAGTTAAAAGTAGGTAGCACCGCATGCTTCTAATTACTAAAAAGTTACCTAGTTATTCTAAATATTATGTGAAATACAAAAAAAAAAGAATACAACAAAATAATACTATGCATATAAATTTAACTTACATCTAGTTACTTAAATAATGTATCTTTTACTGTGGCCTTAAACTTTGCTTGACATTAGAAAATGCCTTTTTATATTAAAAAATTTAAAATAAAAAATTGGTTGTCCTATTCCATTTTCCATCCCTGGAACTTCCCGCTAATTTCAAATGCAAAGCGCTCCAAATTTCACCAAATTATGTTGCGAAATCTCGAAGTTATGTTAAAAAAAAAACGTTTTTTTCAA
This sequence comes from Parnassius smintheus behrii, assembly GCA_036936625.1. NCBI lineage: Eukaryota > Metazoa > Arthropoda > Insecta > Lepidoptera > Papilionidae > Parnassius > Parnassius smintheus. Next base: position 14,044,765 of record JAUPFT010000020.1, on the reverse strand, counting down.
ATTCTTTCTCCTTCGATATCTCATGAACGAATGAACCGATTTTTATTTTCCAAACGGCACTCTACGTCATTTTTTGAGTTTAAGAGCTGATTAGTATTTGAAATCGAACGGTAAATCCGTTTAAAAGTTATTCCAAAAAAACACAGTTTTTCAAAATTATTATTTTTGTGATTTCTCAAAATCTACCCGTCGGAATCAATTCACATTATCACCAAATCTATTCCACATTGAGATCTTTAGAACGCCGCAAACCGCATCTCAATCGATCAAGACATTCAAAAGTTATGAAAGGTTTACATACTTACACACATACATACATACATCCGTACGGACGTCCACGATGAATTAGTCAGAATAGCTTCTTGGGATCTCAAAACGTCGAGATCTGATGAAAACTCGATTTTCAAAAATCGGGGTGAAACCAATAACTTCCCTATTTTTGAAAATTTTCAATTTTCTTAGCGGGAAGTTAAAAATTGTTTTGATACGTTTCACATTTTCCATCAAGTGAAAACCTCCGTATTTGTGCGTTCATAAGTGGTAAAACGTAGTGATTATACAAAAGTCTTAGATAAGTAGCATATAATACGCCCTACATTGTAACCAGAAACACATCAGTTACGATGTTTACTCTTTGTTTAATTATCCCATTATGAACGGTAGTTAGGTCACCATTACCTAGCATAATATCATCGCTGCTTTACATCAGTACGATGTAAAGCAGCGATCATCACCTAGGATTACGGTTACACATAATAAATTATACTTTTTTATTCAAAATGACTATACCTTCTCCAGGATACCTACGTTTATCGATATTTGGATCCATTCACAATTCACAGCGCCATGATAGCTCAGGGGCTAAGCGTTTGTTAAAAATTTCACAGAACGCGAGAAGCCGGGGTTCGATCCCAGCCGACACCAATTTTGCATGCCAAATGCTCAAGGCGCGTAGGTATGTTCTACTAGCGCCTAAAATTCAAGAATCCAATGTTTTGTCACATGAAATCGTATCTAACAATCATATTGAACATATAAATGGTATCAAAATCACATTGTAGAAAGATAAATAAAAAAGTGGTTTTAGCGGCTTATGGTGTAGATTTAACACGTTTGCATGGAGGGGTAAACAAGATAACTTTTGAAAATATCAATTGTTCAATTCAATCCGTTTTTACTCTGTTCATCTATCATGTGGGAAGCCATGGAATGTAAATGTCTGTTGAATTTTATTTCGTTTAGTTATAATTAATTTTTTTGGGTGAGAAAACCCGAAAGTTTCGGTGTTCGGTTCGGCAGCTTTGTAATAATATATTTTAATAAGTACAGATACCCTTTGACTCACTGTTACTGGGGGCTCGGTCGCTGCCGTGAGTGGGTTACTGTATCGTTTGTTTACAGGGGCTCGTGATGAAAAATATCGATCGCTATAGAAATACAAAATATTCCAAAAAGTAAATTTGATACATACTTGACCAAGATAAGTTATATTATTTTTATAATCATATAAGCTAAATTAATTTTTTATTACTGTTAATTTTAAAAGTTTTTTTAAAATTAACAGTAATAAAAAAATTGAATGACAAAATTATCGGAAAATTAGAAGTGATAGTAACAAGGATATTTGTGAAAACTTGTGTTTATTTAAAATACTTTAAAAATTGACGTATAACGTGAGCGCTTAAGGCATGCCACATTTGGATTTACCAAGTTTTTTGACGTTGTAATTGCAATGTAAAATGCTGATTTATCAAGTGTTTAGCAATAAAGAAAAACATCTTGAGGAAGCCCACATGTCTTAGAAATAAATAAATTGATATTTCGATGATATGAAGTCCACCAACAAGCATTGGGGTAGCGCGGCGGACTTTTAATTCCCCTAAAAATCTCAGGCGCTGGACCAACGGCTCATCAGAACAACGAGGCGATCCATAGAGTAAGTACAATATAACTACTAATATAAGCTGTAACGTTTTACAATCCACAATACTAGCAGGTAAGTAAGAAGATTCAACAACACACCACAATACTAGCAAGAACAGAACATTCAACAAGAAACTCACCTGATGCACTGTATGAGGCTTATCCGCGAAGTCCGGGCGTGTCCAGCTCTAGCGCACTGCTGCACCTGGTAATTGTATGACATCAGCATGCGATCTGCTTGCTTGCTGTATGCGAACATGGCGCCCATCGTGCGTCTGTAGCCCCATTTGGCCTCCTGTGTTACATGGCCAATGTTACGATGCAACTCGTTTGCGTCACAGGTCAAATATCGAACAGACTTTTCATTTTGGACACAGTGGCGCAAACATCAAAACATCGTTAATTTTTTTAAATGTAACCAATTTGCATTATGCTATTTTTTGAGGCTACTCTGTACGATACTGTGTATAGTTTTGTTTATTTTTTAACCGGGTTCATAAAACAAGAAGATTCTATATTTGACGCATATGTTTTTATGTATGTTCACCGATATCTCGACAACGGCTGAACCGACTTAAATGCCTGTTTATTTTATTGAAGTAGGTTGTACTTCAGGCATGATCATAAATTTAAAGAAACAATTTCATCCAGGGTGGAAGAATAAGCCATGTAAATTTTAATACACCTATTTATACATCTTTCAAGTAGTTACCTTGAACTTTTCGATCTTATACTTTCTTTAGGCAACTCAAAAAGCGAAAATAATTAAACTTTTAAATAAAAAGATGCAAGACCATGGAAGTGCTACCCATATTGAAATAAATGACGAGTAAAACACCTACATCGGAAGCCATTCTTACATGCGGAAGTTTTTTTTGTTTGTGGTTTTTGACATCGGTTTTACTTTTTATTAAAAGTTTAATTATCTTTATATACAAACATAATTTTTCAACTGTGGCGATGTAAGAATATCCACTATTTCATATATCGTCCCGTGGGTGCCATGAGAAGAGACAGCAGGCAACATCTTACTGATAAATTAAAATAAATAAAAAACTGCGGTTGCCAAGCCGCCTGCCAGGCGTGGCAAATAAATATAGCAAAATTCTCCCAATAAAGCAATTTCAATGGGAATGGCCTGAATGTGTTTGCCAATGGACTTTTATAGGCTGTAATGGATGGATGAATGCATTTTGTAGCGAATTTTAAACAAAATATAATTACAAAATAATGATTTACAGTACAATTATATAATACGGTATGGCTCTAGTCTAGATGATAGAACTCAACTTTGAAACCGATACAAACGTAAATAATAATATGGTAATAGGTATGCGTGACTTCACTCATAACAATCACAGTTTACAACATCGAATCGATACAACAGAGGAGACCGGGGATGGTTGACTACAGGGGCAGATTGACTTACTGTCAATAACTCGATATACTTGAAAGTGTTGCCTTATCCAACTAGACGCGAGAAACCGTTTTTACAACTCAGGTACCGGGAGCGAGGCATCGCAAACGCACGTCGTTCGGGAAAGGAGCATATTATCGAAAGACAAATTATGCAAGTTATTATTTTCCTAATAATTTTTGTAATAACGCCTTAATCTCGTTAACTTCGCCTTAACTCGTTGTCATTTACTTTCAAGAAATTTAAAATAAAAATTTGATTATTAATCTTTTTATTACATATTTTGTTTTTTAATTTGCCCGTGTTGAGGCTATATCATGTGGTTAAAAATTAAAAAGCGACCAAGAGCTAGTAGACCACCTTATTTCGGGGCTGATTGACCTAGTCAACCATATTCCATGTTAAGTATATCAAGACTACAGAACCACGCGAGCGTACAAAAGATTGATCGAGAAGGTACACCCCAAGATACCTTCGATAGAATCATTCTACAGCAAAAGAATTTGATACACCGTATAAAACACTCCAACGCAAGTTGGTACAAAGGAAGAAAATGTTAAAAACTAATCCGAAAATTACGGGATCTAAATTTGACTTTGGGGAGCGCTGGCTACAATAAAAACAAACAAATATTTATTGAAGAGATTACCATAAGAAGGTAGTTGATATTTATTACGGATTTACACTGCTTATAAAGATAGAGATAAACCTGAAAAAATAGGCTTGAAAACAAAGAAACCAAAGTGAAGGAAAATTTACAGGGGCAATAATAACGGAGAAAACACAAAGTGATGAGGATGATACATTTTGCTTTCATCATCATTACAGCCCTTCACAAGTCCACTGCTGAGAACATAGGCCTCCCCCAAGGTATGCCACAAAGCACGATCCTGAGCCACCTGCATCCATCGACTTCCTGCATGTCTTACCAGGTCGTCACTCTATCTAGTGGGGGGTCGCCCTACACCTCGCCTACCGGTACGAGGCTGCCACTTGAGAACCTTTTTTCCCCAACGGTTATCGGTTCTTCGAGCTATATGGCCGGCCCATTGCCACTTCAGCTTACTAATCCGTTGGGCTATGTCGGTCACTCTGGTTCTACTGCGGATATCCTCATTTCTAAGTTTATTTCGCAGAGAAACTCCGAGCATAGCCCTTTCGGTAACATGCACTGGTTGTACAACTTATTTTTCAGGTTTTGAGGTATACCTGACGAGAAGATGTGTCGTAATTTCCCGAATTTTGCTTTGATGCACTAAATTTTATAGTTTGAGTATTCCTGAAGAGAAATGGATTCAGTGCACTACGTGCAAGTTTTAAGTATTTAGTTGATTTTAAATGTAAAAAGTATGAAGTTAGAAAGTACATAGTTAAATGTATGACTGTTTATTCTAATTGAAAGTTTATTATGTATAGATATTTTATAGTGTTATGCTTATTTAAATTGTCATGATTAAATAAATAACTTTTTTCTCGTATTTATTCCTACAATAAGCACTAATTCTGTCAAAGGTCAACTTACCCCTGGTGAAAAGTCAACCAAACCCGTGCATGGGGAAGGTTGACTAGTATTTCGTGTTCTACAAAATAAAGCTTGTGCACTATATCATAATTAATGGCAAGCTTTTTGTTATTTTTTTTCAGAAGCTTAATAGATAGTTATTACATAATAGTTAGTACCTATCGTATATAATGGTTTTTACGATAATATACACTAAAATAAAGTATATATAAGCATTTTCATTGAAATTTGGTCAACCATCCCCGGTCTCCCCTATTGGCAGATACATAATGTACAATTTATTTCATGCCAGTAAACCTCAATTCTTGCAACTGGGACAGTATATAACAGTATTAATTTAATAATATCGCGTTTCTCTTATCCTCATCAGCCCACAAACAGTCTACTAGACATGAATGAATCTAAGGAAAAACAGAAATCCACAGATTATGGGAATCTGTGAATTTCTGTTTTTCCTATGCCTAAAGTTTTAAAATTCAATAGGATTCTATTCTTTTCTCGACCTGAGTTTTGAAAATCGCACTTTAAATTAAGTTACTAACTTGAAGACTATAAGCCTATACAATTAGTTTTGCCTGTAAGCCATTCCAATTTAATTTAGTTTCCATTCCAAAGGCACGGTTTACATTTTGAGAAGTGACAAGTGCGCGTGGCAAGTGCAACTAATAAATGCTTAGTGCGTGTTTTATTCACACTTGTCACTGACTGTTCACACACACTAAGCGCTTGTCATTTGTCAGTCGCACTTACGACTCGCACTTGCCACTTCGCAAAATATAAACCGGGCCTTATGGGCGGTTTACACGGGCTTCGTAGCTAAGCGCTTAGTACTTGTCACTAATACTAAGTCCTCATGTGTAAACACGCTGGTTAGTGCTTAGTATTAGTATTTTTGAATAGTGCAAGTGAATAGAAAACGATCTAAACTAAGCGACAAGTCGATACCCCCACCACGATTTACTAAGCACTTGTCGCTTGCTGACCGTGTGTTAACAGCTCGACAAGTTGTTCTCATATTTGTGTCTTGTCGTTGAATTGCTGGTGCAAATTTTTCTAGTAAAATATCAAATTGTGCCGTTGACATTATCATAGTTACTCTATATTCTCCTGGATCTTCGGTTGCTAGTTCTTTTAATAGAAGAGCAGAATGACCCCGTTCATCTCTGCGCAGTAACTACTGTCTTGTCCAGAAACGTTTTCTTTTTAACATTTGTCTTTCAAGCTCTTCGATCATGCTTGGAATAATAATGTTTGAATACTGCTTAAACACACTGCGCAAAATCAGGCGGCGTCGCTCCATTTCGAATGTCTGGTCACTAATAACTTTTACTGGCTCTAACGTGTAAACGGTTACTTTTCACTTGTCATATTGAAAGTGCGTATTTTATTCCCACTTATCACTTGTCACTGTCTGTTCATACGCACTAAGCACTTGTCATTTGCCACTTGTCATTGTCACTCGCACTTGTCACTTCTCAAAATGTAAACCGGGCCTTAGTATAGCGACAAGTACTAAGCACTTATCTACAAAGCCCGTGTAAACCGGACATTAGGCTAGAAACTGAGTGACAAGCGTGCATTGGGGCGGGCCGTTCACCGTGAACGGCCCGCTCTCCTTGTACGCTCATAACTCCAGTTTCTACACTTAAGTTGAGGTTATAAAATGATTCAGCAAAGAAGCATCAACATAAAAGTTATGTACATATATAATTGCTGCAACTTAAAAATGACTGAAGCTAATTTTAACCAAATTATTTTTGCATGCTTAATAGTTTAAATTTATGATGAACTAATAAATTTACTGTAAAGATATTGTTATTAGTAAATAAAGATAAATTGATCTGATAATATCAATTTGCATATTGGTTTTATCGAACATGTTAAATTTTGCAAGTCTATACATATTCTAACACATCAACAATATTAAATGAAGTAAAGACGAGGATCGATGAACGCACAAAAATTAAGAGCGAAAATATCATTATAAAAACACATATTTTTCTTAGTTATTTATAAACCCAGCATCAATCAAAATCAAAACAGTGGAAAATTAGGAACACGCGGTGGCGAGACGAAGCCAGTGTGCGTTAATCAAATTTTCTCTGAGCAATGACTACGATAAATATTGATTAAACGTGATAAGTGACTGATAGCGTGGTGCAAATTACAATATTATATAAAATTTTGTCGAATATCTTACATAATAGTTTTTTTTAGGTTAAGGGTGACAAACGAGCGCACAGTCCACCTGATGGTAAGTTATTAGGTTAGATTAGGAATCAAAAAGAAGAAGCGTTGTCACCCGTGAGGACTAAGATGGAATGCCTCATTTCCAGTAAAAAGGGTCTCCGGTTCTCTACCCTCACCATACGAAACACAACAGCATTAAGCTGCTATTTTTACGCTGGTATTCTGTGAGTGTGGTCCTCTCTCGGTCGAATCGATCCATTCCTGCTACAACTATACTACTAATATAGCAGCAGTGTGCGGCTTTACTAAAATATAGTACAAAATATTAACTAAAATATAGTACATAATATTAACTAAAATATAACATAAGAACTCGTTTTATTTAAATCATTGTTAATTTTAATTGAATAATATTGCGTCCCTTTGGAGAAGAAAACATAATTGTTTCCGAGTTTTAGAGTCCAGCAGACTGTCACCGATTGATAATAGAGCTTACACAATTGTAGCTACATCTGTTATCATAATTTTATGTAGTGTGCTTAAGTTGAATCCAAATATTATATAAGAATATTCGCGACTTGATTGTTTCGCTAAGATATTAATGTTATGTATTTATATATTTTTTAACGTCTGGAAAAAATAGGGTGTAAGATGTGAACGGAGTAGGAGCCTATGGCACTGATATTTTACAAAAAATAAAAACGAAAATGTTGAATTATGTGTTTAATTTTTTTGCCTGCGGTGACAAGGTCAAAGATGCCTACTAAATGTATTGTTTTTATTGCCTTTCGTTAAGTAGGTTGGGGATATGATTTGAATTTCGATAGATTTTAATTAATTTATTTGTTCAATTCAATTTATTTTTATTTTTGTAAAATATCAGTGCCGTGGGCTTTTACTCTGTTCACATGTTACACATATTTTTTCCAGACGGTAAAAAAGCTCATCCAGTATTTAAAATAATATTAAAAACTTTTTTCTGTATGATATTCCCAAGTTTAGCAGTTGGGTTTTCTCGGCAGTATGATCGCTTACATCGCTATTCTTTCTTCTTCTTCTTAAAGTGCCATCTTCATTCGAAGGTCGGCGATCATTAAGGCAACTTGAATCTTTGATGCTACGGCTCTGAATAAGGAACGGGTGCTCTTTCCAAACAATTGGCGTAGGTTTTTCAGGCAAGATGTTCTTCTATTCTTTAATAATACTAATTAATTAACTGACTGAATATGGGTTATGTATTTGTACACTTCAACACAATCTCGTGTAGTGACGATGTAAGGATATCCAGTACCCCATATTGTATCGTGGGTGTCGTAAGAGGCGACCGAGGGAAACTGAAAAAGGAGATGGGCAGAAGCGTCTTCCTGATAACAAATCAAAATATTAAAAAGTGCATTTGCTAACCCACCTGCCAATCGTCGCATCTATGGCAAAATCCCCCCAGTGAAGCAATCTATGCGGGAGGCCTGTGTTCAGTGGTGGAATTGAATTGAATCACCAATAGACAAGCATTAAGTATTTACTTAAAATATACGGGAACTTGACCACGGCGCCAGCAGGTTGCTGTGCTCCTGTGTTATCGTTTTAAATAATGGATTTATGTGTATTTTGATATGAAGTAGTAGTATGATTTTTGTATTAAGTATCTGCGCAGATACAGATAAAAACTAGAAGTGCCATTGATAAAACAATATGTAAGTGCGTATCACCTTCGGATGGTGGTAAAACTTCAAAACATTTCGTCCATTTAGGTGCATTAGGATACAATCGTTATCGACTGTATGGCATAAGCTACTGTCAAAATCTGAAAACAGCATTGCGACGCATCAATATAATATTGTGATGAAATTTAGTAACATACTAGTGATCCGTCTCGGTTCATTTTTGCATCTCGACAACAGACATCTACCGGGTACTATTGTGAATCTTAACTATCCAGGGTCTTTGGATAGCTTAGATTCACTCAAACCCCCACACAAAAATCGTTTGAGCCGTTTTTGAGTTTTAGCGAGAATAACGGGCTGCAAATGAATTTCACCTTTATATTGATAATGTGTACAGCGTTTGATGTATTATTTTTGGCTGATGGCCTTGTGATGTTTCGATATGTGAAATGGGTGAATAGTTTACCCGATAACAGCTTATTGACACTTACATCAAACTTTAAACGAAGGCCACACAAATTATGTGAGCACTGAGGACTGAGATTAAATGTCTAACAAGTAACAACTTCTTATCAGAAATTCAAACCGGTATCACGACAGTAAGATCAATTTAGGGTAGCAGCGTACTCGTAAATAAGCAGCGCAAAAAACACTACACATTGATTAAAATTACTTTTACGGATTTTATCGCGTTTAATTTTAATTGATTTTTGATTCCCGACGTTTCTTAAACCCGGAGTACCTTCAGCTTTTTAAATATTGTTTATGGTCCGATATTTAACAAATAGAACTTTTACTCCGGGTTTAACAATGACATTGGGACGTCAGTCATCTCAATCCCCCGCGACCATGGGTGCTGGAAAGCACCCGAAACGTTGAGAATTAAAAATAATTAAAATTAAACGCGATAAAATCCGTAAAAGTAGTTTTAATCAAGAGAAGCCTAGTCAAAAAGGGAGCCCTTCCACCTATTTGACAACATTTACCAATTTTATACTAAAACAATAAACTGAATAATTAGAAAATTTGTTAATAAGAAGTTGTTTCGCAATTATTTTAGCAATTTTGTAATGTTATTGCCGCCGTATTTTTTCCTCTAGGAGTGCTGACGCAGATGGAAAGACAAAAAAATATCTGGAAAAGTTTGAAAATGTCGGGATTTTGGGGTTGTTGTCGGGAGTAACAAGTATTAAAAACAAAAATGTTATATATTTTTTTTAATTAATAGACTACAAAAAGACTCATTGTTGACATATAACTAATTTAAGTACATTTCATTTTTAGGTTTCCACATGTACTTGGCATGGGATTTTACTAAATTCACCAATTTGGATCAATTAGAAGTGTTTAAAAAAAGAAGTAATTTGACTGGCTTTTGAAGTAAATTTTTAGAATTTTAAAAAATTCTAAAAATTTACTTCAAAGTCCAGTCTAATTACCGACTAACTCAATTATAGTTATAAAATTATATCAAAGGCAGCTGTGATGTGAAGAGAAACTGTTTGTCTGGAGATTTTGAGTTTTGTCGGGAGTCTGGAGAACGACGAATCCCGACCATCCGGCAACCCTATCAGTTGCCCGGGGCCGCCAAATACAAAAATGTCGCCCGACCATACATTCAATAAAGAAAACTTTACATGGAACATTTTCTCGTAGGGCTAGCCGTTGTCGGGTTATTTCTTAAAAACTTAAACCTTTTAATTAAGCGGCACGCGGCTGGAGGTCGAAACGAAAACTCGTATTTATCAGGGTCGCTTTTTGAACAACGAATCGCGAATTCCTCCACTGACGTGGCTATAGCGCCATCGTAAGAGAAATTGATAAGATATTAACTTAAACCGCCGTGTATAATTAATATGTGCTTAGTCATTCTATTGACAGAAGAGCCTTGAAATCTGTTCATGAATGACATTGTGCAAGGTCGCAGTTAATGCTAGGTATAATTTCTCATATAGCCGACCATGCTAGGTACTTTGATGTAAGTGCGCAATTGGTAATGGGTTGTTGATTGCAGCATTTGGAATAAACAACGTTGGTTACAGATGTGTGTTTGGAATCATATTAACATCGACTGAATGGGGCCGAGAAATAGTACTGAAATCTACAAATATGGAAAGTTTTCAACACAAGCTTTTGAATTTCGATTCGACTGTAGTTTTTCATGGCAGCCACCAATGACGTATTATATATAGACACGTCATGAACGAACATCGCGGCGCTTAAAAACGGCGAAAATACTAGAACTACTTATACGCGTGAAAAAAGAGAAAGAAAATATGACACCGTACGGCGGGATGCCTGTTGCTTGACTACTAGCTGCATGCGCCGGCCGCCATTAGACGGCGTCGTCGAATAAAATGAAATGAAAACAGGTAGTTTTGTGAACTTACGCATGAAATGACACATTTTTGTCTTTAACTTTTGGGGTATAATTTGTACATCGTCTGAAAACACACGACGGCATGTTTTCTTTATGTTTTGCACAGGTTTACACACACGAATCACGATATAATAAATTAAAAACAAACGTAGCGTCGCGCGACAGGTTGGTGCGTGACTAAGCGCGATGTGGCCAATTGGCTTCATTTCATCTTGCCATTTTAGCGTGCGGACAACGTATCTATAAGTTTATACATCATTGGCAGCTACATTCACAATACTTGTAAACTGCGTGCTGTTTTTAAAGTTGAGATTTACTATTATGACCTTCTGAATAGTTTTATTATAGAACACTTCAGTTGCATATCAATGAGTATTCCTTTTCGTTTTTACACGAATTATATTCCAATGTATTATGCATATACATGTACTTATAGCATGAGAAACCTGTGAAGTTTCTTTTTTTGTGTTTTCTCTGGTCTTATGTGACTTACTACCGAGAGACGTAGACCGTCGACGTATTAAATGAATAATATATTAACGCTGTTCAAAACACTACCGTGAGACGTAGACCGTCGACGTATTAAATGAATAATATATTAAACGCTGTTCAAAACACTACCGTGAGACGTAGACCGTCGACGTATTAAATGAATAATATATTAACGCTGTTCAAAACACTACCGTGAGACGTAGACCGTCGACGTATTAAATGAATAATATATTAACGCTGTTCAAAACACTACCGTGAGACGTAGACCGTCGACGTATTAAAAAAAAACCATCCGTCTGTTTTTGCGTGTATCACAAAAACACAAACGGACAGAGGTAAACAGACAAAAATTCTAATAATAACTGATTTGTCTTAAGTATCTTTTTTATATTTTACTGCTTTTTATTCGAAAAATATTAGATGGTAACAACTTTTTCAGATTTATTTTAAATGTAGATAAAATGTTAAATATACAAAAATATTGCCAAATTTACAATAAAAACGAAGTTTAGTATACCTCCTATTATAAAAATTAAAACATCAAACCAATCAACCCCATTGCTGCCCGTGGGTATCGTAAGTGGGAAATGTGAAGAATACCAAAAAGTTCTCATCTTGTTTACTCCAGATAAAAATACGAAGACCGGTGACGTAGGATGGCGTCACAGGTACAATACGTCTACTAAGCGAGGCAATTACGGTCCTCCTCTAAGTAGGTCCTCCTCTGAAATGGGAGAGGCATGCTCCATGTTTTGTAGCGGACTACCGCGGGCTATGTAATAATGTGATGCGCATATATTCAGCCCATTTAAATGAATTAAGTATCTTCAATGATATAAACATTGATTATGTCTCGTCCTTGTAAGTAAAAATAAGCAAAAGGTGTGCTTTGAAATTTTCCATTTCAATATCTTCATTAGTAACTGAATTGAGTTTCGATAACTTTTAACGGTTATGCTATCTCGTGCTATGATTGTTCGAAACGTAAATATTTTACTAGTCCGTATAGATAGTTTTTTTTTTGTAATTAGGTTTAAGATAATTTTGCGGAAATATTAAAATATATGTCGATATAATATAGTAGGTATATGATTTACAAATTATAGCGGATTACTCAAGCTGCAATGCATTAGGTGAATAATGAATATCTTTGAGTTGGGCAACACCTGAAGTTTTTCATAAAATAAGTATCAAATTAGTGATTAAAACGCCAATATACAAAAAAAAATACAATTGTGGACTTAATGTGCTATTTAGGATTTATAAACACTCACTCCTGTCACCGACACTACAGACTTAAATTTGGCACGATCCTGACACACCTCTCTCGCCTCCTCCACATCCATATACCTACGCATACATGCTCGGCGGTTAAGAGTATTCTAAACTTGGCCCATTTATAATATATCGCCAATTTGATCGATGTACTTTCGCCTAGGACGTCTCGTTCCGACTCCGCCTTCACTTCACACTTCACTTCACTTCTGCAACATAAAATTGCTTTAATGATTTCGTATATTTACGCGAACACATTTAAATAATACTAGTTTTTACGGATTTTATCGTGTATACCTTCTGTGTACTAAATATCGGGAATTTGTCAATAAAACAAAAAATACAAATTATTCATCTAAATTTATTTTATCGCCTTCAAAGTAGGCCCCATCGCTTGCAATACAACATCTCCAACGCTTCACCCAGTCTTCCATACATTTTTCATAGGCTATTTGCGGTATGGCCTTTAGCTCATTCAGCGAATTTTTTGTTATGGCTTCTATCGACTCAAAACGTTTTCCTCGAAGTGGTAATTTTAACTTGGGAAATAAAAAAGTCAGACGGAGCCATATCAGGTGAATACGGTGCTTGGTCGAGAACTTTTGTTGAATTTTTCGCTAAAAACTCTTCCACTACAATGGCTGTGTGTGATGGTGCATTATCATGGTGCAGCATCCATGAGTTATGTTGCCACAAATCTGGACGTTTTCGGCGGATACTCTCACGCAAACGCTTCATGACGCCTAAATAATATTCTTTATTCACTGTTTCTCCCTTTGGAAGGAATTCGGAGTGAACCACACCACGGTAGTCAAAAAAAACTGTCAGCATCACCTCGATTTTGGAGCGACTTTGCCGCGGTTTTTCGGGTTTCGGCTCGTTTTCGAGACGCCATTCTGAAGACTGTTGGCTTGTTTGCATGTTGTACTCATAAACCCATGTCTCGTCGCCAGTTATTATACGTTTCATAAAGGTCGGATCCGTAGAAGCTCGGGAAACCATGTCTTCAGCGACATGCTTTCGCTGCGCTCTTTGAACAAAATTGAGCTCTTTTGGAACTAGTCGAGCGGCGACGCGTTTCATGCCTAAAATGTCAATGAGAATGTTGTGGACGGACTTAAGATATGTTCACTTCACTAGCCAACTCTCTCAGACTCATACGTCGATTTTCGAGCACTAGCTTCTTGATTTTGTCGATGTTTTCTTTGGTCGTAGCGGTTGAAGGTCTACCAGAACGAGGCAAGTCTACTACCACTTCTCGGCCTTTTTTAAAAGCCTTATACCATTCATAAGCCCTTGTTTTCGATATACACGATTCGCCGTAGGTATTTCGCAACATTTTTAGTGATTCACCACATGAAATATCATTCGAAAGACAAAATTTAAGGCACACTCTTTGTTCAACAATATTTTCCATTGTAAAAATCGCCGAGAACTCAAAACTATGACCAACAAACAGTGTAGTTTAAAACAAATTAAATGACAGATCCCGCTCAAACTTTGCGCGCTAAATCAGTACAGTGCTACCAACATGCAGTAAAAAAATTAGAACGACCTCTTTTACGCGGGTCTTTTTATTGACATATTCCCGATACTTTTTACTTACTTACTTACTTACTTACTTATCGTCACGCACAATCCCTAACGGGGTAGCCAGAGAGAACAGATCGCCAAGTGTCACGATCCTTACATACCTCTTTCGCTTCTTTCAGGTTCATTAACTTCTTCATACATGCACGTCTAGGTATCCGAGTACTCTTGACCCTCCCCTCTTCGAGCAATTTGCTCACATGGTCTTCGAAAGTTAGTCTCGGTCTACCTCGACACCTTTTAATATTTACTTTCGCTCTATATATTTTCTTCACCATTCGGTCTTCACTCATTCGTTCAACGTGTCCAAACCATTGGAGTACGCCCCTATCAATTTTTGTGATAAGGTCATCTTTCAATCCTGCCATATTGCGAATCTCTTCGTTTCGCTTTCGGTCGGCTATGGTAACGCCACACATTTTACGAAGAGATCGCATCTCCACTGCATTCAACTTGCTTTTATGCTTCTTCTGGCATACCCAGGTTTCGCTGCCATATAACAAAGTCGGTACCAACACTGCGTTATGTATTGCAAGGCGTGCACTCTTCACCACGCCTTGCCTTTTGACTAATGCATTCAGGGCACCATTGACTTTGTTTCCGGCAGCGACACGCCTATCCACATCTAAATCACATCTTCCATCCCGGCTGAAAGCACTCCCCAAGTATACAATTTCATTTACCTGTTCTAGACATCTAGATACTTTTTACACAGAGTAGTATTAACTTTTATATACCCGATGTTTCGAGCACTTTACAGCACCCATGGTCACGGGGGGACTAAGATGTTCAACGTCCAGATGTCATAGTTAACCATGGTTACCATATCATAGCCGCCGAAGAAGATTGGTCAGTATAAAGTCCGCGTGTGCACATGTACGTATGTATGTATATATGTATGTTCGGATTCAATTTTTGCCTCGTGTATTTCTAGAACAAAGAGTGATATTGACATGGGAACAGTTTCATGTAACGCATAATTATGTAACTTAGACATCATTAAATTTTGAGCAAAATCGGTGAAGTCATTTGTTGTGCCGAATTAAAAGTTGTAGAAAATATAAAAACATATGATATTTTTTTATTCTTTCCACTGGGAAGTTATGTGGACCTTTCGGGTGCACCTAGACGGCTTTTTAATTATAAGGACCGCTATTATTGAGACGTCTTCTTTAAATTCATATCTATCAGTATTTTATTTCGTTTACTGGATGACTGAAAGAAAACTCCACATGGAATTCAAACCAATGTACCTACACACTAACGCGCATTTAATAAAAATCAAAGGAAATCCACGAAGACAAAAACAAAATTCCCATCCACGATGTTTACTGCAGTTTGCTTCGGAGTTATTAATACCCTTGACACATTTAATACGCGTATATTTATTCTCGCAGCTCAATGGACGATGATCAGAATGATATCAAAATACCTACTAGTTTACTCTTCATCTATACTAAAAATAGATCAATAAAAAAGTTAGTATGTAATCCTGAACAGATAACATAATACTATGAAGTTGAAATGTTTATGTTGAAAAACTTAAGCGTAATTTAAATAATTAATGTATATCAGCAAATGACTTACAAGTACGAAAGATTTTCTTTGATCGATTTCGTAATTTATTAAGTTAAAGCTCTAATGCTAATAATCATTAATAAAAGGTACTGACAGATATATAGTATTAAATAGCAAAAACTGAGTGCAATAATCTGCATATTTTCCAAAACTAGTTCTCTCGTTCAGTTCATTTAGTATTGACAGTATGTTAAAGCAAACATCGAAAACAAGGTATGAATGTCAAAACAAGATTTAGCTTGCAATAAATTTTACTATAGTTCGTGCCAAATCGATTGAGAAAAACGGACGATGACCTCAGATATGAGCAGAGTGTCAAAAGACGTAACTTACAAAATGTCAATTTAGATGTGATAACAATATTTAAATATTGATATTATTCACACTTCTAGGTCAGCACATATGTTTTGTTTCTTAAATAATATTGTCTGTGGTTCCTATAAACATCGTAAAATCTTACGGTACATCGCGAAAAGTGTGTTATATTTTATATTTCAATTTATGGTAACGCAACAATTCAATAACAGTTTCATATAAAAAAAATATTTGAAGCAATATAATCACGATATTGAGCTTTTGCAAATTCATCCCTTTAAAATAAACGAAACGCGCTTTACGTCAGTTCGTTCTAAAAGAAACGTGACAATGGCAGCCAGAGATGCATCACTTTTTTGGGCCGGCCCGCATGCACCGAATAAAAATAAAGTTCTTATATAATATTTAAAATTAAGTTTTATCTTTTGAATAAGTACGTATTTATTGGGAGTGGTTATCACTAGAATCTTTAAATGTGTTATAAATTAATGCTTTTTGTTGTTAAATGAATAAAGTACTTTATAACAATAGATGATTTTTCTTTTACAGCAATCTTTTACATAACTTTTTAATATTAGTTAATAGATATATATTATATCAATCATATAAAAAATATAAAAAAATCATTATAAATAAAGAAAGTACTACATATAAAAAGTGCCTATATATTGAAGGTTTGTAGCTCCTGGTGAAACGACCGAAAGGTCAATGTCCGTTTTTCTCAATCGATTTGGCACGAACTATATCAATCACAACTTCTATTATAAATCCCGATCGCACTATAACAAAACAAACAAATAAAGTCGGAAATCATGTCAATTCTTATCGTATTTATAAACCTACTTAATTCTATAAGATTAGATAGTTTATTGAATAAAAGTTATCGAGAAAAGCACATAGTGCACGTAATGTTACATGTACAGAGGTCTGCGGAAATAATAAATGATAATCAAAAATCAATATAACAAAACTTGTAATTTCAATTTTCCTCTCTTGTGTCCATATGCACGAACGTAAATATGTATTACTCTATAAATAAATCTAAAATATAATAATAAAATATATTAAATTAATGACATGCATACGTATACTATTAGCCGTTTTATTTAATAAACGAAACAGAACTAGCGAAAGTGATGAGATTTTACTGGTTATTCCATAGCAGTCTCTTGTGATACCCCGGGACGAAATGAAGTGGTGGATTCTACACATACCGTGTGGTATAGGCAATCTTTTATTAATTTATTTTTAATGAGGGACTTGTCGAAGATAAATCAGATACGTCTTAGGGACAGATGGTCACCCTCCCGGTGATATAACAATTTGCTGAACTCTAGGATTATTAACTGGTGTATTGATTGTCTGAGGTCTGAACATAGGAGGGGGCTATGTTCAGACCTCAGACAATCAATAGGATTATACATCCCAGCGCAACTTATGTTTCTTTACCGATTTATTATAAACATTGCATACAATATTAAACTTTTAATAAAAATAAATATGGACATTAAAAACTAAAAGTTATAAAACAGTTTCTAATAGCTTCCGAAATGGCTGCTAAGCTAATACATAGTGTATCGAAGAATTTGTCATCTGAATAGTAACAATACACACTTCACCTCTACCTACCTAATTACCTAATAGCTTCCGAAGTTGGTGCTAAGCTAATACAAAGTGTATCGAAGAATTTGTCATCTGAATAGTAACAATACATACTTCACCTCTATACCTACCTAATTACCTAATAGCTTCCGAAGTTGGTGCTAAGCTAATACAAAGTGTATCGAAGAATTTGTCATCCGAATAGTAACAATACACACTTCACCTCTATACCTACCTAATTACCTAATAGCTTCCGAAGTTGGTGCTAAGCTAATACAAAGTGTATCGAAGAATTTGTCATCTGAATAGTAACAATACACACTTCACCTCTATACCTACCTAATTACCTAATAGCTTCCGAAGTTGGTGCTAAGCTAATACAAAGTGTATCGAAGAATTTGTCATCTGAATAGTAACAATACACACTTCACCTCTATACCTACCTAATGACCTAATAGCTTCCGAAGTTGGTGCTAAGCTAATACAAAGTGTATCGAAGAATTTGTCATCCGAATAGTAACAATACACACTTCACCTCTATACCTACCTAATTACCTAATAGCTTCCGAAGTTCTAAGCTAATACAAAGTGTATCGAAGAATTTGTCATCTGATTAGTAACAATACACACTTCACCTCTATACCTACCTAATTACCTAATAGCTTCCGAAGTTGGTGCTAAGCTAATACAAAGTGTATCGAAGAATTTGTCATCCGAATAGTAACAATACACACTTCACTTCTATACCTACCTAATTACCTAATAGCTTCCGAAGTTGGTTCTAAGCTAATACAAAGTGTATCGAAGAATTTGTCATCCGAATAGTAACAATACACACTTCACCTCTATACCTACCTAATTACCTAATAGCTTCCGAAGTTGGTGCTAAGCTAATATATAGTGTATCGAAGAATTTGTCACCTGAATACTAACAATACACACTTCACCTCTATACCTACCTAATAGCTTCCGAAGTTGGTGCTAAGCTAATACATAGTGTATCGATGAATTTGTCATCTGAATAGTAACAATACACACTTCACCTCTATTTTTGCCACAAGGAGAGGAATTTTCTCTTTAAATTTAAATGGTACCCTTAAGGTAGAGATACAGTTTAATAAAACAAATCTTCATAATATATTCAGCCATTTTCGGTTTGCATACATTAAAAAACCTACATGTTGAATATAGAACCTTCTGTTTTAGGTCAATTAAAATAATATATCTCTAGGAGATACGAAACTAATGAGCAGAAACAATCATAAAATATTTTTAGCACTGTTTGCAAATTCGTAACACACACACACACATAATATTTTTTACGTGGTAGAGCCATGCTGCAGTTATATTAGTAGTATAGTTGTAGCACGAATGGGTCGGCTCGACCGGGGAAGGACCAGGCTCTCACAGAATACCAGCGTGAAATAGTAGCTCAATGCTGCTGTATTTCGTATGGTGAGTGTAGAGAACCGGAGACCCTTTTTACTGGAAACGAGGCATTCCATCTTAGTCCTCACGGGTGACAACACATCTGCACTTTGATTAGTAATCGAGGATAGATGTAGATGTCTATGGGCCACAGCAACCACTTACCATCAGGTGGACTGTGTGCTCGTTTGTCACCCTAACCTATAAAAAAAATAATATATTTTAAAGATGGAGCATCTCATTTCCTGTTTACAAAAGTCCTAACCCCAACAGATTAGGATTGTCACTTTCCTCGGAGCAAGTCAAATAAATTATTTTATTTTATGACAATGTTGTATAATTTTGCAAGATGAAAGGAAAATAGGTACGTGTATTAATTTTTAGAATCTTGAAATTTACCTGATGTTTTGGAATTTTAGAACAAATTCTCCTAGTGCTGGCAGTTCCGGAATGAGGTGGAGGTGGTACACCAACACCCTTTGATGATTGGAGTCGAGTCTTCACCACTTCTAATGGACATGTAACCACAGCTCCAGCAGTGCCTGCCAGTCTGTAAGGATGGGAGGTGCTAAATGTTGGATGCTTAAATAATTAAATTGGTATTTTGGGATTATCCCATCATCCTCGCAACACTCATAAACCAAATAAAAATAAAACATTATATGAATCTTGCAATATTAATAACAGTAGGTTCAGGTGCGCCTGGAGTGGCAATTAGGCCACCCCATATTCGCGTACATTAATATTGATATAATAGTTAACCATAAATAAAAATATAGCGTTGAGAGGTAGATGGGATAATTGCAAAATACCATCACATCAAAGATTTGCGAATGATGGTATTTAATTGATTAATTGATAGCAAATGTCATGGCTCTGTAATCGATTTTGATGTTATGTTAAAAAAGAAATTCCAGGAAGACTGTCTATGGCAATAAATTTTTCTGCAAAGACCATAGTTCGAAAATATGTCCTTTGAATTTGATTCTTAGGGAGAATTGTTTCACTTTATCGATAGAATCACCTGATTTTGAATTAAAAACCAACAAAAGACAGGTAGTTGCAGCTTATCCCTAATGGATAGGTTATTTGAATATGTTTTAATTATTTTAGAACTATCCTGGTACAAATTTAGTTAATTTTTGAAGTTATTCAGTACTTATCATGCAGTAACCTATTTTTTTAATCTTTTTACCACTTTCAAAGGGTTGATAATCATTTTTCGATAGTAGTAGTAGTAAGTAAAATGTAAACATCACTAGCTAATGCACACAATCACAAATCAAAATTTGTCATGCATTCTCAGGCTGTCAGGTTGTCCATATGCCAGTGTATTTTAAGTCCATGATAAACCATACTAACTTAGCTTATCAAAAGCCTGTTCACTAATTCACTTATTGTAAACCTTTTTGGGTAACGACTAAATAGTTTCACCCATCAGTGGGTGCAGGGAGAATTCCTGTTTTCCTATACATCCATTGACAAATTTTTTATGATATAAATGAGTGCACTTTTGGGGTAGCTCTTAGTCCACCTTAGCCGTACCTCAACCTACTACCCTGGTATTTTTGAATGGGTGCTTCCATATTTTAGACAGTAGTGTTGCCAAACTTTTCTCCAAAAAGTGCCCACAGTTGTATTTGTACAGCTCTCGCTCTCAATAGAATTTTTTAAAGAACTTTTAAAACAAACTTTTTTTTTCTATGACCTAAAGGTCCTGCAACTAAAAACATATGTAGTGTATAAATGGAACATCCCAAGTAGCACACAAGTGGTGTAAAAAGTGAGAGTAGCCACTTAATATGTAAAGGCTTTAAATTCATAAGTAAGTGTTACAGTAGCAATAGAGAACTTCTCATTAGCTTCTATGCCACTCAAAAGGATAGGCCCTTCTAAATATTTTACTCCTAACTTTTTCATACAAGAAAAAGTAGCGCATCTGTCATAATCCAAACGTCATATCAAAACACGACGTAACCAGGATCGGATTTCGTAGTATAATTATCCTAATTGTATCATTATTTCATAGTTTGTATATAGTATCGTAATAATACAAAGCGAAAATACCATAATTTTACCTAAAGGTCGACTTGTATTAGTACTGGGTCCTTTTAAATTTTAATATTAATCCTACGATATCGAGAATTTTTGTATTGTACATGAGTACCCCGTTTTTTAATAAAATGAGAATTAGCTCCCTTTCTGGTCAATTGATGCTCGATCAATGCATTTATGTTGCATCCTTGATACAACTTTAATTAGGGGCTACCAAGATAAAGACTCTATGCTCCAGAAGCAATCGGTTTGAAAACAGAATTTCAAAATATTTTATGAATCATTTTCAGATTCAATTAAGCAGATATGGTTTCTTTTGCACTCTTTTCGTTTTACCCTAATTGAATATAAAATATATTAGGTACCAATATTCAAAATTTAACTTACACTAAGTTCTTTAGACAAAAATTAAACAGAAATAAAAATAAAACCGTCAAAAAACGAAACGTATAGATAAACTAGACGCGTGACGCCAAAATCCCGGCACATGGGAAAAAAACATGAAATGTAAAACGTGATATATTTTTTTAAATAGTATAATTTTAATTTCCATGTACAATATTTTTGAGGGTCTGAATTTAGCCCTGGCCTAATCTTGGTTACATAACGAAGCTAACTGTAAAATAAAACTTTAAAAATGTGTTTATATAATAATTTAATTGTAAGAAAATTAATATAAGGTTATTTACCGATGATATGATATCCCATGTTTTTTTTAAATCTTTGTTTCGTAATTTTTGCGTTCTTTTACCACGCAACTAGACATATTTATGACAGGCAAATCTGTCCTGCGCGCGCACTACTGTCAACCGATTCGCGTTGGCCCTATACTGTAATTTTAGGGCCAGCACACTGGTCCATTTTAGTTGTTCGGTCGGCCTGGTCCTTACACTAGTA
The DNA here is from genome assembly GCA_036936625.1 of Parnassius smintheus behrii. NCBI lineage: Eukaryota > Metazoa > Arthropoda > Insecta > Lepidoptera > Papilionidae > Parnassius > Parnassius smintheus. The sequence goes on along the minus strand of JAUPFT010000020.1, from coordinate 14,022,437 downwards.
ATATATAAGTCAATGCTCAAAAGGGCCTACTTTTTATGGGCTACATTAGGGGTACAATAGCACCATGGTGAGATTGTAAAGCAATATAAAGGTGCATGAAATATGATTTTTGGAGGTAGATATATTTACGTGGTAGAGCCATGCTGCAGTTATATTAGTAGTATAGTTGTAGCACGAATGGGTCGGCTCGACAGGAGAAGGACGTGCTCTCACAGAATACCAGCGTCAAATAGTAGCTTAATGCTGCTGTGTTTCATATGATGAGTGTAGATACCCGGAGACACTTTTTACTGGAAGCGAAAAAAGCATTCCATCTTAGTCCTCATGGATGACAATGTATCTGCATTTTGATTTGTAATTGGGGATAGATGTAGATGTCTATGGGTCACAGCAACCACTTACCATCGGGTGGACTGTGTGCTCATTTGTCATCCTATCCTATAAAAAAAAGATATACAGGAAGTTCTTGTGCCAACTTGTGCAACAACAGCTTCTGGAGACCACTGTAACTCGTAACTAAATCTTAAAGCATCTTAAAGGTATTTTTACATAATATACCTATATAAGAGTAATTATAGTGACAGGAAATAAATGCCAAATATTATTTCCAAATGATTGTGATATGTTATGGTGGTAAATATTTAAAAAAGTTGATCAGTGTAGAGTAAGATAATGATTTAATTTCACTTGCTTAAGTATAATATTAGTGCAAGCATCAGTTTTCAGTCAAAATGTGCATTAACTAAGCTAAATCTTTCATGCGCATGCGAAATTGGGAAAGTTACTGTAGTTTATCTTACTAAAGTACATTAAAATTGTTAAGGTTAATTTGGCAGTTTCTTTTTAACTTTGTTTTATTTGAATTATTGGAATTTGTGGTCAATTTATTAGGACATGAAATGCAAAGGGTTTATTTATTGTTAAAAGTATGCTCTCTAACATAAGAAAACTGATAGTTTCTTTGACATATATAATTCATCAAATATGGCAGTATTTGTAATGACACGTTTTTACAGTATTAGACGTCATTATATCCATTGCGACAGTTTTAGAAGTACAGTGTTAGTGATAATTAGAACTTTAAGATCTACAATCACCTAACTATGGAGTATTTTTAGTAATTTTGAGGTCCAAAAGCACTTAAGGAACCTTTTTACTATTGAAAAAATTTAGGGTCCATTTGTAATTTGAATTAATCTTATAAACACAGACAGTGGCTATATTTACATGTTATATTTCACTAATGTATCGATTTTGGTGCTTCTGTCGGCTACAATTATCCACTACGGTAAAAATGGCATTTTAAGGTCACAGCTCATTAGAGCCACCCGGCAGCAAAGAAAAGAAGAGAGTTTAGAAGAAGTTCGGAAGTATAATTTATTGTATGATTTAAGGGCCACTCATTGATCATGTGAGGTCCGCTCGTTGACGATGCGAGGTTCACTCAATGACCACGCCAGGTTCACTGGTAACAACGCGGTGTCTACTAGTGGTCCACCTGTCGACTATGAGTGAACGCCTGGCGACGAGGCGGTGAGGGTCGGGTGCCGGGTGGCTCTAATGAGCTGTGACCCTTAGGTTGTCGTAGATCTATTGTAGACTACATAGTACTACTTAGATCATCTTAGTGCTACATATACAATATTTATAACTCAATTGAAGCTCCTTTATCTTCATTATTCTTCTTTTAAATCTCGTAGTGTTAATTAGTATATTTATAACTCCACTTTATATTAGAGATGGGCCGAATATTCGTTTTATATTCGGTATTCGGCATGTTCGGCAGCTTTACCGAATATTCGGCTAAATCACCAAATATTCGTTTTTATAGTGTCCATTGTACTGAAATTTGTTTTTTTTTTGTTTTTAAAAAAAAACAAAAAACAAAACAAAATGTACTGAAATGTACGAATTGACTAATGCAATGTCTTTTACTGTTGAAAGTGTATTTTATTTTTGGGTTAAATCTACATATTCTAGAGTGCCTCAAATGCATAAATCTATACATTAACATAGTGTCCAATGTACTGAAATTTGTTTTTTTTTTTGTTTTTTTTTGTTTAAAAAAAAAAAACAAAAAAAAAAAAAAAACAAAAAACAAAACAAAATGTACTGAAATGTACGAATTGACTAATGCGATGTCTTTTACTGTTGAAAGTGTATTTTATTTATGGGTTAAATCTACTTATTCTAGAGTGCCTCAAATGCATAAATCTATACATTTGTTTTTGAGGCACTGTAGATTTATTTCCGATTATGGCAAATAGAAACTTGATAAAATGTTTTTGGAATCAAACAAAGAAACATTACATTACATTAGTAAATTTTCTTTACTTTGGTCGTCAGTTTCTCTAAAATAAGTCCTAATAGTAAATCTCCTGCCGCTCATTTTTATCATATAATTATCAATTTTCACTTTTTTATTTCCAAAGCCATTATCTTCACAACTAAATAGCTACTTTATCACTCTGCTTTATAAAGATATAATAACCTGTTATGTACAGGTTAAGAAAGATAGAAACTTCTTTAAATAGCTGTTATACAGCAAGAGTGATACAGTATCTGCTTATATTGCTAGTATAGGATATTGATAACCTAAATCTATAGATATCAATTTAAATTTTACTTAAAACTACTTATTTCCTGGAGTTGCTAATAACACCATACAATAAGGTACCAGATCCCAACCCGATCGAAGGTACGACATCTATAATATTCAAAGTTAAAATCCCTGTAAATCTTTAGACGAAATACTAAACAGCTACTTTATCACTCCGCTTTATAAAGATATAATAATCTGTTATGTACAGGTTAAGAAAGGTAGAAACTTCTTTAAATAGCTGTTATACAGCAAGAGTGATACAGTATCTGCTTATATTGCTAGTGTAGGATATTGATAACCTAAATCTATAGATATCAATTTAAATTTTACTTAAAACTACTTATTTCCTGGAGTTGCTAATAACACCATACAATAAGGTACCAGATCCCGACCCGATCGAAGGTACGACATCTATAATATTCAAAGTTAAAATCCCTGTAAATCTTTAGACGAAATACTAAACAGCTACTTTATCACTCCGCTTTATAAAGATATAATAATCTGTTATGTACAGGTTAAGAAAGATAGAAACTTCTTTAAATAGCTGTTATACAGCAAGAGTGATACAGGATCTGCTTATATTGCTAGTGTAGGATATTGATAACCTAACTCTATAGATATAAATTTAAATTTTACTTAAAACTACTTATTTCCTGGAGTTGCTAATAACACCATACAATAAGGTACCAGATCCCGACCCGATCGAAGGTACGACATCTATAATATTCAAAGTTAAAATCCCTGTAAATCTTTAGACGAAATACTAAACAGCTACTTTATCACTCTGCTTTATTAAGATATAATAATCTGTTATGTGCAGGTTAAGAAAGGCAAAAACTTCTTTAAATAGCTGTTATACAGCAAGAGTGATACAGTATCTGCTTATATTGCTAGTGTAGGATATTGATAACCTAAATCTATAGATATCAATTTAAATTTTACTTAAAACTACTTATTTCCTGGAGTTGCTAATAACACCATACAATAAGGTACCAGATCCCGACCCGATCGAAGGTACGACATCTATAATATTCAAAGTTAAAATCCCTGTAAATCTTTAGACGAAATACTAAACAGCTACTTTATCACTCTGCTTTATTAAGATATAATAATCTGTTATGTACAGGTTAAGAAAGGTAGAAACTTCTTTAAATAGCTGTTATACAGCAAGAGTGATACAGTATCTGCTTATATTGCTAGTGTAGGATATTGATAACCTAAATCTATAGATATCAATTTAAATTTTACTTAAAACTACTTATTTCCTGGAGTTGCTAATAACACCATACAATAAGGTACCAGATCCCGACCCGATCGAAGGTACGACATCTATAATATTCAAAGTTAAAATCCTTGTAAATCTTAAGACGAAATACTAAACAGCTACTTTATCACTCTGCTTTATTAAGATATAATAATCTGTTATGTACAGGTTAAGAAAGGTAGAAACTTCTTTAAATAGCTGTTATACAGCAAGAGTGATACAGTATCTGCTTATATTGCTAGTGTAGGATATTGATAACCTAAATCTATAGATATCAATTTAAATTTTACTTAAAACTACTTATTACAGCCTATATATGTCCCACAGCTGGGCACAGGCCTCCCCTCATTTCTGAGAGGGTTTTAGGGCAAGGAAGTGTCCGCCATGCTGCCCCAATGTGTGTTGGCAAACTTCACATGTCTTCGAAATATTTTTTTCCTTATTCCTCAGACATGTAGGGGGTCGGCTAGATTACAGGTAGTAATCTGCTGCACGATTTAAGTGATTATTTTAGCTTTAGTTGACAGGCAATGATGCTATTGATTACCATTTAGCTGCTTTTTATGCCGGAAATCTTTAGTTTTCAAGATATCGATAGTTAAAGTTTTGAGGTTATATCGAGTTGGCTAGTCATCCGGTACTTGATTTTGATAATGTTTTTAGTCTAGGAGGCTTGTTAGGGTTAATCTTAAACCTACTACACTGTTTTTAGATGTCGGAAATGCATTTTGAATTAATTACGATAAAAACAAATTTCACCAAAAATAGTGTAAGTCAATTTGTTCTCGTATTTTGAAGTAGATTTCCGATACTTGATTTTTTAATTATAAACATAAGCACTCACGCCTGTCACCGAGAGGGGTAGGCAGAGACTACAGACTTCCATTTGGCACGATCCTGACACACCTCTCTCGCCTCCTTCACATCCATACACCTACACATACATTCTCGTCGGTTAAGGGTACTCCTAATTTGGCCAGTTTTCAATTAATCGCCAATTTGGTCGATAAATTTTCGCCTAGGACGTCCCTTTCCGACTCTGCCATTCACTTCTGCAACATAAATTTTCTTTGTCGCTCTTTCCTCATTCATTCTTTCCACATGACCAAACCACCGAAGCATTCCTTTCTTAATCCTGGTCACAACATCATCTTGCAAACCACACTCTTCTCTTATTACACAATTTCTTACCCTGTCTTTCAGATTCGGCCCTAACATACTCCTTAACGACCGCATTTCTACTGCTTTGATTCTACTCTCGTGCTTCTTCTGCCACACCCAACTTTCACTACCATACATTAAAGTAGGGACCAACACAGCATTGTGAATTGCCATACATGCCTTTTTTGACACATTTTGACTCTTCACAATAGAGTGCAGGGCCCCATTTACTCTATTTCCCGCATTCACTCGTCGTTCTATATCCCTATCATACCTCCCATCCCTGCTAAATACTCAGCCCAAATATACAAACTCATCTACTTGCTCGATCAACTCCCCTTCTATTCTTATTTCACAAATCGGTTTACTTTTTTCTCTTTCAAAAACCATAACCTTCGTCTTACTTGCGTTCACTTTCATACCCCTTTCTTTTAATGATCTGTTCATTAATGTAACCATCATTTGCAACTCGGCCGCCGACGACGCAAGGATAACTTGATCATCGGCGTACAAAAGGCATTTGACGGTTAACTCACCCACATTCTTAATCCACATTCTTCAACTTTCAAATTTTGCAAACAACTGTCCATAAATAGGTTGAACAGCCACGGGGAAGCCACACAGCCCTGTCTGACACCTTTATGGATGTCAAACCAGTCCGAGTAGACCCCGTTGATCCTATCAAGCCAGCGCTCAACCTAAATGAGTTCAGTGTTTGCCATAGCACATCCCTATCCACTCTGTCATAGGCCTTTTCCAAGTCCATGAACGCACAAAATACCTTTTGGTTTTTGGCCATAAACTTCTCCGCGATCATGCACATGGAAAAGACTTGATTTGTACATCCCATTCCCTTTCTAAATCCTACTTGCACATCCCAAATTTTTCCATCACTTTCTTTCATGACCCTTTCAATCAGTACCTTAGCATACGGTTTTTACAGTCCTGCAGCGACCCTTTTCCTTTATATACTGGGACTATCACGGCTTTGCTTATCTCGCTACCTCTTTCCTCTTCTTTCGAAGTTTCCACTTCACTTAGTACACACGTTGTCTCCTCACTCATAAACATGCTTTCAAAATATTCCTTCCATCTCTTTAAACTCAAAACTTCATCATTCAGAATATAGCCATTCTCGTCTCTTATAACATTCATCATAGGCTGTTTTGAATGTCCCCTGGCAGTTCTTATAAGTTTCCAGAACATTTTAATATTTGCCTGGAAGTTATCCGATATTCTTCTATCATTCTTATCCGTTCTTTCTTGCTTGTTTCTTTCAACTACTTCTTTTACTCTCTTATTAAGATGTCTAAAGACTGCCTTTTTTCTTTCAATATCATCATTCGTACCGCTAGGATTACCAGCCTTTGTTGCTAGTAAATCTAGCCATGCTTTCTTCTTTGCTTCAACTTCCATACGTATCTCATCATCCCACCATAACATATTATTTTTCCTTTCATTCTTTCTCTTACTAACACCACATACTTCGGTAGCGGCATCCACTAAACCTTTCTTTACATTTTGCCATACATTCTCCAAGTCTAACTCCTTCATACATAATTCATCCAAACCAGTTATATTTTCTTTCAGTCTACATTTGATTTTCTCACCTTCATCTTGTAACCTTTCTGTTCTAATACGCTGTAATGCAGTGGTAGACACAGATGATCGATGGCGCCAACGCCTGAATAGACCAGTAATTCAGCATAAAACCAAATAATGATCCGTTCCTACGTTAGAACCCTGGTAAACCCTTGTATCTACCAGTGCGCCCCTCAATCTTTCATCCACAATTATGAAATCTATCATGCTTCTATCGTCACCTCTTTCCCAAGAATACATGTGAATCCTCTTGTGACGAAAGCAAGTGTTCGTCACAAAAAGATTCTTTTCCATACATATGGTGAGGATACTTTCACCATTCTCATTTATACTTTCATCACCAAACGTTCCCAATATCCTTTCATAACCAAGCCTCCTCACCCCAACCCTTCCATTAAAATCTCCTAGCATAATAATATTTTCATTTCCCTTACACTTCATTAACACCATCCTTACCATTTCCCAAAACTGCTCTCGGATATAAGTGGGCTTAGACATGTCTGGGGCGTAGACCCCTAACACAAACAACTTCTTTAAGCCCACTTTCAATCGTATCCATAGCAGTCTTGGGCTTACACATTCATACTCTTTCACACATTGGCCCATTCTTTCTGAAAGGATGATACCTACTCCCTGGCATGCCCGCTCGATCTGGTCTACACCAGACCAGTATGCGGTATACATGCCATGTGTAGTGACATCCTTCCCCTTCCTTTTCATCTCATTTACACATAACACATCTATTCCTCTATCATACATCATATCGCATACTTCATCCATTTAGCCAGATGGGCCTCTGCAATCCACTTTTCGCCTCTCCGGGAGGCAGAACGTGACGGGTGGCGAACCTCGTCGCCGGTTTTCCTCCCGGAGATTCTTCGCACCCCTGCCACATTAAAGGGGCGCCGGGAACTCGGGGCCATTTCTTTTATATAGTTCCTAATGGTGCAGAATATGGGGTAGTATATTTTACGCCGCTACCACGGCGTGGAGCCGAGTCTGTGGTATCGGCTTGTCGCTCATGTAGCACCACCCGGGGGACACGTGTAGGGTGGGCCTAGGAATAGGTGGTGATAGCCTGTGGACGCAAGCGACTTACCCCCCCATGATTGGTTCATGATTTTTTAATTATGTTTTCAATTTAGTGGATTGTCAGGGTTAAGCTCGAACCATTTACACTGTTTTAGGATTTCGGAAATGCCTTTTGAATTGATTACTTACGATAAAAATAAATTTCACTTTAAATTGCATATAACGAAATATAAATATGTCAGTTTGTTTTTTTAACACAGATACACTCATAAAAAAGTTAATCACTCAGACCCAGACAATCCATTTGTAGCTGGAGATGGGACTTAACAAATTGAGTTGCAGTGGAGAGCAGTCAAGATGTTTATCCGAAAATAAAATTATAACAATTCACATTACATTATTTCATTTACCACTCTAGTAGCAGAGTTAAGAGCAACTAGACTTTATAGATAAAATAGGTCGAATCGGTTCTAAAACCAAATTAGCACACTCTGACTCCACATAGTCTTGTCTGCTCTACCCCTAGTGTTTTTGTAAAGCCGTAAGCACGGAGGGAGAGCAGCCCCTGCCCGCTTTAGCAAATCGCAGGCACTTAAGCGAGCCAGCCTCAGCCGACCAACAAGCCGAAGCTGCGGAGGCGAGCATGGGTGCCTGTGATTTGCTACGCAAGGGCAAAGGGGCTGCACTTCCTGCAGTGCCGAACCCGTTGCAAAAGTAACTGCATCAATATTCCTGTATAAAAAACCGGCCAAGAATGTGTCGGGCCACGCTCAGTGTAGGGTTCCGTAGTTTCCCGTCCGTCACAATAAGTGTTCCCACTTATGAGTTTAAAGGTGGGTATCCATTATGTTCGCGCTCCGCGCTCCTGCAACTGTTCCCGGTAGTGGGTACTGTTGTTTCCATCGAAGTTCAAAATGATTTTCCTAGAAAGTCCTTACAATGTTCTACTTTTCAGATTTTTTTTCATATTTTCTAAACTTATGGTTCAAAAGTTAGAGCGGGGGGACACATTGTTTTTTACTTTTGGAGCGATTATTTCTGAAATTATTGACATTATCAAAAAATGATTCTAGTAAACCCCTATTCATTTTTAAATACCTTTCCAACAATATATCACACGTTAGGGTTGAAATAAAAAAAAAATCACTTCCCACTTTACCTATAGGGTCTTCCCTAATAAAACATTTTTTTCCAATTTTTATTTTACCACTTTGTCGGCGTGATTGACACATATTGGTAACAAATTTCAGCTTTCTAGTGCTAACGGTCACAGAGATTAAGCGAGGACGGACAGACATGGCGAAACTATAAGGGTTCCTAGTTGACTACGGAACCCTAAAAAATGAGGTTATGATTTTACAAAAAAAAGGGGGGTTTCCGGCACTTCCCCCTTTTAGGGCGAGGTTCCTACCTCAGACCCCCACTCGGTGACCACATATTCATGCGGCAGATTACTAAAAAAATTCATAAAAAATGGGAGGGGGTTTCCGGCACTTAATTATTTTAGGGGGAGGTCCCTACCCCTCCCCCCCAATCTACCCGCCCACTCTGCGACCATAAATTCGTGCAGCAGATTACTAAAGAAATACCCATTTTTAACATCTTAAGGTTAAATCCGGTCATATCAAAAAAATTACCCTATAAATACAGTTTACCTCAAATATTATTTACGACCAGAGTTCGTCGCTACCAAAATTGTAAGCTTCGTCGTCAGAGTCATCAAAGTTTTATAAGTTGTGAAAATGTTATATATTTATAAACCAATGTTTGGTATGAAATTCTAAATGCGTATTTAAAAAGGAAAAACCACTAAAACATACCCTCCGGCTACAAGGTGTATTGCGGTATCCCTTTGAGACATTTTAGGGACACTGAAGTGATAACATCACTGCAAGTTACAAAATCTATAAATAAACAAATGCACCACCACAACACCACTAAAATATTCTATAGAAGCTACGACCACGCAGTGTTTGTGTAATGTAAAAACGCAATAATTAAATGAAGAACTGTAGCATACGACTGCTATATTGCTAAATACGTGTAACGTTTTGAATCTAAAATGACTTGAATTATCTTTCAAATTGTAAACCCGAAACTTTAAAATAAAAACACCGAATTAAATTCTCTGCTGCGTCGTCGAAATAATTCATTCATAACTCCACAGAGCAGACTAACTAGTGGACTGAATTCTACCGACTACCGATCTACCGAATGATAATTCATTCGTAGGCATATATCGGATATATCGGATTGATTCGATGTTTTGACCAATATTTATTTTATTCGATATATCGACATATTTATTTACAGAAACATCGAATATTTGCTTTTTTTGTCGAATCTATAAAAAAAACTAAATAATTTTAACACTACTTGATGACTTCAATTTTAACGTGACCAGCTTAACCACTCACGTCCTGACAGAGTTATAGTAGGTTAGGCCAATGACAATATTTTTTAAATGAAGGTAAATTAACAGAGTCATTATATTTTCTTTTACTGTTTTGAAGTTTTGTGGTATGTAATAAAATATTATAATAAAATATAAGTGAAATAAAAACGAAAAATTAGCAGTAATTTTTCGTTTTTATTTCACTTGCAAAATGTACACATTTAATCTAGGAATAACTTATCTCATTCATTTCACCACTATATTAGTAGCACAATTCTATTCAAGTAACACTCATAGAAAATCACTATTATTACGCTACTAGTTTAGCTATGTTATTCTGATCTCTGATTCTACATTCACACATACAAAATCAAGGACCACAAACTTAGCGCGTTTCACTGGAAAAAGGTAATATTAAACTTTTGTGGAAAGTATTCGCTAGTGAATAAATATCGATGTTTTCTAGCTATATATCGATAAACATCGATGCTGGGATCCGATGTGTTACATCGAACATAAATATCGATATATTTTTTAAGTGGACGCCTCTAACCGATATATCAATCAAAACATAAAATATAATAACGTTAAGATTATGTTATCAAAATACCATATCATTATGATATCGATAAACCTTACACTTTTCAACCTAACGGACGAGTAATGCGCTTATAATGCTACGAACAATAAATTCTGTCACTTTTGGTGCGGGGAAGAAAACACTACATAGACAGTACTGCACACCCGAACTTTAACTAAAATGAAATTTGAGTCGCACATCTATCTCTAGTATAAATACAGCAATCTATGACTGCACACCTACTCAATAAAATTGTTTCATTATGTCACACACAAATCTAAATCTACACTATTACATTTCAAGCACACAAGTAGGTTAAATACATGAACATAGAAAAAGTTATGAGTATAAGACGGACAAATTAATTGCGATGCTACCGACATCGATATTTTATATCGATAGTTGCCCTAAGAAAAACTCACAAGCAGTAGAAAAATGCACTTAATTGAAATCATCTTTTTAGTTGATCAGTGTTGTAAGTTTTTTTAGGGTTCCATAGTAATACAACAAGGAACGTTTATAGTTTCGTCAAGTTCAACAGTCTGTGAGTTTGTCCGCGGCTTAATACAGAGACTTCGAAAGAGGCATGGTTAAACATGAATACCAGAAATAATAGGCTCTAAGTACCCGAGAAAAGAGGGGAGGAGCTTATGTTTTAAATAACAAGCCCTCATCACAAAAAATTAGTTTAAAATCGACACTTATATTATTACAATAAAATGCTTTTGTAAAACAAAAACAAAGTGTCTCAACTTATTAATTAATACAATAAATATAAAGAAATAAAGTTATAAATAAAATTAAAAAAATATCTGGATCTTAGTGACAACATCGTCTATTCTAAAACGGTATATATCATATCGTATCAATCATATCGTAGGCGCATAGCAGATATCATAATATCTGCTATGCGCCTAAGTTCGAACAGAGAACAAAATATGAAACTTTTACAACGCGAAATGTTTCATCATCATCATCATCATCATTACAGCCTTTCACAAGTCCACTGCTGAACATAGGCCTCCCCCAAGTAATGCCACAAAGCACGGTCCTGAGCCACCTGCATCCATCGACTTCCTGCATGTCTTACCAGGTCGTCACTCCATCTAGTGGGGGGTCGCCCTACACTACGCCTACCGGTACGAGGCTGCCACTCGAGAACCTTTCTTCCCCATCGGTTATCGGTTCTTCGAGCTATATGGCCGGCCCATTGCCACTTCAGCTTACTAATCCGTTGGGCTATGTCGGTCACTCTGGTTTTACTGCGGATATCCTCATTTCTGAGTCTATCACGCAGAGAAACTCCGAGCATAGCCCTCTCCATAGCTCGCTGAGCGACCTTAAGCGTCCTCATACGGCCAGCAGTGAAGGACCACGTCTCAGATCCATAAGTCATCACTGGCAACACGCACTGGTTGTACAATCTAGTTTTTAGAGATTGAGGTATACCTGACGAAAAGATATGTCGTAATTTCCCGAACGCTGCCCAGCCGAGTTGAATCCGTCGATTGACCTCTCGGTCGAAGTTGGACTTACCTAGTCGGACTATTTGTCCCAGGTAAACGTACTCGTCAACAACTTCGAGCATAGTGCTCCCAACAACTACCGGCATAGGTGTGACATGGACATTGAACATGATCTTTGTTTTGTCCATGTTCATCTTAAGACCTATCCGTTGGGAGGCACTATTGAGGTCATTGAGCATAGTGCTTAAGTCCTCCAGCGATTCTGCCATAAGGACTATATCGTCGGCAAATCGAAGGTGAGTGATGTACTCGCCATTGATGTCAATACCGTATCCTTTCCAGTCCAGTAGCTTGAAAACGTCTTCCAATGCAGCGGTGCAGCTTCAAATGCAGCGAAATGTTTACCAACGTAAAATTACGTCCTTAATTGAAGAAAACGTAGAAAACACTTTTGTACTTGCTCAATCCTATCTATATAAATAAAAATAATATTCCCCAAAGTTAAGATGTTTCGCCCTAATACTTAATTAATACTTACCAAAACCTTATCGCTATGTAAGTAAGGTTTTCCTATGTCTCATTGCATTCAAACAGATTCAAGATGTTTCTTACTCCTTCACGCCACAATGACTGAACAGATTTGGATACTCTGAAACTCTGAATTAACACTAGCTACATTTGTCGCGGAAAATTAAAAAGTTAACAGGAACTTTTTAATTTTCCGTTATACACGTGGTCACAAGTCGCGGGTATCATTTAGATAACAAGTAAAATAAGTAAATATATTATTGCTATCTATAGTTAATTTTTTTTTGTTGAACTTATTTAAGCTAAGGACAAAAATTGTTCATTCACACTTTTATAAAAAAAAATGTAAACTGATTCGTGATCTAACTTTGAAATTAATGTGATATTTTCGTTTATTAATATGTAAAGGATTTTTAAATATTATAATTTGATTAAAACCACTTTTACGGATTTTATCGCGTTTATTTTTACTTTTAATTACTTTTATTTTTAATTCCCGACGTTTCGACGACCATAAACAATAATTAAAAAAGCTGAAGATACTCCGGGTTTAACAATGACATCGGGACGTCAGTCATCTCAGTCCCCGTGACCATGGGGGCTTGAAAGCGCCCGAAACGTCGGGAATTGAAAATAAAAGTAATTAAAAGTAAAAATAAACGCGATAAAATCCGTAAAAGTGGTTTTAATCATGTGTAGTGTTCGCGTAAATATAAGAAATCATTATTATAATTTGAATAAAAAAACCGGCCAAGGGCGTGTCGGGCCACGCTCAGTGTAGGGTTCCGTAGTTTCCCGTCCGTCACAATAAGTGTTCCCACTTATGAGTTTAAAGGTGGGTATCCATTATGTTCGCGCTCCTGCAACTGCTCCCGGTAGTGGGTACGTGCGCGAACATGGAGCGTGCAACATTGCACGCTCCGAGGCAGGCGCTCCGACTTTCCATCCAAGTTCAAAATGATATTCCTGGAAAGTCCTTATAAAGTTCTACTCTTCTGATTTTTTTCATATTTTCTAAACTCATGGTTCAAAAGTTAGAGGGGGGGGACACATTGTTTTTTACTTTTGGAGCGATTATTTCCGAAATTATTGAAATTATCAAAAAATGATTTATTCATTTTTAAATACCTTTCCAACAATATATCACACGTTAGGGTTGAAATTAAAAAAAAAATCACTTCCCACTTTACATATAGGGGGGCTACCCTAATAAAACATTTTTTCCAATTTTTATTTTACCACTTTATCGGCGTGATTGATACACATATTGGTACCAAATTTCAGCTTTCTAGTGCTAACGGTCACAGAGATTATGCGAGGACGGACAGACGGACAGACAGACATGGCGAAACTATAAGGGTTCCTAGTTGACTACGGAACCCTAAAAAGGACGTATAAATGGTTTTTGTTTATTAAATATATTAACCGTTGACTAAATGTTACCTTGTTTCATATTTATAATAAAATAAAAATACATTTTAATTAATATTTTAAAGCTTTCTTCTTATTTTAAATTGGACTACATACGTAATCCACACGACCATTTACGTTATTTTATAAGGCGCTGCCGGGTTAAGTAGTCTCGCTACACTTTTATTGTTTATATATTGCTAACATAAACTAATATCGTAATGTCAGCTTTTCTCCAATAAAACCACATCAACTCACTTAGTTAACGGTTTAATCACTATGTTCGTTGTTTAATTTCACTCGTTAAACTTTATATAATACTTTATAACACACTATACTTTACTTTTACAAAGAAAACTATATATTAATTTAACTTTACTCAAAACCTTTAGAATCAAACTCAAAACCTTATTTCACAATAGACTCGACTATTATAACCTTCTCAGCACCACTGTTCGTAATCAACTGCCGGGAGTGTCAAGTGTAGGCGCTTTTATATTATGACCCAATTTTAGAATTAATGTAGGTAGTTTGAAACGGATTCATATTAATATTAATTGTGGAGATTGCTAAGTAATATTGCATAATGATCATTTATCTAACACTCGACCATTGACCACACTGATACCATTCTGTATCAGCTCACTCTTTAACTTTTAAGAAGTGGCGTTGCGCAGAACGGTCCACACCGACACAATTCAGTAACGGCTCACTTCCTTAAATCTAATGAATGCAGTTGCACAGAACGGTCCACACTGATACCATTCGGTATCAGCTCACTCTACTCTAAGAGGTGCCGTTGCACACTGATACAATTCAGTAACAGCTCAATTTCTTATATCTAATAAATGCCGTAGCACATACCGACCTTAAAGTCTAATAATTATTCATATCTTCATACATTATCTATTATGTTTTATTCATAAAGATTATATACAACAGAAGGGAGTTATCATAATAATAATTGTTATGCTAACTCTTGAATAATATCCCAAAAAATAATATAATAATAATATAAATTACTATTACTACTACTAATAATAATAATATAAATTACTATTATTACTGGTCGTGGAACCAAGGAACCACTCCTCATTGACGCGGTCATTGGCAAAGTGGTGAAACGCAACCGTCGGAACTTCTCTGCCGCTTGGATAGATTACAGAAAGGCATTTGACTCGGTGCCCCATACATGGCTAAAGAGGGTCCTCGAGCTGTACAAGATTGACTGTACAGTTCGAGACTTCCTCGAGCAGTGTATGGGACAGTGGAGTACGATCCTCTGTCATCTGGGCGAGCGGATGACTGCTGCGGAAAGCCGCATAAGGATAAGAAGGGGTATATTCCAGGGCGACTGTCTGAGTCCAATCTGGTTCTGCCTCTCTTTGAACCCTCTCAGTACTTTACTGGAGGGCTCCGGGAGGGGATTTCAGCTTCGGAAGGGAGGTATAAAAGTGACCCACCTTTTCTATATGGATGACCTCAAATTATTCGCCTCCAGTCGCTCCCATCTTATGGAATTGCTAAACATCACTTGTGAATTTAGCAATTCTATTGGAATGGAGCTGGGGACGGATAAGTGTGCGTTCCTCCATGTTGAAAGGGGAAGGGTTGCTAACTCTGAGGGCATAGACTTATCTATGCCCGTCAACTTAAGGGCCCTTTCTGAGGCTGAAACATACCGATACCTGGGTATGTCACAGAACATCGGTATCGATGAGGCTGGTATGAAACAGTCAGTTTGCGACGTGTTTTATGCACGCTTGACCAAAGTGCTTAACAGCCTTTTGTCCGGTGTGAATAAGACACATGCATATAACGGTTGGGTCATGCCTGTCCTCATGTATACCTTTGGCATACTCAGGTGGAGTCAAACTGAACTTAACGCCCTGGATAGAAAAGTCCGCACTACAATGACGTCCCATAGGATGCATCATCCGAGATCGTCGGTAATGAGGCTGTACTTGCCACGGAAGCATGGTGGGCGTGGCTTCCTGAGCGCGCTCACCATGCATAATCGCGAAGTGTGCAGCCTCCGTCATTACTTCCTGGCGAGATCGGATGATTCATTCTATAATGACGTCATTTCTAGTGATAAAGGACTTACCCCTCTATCCTTAGCCAACGAGCAATGGCAAGACCCGGCAGTACAGAGCATTTCCGACCGGGAGACCGTATGAAAGGAGAATGAGCTCCATGGGAGGTACTACAGGCCTCTACACGAGCCTCACGTAGATACAGCCGCCTCCCTCAACTAGCTATGTTTCGGTGACCTCTTCGGGGAAACCTAGGGTTTTGTCTGTGCAATACAGGATCAGGTTATTAAGACCAACAACTATCGGAGATACATCCTAAAGGATGGCACTGTCGACGTCTGTCGAGCTTGTCGCCATCCCGGGTAGTCACTTAGGCATGTCATCTCCGGTTGTTCGGCGCTTTCTAACTCTAAGTACTTGCACAGGTACAACCTAGTAGCCAGAATTCTACACCAGGAGCTCGCTCTGAAATACGGTCTCGTGGACCGGAAATTGCCGTATTACAAGTACTTGCCGGAAGCCGTGTTCGAAAATGACCACGCCAGGCTCTACTGGGACCGGGCCATCATCACAGACAGGACTATTCTTGCGAATAAGCCTGATATTGTGCTGATGGACCGGGCACAGTCAAGGATATTTTTGATCGACATTACCATTCCGTATGACGAGAACCTCGTGAAAGCCGAAACAGATAAACAAACAAAATATCTGGACCTGGCTCACGAGGTGACTGACGTGTGGGGTGGTGTGTCGACCGAAATTATTCCTGTAGTCGTCTCTGCGAATGGGCTAATCCCAGTCAGCCTCTCGGGTCATCTGAGGCGACTGGGACTCCGTGACGGACCGCTCCGGGCTCAAATGCAGAAGGCGGTGCTCCTCGATACCGCCCGCATCGTCCGCCGGTTTCTTTCCCTTTCCCCCTAACCCTCGGCCGTCTGGTCTCCCCTGCCGAGGGCTCCCATCTGGTTGGATCTTATTTATTTATGTAGTTTTTGTATTTATTTTATTTTATTGATATTTATGTACATTTATCTTTTCATTTTAATTTATAATTATATATTTATAGAACCCAACCAGGTGAGAAAATTATATAGATACCCCAAGCATAATAAATTACTATTGTATTTTTCACTCGTCTTTGTATTACTATTTTAATATATCTCTTCCTTTTTAGTAGTCGGTGTGTCTTGAACCTCATAACGATCATGACTCCAGAATTTTTGTTATTCTGTACGGCCCGGAACATTTTGGAACCAACTTTCTGGTCGGTCGCGGCGCCGTATAGCGTATATACGTCTTTCTATATACAAACAAGATCTATTTTATATTGCTTAGCTTCTTTTATTGTTTTATCAAAACCGATCTTTTCTTTAGTTATTCAGAAGAAGTTGCGTCACTGCGAATTTCATCTCGGTTTTGAAGTTGCTGAGATTCAGCCACTTCACTGTTCATAACGCTATCGCAACTTCCCGTAAGAACCACCCCAAATAAAGTCTCAGCAAGAGTTTTACCAGTGCCTTTGTTGTGTTGTTCAACGACCATTGCACTTTAAACAATACGGTAACCCATTCATTTTCAGGATGTCCATGATTAGCAGAAGCGAGTGATTCCACGAGAGTTTTATTATATCGTTCGACTGACCGTTTGCTAAAGGTGTAGCGACCGCATTTAATATGTGTTTCATACCTTTCCCCATTACAAATTTTCTAAATTCATTACTAGTGAAGCTGGTAACGCGATCTGTAATTAACCGCGGTTTGTAATTAAGGCACCCCGAATAATGCAAAGTATTCTTCAAAAATTTGGATACTCGTTTTACTTCTAGGATCACGGACAGCTTTAATATATATATATACATTTTGTAAAAAAATCAATAATTGCCAATATATATTGATTCCTCTTTTTGTTTAACGGAAATGGCCCGCAATGATCCGCATGTATAGTGTCAAATGGTTTGCTTACCTTTTCAATAGGATGAAGCATTCCTTCCCTTGGTCCGGCTAGAATTTTATTATGAGCACATTCTAGACAAGCCTTGCAATATATTTTAGTGAACTTTCTCATATTTTCGAACCAGTAGTGCCTTTTGTTACGTTCGTATGTCTTTTCAAACCCAAAATGACCGTTATTGTCATGATTCATTTTTAGTATTTGCCATCTTACAGACTTAGGAACCACCCAGAGTAACGTTACGGTATTGTTCTTTTTGACGATTCTATAAAGCTTGCCATTTTTTAATGTAAAATTATTCTTAATTTCAACAACATGCTCACTTTTAGGATCTTGCAATATTTTTACCATACCCTCTAATTCTGGATCTGACGACTGTACCATTCCTAACCAAGCATCATTATTTACGATGAGTACGTCAATTCTGTTTTCATTTTTTTGCACCTCAGTTCTTATAGGATTCTGGCTTAAAGTGTAGACGCACTACATGAGCCATTTTATTACCAGGTCTATATTCAATTGTAAAATCTCATTCCTGCATAGAAATTCACCATCTCGCAACACGCTGCTAGACTTGTATATTATTAAGGTTTTTCAGTGTTGGTGTGGTCAATGATAACCAGTACGTGCATGTAATGATCAGAGACTACAATCAGATCGACTTCCGCAGCCTCTCCATCTATCTCGACCATAGCCTTTTTAAGTCCTAAAGCTTTAACGATGGAATTGCCGAAGCCATGTAAATTAGGTAAATTAGACGGGACTCCCCATTTGGTCAGTATATCCCTAGCATCAGATTCGGATCGGATCGGATCCAAGATCGGATCAAAGAGCAGCTACTTCCTAAATCAATGTAGTAGGAACTTCTGACGCCATTAATCTTAATAGTTTTATAAAACTTTTTATTTGCACAAGTATTTGGTTGATCAATACAAAGTACTATCTTTATTGATCGTTCCCGTTTGATCTAATTGTTCAATTTGCTCACCTACACCAGTAAAAGTGCTGGAGCTAGAAGGTCGCTTGCGACAATCTCTGGTTATGTGACCAAACCGATGGCAAAAACCACATTTTTTCAGAGGCTTTGGACATTTTACGCTAATGTGGCCAGCATCGCCACAGTTAAAACAGCATATGCCTTCAGAGCCTCTCCTTGGGTCATTTGCGTTTGTAACTTTACTCCGTGACTAATGTTTCTGATAATTTTCCTTTTTGCAAGTGGGTCGCGCTATGAGCAATTGTCCTCAAGTAAGAAAACAGTTTTTCGGGTTCTTCGAATATGCATGCACTTGCACCCATGCGTACAAATTTATCAATACCGTGTATTGTGCATCCAACAGCCTTTCTACCGGTAATTTCACACTTATTTAGTAAAGCAATTTTGTCATAATATTATTCATCAAAGGACTGACCTAACCTGCAACGTATCTTTAACATTTTCGTAAGTAAGTCTCCATAAATCTCATTGGATGGAAAAGCAGTCCTTAGCTTACCGACCCATGTATCCGATGTAAATAGCAAGGAAGGCAGCCCCTGATACTACCTCTTAGCAAGGCCCGTTAATTTGGGTAACGCAAAATGACATATTTGTCTATCATCCCATGAGTATATTTTAGCACATTCGCTCACTTTGTGAATCCACCATTCAACGCTTTGGTTATCAACAGAAGGATCAAATTCTGGTATAACATTAAAATTTGCCGTTATATAATAATAATATAGACCACATTTGTCCCCCAATAGTAGTAACAGGAACAGCCATTAAGCTGCTTGTCAATCCTGAAGTAACTGGTGGTTCCATAACATAAGGTAGGGACCGAGGGTTCACAATTGTAACGTTATGAGGCATATCATTTAAGTTAATCCTTATCTATGGTGACACTGTTCGAACCCTGGGCAACGGCGGAGTTCTTATTGACACGCTTGTATTACGATTTCTAGGATCGTTTATGTTTTAGCGTACTATGGAGTCTTTGCTTACTACGACGATGGTTAGAGAACAGGAGAACGATCACTACGTACTAAAGCATAGCCCGCCTGTCCTTGAAAATTGTAGAATGTATAGCAGCGCTGACGTCGGTGAGTAGTAACTGCGAAGTTAGCTGTTTATGAGTACAAGTAGATGAAGTTAGTTGAATAATGTAGAAATTTTCATTTAATTTTTCAACCTTCATGGTCCTACAAGCGCTACGTGTCCACAGACTATATGTGGTCTGTGTTGAAAAAGCCTATTTCAGTATAAATATTTTTTAACACATAGGCATACATTTTAACCACAAATATACCGACTTTAAAAAAAAACATAACTGGGCTTATGGACCATTCTCTTCATGGATCATTATGGATCCTGGACAGTGAACCTTAAAAATTGTGTGATTTAAATCAACACTTTAATTTTAAACAATGTTTTTATGTATTTAAATGAAAAATCACTTAGTAATTATTAGCGGCAAACTTAGGTTAGGTTGCGCCTAACGGACCTATGTTGTGTTTTATTCATTACGTTTTTTTGAATTAATGGACATGAACATAACTTAATATGTCATCATATTACTTTGTTTGGTAAAAAGCCTACATTTTATGGCCATCACAGTGGTTTATTTAGATTTGGTGAACATTTACTGCATTTGGTGTTCGAATACAATTTGAAGTGCAGTTGTGACTAAAATTGTAACTGTAGGCTTTATTTTTCTGGTGTCAAGTATATATTTTTGGTAAAAGAAAGAATGGGGAAGAAGGAAGAAGGGTATCAAAGCATTTTATGGTGGTCATTATATTTAACCCCATTTTACAGAGAAACCTATAGACAAATTGACGCCTTCTTTCGCATTCGCACACGAAAGGGATAGATTTATGCATACGTCTTGCATAGAAATGAGACAGAGCGGTGTGATTGTTTGTCCCTTTCTCCGTGCTGGTTCTTTTTATAAGATTGGTGAATCTTGTTCAGTTCAGTTCCTAGAACAATTAAAATTTTTATATAAATATGTTTAAAAGTCATAAAGTTTATTGTATAACCTATAACTATGTTAATAATTTCTTATATTTACGCGAACACTACACATTGAAATAATACTAGTTTTTACGGGATTTATCGCGTATATTTAACTTTTTAATACCCGACGTTTCGAGAGCTTTACAGCACCCATGGTCACGGGAAGGACTGAGATGTTTAACGTCCAGATGTCATAGTTAACCGCGGTTACCATATATTAAAATTTAACTTTTGTTCCGATCTACACAGTATGAACTTTTGGTATCATGAAGTCTTGCAGTTGTATGCTTGGGTTGGGATTTAATTTTATTTATTATAGGATCCCAAGCAGATGGTAGCACCCAGCCATCTTCTCTATTGAAATTAGGGTGTTTTTTGATTTCAATAGCCTCGCGAATCATCCTTGGAAGGAGTCGGTGTTCTTTAGCGAGGATTTGTGGTCTATCAAATCTGATGTAGTGACGGGGGCGATCCTGTACATGTTCACAGACTGCAGACTTCCCGGAGCGTCGATTCTTCACATCAGCTATATGTTCTTTGACGCGGGTTTTAATTGATCTTTTAGTTTGTCCTATGTAGGAGAGACCACATTCACAATCAAGCTTGTACACTCCTGCATCTTGCAGAGGGACGTTACACTTGACTGATGGTAAAAACTGACCAATCTTCTTCGGCTGCTTGAAGTATGTTTTGATGGAAGCGCGCTTCAAGATGTAGCCAATCTTGTCAGTGACTCCTCTAACATATGGCAGTACAGCAGGTACACGCTCGACTGTTGCCGGCTTCACTCGTTCTCTGTGACGTAGGCGCGGGACCCGAAGCTTGTTGTCATGCAAAACTTGCTTGACGTGTTGGAGCTCGGCAGCCAGGTGTTTACTGTCACAGATCCCTCGTGCACTTTGAAACAAAGATTTACCCACGGTAGCTAACTGTGAAGGATGGTGGTGAGAATCACCGTTCAAATATCTATCTGTATGGGTCTTTTTTCTATACACAGTATGGCTCAAGGTGTTATCAGGATTCCGAATTACTAACACATCTAGAAAAGCTAAGGAATTGTTTGCCTCTAACTCCATTGTGAACTGAATTTTAGAATTTATAGAGTTAAGATGGTCTAAAAATGCAGAATTACTTTATCTAAAGGTAGAGTTGACGACACTTGCACAATTCTATATATATATTTGATAGATATTTGAACGGTGATTCTCACCACCATCCTTCACAGTTAGCTACCGTGGGTAAATCTTTGTTTCAGAGAGCACGAGTGATCTGTGACAGTAAACACCTGGCTGCCGAGCTCCAACACGTCAAGCAAGTTTTGCATGACAACAAGCTTCGGGTCCCGCGCCTACGTCACAGAGAACGAGTGAAGCCGGCCACAGTCGAGCGTGTACCTGCTGTACTGCCATATGTTAGAGGAGTCACTGACAAGATTGGCTACATCTTGAGGCGCGCTTCCATCAAAACATACTTCAAGCCGCCGAAGAAGATTGGTCAGTTTTTACCATCAGTCAAGTGTAACGTCCCTCTGCAAGATGCAGGAGTGTACAAGCTTGATTGTGAATGTGGTCTCTCCTACATAGGACAAACTAAAAGATCAATTAAAATCGGCGTCAAGGAACATATAGCTGATGTGAAGAATCGACGCTCCGGGAAGTCTGCAGTCTGTGAACATGTACAGGATCGCCCCCGTCACTACATCAGATTTGATAGACCACAAATCCTCACTAAAGAACACCGATTCCTTCCAAGGATGATTCGCGAGGCTATTGAAATCAAAAAACATCCTAATTTCAATAGAGAAGATGGCTGGGTGCTACCATCTGCTTGGGATCCTATAATAAATAAAATTAAATCCCAACCCAAGCATACAACTGCAAGAATTCATGATACCATAAGTTCATACTGTGTAGATCGGAACAAAAGTTAAATTTTAATATATGGTAACCGCGGTTAACTATGACATCTGGACGTTAAACATCTCAGTCCTTCCCGTGACCATGGGTGCTGTAAAGCTCTCGAAACGTCGGGTATTAAAAAGTTAAATATACGCGATAAATTCCGTAAAAACTAGTATTATTTCAATATAACTATGTTATCGTCCTATCTCACTCGAGGCCACGCTAATCATTAGTCTATATGTTTCTCTGTCTACGATAAATATAGATATTTTTTTTCACCTTCCACGTTCCATCCCCACGCAGAACAAATCACAGATTAATAAATATGTAGAAAGCTGAAAGCTGCAAAACACAGATAATCTTTTCGTTAGGAACATTAAAAGTGGGGCACAAGTCGAAAAAATGTCCAGCTGTAAGCAACAAATTATAGTTCAACAACAACAAAGTTAATGAGAGGAAATAAAATGAATTTAGCAGTTGTGTACGGAGTGAAGTGTACCGAGTTGAAAAATTTAATATCTCTACTAATATAGTTGAGAATATTGTAGTTTATAAAATGTCAACTATTTACGTAGTTCCAAGTAATTTAGTAAATATAATCTACGAAAATGCAAAGATAGTGGGGAGATTTATTTCATTTTTGTAAGCTTTTGATAATACTTTCTCGTAATTTTGTTGTCTTTGCTGTTTTAAAGCTTAAAAAAATAATTAAACATTAATGGAAAAAGTTTGTAAATGTTTTGTTCGTCTTGGTATTTTAAATAAACAAACTCAACAAATAGCGTAAATAAACTTAACAAAACACAACAAATAAACTCAATAATCGAAAGCAAAAGCAATATAAACTTCACTAGAAATTACAAAACGGTTGTTGTATCACAGAGTACTTTTGTATAAACTGAAAGCACTTCATACAAAGTTACAAAGTGCTAGTTGTTATCATAGATTAAATACATTACGTCTGCCACGTGTCCCGAAATGTTCCGATTTTTTAATAACCTCTTAGTCCTTTATACTTCGATAGATAATAAGGACAGCAAAATGAGTACATCTGTAAAGCTAGCTATACATGTTGGCCGAGCGACAAATAGACAGCCCCTTTGTCCAGCCTTGCCATTGCTCGTCGACGTTCGCCTAGCTGGCTGGAGTGCAGGCGAACGCCAACGTGAATACGGTTCGTTTGGCATGCCTTGCCGTTATTCAGCATCGCTCGCTACGGCTTGCCACTTCGGAATAGCGTCAGTTTTTCTGCACAATCAAAGGCGCTCGCCTCCACTCGGCAAGTCACTTCCACATGTTAGTTGACCATGTCAGTTACAGCTTGGCATCCGTCCCGGAGAGATATTGATTTAATTAAGTTGGAACTTTATATAAACGACATCTTTAAGTTTTAACTTTACAATTTTCTTATTTTTTTATTTTATAAGAGCGGGGGCAAACGAGAATACGGCTCACTGATGGTAAATGAGTACCGCCGCCCATGAACACTGCAACGCCAGGGGAATTGCAGATGCGTTGCCGACCTTTTAAAAAGGAGTATGCTCTTTTCTTGAAGGTCCCTAAGTCGTATCGGTCCGGAAAAACCACTGGTGGTAGTCGATTCCTCAAGGAAGTTGTGCGAGGAAGAAAACTTCTTTTAAATCGCACGGCAGTGGACCGCCAGTCATCCAGATGTTATGGATAGTATCGCGAGTTTTGTCACGATGTGCGATGGTGAAATTGTGCGGCTGGAATAACTCCGAAAAATTCATCAGAGCCCTCTCGGTGGTAGATACGATAAAATACGTAAAGAGAAGTAACATCTCTTCGCATGCTAGTGAGTCAAGCGTAAAGAGCTCGGTCACCGACTAATCGAACGGCTCTGCGCTGGATGTGATCAAATGGAAGGAGCTGGCACTGGGGAGCCTCGGCCCAGAGATGGGAACAGTATTCCATGTGCGGACGAACCTGCGCCTTGTAAAGTTGCAGACGGTGAGCCGGCATGAAATACTGTCTTGCTCTGCTGAGCACCCTAAGCTTTTTAGAGGCCAGTTTGGCCTTCTCTTCCAAGTGACCGCGAAACTACACGTCGTTCGATATGTCGACGCCGAGGATTTTGATACTGGCTGAGGCAACAAGGCACTCCGCCTTGAAACTGAGGAGACACGTTGAAGGGTGTTTTTAGCGGTAATTGCGCAAATTTGTGTCTTCTGGGGATTAAACTGGACTAGATTTAGTCGCTCCCAGTCCGAGACTTTGTTCAACAAAGTTTCGACTTCAGACACAAGTTTGTCCCGGTACTCAGCGACGTCTTCCCGAGAAATATTGGCACGGCCGTTGTAAAAAGCATCACCATTGCTGTCGTCTGCATAGTCGGGACCGTGATTTGTGGCATTACTCGGGAGAGGCCTATGTTCAGCAGTGGAATTGTGAAGGGCTGTAACGGTGATGATGATTCAACGATAAAAGTTACAAGTTTGCAAAAAGTACTAGATTCACAGACGGAGACGTCTTTGATGAATAAATAAAACTAACAGGTTCTAGAAAAGATAGGAACTAAAGAAAGCGAACTTTTAAAGAGACAATTTTTGCCTGCGTGCGTGATTAATGATGGAGAAGAACTAGAAGGACTTGGTTCCTGAAATTTATAGTTCTCTACAGACTCGACCTGGAAAGGAAAATAATACCCTGTTGAGGAAATTATGCACCTGCTCCAGACCTATAAAATCCCATGGGTTGCCTCAAAAAGCAATCCCTAACTTTCGAGTACATAACATGAATATTACTTACAGCATCTCTTAATAGTAATGTTTGTATAAAGCATTACAGACTAATTTACGATGTTTACTAGGCAAACATAGAAATTGGGATGAATCAAAGTGCATCGAACAGATAGTACTTGTGCGGGTAGGTACTCTACCCCTTTTACGATTGCATAATTGTGCAAACCTCATTTTTAAGCGAGGGTCTTTTGGAAATCTGTAAAAGTAAAATGATTATGAGAATACATTAGAATAAAGTATAAATGCGAAAATGTTTATGTACTCTAGTTTTTCGGAATAAAGCTTATTCTAATTCTTGATCCACTGTCATAGTGATATCGCCTACGGAGCTCGAATCGAGCAGTCGTGCCTATCAGCAATACAAGTGTTTAAATATTTTCAATAAACTGTGACCTAGATAAACCATTGAAAAATTTCTGTTGAGTTGTGATTTCACGAATAACAAATTATAATGAAAAACATTTGATATAAAACATATCTAATACATACGAAAATAGTCCTTTCAATCGGAGCACCATTACATCTCGGAGTCCGCCCAGCACGCCTCAACCACTACACCAGGATGCTGCAGACCCCATCGAATTTTTAGCCACCAGTGACATAAAGAATTGATGACCTTAATCGAGCAGTGTCTAAATGAAGTTTGCTATATTGCACAGGAAGGAAAACTGAACTCTGAACAAAAGCTGAGAATCAATTCCCTATCGCGCAAGGTCGGTAATGCAGCCTCTCAGATGGCAGTTTACTACCAATCTTTGAAGCAAAAGGCTATTTTAATGCATACCTCTCTTGAAGCACTGAGAGAAAAACAAGACCTAATGGAATGCCTAAATGATTTTAGAAAATCACTCAAGGAAACGATACAAGAAAGCTGTGCCAAACCATCTACAGAAAAAATGTCCTTTGCTGATATGGTCAAAACTACCAAAAATAATTTCTTGCGCACCAATACAGTTCCATAGCAATTTACCCTGAGAATAAATTAAAAACAAGTGAAGACACAAAATCTCTTGTCCAGAAAATTATATGCCCCGAACAATTGAAACTACACGTAAGAGGACTACCAAAAACTAAAAATGGAGGCGTTATTATCAACACTGATTCAAAGGATTAAGTAGTCTCGTTACACGTTTATTGTTTATATATTGCTAATATGAACTAGTCTCGTATGGAGTGCCGTTGGGCTTTCGTGTTCAATTTTAAACCTAATTTGTAACAACTAAAGGCCGACTTTACAAAAATAAAAATGTAACTAATCTTGTTGGGGAGTCCGCTTCTTACATTTCGATAATCACGACGATTTTTATGAAATATTATGTACTCGATTATCTTATCGGTATAGTTCTCGATTATTATTTATGATATTATTTTAAATGTTTTAATAGAAAGAAAACATATATCACAATTATAAGCATATATTAAATATAGAAATAATTTTCATTATTGAAATTGAATGTTTGATGATATGCTTCCTCAATGAATATTGAAGAAGCATATCATCAAACATTCAACTAAAGACGATTACCTACAGTTGGGCTGAAAAGTTCCATTATATTCCTTTCCACCTCACTAGGGTCCGTATCTAATAATGTGAACGAGCTTAATTGGCAGTTTTTTTGAGTTAATAAAGTGGCCCTGTATTCACGATTATTGTTAGAGTTTTTTGTTATCTGCTCAGCCAGATTTTTACCAACGTTCACAAAGTAATTATTTACTGTATTTGCTGATATAAGCGGCGAGTCATTATTTTGTAATAATTCTGACGAAGATTCATGCTGTTTGGAAATAAATGCAATATCTTTTACATGGCGCCAAATCTTTTTATTATCTCTACCAGACTCTTCTAGTAAGTTTGTAAGATAATTATACTTCAAATTTTTTAATAAATTGTTACAAAAATTCCTATATCTTTTATATGAATTTTGTAGAATGGAATTATCTGAAGAGGACTTTGCCATCAGGTGTAGTTTGTCCCTGTGTTTCATGCACCTAATCAGGCCAGGTGTAATCCAAGGCTTTAAGTTATTATTTTTTTTAGTTCTATACGAAGTATTGCTAGCAATGGTATTTCGTATGTTATTTATTTAGTAAGGCAAAGAGATGTTTACGTCATCGGTTTTATAAACTGGGCTAAAGTCAATGTTTTGAATTGCTTGTTCAAGGTTTTTCGTATTAATTTTAGTAATAGAGTACTTACAATTAGGTTTCGATATTTTAAGGCTTAAGTTAAGAATGACGGCACTATGATCGGTTACTATAGGACTGGTGACAAGGGTTATTGATGGTAACCTAGTTTTTAGTAAAGTGTGGTCTAAACAAGAACCACTTAGATGTGTAGGGAGCAAATGTGCTGGAAGCAGGCCCTAGCATGCATATATATTAAGGTAGTCTTTTGCTCCGCCTTCACTGCCTTCTGGGTTAATATCAATATTCATATCACCCGTTAACACTATATTTTTGAACGACGACAGTTTCCCAAGTGTAATGTCTAATGACGTGATAAAATTGTCTATTTGCTTAAAACCACAAGGTCTGTAAACAGCAAGGATAGCAGTTTCATGACCCACTTTCACCAATAACCTGCTACAATCTAGCATATTAGGCTCCTCGACTGATATGTTCGTATTTTTTTTTCGCAAAGACTACTACACCATCATTTTGGTTGTATACATTTTTACTACTAAAAGTATTGTAACCTGGCAGTAATGGGAGGTTGCTTTGGCTCTTAGATAGCCAACATTCTGTTAGTATGATGATGTCGCAGTCAGTGTCCAATCTTCGAAGGAGGATATGGAAATTATCCATGTTTTTATTTATACTACGAATGTTCTGTGTTAAAATAGTAAGAGAGTTCGCAGGTTTGACGAGATATTCTTTGCAACCATCAATTTCACATGTTTTTGCCACTGATAAACTGACAGCATCGATTTCATTACTTAACTTATCCATATTATTCAACAGAAATAATAACAATATTTAAATATATATATATATATATATATATATATATATATATATATATATATATATATATATATATACATATATAAACTAAACTTAAACTTATTAGTAAGGTGGCGCTCTTAGGCGCCCTCGTCATAATCTATAGAATTAATATACCTATTTTCAGCCATCTTCCTAGCCGGGCATTCGGGGTCACCTGTTTTATGGTCGCTCGGTTTTTTAAAACGCAGGCACGTTGCACACTTTGCTGGATCAGTTTTCTTAATGCAAGCATTTGACTGATGTCCTAATTCACCACAATGTCCACACGTGTCGATTATTTCCCGGCAAGTTCTTGCAGCGTGTCCGTACTGTTGGCATTTGAAGCACCTGGTCACAAGTGTGAAGTCTCGAACTGGGCACGACGTCCAATTTATGAAGACTCGCTCCTGGTTGATAAGTGCCTTTCTGATGCCAGCTGGCACTTCCAAAATAAAGTTGCATGAAAGTGCTTGTTTTTTACCCGATTTATGACTAAGTTTTATAGAGGACAAAAAAGATTCCCGCGTTAAGTTAGGGATCTTATCGGCTAAATTTTGTTCAAAAATGCAGTCAAAGACTTCTCGTTCGCTTAGGGTAGTAGGTACTCCTAAAACTATAATCCTAGGTCTACTTTTATGGGGCTCTTCCACCTTTAGTCCGGAACTACCAAGCTGGGTAGATTTTTTTAACTTCTCAATGTCCTCCTTTGAATCAGTGTTGATAATAACGCCTCCATTTTTAGTTTTTGGTAGTCCTCTTACGTGTAGTTTCAATTGTTCGGGGCATATAATTTTCTGGACAAGAGATTTTGTGTCTTCACTTGTTTTTAATTTATTCTCAGGGTAAATTGCTATGGAACTGTATTGGTGCGCAAGAAATTATTTTTGGTAGTTTTGACCATATCAGCAAAGGACATTTTTTCTGTAGATGGTTTGGCACAGCTTTCTTGAATCGTTTCCTTGAGTGATTTTCTAAAATCATTTAGGCATTCCATTAGGTCTTGTTTTTCTCTCAGTGCTTCAAGAGAGGTATGCATTAAAATAGCCTTTTGCTTCAAAGATTGGTAGTAAACTGCCATCTGAGAGGCTGCATTACCGACCTTGCGCGATAGGGAATTGATTCTCAGCTTTTGTTCAGAGTTCAGTTTTCCTTCCTGTGCAATATAGCAAACTTCATTTAGACACTGCTCGATTAAGGTCATCAATTCTTTATGTCACTGGTGGCTAAAAATTCGATGGGGTCTGCAGCATCCTGGTGTAGTGGTTGAGGCGTGCTGGGCGGACTCCGAGATGTAATGGTGCTCCGATTGAAAGGACTATTTTCGTATGTATTAGATATGTTTTATATCAAATGTTTTTCATTATAATTTGTTATTCGTGAAATCACAACTCAACAGAAATTTTTCAATGGTTTATCTAGGTCACAGTTTATTGAAAATATTTAAACACTTGTATTGCTGATAGGCACGACTGCTCGATTCGAGCTCCGTAGGCGATATCACTATGACAGTGGATCAAGAATTAGAATAAGCTTTATTCCGAAAAACTAGAGTACATAAACATTTTCGCATTTATACTTTATTCTAATGTATTCTCATAATCATTTTACTTTTACAGATTTCCAAAAGACCCTCGCTTAAAAATGAGGTTTGCACAATTATGCAATCGTAAAAGGGGTAGAGTACCTACCCGCACAAGTACTATCTGTTCGATGCACTTTGATTCATCCCAATTTCTATGTTTGCCTAGTAAACATCGTAAATTAGTCTGTAATGCTTTATACAAACATTACTATTAAGAGATGCTGTAAGTAATATTCATGTTATGTACTCGAAAGTTAGGGATTGCTTTTTGAGGCAACCCATGGGATTTTATAGGTCTGGAGCAGGTGCATAATTTCCTCAACAGGGTATTATTTTCCTTTCCAGGTCGAGTCTGTAGAGAACTATAAATTTCAGGAACCAAGTCCTTCTAGTTCTTCTCCATCATTAATCACGCACGCAGGCAAAAATTGTCTCTTTAAAAGTTCGCTTTCTTTAGTTCCTATCTTTTCTAGAACCTGTTAGTTTTATTTATTCATCAAAGACGTCTCCGTCTGTGAATCTAGTACTTTTTGCAAACTTGTAACTTTTATCGTTGAATCATCATCACCGTTACAGCCCTTCACAATTCCACTGCTGAACATAGGCCTCTCCCGAGTAATGCCACAAATCACGGTCCCGACTATGCAGACGACAGCAATGGTGATGCTTTTTACAACGGCCGTGCCAATATTTCTCGGGAAAACGTCGCTGAGTACCGGGACAAACTTGTGTCTGAAGTCGAAACTTTGTTGAACAAAGTCTCGGACTGGGAGCGACTAAATCTAGTCCAGTTTAATCCCCAGAAGACACAAATTTGCGCAATTACCGCTAAAAACACCCTTCAACGTGTCTCCTCAGTTTCAAGGCGGAGTGCCTTGTTGCCTCAGCCAGTATCAAAATCCTCGGCGTCGACATATCGAACGACGTGTAGTTTCGCGGTCACTTGGAAGAGAAGGCCAAACTGGCCTCTAAAAAGCTTAGCGTGCTCAGCAGAGCAAGACAGTATTTCATGCCGGCTCACCGTCTGCAACTTTACAAGGCGCAGGTTCGTCCGCACATGGAATACTGTTCCCATCTCTGGGCCGAGGCTCCCCAGTGCCAGCTCCTTCCATTTGATCACATCCAGCGCAGAGCCGTTCGATTAGTCGGTGACCGAGCTCTTTACGCTTGACTCACTAGCATGCGAAGAGATGTTACTTCTCTTTACGTATTTTATCGTATCTACCACCGAGAGGGCTCTGATGAATTTTTCGGAGTTATTCCAGCCGCACAATTTCACCATCGCACATCGTGACAAAACTCGCGATACTATCCATAACATCTGGATGACTGGCGGTGCACTGCCGTGCGATTTAAAAGAAGTTTTCTTCCTCGCACAACTTCCTTGAGGAATCGACTACCACCAGTGGTTTTTCCGGACCGATACGACTTAGGGACCTTCAAGAAAAGAGCATACTCCTTTTTAAAAGGTCGGCAACGCATCTGCAATTCCCCTGGCGTTGCAGTGTTCATGGGCGGCGGTACTCATTTACCATCAGTGAGCCGTATTCTCGTTTGCCCCCGCTCTTATAAAATAAAAAAATAAGAAAATTGTAAAGTTAAAACTTAAAGATGTCGTTTATATAAAGTTCCAACTTAATTAAATCAATATCTCTCCGGGACGGATGCCAAGCTGTAACTGACATGGTCAACTAACATGTGGAAGTGACTTGCCGAGTGGAGGCGAGCGCCTTTGATTGTGCAGAAAAACTGACGCTATTCCGAAGTGGCAAGCCGTAGCGAGCGATGCTGAATAACGGCAAGGCATGCCAAACGAACCGTATTCACGTTGGCGTTCGCCTGCACTCCAGCCAGCTAGGCGAACGTCGACGAGCAATGGCAAGGCTGGACAAAGGGGCTGTCTATTTGTCGCTCGGCCAACATGTATAGCTAGCTTTACAGATGTACTCATTTTGCTGTCCTTATTATCTATCGAAGTATAAAGGACTAAGAGGTTATTAAAAAATCGGAACATTTCGGGACACGTGGCAGACGTAATGTATTTAATCTATGATAACAACTAGCACTTTGTAACTTTGTATGAAGTGCTTTCAGTTTATACAAAAGTACTCTGTGATACAACAACCGTTTTGTAATTTCTAGTGAAGTTTATATTGCTTTTGCTTTCGATTATTGAGTTTATTTGTTGTGTTTTGTTAAGTTTATTTACGCTATTTGTTGAGTTTGTTTATTTAAAATACCAAGACGAACAAAACATTTACAAACTTTTTCCATTAATGTTTAATTATTTTTTTAAGCTTTAAAACAGCAAAGACAACAAAATTACGAGAAAGTATTATCAAAAGCTTACAAAAATGAAATAAATCTCCCCACTATCTTTGCATTTTCGTAGATTATATTTACTAAATTACTTGGAACTACGTAAATAGTTGACATTTTATAAACTACAATATTCTCAACTATATTAGTAGAGATATTAAATTTTTCAACTCGGTACACTTCACTCCGTACACAACTGCTAAATTCATTTTATTTCCTCTCATTAACTTTGTTGTTGTTGAACTATAATTTGTTGCTTACAGCTGGACATTTTTTCGACTTGTGCCCCACTTTTAATGTTCCTAACGAAAAGATTATCTGTGTTTTGCAGCTTTCAGCTTTCTACATATTTATTAATCTGTGATTTGTTCTGCGTGGGGATGGAACGTGGAAGGTGAAAAAAAATATCTATATTTATCGTAGACAGAGAAACATATAGACTAATGATTAGCGTGGCCTCGAGTGAGATAGGACGATAACATAGTTATATTGAAATAATACTAGTTTTTACGGAATTTATCGCGTATATTTAACTTTTTAATACCCGACGTTTCGAGAGCTTTACAGCACCCATGGTCACGGGAAGGACTGAGATGTTTAACGTCCAGATGTCATAGTTAACCGCGGTTACCATATATTAAAATTTAACTTTTGTTCCGATCTACACAGTATGAACTTATGGTATCATGAATTCTTGCAGTTGTATGCTTGGGTTGGGATTTAATTTTATTTATTATAGGATCCCAAGCAGATGGTAGCACCCAGCCATCTTCTCTATTGAAATTAGGATGTTTTTTGATTTCAATAGCCTCGCGAATCATCCTTGGAAGGAATCGGTGTTCTTTAGTGAGGATTTGTGGTCTATCAAATCTGATGTAGTGACGGGGGCGATCCTGTACATGTTCACAGACTGCAGACTTCCCGGAGCGTCGATTCTTCACATCAGCTATATGTTCTTTGACGCGGGTTTTAATTGATCTTTTAGTTTGTCCTATGTAGGAGAGACCACATTCACAATCAAGCTTGTACACTCCTGCATCTTGCAGAGGGACGTTACACTTGACTGATGGTAAAAACTGACCAATCTTCTTCGGCGGCTTGAAGTATGTTTTGATGGAAGCGCGCCTCAAGATGTAGCCAATCTTGTCAGTGACTCCTCTAACATATGGCAGTACAGCAGGTACACGCTCGACTGTGGCCGGCTTCACTCGTTCTCTGTGACGTAGGCGCGGGACCCGAAGCTTGTTGTCATGCAAAACTTGCTTGACGTGTTGGAGCTCGGCAGCCAGGTGTTTACTGTCACAGATCACTCGTGCTCTCTGAAACAAAGATTTACCCACGGTAGCTAACTGTGAAGGATGGTGGTGAGAATCACCGTTCAAATATCTATCAAATATATATATAGAATTGTGCAAGTGTCGTCAACTCTACCTTTAGATAAAGTAATTCTGCATTTTTAGACCATCTTAACTCTATAAATTCTAAAATTCAGTTCACAATGGAGTTAGAGGCAAACAATTCCTTAGCTTTTCTAGATGTGTTAGTAATTCGGAATCCTGATAACACCTTGAGCCATACTGTGTATAGAAAAAAGACCCATACAGATAGATATTTGAACGGTGATTCTCACCACCATCCTTCACAGTTAGCTACCGTGGGTAAATCTTTGTTTCAAAGTGCACGAGGGATCTGTGACAGTAAACACCTGGCTGCCGAGCTCCAACACGTCAAGCAAGTTTTGCATGACAACAAGCTTCGGGTCCCGCGCCTACGTCACAGAGAACGAGTGAAGCCGGCAACAGTCGAGCGTGTACCTGCTGTACTGCCATATGTTAGAGGAGTCACTGACAAGATTGGCTACATCTTGAAGCGCGCTTCCATCAAAACATACTTCAAGCAGCCGAAGAAGATTGGTCAGTTTTTACCATCAGTCAAGTGTAACGTCCCTCTGCAAGATGCAGGAGTGTACAAGCTTGATTGTGAATGTGGTCTCTCCTACATAGGACAAACTAAAAGATCAATTAAAACCCGCGTCAAAGAACATATAGCTGATGTGAAGAATCGACGCTCCGGGAAGTCTGCAGTCTGTGAACATGTACAGGATCGCCCCCGTCACTACATCAGATTTGATAGACCACAAATCCTCGCTAAAGAACACCGACTCCTTCCAAGGATGATTCGCGAGGCTATTGAAATCAAAAAACACCCTAATTTCAATAGAGAAGATGGCTGGGTGCTACCATCTGCTTGGGATCCTATAATAAATAAAATTAAATCCCAACCCAAGCATACAACTGCAAGACTTCATGATACCAAAAGTTCATACTGTGTAGATCGGAACAAAAGTTAAATTTTAATATATGGTAACCGCGGTTAACTATGACATCTGGACGTTAAACATCTCAGTCCTTCCCGTGACCATGGGTGCTGTAAAGCTCTCGAAACGTCGGGTATTAAAAAGTTAAATATACGCGATAAATCCCGTAAAAACTAGTATTATTTCAATGTGTAGTGTTCGCGTAAATATAAGAAATTATTAACATAGTTATAGGTTATACAATAAACTTTATGACTTTTAAACATATTTATATAAAAATTTTAATTGTTCTAGGAACTGAACTGAACAAGATTCACCAATCTTATAAAAAGAACCAGCACGGAGAAAGGGACAAACAATCACACCGCTCTGTCTCATTTCTATGCAAGACGTATGCATAAATCTATCCCTTTCGTGTGCGAATGCGAAAGAAGGCGTCAATTTGTCTATAGGTTTCTCTGTAAAATGGGGTTAAATATAATGACCACCATAAAATGCTTTGATACCCTTCTTCCTTCTTCCCCATTCTTTCTTTTACCAAAAATATATACTTGACACCAGAAAAATAAAGCCTACAGTTACAATTTTAGTCACAACTGCACTTCAAATTGTATTCGAACACCAAATGCAGTAAATGTTCACCAAATCTAAATAAACCACTGTGATGGCCATAAAATGTAGGCTTTTTACCAAACAAAGTAATATGATGACATATTAAGTTATGTTCATGTCCATTAATTCAAAAAAACGTAATGAATAAAACACAACATAGGTCCGTTAGGCGCAACCTAACCTAAGTTTGCCGCTAATAATTACTAAGTGATTTTTCATTTAAATACATAAAAACATTGTTTAAAATTAAAGTGTTGATTTAAATCACACAATTTTTAAGGTTCACTGTCCAGGATCCATAATGATCCATGAAGAGAATGGTCCATAAGCCCAGTTATGTTTTTTTTTAAAGTCGGTATATTTGTGGTTAAAATGTATGCCTATGTGTTAAAAAATATTTATACTGAAATAGGCTTTTTCAACACAGACCACATATAGTCTGTGGACACGTAGCGCTTGTAGGACCATGAAGGTTGAAAAATTAAATGAAAATTTCTACATTATTCAACTAACTTCATCTACTTGTACTCATAAACAGCTAACTTCGCAGTTACTACTCACCGACGTCAGCGCTGCTATACATTCTACAATTTTCAAGGACAGGCGGGCTATGCTTTAGTACGTAGTGATCGTTCTCCTGTTCTCTAACCATCGTCGTAGTAAGCAAAGACTCCATAGTACGCTAAAACATAAACGATCCTAGAAATCGTAATACAAGCGTGTCAATAAGAACTCCGCCGTTGCCCAGGGTTCGAACAGTGTCACCATAGATAAGGATTAACTTAAATGATATGCCTCATAACGTTACAATTGTGAACCCTCGGTCCCTACCTTATGTTATGGAACCACCAGTTACTTCAGGATTGACAAGCAGCTTAATGGCTGTTCCTGTTACTACTATTGGGGGACAAATGTGGTCTATATTATTATTATATAACGGCAAATTTTAATGTTATACCAGAATTTGATCCTTCTGTTGATAACCAAAGCGTTGAATGGTGGATTCACAAAGTGAGCGAATGTGCTAAAATATACTCATGGGATGATAGACAAATATGTCATTTTGCGTTACCCAAATTAACGGGCCTTGCTAAGAGGTAGTATCAGGGGCTGCCTTCCTTGCTATTTACATCGGATACATGGGTCGGTAAGCTAAGGACTGCTTTTCCATCCAATGAGATTTATGGAGACTTACTTACGAAAATGTTAAAGATACGTTGCAGGTTAGGTCAGTCCTTTGATGAATAATATTATGACAAAATTGCTTTACTAAATAAGTGTGAAATTACCGGTAGAAAGGCTGTTGGATGCACAATACACGGTATTGATAAATTTGTACGCATGGGTGCAAGTGCATGCATATTCGAAGAACCCGAAAAACTGTTTTCTTACTTGAGGACAATTGCTCATAACGCGACCCACTTGCAAAAAGGAAAATTATCAGAAACATTAGTCACGGAGTAAAGTTACAAACGCAAATGACCCAAGGAGAGGCTCTGAAGGCATATGCTGTTTTAACTGTGGCGATGCTGGCCACATTAGCGTAAAATGTCCAAAGCCTCTGAAAAAATGTGGTTTTTGCCATCGGTTTGGTCACATAACCAGAGATTGTCGCAAGCGACCTTCTAGCTCCAGCACTTTTACTGGTGTAGGTGAGCAAATTGAACAATTAGATCAAACGGGAACGATCAATAAAGATAGTACTTTGTATTGATCAACCAAATACTTGTGCAAATAAAAAGTTTTATAAAACTATTAAGATTAATGGCGTCAGAAGTTCCTACTACATTGATTTAGGAAGTAGCTGCTCTTTGATCCGATCTTGGATCCGATCCGATCCGAATCTGATGCTAGGGATATACTGACCAAATGGGGAGTCCCGTCTAATTTACCTAATTTACATGGCTTCGGCAATTCCATCGTTAAAGCTTTAGGACTTAAAAAGGCTATGGTCGAGATAGATGGAGAGGCTGCGGAAGTCGATCTGATTGTAGTCTCTGATCATTACATGCACGTACTGGTTATCATTGACCACACCAACACTGAAAAACCTTAATAATATACAAGTCTAGCAGCGTGTTGCGAGATGGTGAATTTCTATGCAGGAATGAGATTTTACAATTGAATATAGACCTGGTAATAAAATGGCTCATGTAGTGCGTCTACACTTTAAGCCAGAATCCTATAAGAACTGAGGTGCAAAAAAATGAAAACAGAATTGACGTACTCATCGTAAATAATGATGCTTGGTTAGGAATGGTACAGTCGTCAGATCCAGAATTAGAGGGTATGGTAAAAATATTGCAAGATCCTAAAAGTGAGCATGTTGTTGAAATTAAGAATAATTTTACATTAAAAAATGGCAAGCTTTATAGAATCGTCAAAAAGAACAATACCGTAACGTTACTCTGGGTGGTTCCTAAGTCTGTAAGATGGCAAATACTAAAAATGAATCATGACAATAACGGTCATTTTGGGTTTGAAAAGACATACGAACGTAACAAAAGGCGCTACTGGTTCGAAAATATGAGAAAGTTCACTAAAATATATTGCAAGGCTTGTCTAGAATGTGCTCATAATAAAATTCTAGCCGGACCAAGGGAAGGAATGCTTCATCCTATTGAAAAGGTAAGCAAACCATTTGACACTATACATGCGGATCATTGCGGGCCATTTCCGTTAAACAAAAAGAGGAATCAATATATATTGGCAATTATTGATTTTTTTACAAAATGTATATATATATATGTATTAAAGCTGTCCGTGATCCTAGAAGTAAAACGAGTATCCAAATTTTTGAAGAATACTTTGCATTATTCGGGGTGCCTTAATTACAAACCGCGGTTAATTACAGATCGCGTTACCAGCTTCACTAGTAATGAATTTAGAAAATTTGTAATGGGGAAAGGTATGAAACACATATTAAATGCGGTCGCTACACCTTTAGCAAACGGTCAGTCGAACGATATAATAAAACTCTCGTGGAATCACTCGCTTCTGCTAATCATGGACATCCTGAAAATGAATGGGTTACCGTATTGTTTAAAGTGCAATGGTCGTTGAACAACACAACAAAGGCACTGGTAAAACTCTTGCTGAGACTTTATTTGGGGTGGTTCTTACGGGAAGTTGCGATAGCGTTATGAACAGTGAAGTGGCTGAATCTCAGCAACTTCAAAACCGAGATGAAATTCGCAGTGACGCAACTTCTTCTGAATAACTAAAGAAAAGATCGGTTTTGATAAAACAATAAAAGAAGCTAAGCAATATAAAATAGATCTTGTTTGTATATAGAAAGACGTATATACGCTATACGGCGCCGCGACCGACCAGAAAGTTGGTTCCAAAATGTTCCGGGCCGTACAGAATAACAAAAATTCTGGAGTCATGATCGTTATGAGGTTCAAGACACACCGACTACTAAAAAGGAAGAGATATATTAAAATAGTAATACAAAGACGAGTGAAAAATACAATAGTAATTTATTATGCTTGGGGTATCTATATAATTTTCTCACCTGGTTGGGTTCTATAAATATATAATTATAAATTAAAATGAAAAGATAAATGTACATAAATATCAATAAAATAAAATAAATACAAAAACTACATAAATAAATAAGATCCAACCAGATGGGAGCCCTCGGCAGGGGAGACCAGACGGCCGAGGGTTAGGGGGAAAGGGAAAGAAACCGGCGGACGATGCGGGCGGTATCGAGGAGCACCGCCTTCTGCATTTGAGCCCGGAGCGGTCCGTCACGGAGTCCCAGTCGCCTCAGATGACCCGAGAGGCTGACTGGGATTAGCCCATTCGCAGAGACGACTACAGGAATAATTTCGGTCGACACACCACCCCACACGTCAGTCACCTCGTGAGCCAGGTCCAGATATTTTGTTTGTTTATCTGTTTCGGCTTTCACGAGGTTCTCGTCATACGGAATGGTAATGTCGATCAAAAATATCCTTGACTGTGCCCGGTCCATCAGCACAATATCAGGCTTATTCGCAAGAATAGTCCTGTCTGTGATGATGGCCCGGTCCCAGTAGAGCCTGGCGTGGTCATTTTCGAACACGGCTTCCGGCAAGTACTTGTAATACGGCAATTTCCGGTCCACGAGACCGTATTTCAGAGCGAGCTCCTGGTGTAGAATTCTGGCTACTAGGTTGTACCTGTGCAAGCACTTAGAGTTAGAAAGCGCCGAACAACCGGAGATGACATGCCTAAGTGACTACCCGGGATGGCGACAAGCTCGACAGACGTCGACAGTGCCATCCTTTAGGATGTATCTCCGATAGTTGTTGGTCTTAATAACCTGATCCTGTATTGCACAGACAAAACCCTCGGTTTCCCCGAAGAGGTCACCGAAACGTAGCCAGTTGAGGGAGGCGGCTGTATCTACGTGAGGCTCGTGTAGAGCCCTGTAGTACCTCCCATGGAGCTCATTCTCCTTTCATACGGTCTCCCGGTCGGAAATGCTCTGTACTACCGGGTCTTGCCATTGCTCGTTGGCTAAGGATAGAGGGGTAAGTCCTTTATCACTAGAAATGACGTCATTATAGAATGAATCATCCGATCTCGCCAGGAAGTAATGACGGAGGCTGCACACTTCGCGATTATGCATGGTGAGCGCGCTCAGGAAGCCACGCCCACCATGCTTCCGTGGCAAGTACAGCCTCATTACCGACGATCTCGGATGATGCATCCTATGGGACGTCATTGTAGTGCGGACTTTTCTATCCAGGGCGTTAAGTTCAGTCTGACTCCACCTGAGTATGCCAAAGGTATACATGAGGACAGGCATGACCCAACCGTTATATGCATGTGTCTTATTCACACCGGACAAAAGGCTGTTAAGCACTTTGGTCAAGCGTGCATAAAACACGTCGCAAACTGACTGTTTCATACCAGCCTCATCGATACCGATGTTCTGTGACATACCCAGGTATCGGTATGTTTCAGCCTCAGAAAGGGCCCTTAAGTTGACGGGCATAGATAAGTCTATGCCCTCAGAGTTAGCAACCCTTCCCCTTTCAACATGGAGGAACGCACACTTATCCGTCCCCAGCTCCATTCCAATAGAATTGCTAAATTCACAAGTGATGTTTAGCAATTCCATAAGATGGGAGCGACTGGAGGCGAATAATTTGAGGTCATCCATATAGAAAAGGTGGGTCACTTTTATACCTCCCTTCCGAAGCTGAAATCCCCTCCCGGAGCCCTCCAGTAAAGTACTGAGAGGGTTCAAAGAGAGGCAGAACCAGATTGGACTCAGACAGTCGCCCTGGAATATACCCCTTCTTATCCTTATGCGGCTTTCCGCAGCAGTCATCCGCTCGCCCAGATGACAGAGGATCGTACTCCACTGTCCCATACACTGCTCGAGGAAGTCTCGAACTGTACAGTCAATCTTGTACAGCTCGAGGACCCTCTTTAGCCATGTATGGGGCACCGAGTCAAATGCCTTTCTGTAATCTATCCAAGCGGCAGAGAAGTTCCGACGGTTGCGTTTCACCACTTTGCCAATGACCGCGTCAATGAGGAGTGGTTCCTTGGTTCCACGACCAGTAATAATAGTAATTTATATTATTATTATTAGTAGTAGTAATAGTAATTTATATTATTATTATATTATTTTTTGGGATATTATTCAAGAGTTAGCATAACAATTATTATTATGATAACTCCCTTCTGTTGTATATAATCTTTATGAATAAAACATAATAGATAATGTATGAAGATATGAATAATTATTAGACTTTAAGGTCGGTATGTGCTACGGCATTTATTAGATATAAGAAATTGAGCTGTTACTGAATTGTATCAGTGTGCAACGGCACCTCTTAGAGTTAGAGTGAGCTGATACCGAATGGTATCAGTGTGGACCGTTCTGTGCAACTGCATTCATTAGATTTAAGGAAGTGAGCCGTTACTGAATTGTGTCGGTGTGGACCGTTCTGCGCAACGCCACTTCTTAAAAGTTAAAGAGTGAGCTGATACAGAATGGTATCAGTGTGGTCAATGGTCGAGTGTTAGATAAATGATCATTATGCAATATTACTTAGCAATCTCCACAATTAATATTAATATGAATCCGTTTCAAACTACCTACATTAATTCTAAAATTGGGTCATAATATAAAAGCGCCTACACTTGACACTCCCGGCAGTTGATTACGAACAGTGGTGCTGAGAAGGTTATAATAGTCGAGTCTATTGTGAAATAAGGTTTTGAGTTTGATTCTAAAGGTTTTGAGTAAAGTTAAATTAATATATAGTTTTCTTTGTAAAAGTAAAGTATAGTGTGTTATAAAGTATTATATAAAGTTTAACGAGTGAAATTAAACAACGAACATAGTGATTAAACCGTTAACTAAGTGAGTTGATGTGGTTTTATTGGAGAAAAGCTGACATTACGATATTAGTTTATGTTAGCAATATATAAACAATAAAAGTGTAGCGAGACTACTTAAATGTTTAATTGAAAATGGTGTCATATTGATGTGTGACGTGACTGTGATGTGTGGATCGATATCGATAATTTTTTCTATATTTAATATATGTTTTTGACAATTTTTAAACCGTAGGAAATCCGGCTGTGAATGTATCGGAGTGCCAGTATTCATTGAAAAGTTAAAAAAATGTAAAAATATATCTAAAGCACTCAAATATACTAAGAGTTATAAACATGCTACACAACTATATTATTACACGTTTTCACCCAGTTTTGTCGGTAATTTCACTATTAATACAAAAAACAATATTCTTTATCACTTTGTTTCTTAGCGTTCTTAGGCCGTCGCGAACAAAATTGTAAACTCAACATGAACAAACTATCATTATTGTATTATCAGATACACTAGGTAAAGATTCAATGTCTCTATACTATAGTGATACTTATGACTTTTAAACATATTTATATAAAAATTTTAATTGTTCTAAGAACTGAACTGAACAAGATTCACCAATCTTAAGCTCACAAAACACTTTTTTCTCACTTAAAACAACTTGTGAACTCCTTAGATCGCTACGAACTGTCAAAGTTGTTTAGCAAAGTGTAGTTTGCACCGCTCTGTCTCATTTCTATGCAAGACGTGTGCATAAATCTGTCTCTTTCGTGTGCGAATGCGAAAGAAGGCGTCAATTTGTCTATAGGTTTCTCTGTCTACGATTGAAAACTTAGCATCAACACGCTGTCATTATTGTTTAATTTATAAAGTGTTACAAAATTTAAATAGGTAACTTGAATGGTTAAAGAAATTGGCTATGTTTTTTTTTAACCAAAATACTTATGGTAGATACAGAACCAACTTTCTTCTTTTTTGATCCATAGTAACTGTAATATAATATGCTAGAATATTTATGCAGAGTAAAATTTTGTCTGTTTAAAATCCGCAACCATTTTTCTCTACTCTCCGGATTTATAGGGAACCTGCAAATAATATGTTATTTGGTTTCAATTAATGGACAATACGCATATTAGTATAACCATGTGGGCTTTTGTCAGTGGTGAGTGCAATTGTTGTCCCTGTCATTATTAAAAATTGGCTTCTGTGTTAATCTTAAACAGCGCTTTTAATCGAGAGTGCTATTGATTTAATGTCTTGATATAAAATGTTTCTTAACACTAATTTTCAATAAAATTCACTTAAATAATATCTTCATTTAAACTGTTATTATCAATAAACTTAACTATTCGTTGTATACAAATATAACTTACTATCCTTCACTTTGATTGAATGAAGTCGACATCAAAAACAAACCGAGCAATCATCACTAAAAAGTGAGGTTACAAATGTATTATTATATTTATATTATTAAGCTATCGCGGGCATTGAGTGCGGGAAAATCCAGAAATTTCGTAACGAAAAAAACCTCACGCTCTCCGACGGGCACGGAGGTGTGGCTTGAAGGCCGTGCATTGTCTAACGATGGTCTAACGTCGTTTCTTTTCCTCAGTCTTTGTTGTCTTTGTCGAAGAGTTTTGAAATTTTGAATATGAATGAACAAAGTGCATTTATTAAGGCTGCTCTCTCGCAAAAAGCTTGAAAAAAGCGTGCAGATGAACCAACTTTTCGTCGACACTTACAGAGAAATTACATATGAAAAAAATAGCTAGTAATTTACATGATCTGATACGTAATTTGGTTTAGCCATAATTTTTCTATCGGTGTCACATAATAAATAAAAAATACCCAAATCACCTCCAAATCGTTGAGATGAAACCACTTTACTCCTTCATTGTTTATCAAAGGAATATAAAAATATATCTACTGCTTTGCAATACAAAATAAAATAATTTGGTTTGGTTACTTTTTAGAAATATGTATTATTTTTATGATAATAAATTAAAAATGCGTCCCGATTATATACTGCGTCTATATCACCCCCGCATTCGTCCACGAATTCAGTGCGGGGCGCATCGTGTTGCTAGGTGGACGTACGCCGCGTTGCGAGAGCTCAGCACTACGAAATAAAATCGTAAAATATTACTGCAAAAATTTAATTTTGTTAATAGT
The DNA here is from genome assembly GCA_036936625.1 of Parnassius smintheus behrii. Lineage (NCBI taxonomy): Eukaryota > Metazoa > Arthropoda > Insecta > Lepidoptera > Papilionidae > Parnassius > Parnassius smintheus. The sequence continues at coordinate 13,978,423 of JAUPFT010000020.1, read as the reverse complement.
GGAGTAGGTTTTTTCTGATTCTTGTTTAATAGTAGTGTTTTATAGTTATATTAATTGTACAGTTTTATTAATGTTTAAGTTTAGTTTGTAAAACATGGGGAATAAGCAGAAATGATTGAAGAGAGGTCTAAAAAAATATTACAAACAAAAAGGGTATACATTTATCAAGGTAAGTTTTAAGTTTTATCTACATATTTCATAATATTAGACAGGTGCTGTTTATAAAATACCTATATTACTGTGATTTCGCCCTCTGTGACGAGACAAAGCGCGGCAAACGCAAGTGGCGGCAAGGCGCGGGCCACGTCGTCGCATGCTGGTAGCGCATGTCTGAGAAATTAAAAAATATATATTTCGAAGAAATGTGAAGTTCTTCAACGCGCATTGAGGCAGCGTGGCGGACATTTCCTTGCCTTAAAACCCTCTCAGAAATTAGAGGAGGCCTGTGCCCAGCAGTGGGACGTATATAGGCCGTAACTTTACTTTTTTTACTTTTATAAATATGTTATTTTACCGACGAAAATTTTAAAGAAAAATAAAAAATAAGCAACCGACAACCTCCTAGGTCCCTAGGTGACTTGCGAGATGTCAGTGTAACAAAACAAAACGGCCCAGAAAAACAGACTTTCCAACTGATAGCTAAATCAGCACGCAACAATTTCATTGGTGCCAGTGGGGATCGAACCAGGGTTGCTCCCGTACTGTGATACCTATAACGAGCGCTAACCACGTGAGCTACCACGGCTCTCAACGACATCGTTCCGTTCATGTACAGCGCTGAAGATAGCAGAGTAAAAAAATTAGAGATTGTGGTGTTTGAAATTTGTCATCTGTGAGAGTGAATTTTATCTATGTACTCTGTAACAAATAACTATATAGAAAAAAATCTGAAAATGATATTTCGCCATTTTTGCTTGTGTACTGGTTAGGAACTCGATCAAAAATTTGATAATTTTTCTGTTTTTATACGTTATTTCTAATGTTTTTTTACATCAAATTAATTGTGAAGATATTTTCTTTAGGAAATATGTTTCATTACGACGATTCAAAAACGTTTACATATAATAATTTACCTCGAAATTCACTATACGCGATTATCGTTTATTGATTATAATAGAGCGTGCCATTTGAATTTAAAGACAATTAATTGGACAATAAATAATAAGTGACAAATCTTGCCGTGGAGCGTGGAACTGAGTAGTTGCGCGTTTTGTTAATATAATTGCCGTACGGTCGCCCTGACGTATGTACTGCGCGAACCTGAGTTTTTTGCGACGCGGTCCGGTGATACAGTATTTTTCATAAATAGTGAGTTCGTTATAACGCGGGTTCGGTTAAATCTGGTTGAATTTGATTGGATTAACCTAAGTAACTTGAATTAATATCAAAGAAAAAGAAATACTGCATAAATAAAATAAATAAATAATTATAATTGCATAAGTTGATACAAAATGCTATGCAATAGCTTTACCGCGGCAGTCCCCGAGTGACACACGTCTTTTTTTATATTTTATAATTTCTCTATTTGTTACTTTCCAAATACGGCTGTTTATGTGCTAATTCATCTCAGTACTACATAAAAGTAATTTTTCATTACATTCTCTAAAACCGGTACATTTGTGTAATATTATTAAGAAATAACGATAGATACCAAGTTGTAAACTTACTGGTGAAATGAGTAATGCTGGGGATTATTCCTTTTGGACGAATCATATCCTGGTACAGAACAAGAAACCATTGCATTAAACACAATAAAGTTACTAGTTATCGCTATAATTCACATAAGAAATAGCCGAAATGTATTCGGTCACAAATGACCGGGCCGTTATGTGCTGTGCTGGTTGCAAATATGTGTTTAGGCTCGCTGACAACGTCACTCCCTTTCTCTTACTAACACACGAAAGTACTGTATGGCGCGGTAGCTCTCTTTTACTCATAAGCCCAATCTATGAAGGTTACACTAAATCTATGCTTCTTTTGATGAACTCAAATTAAAACGAGAAAGCATCCCAATAGTAACGCAGCATTAGTTCTTTTCTTGGGATCAGACGAAATGTAGTGAACATTGATTTCGTTATTTTGACATTTTTCTATTTTCTCATTTAATATTCTGCAGTGAGATTTGTAACAACAACCAAGATTTAAAGGTCAGAAATCAGAGTAATAGTTTTCATAAATTAATTCATTATCTATATAAAAATAACGTATGTCGACCGTATTCTTTAAAGTTCTCCCTGGTCTTACTGTTTCAAAATACAATATATTCATGACGTATTCGGCCATAAATAATATATCGTTATTTCGTGTCATCGTTCAGGCAAACAAAATTATAAACATATTATCACCATCGATCACTAATAAAAAACTAGATACACAATCCCTTCCAATAATTCTCTAAAAACTGTCGTCAATTGTTTTGACGTAATTCTAGTTCAAACAAATATACATTAATGTAAATTCAACCACAAATGCATTGCCTATAGTTGTATTTACAATGCTACGTACAAAAACAATCAAATTTTACGACTGAGGCTCGTCACTTGGACAAGGATTGAGTGAAGTCGAACTGCCCAATATTTTTTGTTACTCTAATCTTAATTTTAAAATGTTGTTAAACTTGTTTAAAAAATACGTTATAAAGCATATTCTATTCTACTCAGTGGTGTATTATGTGTAAAAAGTTAAATGTGTTATAAATAAAATATGTGGTTTTTGGATAGGTCACCACATTCATTTAGTAAAGAAATTACTTGAAACAGTCATAATTATTTATTTATTCTTTATGTTATATCAAAAATTTAACAATATTGCTTGACCAACAACTTAAATCTATATTCAATAGTTACTTAATATGAAAAGTATGTGCAGAAAGTTGCTAGTCGTAGTCACATATTCATTACTTTCTAAAAAATGCTTCGAACATACAACGCTTCCTTTGGGCGGCTTGAAGAATTCTTCGGATCTTTGACGTGCTATGACTGATACCCATACTACACACCTAACTGGATCTCGAGGAAAGTAAAAAAATAAAAAATAAATCTCACACCTTTAATTTTATTACATGCACATATTCAAAATTAAATCTATAAAATGTTACTATAATATTTAGAGAAACAATAAATAAGTCTCATTAAACAAAAAAAAAACAATCATACTTTAATAATAAAAAAATGAAAAATAATAACGTCTCCAACAAATGGAACAGAGTCAACGCACATAACTCGAACAATTACGACTTATTTTATTACGACTTTGTTTAAAAAACGTTTTACGGGGATTTCTTGACAAAATATAAGTATTTACAATACAGTGCTAACAATTAAACAATGATAATATTAATACGTACAGAAAATAGGAAATTCTACCCTTTTTAAGCGTCCCGGATGTGTGATTTTTACACTTGCACTAGCGCTGAGGTTTGTTTACTATTGCAGCATTCTAATGTAACTAGATTAAAAGCGCACCCGAATTTTGGAATGGGCGCTCATTCGGTGAGGACATTTTTTGACACTGATTGTGTATCTAGTTTTTCTCATATTAATTAATACAGTGCAGTGGTTCCTAAAGGAACTGTATCCACGACTGGTCCTCGCTGCTGGTGATATGAGGGCTGGTTCTTTTCTCGCTCAATGTCTAAGTATAGCTATTCAGCGAGGAAACACAGCCAGCGTTCCTGGCACGATACCACGGAGAACAGGTCTTCATCCTCTCGTAAGTGGAGGTCATTTTGGCCGATATGGCGCATCTGTCGAGCACTTCCCGAAGTACTTCCAGACTACTTGCTGCTGTTCATTAAAATGACTATTTCCATGACATTTTGTACGTATAAACGTAAACACTCGCACCTGTCACCCAGAGGGATAGGCAGGGACTACAGACTTCCATTTGGCACGATCCTGACACACCTCTCTCGCTTCCTTCACATCCATACACCTACGCATACATGCTTGTTCGCTCGTTTTGTATAAAAGGTATATAAAATCATATATCAATGGAAACTTTATTAAATAAGCTATCAGATTATACAGAACTTGAATAATTTGAAAATGAAAGTAAAAAAAGTGTTTTTCCCCAATTTTCTTCAAAGGTGTAATAATTATAAGTTAAAGACTTTATTCCAAGTACTATTTGTTTTACTTGTACGTCCAAAGCACATTTAATTATAAAAAAAAAAAACAAAAAAAAATTTCATAATTTTTTTGTTTATGACTAGCTCGAGAAAGGCCCCACTTAACCCTTCTCGAAATCGGGACAAAAAATAAGGAGGTTCACAAAAAAACACATTATTATATCAAATTTATATATATATATATATATATATATATATATATATATATATATATATATATATATATATATATATATATATATATATATATATATATATTAATAAAGTACTCTGTGGTCAACGATGTTGACACTTGACACTATGTTGCACAGAACACTATTACTCCTATCCATAGGCTTTTAAGTCAGTCACTGACTTAAAAGCCGCTGTCAGTACTCCTATCGGAGCTATGATGACATTAGACATCAAGCAATTGACCATAGATTACTGTGTATATACTAGCAATTGACATCTTTATTTGCGTTGGATTTTCTAGTTTGTGTTCAGTTGAGTTGCGTAATTTTGCAGATTGCAGTATTGATTTTGATTTTACACTGTTATAGTCTAAGAGTTTAGCAATATACTGAGAAGTTTTAGATAGACATCTGTAGTTCTTCAATTTTCGTCTTAATAACTTGGTGAAGTGTTCTACACTATGTTCGCTTCACGTTCACGCAACTTAGGAAATTTAATGTAATGTAATTTATTTTATCTCTTTAGCTTATGTACATTATTGAATTGAATTGATTAATAATAGATTTTTGGAAAAATGTCATTTTGTATTTATATATATATATATATATATATATACATATATATTTGTCATGAAGTAACATAAGAGAGCTAGAAGTATATATCTCAGCATAAATTTTAATTGTGAATAGTGACAAATTAACTTTTATGCTTTAAATTCCATATTTTGTTAATAACAACTAAAGCTTCAAATTTTCTACTTTAAAATTTTATTTGTGTAGTCGTGCAGCAGGAGCCACTCGTCTCAAACACACCTTACCTGATCTGCCCTATGAGTACAGTGCTTTAGAGCCTGTTATCAGCAGAGAAATAATGAGCCTTCATCATAGCAAACACCATGCTACATATGTGAACAATTTAAACGCTGCTGAGGAGAAACTAGCTCAGGCTCAGGCAAAAGGTGGTATTGTATTCTACTATTATTTTTTGTATTAAATACTATACTTTTAATGTTCATTATCCTAAGTATTAAACTTAGTTTTTTTTAATAGAATAAGAGTGACAAATGAGCACATAATCACTTGATGGTAAATGGATGCTGTGGCCCACAGACATCTTCATCCTTGATTAAGAATCAAAACCGGTCTGTGGATCTCCATACGAAACACAGCAGTATTAAGTTTATATTTTATGCTGGTATAGAGTGGTCCTTCCCCGATCGAGCAGACCTATTTATTTATTGATAGAACCACCAACGGAATAATATATTGTTTTAAAAAAATTTGACAATAGGCTTAGGAACTAAGATTTACATGTTTCCATTTAAAGGTAGTTACAGCATGTTTAAAAAAGACGATAACTGTACGATAACTTAATAAATGTTACAAGTATGAGTAAAATACTAATATAAAACAAACAAAAACAATTAGACAATACGAAATATATGAAAAATAAAAATATATAAAAATAACAACATTTATATTGAGTTTATATAAAGATATGGTATAATTTTTACTATGAGTTTTTAAATAGATTGACAATTTTGGCTCTAAAAGATTTTATACTATCGTTAAATAAGTCAATAGTCTTATCTTTAAGGACACATTCGTTATATAATCTGCTTATTCTCGGTATAAGAGAGTGATGACCAAGATTAGTTTTATACAATTTGTGTTTGAGTAAGGGAATCGAAAAACGCGGCACACGGCAGGGAACTTTGAACAATATTTGTGATAGTAATTCTGCAGAATCTATAGTTCCATTTGTAAGCTTGTGCAAAAAAACTAAATCATGTAGTTTACGTCTGTCCGATAGTGAGTTTAATTTTAGTTTTAGGAGACGAGTGGAATAGGATTCCATATGATTACTACTAGAACAATATTGAGTAAATCGTCTTTGAATGCTTTCTATATGATCTTTTTGTATTTGATAATTAGGGTTCCATATGATGGTGCCGTACTCTAATTTACTTCTAACTAAGGAAGTGTAAAGAAGTTTTTTTGTTTTGATTTTTTTAAAACATTTTGAATTCCTGTATGTGTGTCCTGTAAACCCGAGCATTTTGCGTGCCGATCTACAAATATTTTCAATATGAATATTAAATCTTAATTTAGCATCAATTGTAATTCCTAAGTCTCTGATGGATTCAAGCTTCTGAATTGGATTATTGTTCAACGTGTATTGGGTTTCTGATGCAGTATGCTTACGCGTAAAGTTGATATATGAACATTTAGAAGCGTTAAGATCCATGCCGTTTAACTTGCTCCAACGAGCAATTCTATCGACATCTTCTTGTAGAGATTGTGCATCATAATCGTTTAGAATTGCTTTTGCGAGTTTCAGATCGTCCGCAAAGATGAAACATTTAGAATTATGTACACAATTAGTTACATCATTTACGAAAATACTATTAAATAATAAGGGCTATTCATGCTACAACCATAATATAGTTGCTGTGTGGCTCTACCACATATAAAAAAGTATAGGTAATAAAAAAGTAAGGCTCGATTGTACACAATTTACAATTGATTTGAAGGTCCATAGATATTAATGGGCATAGGTCTCATTAGTGCTGTACTATGTCAATTAATCAAAATAAAACTAATGTAGAAATAAGATTTATTAACTTTATTGTAAGTAATAAAAATAATCAAAAAGTTTTGATAAACTAGTAGTTTTTCATTGAACTAAACATTTTTTGTGGATTTTTTTGTGTTTATTACTACTTATTTTCTAATTCCTAATATTTTGAGTGCTTTTCAGTATTTATAGTCATGGGGGACTGAGGTAGTAGTTTTTCAGTCCACTCTACTATACAAGGAATAAGTGTGTTTTTATCAATAAAGTTAATGCATTAATTTGGATGATATTATATATTTATTTATGTAATGAAATTGAATGTGGCCACTGCAGTCCATGGACACCGGACAATTTCAAAGAAAGTTACAGATACATTGGTGATTCTGAGGACTAAAATGAAATGTCTCACAGCCTGTAATGACTCTTTATACCCTCCAAAATGGAACAAATCAATGCAAGCACTGATATTTTTTTGGCAGAAATCAGCAAAGAAACCCACCTAGGTGGATACCTAGACAGAAAAGAATTCTTACCACCTACCATCTAATTAAATACTAGTAATAAATGAACAAAGAAAATATTGACAAATAAAAGCATGTATTATAATATTACATCAGTCAACTTTGTTTAAGCTCTTAATCCCTAAGCCGTTGAATTTGACCGCAGCGCTATTCCGTGAAACACCCAAGCCGTCAGAGACCGCGCACACCCATGAACTTTAAGCAATTAAAACTTATATTTAGAGACTAATTTTCTATGAAGAAGTTTGGCATTATAGAATCAATATGAAATTTTCTATCCTCTAGTGCAATAAAAAATCACTTAGTCTATGGACATTTATTTGTAATCTAAGTTGATTACATACGCCATTTTCATTTTGTTGTTGTTGTGTTGATTTTTCGATTTTTCTAGTGTTTTATAAGTGTTTTACTATAGTGGATTAATATAAAATTGTTATAAAAGTTTTTGTGTGAATATATCTTAAAACCTGACTTTTTAGACTACAAGATAGAGAATTTTGTATAGATTTTATAATGCCAAACTTCTTTATAGAAAAGTAGTCTAAATATAAGTTCTAATGGTTTGAAGTACTGTGGGTGGGTGTGGTCGCATGCGATCGCTTGGGATTTGACAAACGCATGTGACTGCATGGGATTATTATGGGGATTAAAGTAAAAAGTAAAAAGTAAAAGTAAAGTTACAGGCTATATACGTCCCACTGGTGGGCACAGGCCTCCCTTCGTTTCTGAGAGGGTTTTAGGGCAAGGAAGTGTCCGCCGCGCTGCCCCAATGCGTGTTGGCGAACTTCACATGTCTTCGAAATATTTTTTTTCTTATTCCTCAGACATGCAGGTTTCTTCACAATGTTTTCTTCACCGTCGAGCACGTGGTATATCAGCACTTAAAATTGCAATTCAATTTCATTGGTGCCGGCGGGGATCGAACCCGGGTTTCTCGCGTTCTGTTATATTTACAGCGAGCGCTAACCATCTGAGTCACCACGGCTCTTACATCTTTTGGGGATTGAAGGATTGAAATAGGAAAGTTATATTAGTGATAGTAGGTAGAAGTACAGCTAGCAAAGCCGTGGAGGATTATTCCCATTAAAGGGGGTTTTCCTCACTGCCCAAATTCTATTTTTATTTGCTGTTCTACACAGCAGGATGTTTTAAAATGCTTACCAATGTATTATTTTTAAAACTTATTTTTTTTACACAAAAGCTATAGATTTTCCCTAAGGTTTACACTAACCCTCCCCACTTCTACCTCAAAATTGATTGTAAATTTTGTACTTACATTCCTTCTTTTAGTAATATTTTGATTTGCATTTGGCAGCAGAAGATGTGAATACAATGATATCACTTTTAAATACTGTAAAGTTCAATGGAGGAGGACATGTGAATCATTCCATTTTGTGGTTGAATTTATCTCCTTGCAATACAAAACCATCTTGTGCATTATTGCAGGCTATTGAGCAGTAACACATTTTACTACTTTTGTTTGAAATAGTTTCATAATTTAAATATTGAAGTTGTATAGTAAATTGAGGTATTTTTAATATAAAAAGTTGTATTGGTAAATTGAACACAAATATTTAGATTTATATCTTTAAGTTTAGTTTAGATTATATATTTAATAATATACAATTTATGTAGTAAGTAAATTTTCATCAATACTTTAAATCGCACACAATGCTCCCACTGACTTCTTAGAACTGATTTTCAAATGTTATACTCAGGGGACATCGATACAATAATAAGTTTGACACCTGCTCTGAAATTCAATGGTGGAGGTCACATCAACCATACTATTTTTTGGCAGAACCTTTCACCGAAAACCAGCAAACCTACTGATCTGCTCGTCAAAGCCATTGAAAAGTAATTATACAGTTTTATTATTATAATATATTATTTTCATGTATGGCATGCTGTATTTAACTCAACTATAATGATGGTATTATTATACAGTAAACAGAAAAATGAATTTTTATGGAATGATAAAATTTGTCCCCTGGTAACATTAGCAATTTGAAGAAGTTCATATAATTAGTCCCTGAGTAAAAATATATGAGTGATGATCTGTGATTTGTAGTTTTTGGATGTTGAATACTATTTACCTGTAAAAAAAATCTAGTACATTAATAAAGCATCATAGTATGGGTTATATAACTGATATTAGTTTAATTAGTTAAGTATATTCAGGTTATTATGTATTATCCGAATTCTTTTCTCACATAGTAAATATAGAATGATGGTATGGTATATATAGTATTTTAAAAGTTTTTTTTAAATTAAAAACAATGTGCAATAATTTACAATATAACAATCTCTGGTTTAAGGGACTTTGGATCATTGGAAAACATGAAAAATCAACTTGCAACTGCATCAGTTGGTGTACAGGGCTCTGGCTGGGGCTGGCTCAGTTATAATAAGCAAATGAAGAAACTTCAGATAACAACCTGTCAGAACCAGGATCCCTTGCAGGCAACTACTGGTATTTATTTTACAAAAATAACAAGTAATGAAATAGTTATTTAGAACAGAATAATAAAAACAAGAGGAATGATAAGTTGCTGTGATCATTATATCTAGCGTTACTATATAAAGATGTAGCTCGAAGAACTGACAACTGATGGGGAAGAAAGGTTCTTAAGTAGCAGCTTCATAATGGCAATCGAATGGAGGGCGACTGCTACTAGATGGGGTGCCGACCTAGTAAGACATGCAGAAGGTCAATAGATGGGAGTGGTTAAGGGTCCTACTTTGTGGCATTCTTTAGGGTAGCCCATGTGTAGCAGTGGATTTTTGAAGGACTGTAATGATAATGATATAATTAAAATAATCTACTACTTTTCGGTTTGATATAAATTTTTGTAAGGTTGGTTATTTGGCCATTTATAATAAGTCATAATAATAATAATATGGCGTGGGGGAAAGAGAAGTGACGACTCCTTCGTCCGCTGACGTAACGGTTATGTGACAAAACCTCTACGTCAGCGCAGTTAGTCAGCACCTTGCTAAGAGGTGTTAGTGCCGTGCCTCGGCAAAAATTGAACGTGCGAGGCCCGTTTGTGCATATGGCCTCACCATGAAACGGCGCCGGGTCTGGGCGTCTCCCGTTAAATGACGTCAACAAAAATGGAGGATGGAATACAATAGAACGTGCAAAGGGCCGCTGCCTGGAGGTCGCTAGGGCGCGTTTGGAGCTGGCGCTGGACGCGACAGCGTGCGAACCGCCAGCCGAGTGCGAGGTGCTGCACGATCACCCAGCAGCCTCTCGCATCCATCATCCCCACCAGCTGACTTGGTGTCGGCAGTGTCTTCGCGGGCCCAGCAATCAGCACCCGCCACTGGTGGAGTACGCCGCATGCGTTGGACAATCCAGATGAACAGCAACGCATTGCGGACTTACTTTAGGGCGAAAGGGGGAGAAATTGGAGGTTTTGCGTATCGGGCAAGGATGCATCGACTTTTTGCTGAGTTGGAGCCATCTGTAACCGTCACCAAGCGAAACCTGGCAGACCGAGTTCGGTGTATCTTGCGCTCAAATATATTTGATGTCACCGAACTCGAACGGCTACGACGTGAGGCTGTTCCCTCATCCGATGAAAATGTTACGGCTGAGGATGCGGCGCCAACAACTTGCAGAGCAACCGGCAAACGTGCATGCTGCCGTGAATGCCCCGGTTGTGGTTGATTCAAACGACGATGGAACAGTCGCCCAGGAACTGGAGTTACTGCAAATGAGGAGTACATTGGAAGAGGCGATTATGGAAACGCGCAGTACGCTTCTCGAAAATCGACCGCAATTTCCCCGCATAGCCCTAAGCATGCCGAATCGGGCTGTCGTGAGGGCTCTAAACCCAATGCGGGTGACCTATTTGGAAGCCAGCCGGGATCTTTGCGAGACGGACTCAATTCTTTTTGGCGCCGCACTAGCAGTCTGACGTATTATAGGCTCCGAACTTTCCACGGCTGGACGCGCTACTGGACAAAGTAGCGCTATCCCAGCCTGGAGAATAAGAATTAAAGAACGTATCGCAAAAACTAGGGCCCTCATCGGCAGACTGATATGCTTCAGTTCAAGCAATCCCAGGCCAATGATTGTGCGCACCGTCAGGATGGCGTTTGCTGGGACAAATGTTAGTTTGTCCCAGCCGGATATAATGCAAAAACTGACTGAGCGCATAGACGACCAGAAGCAGAGATTAGCTGCTATAGGAAAGCGGATTCGGCGATATACCGAGCGGTCAACACGGTTCAACTAGAATCGTCTCTTCCAGAGTGATCAGAAGAGGCTCTATAAATCATTGGAGCGACCAATGGTAAGTGAAACTGGCCCAGCACCGAATAAGACCGACAGTGTCAAATTCTGGCGCGGCCTATGGTCAGAGCCCTTAAACCACAGCGAGGGCCCTTGGACGGAAGTTGTGGCGAGTCAGTGTTACGTACGTATTACGCCCATAGACCCCGTTATTATAACGCCGGATGACGTAGCTGAGGCGGTCCGTAGGGTCACGAACTGGAAAAGTCCAGGGCTTGACGAGCTGCATCACTACTGGTTGAAGGAGTTCGTGCTGTGTCACGCTGTGCTCGCCCGACAGTTTCAAGAGGCTCTCAACCAGAAGTCGTTCCCGAGCCTCTTCACTACTGGGGTCACTCATTTGGCTCTTAAGGATCAGAGTACCACAGACCCGAGCAAATACCCCCCCATTACGTGTCTACCGACCATATATAAGACACTAACATCCATTTTGAGCGCGAGAATCACTCGTACCTGGACTCAAATCAGGTGATGTCGCGCGTTCAAAATGGATGTCGGGGCGGTGGTCGTGGAACCAAGGAACCACTCCTCATTGATGCGGTCATTGGCAAAGTGATGAAACGCAACCGTAGGACCTTCTACGCTGCCTGGATAGACTACAGAAAGGCATTTGACTCAGTGCCCCATACATGGCTGAAGAGCTGTACAAGATTGACTGTACAGTTAGAGACTTCCTGGAGCAGTGTATGGGGCAGTGGAGTACGATCCTTTGTTATCTGGGCGAGCGTATGACGGCTGCTGAAAGCTGCATAAGGATAAGAAGGGGTATATTCCAGGGCGACTGTCTGAGTCCAATCTGGTTCTGCCTCTCTTTGAACCCTCTCAGTACTTTGCTGGAGGTCTCCGGGAGGGGATTTCAGCTTCGGAAAGGAGGTACAAAAGTGACCCACCTTTTCTACATGGATGACCTCAAGATATTTGCCTCCAGTCTCTCCCATCTTATGGAATTGCTAAACATCACTTGTGAATTTAGCAATTCTATTGGAATGGAGCTGGGGACGGATAAGTGTGCGTTTCTCCATGTTGAGAGGTGAAGGGTTGCTAACTCTGAGGGCATAGACTTTGCCCGTTAACTTAAGGACCCTTTTCGAGGCTGAAACATACCGATACCTGGGTATGTCACAGAACATCGGTATCGATGAGGCTGGTATGAAACAGTCAGTTTGTGACGTGTTTATGCAAGTTTGACCAAGGTACTTAACAGCCTTTTGTCCGGTGAAAATAAGACACACGTAAATAACGGTTGGGTCATGCCTGTCCTCATGTATACCTTTGGCATACTCAGGTGGACTCAGACTGAACTTAACGCCCTGGATATGAAAGTCCGCACTAACATGACGTCCCAGAGGATGCATCATCTGAGATCTTCGGTAATGCGGCTGTACTTGCCGCGAAAGCATGGTGGGCGTGGCTTTCTGAGCGCTCTCACCAAACACATCCCAACCGGGTTAGATCCCCGCCAGCACTAATGAAATTGTTAATTGCAATTTTAAGTGCTAATTTACTATGTCTTAGCGGTGAAGGAAAACATCGCGAGGAAAGTTGCATGTCTGAAAAGACATGTGAAGTTCGCCAACACGCATTGGGACCGCGCAAGCGGACACTTCCTTGCCCTAAAACCCTCCCAGAAATGAGGGGAGGCATATTACCATAGTGCCCAGCAGTGGGACGTATATAGGCTGTAATTTTAACTAATTTTAAGAATCTCTCTCTCTCTCTCTCTCTCTCTATATCTATATATATATATATATATATATATATATATATATATATATATATATATATATATATATATAAATACAGTAGCTTTGTCATCCCTGTATATCCCTGTTTACCATCCATATATATGAGTCCACCTGAGTATGCCAAAGGTATACATGAGGACAGGCATGACCCAACCGTTATTTACGTGTGTCTTATTTTCACCGGACAAAAGGCTGTTAAGTACCTTGGTCAAACTTGCATAAACACGTCACAAACTGACTGTTTCATACCAGCCTCATCGATACCGATGTTCTGTGACATACCCAGGTATCGGTATGTTTCAGCCTCGAAAAGGGTCCTTAAGTTAACGGGCAAAGTCTATGCCCTCAGAGTTAGCAACCCTTCACCTCTCAACATGGAGAAACGCACACTTATCCGTCCCCAGCTCCATTCCAATAGAATTGCTAAATTCACAAGTGATGTTTAGCAATTCCATAAGATGGGAGAGACTGGAGGCAAATATCTTGAGGTCATCCATGTAGAAAAGGTGGGTCACTTTTGTACCTCCTTTCCGAAGCTGAAATCCCCTCCCGGAGACCTCCAGCAAAGTACTGAGAGGGTTCAAAGAGAGGCAGAACCAGATTGGACTCAGACAGTCGCCCTGGAATATACCCCTTCTTATCCTTATGCAGCTTTCAGCAGCCGTCATACGCTCGCCCAGATAACAAAGGATCGTACTCCACTGCCCCATACACTGCTCCAGGAAGTCTCTAACTGTACAGTCAATCTTGTACAGCTCTTCAGCCATGTATGGGGCACTGAGTCAAATGCCTTTCTGTAGTCTATCCAGGCAGCGTAGAAGGTCCTACGGTTGCGTTTCATCACTTTGCCAATGACCGCATCAATGAGGAGTGGTTCCTTGGTTCCACGACCACCGCCCCGACATCCATTTTGAACGCGCGACATCACCTGATTTGAGTCCAGGTACGAGTGATTCTCGCGCTCAAAATGGATGTTAGTGTCTTATATATGGTCGGTAGACACGTAATGGGGGGGTATTTGCTCGGGTCTGTGGTACTCTGATCCTTAAGAGCCAAATGAGTGACCCCAGTAGTGAAGAGGCTCGGGAGCGACTTCTGGTTGAGAGCCTCTTGAAACTGTCGGGCGAGCACAGCGTGACACAGCACGAACTCCTTCAACCAGTAGTGATGCAGCTCGTCAAGCCCTGGACTTTTCCAGTTCGTGACCCTACGGACCGCCTCAGCTACGTCATCCGGCGTTATAATAACGGGGTCTATGGGCGTAATACGTACGTAACACTGACTCGCCACAACTTCCGTCCAAGGGCCCTCGCTGTGGTTTAAGGGCTCTGACCATAGGCCGCGCCAGAATTTGACACTGTCGGTCTTATTCGGTGCTGGGCCAGTTTCACTTACCATTGGTCGCTCCAATGATTTATAGAGCCTCTTCTGATCACTCTGGAAGAGACGATTCTAGTTGAACCGTGTTGACCGCTCGGTATATCGCCGAATCCGCTTTCCTATAGCAGCTAATCTCTGCTTCTGGTCGTCTATGCGCTCAGTCAGTTTTTGCATTATATCCGGCTGGGACAAACTAACATTTGTCCCAGCAAACGCCATCCTGACGGTGCGCACAATCATTGGCCTGGGATTGCTTGAACTGAAGCATATCAGTCTGCCGATGAGGGCCCTAGTTTTTGCGATACGTTCTTTAATTCTTATTCTCCAGGCTGGGATAGCGCTACTTTGTCCAGTAGCGCGTCCAGCCGTGGAAAGTTCGGAGCCTATAATACGTCAGACTGCTAGTGCGGCGCCAAAAAGAATTGAGTCCGTCTCGCAAAGATCCCGGCTGGCTTCCAAATAGGTCACCCGCATTGGGTTTAGAGCCCTCACGACAGCCCGATTCGGCATGCTTAGGGCTATGCGGGGAAATTGCGGTCGATTTTCGAGAAGCGTACTGCGCGTTTCCATAATCGCCTCTTCCAATGTACTCCTCATTTGCAGTAACTCCAGTTCCTGGGCGACTGTTCCATCGTCGTTTGAATCAACCACAACCGGGGCATTCACGGCAGCATGCACGTTTGCCGGTTGCTCTGCAAGTTGTTGGCGCCGCATCCTCAGCCGTAACATTTTCATCGGATGAGGGAACAGATATATATATATATATATATATATATATATATATATATATATATATATATATATATATATATATATATATAAATACAGTAGCTTTGTCATCCCTGAGGACTGAGATGGAATGCCTCATTTCCTGTAAAAAGAGTCTCCAGTTCTTTACATTCACCATACAAAACAGCAGCATTAACATGCTATTTTACCCTGGTATTCTGTGAGAGTCTGGTCCTATATTTTCATTTGTGCTATAGCCATAATTTTGTTGCAGCGTGGCATTATTATTTATCAAAAAACTACCCCTACTGCTAATCCGGATTGCCATCAAATTTGACTATGTGAGTGAGGGAATAAAAAGTGTACTTCTACTTGAGCACACACAGACGGCCTGTACTCCGTTGACACTGGCTGCCGTGACTAAAAATCGGTCTGGAGCATATTATTATTGTATGTCTACTTTTTGTAACACAAATAAATGGGAGCATCCTGTTATTTGCCAAGGTTTTGATGCAGGATAAATCTTTGCTATACCAATGCGTGTTAGCAGACCTTATTGATCATATTAATCATTTTTGCAATTGAGATCGTATTATCAATTCCTAAGACATGCAGGTTACATAATTTAGGAGATCAACCTCTTTTTGGAAGATTTTTGATTGTAAATTTGTTTAATAACCTTTCATATTTTCTCTGTTCCAGGATTAGTACCTTTATTTGGAATCGATGTTTGGGAGCATGCTTATTACTTGCAATATAAAAATGTACGTGCCGACTATGTGAAAGCTATATTTGACGTCGCAAACTGGCAAGATATTTCAGCAAGATATGAAAATGCTTTAAAGTAATGTTATAATATAATAGTTGCAGCATTTTAGTAAAACTGTTAAGGAGTTTAAGTTAATATAATAAAAGTAATGACAACTACCAAGCGTTTGTTGTAGATTCCAATAGTTGCTTTAGGTTTTTTAAGTAACTGAATCGTAAATCTGAGCAATATATGCCTATTGATACTTTATATTTGTTTTATTTTTATATTTATTTTCTTCGTAAACACAATATTATATAATTATACAATTGCTGCCGCGCCAATAAGATATCTTAAGGTTATCTAGCACTAAAATACACAACATTATCTAATAATATACTGATGTACTTGACATGTCATCATAGTCACCTGCTTAATTAAACTTAAAAAAAAAGTAAAAACTGACTTTATTTCTATGTTTATTACGTGGTACTTATTAATGCCACCAAGCACGGTCCTGAGCCACCTGCATCTATCGACTTCCTGCATGTCTTACTAGGTCGTCACTCCATCTAGTGAGGGATCGCCCTACTCAGGGCTGCCACTCGAGAATCTTTCTTCCCCATCGGTTATCGGTTCTTCGAGCTATGGTCAGCCCATTGCCACTTCAGCTTACTAATCCCTTGGGCTATGTCGGTCACTTTGGTTTTACTAAGGATATGCTAATTTCTGAGTCTAGCACGCAGAGAAACTCCGAACATAGCTCTCTCCATAACTCGCTGAGCAACCTTGAGCGTCCTCATACGGCCAGCATTGCTTTGTGGCATTACTTGGGGGAGACCTATGTTCAGCAGTGGACTTGTGAAGGGCTGTAATGATGATGGTGATGACTATATTAATTTGTATAGTTGTAGCACCAATGATCCGCTCGACCGGGAAAGGACCATACTTCCACAGAATATCTCGAAAAAAAAAAGCTTAACGCTGCTGTGTTTCGTGTGGTGAGTGTAGAGAATTTTACTGCAAGCTAGGCATTCCATTTTAGTCCTCACGGGTAACAACGTAGAAGCATTATGATTCCTAATAAAGGATAGATGTAGATGTATGTGGGCCACAGCAGCCACTTACAATCAGGTGGACTGTGTGCTCGTTTGTCACCCTAACCTATAAAAAATGTGACACCGGTACCGACCAGAGAAAAATGTGACCAGTATATGTGCGACTAAGCAATATCACACCCTCAAGGTAACAACTAGGAAGTCGTCTAAATAGTTATAAATATCAACTCCTGTTTTTTCAATTTAAATGGTAGGCTTGAGTTATATAGCCTATTCAATAAAAACAGCGAAGATGTCGCATAACATACATTGTCACACATTTGAATTTTGGCATCTTTTCTAAATCGCCTTTTTAATTATCCGAAACGTTCTAATATTTACCTAATTATGGCCAAATCTGGACTATAGCACAGAATAAATAATAGTACTATGTAACTATAGGAAGGGCGGTTTAAAGTTTCGAAGCCGCACTTGTGTAAGGAAGTCATTGCAACAAGACTTGTGAACGGGTGCGTTATCGTGTAAAAGGAGCAAACCTCGAGACCTCTTACCCTTTTTTTTCTTTAATCGCGTATTTTAATATTTCTAGTAGCGTAGTGTAATAGTCCCGTGATATTGACACCTTTATCTATATAATCAGTCAATAAAATCTATCCCAATAACTAAAGCCATATTATTTCCAGCTGATTGTGATACCTTGAACACCGTAAGCGGTGTTGGGCGTTTTTTATGCCACTGCAAGGATTCCTGCTTTGGCTCTGGTTCATGGTGATGAACCCAAGTTTCATACCCGGTCACAATATGGATTATAATTTCGTCCCCGTTCTCCAGTGTCCACACAAAACCAAACACTCGCGCGAACACTCGAAACACTTCTTAGCACCCATCTTGCACTAACCTTAGACATGCGAAGATGGTTATGAAGAATATTTAAAACGGTCGTAGATGATACTCCAGTAATTTCTGCGATCTGTTTTTTCTTTAGGTGAGCATCTTCAAGAACAAGTTTTTTAACTTTTTCGACAATGTCTGAGAAAGTTGTCTCCATCGATCGGCCTCAGCTCTGATCGTCTTCAATTGAGTCTATGCCTTGATTGAAAAGGCTATGCCACTTATAAATCATCGTTTATCCAGGGCAAGAATCTCCGTAAACAGATGACATCTCTTCTAAGTTTGATATCTTCTTCACAATGATATGTGGCGTTTATCCTTGCATAGTGAGGAACTTAAACACGGCACGTAATTCAATTTTCTCCATAGTGTTCACTCCCAGATTGACTTTTTTTATCCTGTAATGTCTCTAAGGTTAATAAACCGTTCTGACAGCAACTTGGTATTTATAGTTGTATTGGGTCACCAAGTAGTTACTGTTAAAAATCCTCCTTTCCTTCTCACTTCCATTCCAGGAATTTTTTGACCCGCCCTCGTATTTCGATGTTTCTAAGCGCGTAAGTTGTAGCGGCGTGGCGTAAGAGTCTGCCATCTCTTTGCACCTTGGACTCCAAAAGAAATGACCCCGAGTTCCTATCATCGTCATCATCATTACAGCTCTTCACAAGTCCACTGCTTACTAACTTACTAAACCGTTGGGCGATATCGGTTACTCTGGTTCTAGTGCAGACATCCTCATTTCTTATATTATTACGCAGAAAAACCCCGAGCATAACCCTCTCCATATCTCTCTGAGTGACTTTGCGCTTCGTCATATGGCCAGCAGTGAAGGACCACGTCTCAGATCCATAAGTCATCACTGGCAACACTCACTAGTTGTACGATCTTGTTTTAAAGTTTGATACCTGACGAGAAGATGTGTCGTAATCTCCCGAACGCTGCCCAGCCGAGTTTAATCCGTCGATTGATCCTTAGATTACAGAATATATACTAGAGAGATTGACCTCTCAGTCGAATCATATATCTATTATCGTCACTGAGTTGCTAGCGATAGGAACGATTTGCCTGCATACAGCTATAATATTTTTAATATAGAGATTTCAGTTACGGTTTGCAGTAACTATTTTTTATAAAAGTGGGGGAAACATCAGAGGAATTGCAGGTGTGCTACCCTTTTAGAAAGGCGTA
This sequence comes from Parnassius smintheus behrii, assembly GCA_036936625.1. NCBI lineage: Eukaryota > Metazoa > Arthropoda > Insecta > Lepidoptera > Papilionidae > Parnassius > Parnassius smintheus. The sequence goes on along the minus strand of JAUPFT010000020.1, from coordinate 13,958,980 downwards.
AGCTCTTTTCTTGAAGGTCCCTAAGTCGTATCTCTCTAGAATCTAGGAAGATAACTCCTAGTAAAACGCACTGTGGTGCACCTACATCTTTTCGCAATGCAAGTGAATCGAAACGATCAGTAAAAACTCGGTCGTCGACGATTCGAGCCGCCTTGCGCTGAACATGGTCAAGTTGAAGAAGTTGGCACTGTGGAGCCCCGGCTCAGACCTGCGGCCTTGTGATTTTCAAGCGGTTTTTTTTTATATAGAAGAGAGGGCAAACGAGCATGCGGCTTACCTGATGTTAAGTGACTACCGCCGCCCATAATCAACCGCAACCACAGGGGAGTTGCAGGTGCGTTGTCGGCCCTTTAGAAAGGAGTAAGCTCTTTTCTTGAAGGTCCCCAGGTCGTATAGGTCGGGAAAAATCGCCGGTGGTAAACTATTCCGCACAGAGGTTGTACGCGGAAGAACACTCCTTTTGAAACGTACAGTGGTGGACCGCCAAGCATCCAGATGGTGTGGATGGTATCGGGACGTTTGCCGTGTAGTGCGTTCACGAAATTTTGCGGCTGGGATTAATCCGAACAATTCCTCAAAGCACTCCCTATGGTATATGCGAAAGAAAATGCAAAGAGATACAACATCTCTTCGCAGCGCCAGTGAATCGAGTCGATCGGAAAGCACTCGGTTGTCGACGATTCGAGCTGTTCTGCGCTGGATGCGGTTAAGTGGAAGTAGCTGGTACTGGGGAGCCCCAGCCCAGAGATGAGAACAGTATTCCACTAACCTGCGCCTTGTAAAGTTGCAGGCGGTGTGCCGGCATGAAATACTGTCCCGCTCTGCTGAGCACGCCAAGCTTTTTAGAGGTCAATTTGGCCTTCTCTTCCAAGTGACCACGAAACTGCACGTCACTCGATATGTCTACGCCGAGGATTCCGATACTGCCTGAGGCAACAAGAGGAGTTCCTTGAAACTGAGGAGATACGACAAAGGGGTTCTTTTTAGCGGTTAACGCGCAAACTTGTGTCTTCTGAGGGTTAAACTGGACTAGATTTAGTCGCCCTCAATCCGAGACTCTCTTCAGTAAAGACTCGACTTCAGACACAAGTTTGTCCGGTGTTCCGGCATGATATACATTTTTCAGAGGCCCATTTAACCTGCCCTTCCAAATGACCCCGGAACTGTACGTCGATGCTGAGGATTCTGATGCTGGCTGAGGCAGTAAGCAGATTGTCCTGAAATTAGGATGATGCAACAAAGGTGTTCTTATTAGCGGTAAACGCTTAAACCTGTTTTTTGAGTAATATACTGGACTAGATTTAATCGTCGCCAATCCAAGATATTGTGTGTAAATTTTTAATTTTTTAAAAAAAAGACCAGACTTCAGATACTAGTTTGTATACGAGAAATATTGCCACGGCCGTTGTAAAAAGCATCACCAGTGCTGTCGTCGGCACAGCAATAAATGTTACTTTTGCAACGTATCATTGATATGCCGAAGAAATATTAGTATAATAGCGCTCAGTCTTGCGGAACACCAGAATTAACAGGCTTTTAGTTGGAGCATTCAAGTGGTGATCCAGTTGCACAAATTCTCTGGAAGCCCATAGTAAGAAAGTTTAGAAAGAAGCGTTCTGTGCCAAATCTGATAGAGGGACTTTGCTATGTCTAAAGTGACGGCCAAACCATCATCCTTTGACTCTACTGACTCCCTACGTCTATGCGTCGGGTAAACAAGAAGATGATTAGCAAAGTGACTATGACGGAAACCATATCGGCGATCACTAATTAGCTGATGGTCATCAAGGTGCCTCATGAGTTGGCAGTTTAAAGTGGATTCCTTTATTTTGGAGAACAAGGAGGTGATGGCGATAGGCCTGTAGTTGGACGGGTATGAGCGGTAGTCTCTTTTATGGATCGGATGCACTAAAGCTGTCTTCCATGAGTCCTGGACAACACCTAGTGAGTACCCTAAAAGATGCGTTAGAACCGGTCCCAACTCCGGAGCACACGCCTTTAGCACAATAGAATGGACTCCATCAAGCCCACTCGACTTGATGACGTCCATGGAGAAGAGTGCTTAGCGCACTACGCGCTGTGTAAACCGCGCATCCGGTATGAAGCACTCGGCGGTGTGTTCCTCCATCATTGAGAGACGAGTTGGAGACAAAAAGGGAGCCTATCCTTTACGTTATGGGCCAGTAAGTAGTCCTCCCTGTACAGGGATAGAAGACATGTCTAACTGAAGTTCCCTTGTGTAGCCTTGGCTTCTTTTTTCTGCTATTCTATTTGTTGTGTTCTATTGCGACGAAAGGTAACAAATACATAGTTCAAATTCTTATTTTTACAATATATTTACTTGATTTTTACCGAAAATAAGAAAATATTAATAAGTAAAATGCTTACGGCACTTACTCTATTATTTATTGAGAATATTATACCAAATTTTATTCTGTAAATAAGTGGTGCTTGAAAAGGCAAGCGCAGCGCACTCTCGGACTTTGCACCCTGGGCTCCAGCTTATCCTGTCCTATCTGTATCCTATCCTGTGTGTAAATCAGGCCCCGTCCATACAGATCAATGGTAATACAGAAATATACAATGCTTATTAGACCTCTGTATGTGTGTTTGTACGAGAACAATGTTATAAGTGCGAGCATGCAAGTATACGTCTGCAGTTTTAATATAAAAAGATTTAATGAAGCGAAGTCGTTTGCGACATTCACGAAACCGTCACAAAAAAAGGAATCTGAACGGCATTTGACTGCCGGTGAGTAGCTCCGCCCATTTTATCGTGTAAATAGCTAATGGTTTATAGTGAACTTTGATACTTAAAAGTGGTACAACTTTGCGTATTAAATGTTTGCGAATGTCATCTATTAGTGAAAACATTATGTACCTAATAAGAATTTTGATAATTTTTGAGAGACTGTCGTTAATCATTATGGACTATCTGCCGGGTTTGGCAATCTCCAAAATCTTCTAAAAGTTATGTAATGGACTCAGACATATATTGTACCTATAGCCCGTACGGATAAAGAATGGGATTATATATGGCGCCTCAAGCTCATCGAGTCCGTACCGTCAACATGCACAATACAAATAAAGAAAACTAGCTAATAACCGTACTATATTGTTATTATGTAAATTAGTTTTATTTAACATAATTACGATATACCGTTATTAGCTTATTATAGCTTAGGTATATTATTCGGTTAATTGGAAATTTTCTATTAATGGGAAAATATTTGAATAGAATTAATTACACAAGTACACACATAAATTTCGAAATAACATTTATACCCAGGGACCCGCACTGGCTTCGTTTGGATAAAATTGAATTATTTAGATTAGTAATGTTACGAGCTTGAAGTTCGTGACAATAAAAATTGCCTATAGAATTACCTAAATTAACACTTTAATTTTCTTTACACAAATTAAAACTTAAAACACCAATAATTAATGACACTGATTTACTTTATTCCGCTCCGAAGCTTCGCTTGTCTCACCAAATTCAATACTTCCCCGATCGCGTATTGCAGCGCCTTTATATAGGGCTCTTCCACGAAAACATCCAGAATATTCGAGTAAATACGCGCGCCAACCGACCAAGCGCAGAAAGATCGAGTGTAGAGCTTCTAGAAAGTTTAGTTCTTCAATTTGATACTAGATGGCGCTAGTGCCGTCGACTTCGGCGCGTAACAGTAAATTAATCAAATTCAAATTTATTTATTGCTAGAATGTAGTACGTAATAATATGATGTTATTAGTTATTAACGAGACCTTACATTCTACCATGATAATGGCGTGCAATCTATTACAGTAAACAAAAAAAAATATATTAATACAATTTAGTGAAGTAACTTATTGAAGGAAATGAATTATGTACCTATCCAAAAATATTTTAGCGTCAAGTTTTTAGATTACAATAAATATTACATGTCAATGTTTTTATTAAAATGTAGGTAAATGTTTATATAAATGTCAAATATCAAATAATCGAAAAATTGTTAAAAAATTAATAAATGTTAATGTCAAAAAGATCTGTTTTTTCATATTTCACCATTATTAAAATAAGAGATGATTTTTATTTTTTGTTACTATATTATCATAAATTTTATCAAAATACTAGCAAAATTTACATAAATTGCAATTTACTTATTAAGAAATATGTCATTTTTTTATCAATAGCTAATGGCATAAGAAAAGAAAGATGTCAGATAATTATTTTTTTAAATAGAATAAAATATCAATGCTCAGTGAAATTACAGCAGTTCATCCGTTAAATTTACAATCTAGAAATTCTTTGACGCTATAAAAGATAGGCACATTTAACTGGTTACGCGACCAGGGTCAGTTAGTGACCATTAACGGGACCTACGGCACTAATACGAAATAAATAAGAATTTGATCCTTCTTTTCCAAAGGAAATACACTAAGTACAGAGAGGGATAGATGTATGATTTTTACCTATAATAGTTGGCAGCTTTGAGTAACCAGACAGTTAATAAATCTTAAGTTCATTCCGCCACTCGCAATGTCGGCGCGCGCACGGGTCCATAACAACGGAAAAAATAGTGAGCACGTGTTGCGTTCGAGGTAAGTAGATAGTGTTCTATTTATTTGTGTCAACTTTTTAATGTTATATTTACTAGATATATATGTATTTAACGTAATCTGTACATTTGTTTTATGTAATATAACCAAATCTTGTAAAAAATCGTGTGGTCGCTAACTAAAATGAAAATAATCTAATAATTTTGGTTTGCGGCCAGGTGGTTGCCAATTGACATTTAGAGTGAAAATCAATTTTTTATATTTTAATAGCCTACAAACCTAGTCCGGGATTTTATGGCTTTCTATTACGTTTGTTTATTTCTTGTTACATGTATTTTAGTTTACGACTACCCAATTGTATTATAAATTGTGTAATTGACGATCTCAAAATGTATGGGGATTTTAAGTGGTCGCCAACTAAAATGGCAAATTAACGTGTGGTTTTACGACCACTTGCATTTACCACTATATATTTTTGTAGATATAGATGTTTAATATTTAATATTTTTATTACAGATGTCCTCTAAAATCGTAATAGAATAAAAACTCTGGCTTATTCACAAACAGACCTGGAAAGTGCCTTAAAAGATATAAGAGAAAGAGGACACGGTATTAGAGAAACATGTCAAAAATATAACATCCCAAGATCTACAGTACAAGACAGACTAAGTGGCAAAAGGACTGATATACTAAAAAACCCAGGACCCGAACCGGTTTTAGGGATATCCATGGAGAAAGAAATCGTACAATGGATTATCAAAATTGCTAAATGTGGTTTTCCTGTCAAAAAACAGGAACTACTAGACACTGTACAAAAAATTCTTAAATACTATCAGAGACCTAATCCATTTAAAGATGATCGTCCTGGTCAGACCTGGTATTCAGGCTTTCTTAAAAGAAACCCAGAAATCTCAGTCCGGTCAGCAGAAAGCATAAACAAAGCTCGTGCACGCGTTACTGAAGGCAGTGGTTTCGAGAACTTGGAACATTTTTATCCGAATCAGGACGGTCAGATATTCTCACACAGCCTGATCGAATATTCAATGCTGATGAGAGTGGTATTTCATTATGCCACAAAACCGGAAAAGTTCTTGGACCGAAAGGCTTTCGAAACTTGTACCAAGTAAATTCAGGGAACGAAAAGGATAATTTGACCGTTTTAATTAATTTTAATGCTAAGAGACAAATGTGTCTACCGGTCGTAGTTTTCCCATATTTACGTCCACCAAAAGCGGTAACTGATAGTATGCCTTCGGAATGGATTTTGGGTAGAAGCGAATCCGGTTGGATGCGAAGCGTAGTATTCGTTGAATATATAGTTAACGATTTTAATACTTGGGTTGAAAATAACAAAATACAAAAGCCCATTTTACTTCTTGTTCAAGGCCATAAATCGCATATGTCGTTGGTGTTAAGTTCTATGTGTGAACAGTTAGGAATAATATATGCTCTGCCACCAAACACCACGCACATATTACAACCTGCTGATGTCAGTGTGTTTGCCCCATTGAAAGTAAATTGGAGGAAAGAAGTAAGAAAGTTTTTATCCAAACCTGACAATTTGAATGCTTCAGTAACAAAAACTAATTTTTGTCAATTGTTTAAAAACATTATTGAGGACTCGCAGATGGATATATGTATAAAAAATGGGTTTAGAAAATGTGACTTGTATTTATTTATTTGACTGTAGGCTTGCCAAATCGTTTATCCCTTTCCAAACGATATCATTCATACCCTCCTATCGACACATCGGGGTGGTGGGGTGGGAGGGGAAAGAATATGATTCTAGAATATCACGTAATCATCGCAACCGAAGGAATAAAAGGCACGCGCGGCCGACGCGCAGCCTCTTCCCGCAGCGCTTGTCGTTGGAACCACACCGCTTAAGACAATAGTGATAGAAGGGCTATTGCCCACGCGCACCGCTAGTACAACCGCTTTAGCCTGGACGCAGTCGAGCTCCAGGAAACCCGCCTCACCTCGTGTGAGAAATAGTCGCGCACCGCACTCTCTCCCCAGAGAGTCTACCGAGAGTCTTCCAGAAGTCGCAGCGCAGCAACATAGTGCCCAAGCCGCATAGAAGCAACACCCCGGTGAGTGAACACTCCTAATAGTTTCTGCTTGATATAGTGTTTAATAGTTAATCCGCTCCAACATTTTATGGTCACTTCGGCAGGATTTGGACTGGTGTTTTAGTAGTCGTTCAACCATTTTCTGGTCGAATTATTAGATTAATTACTTAGACAATGCACTCTAATTTATGGAATAGACTTAAATAGTGTTCGTTTAAAATTAAATTTTGGTTAGTTACTCGCAAATAGAATTATTCATTTAAATAGTGTTTGTATTTGGTTTAAATTTAAAGCTTATTAGTCGCTTAAATAATTGAAACAGTGTAATCACACGCGTTACGTACGCTTACCCGACAATTTTGATAAAAATATATTGAGTTTAGCGAGCGACACGCGTCACCTCGACTCGCTGTAACAGGTGTTCAATTTAATGACGTAATACGGCGTACGAGTGTCCATCCTTCAGAGTTGTGAGATTAATTGTGATTAATATAATTTTATTATAATAATTTAAAATGGCAGTTAGTGGAAATGAAATCAAAATTAAAACGCTTTATGCCAAGAGGGACATACTTTTTTCACGTATACAAAGTATTAGTGATCACATAAAGAACATTAATGTTAGAAGCAGTGCGGGAAACTTTTTTGAATGAAATTGAAACGGTGGATTCTTTGCGAACGGATTACGAAAGAATATTAGACCAAATTAATCATTTGGAATTACAAATCGACCCGAAATATATAGTGAACTACCAACCGCTTCTGGCATTTGAAGATATGTTGTGTCGCGTGAAAAGAACGGCAAAACTCTTACAGTCTCCATCTCAAAACGAAGCAAAGCCGGAAACACAGGTACACCCACGTGACTCAATTAGGTTGCCGCCAATAGATATTCCGGTATTCAATGGTGATATTAAGACATGGCCCTTCTTCTTCAGTAGTTTTCAAAACAATATACATAATAACCCATCGTTATCGGACGCTGAAAAATTATATTATTTAATTAGTAAACTTAGTGGCAGGGCACAGTCGATTTTCTCGGGTTTTACACCTACAGCAAACAATTACTTGTTAATATTCGAAACGCTTAAAACTAAATATGAAGATAGGAGAATGTTAGCTTCCGAATATTTGAACCAGATATTCGATCTTAAACTTATATCATCCGCGAATATCAATGGCTTAGAGCAGTTTTTAGATAAATTTGTGGCATCGGTGGCTGCACTTAAGAATTTGAAATTTAATAACCTTATGGACGTGGTGTTTCTCCATATTGCACTAAAGAAATTAGACCCGGACACCGTGCGTGCGTTTGAAATGGAGCATCGTAGCTCGGAAATGCCTTCCTTTCATTCATTAGCATCGTTTGTGCGAGATCAAATAAAGGTGATGCAGCGCTCCCCGAACGTTAAACAAGAAATTAAAAAATGCGTCGACCGTAGACAGACTCAACCACCTAAAATAGCAGGGTCGTTAACGTACGTAACCGCTACGTCGGCACCACTTCAGCATGCCTGTATCATATGCAAAGATAAACACGGTAATTTATACTGTTACGAGCTTGAGGTTCGTGACAATAAAAATTGCCGATAGAATTACCTAAATTAACACTTTAATTTACTTTATACAAATTAAAGTTAAAAACACTAATAATTAAACACACTAATTCACTTAATTCCGCTCTGAAGCTTCGCTTGTGTCGCCGAGTTCAACTCTGTCTCGATCGCATCTTGCGCCACCTATTTATTTAAATTAGCAAAATATCCGGAATGTTCAAGTAAACACGCGCAAGGTACCGAGAGTTCGAGTATAGATTTTCTAGAAACTCAGTTCTTCGGGTGGCGCTGTCGGTCGAAAGATCTGTGATGTCATAAACTGCAACGCTCCCCTCGCTCTCGTTCCTGACACTAGATGGCGCCAGTTGTGTCGTCGACTGGAGCGCGCAACACTGCCCCCTCCTAAGACATGCTCGTCCCGAGCATTATCGGTCCCATGATAACGCGCCAAGCGATCCACATGGACGATCTTAGGAGTCCCTCTTACGCCTTTCTGTAACGGCTCCGCAATGTCAAGGGCTGTCCTATCCCGTGGTGCACCAATATTGTACAATTTCGGTGCTCCTCTACTACGTGTCTGAGGTCCCCGCACGGCCGCACAACTTGTACATGTACGACACCAATCCTCGACATCGTCACGGTAATGGACCCAGTAAAACTGTTCTCGGACCTTCAGTGGAGTTCGTTTAACTCCCAGATGGACTCTTGAACGACCATTATGGCACAGCTGTAGAACATTCGGCACTTTAGCTTTAGGGACAACCATTTGCAAACGACAGCTGTCTCTTCGACCATTGTCCCATTTACGGCACAGGACTCCATCCTGAAGCAGCAAGCTGTCCCATTGGGCCCAATAGCTTTTCGTGGTTGAACTCATCGCTGAGACGTCCCTCCACTTAGGCTTGGTAACACGGGCCTTCATCCATCCCAGAATCGGCTTGATGTCTGGATCTTCCTGCTGTGCACGTCGTAGGCTGTCCTTCCACCCGTTGCTGAGGTGGTCTGTCCTGAGCATCCTCACGGATACCACTTCCTTACTCTCTTGCCCACTATAATGGTTGCAATCTTCCGGACAAGGTCTTCTTGACAATCCATCTGCGTTGCCGTGAGATTTCCCGCTGCAGTGTCTGATAGTAAAGTCGTATTCCTGCTGCCGCTGGGCGGTGCTGTTAGCCGCACTTCCTTTCTGAGACCGTTCACCTTCCCTTCCTAGGGTGTGCTTAGGGCAGCTGGACCGAAGATGGCCCCTTTCCCCACAGCCATAGCACCTAGGGCTGTATCTTTTATTGTGGTCGCGAACCGTAACTGCTGTAACTTCCCTAGCGTGAGGTGAACGATGATCCTGTCGCCACCAGGCAGTGCCGTTAGCTGCACTATCCTCTCGAGATCGACCAACTCTCCTTCCCACGGTTCGCTTGGGGCAGCTGGATCGAAGATGGCCCTTTTCCCCACAGCCATAGCACCTAGGGCTGTATTCTCTGTTGCGGTCACGAACTGTAGCTACTGCAACCTCCCTGACGCGATGGGAACGATGGTCCTGCCGCACGGCTTCTACCTCCAGTGCAAGGGCCAAGGCGTCCTTAAGCGTCTCGTGGTGCCCGAGCCTCACAGCAGCTCTGACTTCCAGGTCGCGGATGCCGTCGATGAATGTTTGCACCACGTTCCCTCCAATGAGCGCAGGTACAGACTGGTATGCTTTACGAACCATCTTCTCCACCTCAAGGGCCCATTGCTGCAGGTTTTCGTTGCTGCGTTGCACGCGATCTTTAAGCTGCGCGCGAAAGACGTGTTCCAGGTGAGCGTCACCATATCTCGCCTCCAAGGCCTCAAGAAGCTGCTCATAGGTCACTTTCTTACCGAGAGCTTCCAACACAGTTAAGGCTTGGTCGCGCAGGCCTAGGGTGAGTGCAGTCATGGCTTGGCTTTTATTCCAGCCGTTCGCCTCCATGACGGCCTCGAACTGGATTTTGTAGGCCGACCAGGAAGAGGTCCCGTCGAACGGCGGCACTTTGAATCCACGTAGCGAAGGTGCTGCAGCTACTACGGGAGCTGTAGTTCCATCCCCAAGTTTGAGGTCGTTTAGCGTTTTCTTCACGTCAGCCATCACGTTGTCAACCCGATTGTTCACATGGTTGATTCGGGTTTCATGTTCTTCGATTCGGGTTTCAGCTTCCGACAGGCGGTTGTCGTGTTGAGCAACCCTATCCTTCACCTGCCTTATCTCTTTTCCAAAGGTAGCGTGAAGGTCCTTCATGAGGAGCATCTGCTCTTCCGACCGACGAGCCTGTTCCGCCTGCTGACGCGCCTGTTCCTCCTGCCGGCGGGCCTGTTCCTCTTGTCCGTTTTGCAGCTGCTCTTTCAACTGACGGGCCTGCTCCTCCTGTCGGCGAGCCTGCTCCTCCTGTCGGCGAGCCTGCTCCTGCAGCATCACCATCAGAGCACCTAAGTCAGGTGCCACAGACGTAGAAGCTGCTGACGGACCGGCTTCCGTGGCCGGCGGCTGGCCCTCAGACATCTGCGGCGTTGCACCATCAAATCTCCTCTGGTCCGTCTCCTGCTGGCGTTGACTTCGGGTACGGACACCCTCCGTTTCCTCCTTAGGTAAAATCGGCATTATTTTATCCCACTTCTGACACCAATTGTTACGAGCTTGAGGTTCGTGACAATAAAAATTGCCGATAGAATTACCTAAATTAACACTTTAATTTACTTTATACAAATTAAAGTTAAAAACACTAATAATTAAACACACTAATTCACTTAATTCCGCTCCGAAGCTTCGCTTGTGTCGCCGAGTTCAACTCTGTCTCGATCGCATCTTGCGCCACCTATTTATTTAAATTAGCAAAATATCCGGAATGTTCAAGTAAACACGCGCAAGGTACCGAGAGTTCGAGTATAGATTTTCTAGAAACTCAGTTCTTCGGGTGGCGCTGTCGGTCGAAAGATCTGTGATGTCATAAACTGCAACGCTCCCCTCGCTCTCGTTCCTGACACTAGATGGCGCTAGTTGTGTCGTCGACTGGAGCGCGTAAAAATACAATTGTGCGACTTTTCGTAAATATTCACCAAGCGAACGTTATAAAATGGTAAAGACAAACAACCTATGTCTGAACTGCTTAAGCGATAAGCATTTAGTTGCAAAATGCAATTCTAGTTCCGTATGTAGCAAGTGCGCCAGGAAACATCACACGCTATTACATTTTGAAAACAGCAACATATCGGCGTCAAGTAAAGCGGACAAGGAATTCACCCCTACTAAAGTCAATGATTCTAGCGGCCGACCTGGTGATGTCGCTCTGTGCTCATTGGCAAATATGGGAGCACAACCTCCTTCAACCGTGTTACAGGGTACGGCACGTATTTTGGTTAGGGATTCGCGTGGAAACGAACAAAGCGTCCGTGCACTGCTGGACAGCGGAGCCCAATATAGTTTTATAACGCGACAATGTTGTCAGCGCTTAGGCTTAGTAATAAATAGGTCACTTTCATGTCCCGTAGTCAAAGGCATCGGAGGTACTAGTAAAGTTACCCAGGGATATATAAATTTAAAATTTTATTCTCGGATAGATCGTAATGTTAACTTTGATATAAATGCACTAGTAGTAGATAGGGTCACTGAACGGCTGCCAACCGTTTCGGTTGACACCTCGGCAATGATTGAATTTAAAAATTTGACTCTAGCAGACGACACTTACGCCGTTCCTGGAAACATAGACATGCTCATTGGAGCATCGCTTTTCCCTCATCTTTTGTTAAACAATAAGGTCTGGGGCAACTCCTCGCATACCGCGCCTTACGCATTGGAAACCGTCTTGGGCTATGTCATCGTTGGCTCCGCCCCATCATGGATAGTATTTCGGCAACCTCTTATTGTGGTATGGCTGTCGAACCGCTCGAGTCGTTAGTCCGCAAAATTTGGGAGATGGAGGAGGTGAACGTCCCACCCATAGCTAGCTCAGATGACAGATTATGCGAGGAAATTTACGTCCGCACGACCGTTCGTGATCGCGACGGTAGATATAGTGTAGCGCTAACCTTTAAAGGAGATGTTTTATCTCTCGGCGATTCGCGTCAAATGGCGGAAAAACGTTTCTACAGCTTGGAGCGTAGGATGCTCGCTTCACCCCAGTTAAAGGAAGCTTACGACGGCGTCATTAACGAATATATAAGAGAAGGTTACATATCACTTGTGGTTTCGAAATTAGATAACTACGAAGACACACCGTCGTATTTCATACCATACCGCGGGGTCATTAGGGAGGACAAACTTACATCTAAGTTACGTGTAGTGCTCGACACTAGTGCTAAAACTAGCACTCACCTGTCGCTTAACGATATCCTCTATAGTGGGCAAAATTTACAGGGCAGTTTATTTAATATAATAGCCAATTTTCGTTTGTTTAGTATAGCACTATCCGCCGATATTCGCCAAATGTTTCTTTGCATAGGGGTCCGTGAATGCGACCGTAGATTCCAACGCATTTTATATCGTTTCAACCCAAAGGAACCTCTAATGGTGTTTGAATTTAACCGCGTTTGTTTTGGTTTAAAGTCGAGCCCATTTCATGCGTTACGCACGGTGAGACAGCTCGCTCACGATGAAGGTCCCTCTTATCCTAAAGCTAAGAAGGCAATTGAGAGCGGATTATATATGGATGATTTTGTGTACTCGGTCGATAGCGTGGAGGAGGCCACCCTAACCACCGCCGAGGTTATAAGGCTCATGAAATCGGGTCAATTCGATCTTGTCAAGTGGACTAGTAATTCGCGTCCGGTTTTATACACAATCCCACTATCACACCGTCTTTCGGCGATAAAGGAATTCGACGATTCTGATACACACAAGGTGCTCGGTCTGTGCTGGTCACCAGAGTCCGACGTGTTTATCCTTAAGGTAAATCCGCCCGTAGAGAAGTGCACAAAGCGCACAATACTGTCATGCGTTGCTAGATTATGGGATGTCATGGGTTTCGTAGCTCCGGTGGTATTATACGCTAAGCTTTTGATTAAACAACTTTGGTTATTTGAATGCGACTGGGTTGACTCGCCTCCTGACAGCATTGTTCGGTTGTGGCAGCGTTTTAGAGAGGAACTTCCTTTACTAAGAGAAATTAAAATACCGCGTCATATAAACGTCGATAGAAATAGCGTCATCACGGTCGTTGGGTTTGCAGACGCCAGCGAGAAGGCTTACGGGGGCGTTGTATATTTCCACGTCCAGAATAATGGTAGAAATTCGATTAGCCTCATTAATTCTAAGTCGAGAGTCTCCCCCCGTAAGGTTGTCTCTCTGGCGCGCTTAGAGCTTTGCGCAATATTAGTACTCACCAAGCTTATTACTGCAGTTATAAGCGCATGTAGGGATAGAGTTCACAAAGAAAGGATATTTGCCTTTTCCGACTCCACCGTCGCCTTATGCTGGGTTCATTCTTCACCCCACCGTTGGGATACGTTTGTCGCAAACTGAGTGGCCAAGATCCAAGACGAGTTAGAAACGCAGAACTTTTATCACGTGTCCGGTACGGAAAACCCCGCCGATTGTCTATCCCGTGGACTTACCCCGATGCAAATAATGGACCACCCGCTTTGGTTCCACGGACCTTCTTGGGTTCACTTGGATCCCTCGCAATGGCCAATAACCGATTTCGAACCTTCGTCAGTGTCACAACCGCCGGAAGAGAAGAGACACGCTCTAGTAGCGAATGTTTCGAGCGAGGTTTCTCCAAACATTGCTTTGGCGAACCGCTTGTCCTCTTGGTCGAAATTATTGCGTAGCGTAATTTACGTTTGTCGATTCGCGAAGCTTTTACCGCGACGTTCGTATGTCTTAGCGTCCGATTACAACTATGCCGAGTCGCTAGTATTGCGTGAACTTCAACGTGCGCGTTTCTCTGAAGAAATTACAAGATTACAATCGAATAGAGCTTGTAGTCGCGCCTTTCAACGCCTTAAGCCATTTTTACAGGATGGGATTGTAAGGGTAGGTGGACGCTTGTCCAACTCGCAGTTGAGTTTCGACCAACGGCACCCTATAGTTTTACCGCGTAAAGACCATATCATGAATTTATTAGTCGATTACCATCATAAATTGAACTCGCACGCTGGCCCCGACTTGCTGATGTCGATCTAGCGTCAGAATTATTGGATTCTTTCTGCACGTAGCTTAATCCGCAATCGGGTGCACAGATGTATAGCTTGCTTTCGGGCACGCCCCAAGCCGTCATTTCCGGAAATGGCGGAACTTAGATCTTGTAGAGAGAATACAATCGGTAAAGCCCTTTACGCACACCGGGTCTGATTTCGCTGGTCCGTTTAAGGTCACGTTCACTCGTGGGCGTGGTATAAGATCCACAAAGGCTTATGTCTGCATTTTCGTATGTCTAACTACTCGAGCGGTGCATATAGAACTCGTTGGTGATCTAAGCACAGCAGGCTTTATGGGTGCATTTAAAAGATTTCTTTCCCGCCGTGGCCCTGTAAGTAAATTATATTCGGATAACGGTACGAACTACGTCGGGGCAAAACGTATTTTGTCAGAACTACATGAGCTCTTAGCTAGCAAGTATTATAATTCGGAGTTCGCTCACATTCTAGCCGAGAACCGCATTGAGTGGTCTCTGAACGTCCCAGCCGCGAGTCATTTTGGGGTCAATTGGGAGACTAATATTAAGAGTCTAAAGAGTCACTTATACCGAGTAATAGGAGATCAAATTTTGTCCTTCGAAGAGCTAAGTACGGTGCTCACCAAAGAGAATACGCCGCCTCTCCATTGGCCGTTAGGAATTGTCGAAGAGGTCCTTCCCGGTTCCGACGGAGTAATTAGGGTAGCTCGCGTTAAGACCACGGTTGGGTCTTACCTGCGTCCTGTTGTCCGTTTGTGCCTCTTGCCTCTTCCATAATTTAAATTAGCTTTCTGGATTAGAAATTGTAGTTGAATTTAGGTAATTTTAGCGTTAGTTAGTTATTTTGTTAGTTTGATCTTAGCTCTAGTTGTTTTAGTTATTTTTTGAAGGAAATCCTTCAAGGGCGGGGAGATGGTTGCGCGGAAAACCATTCGTATTTATTTATTTGACGGTAGGCTTGCCAAATCCTTTATCCCTTTCCAAACGATATCATTCATACCCTCCTATCGACACATCGGGGTGGTGGGGTGGGAGGGGAAAGAAGATGATTCTAGAATATCACGTAATCATCGCAACCGAAGGAATAAAAGGCACGCGTGGCCGACGCGCAGCCTCTTCCCGCCGCGCTCGTCGTTGGAATCACACCGCTTAAGACAATAGTGATAGAAGGGCTATTGCCCACGCGCACCGCTAGTACAACCGCTTTAGCCTGGACGCAGTCGAGCTCCAGGAAACCTGAAACAAATTTGAGTAAGGCCAATCCTGCGACCATTACCTCTATGCCACATACTGTTAATCCAGTTAACGATAGCGATCCAGCATCAGTTATCGATGGGGCAGGTTTGAACAACACGCATTACGCGGATGAACATGTAGGTGTGCCGCGCACACACATGTAAACTTCGCAACGTTGTATTGTAACTATATTATGTAGTGAATAGGATTTTTCAGGCAGTCACTAGTTGCCCGCCAACTGTATGGCACGTTTCGCTATAATAAATATATATTAGTAAAAGAATTCACCTTTCATTATGGTCACCAATAGGCACCCCTACGGAGTCAGCTCCTAAACTGGTGACCCCGACGTGATTAAGATGACTGAAGTGGTCTATGTGATGTTAATGCAGTAGTGGGCAATATTCGCGTGGTTGTGATCAGTGGACAATAGATATAGTAACATGAGTGCGCCGTTTCCGCCTACGTCACAGAACGTGCCGCCTGTTAACGTGCCACCCGTTCAAGACATCCAGCCACCCGCGCAACCGCCCATCACGGCGCCAGGTGTAGATGCAGTGTCCCTACAGTCTCGCCTCGCAGACTTTTGGACGGACCAGCCACGCGTATGGTTCGTACGCACGGAAGCTATCCTCGCACCTCAGAGGTTGAGTGATGAGGCGAAGTTTGACCTGGTCGTGTCTAAGCTAAGTAAGGAGGTTATCGCGCAAGTGACGGACATATTACTCAACCCGCCTCCTACCTACAAGTACGACGCACTCAAAGCTCGGCTACTCCACATCTATGAGGAGTCAATGTCGAGGCAGATCGAGGAGCTTATGAGCGAGCTAGAGCTGGGCGACCAAAAACCATCTCAGCTGCTTCGGCGGATGCGTGAGCTCGCTACTGACAAGGTCCCTGATGAAACCCTTCGCGTCTTGTGGCAGGGTCGTCTTCCGACACAAGTCCGAGCCGTGCTAACTGTGTCCGACTCCAAGGACCTGGACAACCTAGCAGCAGTTGCAGATAACGTCATGGAAGCTGTGCGGCCTTCATATGCCGCCACCGCTACTTACACCGTGCCAGCGCCAGCATCTACTACCGCCTATGACTTGGCCCTGTTGAGAGCTGAGGTGGCTAAAATAAAGGCTACCGTGGACCGGATCGATCAGCAGAGGTCGCGGTCCCGCGCCCCGGATCGCAACCGGCGTCGTTCACAGTCCAGGCGCCGTAGCAGTTCCTGCCGTCCCCGGAAGGAGAACTACTTATGCTTTTACCATTACAAGTTCCGAGAAAAGGCCAACAGGTGTACGAAGCCTTGCGCGTGGAAAACAACACAGCCGGAAAACTGAGCAGCGAGGTACAGTCCGAGGGTCTTCAGGTCTGTACCGTTTTTCCATTCAATCGTTTGTGTGTGTCAGACAGTAACTCCGGACTTAGATTTTTAGTTGACACCGGTGCCAATGTGTCTGTTTTACCAGCCGCGAGAAAAGATCGTCTAAATCAGTGTAGTGCATATAAATTATACGCAGCTAATGGCAATGAAATCGCAACTTACGGTACCAAGACAATAGTGTTAAACTTAAACTTACGCCGACCTTATCGTTGGGAATTCGTTGTAGCAGATGTCAAACAACCAATTTTGGGCGCCGATTTTTTAGCGTACTACAAATTATTATTAGTTGATTTAAACGCGCGTAAATTAATAGATAAAACTACAGAATTGAATGTTTCGGCATCTGTTGTCAATGTATCTCAACCTAGTGTTAAAACTATTGATGTAAATCATCCATATCAGGATTTATTGTTAAAGTATCCGGACATCACTAAACCAGCGTCATTCCGAGAAACTGCGAAACACGATGTCGTCCACTATATCGAGACCTCTGGCCCGCCCATGCACGCGAAAGCGCGCCCGTTGCCACCTGACAGGTATAAAAAAGTTAAAGAAGAATTTCGCATCATGCAGGAACTGGGCATCTGTCGTCCTTCAAAGAGCGCGTGGGCTAGTCCGCTCCATGTAGTTCCTAAAAAAAATGGAGATATAAGACCTTGTGGGGACTATCGCCAGCTGAATGCGATAACAAAGCCCGACAGATACCCGATTCCTCGCTTGAACGATTTTACTTTTATTCTTCCGGATAAAAAGATATTTTCAAAATTAGACATCAATAGAAGTTATCATTTTATACCTGTCGCACCAGGTGACGTGGAGAAAACCGCTATCATAACACCATTCGGACTTTTCGAGTTTCCTCGAATGACCTTCGGTTTGCGCGGAGCAGCACAAACCTTCCAGCGCTTTATGAACTCCATTTTACAAGGTCTTGATTTTGTCTTTTGTTATTTAGACGACTTACTTATAGCTAGTGACAACGAAGTTCAACACAGGCAACATTTAGAAATTATTTTTAAAAGGCTTAATAAATATGGAATTTCGATTAATTTGGCAAAATGTCGTTTCGGACAAACTAAACTAGAATTTTTGGGACACGAGATTAGTACCGACGGCGTCAGGCCGTTGCAAGATAAGGTTCAGGCAATTGTGGAATTTCCGAAGCCGAAAACTGTTGCAGAGCTAAGACGTTTTCTCGGTATGGTCAATTTTTATCGAGCTCATCTTCCTAACGCAACTTTATATCTAACAGAATTAAATAAATATCTTAAAAGCTCAAAGAAAAATGATAAGACTCCCATCGTCTGGACGGAGAGTGCGAACGAAGCATTTACGCAATGTAAGGCAGGTCTCACACAGGCCGCTACATTGACGTACCCTAGAGTGGGTTCCGAACTCGCTTTAATGACTGATGCATCCAATATATGCGTGGGAGCAGTCTTGCAACAAAAGGAAGGAGATAGCTGGAAACCATTGGGCTATTTCTCAAAAAAATTGACCACCACCCAACAGCGATATAGCACATACGATCGCGAGTTGCTCGCTATATACTTAGCTATAAAACATTTTCGGAAATTATTTGAAGGGCAAGAAATAACCGTGTATACGGACCATAAACCTTTAACTTTTGCATTTCAAAAGGTAGGACGCGATGAAAGCGAAACGCCTCGGAGAACGAGACATTTAGCTTTCATAAGTGAGTTCACTACAAATATAAAACATATAACCGGTACGAATAACATCGTAGCTGACACCTTATCGCGCATCGAAGCCGTGACTATGCCAACTGCGTTGAATTTCGATGACATTGCAAATGAGCAGCGTAGCGACAGTTATATCATGAATGTTATGTCTGGTTTAAATACCGATAATATTTTGTTAAAGGAACTAGTTATACCTATGTTAAATAAGTCTATTTTTTGTGAGATGTCTACTGATACAGCTCGTCCGTACCTACCGGAAAAGTTTCGACGCCTAGCTTTTGATAGTTTACATAATTTGAGCCATCCTGGAATTCGTTCTACGCGAAAGATGTTAGCCAAAAAGTATTTCTGGCCTAGTATGAATCGTGATGTTTCTTTGTGGGCAAAAACGTGCATACAATGTCAACGTTCTAAAGTTAACAGACATACGGTATCGAATCTGACTAAGTTTCCGGAAGTAGAGCGTTTTGAGCATGTGCACGTCGATATCGTTGGACCTCTTGAGATCTCACCAGATGGTTATAGATACTTACTTACGATAATTGATAGGAGGACCAGGTGGCCTGAAGCTTTTCCGTTACGAGACATTACGGCAGAAACTGTTGCCAAACATTTATATGAAGGTTGGATTTGTCGTTACGGTTGCCCGATAAAGTTAACTAGCGACCAAGGTCGCCAGTTTGAGAGTAGTCTTTTTAACCAGCTGTTAAAAATGTTGGGGGTTAATAGAATTCGAACTACTCCTTATCATCCGCAAAGCAATGGCGCAGTTGAACGTTGGCATCGTTCTTTAAAAACAGCACTTTCAGCTCGCCTGTCACATGGGTCCTGGGTGGAAGAGCTACCCACAGTATTACTGGGGCTTCGCGCGGCCGCCCGCAGCGACTCAGGGGTTAGCGCCGCCGAGTTAACGTTCGGACGAAACTTGCGTCTACCGGGAGACTTTTATGACAGCTTTTCGAACAACCGTAACGTCAATGATTATTGTTTAGTGGATAAGATTAGAGATACTATTAGTAGTTATAAGCCTACATCCGACGATTCACGTAACTGTCATAGTCTTTTTGTGCACAAGGACTTACGTAACTGTGAATATGTCTTTGTTAGGGACGATTCAATACGTAAACCTTTGAAACCACCCTACGACGGTCCGTACCGCGTGATAAAAAAGGGCTCAAAGGTTTACCTAATTCAATTACCCGATAGACAGGTACATATTTCTATCGACAGATTAAAGCCTGCATATGTATTAAAGGAATGTGATGGTAACGAAGCAACGCCACGCCAAAGTAACGCTGACAACGCAGCGGATGTTGCACCTGCGCATGTACGGTTCCCGTTACCACCGTCCACACCGCTGACGTCGTTGTTACCCGGCCCGAGCAACCCGATAACCGTGAAAACAACGCGAAGTGGTCGGATTGTTAAGTTACCTTCACGATTTATAAGCTAGTGTTAATATAAAATATATATTATACAATTACATGTCTAAATGATAATCAGGTTTAGTTACTATGGATGTGAAAGTATTATTTGCATTGTCTAGTGCATAATATTTTCATTCAGGATATTCAAGTTACATTATTTAAGTTGAATGTAATTGTAGAAGCATCGTGTTCAGTATTTTGCGTATACTGCACTTTCATATAGGTTCCAGGTAGCTAGTTTAGTTATAATGTATTTAATATAATTTCATTCGAAATACTTCCTTTGCGAAAGCATTAGCGCGATAAGTTTTACGATTTTTACTATGGGTAATTTGCAAGAAAAACCAGTTATTGTTTCTCAGGCTCAAAATACTGTAGAGAATAAAGTGGATAATTTTCAAACATGGTTATATGTGATAGCCAGTTTTATGGGGGCGATAATCCTGTACACTATTTGGGTAAAGTTTAATAAGAAGTTCAAAAGCTGGCTTCGTCATCAAGTGTTAATGGCAGGCATTCCGATATCGGGCCAGAATATGGGTCAGATGATAGGTGCTTCTAGCACCAGTCTGCAGCATGTGCCCGCGCCAGCCGCGGCCGCCACCCCTTTCGCGGGGGTCTCCGTACAGCCCTGCGCACAAGCGCATTAGCAAGTTTTTGTTGTTAGTTTTAAGTTTATATTCATTGTATAGTTTTAAGTTTTTTTGTATTCAATTGTTGTAAAGGGGGAAGTATTGTAGGTGTGCCGCGCACACACATGTAAACTTCGCAACGTTGTATTGTAACTATATTATGTAGAGAATAGGATTTTTCAGGCAGTCACTAGTTGCCCGCCAACTGTATGGCACGTTTCGCTATAATAAATATATATTAGTAAAAGAATTCACCTTTCATTATGGTCACCAATAGGCACCCCTACGGAGTCAGCTCCTAAAAACAGTTGCTGCCTCCGCCTATTAAAGAAAATATTTTATTACATCCAAATACTTCCAAAGACATTGCGATAGAGGGCTGCGATAAATACAATGTTTCTGAATCTTTATTAACTGATTTAGAATTGAAAGACCAAGAAGCCGTTAACAACCAAATAATTTCTAGGCAAGATACAACAGAAATTATAAATATAGAAACCAGTCTCACGAGCTTTCATTTATCTGGCAGTTATCTTGATCAAGGTACTCTAGTATCCTTAGATGATATCGTAATAATACCTCTACAATGAAGTACGCCAACAAGAATAGATTTTCAAGGTATCACGTCGCCAGCAGTAGTTACATTACCTCATGTAAAAAACAAGGAATCGTTGAATGAATCTGAAAAACCTTACTCTGAAATAGAAGTTTTGTTCAAAACACCAATGACAATAGAAGAAAATCAATTGTTAGCTTCTCAGTTTTTTTTTTATATAGAATAGGGTGACAAACGAGCACACAGTCCACCTGATGGTAAGTGGTTGCTGTGGCCCATAGACATCTACATCTATCTTCCATTGCAAATCAAAATGCAGATGCGTTGTCACCCATGAGGACTGAGATGGAATGCCTCATTTCCAGTAAAAAGGGTCTCCGGTTCTCTACACTCACCATACGAAATACAGCAGCATTAAGCTACTATTTCACGCTGGTATTCTGTGAGAGCGTGGTCCTTCCCCGGTCGAGCCGACCCATTCGTGCTACAACTATACTACTAATATAACTGCAGCATGGCTCTACCACGTAATAAAACGTGTATGTATTTAACGTGTAAACGTGTACAATACTAGCAGATCAGACTATGACTGAACCTATTTTATCAACTGCAATATCAAATTCAGGCTTTTCTACTAACGTTATATCGGAAAATAACTATTCTATTTAAGGCAACACTAGCAGAAATCAACCAACGTCTATGGATTCACTTGATAATGTAATAGTCATACCTTCGGAATCAACTGCACTCAGCATTAATGCTTTTAGTAAGCATTTATTTGTGCCTGAACCCTTGGTAAAATCGAACAAAAATATTTCTAAGCCACGAGTTCCTGCTGCAATATCATCTTTGGCTTGGAGGAAATATTACGAGGAAAAAGAAAAAAATAAACACGAGAAAAGAGAGTCCATACAACGTAAAAAAGAAGCATCTAAAAGCAAGAAGGATGAAAGAGGCGAAGTTATGAGAAGAAAGACTGTGAAATGAAACGAAGACTGATAAATTTAATATTTTAGGAACAGAGAATAAAGAAAATAATATCACAAAACAAAGATGTGCTCAATGCGAAGTGATTTAAAATAGTGACACAGAGGAAGACGAAGACAAAAACGTTGGCTGTGATTTCTGTACCAAATGGTTCCATTTAAAATGTACATACTTCATCGGACTAAGTTATGATGAAGTTAAAGATAAGGCATTTAAATGCAATTCTTGTATTATAGAAGAAAATTAGATTAGATATTATAGAAAAACTTGATCGTAGTCAGGACTTCGTTACATATTTTTTATAGTTTTCAATACTTAAGTAAATGATGAGTGTGTATTGGAAAATAATTGCTGTTTACATTTATATTGTTAATTTGATATTTTTGAAATTGTTGTTTTGATTTATATTGTTCATTTGATACTTGTATACTTGTTTAAGACACGTTGTGCTGTGATTGCAGTTTAAGTAGGTATAGTTTAAATAATGTGTAGCTTTGATCTCATGAAAATATGACTGTTATATAATTATTAAATATATGAATAATAAAGCGTTAATATTTACATTGAATAACATAAAAAAACATTAAAATGTAAGCATTTCATTTTATTTTTTATTTATTAATTTTAGTTTGGCATAGTAGATCAAGTGGTCGCCAATTAGATAAGGCGTCGGTCGTAAACTGACAAAGGTGGTCACTAACTAGCATTTCGTATAGTTTTTCATTATTTTTTAATTTAAAATGTTCTTACAACTGTATTCTCATTTTTTAATTTTTGAATATAACTTGACAATATCTAGGACCCTGTCAAATAATTCCATTAACTGTGCTATGGATATGTGGTACTTAAATATTGACGTAAAGTTGAGTACTCCGCTAATCGGTCGCCAACTGACTAAACGACCCTACTTTCTGCAAGAAAATCATTGAGGCTTTTTTTAAATCTTGGTAAAGAAAGTGCTTTAATATGCTGAGGAATTTTGTTATATATTTTGACACACATATATAGACAGCTTTTATTATACTTAGATAGTCTAGGAAGTGTGTCGATTACAAGTTTTTCGGGGTATCTATGGCTTCGAGAAGATATGCTACCTTTTGCTTTAGTAAACAGATGGTTGTGTTGTTTAACGAACAAACAAAGGGCCATATTGCCCACTCTTCATAGACATTTCGGTCATGGGTGCCCACATATAAGAGCATATAGATATGATAATATACAATTAAAGGAATGAAATGGTTAAGAAATTGGTTTAAAAAAGTCGGGAATTTTAAGATATAAAAGTTTTTATTTTCACAAATACAGTTTATACATATATGTAGAGCGAGGGCAATGTCAATAACTTCAGGTTTTTAAATAAATGTTTACATGAATCAAATGGCGATTTAAGAGTCAATGCTCGTAGACATTTTTTTTGAGTGATAAAGGCTTTATTTAATTGAGAACCATTTCCCCAGATAATTAACATGTAACGCAGAATTGAAGCTACATAAGCATGATAAACCGAGAGGGCTATATTTATTTTAGTGACTTTTCTAATATACCTTAAAGCATATACACATTTATTTAGTCTATCGCACACTGACTTAATATGATTCATCATCAGGAAGTTAAGTTTATATTAGTTTAAATAACAGCCGAGGAAATTTTTCAAACAGCACTGACAGGCAAGAAATTCGATACACATAATTTTTTAGATATAGTAATCTTTGAAAATTAAATTCTGCCACTTGAATCTTCACCAGAATTGTCTGGGAACATTGGTTCCGGACATCCCATTGTTATCTTCATGATCATTGTTTGAATCGGAGCAGCTATCGTTTTCACAATCGGTGTTCAGCCAAATATTAATTATAAACTGTTCAAAGGCATTTTCATTCCTTACCTCCCTCGTCCAATAATCATTTTCCAATATTTTTATGTGATTAACTTCTTTTCGCCAATCCACGGCCGTAATTGAGGCTATTGCTTCACGTGCTAATACTTCTATTTTTTTCCAGCTGATCGACGTTCTTTTCGAACACTCTTTATTAAAACATTGATTCCACACATATTCTGTCGGGTTATTTTTTAAATAATTCTAAATGCTCATATTTTTTCCATGAATGTAAATGAATGAATAAAAATATGTAAATGTCTAAATTTGCCAAATATTTCTACTCAGTGTACAACAGCGAGCCAGCGCGTCTGAACGTAGACGAGGTGGTGGTGGCGGGCCGTGCGGGCAGCGCGCGATGCTTGTTATGCGAGACTGCCGCTCAGTGCTGGTAGAACCGTTATTAGGTACATATTTTCAACTTGTGTCTGAAGAATTCATATTTTCCAGAAAGTTGGAAAATCACGCATATTATTCCGATACCTAAGGAGGTTAACAAACCTACATTTGAATCCTTCAGACCAGTGGCGATTCTCTCAGCACCTGCGAAGGTGTTTGAGGGAGCCATTCAGCGAAGTGTACAGGAACAAGTTGCACTGCAGTTATCGGACGTCCAGCACGGCTTCCGGCTAGAGAGGAGCACTAGTAACCCAATTAAATGCCATGACGTATTCGGTTCCTCATGTTGATGCAGGGTTGCAGGTAGATGCCTACTACTTTGATTTTAGAAAGGCATTCGACTTGGTAGATAACGATATCCTACTGTCAAAGATGGCGAAAGCTGTAGAAAACAGTATGTGGAGTATGGTGGGTACCGGTCGGAGCCTTATATTACTAGGTGTGGTGTGAGTCAAGGCAGTAATTTAGGGTCGTTAGAGTTCAACATAATGATTAATGATTTACCCGAAGTAGTAAGAGAGGCTAAATGTCTATTATTTGCAGACGATCTAAAGTTGCTTTTAGCCATCAAGAGTGAGGATGATTGTCGCTACCTTCAGCAAGATATCGACCAAGTAGTTGAATGGAGCCACAAAAATAAACTGCAGTTTAATATTTCAAAATGCTCCTCTCCATTACTACTAATAAGGTGAATGGTGAGCTAATAAAGAGGGAGGAATTAGTCCAGGATTTTGGGTCCAGATGGATGTCAAATTGACATTCCAGGAGCACATCATGAATATATGTAAGGAAGCTTATAAACGACTAGGGTTTATCATTCGAAGAGCATTAAAATTTACCAACATTAAATCAATCTTAGTGCTGTATGATGCTCTAGTAAGGAGTCAGCTGGAGTGTAACTCGGCAATTTGGGCTCCACATGAAAATAAATACAGTCTTATGCTGGACTGCATTCAGAATAAATTCACGCGATTTATATATCATATAAATCGCGTGAATTTATTCTGGGGGCTTTATGGGGTTTATCCTACCCCTTGATGTATCCAACCTTGTTTGTTTTAGGTATGGTTGGATACAACAAGTTGGAAACTAGAAGGGATTTAGCGCTGGCTGGTGTTCCGTGGTTACATCAGCAACCCGGGTGTGCTGCAGTGGATAAGCTTACGCGTGCCTGATAGGTATGTACAGCGGCGACGGCGGCCGAGCTTGCTCGCGATGCCACGCGGCAGGACTAAACTGGTTCGCAACACCCCCCTCACGAACGATACACATACTAAAGGTAGCTGAGAAGTTGGACTTATTTTCGGGTTCATGGAGTGAGTTCGCAAAAGTGACATTGTTTACAATATGTTATTCTTAAATTGTATTATACAATTGATTGTAATGTATTGTCATTTAAATTAATTAGTACCCGGTCGACCGAGCTTTGCTCGGTATTTTTCGCTCGGTTTTTTTTTAATTCGTGTGTTTTGGAAATTATATTTAGATACAAATTACATTCTGATGAAATATGAATAATATTTTTTGATCTTAGTGACATAATAGAAAAAACTGAACTGGTTATTTGAATAAAAAATCATGAGTGCAATTAGTTTAATTTAAATTTTCATGTTTTTAAAAAATACTAAAAAAAGGCTCGCAAAATAGATTTTCTCAAAAATGAAAGGAACTTGAAAAAAATTAAAAAAAGTTGGTCGGTCGGTCTGGGCTCGAACCGGGGTTTTACGATTCTGTGACTGCCCATTATACCAATTAAGCTATTTATAATGATTGACAATCTATCAAAATTTACCTTCTTATTCTAACGATATTGTAGCAGTTTTTCATTGCCTAAAAACACGGACAAAAAGACATTTTCTAAAAATAAATCCTAGCTAGATCGATTTATTATCCCCGAAACTCCCTGGACACTAAATTTTATGAAAATCGTTGGAGCCGTTTCCGAGATCCCGATTATATATTTATATATATACAAGAATTGCTCGTTTAATAGTATAGGATTATGTGTTGATATTTAAATTAATTATTGTGTTGTAATTAGTAATCTTTTACCATCTGAATTGTTACTTTTTGAATTGAGATGCAACATTTATCGATTTAGGTTTTTCCTGTAATGGTAGATGTTAGTAGGAAATATAAATAAATAAATTAATCGTCACTTTCGCGTAACCAATTTTGTATCTCAGCTTTTCGGTTTGCTACTGATAGTGGTTTACTTACATGCATTCTGTGATACGGCGCATTGTCCATCATCACGATGTTATTTGGAGTTATGTTTGGGATTAATTTTTCTTCAATATATTTAATGAAATTTTGTTTATTCATTTGATCAAGGTAATCGCTTTTTTTTGTTTTGGCCTTAAAAATCAACTGAGCACCCTTCAAAAATCCATTTTCTGAACCTGATAAGCCATCTCCTTGGGTTCCATGCCACCAAGCCCATCTCTGTTTATCTTGTTTTCATTATTTGTTATTTAAGTGTAGAGTAGAGTATGTAGTATTATTATAGTGATAATTAGAAAAAAAAAGATTCAATCCATATCACCACTGTCGTATCACCCCCGCGCCCGTCATCTAAATATCACCCCTCATACCTACATCACAGACTGAGTATTACCATTTTTAAGATACAAGAAGGAGAACAAAAAATTGTTGGAAAAGCCTGTTTTTTTCGAGATTTCATATACAAAGACTCTTTTTGGCTTTAACATTTTATTCGTTTCATTATTTACCGTTAAAGTGACCATTAAAGCTATTATAGTTCATAAAAGATAGCTTGATCTCTGCGACAGCTGTCAGTAAAAATCACGCCTATGAAGTCCCGGATTTCTTAGTAGTACAGACAGTACTTGTCAATGTCATGCTTTATGGGCATGCACTAATTAGGTCGGCATGCCCATAAAGTATGACATTGAGAGGTACTGTCTATACTACTAAGAAATTCAGGACTTCATAGGCGTGATTTTACTGACAGCTGTCGCAGAGATCAAGCTATCTTTTATGAACTGAATAGTTAAAAAGTTACAGTCCCGTGACAAAAAGACAGCAAGACCCAGAAATAGGGTTCCGTTGGGCACTCCGCAGCGTTGTGGTGGTGTAAGAATATCTACTACCGCTTATCGCCATATGGGTGTAGTAAGAGGCGATAGAGGTAAACAAATCAGGAGATGGGCAGCAGCATCTTACTAAAAATAAAAAACTGCGATTGCCAACCCGCTTGCGAAGTGTGGCAACTATGGCAAAAATTCCCCGTACGAGGCAATTTCTAGGGGAGGCTTATTCAGCAGGCAGCGTTCGGGAAAATACGACGCATCATCTCGTCAGGTATACCTCAAAACATGAAAACTAAGATGTACATCCAGTGCGTGTTGCCAGTGATGACCTACGGAACCGAGAAGTGGTCCTTCACTGCTGGTCGTATGAGGACGCTCAAAGTCGCTAAGCGAGCTATGGAGATGGCTATGCTCGGAGTTTCTCTGCGTGATAAACTTAGAAATGAGAACTTAGATTAGTAAGCGTAAGTGGAAATGTGCCGGACATATAGCTCGAAGATCCGACAATCGTTGGGGAAAAAAGGTTCTCGAGTGGCAGCCTTACCGGTAGGCGAAGTGTAGGGCGACCTGCCACTAGATGGAGTGACGACCTGGTACGACATGCAGGAAGTTGATGGATGCATGTGGCTCAGGACCGCGCTTTGTGGCATACCTTGGGAGAGGTCCATGTTCAGCAGTGGACTTGTGAAGAGCTGTAATGATAATGATGATGACATAATTTTAGTGAATAATGAAATAGTAATAGAAGTAGTAATAGCTAATGAAATATAAGGGAAATGAAAATGTTATTATGCTAATAGATTTTCATAGAAGGGTTGGGGTGAAGAGGCTTGGTTATGAAGGGATATTTTATACGTTTCCTCCTCACCCTCACCCTCAAGCCCTCAACTCACCGTATGTATGGAAAAGAATCTTTTTGTGACGAACACTTTCTTTCGTCACAAGAAGATTCACATGTATACTTGGGAAAGAGGTGATGATAGAAGCATGATAGATTTCATAATTGTGGATGAAAGAATGAGGAACGCAGTATTAGACACAAGGGTTTGCCGGGGGTCTAACGTTGAAACGGATCATTATTTGATTTAATACTGAATTAATCGTCTATTCAGGCGTTAGTGCCATCGGACATCTGTGTCTACCACTGCGTTACAGCGTATTAGAACAGAAAGGTTACAAGATGAAGGTGAGAAAAACAAGTACAAATGTAGACTGAAAGAAAATATAAGTGGTTTGGATGAATTATGTATGAATGAGTTAGACTTGGAGAATGTATGACAAAATGTTAAGAAAGGTTTAGTGGATGAAGCAACCGAAGTATGTGGTGTTAGTAAGAGAAATAATGAAAGAATAATACGTTATGGTGGGATGATGAGGTACGCATGGAAGTTGAAACAAAGAAGAGAGGATGGCTAGATTTACTAGCAACAAAGGATGGTGATTCCGGCGGTACGAATGATGATATTGAAAGAAAAAAGGCAGTCTCTAGACATCTAAACAAGAGAGTAAAAGAATTATTTGAAAGGAAAAAGCAAGAAAGAACGGATAGAAATGATAGAAGAATATGGGATAACTTCCAGACAAATATTAAAATGTTCTGGAAAATCGTAAGAACTGCCAGGAGACATTCAAAACAGCCTTTAATGAATGCTGTAAGAGACGAGAATGGCTCTATTCTGAATGATGAAGTTTTGAGTTTAAAGAGATAGAAGGAATAATTTGAAAGCGTGTTTATGAGTGAGGAGACAACGTATGAAATAAATGAAATAGAAACTTCGAAAGAAGGGGAAAGAGGTAGCGAGATAAGTATAGATGAAGCAATGAAAGCAATGAAAGCAGGTAAGGCAGCCGGATATGATAGAGTTTCACTTGAAATTCTAAGGGCTGAAGAGGAAGTGGTGGCAGGCTGGCTGCACACCTTGTTTAACTAATGCTGGGAACTGAAACGGGTACCGGTATACTGGTCCCAATATATAAAGGAAAACGGTCGCAGTATGACCGTAAAAAGTACCGTGGTATCAGCCTTCTTACCAATGTGGTGAAACTGTATGTTAAGGTACTAATTGAAAGGGTCATGAAAGAAACTGATGGAAAAATTTGGGATGTGCAAGCGGGATTTAGATAGGGAATGGGGTGTACAGATCAAATCTTTTCCATGCGCATGATTGCAGAAAAGTTTTTGGCTAAAAACCAGAAAGTTTTTTGTGCGTTCATGGACTTGGAAAAGGCTTATGACAGAGTGGACAGGAATGTGTTATGGCAAACACTGAACTCATTTGGGTTGAGTGCCGGGTTGATACAGAGATTAAAGTCTCTTTATAGGGAATCTGGTGCTTGTGTTAGAATCAACGGGGTCTACTCGGACTGGTTTGGCATCCATAAAGGTGTCGGACAGGGTTGTGTGGATTCCCCGTGGCTGTTCAACCTATTTATGGACGGTTGTTTGGAAAATTTGAAAGTTGAAGAATGCGGATTAAAAATGGGTGAGTTAACCGTCAAATGCCTTTTGTACGCCGATGGTCAAGTTATTCTTGCATCGTCGGCGGTCGAGTTGCAAATGATGGTTACATTAATAGACCATTAAAAGAAAAGGGTATGAAAGTGAACGAAAGTAAGACGAAAGTTATGGTTTTTGAAAGAGAAGAAAGTAAACCGATATATGAAATAAGAATAGAAGGGGTGTTGATCCAGCAAGTAGATGAGTTTGTATATTTGAGATGCGTATTTTGCAGAGATGGGAGATATGATAATGATATAGAACGACGAGTAAACGCAGGAAATAGAGAAAATGGGGCCCTTCACTCTATTGTGAAGAGTCAGAAAGGCACGTATGACAATTAACAATGTACATAATTTAATGTATGACAGTAGAAGTTGGGTCTGGCAGAAGATGCACGAGAGTAGAATAAACGCAGTAGAAATGCGGTCGTTAAGGAGTATGTTAGGGCTGAATCTGAATGACAGGGTGAGAAATTGTGTAATAAGATAAGAGTGTGGTTTGCAAGATGAAGTTTTGACTTATGACCAGGATTAAGACAAGAATGCTTCGGTGGTTTGGTCATTTGGAAAGAATAAATGAGAAAAGAGTGACAAAAAAATTATTTTGAAGAAGTGAACGGCAGAGTCAGAAAGGGACGTCCTAAGCGAAAGTTTAACAACCAAATTGGCGATATATTTAAAACGGGCCAAATTAGGAGTAATCTTAACTGACGAGCATGTATGCGTAGGTATATGGATGTGGAGAAGGCGAGAGAGGTGTGTTAGGATCGTGCCAAACAGAAGTCTGTAGTCTCTGCCTACCCCTCTGGGTGACAGGCGTGAGTGTTTATGTTATGTTATTTTATGAAAAATAGTCCGTTTCAATCATTAATTATAAACAAACGGATAGCAATCCTGTTGCTATACGCGCCTTTGCATTACTATATTGCATTGAGTGATAACGTTTCAGATTTCTCTCTTCCTCAAAATATTTTATTACGATATATACTATTTTACGTGTTACGCTATGTAGTACTTTCCCGCGTTTATACTACATTGTTAACGTGTAACGTAGATGAAATAATAAAAGAAAAACACCAAATAACGTAATAGTCAACAAAAATAAAATAATTAACAAAATAAAAATCAAAAAAACTCTCAGAACGCGTCTAGCTCACAAATTTGCCAAACCAGGATAGTTTTTTTTAGTTTATAGCATTTTGTTACCATTTGTGCAAATGACAAGTCGGACTGAGGTTTAGCACGTACGAAAAACATATATCGCAACATATTTTTTTTAGTCTCTACCGCCGGGTGTGAGTGTAGATAGTGACAGTGTGCAAACGAGAGGTAAATAGAGGCGACGCATTTTTCAGTCCCATTGTTTAACCGCACGAGTAGTAAACAAAATATATTTCAGAGTAGCCTGTATGGACAAAGATTCTTTTCAGAATAGCATGTATGGAGAAAAACGCGAAATTACAAGGTTTCCTCCTTGAAATTATACGTTTTTCGTTCGTTGCTTGAAACAGCAACTACATGGTAAATTAGTTCGTTTTATCTACTACAATATGCTCAGAGAAAATTTTAGATTATTCACTTATATATTTTGTATTGTCATTCATAGTCAAGTAATAATCATTCTCCCGATGCATTTTATGCCAAAACCCTCAGAGACATAATTTGGGAACCCTAATTTGTAGCTTCTATTAAATATCGATCATCGAAAAAATAGTTTTATCTCTCAAATATCCTATACTTTAATAATTACAGAATTCATTTTCATTATATGCCTTTTATGTAAGGAAAAAAATCAATATTGTTACGCACTCAAATCGGCGCACAAGCGCCATCTAGTCACGAACCGAAGAACTAAACTTCTTGAAGCTTAAAACTCGAACTCTCGGTACCTTGCGCGTGTTTACTTGAACATTCTGGATATTTTGCTAATTTATATAAATAGGCGCTGCAAGATGCGATCGAGGTATATTGATTTGGCGAGACAAGCGAAGCTTCGGAGCGGAATAAAGTGAATTAGTGTGTTTGATTATTAGTGTTTTAAGTTTTAATTTGTGTAAAGTAAATTAAAGTGTTAATTTAGGTAATTCTATCGGCAATTTTTATTGTCACGAACCTCAAGCTCGTAACAATTGGTGTCAGAAGTGGGATAAAATCATGCCGATTTTACCTAAGGAGGAAACGGAGGGTATCCGTACCCGAAGTCAACGCCAGCAGGACACGGACCAACGAAGATTTGGTGGTGCAACGCCGCAGACGTCGGAGGGCCAGCCACCGGCTGCAGGCCCGTCGGTAGCTCCTACATCTGCGGCACCTGACTTAGGTGCTCTGATGGTGATGCTGCAGGAGCAGGCTCGTCGACAGGAGGAGCAGGCTCGCCGACAGGAGGAACAGGTCCGTCAGTTGGAAGAGCAGCTGCGGGGTGGACAGGATGAACAGGTCCGCCGACAGGAGGAACAGATCTGCCGACAAGAGGAACAGGCCCGCCGGCAAGAGGAACAGGCCCGTCGTTTAGAAGATCAACTCCAACGCGATAAGGAAGGGCAGATGCTCCTCATGAAGGACCTTCACGCTATCTTCGGAAAAGAGATACGGGAGGTGAAGGATAAGGTTGCTCA
Source organism: Parnassius smintheus behrii (assembly GCA_036936625.1). Classification (NCBI taxonomy): domain Eukaryota; kingdom Metazoa; phylum Arthropoda; class Insecta; order Lepidoptera; family Papilionidae; genus Parnassius; species Parnassius smintheus. Next base: position 13,926,330 of record JAUPFT010000020.1, on the reverse strand, counting down.
ACATGACAACCGCCTGTTGGAGGCCGAAACCCGAATCGACCAAGTAAACAATCGGGTTGACAACGTAATGGCTGATGTGAATAAAACGCTGGACGACCTCAAACTTGGAGATGGAATTGCAGCCCCCGCAGTAGCTACTACACCTTCGCTACGTGGGTTCAAGGTACCACCGTTCGACAGGACTCCTTCCTGGTCGGCCTACAAAATCCAGTTCGAGGCCGTCATGGAGGCAAACGGCTGGAATAAAAGCCAGGCCATGACTGCACTCACCTTAGGCCTGCGCGACCAGGCCTTAACCGTGTTGGAAGCTCTCGGTAAGAAAGTGACCTACGAGCAGCTCCTTGAGGCATTGGAGGCGAGATATGGTGACGCTCACCTGGAACACGTCTTTCGCGCGCAGCTTAAAGATCACGTGCAAAGCAGCAACGAAAACCTGCAGCAGTGGGCCCTTGAGGTGGAGAAGATGGTTCGAAAAGCATACCAGTCTGTACCTGCGCTCATTGAAGGGAACCTGGTGCAGACATTCATCGACGGCATCCGCGACCTGGAAGTCAGAGCCGCTGTGAGGCTCGGGCACCACGAGACGCTTAAGGACGCCTTGGCCCATGCACTGGAGGTAGAAGCCGTGCGGCAGGATCATCGTTCCCATGGCGTCAGGGAGGTTGCAGCAGCTACAGTTCGCGACCGCAACAAAGGATACAGCCCTAGGTGCTATGGCTGTGGGGAAAAGGGCCATCTTCGATCCAGCTGCCCTAAGCGAACCCTAGAAAGGGAAGGTGAACGATCCCAGGAGGGTAGTGCGGCCAACAGCACCGCCCAGCAGCAGCAGGGAAACGAGTAAAAGCCAGAACTGCGGGGCGGGTGCTGGCTGATGTTAAAAGAGCCCCAAGGATCTCGATCTCACAAACCCATGATGGGAACAGTCTAATCATCAAGGGCGAGGTCAACGGAATGCCGTGTAAACTGACCATAGACACTGGAGCCTCGTGTACGGTTGTTAGTTCCCAACTTATAAGTCAGTTCCTTGGGGACTCCGCATACAACCGAGAACGCATTAATTTGGTAACAGCTACCGGTCAGCGTATACCCGTCCGTGGAGAGAAGGAGATGGAGTTGAAGCTTGGCAACGTGATCTACCTGCATAATGTCATCGTGGCTGATATAATGGACGACTGCATCCTAGGCCTAGTATTTATGAGGAATAATTGTTGTGAGATCGACGTTAAGCAAGGTGTTTTGAAATGTGGACAGGAGGAACTTTTTATGGAAGGTGCGTCACCAGGGAACGTGTACAGCATTAAGAAGATTGTTCTTCCGCCGAGATCGGAAACGATTGTTCCGGTTAGTCTTCCCCGAAACGCTGGGCAAGCTCACCGTTGTGTACTTGTGGAAAGGGTAATCAATGACCTTCCATGGAAAGTAGCTCGAACCTTGGTCAAAACCAATGACATCTCAAGAATACGTGTGCTGAACCTTTGCGACCGGGACAGATTATAGAAAAAGGCACACTAGTTGGCACTTGTGAGGAAGTGGATTGGTTACGTCGGTGCCAATATATATCGAGTGGGACCCCCAGCAAGGATTCAGAAGCGAGAGTGACCACACTTTTGGAAGACTGTCGCAGTGTTCTCTCCCCGAACGAATTGGTCAAGGCGAAGAAGTTGTTACTCAAGTACGCCGATGTATTCTCGTCAAACGATGCTGACATAGGAAAGACTGGCTTAGTTCAACACAAAATAAACACAGGAGGGGAATTGCCTATCCGTCAGCGGCCAAGAAGATTGCCGGTAGCACGTGAAAAGGAAGTGGAAACCATGATTGAGGGAATGGTGAAGGATGGTGTTATTGAACCTTCATCTAGTCCATGGTGTTCACTCGTGGTGCTGGTAAAGAAGAAGGATGGCAGCATGCGGTTCTGTGTTGATTACCGCCGTCTGAACGACGTTACAAAGAAGGACAGCTATCCCTTGCCAAGAATTGATGACACGTTGGACATGCTTACAGGAGTAAAATGGTTTAGCACGCTGGATCTAAAAATTGGCTACTGGCAAGTTGAAATTGACCCTAAGGACAAGGAGAAAACTGCGTTCTCGACGGGAAAGGGTCTGTGGCAATTCAAAGTAATGCCGTTTGGGTTGTGCAATGCTCCAGCAACGTTTGAAAGGCTGATGGAACTTGTACTTACCGGGCTAATTGGCGATGCCTGTCTGGTCTACTTGGATGACATCATCATCGTGGGCCGTGCGTTTGAGGAACACCTTGAAAACCTGGGACGCGTGCTCATGAAAATTCAGAGTGCCAATCTCAAGCTGAGTCCGAAGAAATGTTCACTATTCAAACGGCAAGTCAACTTTTTGGGGTATGTAGTGTCGGAAGAAGGTATCCGCACGGATCCAGAGAAAATTGCAGCTGTAAAGGATTGGCCGGTTCCAAAAGACAAGACGCAGGTTAGAGCATTTTTGGGTTTGTGCTCCCATTACCGGCGATTTGTGAAGAACTTTGCAGATATAGCTAAACCTCTGCATAAGCTAACCGAGGAGAAGCGACATTTCTGCTGGGATGAAAGTAGTAATATCGCATTCCAGGAGCTCAAGGACCGTCTGTGCAAAACACCTATTTTGGGATACCCTGATGCAAGCAAAGAATTTATAGTTGACACAGACGCAAGTGATATAGGACATGGCGGTGTGTTGTCTCAACGGAATGGTGACCAAGAGGTCGTGATAGCGTACTTCAGCAAGTCGTTGTCAAAACCGGAAAGGAACTATTGTGTCACAAGACGCGAATTGTTGCAGCATTTTAGCAAATATCCTCTGGGGCGAAAATTTCACTTACGAACTGACCATGCTGCACTAAAATGGCTATTGCAGTTTAAAAATCCAGAAGGACAAGTTGCGAGGTGGATTGAACTACTGCAGGAATACGACTTTGAGATCGAACATCGCAGCGAGAAATCTCATGGCAACGCGGATGCATTATCACGAAGACCTTGTCCTGAAGATTGCAAGCATTGTACTAGGCAAAAGAGTAAGGAACTGGTATCCGTGAGGATGCTCAGGGCAGACCACCTCAGCAACGAGTGGAAGGACAGCATTCAACGTGCACAGCAGGAAGATCCGGACATCAAGCCGATCCTGGAATGGATGAAGGCCAGTGCTCCCAAGCCCAAGTGGAGCGACGTCTCAGCGATGAGTTCGACCACTAAAAGCTATTGGGCCCAGTGGGACAGCTTGCTGCTTCAGGATGGAGTTCTGTGCCGTAAATGGGAAAATGTTCGGGGAGACAGCTGTCATTCACAAATGGTTGTCCCTAAGGATAAAGTACCGGATGTTCTACAGCTGTACCATAATGATTATTCAGGAGGCCATCTGGGAGTTAAACGAACTCTACTGAAGATCCGAGAACGGTTTTACTGGGTCCACTGTCGAAACGATGTCGAGGACTGGTGTCGCAAATGTACGAGTTGTGTGGCTGTAAAGGGACCTCAGGCTCGTAGTAGAGGTGCATTGAAGTTGTACAATGTTGGTGCACCATGGGAGAGAATAGCCATTGACGTGGCGGGGCCGTTTCCGGAGAGTGAAAGCGGTAACAAGTATTTCATGGTTGTGATGGGTTACTTCACTAAGTGGCCAGAAGTCTTCGCCATTCCAAATCAAGAAGCTTCAACAGTTGCTGATAAGCTAGTTCATGAAGTCTTCTGTCGTTTTGGTGTACCTTTAGAGATATTCCAGGAAACTTGCCAAGTTATGGGTACTCATAAAACAAGAACGACTTCTTATCACCCGCAATCCGATGGAATGGTAGAACGATTTAATCAGACATTGGAGAGGTACCTAGGAAAAGTTGTAGACAATCGGCAACGAGATTGGGACAAGCACATACAACCGTTTTTGTTGTCATATCGAAGCGCTGTTCACGAAAGTACAGCAGTGACACCAGCTTTCGCAAACTTTGGAAGAGAATTACGGCTGCCTGCAGACCTGATCACCGGGATACCACCTGATGCTCCACGCAGTATAACCGATTATGCAAATGACTTGCGGAACAAAATGAATGACGTTTATGAGCACGTCAGACAGTCGGGCCAGCAAATGTCTGAAAAGATGAAAACCCGTTATGATCGCAAAATGAACAACAAAGGGTTCGACGAAGGTTCACTTGTGTGGTTGCACAATCCAGTCCGCAGCAAAGGGAAATCTCCTAAGCTTCAAGCTAAATGGGACGGCCCGTACCGGATTGTGACCAGGATCAACGATGTAACCTACCGGATACAGAAAGGCGCAAGAGGGACTTCTAAGATCGTCCATGTGGATCGCCTAGCGCGTTATTATGGGGCCGATAATGCTCGGGACGAGCATGTCTTAGGAAGGGGCAGTGTTACGCGCTCAAATCGGTGCACTAACGCCATCTAGTCTCGAACCGAAGAACTAAACTTCTTGAAGTTTAAGACTCGAACTCTCGGTACCTTGCGCGTGTTTAATTGAACATTCTGGATATTTTGCTAATTTATATAAATAGGCGCTGCAAGATGCGATCGAGGTAGTGTTGATTTGGCGAGACAAGCGAAGCTTCGGAGCGGTATAAAGTGAATTAGTGTGTTTAATTATTAGTGTTTTAAGTTTTAATTTGTGTAAAGTAAATTAAAGTGTTAATTTAGGTAATTCTATCGGCAAGTTTTATTGTCACGAACCTCAAGCTCGTAACAATATTATTCAATTAACGACCGAAAAATCTTCGACACAAACCGCAATATCTCCGAAGTTTTACATCATTTTGACGTAAAATCTATTTAAAATAATCATCAATATTTGCTTAAACTATACTATTGAAGTGAAAACTTCTTTAGCATCGTTGTTATTTGAAAGTCTATGAAACTAAAAAGAGACAGTAAAAAAAGACAGACACATAAATTCGTAAGATTTAACGTGGGAGAAAATGAGGTAGGAAGCATTATAGATTATAACTCAATGCTCGCGACAAATAAGTTTTAAACGCCGCTGAAACAGCGTCGCTTACGCGTTTTGTTTATTTATTTTATTATTTTCTTATATTTTGCGCTGAACTTGTAGCTTAAATTATAATATTAAATAAATTATTTACAGTAACTATTTGTATTTTATATTTCATTTAATTTGAAGGTTTCACTTCTGTCGCGTGTGAGCTGCATGCATGTTTTTTTTATTTTAACTTTTTAAATTGTTACTATTATTTTTTAATTAATTGAATAAAAGTAGCATATATTTCACCGCGTCGGCTTTCTGCGATCACTATAGATGCGCCAACTCGGAAAAATCTTTAGAGTTGAAATTCACGCAACTCGAGTTGAAACTCGAGTTAGTAACTCAAAACAGAGTAAATAACTTGTTACAAAAGTAACTTTTTTTATAAACTTGTTTTTCTATCTAGCTCTTTGGTGGGTTAGGATAACTATAATTACAATTTTTTAGTACAAAACTTTGTAGGTAGGATTAAATAAAAAGGTATATTAAATGTATAGCACATACTTGTGTATTTTTGGTTCAATCTTAGGTAAAGTAAGTATCATTAACAACAAAACTAGCAGTCTTCACAAAAGAAAAAAAATATAGGTGGCAGATCTACTAACTTCTGATTACTACTAATAAGTAGGATTGATAAGAAACTACCAACTTCTGAAATCATACAGCCTCCGAGACAAACTTTTGGTTGTTAACTGGTAACACTTTCCTAATCTCATATCGTCAATGTCAAACAACACCAACAGCTGTCAATCAGTGCTACGGTACGGGTGATTGTGACGAAAAATAAATAAATAATAATAAATTACCTTGTGAAAATCACATTTTACATCCCTTTTCGTGTTCTCAAGATCCTATTTCTTTGTTTGGTGATCACACGTAAGTCATTCTTTTGCATTTTAGTTCATGAGTGCTCGAAAACTTGCCGTGGTAGTATTGATTTTTCAGCGAATATTGTTAAATATGGTGTTGATATTGTGTAATAAATATAGAGCTAAGCAGTGCTTAAAACATTAATGAAATTCTAGCTCTAGAATAATCAGATTTATTATTTAAACATTTTGCATGAAATCTTATAGGTATTTCGCTCTTTTCCGTTGTAACGAACTGATCATTACAACATTGCTGCTGTAATTATTATTTCACTGTGAAGGTTTTTTATACCTTCGTGACAAAAACAATACAAACGTATATCAAACCCCTTTATTTATTTTATGTATGCAATAACTTTTACAAAGCGTTTTATCATAATTTACTCTATTATTAATTAAAACATGCATTATTAAACGTATTTTCTTCCAACATTTATTAAGTTTTAGAGTAAGTTTGATGATTTGCTCCATATAATTTTTTCATGTGTAAAACACATATTACCTGTGTTAAATTTGCATGTTTTTATTTATTTTATACTGGAAAATTGGTAGGCATGTATTTAAATTTAATTTGATCAATTTGTCACGTCATAATCGTCATAATAACAGCCTATGAATGTAGTACTAGTGTTGAAGATACGCCACCCCTAAAGATTCCTTCATACAGGGAGTATTGGAAAGAAAAAAATGATGAAAATATTTATTTCGCCACATAAGCACAACGCCATATTGTACATAATTGTTTATTTATAATGTTATGTCTTAATGTTATATTTAATGTTATGTCTTAATGTTATATTTAATGTTATGTCTTAATGTTATATAATTGTTATTACTAAAAATATACTTTAGATGTTGCCGAACATGATGAAAAGGGGATGCACTCAGCATTTGGCGTGATGCATCACCGCTGCGCTGTTTTTCAGTGTGGCCCATTTCATCTCTTTCAAGTAGATTGACCTTCAACATTATGAACTTGAACTTGATCTTAAACATCATGAATAAATTCCAAAGGTAAATAAAATAAAAACTAAAATAACTACGAGACTAGAAGACTACATAAATAATGTTCTAAATTTCTAAGCTTAAAATGAAAACAACAACAGAAGGACACCGATGGAACCAAAATATAATTCATTAAATATAAAAAAATGCTATGGTAAAAATATAAAAATGTATTAAAATCAATAGATAGTACATCACTCACCTTCAATTTGCAGATAATATAGTCCTTATGGCAGAATTGCTGGCGGACCTAAGCACAATGCTCATTGAGCTCAATAGTATCTCCCAACGGATAGGTCTTAAGATGAACATGGACAAAACAAAGGTCTTGTGTAATGTCCATGTAGTAGATAGTTAAAAAAATTAAAACATACATAAAAGATAAAAATGAAACAAATAACAATAAAAATAAAACTGCAAATTTGGTGTGTTATTAAATCCTAACATGCTGTTTATGAAATTATATCATATAATTAAATATTATATATTATATTAGTACGGCCATTGTTGTCTCACTTGGCAACTGTAGTTTTTGTTATGTTGAGTTGATATCAGGAAGATGGCTCTATCATATTTTATCTATTTATTAACTATCTAGCTTTTGAGTGTGAAGGAAATATGTAGAGTTTATTTACACCAGTGACCTTAATGAGAGTTAATATTTAAATATCATTTTTATCCATGCTGGTGCAATTAGCATGGTGTATTTATTTGATGGTATCGAGGTCTGACGGCGCCGCACGCTATTCCGGCGTCGGTGAATGCACTCTACGGCGTTTTTCTTCTCGAATGGAATTATGATTTTTGGGTTATTGTGTTTCCCTTACGTATAAGTATAGCTGCTGATAAAGAAAGAAATTTACTTGTTGTAGCTGTTGGTGACAGGCGAATTGGCAATAACAGACTTTAGACGACTGTAATAAACATTTATATTATTCCAAAATTGTTGTCATTTATTAGGACCACAAGATCTACCAGACATTTTCAAATGATAGAATTTCCTTTGTCTCTTTTGGTGGTAGACTTGAGCACATTCTGTAGACATAGATCTATCTATACTGCTCAAAAAACCTAAATTTACGTTTTATTACAAATGTTGTCCCCAACTAGAGTTCGAACCTGGTGCTCTCGACTGAATGGACAAAGTACTATATCGTATGCCGTCATATGTTCGAATTCATTTCATGATAGACGAATTCGACGACGGTGAGTAAAAACTGACTGACGATGAAATTTGGCTGTTTCGAGGATACCGAAATGAAATGACACTTGATTGTATCTATGTGGTGCTTTGATGATTAGTCAACCACAATGAAATGACACTGCGCGTAAAACACAGAAACGTAAATAATAATGTCCTCCAGGCCGAATTTCGGCCACTGCGGCCTGCCTCAAGCTAGCCATCGGCGCAGGACAGGATCATAGTGCCCAAGTATATGTGCAAGCACATGTGCACTCTCTATTCCTTCACTCTCAATCCGATGGGACGGTAAACCGATACGACCGGAGATAGATCAGGCGCTATTTCTAATTTGTCTTGTGTTGTTAATTGTAAACATGATTGTAAGCTATTATTTGAAAAAAAAGTCCTGCTGGTAAATGAAAAAAGTGACTTTCAATTAGTATTGTTTATAATCTACATTGAATAAAAAAGTTTCTATTTCTGTGGGGCAACTCAACTGACGCAAACAAAGCCTTCCTAAAAGCCAGAAGAAATGTATTCGTGAACTGTGTAATGTAGGCCCTCTTGAAAGCTGTAGACCCTGTTTAAGGAAAAAAGTGTTACCATGCAGGAAAATGATAAATCTGTAGCAAAAGAGATCCGCCATGTCATCCTGTAGAACTACATTATTCCACTGTGTATTAAGATTTATAATAAAATTCCTAAAAATATTCGTGAATAGCCATTAAGGCGAGTGAAATTTTTTTTAACGCAGTGGCTAATAAATACTGCCTTTTATAGTATCAACGAATTCTTTAACCCTAAATTTTGATTTTATTTTTCATTGATTTTGCTTATCTAAGTAAGTTACTATAAATCCAGGATTTTGCGTAATTATTCTCAAATGAACAAAAATTAATTTTTCTAATTTTGTTATGTTTTCCTAAAAACATAAACATAATCGTTACAGTGTTTATTTCTAATTTTATTTTATTTTTAATTTTATTCATTTGTTTTGAATATATTTATTTTAAACAATTTTTTCACATGCGAGAAACGGCAAAATATGTGGAAACAAATATTGACTCTGTATCCGTCTGTACCCATGTTTTAGCGAAATAAATGATTTGATTTGATTTGATTTGTGGCCCATAGACATCTACAGTTGTCCTCGACCAAGAATCAAAACGCAGATGCGTTGTCACCCCTGAGGACTAAGACGGAATGCCTCGTTTCCAGTAAAAAAGGGTCTGCGGATCTCTACACTCACCATACAAAACACAGCAGTATTAAGCTGCTATTTTACGCTGGTATTCTGTGAGAGCATGGTCCTTCCCCGGTCGAGCCGACCCATTCGTGTTACAACCCATAATATACCAGTATATATCTCTACCACTTCGACGACACAAAAATTCGACGTCAACTGATTCAGACAACATCATCATCATCATCATCATTACAGCCCTTCACAAGTCCACTGCTGAACATAGGCCTCCCCCAAGTAACGCCACAAAACACGGTCCTGAGCCACCTACATCCATCGACTTCCTGCATGTCTTACCGGGTCGTCACTTCATCTAGTGGGGGGTCGCCCTACACTACGCCTACCGGTACGAGGCTGCCACTCGAGAACGTTTCTTCCCCATCGGTTATCGGTTCTTCGAGCTATATGGCCGGCCCATTGCCACTTCAGCTTACTAATCCGTTGGGCTATGTCGGTCACTCTGGTTTTACTGCGGATATCCTCATTTCTGAGCCTATCACACAGAGAAACTCCGAGCATAGCCCTCTCCATAGCTCGCTGAGCGACCTTGAGCGTCCTCATACGGCCAGCAGTGAAGAACCACGTCTCAGATCCGTAAGTCATCACTGGCAACACGCACTGGTTATACACTTTAGTTTTCAGAGATTGAGGTATACCTGACGAGAAGATGTGTCGTAATTTCCCGAACGCTGCCCAGCCGAGTTGAATCCGTCGATTGACCTCTCGGTCGAAGTTGGACTTACCTAGTCGGACTATTTGTCCCAGGTAAACGTACTCGTCAACAACTTCGAGCATAGTGCTCCCAACAACTACCGGCGTAGGTGTGACATGGATATTAAACATGATCTTTGTTTTGTCCATGTTCATCTTAAGACCTATGCGTTGGGAGACACCATTGAGGTCATTGAGCATAGTGCTAAGGTCCTCCAGCGATTCTGCCATAAGGACTATATCGTCGGCAAATCGAAGGTGAGTGATGTACTCGCCATTGATGTTAATACCGTATCCTTTCCAGTCCAGTAGCTTCAAAACGTCTTCCAACGCAGCGGTGAAGAGTTTCAGGGATATAACATCACCCTGTCTTACACCTCTCTGCAGTTGGATAGGTTTCGAACTCTGGTTCTGTACTCGGATAGCCATTGTAGCCCTACTGTACAAACACTTCAGCACTTCGATATACCGACAGTCAACTTGGCACCGCTGAAGGGACTGTAGCATCGCCCAAATTTCGACGGAATCAAAGGCTTTCTCATAGTCCACATATGCCAGGCAAAGTGGCAGATTGTACTCTTCGGTCTTCTGTACAATCTGCCGCAGGGTATGTATGTGGTCTATGGTATTGAAGCCTTTTCGGAAACCGGCTTGTTCGGGAGGCTGGAAGTCGTCGAGTCTGCGTGCGAGACGATTCGTAATGACTCGAAAATAGCATGTAGACGCGGCTCAGAAGGGAAATCGGTATGTAGTTCTTCAAGAGAGCGTTATAGCCTTTCTTAAAGAACAAAACCACCGCGCTTCTGCTCCACGCCTCCGGAGTAGTGCCACCATGGAGAACGGGATTGAAGAGCTTCTGACTTCAAGTACCGGTGTTCCACCCGCTTTCAGAAGCTCCGCTGTAATTCCATCCTCGCCCGGGGCCTTGCCGTTTTTAAGGTGGTGGAGAGCCATTCTAATCTCGCTCAGACTGACGTCCGGGATATCATCGGAATAGTGTCGGATAAGACTTGCTCTTGGATCGTTACTCACACTTGCGTGTGGCTCCAAGGATGATGTGTACAGCTGCCCATAGAACCTCTCAATCTCACTCGGAATCTCAGGTGTCCCGGAAACGATGTTGCCACACTCAGTCTTCAGCTTTGACAGTTGGCTCTTTCTGGCAGACAGATCTCTGGCAAAGACTTTGGAGCCCTGGTTCCGCTCGATCGCTTCTTTAATATGAGAAGTATTAAAGTTGCGAAAGTCTCGCCGCATGCATTTGGAGATCTGCCTGTTCAGTTGCCTGTATGCTGTCAAATCTGTTGACGATTGCAGCCTCATCTCCCGTCTAACAGCCATGAGATTAAGAGTGTGATCGGAGAGTTTTTGTGTTCTTCTGCGACGGGTTTTGCAGAACTTAGCTCCGACCGCATGGACAGTTTCCACGAGCTTGTCATTCATATCGTCCACTGCATTGCAATCTTCTAGGCACTGAAAGCGGTTACGTAACTCGAGCTGAAAGGTTTCGGGATTCTGGATTAGAGCACGAGGGGGACAGAGCGTTGACTTCATTAGACGAGACCTCTCCAACTTAACGTTTAGGTTCAGTGTGCCTCTAACCATTCGGTGATCGCTGCCAGTTTTCACCCTTGCGATCACTGAGACATCACTAAACAGTTGGCGTCTGGTCGTCATAATGAAGTCAATCTCATTTTTTGTCGAACCGTCGGGGCTCAACCAGGTCTACTTCCTGTGGGGCCGCTTCTGGAAGAAAGAGTTCATCATAAAAAGTCCCTCTTGCTCCATAAAGTCGGCCAGCTGCTGGCCCCTTCGGTTCCGTTGCCCAAATTACTCCAAATTTTCCTACCTTCAGCTCACCGCTTTCTCTTGTGCCTAGTTTTGCGTTGAAGTCTCCCATCAACACCGTGTAGTGGGTTTCGGAGGAGTGTATGGCTCTGGAAATATCCTCATACATTTCCTCCACCTCCTCATCGGGATGTGCCGAGGTCGGTGCGTAAACCTGAATGACCTTCAGCGAATACCGTTTGGTGATTCTGAGTATCAGGTATGCGACCCTCGTCGACACACTCCCAATCTTTACAACGTTGTTGACGAGAGACTTGTGGACGATAAATCCGACACGTCCTTGGGACAGATGGTCGCCCTCCCGGTGATAGAACAAGTTGCCGGACTCGAGGATTACCGTGCCCTCCCCTTCTCTTCGGACCTCGGATAATCCAATAATATGCTAGCGCAACTTGTCTACCTCTTCTTCCAGCTCCAGTATCTTCTCGTCAGTCCTCAGGGTGCGTGCGTTATATGTTGCCAGGTCGAGACGTCGTAGGTGGCAACCGAACCTCCACCGGAGATTCTTAGCACCCCCTGCCCCGCCGTTACCATGGTCGCCACCGTAGCCAGGAATAGCGGGGCCGCCGGGGACTGGGGGCCGTCTGTTTGCGTCGTTATTCATGGGGGGATAGTTGCCACGCTTGGCGAGCGGGTTGGCAACCGCAGTTTTTTATTATATCATTGTTGTTATCAGGAAGATGCTGCTGCCCATCTTCTGCCTGTCTCCCTCTGTCGCCTGTTACGACACCCACGGGAATATATGGGGTAGTGGATATTCTCAACCGCCACTACACGACAACATGGCTAATGAGACTGATTGCCATACATTGCTCTGGCGATCGACTAATTGTCGAAACCCAATTCCGCTGTAATACTGCTCTTTACGGGCAACTCGTTTTCGGGAAATATTTGGCATCTGGTTCAGCCTTGAAAAATATTACCTACTCAGCAATGGATTTATTAGGACATACGACGAGGATGATGACGTTTTGGTTTCAAGAACCTTTTTTTTATATAGGATAGGGCGACAAACGAGCACACAGTCCACCTGATAATAAGTAGTTGCTGCGGCCCATAGACATCTACATCTATCCTCGATTACAAATCAAAATGCAGATGCGTTGTCACCCTTGAGGACCAAGATGGAATGCCACGTTTCCAATAAAAAGGGTCTCCGGTTCTCTACACTCACCATAAGAAACACAACAGCGTTAATCTGCTATTTTACACTGGTATTCTGTTAGGGAGTGGTGGTAGACCTGCATAATTAATTTTTTTATTTTATTTTATTTAATAAGGAACAGCAAACAGCTACAAAATACAGTAATATCTAAAATACAATAACATGATGTATTCACAATAATGTAGCCCACAACGCTATCCACATATTACTTACAATGTTAATTAAATTGTCGCGGACGCTGAATAAAAACTTTATAACTAAAAACTAAAAAACAAAGAGCCAAAATAATATTATTTTTACATTTTTAGTTTTTCAAATATAGATCTTTTAAAAGCAAGAATATTCGGTGTAAACAAATCTATGTTACCATCATTGAAAAACTCGTTAAAGGAATGCATCATACGGCGAACTGGCGCGCGCGAGCCGGTATTTGTACGAATTTGTATTTGTAATTAAATAATTGCTGCCATATTGATTGCTCTATTATCTAATATAAGTTAATATAATTAAGAAAATCTAATTCTGGAAGAGTAAAGCAATATTCCTTTGGTCTAAATGAAGTATTATTACTGGTCATTTGATTAGTCAATGACCGTCTTAAGACTAGGATAACGATATTTGCGAATAGGGCGACTGCACGGGGTGAACGTGCTTCTAAATTGCGTTCTTCGGGATTTTAACCTTCTTTGTAACGAGGAAACATATTGCTGATTCTAGTTTGTTCGATTCCCTTTTACTGTAGCAAGCTAGTACTAAATAGGGAGTTTTTTTTATAACGCTTTGAACTATTTAAATATTAAATAACATTGTAATATGACATATTCTATTATTCAAATCATTATCTCGAACCTAACATCCATAGGGAGGAATGGCTAAAGTCTCATTACTACCAGTATTTATTAGAGATGGGCCGAATATAGGTTTCACCGAATACGGTCGTATAAAAATTTTCGGTAAAAGAACCGAATATTCGGCCGAGCATTATTCGGCAGGATTACCTCGGCACGTAACTAATTTATATCGAAACTTGTTAGCTTGTTACCGCAAACCACGCGGGATTAGCGTCGGACCCTGTCCCTCTAACCTAACATGTTATTGCATCATCTATTAGGTAATGATCAAATTGCCGGTACATACTTATGTTTTGACTACTTTTGTGAGAAAAAAGTATCTTGTTGTGTTATTCTTAGTGAAAATTGATAATTACATCATAAAAATGAGTGGCAGGAGATCTACAATTTGGACTTATTTTAGAGAAACTGACGACCAAAGTAAAGTGAAATGTACTAATGTAATGTAATGTTTCTTTGTTTGATTCCAAAAAACATGTTATCAATCTTTCTATTTGGTATAATTGGAAATGAATCTACAGTGCCTCAAAAATATACCTAACGTATATACAAGTATATTTAACCGTAAATAAAATATACTTTCAAAAAGACATGGCATTCCTCAATTCGTACATTTCAATACACTAGGCACTTTGAGTACCACTTTAACGAATTTTCGGTGATTAAGCCGAATATTCGGCTGAATATGAATATTCGGTAAGGCTGCCGAATATGTCGAATACCGAATATGACACGAATGTTCGTCCCAACTCTAATATTTAGTTCCGTTAGATTGTCTATTGATGGCGATATAAGATATCTTACTTTCTCCATTGGAGATGGTCCGAATATGGATTTCACCGAATACGAATATTCGACCGAAAGTTCGGTTAAACCTTTACCAAACCGAATATTCGGCGAACATTATTCGGCAGGATCACCTCCGTACCTAATCAATTTTTGTCAAAACTTGTTTCTGTAAAGCGCGCGGGAATAGCGTCGGAACTTGCCCCTCACTAATCAATCATCTAGCTGAGCAAATTGCCGGCACATGCTTATATTTTGACTAATTTTGTGAGATAAAAAGTATTTCGTTGTGTTATTCTTAGTGAAAATTGATAATAATATGATAAAATTAAGTGGCAGGAGATCTAATATTTGGACGGACTTATTTTAGAGAAACTGACGTCCAAAGTAAAGTGAATACTGAAGTAAAAACATTTTATCTAGCTTTCTATTTGCTATAATTGAAAATAAATCTACAGTGCCTCAAAAACATAACGCTATACAAGTGGATTTAACCCATAAATAAAATATATTTTCAACTGTGTGTAGCTGTGTTGAAAACATCAGGTTTTATAATTATTTTGAGGTGCTATCAGGAAGAGGCTGTCGTGCATCTCTTGTTTGATTTCCATTTGTCGCCTCTTACAACACACACGCCGTGATGCGCCCTTGCCCACTCCCGAACTACCATAGTGTACGATATAAGTAGTGACAAGATATTTACATTTTTTAAGTGTGATTTTGGCCGCCGCTGCAACGTTTTTGATATCTTAGCTAGTTGTACCACTCAAGAGTTCACAAACAATATTTAAAGCAGGATTCGCAGTAGTTCGGGGACTAAGCCCTCGCCGTGTATTTCATTGTAAGAGAGCAACTCTGATTTGATTTCCGCTGGCACCAAAGATGTTAATTGCAATTTGAAACGCTGATTTATCCCATGGTCGGCAGTGAACGAAAAAATTGTCAAAAACCTGCATGTCCAAGGTATAAATAATTTCGAGGATATGTGAAGTCCGCCATAAGCACTAGTGAAGTTTAGGATGTAAGAAGAAGTTATTTTAATGTGAATGTCATTTTTTAGCGTACGGTAGTTAATAAGGAACCTTTTCTTTACTCGTTTGGGGTGTCGTTGGACAGGTCTTTCTAAAATATTGGAGGTGTGGAACTACATTTTTTCGATTTGGGGGTCCGTTTGTGAAATATATAGCTTAAATGTGGTATTTTTATTAGAGTCATGTGTACCCCCCACTACTAGTTAATAGGAAAACTCACAGGTAAGTAGGCTTAACAAGTTAACGAGTAATAGTCTACCGACTTATAAAATGCACTTGGATTAGTAAGGATTTTATTACAATTCCATAGAAAATGACGTCAAACTAGCATCATTTACGAGGGCGACACTTTTTAGAACTGTTTTTAGAACTGGTCAATTGTAAACGATATAATAAAAAAATATGTTCAAATTTTGAAAATGGAACTCTGACAATAATATTGTGTAGGTATGGTATGTATTTTATTAATTTGTCATCTGTTTACGATTTGGCGGTAAATTGAAAATTGTCTGTCTCGTCAGCATGAATTTATCGCGCGAAAATGTTATGCCCTTTTTTAATTTTATTATTTTATAGTATTGTAGCGTGAATAAGTCAACTAGCGCCATCTAGTGTCAGGAACTAGAGCGAGGGGAGCTTTGCATAAAATGACATCACAAATCTTTCAACCGACAGCGCCATCCGAAGAACTAAGTTTCTAGAAAATCTACACTCGAACACTCCTCGCTTTGCGCGCATTTACTTGAATATTCCGGATGCTTCATTGCTAATTTGTATATATAGGCGCTGCAAGATGCGATCGGGGAAGTATTGGAGTTGGCGACACAAGCGAAGCTTCGGAGCGGAAGAAAGTGAATTAGTGTGTTTAATTATTAGTGTTTTAAGTTTTAATTTGTGTAAAGTAAATTAAAGTGTTAATTTAGGTAATTTTATCGGCAATTTTTATTGTCACGAACCTCAAGCTCGTAACAATTGGTGTCAGAAGTGGGATAAAATCATGCCGATTTTACCTAAAGAGGAAACGGAGGGTATCCGTACCCGAAGTCAACGCCAGCAGGAGACGGACCAACGAAGATTTGGTGGTGCAACGCCGCAGACGTCGGAGGGCCAGCCACCGGCTGCAGGCCCGTCGGTAGCTCCTACATCTGCAGTACCTGACTTAGGTGCTCTGATGGTGATGCTGCAGGAGCAGGCTCGCCGACAGGAGGAGCAGGCTCGCCGACAGGAGGAGCAGGCTCGCCGACAGGAGGAGCAGGCTCGCCGACAGGAGGAGCAGGCTCGCCGACAGGAGGAGCAGGCTCGCCGACAGGAGGAGCAGGCCCGTCAGTTGAAAGAGCAGCTGCAGAGCGGACAAGAGCGTTTAGAAGAGCAACTACAACGCGATAAGGAAGAGCAGATGCTCCTCATGAAGGACCTTCACGCTATCTTCGGAAAAGAGATACGGGAGGTGAAGGATAAGGTTGCTCAACATGACAACCGCCTGTCGGAGGCCGAAACCCGAATCGACCAAGTAAACAATCGGGTTGACAACGTAATGGCTGAAGTGAAGAAAACGCTGGACAACCTCAAACTTGGGGATGGAACAACAGCTCCCGTAGTAGCTACAACACCTTCGCTACGTGGATTTAAAGTGCCGCCGTTTGACGGTACCTCTTCCTGGTCAGCCTACAAGATCCAGTTCGAGGCTGTTATGAAGGCGAATGGCTGGAATAAAAGTCAGGCCATGACTGCTCTCACACTAGGCCTGCGCGACCAGGCCTTAACAGTTCTGGAAGCTCTCGGTGAGGAAGTGACTTATGAGCAACTCCTTGAGGCATTGGAGGCGAGATATGGCGACGCTCACCTGGAACACGTCTTTCGTGCGCAGCTTAAAGATCGTGTGCAGCGCATCAACGAAAGCCTGCAGCAGTGGGCTCTAGAAGTGGAGAAGCTGGTGCGAAAAGCATACCGGTCTGTACCTGCACTCATTGAAGGGAACCTGGTGCAGACATTCATCGACGGCATCCGTGACCTGGAAGTCAGAGCTGCTGTGAGGCTCGGGCACCACGAGACGCTTAAGGACGCCTTGGCCCATACACTGGAATTGGAAGCCGTGCGGCAGGATCATCGTTCCCATCGCGTCAGGGAGGTTGCAGCAGCTACAGTTCGCGACCGCAACAAAGGATACAGCCCAAGGTGCTATGGCTGTGGGGAAAAGGGCCATCTTCGATCCAGCTGCCCTAAGCGAACCCTAGAAAGGGAAGGTAACGATCTCAGGAGGGTAGTGCGGCCAACAGCACCGCCCAGCAGCAGCAGGGTAACGAGTAAAAGCCAGAACTGCGGGGCGGGTGCTGGCTGATGTTAAAAGAGCCCCAAGGATCTCGATCTCACAAACCCATGATGGGAACAGTCTAATCATCAAGAGCGAGGTCAACGGAATGCCGTGTAAACTGACCATAGATACTGGAGCCTCTCGTACGGTTGTTAGTTCCCAACTTATAAGTCAGTTCCTTGGGGACTCCGCATACAACCGAGAACGCATTAATTTGGTAACAGCCACCGGTCAGCGTATACCCGTCCGTGGATCGTGATCGTGATCGTCAACGTGATCTACCTGCATAATGTCATCGTGGCTGATATAATGGACGACTGCATCCTAGGCCTAGACTTTATGAGGAATAATTGTTGTGAGATCGACGTTAAGCAAGGTGTTTTGAAATGTGGACAGGAGGAACTTTTTATGGAAGGTGCGTTACTAGGGAACGTGTACAGCATTAAGAAGATTGTTCTTCCGCCGAGATCGGAAACGATTGTTCCGGTTAGTCTTCCTCAAAACGCTGGGCAAGCTCACCGTTGTGTACTTGTAGAAAATGTAAACAATGACCTTCCATGGAAAGTAGCTCGAACCTTGGTCAGGACCACTGACATATCCGGAGTACGTGTGCTGAACCTTTGCGACCGGGAACAGATTATAGAAAAAGGCACACTGATTGGTACTTGTGAGGAAGTGGATTGGTTATGTCGGTGCCAATATATATCGAGTGGGACCCCCAGCAAGGATGCAGAAACGAGAGTGACCACACTTTTGGAAGACTGTCGCAGTGTTCTCTCCCCGAACGAATTGGTCAAGGCGAAGAAGTTGTTACTCAAGTACGCCGATGTATTCTCATCAAACGATGCTGACATAGGAAAGACTGGCTTAGTTCAACACAAAATAAACACAGGAGAAGAATTGCCTATCCGTCAGCGGCCAAGAAGATTGCCGGTAGCACGTGAAAAGGAAGTGGAAACCATGATTGAAGGAATGGTGAAGGATGGTGTTATTGAACCTTCCTCTAGTCCATGGTGTTCACCAGTGGTGCTGGTGAAGAAGAAGGATGGCAGCATGCGGTTTTGTGTTGACTACCGCCGTCTGAACGACGTTACGAAGAAGGACAGCTATCCCTTGTCAAGAATTGATGACACGCTGGACATGCTTACAGGAGTAAAGTGGTTTAGCACGCTGGTTCCAAAAAGTGGCTACTGGCAAGTTGAAATTGACCCTAAGGACAAGGAGAAAACTGCGTTCTCGACGGGAAAGGGTTTGTGGCAATTTAAAGTAATGCCGTTTGGGTTGTGCAATGCTCCAGCAACGTTTGAAAGGCTGATGGAACTTGTACTTACCGGGCTAATTGGCGATGCCTGTCTGGTCTACTTGGATGACATCATCATCGTAGGCCGTACGTTTGAGGAACACCTTCAAAACCTGGAACTCGTGCTCATGAAGATTCAGAGTGCCAACCTCAAGTTGAGCCCGAAGAAATGTTCACTATTCCAACGGCAAGTTAACTTTTTGGGGTTTGTAGTATCGGAAGAAGGTATCCGCACAGATCCAGAGAAAATCGCCGCTGTCAAGGATTGGCCGGTTCCAAAAGACAAGACGCAGGTTAGAGCATTTTTGGGTTTGTGCTCCTATTACCGGTGATTTGTGAAGAACTTTGCAGATATAGCCCAACCTCTGCACAAGCTAACCGAGGAGAAGCGACATTTCTGCTGGGATGAAAGTTGCAATATCGCATTCCAGGGGCTCAAGGACCGTCTGTGCAAAACACCTATTTTGGGATACCCTGATGCAAGCAAAGAATTTATAGTTGACACAGACGCAAGTGATATAGGACTTGGCGGTGTGTTGTCTCAACGGAATGGTGACCAAGAGGTCGTGATAGCGTACTTCAGCAAGTCGTTGTCAAAACCGGAAAGGAACTATTGTGTCACAAGACGCGAATTGCTCGCTGTGGTAAAGTCGTTGCAGCATTTTAGCAAATATCTTCTGGGACGAAAATTTCACTTACGAACTGACCATGCTGCACTAAGATGGCTATTGCAGTTTAAAAATCCAGAAGGACAAGTTGCGAGGTGGATTGAGCTACTGCAGGAATACGACTTTGAGATCGAACATCGCAGCGGGAAATCTCACGGCAACGCAGATGCATTGTCAAGAAGACCTTGTCCTGAAGATTGCAACCATTGTACTAGGCAAGAGAGTAAGGAAGAGGTATCCGTGAGGATGCTCAGGACGGACCACCTCAGCAACGAATGGAAGGACAGCTTACAACATGCACAGCAGGAAGATCCGGACATCAAGCCGATTCTAGAATGGATAAAGGCCAGTGCTCCCAAGCCTAAGTGGAGCGACGTCTCAGCAATGAGTTCGACCACTAAAAGCTATTGGGCCCAGTGGGACAGATTGCTGCTTCAGGATGGATTTCTGTGCCGTAAATGGGAAAATGTTAGGGGAGACAGCTGTCATTTGCAAATGGTTGTCCCTAAAGCTAAAGTACCGGATGTTCTACAGCTGTACCATAATGATTGTTCCGGAGGCCATCTGGGAGTTAAACGAACTCTACTGAAGATCCGAGAACGGTTTTATTGGGTCCACTGTCGAAACGATGTCGAGGACTGGTGTCGCAAATGTACAAGTTGTGCGGCTGTAAAGGGACCTCAGACTCATAGTAGAGGTGCAATGAAGTTGTACAATGTTGGTGCACCATGGGAGAGAATAGCCATTGACGTGGCGGGGCCGTTTCCGGAGAGTGAAAGCGGTAACAAGTATTTCATGGTTGTGATGGATTACTTCACAAAGTGGCCAGAAGTTTTCGCCATTCCAAATCAAGAAGCTTCAAAAGTTGCAGATAAACTAGTTCATGAAGTCTTCTGTCGGTTTGGAGTACCTTTAGAGATTCACAGCGATCAAGGAAGGAACTTTGAGTCTCAAATATTCCAGGAAACTTGCCGAGTTATGGGTACTCATAAAACAAGAACGACTTACGCATCTGCATCTTGATTCTTAGTCTTGGATAGAGTTTATCAGATGTATATGGGCCGCAGCAACCACTTTCCCTCGGGTGGCCTGTGTACTCGATTCTCACTCTTATCCTATAAAATAATAAGCAAAAATTTTTTCAAATAATATTGCTTTACACAAAAGGTGAGCTGCGGCGTCGTGAATGGTTCCATTCTGACAAAATTTTCGAAAAATGCTCCCCCCGTTCCGCGGCCTATGCATTTGCGCGGGAAATTAAATTTTAATGTAAACTAATTCATGGCTACCCCCTATTTTGCTACAAATATTTTGCATTTACAATTGAAGGTTTAAGAGCTTTGCGTAAGTCCGATACTATGTAGGTTCACGGATTCTTAAACCGATATCGTATTGAGGTGTGCTAAAATACGGGAGAATAATATTAGAGATCAATAATTGTTTACACCATTCGACTGGATTGTCTTTTCATTTTGAATTTTTTCCTACAAAAGTAAATAGAAATCGAAGCATTGCCAAGAATAAAGTTTAAATTTAGAGTGGTTCCACTTTAATTGTTTCAGTTCCCAACGCTTTAATTGTACTCTATAGCTTTTCCCCTTTTCCTTATCCTCTGGATTCAATCCCTCAAAAGGGGAATGTCTCCTCGTTGTAGAAACACTGCTCTTTTATCATCAAGTGTACTCTATAGTGTTTCTAGCCACTTTAATATAATCTACAAAGCGGGACCTTGCTTTGCCTGCTAGCTGCTACACGTATAGGCAGGATTCCTTACGGCGGGGCTCGGGCCTCCCGGACGGTAGCGTAGCTTGTTCACCAACGGTATGACGAGGCGCCATTCGCCCTTATCCTCTCGATTCGGGCCGTACCGTTGATTTGCTGGTGCTGGGGCCGCGAGGGAAGAGGAGTGACGGTATTTCAAAATGCCGCTCTCCCTATCTGATGGACCATCCGTTAGGATCAAGAAAACGAGTGCTTCCGAGTGCTCGCTTTTACTGGCCTCATGATCTATCGCGTATTGGAGTCGGGGGTTAGGGAAGGGGGGGGGGTCCGTTGCGCAGCTCGAGTAAGAGGCTGCGGAGGATGGTACGTTACTTAAAAAGCAGAAAGGGTTTGGACAGGCCCTCTTCCGAGGAGTGGTTGCTGTGGGGCGGCCGGCCCTGGTGGGGCCGTGGGTATGTTTGATGGCACTAGCGCCATCTGGTATCAAGTATCAGAAATAGGAGTGTCAAGATCTTTCTAAAACTCTCCCAACAGCGCCATCTAGTAACGAATAGAAGAATTAAGCTTTCTAGAAAAGTCCACACTCGAACTTTCTGCACTAAGTCGGTCGGGGCCGGTATTTTCTGGAATATTCTGGATGTATCGGTGAAAAAGGCGTATATAAAGATGTTGAAGCCCGCCACCGGAGCAGTATTGAATTGGCGATACAAGCGAAGCTTTCGGAGTGAAATAAAGTGAACTAAAGTGTTGTGTGAATAATTATTAGTGTGATTTAAGTTTTAATTTGTGTTCAGTAATTAGTTTCATTTTTACCTTAAGCTTGTAACAATTGGTGTCAGAAGTGGGATAAAGTCATGCCGATTTTACCGAAGGATGATACGGAGGGTGTCCGTACCCGAAGTCAATGCCAGCAGGAGACGGACCAGAAAAGATTTGGTGTTGCAATGCCGTAGACGACGGGGGGCCAACTGCCAGCTACGGAGGCTGGCCCGTCAGCAACTCCTACACCTGTAGCACCTGACTTAGGTGCTCTCATGATGATGTTGCAGGAGCAGGCTCGTCGACAGGAGGAACAGGCCCGCTGGTTAAAAGAGCATCAGGAGAAACAGGCACGTCGGTAGGAGGAACAGGCCCGCCAGCAGGCGAAACAGGCACGCCGATTGGAGGAGCAGCTGCGGGGCGGACAAGAGGATCAGGCCAATCAAAAATCATCAAGGTTGGAAGAGCAGATGCTCCTCATGAAGGACCTTCACGCTACCTTCGGGAAGGAAATAAAGGAGGTGAAGGATAGGGTTGCTCAACATGACAACCGCCTGTCGGAAGCTGAAACCCGAATCGAGGAAGCTGAAACCCGAATTGACCAAGTGAACCATTGGGTTGACAACGTAATGGCTGACATGAAGAAATCACTGGACGAATTCAAACTTGGGGATGGAACTACAGCTCACGTAGTAGCTACTACACCTTCGCTACGTGGGTTCAAAGTGCCGCCGTTCGACGAGACTTCTTTCTGGTCGGCCTACAAAATCCAGTTCGAGGCTGTTATGAAGGCGAACGGCTAGAATAGAAGTCAGGCCATGACTGTTCTTACACTAGGCCTGCGCGACCAGGCCTTAACTGTTCTAGAAGCTCTCGGTAAGGAAGTGAATTATGAGTAGCTCCTTGAAGCATTGGAGGCGAGATACGACGACGCTCACCTGGAACACGTCTTTCGTGCGCAGCTTAAAGATCGCGTGCTACGCATTAACGAAAACCTGCAGCAGTGGGCTCTTAAGGTGAAGAAGCTGGTGCGAACAGCATACCGGTCTGTACCTGCGCACATTGAAGGGAACCTGGTGCAGTCATTCATCGACGGTATCCGCGACCTTGAAGTCAGAGCTGCTGTGAGGCTCGGGCACCACGTGATATATGCGCATAAGGAACCTTTGCCCATGCACTTGAGTTAGAAGCCGTGTGGCAGGATCGTCGTTCTCCTCACGTTAGGGAGTTTGCAGCATCTACAGTTCGCGACCACTATAAAAGTTACAGCCCAAGGTGCTACGGTTGTGAGGAAAGGGGCCATCTTCGACCCAGCTGCCCTAAGCGATCTGTAAAAAAGGAAGGTGATCGATCTCGAAAGGGTAGTGTAGCTAACGGCACCGCCCAGCAGCAGCAGAAATACGACTTTACTATCGGATACTGCAGCGGGAAACGGCGTGGCAACACTACTCACAACACAATAGTACCAGGCAAGAGGGTATGGAGGCGGTATCTGTGAGGCTGCTCAGGACTAACCACCTCAGCAACGAGTGGAAGGACAGCTTACAACATGTACAGCAGGAAGATCCGGACATCAAGCCGATTTTGGAATGGATGAAGGCCAGTGCTCCCAAGCCCAAGTGGAGCGACGTCTCAGCGAAGAGTTCGATCACTAAAAGCTATTAAGCCTAATGGAACGGCTTGCAGCTTCAGGATGGAGTTCTGTGCCGTAAATGGGAAAATGGTCGGGGAGACAGCTGTCATTTGCAAATGGTTGTACCTAAAGCTAAAGTACCGGATGTTCTACAGCTGTACCATAATGATTGTTCAGGAGGCCATCTGGGAGTTAAACGAACTCTACTGAAGATCCGAGAACGGTTTTACTCGGTCCACTGTCGAAACGATGTCAAGGACTGGTGTCGCAAATGTACAAGTTATGCGGCTGTAAACTGTAAACCTCAGACTCGTAGTATAGGTGCATTGAAGTTGTACAATGTTGGTTCACCATAGGAGAGAATAGCCATTGACGTGGCGGGGTCGTTTCCGGAGAGAGAAAGCGGTAACAAGTTTTTCATGGTTGTGATGGATTACTTCACTAAGTGGCCAGAAGTCTTCGCCATTCCAAATCAAGAAGCTTCATCAGTTGCAGATAAGCTAGTTCACGAAGTCTTCTGTCGTTTTGGAGTACCTTTAGAGATTCACAGCGATCAAGTAAGGAATTTTGAGTCTCAAATATTCCAGGAAACTTGCCGAGTTATGGGTAGTCATAAAGCAAGAACGACTTCTTATCACCTGCAATCTGATAGAATGGTAGAACGATTTAATCAGACATTGGAGAGGTAACTAGCAAAAGTTGTAGGCAACCGGATTGGGACAAGCTTATACAACCGTTTTTGTTGTCATATCGAAGCGCTGTTCACGAAAGTACATCAGTGGCACCAGCTTTCGCAAACTTTGGAAGAGACTTACGGCTGCCTGCAGACCTGATCACCGGGATGCCCCACGCAGTATAACCGATTATGCAAATGACCTGCGGAACAAATGAATGACATTTATGAGCACGTCCGACAATCGGCTCAGCAAATGTCTGTAAAGATGAAAACCCGGTATGACCGCAAAATGAACAAAAAAGGGTTCGACAAAGGTTCACTAGTGTGGTTGCACAATCCAGCAAAGGGAAATCTCCTAAGCTTCAAGCTAAATGGGACGGCCCGTACCGGACTGTGACCAGGATCAACGACGTAACCTACCTTACTTACTTAATTACTTACTTATCGTCACGCACAATCCCTAACGGGGTAGCCAGAGAGAACAGATCGCCAAGTGTCACGATCCTTACATACCTCTTTCGCTTCTTTCAGGTTCATTAACTTCTTCATACATGCACGTCTAGGTATCCGAGTACTCTTGACCCTCCCTTCTTCGAGCAATTTGCTCACATGGTCTTCGAAAGTTAGTCTCGGTCTACCTCGACACCTTTTAATATTTACTTTCGCTCTATATATTTTCTTCACCATTCGGTCTTCACTCATTCGTTCAACGTGCCCAAACCATTGGAGTACGCCCCTATCAATTTTTGTGATAAGGTCATCTTTCAATCCTGCCATATTGCGAATCTCTTCGTTTCGCTTTCGGTCGGCTATGGTAACGCCACACATTTTACGAAGAGATCGCATCTCCACTGCATTCAACTTGCTTTTATGCTTCTTCTGGCATACCCAGGTTTCGCTGCCATATAACAAAGTCGGTACCAACACTGCGTTATGTATTGCAAGGCGTGCACTCTTCACCACGCCTTGCCTTTTGACTAACGCATTCAGGGCACCATTGACTTTGTTTCCGGCAGCGACACGCCTATCCACACGTAACCTACCAGATACAGAAAGGCGCTAGATGTACTCCTAAGATCGTCCATGTGGACCGACTGGCGCGTTATTATGGGACCGATAATGCTCGTGACGGGCATGTCTTAGGAGGGGGCAGTGTTGCGCGCTACTAAAGTGTTAAGTGTGAATAATTATTAGTGTGATTTAAGTTTTAATTTGTGTTCAGTAATTAAAGTGTCAATTTTGGTAATTCAATCGGCAGTTTTAATTGTCACGAACCTTAAGCTCGTAATAATAAAAAGGGTCTCAAGATGGACTCTACTTCTTTTTTTATTAAAAAGTTTTTGTCTATTTTCATAAAGATGGCCTCGTTCTTTTGAAGTTTTGTTTTCTTAATCAAGCTATCAATATGCTTTTTAGTAATACGTCTAGATGTCGTCCGCACCCCGTGTAATTTAACCTGACACTATTTAGTATTCTAACCTTGTTTAACATTCGACTTACAACTTTTTGATACTTTATGAGACGTGCCTTTACTTGAATAATTTTGGATTTACGTATAATATAATAAGTAATAACTTTTACTCGCACTTTCGTCTGCGTTGAAGTTAAAAATAAATTAACTGCAGATTTATAAATTATTATAAACTACTTACCCAAAGTGGTTCTACGATCGAAGAACGTATTCCAATTATTTCGAAAGCTATGTGCGACATGAAAAAATGAACTATTTAAATATTGATTTCACATAAAAAAAAAACTAATTTAAAGTATTTAAGTATTATGAATACCAGCGGTTTATCGTTCAGTTTGGAGGTAACTGGAATTTTTCTATCGAAAAATTTTACGGAATCGTGATTTCGTCTAACATAGTACTTAACATTAATCCTCAACTTAACCATATATTTATTTCAAAATTAATGCTGCAATTTTTGGCTTAACGGTAGTGGCGAAGCCTCCATAGAAGCCCAGAGGCCGGGCTTGATCTATCAAACTACTCAATCAATAATATCAAGTAATAAAATAACTCGTGAACTGTTTCAAAATATTTCAAATTTCCATGCTTTCTAAGCATGGCATGACCTCGTAGCATATAATATGTAACGTCAACACTTGGCAGTTTGCTTTCAATTCGAAATACACTGAATTGTCAAAATTAATGAAAGCAAGGAGTTGATTTTGTCGTCTCTCTCGCACGCGTTTGCTTTTTACCGGGCTTTCGAGAAGACGATCGCTCCCTTTCTAACCTGTGGAAAAATGTTCCATAATGAAATATAACTACGAAATGTTTATATAGCAATTACTATGGAACCAAAAGCTGGGCTTTGCTCTGAAGTTGTTTAGGAGTGCGTTAGCGAGTGGGGATGCAGGCGATACGTTTGCAAGTTCACTTCACATTTCAATGTTTATGTTTGTTTTTGTTGTCTCTGTCATAAATTTATGCCCTTTCAAAGATTTTTAGTGAAAATGGGAGGATAATAGTGTTCCTTGTGATGAATATAAGTGTGTTAAAGTGCTAATCGGCGACGAAAAGGTAAAATCTTTAAAAATGAAATTTTAATTCAATAAAAATTTCTTCATACTTTAATAGGTACAGGACTCTAGTATTAAAGTTTAATAATTCTATGCGTATTTAAAAGTTTAATAACTCAATACTTATATTACCATATGAGTTAAAAATATCATTTTGAACTTTAGTGTAAAATATGAGATACCTAGGTATAAGTTAAATTTTATAGCAAATAATTGTTACAATTTTTTTTTTAATTTGGAGCCCATATTTTAATGTTTCCCTTATTTTTTCAATATATAAAATTTTTATAGCGCCATCTACTTAATTCTATAGGTGAAGTCATTTTATCGTACGAAAATTGATTGATTATTACGATGGTACGTTAACGTAATTTAATAATTTAATATTTTTATCACCTTAAGAGTTAAAAATATCATTTTTTACGGTTTATTAAAATTGAAAATGAATGTAATGCTTTATCTTTTCATTATAACCATATCTAATTCCTGTCGTAATCTGTTCTTCTATGCATATAACTTAAACAAAATAATTTCGATGTCTCACATCTGCCAGGCGTCCCTTTTTTAATTTTGTACATAGTTTGTTTGTACTTTGTTCATGCTTTTCTTGTGTTTATGTATTGTATTGTATTTAAATATCTTTTTCTTTCGCTCAAGCGAATCCAAACGGCTCTTTTCAAAGCCACCGAAGGTATGCAATTGCATATGTCATAAAATCTATCTAGCGGTAATATGCCTTCTGTGTGCTTTGTTAAACACGTCCTTGACAGCACTGAATATGAAACTAAAGAGTGCAGACAGAGATTGGTGTATTTTTATAAAACTGCTAAAAATAACAAAACCATATCTTATGCTTGCTCTAGTTTGGAGCCCTAGCTTCCCCACTGCTTAACGGAGGATCTTGCTAAGCCATCTGGGTAGGCCCTTTACACACATAATTATGTTGTAAAATGGCGTTAAAGTAGAAAAAATGATAAAAAACGATTTTACATTAAAACTTTAAAAGAGTCAAAAGTGACAAAAAAATCCTTACATGCAGTGTAAGGATATTTTTTGCTATAACTTTTTTACTGTTGCTTACTATCTTTCGTAAAGTTTCATTTCATCACAATCCCTTGAGCTGACCTATTTCGAAGATATCTCCGTACAGACTAACAAAATTTATAATATGCACTTCTTAATAGCATGTAGGTATTTCGATATGACAGATACTTTAGTTTTATTAATAGGTACTTAAATATTATATAATATGTTCATTTAGACAAATGGACTGAAGTTACCCAGGCTCGGACTGCGGACAGACTAAATAGTCTACAAAGGACTGCCTGCTTAATGGCAACTGGAGCTATGCGATCATCTCCTGGAGTGGCTCTTAATTCACTTCTGTGCCTAATGCCCCTTCATCTCTATCTAGACAAGGAGGCGAGGGCTAGTTTGTATATTATTAACGTCCAGGGTTAAGGTTAAGGATCTGAGTTTACTCTCCTACAGATTGAGATCCATGCTCGACTCAATTAAGGAATCACCGGTCTTATGCATGATTTCAGATATCATGCGTACACTATATACTTTGATAAAAAGTATATAGTGGAATTACCCTCCAGAGAATACTGGCTGAATGGCCAAGTTATTTGTGAGGTCGGTAGCCTCATATGGTATACCGATGGGTCTAAAATGGGCCTCGACGTAGACTTTGGAATTTACGGGGAACGCCCCAAATTCAAACTTAGTATAAATTTGGGCAGATACACCTCTTATCTTCCGGGCAGGAATTTTCGCCACACTTCAGTGTGCGGAAATCAATCTGCAAAAACACTACCTCAACCATATAATTTACATAAACTCTGATAGTCAAGCAGCACTGCTAGCGCTGAGGTCAAACTTAGTGAACTCGAAGCTAGTTGGAGACTGCGTGAACCGTTTAAACGCCCTATGATGTAACAACACGGTCGTTTTAAGATGGGTTCCGGGTCCGCGGGTATTGTAGGCAACGAATTTGCTGACAAACTTGCACGGGAGGGCTCAAAGTGCACACAATTTGGACCTGAACCATTTTGTGAAATCTCAAGAATCCTAGCCCGATTGATCCTTGAAACTCTTTATCATAATAAATCTGGTCTGACACACTAGGCTTAAAAATGCTAAAAACTTTATCCGGGCTTTTGATCGTAAATTCGCTTCAGAATCCCTGGGATTAAGTAAAAGTAAATTGCGCATTCTGGCAATAGCCGTAAATGGACACTGTTGTCTTAAAAAGCACATGTACATCCTGGGTCTAAGCAACTCAAGGATGTGACAGTTCTGTTCCATAACGGAAGAAACGCCTCTGCGTATCCTAACTGATTGCGGACCCTTAATGCGCAAACGTAACACTTATCTGGGAAACTATGTACACTGCCCAGAAGAAGTGAAATTGCTCACGGCTAAACAACTCCTTCTATTCATTGAATACATAGCCATAGCAGCGATCACTATAGATCTTTTAGGTCGCAGTGATACTGGTCTGGATCGCACATAGTAAAAAAATACCCAGGCTCCCTTTGACCACAATATTAAACCTTTTTTGTTATGTCCACTTGCTGTTTGTTTATGCTGTGTACGTTGGGATTTCGAAACAATAGTAAAAAGTCTTTGTGGGTGTTGTCCTAGGGAAATTTATCTTTCTGACCAATTTTTCCGGGAGTCGGAAGCTGTCTGTAAAACTTATCAATCTCGAATTCGTTGTCGTCGTTATTTATTACCAATGAGAAGCCTTTTCTATTTTCATCCATACCGGAATGATTGCTTTGTCTTCTTGTATGACTGGTGGTTTTCATTCTTCTTGCGATTTTCTCTTTTTTTTTCTACGCTACTCGTTGACTACTGCATCTGATATATATTAGTTTTAATTTCTTCCTGTGGCGTTTCATGCAGTGCTTGCAGGATTTACAGCTAGGTTTTCTTAACAAAATATCGGCATTATTGTTGTTCCGTTACAAAGAGGAATTTCTGTAGTTATTCAATAAATCATGCCACTTGATTTTTGAAATTTTTAAATTATGGAAGCATTAAGTGCAGCAATGTCCTCAAAGTTAATTCTCTTCGAATAAGGTAACAGAATGTTCCTTTACGGTCGCAGGATATAACTCGGATGGGCATCGTTTGGGAGATGATGGCTCATCTTCTCGTCATGTATAACCTTAAAATAACATATGGATTTTAGATAGTGTTCTTCACTGTTTGCCGTATGAGGAAGCTCAAGGTCACAGCGAGCTCTGGAAAGAGCTTGGAGTTTCTCTGCCCGATAGACTTCGTTATGAGGATATCCGCAGTAGAACCAGTAACTGACGTAGCCCAACGGATGGATAAGCTGAAGGCCAGCCATATAACTTGAAGAACCGATAATTCATGAGGAGGAAAAGTTCTCGAGTAGCAGCCTCGTATCTGTAAATGTAGGGCAGCCTCCCACTAGATGATGTGACGACCTTGTAAGAGATGGATGAAGTCGAAGGATGTGGACGGTTCAGGATGGTGGTATTCCTTAGAGGAGGCCTCAGTAATGAACTATATAGGCTGTAATGATAATGATGTCGATGATGATGTACGATGATGATTTTAATAATTATCATCTAGTTATTGCCCAAATTAATGTGATCCGACGACAAGCTTTAAGATATGTAGTCCGAGCTTTTCAACGTTTTGCTTTTTGGAACATGGGCCAAGTAATTTATTCGCCACCACTTACTGGGAATTGGACAATGTGAATATGTACAGTGCAGCCTTATCAGTTATATGCTGCCTCGTATTAAAGTAAAGAATGGCCGCCATTGTAGATCGGTACGCATCGGTTGCTTGAATATTGTTGCGGCCGAAGATGCGTTTATATTTTATTTACCTTCGGATACGCCTTCGTCTATCCGCATATGCTTGATTGTCTTGATACCATTCCTTCTTTTTAATATTAGTAATCTTATTAATTAACATTACAAGTATTCCTTGTAATCACTCCTGGTAAGTTTGAAACGCTTGTGTTAGGAGTGGTTCACGACAGGCGGATTCGAACCCACGACCTTTTGAGTTCGCGATCCGCGCCCTGCCATTTGACAACATTTGAATAAAAAGGAATACTGCTAAGAACATATCATTAAAAATTCAGTTTTGGTTTTTATGATCGTTTCGAATACGGCAACATATTAAAAAAGGAGCCAAGTTCATGTATCTTCAAGAAAGCTCTAAATTATATTATTCCTCCACTAAATCTGACCATCTAAAGTATTTAATGATGTAACGGTGCAATAAATTTTGCTACTAATGCCCTGTTAACAATGCTTTCCCCCACTTGGGTCTTTCGTCTAAAATTCCGGAGTTGTTGTAGACATTGAATTTCTTTATTGCTTGGTTATAGGCATTCGTTTCTTCTTTATATTCGCCGATATCGCATTTTATAAATATGGCATTGGTAAGGTACATTTTGGTTACCCAGTTCCTTGGATTTGTCAGATTGTACGTCCAAAATAGCAATATGCGGTCGTAGATTAAATTTTTATGTCGGAGGGGCAACGGATTTGTAACCTTCTTTAAAAGTTGCTGCTAATGCTATGCTATGCTGAGCTGTGGTAGTTCAGATGGTTAGCGCTCGCTATAAATTTCACAGTACGCGACCAAACCGAGTTCGATCCCCGCCAGCACCAAAGAATATGTTAATTGCAATTTTAAGTGCTGATTTACCACGTGCTTGGCGGTTAACGAAATCATCGTGAGGAAACTTGCATATCTGACAAATAAGAAAAAACATTCGAAGACATGTGAGGTTCGCCAACACGCATTTGGGGCAGCGCGGCGGACACTTCCTTGCCCTATAACCCTCGCAGAAATGAGGGGAGGCCTGTGCCCATCTGTGGGACGTATGTAGGCCGTAACTTTAACTTTTTTTTTAACTTTAATGCTATGCTAAATAATTTGTAACAGCCAGGCCTCATACTGCCAGGGAGACCTTAGAATTATTAAGATGTAAGTCATATGCGTTATATTTTTGCCAGGCTTGCTATTTATAGGCCGCCAAAAGGAACTATTGGCATATTCCCGATATACATCTCGAAAAAAAAGCGTCAAGTGGGGAACCAGAATGTTCCATCCACTATCCCATAAATAATATTGGCTTCTCGCTGTGTGGTTCCATTATAAAACAGTGTTCAAGTACATATTCATGTGTGGGACGTTCAAATACTGTCTCTTTACTTTTTAATTTTTATGAATTATTTTGAAGACATTAGTATTTAAATAAAACCTAAAACAAAAGAAAATGTAAACACCGTATCTTTGGCGCCACACACCTAATTTAGATTAAATAAAGACAAAGATTCAGTTTTAATTTGAAGAAATTGGATTAGTTATATGTACATAAGTGATGACCAAAAGAGATTAGTCCCTCCAAAAAACTAGTCGTATAAGACAGGTGATTTCAACGGGAACGTAAATTACACTTAAAACAAACCGAAATAATAAAAATAAATTGCTTTTTTAGTATCTGTTTCTTTATCATTTATTTATTAGCCACTGTATTATATCTAAAATGGCATTCACTGTATATTAATGACCTCGTTACACTTATAACTAAGTATAATATAATATAATATTATATTGGAGTTATTATGTCCAGATCGATGAATAATTCTTACAAGTTTTACTTTTTTTAACAATAAAATTTTATAATTATGATGTTAAAACTAGGAAAAATAAATAGAAAAATGGAAAGAATGTAAATTTTGCCCACTACTATTCGTTGTTTACAAATAGTTGTGGGCAAAATTTATAGAGATTTAGATTACGAATTAAAATACAAATGCGTTGTCACCCGTGAGTACTAAGATGGAATGCCTCCTTTTCAGTAAAAATGGTCTCCGGTTCTCTACACTCACCATACGAAACACAGTTTTACGCTTGTATTCTGTGAGAGCATGGTCCCCCTCCGGTCAATCCGACCCATTCCTGCTACAACTATACTACTAATATAACTGCAGTATGGCTCTACCACGTATAAAAAGACCTAGATAGATTAGACTTATCAATTTTTGTTTGTTTCAGATGCTTCGGGCTGGATAAATCGCATTTTGGTCACTGAGGTAAGCGTTATCACTAATATCGATGTTTTTGAGAATTATATACTATGTAACTTATATATATTTTTAAATGTGAAGATCTCTAGCGACCAGAATTTTACGGCTTCTCTGCCAAGGAAAAGATGTGCTAATAAAATTCCCACACTTATGATTTTGAACTATCTCCTCTCTATTATCTATCTCCTTCTCCATAATACACGCTAAATATAAAGCTAATAGCTCTCAAAATGATTGTGGTTTTTATACTAAAAATTAATTAAACGTGTTATGTTTTTGTAAACTTTGTTGTTATTGGATTTATGTTATGATACTTATTAGAGGTCTTTAAACATACTCTAGTTTATTATTTTAAACAGCTCAGAAATTAAATATCCTTGGTGCCGGCGGGATCGATCTCAGGTTGTTTGCGTAATGACGGCGAACGAAAACATTGTGATTAAACATGTATGTCTGTAAAAAAATTTTCATTTTTAAATAATTAAATCAAAAAATAATATGAATAAAAAGGATTGTGTTATTATTTTTTTATTTCTTTATCAACTCGTAACAGTCCGCTGCTGGACATGGGTTTTTTTTTTGCAAAATTTGTTATCTATCAAAATTTTTGTCTTTTTGGTAACAGGTGTAGAATATACCGTTTAGTATAAACATAAGTAAAAAAATCAATATGGAGTAATCAGAGCTAATAATTTACCGCCGTCGACACTGAGGTGAGGTTATTTGAAACACAGTGCCTCTCTATGTGAAAAGTTGCTTTTTGAATAAAAGTTTACGGTTTCTAGTGTATACATCTAAATACACAAAACAATACTCTCTTTTTAGTTCTTTTACTTTTGGGAATATCTGCAGTTTGGTTTATGTATTTTAATCTAACAAAATATATAAATTATATAAAATATAGCAAATATTTCAAAAATAAACATTAATCTCTACACTTTCCTTACAAATTAACTTCACACGCTGTTAAATCTGTTAAATTTCACCTCATCACAAATTGTAAATTTAACAATTTATTAGCGAGGATATTTTTAGTGTCATTTAAATTTTCTCATCATAATCGTTAACCTTTTTAAGATACGATAATTCTCTACATAGGCCTTTCCAATTTTTCTTCAATGCCCATGACAAATCCATTCAAGAGCATAGGCTTTTTCCAAGAAACACCAAAAAGCACGGCTCTGGAGTCTGAACCATTTGTATCCTTTTTTTTTGCGCCCGAAGCAAATATGGGCAACCCTCCGGAAAGCGAGGGAGGGAGGTTGGGAATGCTCATAGCATACCACGCAGCCGGCTGCGTGGTTATGTGGTGACTTTTACCCACTAAACCCAACCTTTTAGGAACTGGCTTAACGATCTGACTAGAGATCTCTAAGCCGTATACGAACGCGACCCTCCTTGGCAGAAAGGAGGGCGCAAGCGGCGAAAAGCCGCTTAGAAAAGTGCCTAACTAAGGCAGATTAAGGGATGTGTTATGTAGGCTCGGCCTGAGCCGCCAGGAGGCAGTTCAGGTCAGCCGAAAGCTTGTTGGGGGGGGGGGGTTGTATCCATCGTCTTTCTGCATTTATTATCATCGTCGTCACTCCATTTAGTGGCGGGCCGCCGTGTACTTCGCTTAGCAGTTTTTGGCTGCCACTCGCGAACCTTTCTTAGCCTTCGGTTATTGGTTCTTCAAACTATATGGCCGGCCTATTGTTACATCAACTTATTTATTTATTTAATTTATATATTCTCTATAGTACATCAAAAAAACAGCATAACGAGTAGAGTTAAAACTAAAGTATAATATGTACAACAGGCGTGTTATCACTCTGAAAGTGATCTCCCTCAGACAACCTTTGCGTAGAGAACTGATGCAAACAATAGTTATAATAGAGGGGCCGTACAAAAAAGATGAAAATACATATAAATAAAGAAAACTAAAAACAATGTATGAAAATACAAATAAAATAAGTGCAGCAGCAAGATAAACGTGACTCTTTCTTAAGAACTTGTTGAAGTTATTCCTTGAAATGTGAATTAATTAGTATTGTGATACAATATTAATCCCCTTTTCCGCTAAAGCGGCTTCTTATAATTGGCTTCGGGTTACGACACTGAAACGCGACCGAAGGCCATTCTGTAGCAGTTCCTCGCCTTATATAATTTACTTTTAATTATTCAGCACTTTTACAAATCATTTAGGCAATTAAATATGCTTTCACTATGAAGCACAGAGGGCTAAGCTTTTCTGTAATTCACATTGTGTTTCGCTGAGCGGTTATGAGCTTTTGGACATGGGCAGCATTTAAAATAAATATTAAGTCCTTAAAGTATTATTGGTATCACGTTGGTTTTACACTATTGTAAGATTCTAGATTCGATCAAAAGTTCCCGATTGCTTTCAAACTGAGTTCAATGTTGGATATTTGTCATATTATATGTTATTTTTATTGTTATCATTATCAGCTCGTAAAAGTCAATTTCTGAGGTACTGTTGCTCCATAAGTTTGACCTGTAGTTAGGAGAATTTATAGTTATCTCCAGGCAAAACTTGGTGATGATAATAATCTGATGGCGAATATAGAATTATCGAGCTTAGTACCAGTGTTTTTAACCAATGTTTTATACCTATGACACCACTATTTTTTTATAATTACAGGAATACTACACATTGAATTAAACTAAGTCTCTTTTTAACGGTAAACGCGTAAACCTTTGTCGTCTAGATTCAGTCGCCCCCAGTCCAAGATTTTGCTTATCAAAAACTCGCTTTCAGACACATGTTTGTTTCGGCACTTAAAAACGTGTTCCCGCGAAAAATCAGAAGGACCACACTCACGCAGGTTACCAGCGTGAAATAGTGGCGTACCCCATGTGTTGTACGAGTTTGATCAAGTCATATTTACGTCTTCGGCGGGCGAATTGCAAATGACGGTTACATTGATAAATGTCATATAAAGAAAGAAGTCTTTAAATGTAATGGACGCATATAAGACGATAGTGATGGTTTTTGAAAGAGAAAAACAGTAAAACGATATGTGAAATAGCAATACAGGGGGGCTCTATTGAGTACGATGATGACATTGTGAATTTAGAATGTGTGTTTAGCAGGGATCGTAAATATTACAAGGATGTAGATTGAAAAGATGAAAAGTGAACGCGAACACCGAGTAAATGTGGCTCTTTATGCTTTTGTGAGAATGTGTCAAAAAGACACGTACTCGTATGACAATTCACAAGGCTGTGTTAGTCCCTACAATAAAACGTGTAGAAATCGTTCTGTAGAAATACGGTCATTAAGAAGTATGTTAGGACTGACTCTAAATGATAGGACGGGAAATTGTGTGATAAGAGAAAATCTGGTTTGCAAGAAGATTTTGTGGCCAAAATTAAGAAAGGAAGCATTCTCTCAGTGGTTTGGACACGTGGAAAGAATGAATGAGGAAAGAGTGGCAGAGCCACGCTGCAGCTATATTATGGTTGTACCACGAATGGGTCGGCTCGACCGGGGAAGGACCACGCTCTCACAGAATACCAGCATGAGATTTCGTGAATAATAAAAAAAAATAACACTTACCGTTAGGTAGACTGTGTGCTCGTTTGTAATCCTTATCCTATAAAAATATGGCGTTATCTAAGATTTATGTTATAGATTTTTGTTTTTCAAAAAAATCTTCGAGATTTTCTATAAAGTATAATCTAGGTCCCACCTGGCATTGCTATCTAGTAAATCAACAAGTTTCCCCACAATTAGTTCAGCCATTCCGAAGATAAGCCTGAATAGACAGAGAGACCGATGACAAAATTTAAAAGTAATATAAAATTTTACGTGGTAGAGCCATGCTGCAGTTATATTTGTAGTATAGTCGTAGCACGCATGGGTCGGCTCGACCTGGGAAGGACCACGCTCTCACAGTATACCAGCGTCAAATAGTAGCTTAATGCTGCTGTGTTTCGTATGGTGAGTGTAGAGAACCGGAGACCCTTTTTACTGGAAACGAGTCATTCCACGTAAGTCCTCACGGATGACAACGAATCTGCATTTTGATTCGTAATCGAGGATAGATGTAGATGTCTATGGGCCACAGCAAAGACCATCAGGTGGACTGTGTGCTCGTTTGTTGTTGTTGTCGTTGCATCCTATCCTATAAAAAAAATTAAAAATTTTGTGCAAACGACCTCAATATAAATAAAATGAGAACATCATCAATGTAGTCGACGTCAATTAGGTCAGATCTTGATACAATTTATATGGGACCACACGACAGGGAGCAGCTTTCAAATAAAAAAAAAAATCATCAAAATCACACACGTAAAAAAATACAGTCGAATTGAGAACCTCCTCATTATTTTGAAGCCGGTTAAATGGTTATAATATCCCCTGAGCCCTTTGAGTATTAAACGAACAATCAAAGCCTGAGCCTAAAGGCTAGCTACTGATGACAAAGCATCGGTATTTTGATTCTTAATCGAAAGTGTGTATATATTCACTTACCTTCAGGTGGACTCGGTGTTTGTTCGATATCCTTGCTTAAAAAACCAAGAATATTTTTCTGCTGAAATTCTGTAATTACGTTTTCATTGCGGGACGCGTTTCCAAATAGAAGACGCGTCTGCGCGGCGCCCACCGTCTGTTTGCAATTGTCTGACATTAGCGACCTATGCGATTGGATACACTCCAGCTTCAGCTGAGCGAAATTTGGAGTTCTATGGGCCCGTAACCTATTTGAAAGATGGAATTATAAATTGCGTTGTGTAAGGTGACCATTGACGGCTCGGTAGTATAAAGGCTAAGCGCTTGGCTGTGGTGTTGTAGGTCCGCGGGTTCGAATTCCGCACGATACAAATTTTGATGCTTTGTGAACCGAGCGCTGTGTGATCCGGAATGGAGCACTCACACCACGGGATCGTCGGCGGTGTGCTCACCCCGTCATCGAGAATCTAGTTGGACGCAAAGAAAGAGCCTATCAGATCGCCTTTCTCCTTTGCGGCAAGGGCTAGTGAGTCCAGTCCGAGGATCACGATCTCGAAGGGGATATGCTGTAGCAACAAATCTGTAGCCATTTGGACGTGGTCGAAGAGTCCGGTCTGTTTGGGCATTACCGCTATGGGACCTATAAAGGCACCCGTAGACGCGCGGATGGTCACAAAGGAGTGTTTCAGTTTGTACCTCGGGTAGGAGAGATACGAAGCATCAGCCGGAGGGGGACACCTGCGTTTCGGTCAGAAAGACGAGAGCCGGCTTCGCCGTCTCGAGATGGTAGTGGACGGCGTTTAGTTTCGAGTAAAGTCCCCTGATATTGCAGAAATTCATTCATTCACAGCTACCTGCACTCACCAGACGAAACGCGGAAGCCGAGCTTCCACTTCACGCCGGTATTCTGTGAGGTCGTGGTACCACCCCGGTTTTGAGCCGGCCCATACGTGCAACAGCTGTTAGATATGATTTGAAGGACAAATTTTATAATATTTTAGTAAACGTTGTTAACTATATTTATTTTAGCTAAGTACGTTATTTACACTACGCTTTTACACGTACATAACATAAATGCAATAGCATCACAAAAATCCTTTTAAGTTACAATACGGAAGAGATTTAAATACCTACCTACTTTTCCTTTTTTCCGTAAGTATAATTTGTTTACATTAAGCGTGTTTTGAACACCGTGAAAGCATTTACATATTTATACGTTGAAGCTTTTATTAGACGTGGCGTAGAAAAGGAATCTGCCGCTGAGAGCATTAACTTGTTTAATTTTATTATGGTAGTAAAGGTTTGCCGGGTGATGGCGGCGCAAGGAAATTGACCATCTTATTTTATCCCGTGGATATCGTAAGATGAAACCTTTTGTAAATTAATTATTATTTTTTAAAGAAGTTCTATTGTAATTACAATTTAAACAAATTGTTATTTTCCATCTTTACATTACATATTTTGCTTAATGAATTACAAATTACAGGTTGTGCAACAAATTACAACTTAATAAAAATATAAGAAAAGATAGAAAAAGGGTCACTTAAACAGAATGTGTTGACAAACTTAAGACTTAGAATAGACTTAGAATATTTTTTCTTATTATTTAATGTGCCAAGATGATGTGACCAGGATTAAGAAAGGAATGCTTCGGTGGTTTGGTCATGTGGAAAGAATGAATGAGGAAAGAGTGACAAAGAAAATTTATGTTGCAGACGTGAATGGCAGAGTCGGAAAGGGACGTCCTAGGCGAAAATTTATCGACCAAATTAGTGATTTATTGAAAACGGGCTAAATTAGGAGTACCCTTAACCGACGAGCACGTATATGGATGTGAAGGAGGAGAGAGAGGTGTGTCATGATCGTGCCAAATGGAAGTTTGTGGTCTTTACCTACCCCTCTGGGTGACAGGCGTGAGTGTTTATATTATGTTATGTATGTTATTTAATGTGTCACTAAAATGATGAGATCTGTGTTATCAGTTTATTTTATGTTATAGGTAAGGGACAAGCAGAAAACTGGCGAGTTCTTTCAAGATTACTTTTATGTTTATGGGCTTTAAGTTTTCCAATTTAATGACGTTAAACCCGTGTGGGTACCTTTATGGAAAATTTATTTAACATACACAGTTCGATATTCCAGAAGAATCACATAGCCTCAGATAGATAGCAGTTTAACCATCCCTTAACGCCAGACGTAAAATTCCTGCACCTGTCAAGGGGAACAGCGTCAATGGCAGAGCCACGCTGCAGCTATATTATGGTTGTAGCATAGGTCGGCTAGACAGGGGAAGTATCACGTTCTCACAGAGTACTAGCATAAAATAGCTGCTTAATACTGCTGTGTTTCGTATGGTGCGTGTATGAGTGAGTATGTCTATAGGCCACAGCATCCACTTACCGTCAGGTGGACTGTGTGCTCCTTTGTCAGTTTGTCACCCTTGTTCTATATAAAAAAAACTCGTTTGGTGCTGCGATCGTCTATCCGCCTAACAAGCGTTACTATTATCTCCACGTAGTAAATTCTCCACATAGAAAAGGCCCGAGTTCAACAGTTGCCCTTTACGGGCTGATGAAGAATAATTATGAGATACAAACGAGCGTACCCGTCACGCACAGCCCGACATGGCGGAAGGTGGAGGACGGAGTGCAGAGTGGGCACGTGGAATGTTAGAGGGGGCATGAGAGATAAGACGAATGAGTTGATCGAAATAATGAAAGAAAGAGAATTAGATGTCGTGTGTATGTCGGAGACAAAACGGAAAGGCAGTGGTACTGAAGAGCTCCCTGGCGGGACGTTAGCTATATGGTCCGGAGTCCCGGAAAGCGAGAACGCCTGCCAGGGAGTGGGGGTGCTGTTGTCGTCCCGGTTGGTCGATCTTATGACTGAATACAAGGTTGTGAACTCAAGACTTCTCTGGGTTCGCTTTAAACTGGGATTGACGAAGTTATTCCTTTTCGCTGTTTATGCGCCGGTAGCTTCGTCGTCCAGGGCTGAGCTGGAGGAGTTTTGGGAGAATGTAAGAGAAGTTCTAGATTTGGTTAAGGGAAACGAAAGAACTGTTGTATCTGGTGATTTTAATGGATGGGTAGGTATCGCTCGACCAAGATACGAGTCGGTGCTTGGAAAGTTTGGCGATAAAAGGGTTAATGCTGCTGGCAAGCTTATACTGGCTGTATGCAAGGAAAAGGGTCTTCTTGTGATAAACACTATGTTTAATCACAGGAAAATCCATATGTACACTAGAGAAAGAAAGAATGAGAGAAGTATGATTGATTTGTTCCTGGTGGATGACCGACTGCGAAAACAGGTGATGGATACACGAGTGTTCAGGGGTGCTGACCTGGGAACAGATCATTATCTAGTAATTACTAGATTTAGGGGTTTGTTCGCGGGTTGCCGCTACCGGACGGCAGTAACAGAACCACAGTCGGTCTGTCGCATCCGAAGCTGGAAGCTTCAGGAAGCGGATACTAGGGACAAATATCACACGAGGGTAGCCGAAAAGCTTGACACCATCGATGACAGGAAATAATGTGTGGAGAGAACATGGCAAAACCTTAGAGATGGAATGGTAAGTGCAGCGGAAGAAGTATGTGGAACGACAAAAAGAGGTAGTAGTAAAAGAAGAGATGCATGGTGTAATGATGAAGTGAGAGACGCTGTAAAAAAGAAGAAAAGAGCATGGTTAGACTACTTGGCCTCTAGTAACGATAAGCATATGAGAGAGAAGATGAAAGAAAGATATAAGCTGCAGAAAGTTCATGCGAAAACATTGATTGAGGAAGTACGTGAAAGGTGTAGAATAGAAGCGGACGAGAGGTTGTCGCACAACTTTAAGGAAAACTCCAAACTCTTCTGGAAAGAGGTTGGAAGGTCCCGGAGTGGTGCGACAGCCTTAAGAATGTACAAAGTGCTTTCGAGAACCAATGACGTCCTCTTACGTCATGCAGCGATGGAGTGAATTTTATAGAGAAATGTATGCGTGTCATGATCTTAGTGAAGGATTCGGGGATGACGCCGTGACTGGCACGCCAGACACGGACCTCGATGACACTGAGGTCATCAGCATGAAAGAGATTGAACGTGCGATTCGAAGTTTGAAATGTGGTAAGGCTGCGGGACTAGACAGAGTTACTGCTGAAATGGTCAAGTACGGTGGGCCTCGCGTCTGGGACAGCTTTCATCTGCTGTGCAATTTGTGCTGGCGGACGGGAGATGTACCGGATGATTGGCGATCCGCGGTCATTGTGCCTTTATATAAAGGTAAAGGTTCACATTTTGACTGCGGGAGCTATCGGGCGATCAGCTTGACCAGTTTAGCAAGTAAAGTTTATTCGAAGGTTTTGACACGCAGGATGCAAGAGAAATCGGAAAGATTCTTATGGGAGGCACAATGCGGATTTAGACCTGGAAGAGGATGCACGGATCAAATGTTTTCTCTCCGCATGATCACGGAGAAGCTTCTGAGTGTTAACCAGAGGATTTTCTGTGCTTTTGTGGATCTGGAGAAAGCATTTGATAAGGTTATAAGGAAGAAAATGTGGGAACTGTTGCCGGGATATGGTGTGGATGGTCGATTGTTAAGGGC
Source organism: Parnassius smintheus behrii (assembly GCA_036936625.1). Taxonomy (NCBI): domain Eukaryota; kingdom Metazoa; phylum Arthropoda; class Insecta; order Lepidoptera; family Papilionidae; genus Parnassius; species Parnassius smintheus. The sequence continues at coordinate 13,883,898 of JAUPFT010000020.1, read as the reverse complement.
TGTGCAGTCACTCTACTATGACTGTAAAGCCTGTGTGCGGGTAGGGCATGACCTGTCACCCATGTTTAGCGTCCAAGCGGGCGTAAAACAGGGTTGTGTCATGTCTTCCTGGCTGTTCATACTGTATCTCGACAGCTGTTTACAGAAGCTGAAAGATAGCTGTTTGGGTGTGAAATTGGGTGACATAAAAGTTAATTGTCTGCTGTATGCTGATGATGCAGTGCTTATTGCACCATCAGAAGCAGAACTGCAGGCATTAGTCACGTGTATGAAAGAGGAATGTGAAATTAAAGGTCTCCGTTTGAATGCTAATAAAACTAAGGTTCTGGTATTTGAAAAGGACGAAGAGAGAACGAAATGTGAAATATGGGTAAATCAGGAATGTCTAGAACAGGTAAATGAAATTGTATACTTGGGGAGTGCTTTCAGCCGGGATGGAAGATGAGATTTAGATGTGGATAGGCGTGTCGCTGCCGGAAACAAAGTCAATGGTGCCCTGAATGCATTAATAAAAAGGCAAGGCGTGGTGAAGAGTGCACGCCTTGCAATACATAACGCAGTGTTGGTACCGACTTTGTTATATGGCAGCGAAACCTGGGTATGCCAGAAGAAGCATAAAAGCAAGTTGAATGCAGTGGAGATGCGATCTCTTCGTAAAATGTGTGGCGTTACCATAGCCGACCGAAAGCGAAACGAAGAGATTCGCAATATGGCAGGATTGAAAGATGACCTTATCACAAAAATTGATAGGGGCGTACTCCAATAGTTTGGGCACGTTGAACGAATGAGTGAAGACCGAATGGTGAAGAATGTGTCGAGGTAGACCGAGACTAACTTTCGAAGACCATGTGAGCAAATTGCTCGAAGAGGGTAGGGTCAAGAGTACTCGGATACCTAAACGTGCATGTATGAAGAAGTTAATGAACCTGAAAGAAGCGAAAGAGGTATGTAAGGATCGTGACACTTTGCGATCTGTTCTCTCTGGCTACCCCGTTAGGGATTGTGCGTGAAGATAATCAAATCAAACAAACGAGCGTAAATTTCACTTGATGGTAGATGCATGAGGTGTCCCATAGATACTTATGTATCTACATTGATTGTCAACTAAGAATTAAAATATAGATGGTTTATCACCTCTGAGGACTAAGATGGAATGCCTCGTTACATGTAATAGGTTATCAAGTTCTCTGCAATCAATGTTGCAATCAATTTTATACGTGGTAGCGCCACGCTGCAGCTATATTATGTTTGTAGCATGAAAGGGTCGGCTCGACCGTGGAAGGACCACGCTCTCAATGAATACCAGCGTAAAACGGCAGCTTGATGCTGCTGTTTCGTATGGTGAGTGTAGAGAACCGTAGACGCGTTTCACTGGAATCGAGGCTTTCCATCTTAATCCTCTAGGGTGACAACGCATCTGCATTTTGATTATCAATCGAGGTTAAATGTAGATGTTTATGGGCCACAGCATCCACTTACTATCAGGTGGACTGTGTGCTCGTTTGTCACACTAATTTTATTAAAAAAATGTACAGCACACAGCATCAATATACTGTTAATTACGACAATTCTGTATGAATATGAATGCAGAAAAATAATATAGGTACATACAAACATATAAAACTTTTATAATATGACATGAAATTGTCATGTCTACAGGTTTTGCGGGTCGTGCGTTCGAATTTTGCGCGGAACCACGGTGTACCTATATTAGTACTATGGACCCAAAAATAATTGTTCTATATGTAGATGTTTGTATGAATAGGCTTAGAATATATATATATATATATATATATATATATATATATATATATATATATATATATATATATATATATATATCAGCATCGTTATTAATATGTTTCTAAACAGGGTCACCTATTTCAAACACTTCTAGGTTACTAGGTCATTGAGGATGTAAGGATAATCGAAGGCGACGAGAGATTGCATTGCTCGTTGTTCGGTGCAACATTTTATAGTCTCATTGGTACAGTTTTTTTTTCTGTTCTTATATTTCTCGTATCAATTTGATGCTTACGAATATTTGTGTAAAAATTAATAAATGTCTCATAATTCAGGTTTTGTCATGAGGTAAATGTATTATTACATTTACTTCAATTCCCAATTATACCAGCATACGCGTAGTGCGCACTGTGTCACAAGTGAGGCGTTAGACAAATGGTGTTCATCATCCGTTGAACATCCGTTCATAATAACGAACCTAACCTTAGTAACCAGCTATGACGGTTCTGGCTAAGTGTTTTAGCAATGAGTTTCAGCGCTAAGGACTGTGGGCTCGAATCTCGCACGGAACAAGCATTTGTATGGTCTACAAATAATTGTTCCGAGTCTGGAGTCTGTCAAATAAATGTTTGTACTTCCGAAATGTATGTATGTAAACTGCCACCACGATACAACAGAAAATCCTAGTGAGGTTATAACTTTTATTAAAAAAAAAACAAATCCAACAGACAGGTGACTGAGAGCAGTATCACTAGTGTGGGTAGTTAGTGATGGATATGATCTTGTCTAGTATTGCTTGTCACTGAAATGCATTCGTAAAAAGAACTATACAGGTACGTTAGCGAATAAAGAAAAAAGGGAATGATTACAGTATTGAGTTAAATTTTTAGTTGCAATTTAAAAAAAAAACATTAGCAAAATATACTTGAGAAATCTTAATTGAAAAGCATTTATCTTATGCTGACTCTAAACTACTTTACTCACTGATCTCTGACTCAACATTGCAAGTGGCTGACGTTTCTTTTCCGTTTTAAATAGTCTCGCAATACACGCAGTGACTCATTTTAGCAAGACGAAATTTATTGAATAAAACTAAATTTACGGATTTTATCGCGTTTATTTCACTACTTTTACTTATTTTTAATTCCCGACGTTTCGGGTGCTTTACAGCAACCATGGTCACGGGGGGGACTGAGATGTTTGACGTCCCAATGTCATAGTTAGTCCGGCTACCTTCAGTTTTTGAATATTAATTTTTGGTCCGATTTACGCAGCTATAAGCTCGTTTTGCGTAAATCGGACCAAAAATTAAAAAAAAAAATTGAAAATTAATATTCAAAAACTGAAGGTAGCCGGACTAACTATGACATTGGGACGTCAAACATCTCAGTCCCCCCCGTGACCATGGTTGCTGTAAAGCACCCGAAACGTCGGGAATTAAAAATAAGTAAAAGTAGTGAAATAAACGCGATAAAATCCGTAAATTTAGTTTTATTCAATGTGTAGTGTTCGCGTAAATTTAAGAAATCATTAAGACGAAATTTAATTTTAATATAACGTTAGGCTAAGGTCTGAGGGTTATATTAATTATAGGTTTAAAAATTTACTTAATTATGAATCTAATATCTTGTAAGCCAACTTTTATGAGATATTACAGTGGTATTTGTTACTCATCATTTATCATAAACAGGTAAGTTATTATTATTTGACGAAACTGGGCTAAGCAACTTGCTGAGACGCTGCGGAAGAGCGCTGAAATCCTGGGCGACCACATCCTCGATCAACAATTCCATTGGACTAAGCCTAGTATTACAACCTAGTATTGGTCGGTAGTACAGCCTAACTATTTATTATTAACCTATTTACCCTAACCGCCATCTTACGGACGCTATCCATACGCCGCGAAGACTCAGCTGGGAAAATTTAATTAAAAAAAATTGTCAAATTCCGACGTTAGACGCAGACATAAAAATAGACTTAAAATAATACATTCTAATAAGTTGAACATGTTACCCTCATTCTAGGCTTTTCTGCAGTCGGATATAAATAAGCTTCATACATTAAGGCTTACTCACAGCTGTTACAAAACACAGGTGTTGCAATGTCTTTCCGATCTTGTTCTACTTCATTGTTGCGTCTTTATGTGCAGTTCTGTCAAATTCGTTGCAAAAAGTTTAAGTTATTCAGGGCGCTTTTCTGCATGTGTAGCGTTCTATTTTATAGATTAGTGGTGACCTACGAGCACGTAGCCTGTAAGTGTGGCAAACGAGCACACAGTCCACCTGATGGTAAGTGGGTGCTGTGTCCTACAGACACCTAGGACTACCCTCGATGATGAAGAATCAAAATTTAGATGCATTGTTACGCCTAAGGACTAACATATAATTTCTTGTTATCAGTAAAAATGTCTCCGTTTCTCAAGACTCCCATACGAAACACAGCAGTCTTAAGCTGCTACTTAAGCGTGACCCTTCTCCGATCGAGCCGACTATAACGTTCTGCAACCATAATAAATTACTCCTGACAGAATTTAGGTAACGGCGGCCAGATTCAACGGTGGCCAGCCATTTGTGCAGAATATGTTTATAGTGCACGAGTGTGTGCAAAAACACAGACGCTTTCTCTTTTCCTTTACTCTCATAGTCGGATGGAACGGAAATCCGACATGACTGGGCAGATTGAATAAAACTAAATTTACGGATTTTATCGCGTTTATTTAACTACCTTATTTTTAATTTCCGACGTTTCGGGTGCTTTACAGCACCCGTGATCACGGGGGAGGGGGACTGATATGTTTGACGTCCCAATGTCATAGTTAGCCCGGCTACCTTAACTTTTTTAATATTAATTTTTCGGTTCGATCTACGTAAAATGAGCTTACAGTATCTTGAAGTCTTGCAGTGGTATGCTAGGGGTTTGGGTTTAATTTTGTTAATTATAGGATCCCAAGGGCTGTGAACATATTCAAGATTGTCCCCACCATTACATCAGATTTTATAAACAACAAATCCTCGCAAAAGAACACCGATTTCTACCAAGGATGATACGCGAGGCTATTGAAATTAAAAAAGATCCTAATTTCAATAGGGAAGATGGATGGATGGATGGGTGCTGCCATCTGCTTGGGATCCTATAATTAACAAAATTGAACCCCAACCCAAGCATACCACTTCAAGATACTGTAAGCTCGTTTTGCGTAGATGGAACCGAACAAATTAATTTTTAAAAACTTAAGGTAGCCGGGGCTAACTGTGACATTGGGACGTCAAACATACCAGCCCCCCCCCCCCCTCGTGACCATGGGTGCTGTAAAGCACCCGAAACGTCGGGAATTAAAAATAAGTAAAACCAGTTAAATAAACGCGATAAAATCCGTAAATTTATTCAATGTGTAGTGTTCGCGTAAATTTAAGAAATCATTTAGACTGGGCAGAGATTAAAAGCAAGGGGCAAAGGTGTGAAACACCGCAAACTTTCTGACATTGGGATGTTACTGACAATTATTGGCCGAAAACCCTAACCTGGGTAAGGGTAAGCAGTCGTGTATACGACCATCAAAGCAACGGAGTAGTCGAGCCAGGCAGGCGGCAACCATATAGCTGCGGCGTGACTCTATCGTCTAGTAAATTGTTATATGAGAAGAAAGGTTCTCAAAATGTCTGCATACTTATAACAAGTAAACTATGTTTAAGAAATATTGCCTCGGTATTGATTTCGTTAAATTTTTGCGATGATAGCAAAGCATCACTTTGGTCTCCTAGCAAAGAGTCTAAGGTCTACTGTAGGTAAATTAAATAAGTTTCGCAAATATGAGTTGAGAGATGACTGTGTATTTGTGCTATGTAAAGATTATCAGTCCGTCAGATCTTGGGGCAGTAAAGCTTCTGAAGTTCCTATAGCCCATAAAGACAGTTAAACCAATTTGATTCGTTTCTTTTTTTTAAATGTGAATTTAGTAACACAGACATAATTTAATTCTTCGTAGTATAAGATTGTATTGTGACTGAAAAAGTATTCCATGCAGTTCATTAAAGGATAAATGGCAATCCGGTGGGTGTATATGTGAGCCCACGCAAATCGTGTGAGACGCCGCCCGGACTCGCGTGACGCATACTCTGTAGCTCTACTAAACAGACTTGGCAATGTTTATGTATGATCGATTTTAGCAAATTGAGTTTTATTTACTTATACCCGTCTGACTCGGTTGACCTAGGTCATATTGGATTTTAGGCTGTGCAAGATAAGACACTTTGTAGTCTTTGCTAAATTGGCTTTGTATTATAAAACGAAATTAAAAAAAAACTTCCTGCTACAAAAAATCTTAGAAAATGTTTTTATTCCCTAGATTATAAAGAAAAACAAAGTGATTCCAATGTATTGAAATAGAAATAATTTTACATCATAAGTTAAATTGACTAATTATATAGGTAATTTCAATTATTTTTCTACACATGGGAGATTTAAAATTGCAACTTTTTGTCACATAGGTGGTTTTTAAAGAATAATAATAATTAATAAAACATTATAGTCCAGGATCCATCGCCCATTTTTGCACGTGATTACTATCAAGCTAATTTTCCGTGAGTAGCTTTATTTTGATGAGACGCCCAATAATGTCCTGTACAAAACTCTCGATTGTGGTAGGTAACAGAAGTAGCAAGGATAAAATATGTTGATTTGATGATTCTCAAATATTTATTAATAACTGAATGTTTTTTGTTAAATCTCAAGATAATTATCTAAATTATTCGAAAAAATATTTGTCCTATAAAAATATTTGTCCTGCTAATTTATATGAGACACCCTTAAACTTATATAATTAAGAAGCACAGATTTGTTCACAATTGGCCAAGATACCGCATTTTAACATACATACAAAACTAACCCACAGACGAATTGAGAATCTTAAATAATTTTAATAAAATAATCTACACATAGCTTCCGAAATCGTGGCTTAATTCTTTGATACACTACCTACGTCTTAGCACTCATTCAGAAAGCTATTACATAGGTATTTGTTTTTATGTAAATCTTTTTTAGTTTTTGTTTTTTTATTTATTATTGTACAATAACATTAGTTAGTTTATAATTAAATATGTATGATTCCACGTCTCACAATCGTTCATTTTTCATTATTTTTCTTACTGTTGAAAATGTTTGTCACAGATATCTGTAAAAGTGAAGGTACAGTAAGTAGTCATAATGATTTTCACTTTATTGGGGTAGCCAATATAAAATTATGCAACAAATAGTCCGGGTAATTTTAGTAATAGTTTAAATTGCGTGCTTTCTAAAGTTGGGGAGTGGAATAGCGATGCTTAACGTTGATTGGCCTTCAGCCACGACTTTCCGGCGCCTGGTTCCGTATCAGTCGAAGGGTTCATTGAACTACAGTAGTGAGTTACTGAATATGTGGATAAATTGTTTATTATATTTCTTACGGCTAAAAATCAAGTTAAAAGCGGTTGCTCAAACTTTTGTCCAAATTTTCCAACGACTTTGGAGTGACCCTATGGCAACCATATTTGCGCGTTAACGTACTGTCGCCAATAATACTGATTTTTACTAGAACTACTCTTCTAGAAAGCAAATGGCCAAATCTAATTTTGGTTATGAATAAATCAAATACACCTAAGTTTAACCAACGATAGTTAACGCACCTAGTAGTAGCCCGACCAAATCTAGGTGGACTCGCACTTCGGCTTGACATAAATAATCAGAATAGTAAGTAAATTACTTACAAAAATTTGATATTTTATGGAGATTCCGTAACAAAATGACTAAGTGTTTGGATGCGGTCCATAATTGTTCCGAGTTAGGAAGTTAAACTTTATGCAATTTGTGAATGAAAAACGTCTTCATCAGTTCATGATACATGGCTGTGAAAACTAGGTTTAGGGGTATGTTTTTTTAAAGAAAAAAAAATAGTTATAAAAACATGAATAGTGAATACTGAACGTGCATTCTGTGAGAACGTTTGCGGATCGACTGATAACAGAAAATCCATGTCGATAATGCGTCTGACTGCCTGAGAATATAATGGTTGTATTGAAACAATAATTAACAACAGAGTGACTGACATAGCCCAATGGATAAGTAAGCTAAATTGGCAATGGGCCGGCTATATAGCTCAAAGAACCGACAACCGATGGGGAAAAAAGATTCTCGAGTGGCAGCCTCGTATCGGTGGGCGTAGTGTAGGGCAACACCCCACTAGATTGAGTGACGACCTGGTAAGACATGCAGGAAGTTGATGGATGCAGGCGGCTCAGGACCGTGCTTTGTGGCATTCCTTGGGGGAGACCTATGTTCAGCAGTGGACTTGTGAAGGGCTGTAATAATAAAGACGATGGTGATGATTGAAACAATAGAAAATTAATTAATTATTGCTTAAAAAATGGTTGTTTGTAAAGTCGGTTTACGGACGATAGTTTAACGTGACAACGTCATAACAAAACATTGATGAAATGATTGCATACTTATTCATGCGGCGCAAGCCGAACGCTCAAGCCGATCGTGCCTTTCGCTCGTTCGTGCCGCACTCGCTCCGATCGTGCTCGACTCGGCTGGAACGTAACGGGACAATGAGTCATCCTTTTTCTTACTTGCAGCCGGCATTCATCGATTTATTAGACGTTGTCACGTCAAAAAATTCTAACAAGGAAATCGGTTTAAAAGTTGTAATTTGAAGTATGGTCAAATTCATCGCTACCTAGTAGCTACTGTAGCTATAGCACCTATAATAAATAAATACAGCGATAGTTAGAATTTGATTTTAACAGGCTTTAAGCTATCTTAACTAACGGTTTTCATCTGGCCATGTATTATTCGGGACTGAGTATCTGAGTTGCGATCTAATGAATGCTTTAGAAGAATAAAATGTGTATGAATTCGTATACTGAAACGCGCTTTGAGAATCGGACGGGAATTATGGGATCGAACTGTAACTTATTTATGGTCAATTCATTTTGATTTACTCAAGATTAAAGGAGCTCAGTAAATAATAAATAAATGTAACTGATAAAAGAAGATATTATTTATGAATGTTTTGGATATTATCTCTTTGAGTGAAGATTGAGATATTCCTATGCATTAATTGCAATATTATGTCGCCTAATCTACGAATTTGTCTTACTTCTTTTAGATATTTCTCAACTTATAGAAACTATATAATCAATTAATCCAAGTAGCGGGCATTATTCGGGGCATTGCATAAGAATTAAGAATACTAGGAACGACATCGACAACTTTTAAAGGCGTTTTTCACCACCTTTTCAGTGTGGAAATAAAAATAAAATAAAATCAGTAATTACAAGGTCTGACGAGAGAGGTTTCGGTGGCAGCCGTTATGTGCATGAGTCGGTTCGTTGCCGTAGCGTATGATGCACGAACGTTGTCCTAGAGACTTAGAGGGAGAGAACCGGGGTTAAATTGTTGATTACATTCTAAGTGCTGATTTACTACGTGCTCAGCTGTGAAGTGAAACATCGTCATGAAACCTGCATGATGTATAAGAGATTAAAAAAATGTTTAAAAAATTATACGTACGTATAAAGGCTGATTTATAACTTTACTGTTATTTTCATATATATGTACATTAATACATTTGTTCTAATGTTTCCTGGTTCGATTTCTAAATTATTTCATTCGGGAGCTATTATTTTTTTGGATATTGTGTCATTTTGTGTTATAATTTTGAGTTTGATCTATTTTGCGATTCAACCTGTATCAACAATCTTGAGGTTGCAGAATTCATCTCGTGGAGGTAACAGACTTCCAGGAACGAACTCAGCTATGCAATGTTAGAGCTAATGTTTGGATAAAATGCACTATTAAATAAAAGCTATAGTTTTTGTTCCTCGCAAATATTTACTCAAAATTGGCCTCTTTTCAAAGAAACCCTCCGTATGACTATGTCGGATGTCCTTGACATAGCTATTTAATCTCTGAGTCCTGGAGGGTTAGAGGAGCTTATCTATAGGGTCAATGACATCATCGACTCCACTTGTCGCGACAGCATGCGTACTGTAGGAAGGGGAGCGAAATATAAACCACCGTGGTGGATTCAGGAACTGGAGGTTCTTAGGCAGGAGGTTATTAACACCCATCGCATGATTCACTTACACAAACACCGCAATTTGCCTCTGGATGATCTGCTGATAGAGCAGGCTACCAATAAGACTGGATACTCTAATAAATTAAGATATGAGTCAACTAAATACTTAAAGGAGTTCTGTGATCTTCATACAAAAAATCGCTTATCTTTATATATAGAGTCGCTTATGTAAAAATTATTCCCAAACCAGGAAATATGAACTATGAACAGCTGAGTTCATTCCGTCCAATAGGCCTATTGCCTGTATTTGGGAAGGTATTGGAAACGCGCTTTATAAAACGAGTAACACACTGGGCTGCAATTAACAACAAAAGCAACAATAAACAGTTTAGTTTTACTAAGCATAAAAATACTACGGAGGCTATCAATACTGCTCCTAACATTATTAAACAGGCCAAAGAGAATAAGAAATAAGCCATCGCTGTTTCACTGGACTTCAAAACAGCCATTGACAACGCCTGGTGGCCGGCGCTCTACCAACTATAGCGGCATATAGGCTGCCTTGCCAATATTTTCTGTCTTATAGGCAATTTTGTTCGCGATCGTGAGGTGATACTTGACTACGCAGGGGTTCGTCCCCTAAAGGTCCAGTGATGTGGAATATTATTCTAGACGAGCTCCTTGACGTGGAGCCTCCAGTGGGCAGCCACATACAAGCATTTGTGGACGATGTGATGCTGGTAATTACGGTTGGGAGTGTGGGCAGTTTGCAGAATATTACCAACCATGCTCTCATAAAATAGTCGAGTGGGAAACACGTGTAAAACTGAATTCCAGTCCCTCGAAAGCACAGATGATCGCTTTTACTCCCAAGGCCAAAGCTGCCAGCATCACTATGGGCGGATGTGATCTCAGTTTTCATCGGAAATCAAATATCTGAGGGTTACCTTGGCTGAGAAACTTTTGTTTAGCCGTTATGTATGCATACACCATACAGTATACAGTAATTTACACGGACTCTTTTTCAGCTCTACATTCCATACAAGACAGATCCAACACACACCCAATTGGCAACAAGATTCATCACAATATTCACCGACACAAATGTTTTAGCACCATCGACTTTGCATGGGTCAAGAGCCATACTGACATAGCGGGAAATGATGCGGCAGACATGGCGGCTAAAGCAGGAGCCAAAGCACACAAGACACCTGACTACTTCGCAACACGTACGTCTTACATAAAACACAGAATCAAAATTGACACGCACACTCTTTGGCAAAGCACGTATGAGAGCTCTGAAGCAGGTAAACACACCAAAGAATTACTACAGACGCTGGATCTTATACGGGAACTTAGAGCGGCTACCAATATGAGTTTCCACTTGACTGAGGTTCTCACCGGGCACGGTAACCGTAAAAGTTATTTGTTCGGATTTGAAATCACCGCGGATGACAAAATGCCCTTGCGATTTTTCAGCTATGTAAATTATTGAACATCTCGAGTACTGGTACTCCAACAATGTCCCGCGTTTAGTACCGCGAGAAATGATCATGAGTTAATCTGTAGCATTTCCGGTGTGTGTCCCTTTAAAATAGCCGAGCTCATTAAGAAAGAATCAACCCTGAACTCCTTTATTAAATTCGATAAAACAATTGTAAATGAACTAAAAAAATTAATAATACCTTGATATAAGAAAATTACACTTAGGCATAACATAGATAAAAATTAATTTTATGACATTAAAATTCAAGCTTGATTTTGTTGATAATTTCATTATTTTGTATTAACTTGTATGCAGACAAAATGTCACTAATTGAGAAACGTTCTTTTGTTTTAATGATTTTATATTAGTAATATTTTCTTTAATAATCCTAAAACGTTTGCTTCTTCATATTAGTACATACAGTAAATACTATAAGACAATTTGTCAATAGTGCAGAAACTATACTAAACTATTATACTAATTAATAACTGTATACTCGTATGGTCAAACTCACACCACTGTATCAAATAGTAATTGTGTTTGTGTCCCTGTCTCTGTAGAATTGAACTGTAGAACTGAATTTGTTAACAAAACTATATTAAAAAACGTGTAACATAAGTTAATAAACGGCCACTAGGGATATTGTAATCTCTGCCGGAAAGAAAACTCAGTATAAAGCTCTGAATCTGAAGTGGCAGCCTCGAATGTAAAGCCATAAGTAAGGAAGCTCGCCGTTAGATGGAGTAACCATCTGGTAAGATACTGAGGTAACTCAGGATCGTGTTTTGCGTCACTCCTTGGGGATGTTCACTCCTTTGTTCAACAGTGGACTTGTGAAGGGCTGTAATGATGATGATCATATGTGAAAACTAGAGAGCTTATTTAATCGATTTTTTAAATAATTTTATAACATGCATTTACAAATGTACACAGTCGATTCGTAGTGAATGCAGTTTCTGCTACTATGTAGGTACAAACTTTATATAAAAGAGGGCAGTCAACTTTTCTGAGCTGGGGTATCGACCAAGTTGCCTACATATTTTACTCGTCGCTCCGTCATGAAGTCTGCAAGGGGTTGAAGTGTATAAACGACGTAGGTAACGTAGCGTCTTGGTACGTGCTGTGTTATACCACTTGTATTCCGTTGACGTTTAATTCAAATGGAAAAAATGGAACAAGTGTTTTCTTAGAGTATTTTCTAAAACTGTATAGCTCAAATAAAAATTACGCACACAGTGTTACAGATACTTTCCTGTTCAATTACCCTTCCCTTTTGTATTTAAAGAGTGACTCCTTACGTAAGCCGGATAAGAATTTAGTTAATAAAAGTTTCTTCGTCAGCCTGTCCATTGCTGAACATGTGCCTCTACTATTGTAGGGGTCGTATAGACCAGCTGCGGGGAATGTATAAATACATGCTATCAAAAACATAACTTGTAAAAAAAACCAAGTCTCGCAACTCAGTTTTTCTACCGTAAAAAGTTGTGAGATTCATATAATACTAAGTCAGTTAACACGTTAAACGCCATGTAAGAAATGTGATTTTACTCCAAAAATTTTTTGTAGTCATTTTGTTAATAATCATGATATATGTATAGAAATCAGTTTTTATCGAAATCAAAAATACAGTTTTCAAGTTATTGCTGAAAAACTAGCCGCGGGCACCTGTGACTCCCATGGCGCTCAAAAGCAAAAAAGTTATTTTTCGTTTGCATGCGCCCACCCCGCCGGTCACCCCGCGCTCCAGTCTATCGCCGGCGCTTGCGCGGAGAGGTTATGTTCGTTTGGTTTTTGGCTAATTAGAATATGTCTAAAGCATATTTCATGTTAGTTATGTTTAGTAATTCATTGCGATGGAAAATAATATAGTACCTAATAATGAGGAACGCGATTTTTGCGAATTTCAAATAGATTTGGCGGACTTTGAATTGTCGCAAGAAGATTTGCAAGAGATTGAGACTTTGGAGTTCAACGCACTTCAGACATCGTTCAGGGACATCAGTAGCGACGATGAGTCTGAAAATTTACATGTTCCGAAGAAAAGAAGACGTATGGTTATCAATTCGGACAGTGAAAGCGATTCAGTAAAAGATTTTGTCCTACAAAATTTACCTACTTCTTCAAACACGTACACAAAACGGAAGAACCCTACTGGATGCACTGCTCGAGTGATACCCTTCACTGAGCCCACAGGTATGAAGTTTCCTTTTTCAAGAGACTTAAGTCAAGGAGATCCAGAGGATTTTTATTCTTTGTTAGTTGACGATTCCTTGTTTGAAATAATTGCTGAACAAAGTAACCTGTTTGCTACGCAAAGCTTTGGAGATAAAGATTTCGAGCCATGTTCTCGCTCACATACATGGCAGCCAACCGATAAGCATGAAATAAAACGATTTTTTGGACTAATTTTATTCATGGGCCTTGTGAAATTGCCATCAATTAGTGATTACTGGAGTACAGATGACATATTTCAACAACCGTTTCCTCGCACAGTGATGACTAGGAACAGATTTGAATTACTTTTACAGTACCTACACTTTGCCGACAATTACAACTTGAATCCGAACGATCGCATTGGAAAAATCAGGTATCTTGTGAATATGTTAAATGATAAATTTAAAGCCTACTATGCCCCTAAAGAATAACTGTGTGTCGACGAAAGTACGATTCCTTTTAGAGGTCGAGTCACTTTTCGACAATATAACAAATCTAAAAGGCACAAATACGGTATAAAATTGTTTAAAGTTTGTACAAATCCTGGTTATACTTTAAAAATACAGGTATACAGTGGAAAAAATATTGATATTGAGAATAATACCCCTACAAAAATAGTATTATCCCTGTGCGATGAACTCTTGAATAAAGGCCACACCATTGCCACTGATAACTGGTACACCAGCTTGGAACTGGCGTACGAATTACTAAAAAACGATACACATTTCCAGGGGACAGTGAGAAAGAACAGAAAGTACTTGCCTAGGAAAGTAGTAGAAACTAATTTAAAACGAGGTGAATTCGTAGCACAAGAAAACGATTGTGGCATCACAGTATTAAAATGGAAAGATAAAAGAGATGTTTTAATGTTGTCTACAAAGCACACGGACAAATTTACTCGATTAAATGTCAGAGGCAAGGCGGTGCAAAAACCAGCAATGGTTATTAATTATAACAAATGTAAAGCTTCAGTCGACATGAGTGATCAGATGACAGCTTATTCAACTCCTCTGAGAAAAACTGTCAAATGGTATAGAAAATTGGCCATAGAATTGCTCTTGAATACAGCTGTGGTAAATGCGTTGATAATGTATAAGGAAACCACTAAGAAAAATATTTCAGTAGTAGATTATAGAAAAAATCTCGTTCAATATCTCACTAAATCAGGACGTCCAGAAACAGGTAACTTGGCACTTGAATTACGTCCAAAACGACGAAAACATGAACTTGTCAAAAAAGAGGGACCTGTACGCAAAATGAGACGATTTTGTGTCGGCTGTTACAAGAACAATGTAGAAAAGATGTCGAGAAAAGACGCAAAAAATAAGACCCTGAAAGTGCCTACCTATTGTTTGCAGTGTGATGGTCAGCCACATTATTGCCTGCCATGTTTTAATAGAGAGCATCGAACGTAATTTGGACAATAATTTTTGTTTGTAATATTTTCAATATAATAACTTTTAAATTACTATCTAAATTGTTTTGTGAGCCTTTCTATGACCACGTGTAAAATATTGATATTTCTTTGTGATTGATATATTATTATGTTATTAAAACATTAATACTGTAAAAGATTTTTGTATCTTTTGAATCTTAAAACTACGATATTTAAAACCAAATTTTATATGAAACATTTTTTTTGCGTATTTTTCCCTACTTCTCATAATTTAGTACCTATTTTCTAAATTTTACTAGGTAGGTGTGTCCCACTGGAAAGGATTGCTCTCAAGCGCCGCGCCGGTCACTCACATAGGCGAAATAAACGACACGCGTGACCGGTGGCGCAAAAAAGCACTTTAAATTTAGATCTCGCATGTGGTCACCGGTGTCCCCCATGGCGCAATAAAGCAACATACATGAGGTCACCGGTGCCCCCATGGCGTTTAACGTGTTAATTTATTCAGTCCCTATTGGATCCTTCTGTTTTAAGTTATTACGTAATTAGCTAACCTAACAACATCTTATAGTGACCATGTCAATGTAAAAATCTTTTATGTTTTAAATATATAAATTGACTTGGCCATCGCATGAAAACAATGTATCTCACAAGTAATACATATGATATTAAATTAGATTGATTAGTGCGATTGCCAAGTCAATCTATATATTTTAAACATAAAAGATTTTTTACATTGACATGGTCACTATAAGATGTTGTTAGGTTAGCATATATTATACATATACAAGTACACTGATTCATTAACTGCAAATGTAACTTTTGTATAGTTATATGGGATTATACAACATCACTGGCAACACGCACTGGTTGTACAGATTGTACAACCAGTGCGTGTTGCCAGTGATGACTTACGGATCTGAGACGTGGTCCTTCACTGCTGGCCGTATGAGGACGCTCAAGGTTGCTCAGCGAGCTATGGAGAGGGCTATGCTCGGAGTTTCTCTGCGTGATAGACTCAGAAATGAGGATATCCGCAGTAAAACCAGAGTGACCGACATAGCCCAACGGATTAGTAAGCTGAAGTGGCAATGGGCCGGCCATATAGCTCGAAGAACCGATAACCGATGGGGAAGAAAGGTTCTTGAGTGGCAGCCTCGTACCGGTAGGCGTAGTGTAGGGCGACCCCCCACTAGATGGAGTGACGACCTGGTAAGATATGCAGGAAGTCGATGGATGCAGGTGGCTCAGGACCGTGCTTTGTGGCATTACTTGGGGGCGGCCTATGTTCAGCAGTGGACTTGTGAAGGGCTGTAATGATGATGATGATGATGATGGGATTATAAAGTTATTTATGCAGTTGGTGTATCTAGAAAACTGGACCGAAATTAGAAAAAATTTAGTTTTTCCTTAATTTATACATTAAACATTAATTGTGTTTTAAATTTGAAGCTTCTATGTCTGCTAGAAGAGCCTCAGACTGTTGATGATCGGTCAGTCAGTGAGTGACAAAATTAGAAACTTTGACTAGTTATGATTTTTAAACTACTGGATTAAATTGAATGAAATTTTAAATATACCATGTTCATACAATGCCTAATCGGTCACTGAAAATTCAGGCTTTTAGTTTTATCCACAACGAAGTTATAAGGGCTCCAAAATGACCTGAATTGCTTCGAGAAAAGTATGGTACGGTCATGCCGCTTTTTTGCTCGACTTGGCGGGGGCACTGCCGTGCCCCCAGATTAAAAATACTTAAACAGTACTCTTTTAAACATAAAGAAATTGACCAAAAGATTTTATATGTAAATGACAACAGTGTGAGGCATCTAAAACATCGTTTTTGTTTATTATTTTTACATAATAAAAATACGCAATTCGTTGCTCTTTAAACAGTCCTACCACCGAGTTTAGAATATGTACACGTTAATTTAGAGTTTCATTTAAAAAATTCTGTCCAATATCGCTAGCACTAAATTTTCCTCCTTAATATAATTTAATTATGAATTTAGAAAACATTGCCTAAGGCGTAATTTCTCAGGTGTATAAGAACACAAATTATAACACAATGGTGCAATAACACCATTAAGATATTTTTTGTTATCAATTTCCAAATAGCATGAATGAAAAAAATAGCCCTGTAAGTAAAGTGATCACTACAATACTGGTTCTATTATATTGTATTATAAATAATTGTATAATATTTAAATAAAACTAGTTTTTGCGGATTTTATCGCGTATATTAACTTATTTTATATTACCGACGTTTTGAACACTACAGCATCCATGATCACGTGGGGGGGCTGAGGTGTTCTACGTCCCAATGTCAGTTAACCACGGCTACCTACAGTTTTAAATTTATAATTTTTGTTCCGATCTACACAGTATGAACTTATAGTATCTTGAAGTATTTCAGTTGTATGCTTATTTTTTATAGTAGACGGAGCAAAAGAGCATACGGCTCACTTAGTAAGTGATTACCGCCGCCCATGTACAACTGCAACACCAGGGGAATTGCAGATGCGTTGCCGGCCTTTTATAAAGGAGTAGGCTCTTTTATTGAAGGTCCCCAAGTCGTATCGGTCTGGAAAAATCTCTGGTAGTCGGTTCCACAATGTACTTGTGTGAAGAAGACAACTTCTTTCTAATTGGACAATGGTGGGCCGCCAGTCATCCAGATGATATGGATGGTATCGCGAGTTTTGTCGCGATGTGCGATGGTGAAATTGTAAGACTGGAATTAGTCCGAATGATTCCTCAGAGCACTCCCTATGGTAAGTGCGATAAAATACACAAAGAGATACAACATCTCTTCGCTGTGCCAGTGAGTCAAGCCGATCGGAAAGAGCTCGGTCGCCGACGATGCGAACAGCTCTGCGCGCTTGGATTGGGATTTAATTTTATTAATTATAGGAACACCCACCCAGCCATCTTCTCTATAGAAATTTGGATGTTTTTGATTCTTCCTTCGTCCGTATGATAAGACAGTCTGTTAACACGTACAGGGTCGCTTCCGTCACTACATCGGATTTGATAGATGAAAATGTATGGTACTATATTTATTTTGTCTTTTACAGTTGACCAGCCATCGTCATAATTATCGATAAAATTTTAAGATACGTCGATAAAGTCACAGAATATAATCTGGTAATTTAAAAGTTTTAACCAAGGTTTATTAATGTATACGGGCGTTAATAGATGTTATCGCATAGGGAATTGATGTGACCTTTGATTTATTTTGAGTTTATTAAAACTCTTATAAGGGTTCAGTTGGATAAAATAACTTACGTTTATTATTGTATTTGTATAGAAAAATTGTTTATGTTCTGCTCATTATTTGGAAAGTGCCATGTGGTTGCGGCTATTCAAAATCCCAAAAAGACCCTGGTGTCTTCAATGGCGGTATAGCAGACCGACGGTGGAGGGCAAAAACGTGCAAAACATAACATCTAAATTTAATACCATGCCCCTATAGCCCATTACCACTAGGGGACTGTTGCGGAAGAAGGAAACAACAATTTGAAAGCAAAATATTTTCGATTATATGTATATGTGTTTAAGTATTTTTAATTTTTATAGGTACGTATTTTGTTACGTGGTAGAGCCATGTTGCAGTTATATTAAATAGAATAGTTATAGCACAAATGGGTCGGCTCGACCGCGGAAAGACCACGCTCTCACAGAATACCAGCGTAAAATAGCAGCTTAATGCTGCTGTGTTTCGTATGGTGAGTGTAGAGAACCGGATACCCTTTTTGCTGGTAATGTGGCATTTCATCTTAGTCCTCACGGGTGACAACGAATCTGCATTTTTATTCGTAATCGAGGATAGATGTAGATGTCTATGGGCCACAGCAACCACTTACCATCAGGTGGTCTGTGTGATTGTTTGTCTCCATCCTATAATTTTTTTAAATAGTTTTAGCAGAGAGCCACGGTATTTTAGGGGTTCGTCTGGTTCTGGTATGAATGAAAGTGTTACTAGAATTTCATCGGAAGATTTAATTTAATTAACTTTTGTCACATTTACACTTTCGAAAGAATGTATAAGGAAGGTTTTTTTAAGTATTCAATAGTATTAAAAATATTTCACATGACATAATACCTCTCTTATAATATCTCTTTGTCTCTATTTCCTTAGTCAATTTTATTTATTATTTCACTTATACTCTGTAAACTCTGTTCCTACAAATCTAATATTAGGTACTTTGTGCATAACGGTACCGGTATAATTAATCAATTTTTGTTAATTGTTATGTAGTTAAATCTTATTATGTAACTTTTTATTGGTCTAAATAAAGTAAAAAAGATGATATGTGTTAAAGAAAGCGTGTTAAGAAAATGAATTGATATGAAGGAAAGGAGAGATGAAACATATTGCATATATATATAATCTATCTGAGGCACTGCGGACTCTTAACCTTTTCATTAAGAAAGTAGAAATGTGTTCAGCAATGGGTGTTTTATAGAATGAGTACCCGGTTGACCGAGCTTTGCTCGGTATTTTTCAAAATACCGAGCACAGCTTGGTCGGTAAAAATTCAAAAATATATAAGAGTCAATTAATTTTTAAAAGATAGTAGGTAATAATGATTATTGCGTACTGAAATACTAAGTGTTGGTTAATTATTTATGATTACCATTAACTGTCGTGCTTATTTGACTTTGTCGGAAGTTTCAATATTCCTCATTTGTAAAGATATTTAATAAAAGTTGATTTAAAATTGAACGTATCTTTCACTACCCAAATACATAAGTTTACATAATACATAACATATACCTACTATGTATCTTCTTTGGTAATTATAGTCTATATTATTCCATTTCGGTTCGATATCAACCCTAGCGTTACACGCTTCGCCTCAAGGTCACCGGCGCTTAAGATCCCACGTACAGGGAGTGTCACCGCTGTGGCTAATGGCTATACTCATTGAAATGTACCTAATTTATAGCTACTGTAACGAACTCTTACAACACTACTGCTCATTTTACAAAAAAATTTACTTTTGATTCGCTTTTCCATATACTCGTAATCTAAAGCTTACTTTTTATAAACAAACCTTTATCAACATTGTTATACAAAATGTAAATTACAAAACTTCAACACAGAGTTCAACTATCACGGGCTACAGAGCTTCAATATGATTTGTGTTTGTGTAGGTTATGCATCGATCACTAATAAAGTTCTTTATTAGTGATCGATGAGGTTATGTGAGAAATAATAAATAAGTTATGTGAGGGTAATATGGCCGCTTTAAGCTTTGTCGCCCTATAAAACCAAAACTAGGAACAGGACAAAAGAGAAAAACATAAAGTCGTATACTATAAGACTAAGTATAACTAATGCATTAAGGAAGAAATGACAAACAAGCTTTGTCAATAAGTAAGAACACTACGATAAAATAAACTTATTAATGACCATATTTAGGTATATTGTCACTGTCAAAATGGCGTCGATAAAGCAGCGCTCTTTTTATCTTAAGATTATTTGATCGACTGATAAAGAGCTATCGTATTACCATTTTTTGACCACCAGATTTTAAACTGTAAGAAATGACCATTATATCGTAGGATTACCTTCACGTACGCTACTGAATACTATAAACAATTCAAAGGAAGTCTTCAGTGACTATAAAATTTTAACACAGCGAGAAAGCCGCTTTTGCATAGTTATCCTGTACACTTGATACATGCTTTGTTTCTTTTTACTCGGGACTTAAGGAGCTTCTCACTACTCTGAGCTCGTAGGTCGTAAGCGTGACTAATGGTGTGGAGACGTTTTTGCTGACTACCACTTAAAAGCTATTCTACTTTCTGCATTATCTGTACTATGCTATTTTTTGTTTTGCTGTTTGCACGTTGTTTAATTATTTGATAATATTCTGCGGTTGGTAAAATTTACATCCAAATATACGTGCCACTGCTAAGGCACGGGCTTCCTCTCGAGGGTTTTCGAGTAGTAAATCGCTGCTTAAGTAAGAGTTGGCAAAATTCACACATACTCAATATATTTTATTTTTAGATATGAAGGATTCTCCACGATGGTTTTTCTTGCTCACAGACGATTACGTAAAGACGCACTTTACAATAACAAATAGTTGTGGTGCGGTGATCGAACTCTGATTCCTCGCGTACCTACTATAATATTTAGCTTCGATCAACAATACCAACTAGATAACGGGTCACGTACAAAATCATAGCCAAATACTGTCCGCATGAATATAACCTATGAAAAGACATAAATTACTAATTAATAACATTTAGTGTGAAATCAACCTTAAGTCATAACAAATAAAGTTCTTTTTCCCGTTATCGCCTTGCGAGCTACACTCTCTCGTGCAAGAGCTCACGTCTCATGTGCGTAGATGGATTTCTTGCGCCGACCCGACATCTACTAGTTGATATTGTTGATCGAAGATATTTAGCTTATTTAGCTCATACGACGCTACACAGCTGGATAAATTTTAAGAATGCGTCGTCGGGCATTTTTTGTGGGTATTAGTGACCGCGAATCCTTTAACTCTTCCTAGCAACGTCCCCGACTACTAGTAGGCGAGATGCAGTCTCGATATTTTTTTCCAGTAAAAGGGGTCTTCAGTTCTCTACACTCACCATACGAAACACAGTAGTGTTAAACTGAAATTTTACGCTGGTATTCTGTGAGCGCGTGGTCCTTCCCAGGCCGAGGCGACCCATTCGTACTACAACTATACTACTGATATAGCTGCAGCATGGTTATACCATGTATAAAGCCGTCTATTTTCCAGTACGCGAGCAACCCCAGTGCGATCTTCGCCGGCACCATTGAAATTGTTGATTACAGTTTATAGCTTTGATTTACGTCTATTTTCCAGTACGCGAGCAACCCCAGTGCGATCTTCGCCGGCACCATTGAAATTGTTGATTACAGTTTATAGCTTTGATTTATGACGTGTTTAGCGGTGAAGGAAAATATCGTAAGAAAACCTGCGTGGCTAGGGAATAAAAATAAATCCAAGACATTATATTATAAAGTCCGTTAACACGCTCTGGGGCAGTGCGGCGGACCAATTGCACCATTAATTAGCTGAATATGAAAGAGGCATCTGCCCAGACGTGGGACGTATATGTACAGGCGGTAACTTTTATTCAAAGAACATAATATACCATAATATTGTCTCGTTTTGCGCTATCGCAGCTTATATTTACTGAATACTCCTTTTTAATAAGACAATTTTCCTTTTGCGTGACTTATTCAAAGCGAAACAAGTCCCTAGAGGTGAGAACGTATTGTACGATTTATGTATTTTCCTTTTTATATGAAATTGTGCGATTTTCGGTAAATGCTCTCTAGTGTTTTGTTTAGTTTATCTTATGAGATGTCTGTTTTATATATTTGTTGAATTAGGATTTTAATAAAGTCACATGTAACGTTACAAAATAGTACTACGTGTGTAACTCCAGGAAAAACTAGGCGGTGGAATTGATATCTTTCATTTGACATTTTTGTCACAATAATGAAGTATGGTGATTGTGACCAGCAACAGCGTACCGGAACCTGTGATATCCAATTTTTGAATCTAACAAAAAACTATGTTCTAAATAAATAGGTGCCTATTTTAAGGCTGATAGTTTAATGTTTCTTTGTTTTATAAATTGTTAAAGAGAAACCGAATGAATCGATTCACCATCCAGCACGACAATTGGAGCCGTGCTAATCCACCCCCCCCCCACGACTCTGTTTGTGGAAGATTTTGTAGTAAGGTGACTTCTGAGTTTACAAGATCCAGCTTGTGCAATTATTGAAGCCGCGTGACCATAATGCGCGCCGTCCGTTCGATTAATGGGAGGAAAATATTCAGCTTGATCCTCTTTTTGTTTAACTTTCAGGTTCCATTTTTTGTTGAACGGTTTCTCTATTATTTCTTCAAAGGTGATGTCGGCCGGAATTTTATCTCTATGGAGAGCGCAAAACAGCTATCTTCGTTCCTCATAAGACTCATATTGATATAGCAAAACTTTGGTTTCGACAAGAGCGCGCGACACAATCAATTAATTGCGAGAAAAAAATACCATAAGCGCATGATTTCGCGTAATGAATCTGTGAACTGGCCTACACGATCATGTGCCAATAAACCACAGACATAAAATCACTTGGAAGTCAACATTCGCTGCTGCGTTATTGTCCAAATACGGCCCGGGTCGCTCGATGATGTGGTCGAAAATTAGACTTTACAAATGTGTTTCGTACGAGTAAAGCCCGGTTTACATTTTGAGAAGTGACAAGTGCGAGTGACAATGACAAGTGCTTAGTGCGTGTGAACAGGCAGTGACAAGTGCGAGTGACAAGTGACAAGTGCGAAATGAAAAGTAACAAGTGAATAGCGGCCTGCTCTATTCTCTGACAAGTATCTCTGCACCGTGCTAACCTTGCTTTCCCCTCAGTCACCCACTGCCGCCCCCGTTCTAGCGGCGACATCAGAACATACACGTGTTGGTTATAATAGTTATTAAATAAAATATTTTTGTTATATATATTGTATTCATACTCGTATTTATAATAATTTTGTTTTATTACGAAGTGGTCAGATAGCAATAACATTAAATTTGTCAAGGAATTATTGAAACACGAATGTTTATACAATATTAAATCGCTGAATTAAAAAAAAATAAAATGATGCTAGACGCTGCTATGCCCTCAATATCTCAATCAATGGGAATGGTCGGTTTCGGCGCAAAAGAAGTAGGTATATGCGAAGTTAAGAAGCATCAAGTTTACATATTACCAAGAAAAGAAGAAAATTAAAGACTCCTGTAGGTCAGGGCTGGAGCCATATTATTTTCAGGCTTAAATTTTTTCCTTGTTATAGCTTTAAGACACATTTTTCTCACTTAAACTATTTTAGGAAATTGGTGTGCACCAATATCTTTGCAATAGGGCACTTCACACATCTTTTTAATCAAAAAAAGGTAAAATTGTATGATGAGATACCAGTTTTAAACTTAAAGCTGTGCTAGCGCCTCTTTGACAATTACCAACCCAATTTCACACTCGAAGATTTCACATAATAATGACATCCAATTGCCACATGTGTGAACACCAACTTGCTACTTGGCACTTGTCATTTGTCACTTGTCATTGCCGCTCACACTTGTCACTTCTCAAAATGTAAACCGGGCTTAAGCCGTAGCACCGATATGCTCGAAATCATTTTTTGTGTTTACTAATGGCATAAAAATATCTTTTAAATAAAACCAACACCATGGCAATCACCATTATTTTTACGTGTTTTATATAATTAAAAAAGTTAATATCAAATTTAAAAAAAAACACCAATATTTAACACAATATTATATGTAACACAATACTATCTCCTACCCGCCCGCTTCGTGGGGTGCACTATTATGTTTTATTGCGGAACCTAGATGTAAAATATGTAATATAGAGCCACACGCAAGTGTGAGTATCGATCCAAGAGCAAGTCTTATCCGACACTATTCCGATGATATCCCGGACGTCAGTCTGAGCGAGATTAGAATGGCTCTCCAGTACCTTAAGAACGGCAAGTCCCCAGTGAGGATGGAATTACAACGGAACTTCTGAAAGCGGGTGGAAAACCGGTACTTGAAGTCCTTCAGAGGCTCTTTAATTCCGTCCTCCATGGTGGCACTACTCCGGAGGTGTGGAGCTGAAGTGCGCTGGTCTTGTTCTTCAAGAAAGGTGACAACGCCCTCTTGAAGAATTACAGACCGATATCCCTTCTGAGCCGCGTCTACGTGCTGTTTTCGAGAGTCATTACGAATCGTCTCGCACGCAGACTCGACGACTTCCGCCTCCCGAACAAGCCGGTTTCCGAAAACGCTTTAGTACCGAATACATACCCACATACATACCCTTCGGCAAATTGTACAGAAATCCGAAGAGTACAATCTGCCACTTTGCCTGGCGTATGTGGACTATGAGAAAGCCTTTGATTCCGTCGAAATTTGGGCGGTGCTACAGTCTCTTCAGCGGTGCCAAGTTGACGTTCCGTATATCGAAGTGTTGAAGTGTTTGTACAGTTGGGCTACGATGGCTATCCGAGTACAGAACCAGAGTATGAAACCTATCCAACTGCAGAGAGGTGTAAGACAGGGTGACGTTATTTCCCCGAAACTCTTCGCCGCTGCATTGGAAGACGTTTTCAAGCTACTGGACTGGAAAGGATACGGTATTAACATCAATGGCGAGTATATCACTCACCTTCGATTTGTTGACGATATAGTCCTTATGGCAGAATCGCTGGAGGACTTAAGCACTATGCTCAATGACCTCAATAGTGCCTCCCAACGGATAGGTTGGGAGGCACTATTTAATTAACTATTTAATTAACCCTTAAGATGAACATGGACAAAACGAAGATCATGTTTAATGTCCATGACACACCTATGCCGGTAGTTGTTGGGAGCACTAAGCTTGAAGTTGTTGACGAGTACGTTTACCTGGGACAAATAGTCCGACTAGGTAAGTCCAACTTCGACCGAGAGGTCAATTGACGGATTCAACTCGGCTGGGCAGCGTCCGGGAAATTACGACACATCTTTTCGTCAGGTATACCTCAAAACCTGAAAACTAAGTTGTACAACCAGTGCGTGTTGCCAGTGATGACATATGGAACTGAGACGTGGTCCTTCACTGCTGGCCGTATGAGGACGCTCAAAGTCGCTCAGCGAGCTATGGAGAGGGCTATGCTCGGAGTTTCTCTGCGTGATAAACTTAGAAATAAGGATATCCGCATTAGAACCAGAGTGACCGACACATTCCAACGGATTAGTAAGCTGAAGTGGCAATGGGCCGGCCATATAGCTCGAAGAACCGACAACCGTTGGGGAAAAAAGGTTCTAGAGTGGCAGCCTCGTACCGGTAGGCGAAGTGTAGGCTGACCCCCCACTAGATGGAGTGACGACCTGGTAAGACATGCAGGAAGTCGATGGATGCAGGTGGCTCAGGACCGTGCTTTGTGGCATACCTTGGGGGAGGCCTATGTTCGACAGTGGACTTGTGAAGGGCTGTAATGATGAATGATGATAACAGTACCAACAAAATATTTTTATATCATGCATTATTAATGTTGTTATTTTAGTATATTTATTGTCAAAGAAGGATGTATGCTTGCTCACGACAAACACACGCTCATCTATTAGTTTGCTGAGTGGCTTCAAATGTACGTCGATTTCATGGCTACGCATTAGACTGGCTTTTTTTAGGCTTTTACTCTTCAGTCCTTGATTATTATAATACCAGGGTAGATTATTTTCTGGTAAATTTTGAAAGTTGACCGTACTATATAGTATACGCGATTTTGAGTTCCGGTTTTCAAAGCAGGAATTTTATATCAACTAAAATAAACTAGCTACATACTTGTTTCGGAAAGCAATAAAACTTTTTGAAAGCTAACCATAAAACGGACTTACGAACAATATGAAAAAAGGACGTGACTGGATGACACTTCAGCCAACTACAACTCGTGGCAGAAAGTCTAGTGGTGACCGTTATTGCGCATAATTGGCCCTATTGCGTATTATTGCGCATTCCGTCCCCCGTACTTACACGACATTCGCAGCTATCCCCTCCACGCTTCGTTCAGCGCTAGAGTTACGTGCCGCGATAAATAACTAGAATGGCTTTGAACCTTTATATTTTATATCATTGGAATTAGTTAACTGAGAACATTGTAACTACTGTTGTAAACAGTATCCAATGCTGTGCGGAAAACCAAGTATTCTTACTTAATTTTTCTGTTAAACGTGCTGATAATTGCAATATCTATCTATTTTGAGCAAGGTTTATGTCCAGCTATGGATTGTTTATGGACCGATGAAAATTAAAATTGAATTGTATACAGTTGATCCGCGGTAATACGACAAAAGTTTTGCAAGGCGGTGTCGGATAATCCAATTTGCCAGACTATATTGTACTGCTACAGCCCCTGGTAGGCCGGAACTTTTTGAAGTGGAGTACCTTGTAATTAGACAAATTATATGAAATATAAGATAAAAAAAATCATGTAATGCGCGATGAATACCTAATAAAAACAGTAAATAATGAACGCCCGCTACCATAGTTACATTTAAATGGAGACAATACGCGTCAAGCTAGATTCGTGGTGACGCGAACTAATTGCAACCTATTAGTCCACGTATTCGCGAAGGACATCTCCCCTTGTGGAAGATTCATAATACGACAGAATTTTACATACATGTTAAAGTCATGTCGGATTACAAGGGGGAGCGGATAAGCCGGGGGCTGGATAACCGGTCCACTGTAGTTGCAGTGTAAGAATATCTACTGCCCCATATCGTCACGTTAGTGTCGTTAGAGGAGAGATCTCCCTTGTGATGAAATCTATATGGTGGTCTATTTTCAGCAGTGCATTTTGATAGGCTGTATTAATGATGACCTGTGGTAGCTCAGGGGCTTAGCGCTCGCTGTAAATTTCACAGCATGCGAGCAACTTGGGTTCGATTCTCGCCGGCACCAATGAAATTGTTATATTTTAAGTGCTGATTTACCACGTGCTCGTCGGTGAAAGAAAACATCGTGAGGGAAACCTGCAATTTTTTTTGTAGGATAGGGTGACAAACGAGCACAGAGTCCATCTGATGGTAAGTGGTTGCTGTGGCCCATAGACATCTACATCTATCCTCGATTACGAATAAAAATGCAGATTCGTTGTCACCCGTGAGGACTAAGATGAAATGCCACATTACCAGCAAAAAGGGTATCCGGTTCTCTACACTCACCATACGAAACACAGCAGCATTAAGCTGCTATTTTACGCTGGTATTCTGTGAGAGCGTGGTCTTTCCGCGGTCGAGCCGACCCATTCGTGCTGCAACCACATTATATCTGCAGCATGACTCTCCACGTAAAAAAAGTGAATGAAGATAAAATGTTATAAAATTATAATTAATATTTTTTGAAATAAATTCATTTTCGGATTCAGTCATTGAAAGACAACCATCTGTGCACAGACACGATTTTTTTGTATGTCAATTTCATTCTTCTCAAAAAATTGGAAACAGAGGGAAAAATGTGCATCTCTGAGAAATAAGAAAAAAAAATGATATTTCGAAGACGTAAGGTTCGCCAACACGCATTGGGGCAGTGCGGCGTACACTTCCTTGCCCTAAAACCCTCTCAGAAATGAGAGGCAGCCTGTGTCCAGCAGTGCGACGTATTATGAGGCTGTAAATAACTAACTACTAATGATTATGATGATATTACTATATGTAACTCTATATGTAACTATGT
This sequence comes from Parnassius smintheus behrii, assembly GCA_036936625.1. Classification (NCBI taxonomy): domain Eukaryota; kingdom Metazoa; phylum Arthropoda; class Insecta; order Lepidoptera; family Papilionidae; genus Parnassius; species Parnassius smintheus. The sequence continues at coordinate 13,855,730 of JAUPFT010000020.1, read as the reverse complement.
AATATCATCATAATACTCTTGTAAAGAGTATTATGATGATATTACATAGTTACATATAGACTTTCTGTAAATGATGAATCAGCTAGCTTGTATACACATAACAAGCTGTTCAAGTTCATTATAAAGGTAATGAATACTAATACTACTCCGGATCCGGATGTTTAAAACTTTCGCATCAAGGTGCAACAAAGAATGTGGGCGTTAATGTATGCTACCATCCTTAGATTTGACCTTTTGATATTGGATATTTCCGTGCACGTGATGTCAATCAATTGCAGCTTTCAGGTTACAATATTTGTTTCATTTTATTTTTGTTTAAATTTTTTGTTATATAGGAAAAGGGTGACAAGCGAGCTCACAGTCCACCTGATGGTAAGTGGTTGCTGTGGCCCACAGACATCTACATCTATCCTCGTTTGCGAATCAAGATGAAGATGCGCTGTCAGACTTGAGGACTAAGATGGAATGCCTCTTTTCCAGTAAAAAGGGTCTCCGGTTCTCTACACTCACCAAACAAAGACAGCAGCATTATGCTGCTATTTGACGCTGGTATTCTGTGAGAGCGTGATCCGACGCTGGTATTCTGTGAGAGCGTGGTCCTTCCCCGGTCGAGCCGACCCATTATAAAACAATAAATTGGTAGCAATGTTTTAGACATTGCTAATACTGGCAACAAAAGCATTATAGAGGTTATGCTTATAGAGATGTCTTTGATACAATACGTCCACAGCATAGAATCAAAATGTATAAATCGTTGTCAACCCCAGAGGACTAAGATGAAATGCCTCGTTTCTAGTAATAGCAGTATCTGGTTCTTACGTTACCGTAGTACGAAACACAACAGTATTAATCTGCTATTCCACGCTGGTATTCTGTGAGAGCGTGGTCCTGCCCCTGTCGAGCCGCCTCATTTGTGCCACAGCCGTTATAAGCCGCGAGTGGCTCTACCAAGTATAAACATGTCGACAGATATCAACACGTCTAAAATATTCACTGTGATTTTGTAATGAACGCCAATAAGGTATTCAAGATATATTGAATCTAAGGTGCATATAATTGTGCACCGCCATTCTCTTACTGGGCATTTTTTACCATGAGCTTTTTATTAAAGTGTTTACCATTACATTGCGCACGTTAATTTAACTTAGTAGTATTTTAACTAGTTAGGGTAGTTTTTTGCCAGTGCTTTATTACTTCAAAATGTCAGACAGATAAATGAGGCAGTTGAGTGAATTACCATGTTACACAGACGTACCGTATTGTGGAGTAGGGGTCACGGGTTGGGTAGAGTATGTAATAGTTTTCTACGTGGTAGACCTATGCTACAATTATACAACCTAGCTGCCACTTAAGCAATGTCCAAACCCTCACTCCGTTATATCTATCTATTCTATGCAATTATATTTGGTAGAAAAACATGTTTGTGCAATAAAAAGTAAATTTATATTAGAAAGATAATACAAATTAGATTTGTTTAATAATATATTAAGAAAAGACAATAACGGTTAAATTTTGTCGTGCTTAAGTATCAACTTTTGCCTTCATAAAATATAGACAGGTGAAGTGCTTTTAGCGTATATATAGCGTTAAGAGGATTTGCCATAAATTTCCCGTCGCCAATTATGTTACTTTGTAACTTCAGAGTTTGCTGACGCGAAAACTCGTTACAGCGAGTAACAAACTATCCAGCGTAGTTTTTAAAGCTACAAACTAACCAGAGGAATGAGAGGTGAAATTACGAAACAGTAAAAATGAGACTCTTATTTGCGTCTGTGTTATCTTTTAAAAGTTTAGAGTTGCTCGATGAATTGAATATTTGACATTCTATTCAATTCAATACTTTTAAGACTTGTGAAAACGAACATTTCTACAGACATTATAATTAACCACTTGCTCAGCGGTGAAGGAATGCATCGCGAGGAAACTTTCAAAGACATCTGAATTCCGACAACTAACACTGTAGCAGCGTGGCGGACTAATTGATATAATAGAGCATAACCTACTCAGCTTAAAAAGGCAAATTCACACTTCTAAAAATGACAATTTCAAACGATACGAGTATTTAGGTAGTTATATTTAATTGGTGGTTTCAACTATTCGATTTAAATGTGGTTATCACCGTCATCTTAAGAATTTGTTGAAGTAGGATTTCCTGTCTCATATTTCATTAGGCAACTTTTAACTAACCTATAGAGAAAAGTCGCCTAATGACACCATTTCTCAATTAACAGTCATAAAAAGATTTATCACATTGATGAATATTTTAGGGTAGTTGAAATAAAACAGTTTTAGTTTATTTTGATTATGCTAGTCTTTTTATTTCATCATCATCGTCACTTTTTTATTCTTTGTAAGAATGCGCCTGTTTAGACAATTATTTATAATGAACAACAGTTGGCGCCACAAGTCGAAAGAGTTTTTATTTAGTAGTATTGTAAGTTTAAATTTTTGTGACAAATATAGAGAAAAACAATGTGACGTTTTCAACAAATAAAATATGACGAACATTTTATGTTTCAAAAAGTAGTGGTGTAAACAGCGCCAACTGGCATGTAACGGGTTGGGGAAATCGTACCGATACCCTCATTCTGGTATATTATGCTAAAGCTAATGCTCAGTGCACATTAGGATGAATCACTGGGTAGTGAATTTAACATTGAGCTTTTCTATCGTCATTGGCCGGTCGTGGAAAATACGAGATCTCCCGCCGGGTAAAGTGTTAAAGCGTCCAACGCTCTGTGTGTTAGCGCGTTGCATGTTCTTAAATATACAGGGACTACGATAGCGTGATTCATACTTTGATTAACACGATAAATTGAGTATTTATTTTTAAAAATTGTTTCCAATTATTATATATTCCTAAATTTAAAAGAAAAAAGACTATTTCCGTTAGGTAGGACACATGCATAAAGCTTATGTTTTTCATATTTATCTTGAAACATATGGCTTGAAGATTAACCCCCTAAAGACTCAGGTAATTATCATCGGAAGTTCGTATATGATTGGAAAATCTAACATATCTCAAGCACCTCAAGTTGTTTTTAATGGAAATTTTATTCCTGTGAGTGAAAAAGTCAAGGACTTGGGAATTTATATTGACAGGAACCTATCATGGGGTCCTCAAATACAGGAGGTTAGTCGTAAACTCTTTGCAGCTGCGCGATCTTTGAACAGATTAAGGAACTTTCTATCTACTGCCACTAAAATTGCGCTTGCTCAATCTCTTCTTCTCCCAATTGTGGACTATGCAGATGTCAGCTATCTTGATCTCACTGAGAATCAACTTGATAAACTTGAGCGTCTTCAAAACTTTTGTATAAGATTCATATTTGGTTTGCGCAAATATGATCACGTATCTTGTTTTCGTAATAAGCTCAAGTGGCTTCCTATCCGTCTTCGTCGGAATGCTCATATTCTGTCACTTCTTTACAATGTTCTCTTTAATCCTTCCTATCCTTCTTATCTTAAGGATCGTTTTGAATTCCTTCACTATTCCCATTCGAAAGTTTTGAGATCATCAGGGAATTTTACATTAAAATGCCTGCCCATAATAGCAAATTTATGGACAGGTCGTTTAGTATCCAAGCAGTCCGTCTATGGAGTGCCCTACCTCTGTCAGTGAGACGCGCCCAGTCTTTACCTGTTTTTCAGAAACTTGTACACAGTCACTATCTTAATCTTTGAGTTCGTGCCATTTATATTTGTAGTATACATTCGTATTTTTTTTGTATTTATTTGTTGTTTATTTCTAATTATATTATATAAAATATGGATATTTTTATAAATATTGTTTCTGCATCACCAAACCACACAATTTACTATTTTTTTGCGATCCTGTCCATCCAAAGGTTGTCTGGAAGAAATCGCTTTTAGTGATAGGACCGCCCATTGTGACACTATTTTTTTTCTTCTTCTTTCGTTTATGTATTAATTTGGTGTACAATAAAGAATTGTCTATCTATCTATCTATCTATTTATCTTGCTATATAAAAGCAATTGCAGTCCGTTAGTCCACTAAAACTCAAAAATTTGGATAACATTTTTAGTGTGCGTTTGAGTAGGTCCCTGGATGGCTTAGACTCACAACAGGACCCGGTAGGTGGCGCCGTTGTCAAGTTCCAGAAATCTCCCGTGCCACGCTGGAGCCGATCGCTAGTACACAATATATTAATGAGGTGCAATAATTAAACTTATGAAATTTATACACTTTCATAATTACTTTTAAATATTAGGCGACAGTAACCTAATGATTACTGTGCTGTGAGCTGTGTGTTCTAGATTCATATTATTATTACAGACGTGAATTCAAATCCGTCATTTTGACCACAGCACTGGCGTGAATTACCTTAGCCCAATCTTAAGGCAATAAGGTAAGACAAAACAGTTTATTTCAACTAGTGTCATTAACGAAATAAAACGCACACAAACACCACATTTATGAACAAAGCAGGGGAAATCCCGACTACAAATATACAGCTGCAACACTGTCATTGCCATATCTTTCGTCTTGTTTAAAAATGAATGAAAATGTTGCAAGTACAATGTAAGTACAATGTACAACTAAGTTGCAGGTACATCTACTAACGTAAATTATAATTGTTTTGCCTACGAGTCGAGTACAACCTAGCACTTATTCGTAATTTAACTAATTAAAATAATTTATGGTTGCGAAATAATGCCATATTCTGTGTTTTATTGTTATTAATAATCGATAATATGACTGAATTTGTCTTTGAACTCTAAATTTACTTACTTCGACAAGCAGACAAAAAAGGGGAAACATAGGTATACCTAAAACAGAAGTATCGGCAACGGAGAGTGAGGGTTTATTCAAAAACTGGATTGCTCCTGTGGATGACCCATTTATAAGTAGCAAAGTACGCTGTATCCAAACGTTAAATTATCGTGTGAACTTTCAAATTTGCGACGGCATTTGCAAAACAACCAACATAAATAACGAAAACATTACGGAGTATAAACAAATGAGGAATAGATAATTTTAAAATAATACAGTAATTTAGTTTTTTTTTTTAATTAAAATACGGTAAACTTGATCTCCATTTTTACGATAACAACAGTAATTGAAACATAAAGTTAATATTTTATGAATTATTAACAACCTCACCAGTTTGTTTTACATGATGTAATGAATGTTGAAGATATAGATATAGATAATTTATTAGGGTACTTAATATCTCTTCAACTTAACGAATTAAATACATGTAGGTACAATATAATAGCGTTATTTTAGGTTTTGATTATTGTCCGGCCGACCTTTCATCCTCAGCACCTTCTATATATAAATATACTGGGTTTTATAGACCGATTGATTAATGATAGAATAGCACTAAAACAGCCCCACTAGAAAGGTGAGTATTTTCTATAAAATATAACTATTTATTTCTTCCTGGTGATTATTAGTTTAGTTTAGATTTACATAGTTGTTCAAAATTAAAACCATACATACATTTAAAAATTTTAAAATGAAAATAAATGCCATATTCAATCTATATTATTTCGCCAATGAAAAGCTTTTAGTGTGAAATGGGTTAGGAATTATTTTTTTCCAAAATTAATGCTTATTCAAAGTAAAAAGAGCAATTCTGACACATTTCAGCTGACGCCATATTTGTAAACTTACGCATATTTTCAAAACAAAGTGTAGGTTTTCAATACGTTCGTCCAATAGCGCGCGAGCTTCACGCGTCAACGCATGCGTTCGTGGGCGGCGGGTCGATAGAAACGTGACGTCACACGCCCCGACCAATGGCGCCCAACGGGCAGCAATCGATGTAAACGATTCTTTTGTATTTGTGCCTGCTTTTGTATTTATGTATTCGTTAAAACTATTACGATTGATAATTCAATATAAGTGAATTACATGCGAAGAATTACTTGGTATAGTATTTTAACATATACATTTATTTAATGTGGTACTCCTACATTGTTTTCTAGCTGAATTCAAACATAATATCAATTTAAAAAATTTATAAGATATTAATACTACTCGTTCGTTGTTGTCCTCTGCAGGGCTTAATGCCGTGCAGGTCTCGGGCCTCGGGGTGTACCCCTTTACCCGGATGTTCCTCACGGCACACTACAGTGTGCCGGTCCTGGGCGCCATGGTGTTAAAGGCGTTGTTATAACGATTATTGTCGCAGTCGGTTAATTTATAAGTAAAAGATGGTTATCTAATAATTGTGTTTAAATAACACAATTATTTGTCAAAGTTGGCCTTTCTGCGGCATTGAGGGGTTTACTCAGACTCCCTAATCTATATAGGGAGGAGTTCTCTTGGATAAGGTCGCCCGTCCGGCGGCCTTGCATGCAACGGCGCGAAGCCGTTGAGGTGTTCGTGTGGCCCGTTGTCGGCACGGTCAAACATACCGCGCGCCAGCCGGACCACGAATTCATGAAGGCTCTCTATCTTGAGGTTGGCCGCTATGACGTCATTACGGACGTAGCGACCCGCACCGACTATGGTTCTTAATGACAAATTCTGCTGGGCCTGAAGTCGCCGCTTCTGACGATCGCTCAGGAGTGCATACCAGGCCGGAGCAGCGTATGTTAGCAAGGGTCTTATGTAAGTTTTGTAAATGGTTATCTTCGACTTTGTCGGTAACTTGGATGTCAGGACAGGACGGAGCATTGCCCGCGCACATCGAGCTTTGCGTATAGCAGAGTCAACGTGCGCAGTCATACGCAGCATCCTGTCAATCCGACATCCAAGGTAGGTCACGGCCCTCTCATATGCGATCTCCTGGCCTCTGAGGGTTAGTGGTGGTGGTAGGTTTCTGTAGCGGCGAGTGAGTAGAGCGGTCGTCTTGCTAACATTGACGGCCATCCTCCACTCATCCAACCATGGTGGCAGCAGGTCCAGCAGACGTTGCATCCTGGCAGCTGCTATGTGGGCTCTTCTGGACGACGTGAAGTATGCGCTGTCATCCGCAAATAGCGCTAGTTCGACGTCGTCCTCCCATTCTTGCAAGTGTCCTGCCAGGGTGGGTATATCATTAGTGTACGCCGCGTACAGGGCTGGAGATAGACAGCTGCCCTGTGGCACACCAGCTGTTATGGTCTTTATTGCGGACACGGCGTCCTCTACGCAGACGTAGAACTTCCTGCCTTCCAGGAAAGACGCCACTAGCCGCAATATAGCAGGAGGGATACTTGTTTGAACATCTAACTTGTAGAGTAATCCTGTGTGCCACACCCGGTCGAACGCCTTCTCGATATCGAGAAAGACGCCCAACGATATGCGGCCACGGTTGTGTTCGGCCGCAAGCAGGTGCAGCACTCTGGTCAGCTGTGTTGCTGTTGAGTGACCCCTCCTGAATCCATGTTGCTCCGCCCGAAGTTGGATGCACGGGCGGAGACGTCTTAACAATAATCTTTCGCACAGTTTAGCTATATGCGGTAGCAGCGTGATCGGCCTGTAGTTGGCAGCTCTACGCCTGTCCTTCCCGGGTTTCGGCAAGACGATGACTTTGCCTTTCTTCCAGTCCTCCGGGAAGTGGGATGTCCGCAATATTCCGTTAATACTACTAATACCTTATACTTGATGTAGGACTGCGAAGTATACTTTATAGGAGGAATAGTCTAGTAAGTACTCAATACCCGTAGTAGGTCCGGGGGAGATGGCCGTAAGGGAGAGATGGCCACTTAAAAAACATAGATGCACTTCCTAAAATCCACTACTTTCTCGTTATATTGCAATTCGTGCAGTGAGTGTGAACGACATTTCGCTTAAATTCCGGCGAAAAAAAAAACAAAAACTAAGTAAAATGTAGGTAGGTACCTATATTTATTTGTATGGAGCTTAAAGTTTTCAAAGGCTTAAAGGTTTGCTTTACACAGTTTAGGAAATAAGGAATCGTACAAAATAAGTATTTCTTTAAGTTAAATATTCAGTTTATGAACCAAACTTTTATATAACCGGCAAATAGCGCGTGGAATGTTTATATTTTTTTACAAATAATGTAATAAATCTAAATATCTAATAATGTTTTTACAAACCGAATAAAATGATTGATTGATTGATTGATTGATTGACAAATAATGGCCATACATGGTCGGTATGAGATGGCCATACATAAGTAATGTGTAATATTAATAGTTGTTTTATATTAACTTGCAATATTTTCTTTATTCATGGTTATTTATGCTAATTACGTTTTATTAATAAATTATAATATTTTATTTTTAATGCTAAATGAAACCTAACGAAAAGCAGTCAGTTCACAAAGGAACTGGATTGAAAAATCATTTAAGGCAACCATGGATGCTGTTTGAAGAAAAAATGACTATCTATGTAGCTTCCTTATGAAGTATAAAAAGACGATACAAGTAAAATAATGACACAGACCGTCATCTCTATTCAGCGAATAACATGAGAAGAAACTCGCTAATTACATTAAACTATGTAACCAAATAATTAAGTTATCTGAAAGCAGTGATGAGGGGGCAGAACCAATATTATGTGACTTGTCTGATGAAGAAGTTGGAAATAGAGAAGTTAACAACTGTGTAGGCAGTGGAGAACATTATTATGAAACGCATCTTATTAAAGAATGGCTTCAATGCGTTTTAGAGCCGTGGTAGCTCAGATGGTTAACGCTCGCTGTAAATATAACAGAACGCGAGTAAGCGAGTAACCCGGGTTCTATCCCCGCCGGCATCAATGAAATTGTTTAGTTGCAATTTTAAGTGCTGATTTAGCACGTGCTCGGCGGTGAAGGAAAACATCGTGAGGAAACCTGCATGTCTGAGGAATAAGAAAAAAAATATTACGAAGACATGTGAAGTTCGCCAACACGCATTAGGGCAGCTCGGCGGACACTTCATTGCCCTAAAACCCTCTCGGCAATAAGAGGAGGCCTGTGCCCAGCAGTGGGACGTATATAGGCTGTAAAATTACATTACTTTACATTCAATGCGTTTTACGCCAATTGTAGCGCCTTAAAAATTGAACCGAGTTTGATGGTAAGCGTTCATTATGTGGACAGATAAGAAGAATGAGCTAAGACTCAAAACCCTTAAGAAAAAGAGTAGATGAAATGCTGATTAACAAACTGGCAATCTATCCCTTGCTACTACGGCCATCTCTACCGGGCACTACGAGAGAGATGGCTAAACGTAATTTGGAAAAAAAAGCAAATCATGAGACTGATTATGTCGAAGTTCAATAAATTGTGTTATATTCTAAGAGTTTAATGTCGAAAGTTTAATTTAAAGTTGATTTTTGTTAATTAATTTATAGTTTTAATTTTTCTGGTTTCTTAAAAACTATGGCCAACTCCCCCGGACTTACTAGATTTGAATGTGAGCTTAGGAACATGTATAAAGTATACTTGTCCTAACCTATCCGTATCTGATAACAATTATGCGATAAGATCAAGGGTGGGCTAGGATGCTGTGTCGGAAACACGGAGAAACATCCCAATTGCTTAAGACATATACTACTAAAAGTTACTAGTGCTTGGCTCATATTTCTTATTTACGGACGGCATTAGAACGTATAATATACAACTAAGTAGGGAAATATTTTAATTATGTACTAAATGTCCAATATACCATAACATTCTGTATTTTTAACTTTAGCAGTCTATTCTATATTGTGCGATTATTAACAATTTTTTTTACAAGTGTAACATTGCCATATCTTAAAAGAAAGGCATAGGCCGCAAAAGCCATAAAAATGAATTGCCTTTATAATAATAAAAATTTTATTTCTTTTCTTCGTATATTCGTATATTCGTTCTTCTATAAGTACAATTTATAAATAAACGGTAATATGGGATCTATAACGCTTCAGGAGCTATTTTATGAATATATAAATTTTCATGAATGTTAATGCATTGTATAATTTTGCTTTCTACCTTTGAAGTTCGAAGCCGAGAAAGGTATTTTCATACCAAAGCAGACACTGTAAAATAATATTACTAAACCATAATAAAACACAACCAGTGAGTGTTGCCAGTGATAAATTATGAATCTGAGATGTGGTCCTTCACTGCTGGCCGTATGAAGACGCTCAAGGTCGCTCAGCGAGCTATGGAATGGACTATGCTCGTGGTTTCTCTGCGTGATAAACTTAGAAATGAGGATATCCGCAGTAAAACCAGAGTCCGCAGTAAAGACAGACATAGCCCAACGGATTAGTAAGCTGAAGTGGCATTGGGCCGGCCATATAGCTCGAAGAACCGACAACCGATGGGGAAAAAAGTTTCTTGAGTGGCAGCCTCGTACCGGTAGGCGTAGTGTAGGGCGACCCCCACTAGATGGAGTGACGACCTGGTAAGACATGCAGGAAATCGATGGATGCAGGTGGCTCAGGAGTCAGGACCGTGCCTCGTGGCCTTTGTTTAGCCGTGGATTTAGCTATAATGATGATGATGATGAATAAAACATGTAGGCAATAAAAAACTGTCAGTCGTTGGACTACACGTCAGAAGTGAAAGCTTGTTAGCTTCACAAATTTGTAAACATTATTTGTGGGTTGTTAAGAAATTCTTAGGACGTATATTTTATTAGAAATTATGTTTATCAACGTATTAATATAGTAATATATTTTTTGCGCTGTTGTACATGAAAAAGGATGATTATTATCAATATAACACAAAGAAAGGAGAGGGGCGAATTTGGGCCTAACGTTACACAAGTGAAATATTTATCAATATTTTTTTAAAGTTTTTTTGTAGTTAATAATGAAATATTAAGCAGTTTTATCATGGCAAAAGAAATTAAATATTTAATAAGAATAATACTGACTTCCGTTATTTTTATTTTTAAACAATGCAGCCAGATGAAATAAGTTAGTTAATCGATTTTAGTACAAAAATAGAAAAAAGATAATAAAAAGTGATTCAGTCTTTTCTTCTTTAGGTAAGTTTAATAAACTTCTTATTTAAACAATGGTTCCTTCGTGACACCTTAACGTTTTAAAACAGTCGTAAAAATAAATTGACTGAATAAATTAATAAATCGATTTCACAATCGATTATCAATGTTTTATACAGGCCACAAAGCGGAAATGTCAACGTTAGTTTAAAAACTAAAAACGTCACTCAAATCATTTGTTACTTTTGTTCACAGAGTACTTTTTTATATATAGGGAACTTTTGTTTGGCTCTGAGCTTGCGGTGATAGTGAATATTTTCTGTTGTTTTTCTGTGCTGTAATAATATTCCCATCTTTAACGACTCTGGCTACGTATAAAGGATTCTGGCGGTTTCTTTCTGATTTTACAAGAATACATGTGCATAATGATAAATGATTTTCCCCAGCTCACACACAGTAATTTAATAAAAATATCTTTAGGTATTTATCATATTAAGTGGGCTAGGTCCCATTATGGTGAACACATACAAGATGGGAGATATGAAATAGAAGTGTGTCTAGAAACGGACAGCAACCTACTAAGAGAATTGTCTTTATTCGACCTTTTAATAGCCACCTAGAATGGTACTATCCAACAATTCTAGCTGGGTATTGAGAGGTCGAATAAAATCGAGACATATACTTAAGCTCAAAAACATATTTTACATATATTTTATTTGACAGTCCTCTTAACGGTAGAGAGATCATCAAACAGTATTATTTCAATTCTTTGGTAGGAAAAAGAACTGTAGGTTGCTGTTGTCATGTAATGTCCATGATATGGTACCTAAGCTGAGCAAGGCGTCAAGAGAATTTAATACCGCCTGCACCGTTTTTAGACGATATTTTATTTGTTTATGAAGAAGTGGACGATTAATAAATCATTAAAAGAGAAAATGTTTTTAATTCATCCTCCTTCTGCTTTTTTGTAATTACATATTTCAAACTTCTAGAATTTAGTTGGACGGCGACGTCTGAATCTTTTATTTGTGAATGTCCTACAATACATAAAATTATGGTGAAGTCTAGTTTACAATAAAGTCTAATAATTATTTTCTAGAAGTGGCATGTGAGAGCTTGGTGTGAGAATAACATTGTATACATAGCATAAGCAAAATAACGACCTATATTTTTTTTCTACCATGAAGCACTCGCAAATATTTTAGTTTTTTTTAAAATGGTATTGATATACCTACTTATAAATAAAATAATACAGTAATCGTTGCTGTAACATCAGGCCCAGCTTTCTATGAACTTTCGCCCGTCTCCTTTAGAAATACATATCAATTTCAAAAAATATATCAATTCGATTTTCAGAATTATTTTCATCAATTTTATTTATCTGAGCGTAACGGTTCACGCGAGTTCAGTGCTTTTTCCACAAAAGTGTTTAACATGCCTTTAGGACCGATCCTCATGTACCGTTCACAGTTCGGTTTCGGTCCGATCTCGGTTTGATTTATTACATTATTGGAATGGGATTCGAGCGTAACTTGACTGTTACGGATAGTATATATGCATACATACATATTTTGAAGTCAAAGTCTTCTTTACCATCGTTGTGAATTGAAAGTATATGAAATGAAAAAGCGACAGTAAAAAGAGACAGACACATAAATCCATAAGATTTAACGAGGAAGAAAATGAAATAGGAAGCATTAGCTCGCGAGAAAAGTCGTATACGCCACCGAAGTCGCTTACGTGTTTTGTTCAACAAGGTGCGAAGGTGTCGTGTGCCTATGGAATAAACAAGCAGTGAAGAACGGCCAAACCCCAACTTCGTAATAGGTAACATTGATATAAATCTTTTTGTAATTAGTGAGTACTGTATAAGGTATATCGAAAAGAGTATAAACATTCCAAGGGAAATTAATCTACTCGTAAAAATCAGTGGCTGTCCCATACTTTTTTTTTAAAAGTACATTAACAATGTCGAAGACTTCTTTAGGTATTTAAACATGGTCGGATTACAATATATCCTTTAAATAAAATAATAAAATAAATGAGTCCAAGTAATACTAATTTGAATAAAAAAGGAACCATCGAAACCGGTAGTAGGTAGTTTCGTGCGTTTTCCATAATAATGTATTATTTTCATATAGAAATGGCAGGCACGTGGCAGTGACAGTAAACAGCAAAATTAACAAATACAATTAACCATATAAAAAAAATTCATTAAAATTTCATGATTTCATAAATACAGGCCATCTAGCGTCTATTTTACGTACCATCTGGGCTGTCAATCAGTTGTTCGATAAAGTGACTACCTATGAATGAAGGAGGTGACTCTATTATAATTTTACTCAAAAAAAATATCTATGTGTCTAATTTATTATATTAAAAGGATTGTTTGTTACATTTATTTACTTCAAAATTAAATTTTCTTATATTTTATGCCGAACTTGTAGTTTAAATTATAATATTAAATACATCATTTGCCGTCAAATATTTGTTTTTTATATTTTATTTCATTTGAAGGTTTTACTTCTGTCACGTGTGAGCTGCACGCATGTTTTTTTATTTACTTGATAATATTTTATCAAACCGTGATCGGACCGAGAACGAACTGTTAACGGCATAATAATGGGGATCGACCCTTAGTCCTCAGAGGTGATAACATATCGGTAGCCTTCTTTATTTGAAGTTGGCCGCAGATGTCCATGGGCTGCAGTAGCCACTTACCATCAAGTGGGCAGTGACTATTATGTTTGCCACATCCGTTCTATAAAAGAAGAAGTATTCACTGTAAAATAAGATAAACACTATTTGTATATTTGTAAACACGTTTGTGAAATATATCAAACGGATTAAGGGATAAGCGGGAAAGGTCTCCAAAGCTCTTCAAAAGGAAGCGTTTTGATGAGTCCGTTTATGTAAAGGACACGTCACACGATACATGATGCTTAAAGGTGTGTCTTTAAAACTAACGATTACGTTTTGTCATTAAATTTGTGCAGGTTTTGATATGAACTGTATTAGACAGGAAATAAAATGTAAAAAATTGTTCGTTTTAAAAATTGAGAGCAAATAATGCTTAACTAACGTTAGCTTGAAACTAATTAGAAATTGTGTCTACTCTAAGTTTCTATTGTGGCTCGCTTGGATCTCTTGTTAACTAGCGAGGAGTAAACGGTACTTATTCCTTAGCTTAGTTATGTCAGTAGTAACAAAACAATATGCCTGTCGATACACATTAGTATTTGGTTAATTCATTTATTCATCTATTCATTAATTCATTGCAGCCTATCAAAGGTCCACTGCAGAACAAGCCTTGCCCATAGAATGCCTCAAATGATCCCCCTTTTTGTTATAGGAATGGCTGCCGCAGATATGAATTAATTTGTGTTGTTTTCTGGGAGATGATACTGCCTTTCTTCTATCCTATCTCTAAGAGGCGACAAAAAGAATTACTGTCGCCTCTTATGTCACCCACATGGTTATAATACAGTGTAAAGGATTCTCTTATGCTGCGTACGGACTTACGTAACGTAACATGTAATATAACACGAAATGAAAGAATTTGCCGTCCACATTAGTACAGTGTATCATGCAATGTAACACACTCTAACAAATTTTCATAGTGCGCGCACACGCCGGGAACAGATGCGAGTTGGGTTGCCACCCGTACTGTAATACATAGTTTCGTACTATATTTCAGTCAATTGTACTAAATATTATGAAAAGACAATATAGTACGAAAAGTACTAATTTTTATACCTAATTCAACTGTCGCTTTTTTAAATTAACTGTGATTGGAGTCTAAAACATGTATGTTTCACGGAAAGAATTTTTTCCATCACGAATATAAAATTGAAAGAAGAAAGGAATAGAGCATGTATTAATTCAATTACACATTAATTTTTAATTTATTTTAATACGAATCTAAATTGCTCAGACTCCTATAATTATTTTAGAAGTAAGGTAGAAGGTAAGGTGGTTAGATCATTGATGGACGAAGCAAAGAGCAATAACAAATATACTTAGTCGGGTCATACGTTCTGTCAAAAACTTTTAATAAAATTAATGATACAATTTTTGATAATTATATAGAAGTTATATATGAAATGAAAGGTAATTTAATTTAAAATACAATTTTATTTACATTATTCAAAATGCTCTCCCATATTTTGAATTCAATCCCCTAATCGACGCAGCCAATCATCGATCGCAGCACGCACCACACTCATATCAATTTCTGCCGCTGCTTTAGCCGAATATGCTCGGAGAGAATCGAAATTCTGATGAGGTTTAGCGCAGACTTTCTTCTCCAAATGTTGCCATATATTATAATTTAGTGGGCTTAAGTCTGGACTAGAAGAGGGCCAGTCTTCATGTCCGATAAAGTCAATTCCATGGGCGGTCAACCAGTTTTGCGTGCTTCGTGCCCTGTGAGCTGGTGCCGAGTCCTGTTGGAATAACCAATATCTGATTTTATCATTTCGTTTATTATAACTTTCTTCGATGTTAAAAATTTTTCAACACAAAACAAAATTTCGCGGTATTTTTTTCACACTGTAACAAAGCGCGAGATCTATGCAAGCTAATTTTTTTCAAACGCTCGTACAAAAAATGTCCGGTATTTTCACGATAAGCTCATAGTCCTAGGGCTTCATTGATCACTCTTTTGACCGTGGTTCTGCTTAGGCCCATCTGAAGAGCTAACATTTTTGTTTACGAACAGGATTTCGTTGGATTCGCGCCTTCACTGCTTTTATGATCGCAGGTGTCCTAACTGTACGAGGCTACGAGGTCGGCCGGTCCTCTTACGATCTTCAAAGCTTGAATTTTCAGTGAATCGTTTGTTAGTGCGATAAACAAATCGTAAGGTTATTTTCAATTTTTGTAGAATATTGAAAATCTGTTTTGCCGCGTAACCACACCGGTGCAACGCTATAACCGCTACTCTATCTTATTTCTTCGGCCACTCCATATTTGAAAATGAATGAAAATTAATGTCTTTTTATTTTCGGCATGCGCAAATGTTAGATTTTTAAAATTGGTGAAGTTCATCTAGCCAGTATTAAATTTTTTTAGTAGGTAATAAGGTTTTGAACTTATGACCTTATGAAAAATTCATTAATATTTATTTTGAGGACATACAGACAAAGATTAAAAATAAATGTGTACTTTTTTCTCCGGAATTTCTCAAAAGTATTTTTGCATTCTTTTTGGGAAAAATACAATATTTTTTCAAAAAAGTTGGCAACCCTTGCGAGTTTTATGTTCGGTTTTCCTCCTTCTTTCATCTTACATTGCATGTTACGTTGAATAAGTCTGTGCGCAGTCAAACACATAGCTATTATGCTGCAACTGGAAGGCCCGTACTGAGTACGGTCAAAACTATTTAATTTCAGATATATGGAAGGGTAACAGACAGCGTTATAAAATTATTATAAGCGGATTCAACAGGATATTACCACGTTTATATCACTTTCTTGGTTGTTCGTCTGTCGTGCCGGGTGGAATCCTGCAACTCAAATTTCGAGCACTTCCCGGTGACATAGAGACTTGATATTTTGAACATAGCTCAGGCTCGGATGACAATGTGAGAATGAGAAAAATAATTTGTTTTAGAATTTTTACGCAAGCGAATTACTATGAAAATAAAGTTACACCTTATTTACGTATACGGGCACAGGCCTCCTCTCATTTCTAAAAGGGTTTAATTTATACTATCAACTCATATTTGAAACGCACAAATGCATAAAATAATTTCTGATGCATTACAAATGTGCCCCATGCTACATCAACAGGAAATGGGCAAGTTCGCCATTAATTTGCGGCGTGCCGCAAAGCTGCGTCCGAAGTGAAGCACCGCCATTACGGAGCCGCTTCGGACGCTAGGAATCGCAATTTCGTTAAAAAGCAATTAAGGTCGCATTTATGAACTATGTCACACGCAGATCCATTGGCTTTTGAATTTTCGCTTTTACGTTTTCGAATACTTTATGCTTTTTCACATTTCTTTCTTAACGCTATAATTATGACGGCTCCGTGGCGCAGTGGCGTAATTGTTCCGGGTCTGGATGTTTGTCCTTGTGCAATTTATGTTTGTAAACTGCCTCCACGGTACAGGAGAAAATCCTAGTGTGGGGAGGGGGGTAACGTTTTTTAAAAAAGAAACTTACTTACTTACTTACTTATCGTCACGCACAATCCCTAACGGGGTAGCCAGAGAGAACAGATCGCCAAGTGTCACGATCCTTACATACCTCTTTCGCTTCTTTCAGGTTCATTAACTTCTTCATACATGCACGTCTAGGTATCCGAGTACTCTTGACCCTCCCCTCTTCGAGCAATTTGCTCACATGGTCTTCGAAAGTTAGTCTCGGTCTACCTCGACACCTTTTAATATTTACTTTCGCTCTATATATTTTCTTCACCATTCGGTCTTCACTCATTCGTTCAACGTGCCCAAACCATTGGAGTACGCCCCTATCAATTTTTGTGATAAGGTCATCTTTCAATCCTGCCATATTGTGAATCTCTTCGTTTCGCTTTCGGTCGGCTATGGTAACGCCACACATTTTACGATGAGATCGCATCTCCACTGCATTCAACTTGCTTTTATGCTTCTTCTGGCATACCCAGGTTTCGCTGCCATATAACAAAGTCGGTACCAACACTGCGTTATGTATTGCAAGGCGTGCACTCTTCACCACGCCTTGCCTTTTTACTAATGCATTCAGGGCACCATTGACTTTGTTTCCGGCAGCGACACGCCTATCCACATCTAAATCACATCTTCCATCCCGGCTGAAAGCACTCCCCAAGTATACAATTTCATTTACCTGTTCTAGACATTCCTGATTTACCCATATTTCACATTTCGTTCTCTCTTCGTCCTTTTCAAATACCAGAACCTTAGTTTTATTAGCATTCAAACGGAGACCTTTAATTTCACATTCCTTTTTCATACACGTGACTAATGCCTGCAGTTCTGCTTCTGATGGTGCAATAAGCACTGCATCATCAGCATACAGCAGACAATTAACTTTAATGTCACCCAATTTCACACCCAAACAGCTATCTTTCAGCTTCTGAGAAACAGCTGTCGAGATACAGTATGAACAGCCAGGAAGACATGACACAACCCTGTTTTACGCCCGCTTGGACGCTAAACATGGGTGACAGGTCATGCCCTACCCGCACACAGGCTTTACAGTCATAGTAGAGTGACTGCACAGCCCTTAACAATCGACCATCCACACCATATCCCGGCAACAGTTCCCACATTTTCTTCCTTATAACCTTATCAAATGCTTTCTCCAGATCCACAAAAGCACAGAAAATCCTCTGGTTAACACTCAGAAGCTTCTCCGTGATCATGCGGAGAGAAAACATTTGATCCGTGCATCCTCTTCCAGGTCTAAATCCGCATTGTGCCTCCCATAAGAATCTTTCCGATTTCTCTTGCATCCTGCGTGTCAAAACCTTCGAATAAACTTTACTTGCTAAACTGGTCAAGCTGATCGCCCGATAGCACCCGCAGTCAAAATGTGAACCTTTACCTTTATATAAAGGCACAATGACCGCGGATCGCCAATCATCCGGGACATCTCCCGTCCGCCAGCACAAATTGCACAGCAGATGAAAGCTGTACCAGACGCGAGGCCCACCGTACTTGACCATTTCAGCAGTAACTCTGTCTAGTCCCGCAGCCTTACCACATTTCAAACTTCGAATCGCACGTTCAATCTCTTTCATGCTGATGACCTCAGTGTCATCGAGGTCCGTGTCTGGCGTGCCAGTCACGGCGTCACCCCCGGATCCTTCACTAAGATCATGACACGCATACATTTCTCTATAAAATTCACTCCATCGCTGTATGACGTCCGATTTTTCTGAGAGGACGTCATTGGTTCTCGAAAGCACTTTGTTCATTCTTAAAGCTGTCGCACCACTCCGGGACCTTCCAACCTCTTTCCAGAAGAGTTTGGAGTTTTCCCTAAAGTTGTGCGACAACCTCTCGTCCGCTTCTATTCTACACCTTTCACGTACTTCCTCAATCAATGTTTTCGCATGAACTTTCTGCAGCTTATATCTTTCTTTCATCTTCTCTCTCATATGCTCATCGTTACTAGAGGCCAAGTAGTCTAACCATGCTTTTTTCTTCTTTTTTACAGCTTCTTTCACTTCATCATTCCACCATGCGTCTTTTCTTTTACTACTACCTCTTTTTGTCGTACCACATACTTCTTCCGCTGCACTTACCATTCCATCCCTAAGGTTCTGCCATGTTCTCTCCACACATTCTTTCCTGCCATCGATAGTGTCAAGCTTTTCGGCTACCCTCGTGTGATATTTGTCCCTAGTATCCGCTTCCTGAAGCTTCCAGCTTCGGATGCGACAGACCGACTGTGGTTCTGTTACTGCGGTCCGGTGGCGCCAACCCGCGAACAATCCCCTAAATCTAGTAATTACTAGATAATGATCCGTTCCCAGGTCAGCACCCCTGAACACTCGTGTATCCATCACCTGTTTTCGCAGTCGGTCATCCACCAGGAACAAATCAATCATACTTCTCTCATTCTTTCTTTCTCTAGTGTACATATGGATCTTCCTGTGATTAAACATAGTGTTTGTCACAAGAAGACCCTTTTCCTTGCATACAGCCAGTATAAGCTTGCCAGCATCATTAACCCTTTTATCGCCAAACTTTCCAAGCACCGACTCGTATCCTGGTCGAGCGATACCTACCCATCCATTCAAATCACCACATACAACAGTTCTTTCGTTTCCCTTAACCAAATCTAGAACTTCTCTTACATTCTCCCAAAACTCCTCCAGCTCAGCCCTGGACGACGAAGCTACCGGCGCATAAACAGCCAAAAGGAATAACTTCGTCAGTCCCATTTTGAAGCGAACCCAGAGAAGTCTTGAGTTCACAACCTTGTATTCAGTCATAAGATCGACCAACCGGGACGACAACAGCACTCCCACTCCTTGGCAGGCGTTCTCGCTTTCCGGGACTCCGGACCATATAGCTAACGTCCCGCCAGGGAGCTCTTCAATACCACTGCCTTTCCGTTTGGTCTCTGACATACACACGACATCTAATTCTCTTTCTTTCATTATTTCGATCAACTTATTCGTCTTATCTCTCATGCCCCCTCTAACATTCCACGTGCCAACTCTGCACTCCGTCCTCCACCTTCCGCCGTGTTGGGCTGTGCGTGACGGGTGGCGGTCCCCATCGCCTCTTTGCGCGCTGCATTTCACACCAACAGGGACGAGCTGGTGTGCGTCGCCTTGGGGGGACGCCCTAACCCTCGTTTGCATGGGTGCGCAGCTGTGTAGAATTGCAGCTCTGAAAAGGGCTGGCAGGGGTCGCGACGAGCACGCTTCTACAATGACCCCCATAAAAAAGAAAGATTTTTTAAATTATTTTTTAATGAAAGATGAATACTATAAAATGACCCTTAAATAAGAGAAACTTTTTCAGACTTTTGCAATATTTTTCCAATATTCTGGAAGCTTCTGAACCCTTCAGAAATGCAGCACCTAGCCATCAACGATAAAAGATTACTGTAAGTTTATTCTGCGTAGATCAGACTCAGAATCAATATTCAAATACCTATGTCATTACAAACACCTCAGTTCCCCCACCCCAAGACCATGGCTGATGTAAATCGTATCGTGTGTACGAATCCTAATAAGCTATGAAATTTTTAATTTAGGGGGAGGGAGGCGTATTATCTTCGTATAGATCGGCCCCTACCGCAAACTAAAACCTCTAATATGTGACATGCAATGCATATAAGAAAATTAAATTAAAGCGTTAGAAATTATTATCGATACTACATCATGCACACTATTTACATTAACTACGCGACGTAATCATGATTCTCCTCCCGAAATTTAAGTAAATCTTAATATTTCATAAATTCCGTAAAATTTTAGCAAATACGCAGTAAGAATTTTAAGTATTGTAATATTCAAACTTATCAAAATCAAGACGTTACGGTGTCCTATATTTGCTTTGTTTTGTTTGTTGGTTTAGTTTGGTTAATTTTATACGTGGCAGAGCCATGCTGCAGTTATATTACTAGTATAGTTGTAACATGAATGGGTCGACTCGACCGGGGAAGGACCACGCTCTCACAGAATACCAGCTTAAAGTAGTAGCTTAATGCTGCTGTGTTTCATATGGTGAGTGTAGAGAAGCGGAGACCCTTTTCACTGGAAACGAGGCACTCCGTCTTAGTCCTTACGGGAGACAACGCATCTGCATTTTGATTTGCAATCGAGGATAGATGTAGATGTCTATGGGCCGCAGCATCCACTTACCATCAGGTGGATTGTGTGCTCGTTTGTCACCCTATCCTATAAAAAAAACGTGGTGTTATTGGAATGTATAGTCGTAGTGCTCATCTCCCGCGCTAAGTTCGATTTAGTATAAGAGTCTCATATCGAGCTGACATGTATTATTTTATCCCTTGGGAGAAAATAGTCGTTTGTTGTGTTTGTGGAACGAACCTTTAAGGAACCACACGTTTATAGACGGTGGTATCTGTTGCTATAAACTGCCCTTAATTATTGTTATTTCAAGAAAGACTCGTCTGAAAATTTTACTTAATGTAAATAAGCATCAGTTGTAAAAATACAATTTTGATAAATGTGAAAAGGGGTATAAACTAGAAGTATGTTAATTGTACGAAATGACCATTCGGTACGAGTAGCAATAAAACAGTAGAGTTATCTAAGGTTAGATCATTTGAATATATTGTCTATTTTATTAAAATTGAATTTTTATTTAGTTCTTTAACATGGGCTTTCCGAAAACGCTAAACGAGTTATAAAAAGTGTATATGATGAGTAAATGTAAAATTTCTCAATACTAAAGAGGATGGATAAAAAACTAATTTCACACATTGAAAACTGAATTTTTGTTTTGTTATTTGAAATGTGTTTTCTAAAGCGCTAAACCCGTCTGTTAGCCGTAGCAATCACGCCTAATATCCCCCTTATGATGCAACCTACGTTCAGCGGTGGACTTTGGTAGGATGTAGAATGAATGAATGATGAATGAATGAATGAATGATTAATGAATGAATGATGTCTAAATATTAAATGACTCGATACTGGGAAAGGAAGAAAAACTAATCTTACAGAATTTACTTATTTTCGATTCCCGACTTTTCAAGCACTTTACAGCACCAATTGGTCAGCGGGTCTGAGGTGCACAATTTTCTTAATTTGTAATTACCGCAGGCTGTCTTCAGTTTTTCAATATATATTTTGGTGGAATTTGGATGAGACGAATTTCAAAAAATTGTTAAAATTAGATTCCATAAAAATTGCTTTCTTTCGCGTAAATATAAAAAATCACTACTAGGGATATATATAGATAACTTAAATTGAAAATTCAAAAAACCACCCGAAACAAAAAAGCTAATAATCTTCAAACGCTTGAACTAATATTCATAAAACACATCAAAGAACCACCGCTAGAAAATCTGATTTTTAATTAAAAAGAACCGCAACCAAATCGGTTCCCCCGTTTAAGAGCTACGATGCCACCACATACCACCCAGCCCACGGTGGTCTGTAGGTGCCACAGGCAGACACAGAGATAGGCACATACACAACATCAATTCAATATTTTCTGACACGCGTGTCGAGAATTTTTAGACTGAACTTTTAGACTGGATTGAAGCAAAATATGATTATTTTAATATTTCTGTAGGCACGACGTGTACAGCTATGCGACCCTTTTGACGACAGGTTAAGTAATTTACTTTCATCAATTCAATATTTTCTTACAGGCGTGCCGAAAATTTTTAGACTGAACTTTTAGACTGGATTGTAGCAAAATATGATTAATTTAATATTTCTGTAGGCATGACGTGTACAGCTCTGCGACGGTTTTACGACAGATTAAGTACGTCATAAGCGGATTATTAGTTACGTTTGAACAGCCTACTCTACGCTTAAGGCGCTCTATGCAGGTAAACGAGGATTAGAAATAACAGAACTAGAAATGTGCATTGTCAGGGGATATTTATTTTAATTTAGATCAGGGACCTGACTGAGCTATGTATACTGTTATTGAAATATATTTGTGGCTGTAAGATTAAATATTAAGTTGAAACATTTCATAACATAAATTAAAGTTTTGTTATTACATCTACATGTTACAACAATTTTGATCGTGATCTGTTCGGTACGTCGAAAAGGGGGGCGTACAGAATGACGCGCCTTTGTCCTGACTCGCTTTGCTTGAGTAGAAGAGTATGAGCGGGAGTTATCTTCTTATGGCCGCCGCTGTACCGTGTAGTGGCGGTGTATGGTGTATGAACATCCACTACACCATATCATCCCGTGAGAGTCGTAAGAGGCGATAGAGGTAAAAAGACCAGGAACGCTGCTCCCCATAGCAGCGTCTTCTTAATAACGAATAAAAATAAAAATAATATTTATATATAAAATAAAATAATAACTGTGGTTGCCATGCTTGGCCACTGTGCCAAATATCCCTCCTATGAGGTAATCTGTGGGGGAGGCCTTCGTTCAGCAGTGGACTTTAGTAGGATGTAACGGTAACGGTAATGGCCGTCGCTGGTGGGGCCACGTGTGTTTACGAAAGCGTTCACATATACGGTGAAGTGTTTAAGGGATGTTAGTCGATGTGAGACCGACATAATCCCCTCGCATTGCGTCCGCGAGGTGGGTGTCCCTATTCCCTAGGCATTTGAAAAAAAAACTTTGGGAATTGAACCCAAAACACGCTGTATAGTAGCCAGGTGCTATAATATATTCTGAATATCGATTAAGAACGTATTATACCTGCAGGCATCACATCAATTAAGGAAACTGAACAACTAATTCAAGGGGAAGGTGATTGAAAAACGCCGGCTGTAGAAGAAATCCCTCAGGATAACATTATCAGCGATTAGGGGTCATTAATGTAGTAAATTTGGATCCGTCAGACGGGTAAAAATTGATCACTAGATGTATCTGAGGGCATACTTTCGGGCAGCTTGATTGAGATGGCTTTTAAAACATAAGAATCTCCGAGTTATATAAGGATACTCCCCTATTTGCTCTTTTCTTCTGTATGTTAATATTATTGATATTTGCATTACAATCGCAAGGATAATTGGTCGTCGCGGTCATAATATATCGACTTTCAACCAGACCAACACACGTTGTGTCAACTCAACTCTAACTTTTGATTTGACGTCAACAAATCGCCAGCTCGTTATTCCACTAGTCGATCGTGTGCCGGCAAACGAGTTGACAACATCGCGCGTCGCCGTATCGTAAGAAAATATGCCACAGTTGAATAGTCGCAGAGCGTAGCGCAAGGAAAATATTGCTACGAGTCGGAAGCGGATGATCAACACGTGGATCACGAGTAGGCATCGAGTAGCTAGAGGACCGCTGTCGGCAAGTTGTGTGAACGACGTGGTGCCGGTTACACATTCGTCCATCTCTGCTTTGCATGCTGCAGCCATAGCGCGGCTCTAGGTTCAAGGGACATTTCAGTATTATAGAAATCAGATAGTTCTTATGCCAACATCATGTCAGTAGTGAAGGCGACAGAAAATTATTAGCTACGCCATTTTGATACATTATTTTTGATTAAGAATTTTTAAACTAAAACAGAAAATAACGACATATTTGTTTGATATTAACTAGTTAATGCCATGACAGCGATAGTGCATCCACTCTCTTTATCATCCCGTAATCCCGAGGGCATCGTAAGAGATAGAAGGAAATAGAATAGAAGGGGCAAAGAGAGAAGGAAATAAAACAGAATATTGACAGCAACACCTTGCTGATAACGACTCAAAGTACCTAATGAAAAACTGCGTTTGTCAACTCGCTCGCCGAGCGTTGCAACTATGGTAAACTATCCCCCCCCCCCCCCCCTCTGAGGCATTCTATGGGGGAGGCTTGTGTTCATCAATGGACTTTGATAGGCCGTAATGAATGAGTGCATGAGGAATGAGAAGGTACTACACATATTTAGCTACAATGCAACGTTTTAATATTTCAATAAAAAATTCAAAATTTGAGCTGAAATGAACTACAATTTTGTTTTTTAATTACTTTGTGACTAATTGAAAATACGTTGGGTAGGTACGTAAATAAAAGTAGTCTTAATACTTTTTGTATACTGCTACATTTTAATCGAAATTTGGAACAGAAATGGCAATGGCCTGATTTGCCATTTGCGACGGAATTTCTTGAGTTTTATTATTATATTAATAGGTAGCTGAATGTAAGTAGTGCCTATACTTGATATTATAGTTGTAAATAGCTACGTACTCAAAGGTAGGAAGGACTAAGGAAATATATAATTTGTTGTTAATATGATAGACCTCACGACAAAACAACCTTTTATAAAACACTTTTTATTTTTATTCATCGTTACTACCTTTTAGTTGGTCTTCAAAAATTTTATTTAATCCTTATCGCTTAAAAAATTACTTCCGTCGTCTTTTTTCAAAAATAGCCCTTCTATTCTTGTCTTAATATTTGTCTATATGTCTGCCCTTCTATATGTTTGATGTCTTACGCAACGTAACATGAAATGAAAGAATTTGCTGTCTACATTAGTGCAATATACCATGTAATTTAACACTTTATAACAAATTTTCACAGTCGGAACGCCTTGTGCGAGCGACCTGTGCATTTCATGCACACGAAACGAGCATTTCCATATGTATATAATCCCAGCGCTTTCTTAGTCACATTAAACAAAGTCAGTGTTAGATTACCGAAAACAAGTATGCGATTTACAGAACAAAGAACTAGTTTTCTAGCTAACTCGCAATTTACTAAAGGAGTTAAGAAGAATTAACAATGATTAAGGCTGCATAGCCCGTGTTATTTACATAGAAGTTTTTGCGCCTGGCAGATTAAGTTATAGTATAATATCAGAGAAAACACAACTTGGATACTGTGTACACAAAATTGTGGTTTAGTGGTTTTTATAGCATTAGGTGACAATCGAGCACACAGTCCACCTGATGCTAAGTGGATGCTGTGGCCGATAGACATCCACATTTATCCTCAATTAAGAATCAAAATACAAATGCGTTGTCACCCCTGAGGACTAAGATGGAATGCCTCAATTCCGGTAAAAAGGGTCTCCGGTAATCTAAACTCACCATACGATACACAGAAGCATTACGCTGCTATTTTACACTGGTATTCTGTGAGAGCGTGGCCCTTCCCCGGTCGAACCGACCCATTCGTGCTACAACTATTATATAGCTGCAGCGTGTCTCTACCACGTAAGTGTTAGTGCTAGTGGAATATGTTTATTGTATATTCGCATGGTAGCAAGTTCACGAACTATTTTCTTTCCTTTTTTGTGTCCCCTGATGGGGAGCAGCATTATCGGTGCAAAAGTATCGGCACTGCACACATTAAACCTACCCGCCTGCCTGACAAAAATATTACTAATAACTAATCTGTGTAATTAAGCTTTGATTAGAAGTCATTTTTAACTGTCGACGAAAACATAGGGGTGTTATAATTTTGTAGTGTGTATCGGTGTATCTATGTGTCTGTCTGTGGCATCAGAGCCACTGAAGGAATGAACAGATTTTGATAAGTTTTTTTCGTTTGAAAGCTGTCTTAATCGAGAGTGCTCTCAGCTATGTTTCAAGAAAATCCATTCAGCCGTTTGAAGATCATTTATTTCGTGGGTTTTTAATTTTTCTTAATTAAATTATTGTTTGTAAAATCGATGTAACTATTTGACATTATCTTTGTATTTATACTGTTTCGTTTCACTTGATATTCTCGTACTCTGTACAGAGTAAAGTAAAGAAGTAAAGTTGTAGTAATATGAGTAACATTAAAATAATTTCGTGTAAATAATTGCTTCCTTCTCGCGACTCCTTTACTCTAAAAATTATGTCTTGTATAATAAAATCAATGATTTTTTATGAGCTCATGGATGATACTTCTCCTTCTAAGTCTCTACATGCAGCGCAACTGGTCATTTCTTATTAAGCTTTTTTTTTCTTTTTTCTACATAGAGTGTTATCAATCAATTCGTGTTAAACATTTTTTTAAATTATGCTGCTTTGATTCATCTACAGTAAACTGTACCTAATTTAAAAATATTGTGACATTATAATAATTTGAGCATTGTAACTCGATATAATTCATTCGTTGGTTTTTGTTATTAGCACCTTCTCTAAACATAGTTATATATCTACCAAAAATAAAACCAAGAAAAGGTACCAAATTTAATCTTAATAGGCCTACGTAATGACCGTGTAATGGTGGTGTAGGAATATTAAAAACGTCGTCGACTCGGGGGCTTCGTATTAGGCAATAAAGAAAAACAAACCAGGCAGATAGGCAGCAGCGTCTTTTTAATAACAACAAAAAAATAAAAATAAAAACTGCAGTTGCCAACCCAGCGGAAGCATTCTCTGGGGGAGACCTAAATTCAGTAGTAGATTTTCAATAGGTTGTAACGGTAACGGTAACGGTAACGGTAACGGAAGGCATAGGGCATATCCCTAGATCAATAACATTTTCTGCTTTTAAACATCTCGCCATATGACCGTAAACAATTAAAAATTATCCTATACACGACGTTTTAGGTCTGTTAACTTTTTGTGTAATTTTTCTTTTCCTTTATATTAGACCGTCGAAACCTTCTGTTGGACATGGCGTATATGATCAAGCGTATTGAATTATACTTGACCTAAATAAAACAAAATATGGGCCAGGGTTAAGCATCAACGCTAGTTGTGAATGTTTTTTATCAGGTACAAAAAATGCGTTTTCTCTAAATTGATGCTAGTGAATTGCATTTTCAATTGTTAAACATTAAATTAATTTATAATTCTGTGGTTGTGAATAAATAAGCCCACCGTGTGGCGACGGCATGTCTACGGGGCTACGAGCTACGTGGAAAATTTTCAAGCATTCGGCTGCGCTTATACGGTCAGGGTTAAGTCATAGATCTTGTCGCCAGAAAAATCATATAAAGCCCTAAAATAAAATTAATGAATTAATTGTACATGATATATAAAACATTGTAATCACTTGCATACAGTATATGCTTTGTGATCTTGATAATTCAATTATTGGATGTAGGTAATTTCATTAACATAATTACAATAAATAGAGTTATATTGGAAGAAAAAACAAAGTTTTAAATTTGCTAAGTGCTAGTGAAATATGATTCATCAGTCAGTGAATGCTCCCAAAAATATATATTTTGTAGGTTATGTAACTACTTGAATGATTCTTACCTAACAGAGCGTATCGCATGTGATAAATTAGGATCCTATGGCAGAGGGTGATTACAATAGACAATATATATATATATATATATATATATATATATATATATATATATATATATATATATATATATATATATATAGTGGAAATAGGTAAGTAAAATTTAAGGAATGATATATTTAACTGTTATTTTTATATGTTCAGTATCACATTAAAAGAACAGGTACTTATAATCTTTAAAAATAACTCTTCAAGCATTGCATTTTACAGTTTAGTGCTTAAAAAGATGTGTCGATGTGGTGTGGTGTGGTGTCGTTTTTATATTTAGAGTAAAAAACTGGCAAATTTTTCTTGAAGCCAAACAAACCAAAAAGGTTTTGTTCGAAACTTTTATATATCTCTTACAGTTTGTGAGATAATCATCAAAAACAATTTATATTATTAGTTTTCTGACTTCACAAAAAATTTAGAAATTTTAGAAGTTTCAACACAATCGTTTTAGCCATTTCGAAGATAAGCCCGGACAGACATACAAAAAATTTAGAAATTGTTATTTTATGTCTCAGGCAGTAGCATTAAAGTAATTAAGATTCTTAATGCAATGCTTATATGTGTATTCTTTTAAAAGACAATAAAGGTACATAATCTCTCACGTCTGTCACCCACAGTGGTTGGCAGAGACTGCGGTTTTCCATTTGGCACGATTCTGATACATTTCTTTCGCTTCTTTTACCTCTTGTTATTTGAGATAGGTCCTTGTAGCCAACCTCCAGCCTTTTATTTTTGGCGGATGATCCAAAGTAATGAAGTTTATCCCTGAGGTCAATAGTAAAAATCATCAAGTGAAGTTCACAAATTAATTGCAATGTTGAAAGACAACGTAGAAAGAAATAATAATCATCGTTATTGTTTCTTTCTAAAGAATTGTTAACTAAATGATACTAGTTTTATTAACCCCCGATGCAAACAGAGGGGTTGTTATATGTTTAACGTGTGTACCTGTGTGTCTGTCTGTGCATCGTAGCTCCCAAACGGATGATCCGATTCAGATTCAGTTTTTCTTTTGCTTGAAAGGTGACTTGATCGAGAGTGTTCTTGGCTATGATTCGAGAAAACCTTTTCAGCCGTTTGAAAATCATCAGCCTTTTTGTTTCGAGGGATTGTTTAAATTGTTAATGTAAGTTATTTATTTTTTCAAATTTCTCTCAGTACGATAAATTTCAGGTACTTATCTCCTTTCTTTGGGTTCGACTTTTTTTTATTCTAGGTACAATAATTTAAGGGACATTTACCGCTTAGCGTATATCAGTCCCATCATACCCTAACATACATCACTAACTCATATAACGTTATTTCTTGTACTACGTGGGCTATGGATTCTAACTGAACTCCGTGAGCCATGGATTCGAATTGAACTTTCGCGTCGTCGCCATTTGGTTGTGATAAAATATTATGACATTTTACCTACGTGAGATTCTATTCAAATTTAACGCCCTTATTGAATTAATTCCAGGGGTTTGGCTTTGTATAGTCTAAGATAGACATCAAGACATTTTTAATTTGGTAATGAACGATTTGAAGAAAAACTTGTGCCGTCTGTTGAACAAGTGGCATCAAGATTTACCAAGTTAGGAAATGGTACAAATGTTCGCTCACATGGTACAATGTTCAATTCACATATCTTCTTGATTTAAGCTAAAGCTTGCAAACCAGCATAATTTCTCGACATATTTCAAACATCATCATACATATCAGTCATACAATCTATGATTGGAATATAATGATTCTTCAAATCTTTCAAGATTGTTTCTCCTAAATATTCAGATGTATCCTCTTTATATGTATAAATCCGAAAACCCTTTCAATGTAAACAAACTTTTATTTTGAATTAAAAATGGGCTTACACTTGATCTTCATCTGGCCCAAGGGCAAAGATGAGGTTTACGATTGAACCAGTTTGTTTTTAATAAATAATATTTTAATAAATAATATTTATACCTGTGAATTGACTTGTTAGTGACATTTTAGTGACACGGGCTCCGCCCACTCCCCAGTTCTATTATATATGTATTATAGTATTCTATGGGATGGACGATTCAATAATTCATAAAACATGTAGAATTTCTCAATACGTTCAAAGTAAGGGAAAGCAAAATGATTACACGACAATCAACGCACGGGTTTTAGAACATCCATTATATTTCTGGCTTGATTATATCTGAATAGCACTGATGTACTTTTTTTATAATTAAAGACATGAAAACGAGTTATCGTCGCTAGCGATATGTTCATACCGGTTAAACTTACTTGGCGGTGCGACGGACCGCGCCGACGCAAGTTGTACGTAAATAATAACAAGTGCCGTCGTTTGAAACTGCCGTGATTCGCGACCTAGTTTCAGAGCACATGCGTTTGGTACATAAATACTTTCATATCTTGTTATGATTTGTATGATATTTCATGATCGCGTTGGCGAATATACGTGTAAATGACGCCTTGTTCAAGTGTGCATTGTAGCGTTGTATTCGGACAAACACAAGCTGTTGTTATGCTGTCCTGAATAGCGACCGTTCAAAATGTATGCTGAACGCGCCACTACGCCGCACACCTCGCCCAAAACTTTCTACCAAGACCTAAGTGACTGTCGATATTGTCTATTTTATAATAAAGATCTGAGCTTGTCCATTTGGCACGATCCTGACATACTTCTCTCGCCTCCTTTACATCCATATACTTACGCATACACGCACGTCGGTTAAGGGTACTCTTAATTTGGTCAATCTTCAATATATCGCCATTGTTCGATAAACTTTTGTCTTGGGCGTTCCTTTCCAACTCTGCCGTTCACATCTGCAATATAAATTTGCTTTGTAACATTGTCTATTTTTTGAAAATAGCACTAGCTCATTATAAGTAGACTATAGGCCTACCCCATGATTTTCATAAACCAAGGTCCTGAGCCGTTTGCGCCTTGAATGTTTCATTAGACCTAAGTAGGAAAATAAGTGTTATTTCATATAATTGAGAGATTTTTTTTAAATTTTGTGATTGTATTATATCGATTTACAATTTGTTAGTTGTACACACACTACTGAACTTATGAGCACAGTGTTAATATGTACTTATACATTATTACTTGTGATACGGTGGAGGCCCGTAGATTGCCTCGTAGTGATACTGTAGTGACCCTTATGTTTGTCATAGATATTTCAAGAAAGGAGCCTACTCCTTTTTAAAAAGCCGGCAACGCATCTGCAATTACCCTGGTGTAGCATTTGTTCATGGGAAGCGGTAATCACTTACCATCATGTGAGCCGTATGCTCGTTTGCCCCCTCTCCTATAAAAAAAGTTGCTACAATTTGCAGGCAGGTTGGGAACTGCAGTTTCTTTATTATATTATTGTGTTGATTTCAGGAACACGCTGCTGCCCATTTGTTCCAGTTTTTTAGTCTTTTACGTCACCCACGGGATAATATGGGGTAGTAGATTGTCTTACGCCGTCAGTAAACGGAATTATGTATTAAAATTTCCTTAATAGCAAATACAATTTTTTTTAACATAAAAAAAATTATCGTTATTTGTTTATAATATTCTGATAGAACGCAATCCTAAATAGCATTATAAGAGTTTTCATCTCAAGCTCCGTGTCCCCGGAGCGTTATGCGGTCGAGCGGAATCGCCGTGTTCGTCTTCAATTTCATAAGCATTATTTGTTGGAAAAATCTTTTGGGAACGCTCCCGGCGACATGATATTTATGCGGGTTATTGCTGAAACTTGTTTCTTGAACCCGTTGTCCGTAAACAAGTCTCCAATTTTGTTTTTGAAACCCATCTTTTAAATGAGCTGCTATCTAATTTCCGCCCGAGTCTTAGCACCTCAGCTCTTCTAAACTTTCTAGATAACTTTAGTATAGTTATGGGGGATTATAGATTGACAGTTTTTATTCTTATTGACTTTTCAAACGCCTTTAATATCCTCGATCATGATATCCTTCTTCCCATCCTGGAGTACTACTGATTCTCTCCATTAATTTTAGACTGGTTTTCTAAATATTTTCAAATCTTTAATTGTTTTTTTTTTATAAATCTTATCGCACCTCCTAAATAATGTCCTACGCCACCATCCATCCACCACCATCGACGGTAGTTATACGTTAAGGCTTTAAGACCGCAGTACTTTTGATGCAACGAAGCCTAAATAAGATTTTTTTTCACATCAAATATATTCCTTGTTTATTATCCGTTAAAAACAGAAACAATTTAAAAAAAGAATCACCATAATTATTATTGCAATCTATCGGTAGTAGGTAGTAGCAGCATAAGACAAAACGTCTGATCTAACCGTAAATTTGCACTGACTCGATTTTCACAAAAAACATGTTTTAAACACTGTTTTCTGTCAATGTATCAAAAAGCGTTTGCATAGTCAAAGAACATGTTGAAGTGACATGTTCTTTATGTCACTTCAACATGTTATACAGTTTATTGTGCATCACAAATTTTATCTATATTATATCTTTATAACTATAGAAACAAAATAATTGAAAACAAATTTGTAGAAATATTGTCATGTTGAAAGATAAGTTTGAATATCTGTTGACAGTTTTACACAGTTTTTGTGAGTGGGAACATCGCCATCAACAAAACATGTTGTTTATTTTATGCGTATTGTTTCAAAACATTACGTGTTGGATGTTTCTCAGTGCAAACGTAATGTAATACAGCTCGTGTCGTGGAGTCTTGTCACGTCATATTTGTAACAGGTATATAATAAGCAATGCGGCGAGCAAACAAGGTTAACAAATGCGTTAGACAATTGGTGATCGACTGTCCGCCTGCCACGGACGAATTTGGTAATCAATCATTGCGAGAAAGAAGCAATGCTCATCATTGGCTTTAAACACAAAGAAGAAATATTATTTATCCTTTTTTGATGTGTGCTTCTCTATGCACCTCAGTTATTTCATGAGACACTTCTGGAGTTATTTATTTTACCAATTTGATGCAAATGAGTCAATATTATGTGTAAACTAACGTCAAACCATGACGCGGTAATGACTATGGATGACAAACCACCGCACATTGGATCTGATGGTAAGTGGATGCTGTAGCCCATAAACGTCTACATACAATTGTCCTAATGCAGATGGGTAGTCACTTCTGAAAGGACTATGTCGCTCTCCTACAATCGTGAGGCGGCCCGTTCCGTATAAGCAATCGGGGCTAGCGCGTTCCAGGTGATTGAATGTTAAAGTTATTTAACGCTGTTTACGTAAATAGTTTTTTGTTGAAATGGTTTTTATTTAGTGTCTAGTATATTTAATTGTAGGATAAAATAGTTGAAAATTTTTATTGTAATTTAAAAATAAATATGTATATTAGGTACCTATATCTATTTGATAAATTACAATGGCAAAACGTCATTCCTACTATAATTGTTGGATGGATTATAGATAGATAATATATAGATACTGAATAAAAATTTTTCATTTAATTTTCATGGATGCTTAGTGAGCAAACTAAACGTTTCAGATATATCATATTTTAAGTTATCAAAGGATTTTAGTATATGAAACGTGAATTTATTTTTCATTTTTATTAGATAGGAACTTATTGCAGAAAAGAATTGAACACGCCGTGACGTAGGAAGGGTAAAAGATGTAAAGTAATACGTACACTCGCTCGTAGCGATAATATAGTTTAATTTGGCTGGCGTGCACGATTTATCTTATTAATAATAATTACTTATGTAAGCTATTAAAACGTCGGTAAGCGGTAAGGTCAACATCAAAGGAGTCCAACTTCTGTACATAGTACTGTTATTTATTCTGTGATTCTGAGGACTAATATGGAATGCCTCATTTCCAGTAAAAAGGGTCTCCCGTTCTCTGCACTCACCATATGAAACACAACAGCTACTGTTTTACGCTGGTATTTTGTGAGAGCGTGGTCTCTCCCCGGTCGAGCCGACCCACTTGTGCTACAACTATACCACTAATATAAGCCACGTTTCCACTAATACTAATAGACAGCAGCATCAAGCTGCTTTTTTACGCTGGTATTCTGTAAGAGCGTGATCCTACACGGTTTACCACGGTCGAGCCTACCATTTCGTGCTACAACCATATTATATTTCCACCGTTACTTTTAATTCGCCGATATTTAACTGTCTGGTCTTTCTCATAGTTCATTCTTCAAGACGAATTGTACACTATGAAAATGATTAAACCTAAAACACACAGTGGGATCGTTAGTCGTATCCTTTTTAAACGAAGCATGTTATGATGTTGCGAGCTTTCCCTGCTGCGTGAGAACCACATCGGAACTCGTTAACTTAGATCTCCATATTCAACTGCGATACATAGTGCTGCTATACATATATCTTATTTTTTGTGTTAAAAAGGTTTATTCACGAAATTTTTTGAAAGATTTAATTTTAATTGAAATTTAATTTAATTAATTTGAATTTAAGGCTATACTATTAAAATTACAACATATTTTAAGCCCTATTATTATGGGTGTGTTCAAAGTCATGCATATTATCGTTTTCTTTGCCATTAAACGCCTTAATTAGTTATTAATTGTTGACCTCATTTAATTTTTGTTTCTTTTAATTCGATCATGGCAATGTCATTTAAAATATTTGAATAACTTTTGTGCGTAGTAAGAACTCAGGTCACGTAGTTACAGTTTGCTACAACTTCTTTTACTTCAACTCCGCTGCCCGTCCTCCAGGTTCTCGTAGTCAAATGGATTGCGAATTCCCTATCAATGTACCGTAGCAAATGTTTTTTACGATTGCAAAACACTTTAAGGAGAAAATACAAATGTAAATAATTTCTTTTAACCATGACGTAAACATTTTACAAGATTGACGCAACATTGTTAACAAAATCACAACCTTTACTAAGAAATATTGTCTTTTACTTTGTATTTATTCATTGCGTAGCGCGTAGGCAAAGAGTTCAACGATGCCGTAAACTTTATAAATTTTACACAAACTTATTTTGTAATCTCATTCTACTTGTAATATCTTGATTTGGTAATGTAATTTTTTGAATCACAGACACTTATATTTGGTAATGTTACGCGCTCCAATCGACGATATACTAGCGCCATCTAGTGTCAGGAACGAGAGCGAGTAGAGCGTGTAAAGAATGACATCACAGATCTTTCTACCGACAGCGCCACCCGAAGAACTAAGTTTCTAGAAAATCTATACTCGAGCTCTCGGTACCTTGCGCGTGTTTACTTGTACATTCCGGATATTTTGCTAATTTAAATAAATAGGTGGCGCAAGATGCGATCGGGGCAGAGTTGATTTGACTAAACAAGCGAAGCTTCGGAGCGGAATTAAGTGAATTAGTGTTTTTAATTATTAGTGTTTTAATTTTAATTTGTGTAAAGTAAATTAAAGTGTTAATTTAGGTAATTTTATCGGCAATTTTTATTGTCACGAACCCTAAGCTCGTAACAATTGGTGTCAGAAGTGGGATAAAATAATGCCGATTTTACCTAAGGAGGAAACGGAGGGTGTCCGTACACGAAGTCAACGCCAGCAGGAGACGGACCAGAGGAGATTTGGTGGTGCAACGCCGCAGATGTCTGAGGGCCAGCCGCCGGCCACGGAAGCCGGTCCGTCAGCAGCTTCTATGTCTGTGGCACCTGACTTAGGTGCTCTGATGGTGATGCTGCAGGAGCAGGCCTGCCGACAGGAGGAGCAGGCTCGCCAGCAGGCGGAACAGGTCTGTCAGTTGAAAGAGCAGCTGCAGAGCGGACAGGAGGAACAGATGCTCCTCATGAGGGACCTTCATGCTACCTTTGGGAAAGAGATAAGGGAGGTGAAGGATAAGGTTGCTCAACATGATAACCGCCTGTCGGAAGCTGAGACCCAAATCAACCAAGTTAAGAAAACGCTGGATGAACTCAAACTTGGAGATGGAATTGCAGCCCCCGCAGTAGCTACTACACCTTCGCTACGTGGGTTCAAGGTACCACCGTTCGACGGGACTTCTTCCTGGTCGGCCTACAAAATCCAGTTCCAGGCCGTCATGGAGGCAAACGGCTGGAATAAAAGCCAGGCCATGACTGCACTCACCTTAGGCCTGCGCGACCAAGCCTTAACCGTGTTGGAAGCTCTCGGTAAGAAAGTGACCTATGAGCAGCTTCTTGAGGCCTTGGAGGCGAGATATGGTGACGCTCACCTGGAACACGTCTTTCGCGCGCAGCTTAAAGATCGCGTGCAACGCAGCAATGAAAACTTGCAGCAGTGGGCCCTTGAGGTGGAGAAGATGGTTCGTAAAGCATACCAGTCTGTACCTGCGCTCATTGGAGGGAACCTGGTGCAAACATTCATCGACGGCATCCGCGACCTGGAAGTCAGAGCTGCTGTGAGGCTCGGGCACCACGAGACGCTTAAGGACGCCTTGGCCCATGCACTGGAGGTAGAAGCCGTGCGGCAGGATCATCGTTCCCATCGCGTCAGGGAGGTTGCAGCAGCTACAGTTCGTGACCGCAACAGAGGATACAGCCCTAGGTGCTATGGCTGTGGGGAAAAGGGCCATCTTCGATCCAGCTGCCCTAAGCGAACCGTGGAAAGGAGAGTTGATCGACCTCGAGAGGGTAGTGCAGCTAACGGCACTGCCTGGCGGCGACAGGATCATCGTTCACCTCACGCTAGGGAGGTTACAGCAGTTACGGTTCGCGACCACAATAAAAAATACAGCCCGAGGTGCTATGGCTGTGGGGAAAGGGGCCATCTTCGGTCCAGCTGCCCTAAGCACACCCTAGGAAGGGAAGGCGAACGGTCTCAGGAAGGAAGTGCGGCTAACAGCACCGCCCAGCAGCAGCAGGAATACGACTTTACTATTAGACACTGCAGCGGGAAATCTCACGGCAACGCAGATACATTGTCAAGAAGACCTTGTCCGGAAGATTGCAACCATTATAGTAGGCAAGAGAGTAAGGAAGTGGTATCCGTGAGGATGCTCAGGACAGACCACCTCAGCAACGGGTGGAAGGACAGCCTACGACGTGCACAGCAGGAAGATCCAGACATCAAGCCGATTCTGGGATGGATGAAGGCCCGTGCTACCAAGCCTAAGTGGAGGGACGTCTCAGCAATGAGTTCAACCACGAAAAGCTATTGGGCCCAATGGGACAGCTTGCTGCTTCAGGATGGAGTCCTGTGCCGTAAATGGGACAATGGTCGAAGAGACAGCTGCCGTTTGCAATTGGTTGTCCCTAAAGCTAAAGTGCCGAATGTTCTACAGCTGTGCCATAATGGTCGTTCAAGAGTCCATCTGGGAGTTAAACGAACTCTGCTGAAGGTCCGAGAACAGTTTTACTGGGTCCATTATCGTGACGATGTCGAGGATTGGTGTCGTACATGTACAAGTTGTGCGGCTGTGCGGGGACCTCAGACACGTAGTAGAGGAGCACCGAAATTGTACAATATTGGTGCACCACGGGATAGGACAGCCCTTGACATTGCGGAGCCGTTACAGAAAGGCGTAAGAGGGACTCCTAAGATCGTCCATGTGGATCGCTTGGCGCGTTATCATGGGACCGATAATGCTCGGGATGAGCATGTCTTAGGAGGGGGCAGTGTTACGCGCTCCAATCAACGATATACTAGCGCCATCTAGTGTCAGGAACGAGAGCGAGTAGAGCGTGTAAAGAATGACATCACAGATCTTTCTACCGACAGCGCCACCCGAAGAACTAAGTTTCTAGAAAATCTATACTCGAGCTCTCGGTACCTTGCGCGTGTTTACTTGAACATTCCGGATATTTTGCTAATTTAAATAAATAGGTGGCGCAAGATGCGATCGGGGCAGAGTTGATTTGACTAAACAAGCGAAGCTTCGCAGCGGAATTAAGTGAATTAGTGTTTTTAATTATTAGTGTTGTAATTTTAATTTGTGTAAAGTAAATTAAAGTGTTAATTTAGGTAATTTTATCGGCAATTTTTATTGTCACGAACCCTAAGCTCGTAACAGTAATTTCAAACGTTTTATATACGATTCGTATCATTTAGCATTTTATGAAAAGTCACATACGTAAGCTTTTAAAATTAGTAAAGATATAATAAATAACGTGACTATAGAGATATAATTAAGCAACGTGTACCTAAACTACGACTATTTAATTATTTATAAATCTTCAAAAGGTAATAATCATTAATTACTTAATTGAAGGCAACCTATCTTTACTTTTAAATTATT
Source organism: Parnassius smintheus behrii (assembly GCA_036936625.1). Classification (NCBI taxonomy): domain Eukaryota; kingdom Metazoa; phylum Arthropoda; class Insecta; order Lepidoptera; family Papilionidae; genus Parnassius; species Parnassius smintheus. Next base: position 13,817,399 of record JAUPFT010000020.1, on the reverse strand, counting down.
TGTATAATAATAAAGTATGAAAGCGGATTACCAACTTGCTCTATTGATTAAGAAATTAATTATTAAGAGTAATAAAACGGTGTAACGCGTTAAACTATTGGCATAGCGCGATTTTAATTCGACCATACCGTAATAGGTGCCGGTTACAATCACACATGTAGTGTAACATGATGGACGAATTTACAGGATATTATCAAAATGATTTAAGGTAATACCGGTGGTTTTTCTATTTAACATATTTTTTTAAGTTTGGTAAAACAAAAATTTTGGTATATGGTTTTTGACTATTTGACCTTGGATTGCATAAAAGGAAAACACGATATCATGCAATTTTCTCGATAGAAAAAAATGAAAGTAGGCTCTAATTATTTACATTTCTCGATGACACTATAATATTCTTATGAATAAGTTAATGGAATTATTTTTAAGGCATATTAAATAATGATATCCCAGTTCTCATAAACCAGTTTTTTAATCCATAACGAAGTTTTGTTAAAATAAATAAAAATGTTGTTTGGCGCTTACTTAGTTTTTTTCCGAGCGCTGGCTCGGTATGGCTATCTCATAATTTGCGTACTATGAAGTCATTGCATCACTTTCATTTTGACAACCCCGCAGTCGTCCGTTAGCTTCACCGACAAAGGAATAAGCCACGCCCCCAAAACTTCGAATAATTTTCAAGGTATCCCCTTAAACGTGAATACCTGCAGCAGCACTGCTTATTTCGATTAACGCCGATCAAGTTCAACGCGGGATACTCTTCTTTGCTTGCTCTAGCGGAATAACCACAAAGAACAGAATTACGACCAACGAGATAACGGAATGAACGACTTTGACGGAATCGCTTTTCAGGATCGGGATTTTTCATTAATTCATTAAAGAACTAAAAATAACACTTGTTTTTTTTAGTTTTCTACTCCCATGACTATAGTATTCTAATATAATTTAATTTATTGACTGGGTACCTTCTACAGTGATAAGCAGTTAACAGGTCAACTGGCAGTATTATTATGCGTATATGCATTTTCTTAGTTCGATTCCGATGTAATCTTTTGGAGAGGTGGTGCGGAAACGCCCTAAAAACCTCTTCATACTTTAAAAAAAATTAAAAATAATGAATGTAGAAAACAAACCGATAGTTGTAGACCTCATTTCCAAAAACATAAAATACTTACACTTGCAAGTATTTACATTTTGGAGGTTTGTAAGTTAGTAAATACCTTAAATTTTAAACAAAACGTAAAGGCGTATTAATAGATTGATCATCGTGACATAACAATCTCTCAGAAACAAAATCAGAAACTCTAAACTGAAAATAAATTCAGAGAACACTATATTTTAAATTTTAATATATAATACTTGCCTGAAAAACTAAAACAGGAGATTCATGACAAACGCTTTATTACAAAGCTCAAACTCTATTAATGTGTAAATGTTATTATGCTATTAATGATTATTGAAATGATAAAATCATTAAAGGTAGTATTAACTCTCATAGTCATATAATTATTTAAAATGATAAGTACAAAGGCATATAATTTGCATTCAATTGATAAATTACATAAAATTTCATAAATACTACATGACATGTGATATAACAATGAAGATATATTTTAAAATTTTTAAATTAATTACATTACATAAACACTCACGCCTGTCGTCAACTAGAGGCAGAGACTACGGACTTCCATTTGGCCCGATCCTGACACCTCTCTCATCCATATACCAACGCATATACGATCGGTACTTTTAATTTGGCCCATCTTTAATATATTGATTGAGTCGATAAACTTTCGTCTAGCCGGCAAGGTCAAATTTGCTTTGTCAGTCTTTCCTCATTCATTCTTTTTACGTGACCAAACCACCGAAACGTACCTTTCTTAATCCTTGTGACATCATCTTCTTGCAAACCCTGTCGTTCAAATTCAGCCCTTTAAATTAATTAAATAATAAAATATTTACAATAATAAAATTCTATTATATAATACACGTATTGTTTTTCGAATACGAATACATACATATACTATAAAATATTAAAACAGAAACAAAACTTAAATAGCATTATTGGAGATTACCTATTAAAATGTCAGGTCATGGAGAATATAAAACTATTACAGTACAAACAATTAGAATACACCAAAACAGAAACTTATCATTAACAAAAAAGAACCACAAAACAGTGGTTAGTATAAAATTAAGTGCATAGATCAAAGTTGTTGGCAACATTGTGGTACGTGTATGTTGTGTAGAGTGGGTGATGACTGGATGTCATTTCGAGATCATATTTTTTATAAATTAGTTAAAATAAAAATTAAATATATAAATGTATTACACTACATATATAGTACTGTGTCCAAGGACAGCAACAATACATTTAATATTATAATTAATTTGAGCTGGATAAATTAATAAACTATAAACAATAAAAAAATATTAAAATAATTCAATTAAGCTTAAGAATATTAAATAGAAAAAATATATCAAATTTGTATTGTAAAGGAAATTGGCAGTATATTGAAAATAAATTTATATAAAAGTAAATTTGTTTTATTGTATCTTATGTATTTAATAATAACATTATTCATTTAAAAAAATTCTCGAATTTAAAAGAGATAATTGATTATTAAAGTTAAAGCACAGGATCCATTATTATTGTATCCCTATCAAAAGTTTAATTTTATGTATAACGTGATTATTGGAATGCAATAAAGTATTGAGTATTGACCAAAATGAAATTGCTACCAGCCTCTTACCTTTCAACTATTCAAATCGAAATATAGCAGTGCATGCACTGCCGTTTGCCAGCGGAAATAGGCGAAAATGTAGTGCTAATTACTAACCTAGATGGACTCCTTGACAGAACCTTTTGACACCTAGATAACCGAGAAAAAAGTCTAAAAGTTTGTGAAATATAATAAATGCACTGTAATACCGCGTGTATCTTTTGTTATTTTTTATAGTATGTAGTTAACAAACGAGCACACAGTCCATCTGATGGTAAGTGGATGCTGTGGCCCATGGACATCTACATTTATCCTCGATTGAGAAACAAAATGCAGATGCGTTGTCCCCCCTGAGGACTAAAGTGGAATGCCTCACTTCCGGTAAAAAGTGTCTGGTTCTCTACACTAATTATACGAAACAAAACAACATTAAGCTCCTACTTTACTCTGGTATTCTGTATGAGCGTGGTTCTAACCCGGTCGAGCCGACCCATTCGTGCTTCAACCATAATATACCTGCAGCGTAGCACAAAACTCAATTTTGTCTTTGGAACCATATTAAAACTATTTTTTTCAAAATACGTCGATCACCCAGCATAATTAGAACACAGCATGTGAAATGTGAATAATTATTGCCTATGTTTAATAATCTGTCAAAGAAGACGTAAGAGCTATGTAAATTGCTAGAGATGTATAACGTTGTTTGCCTGTTGGCAATCAATACTCGATAGTTACGTCATCAAAAGCCACTCGGGACGAGTGCGTTATTTTGTTTGTGTAGTTCCTTGACCCACGTAGGCATCTAATATAGAGTAATAGCTGAAGGTACCCTATAATACATACACACACATATATGTTATACATACACACACATTTACAGTGAGAACGCGCCTTCAATTGACGTCTTTGTACGCCTTTAATTGTTACCATAGCAAAGGTAAATAGCTCTATACTTATCTAGAACTTCTGAAATCGCTATTTATTAATATAGATAATGATTTTTTAAATAATATTATATATTGTACTTATTCATTTATTCATTTAATACCGCGTGTATTAATATGCCGTTGAGCAAAATTTGTAAACCTATATTTAAGTAGCGTGCTTTCTTTCTATTGTATTTCGCTATCTTCTAATAATGTTTTGAATTAAAAATAATTAAACTTATAAAAAACTGGTCAAGTGCAAGTAGGAGTTGTGCCTTCAGGATTCCGTATAAACTTCATCGGTCTTCATCAGAGATTATCTAACTTCTTTTACCGCCCCCTTTGAAAATTAATTTTTTTCAGCGCCCCAAATTTTTTATACAATCCTAAAACATGATATTCACAATTTAATTACTTTAATTAATTTAGTTATGGTGTGCTATATTAGTCGGTTCTGTTGTTTAAACTTATTTTCTAAACTGGACATTTATTACTAGGGAGAGCAAATAAAACACAACTTTATTATATTGGGAATATATTTTAATCAAATTAAAAGAAACAATATAGATAGGTAATGAATTTTAGTTTTAAATCTAATGTAATGAGATGGATGAATTTGATGGATATCAGGTTCGATTTTACTCAAAAACAGTCGTAAGTCGCCGCGTTCGGTATCATGCAAACGTATTTAAAAAAAAGAATATTAAAAATGCTATAAACATTACTAATATTCCTCTTAACCACTCACACTCACTCACTCACAAGGGAATTCTTTTTTTAGTAAGCGGAGTTGCCACAACGCTAAATCCACGTTCACACAAATATAACGATGGGAATGCTATCAAAAATCGTTGAACCAACGACCACATTCCAGGCTACAACTGCGAGATTGACTTTTGTAGCCAAACTTCTTAGTAGCCATTTATGAATTTGATTTTTATTTCCTAGTTCGTTGTCAGTTCTAGTTCACTAGTTCAGTTCACTCCTATGTCGACATTTGAAAAAGATCTAACACCCAGTCTAATATTTTCAATTTCAAAATATTCTGAAACCTCTCAATGAAATCACTGTGGAGATTTTCCAAATGTTGGCAGTAGGCAAGCAAGTCGTCGTTGTTGCAGGATACTGATAAATTGGAAAAATTATGGAACTCACGTCTGCCGATATTCTTCATGTATACGAGCAGCTTAGCTACGAAAGCAGCCACGACATTTTTTGTTTTTTATTAAGTTCAAGTCATCGCCTTGAAGTTGGAGATTCATCTCATTAAGCAATTTATAAAGGTCTGTCAGTTATGCGATATCATTATTTGATGTGATGAGGTTGTCGCGCAATTCTGTGTCTTTGTTTTCCAATAACTCTACGACAGAGTCAAACAGATTGTAAAATCTAGTCAGACAATTTTTTTTCAACAACCAACCACTTCTCTGTAAAAGATCTATCGTTTGAAATCTGCATCATTAGTAACACAAAGCTGATTAAATAATCTGTATTTTAAATATTTGTTTCGGATTTTATTGACTGCTCTGATGACATATTGCAATGATTGAAACAGTCGTTCACTTAAATTTCTGGCAACCAAATTTTGTCGATATATAACGTAATGTACCAAGCACATCTGGAATTTTGTTTTTTTAAGTATGCTATGAAGCCTTTTTCACACCCCGTCATAGCTGGAGCACCATCTGTAGCAGTTGATATAATATTTTTCAAGGGAATTCCTTTTTCATCACAAAACTTTTCCAGTGTTTTAAATATGGTTTCTCCTTTCGTGTCTTTCTTTAAATTTCTAACTAATAATGGTTCTTGACATATTTTTTTCATCTATAATAAACCTCGCGTTAGACAGCAACAATGCTTCATTAGTTGGTAAAGTGGATTGCAAAATTACTCTTCAATGTTTTCAGCCATTTCATTAATTCGTCTTTGTACAGAACTATTGCTCAAAAGAATTTTTCGAATTATGTCTGCCGCCGGTTTATGGGCCACAGTAGTTATAACTTCTTTTATTATGTGTGTGTTACCTGCTTGAAGTCCGTCATTGTCTTGCTTGACATCCACCGAAAAAAGTTAACACTTGGCTGAGCATTATGCTTCTTTTCCAGGTCTCGATAATAGGCTATATTTTTGTCTTTCTTATCTGGATGAATTTTATTCAAATGATCTTAAAGTCTTGAAGACTTCATCGCTTAGTTTGAAAATGTTTTTGAACAAAAAACAAAGGTAACGATGGATTTGTTTAATTTTCTATGAATCCATATTTAATATAATCTGCACTATATTGCCGTCTCTTCTTTTTTGCTTACGACATGGCTTTGTTTTTCAAATATGTAAATAAAGTGTTGAGCTTAAATACTTTTTTAAAATTTGCGCGCGAAACCACTAATTACAATATAAAAATTATTAAGAGCTTTTAAATGGGATTTAAATACAGCACGCACCGACAGGAATAAGACAAAAACGCACAAACTCGTTTATCTCTTTCAACGCTCCATCGTACTGAGCAAGTAAAGACTAGTATCGATGAACCAGCTGATTGCTACCGGATTGCACCAAGCGTTATTTAACAAAAACTTAGCAGAAATATAAACTTATTACTCGGTATTGAGTACCTAGTAGGTAGGTTTTAATTTTAGTTAATTTTAAAATCGTAAAGTATCTAAATGAAATTACAAATCAACCATCGTCCCCCTAAACCACGCCAACGCCCCCCCCCCAATTTTGGGGCCCCTTAACGCCCCCCTGTAGGTCACCAATGCCCACAAGGGGGTGTTATCGCCCACTTTCAGAAAGTCTGGTCTACATCACGATTGATGCTCTAACTGCAAATGTAAGTTTCTAATCGTTTAAAACATTTTCCTATGCCATAAAACTACAAATTAACGATTTTCGGATTCACATTACTTGTGCTGTGGTACCTTGCTTCTTGTTAAGTTTCATGGTTAGATTAACGTAAGTATCCTATAGGTTTTTATGAATGAGTTTGCGAGTGTGAAAATATTTGACGTAAATGGCCGTATATTTTGATCTTGTTTACCTAGAAGCTTATATTTTTTACAAACTCGTGGGACCGTAGACCTTACTTGAGAAAAGGTGTCTTTGAAGACGGCCAGACGGGCTACAAAGTGGTTCTATAAAATATTCTTTTTTCTTCTTGAGGAATAGAAATTATGTGTGAAGTGAAGAAATATTTCCAATTGAAATCACCAATTTACCAATATTCAAATAATAAAATTGACTCTAAAAAAAATTTATTTCCCAATTTTATTTTTTTAAAGTCGATTTTACTTTATGAGTTTTAATATTTGTCCCGTTAGAGTGTATTAGGCAATGTCGCAACCACAAGTTAATATCATCCCCTATTTTTCCAATTGTGGACGATTTTGTCAAATTTAAATAGTGCTTTCTTGGAAGGCGGTTAAAAACAACTATAGCCACTCGAAAATTTAAAAAATTGCTGAATATATAAAAAAATATATGTATAAAATATAAAATGAAAGTTATCCTACTGTTTATTAATAATATAAATAATCTTAATGTATATATATATATAAAAATTACGTGTCACGTTGTTTATCCGCGATGGATTCCTAAACTACTTTTTTTACCTTTTACCGATTTTAATCAAATTTGCATATCGTGTTCACTTTGGTCCAACTTGAGAGATAGGATAGTTTTTTCGCCCATGAACATTTTTTTGCGAATTTAAGGGTTTTTAATAGGACATGACAAAAGGTCGTCGAAAATGGCAGAACAACGTCTGCCTGACAAGCTAGTATAATATAAAATGAGAAAAGAACGATGTGGCAGATTATTATGTATAATAAAATAAATAGTAATTGTGTTCCAAACGTATATTTTCTTTACACCCACAGTTTTTTCAGAGAGATGATATAGCCTCTTAGAGTCAAGAATGATTCCTAGAATAGATGGAATAACTTTTATTCAATACTTACTGGCGATCCGCCTTGGTTTCACACAGTTGATTTCTGTATCTCGATACCAGCGCCACCTACCGGCTCCAATTGAGTTTTCAAACCATCCGAGAATCCACTCAAATGCACATAAAACATCATCAAAGTCGTTGTAGCCGTTTTTAAACTTTAGTGGGATTATAACGGACACCAATTATTTTTATATACATAAGATAAATCACAAAAATGCTTATTGAAAGTCATTTTATGCCTTTACCATTGGTTTGGAAAAAATCCTCCTTAGCAAAAGAAAGATGCTTTCAATATAAGTGGCATTAACTATATAATAAGATTCCATATGACATTATGCTATGGAAATAACTAAATACACTCATTAATTCGTTACATCCTTTCAAAAGTCCATTACTGAACATAGCCTCCCCCATACATTGCCTTATATGGGGACGTTGCCAGGCTTGGTAGGCGAGGTATTTTTATTTCCCGTAGAGACGACACCCACGGGATGATATGGAGTACTGGATCATCTTACACCGACATTATATGATGCAGATTAAATACATAATAATTATTAATAAATACATAATATTTAGATAAGAATTAAGTTTAGGGGCTATGAAAACAAAAAACGTTTTTTTTAACATAACTTCGAGAATTCGCAACATAATTTGGTTAAATTTGGAGGGCTTTGCATTTGAAATTAGCGGGAAGTTCCAGGGATAGCCTGCAGGGTCAACTAATTTTCTGTCTTTAGATAAGTTTTACATGAAGTACTAAAAATACAAAAAAACGCTGCTTTATCGATGCCATTTTGACAGTTGACATTATAGTAAATATTTTAGTCGATTTTGGTATTGTGTAGTGTGGTTAATATTTTTTAAGTTGATTTTTCCGAAGTGTTCCTAATTATTGACAAAGATTGTTTGTTATTGTTTTCTTAATATATATATATATATATATATATATCACCCAGAGGGGTAGGCAGAGACTACGGAGTTCCATTTGGCACGATCCTGACATACCTCTTTCGCCTCCTTTACATCCATATATCTACGCATACATGCTCGTCGGTTAAGGGTACTTCTAACGTGGCCCATTTTCAAAATATCGCCAATTTGGTCGATAAACTTTTTCCTAGGGCGTCCCTTCAAAGAAATCGTATACTACAACCAATATATATATATATATATATATATATATATATATATATATATATATATATATATATATATATATATTGGTTGTAGTATACGATTTTGCGTTTTTGTCTCTGTCTTCATCCTAGTTTTGATTTCAGATTTCATTTTTGTTTAGTATAGATTACAAGAGAACTTATTAAATGTAAATTTTTTTTACCATGAAAAAAACCTTTGTACTGGAAAGATCCAGCAAGAACCCAGCGGGACAATATATACTTTGGTTCTATTATCTAATATATGATTGAATGCGCGTTGTTGAAATCAAAGCGCACGTGCCTCGAATAAGCATTGGTTCAGACTTCTACCCCTAACTTATTGCGCATTTACATTCTACAGGAAATTTTCCTGATTCCTTCATCTAATATTCCCATTCTACATTATATGCATCTAGATAACGAATATTTATAATATTTATATCCAGTTAATAGAGTTGACGACGAATTTTATACGTGGTAGAGCCATGCTGCAGTTAGTAGTATAGTTGTAGCACGAATGGGTCGGCTCGACCGGGGAAGGACCACGCTCTCACAAATACCAGTATGAAATAGTAGCTTAATGCTGCTGTATTTCGTATGGTGAGTGTAGAGAACCGGAGACCCATTTTACTGGAAACGAGGCATTCCATTTTAGTCCTCACGGGTAACAACGCATCTGCATTTTGATTCTTAATCGAGGATAGATGTAGATGTCTATGGGCCACAGCAACCACTTACCATCAGGTGGACTGTGTGCTCGTTTGTCACCCTATCCTATAAAAAAAAACAAATGAAAACGGTGTTGGATTCGTAAAATTCGCCTGTGGGGTAGGCGCTAAATGCTTCCCACACCTTAGAACCAAATGGCGTGAATGAAAAAACGTTCCAATCTTGTAAACTAGACTCGATTCAACTGTTCTTGGGTGGTAGAGCTGTAGAAAACGCCGTGTGGATTTGTTAACGTTATTTGTGTTGGTGGATGCGCGAAGTTGTCGCCGCGCACCTCGGTGCTAGATCGAAGGCGGTGATCGCAATACGCATGCGCCGGCTGGCTCCTCCACCGCCGCTGCCTCCAGTCCGCAGTCGCATCGCGCTCCCCACCGCGACGCCATGCCGGCGAAACCTACTACCTGACTTGAGCGAGCAGCTCTAAAACCTTCGAATAACAAACACTGTGAAAGCGGTGGACAGCACCGGAAACACCGGGGTAAGTCCGTAGCGGCCATCATTTTACATTCGATCTCAGTGACGAATGCATTCCCAAGGTTAACCCATGCTTCTCCCGGATCTCGAAACGTTCTGACTGCTAGAGGGCGCTAGTGTTTACGGTGAGTCATTTCTGCGGCGACACGTTTTCATGGCCGCCTCTTCGATCTCGTGGATTTTCTGCGAATGGAAGATGGTTGCAGTTGATGTTACGTAATTAAGTGAGGAGTGCACCGGCCGTGGCGGCCGCTACTTTCGACTCAGTTGTCTGTGTTCAGCCGACCGTTAGCAATTGCGGCACGCAAGGATCGTTTTCAGGAATACATTCACCATTTTGTACGCGAACCTCGTACTGTAAGGAACTGTGGATCAGTCGTCTGTGCTGTTATGCGTCTGAAATTCGTCTCTGTGCTTAATATCACCGCATGGATATTGTGTGAATATTTGTATTGTGAAAGTGGCGTTTATATTTCGAAATAATTGATTGCTTATAATTTTCACGTTGCACAATATTAGTGCTTTGTACAAATTTAGTGTTTCTTGTCCTAAAAACAGTGCCGGGACCATTACAAAAATATTGTAAGTAATTCGTTTAAAGAAACCAAATTGCTCAATATAAGCAAACGACTATCAAGGATTGCACATCGGGTCATTTATTAGTAATCTCAGGCCGAATGGATTCAAAATCTATGTCAGGTGGCCTTTGTTCGCGATCCTATGAAAACAGCTGACGAACGTGTATTCGCCTTAGTTGTGCAGCGAACTGAGACTGCCGAAATAACGGTAGCCCGGACCGCTATATCAGCCTCCAAACCTAATAAACTGCGTAGTGCGTTATTATGATCAAACCAGATTATTTATCATCTCTCTCACTGGACAACAATGTTGTCCTATATTGTGCATCGCCATTTTCGTATGACTCATTGATTGTTCTTGTTCTGAATATCTTAGAGAAGACCACGTTTATAATCAATCAATATTCTAGTTACGCAACTGTCAATGAAAGGATTAAAGTTAAGAATACATTATTTCCCATTTAGTCCCGTTTTTTAATAAAACGATTAAAAATTTCTTTTTTTTTTGTCTTTATATTCAACAGTAAACATAAAGTAGATATTCGTTAAATTACCTTTAGGCGAACGATTTAAAAAGCTAGGCTTCTCTGATATTTAACTTATTCTGTTTAAAGTACCCAACATTTTCTTTCATTTTAAAATCATCCTTAATTAATTTTATCTTAACATCTTGACAATTAATTGGAAGGTCTTAGCTTTCACAATTACATTTGCCGTCTCGCTGTACTTAATAAAGAAAACCAATTATTGTTCTTGCTTTAGCCTTTGAAATTAAGTAATTTTGAATTTAAAGTACCCATTATATTTGTCGGTATTATATATACTTACTTAAAATGGCACAAAATCATATTCATTCCGTACGATATTCTTATTAATTCGACTTAGTCGACATACTCTAGATAGTTAGACTATGTAATTATTATTGTATTAGAAAGAAATTATTTAATTCAAAGGAACAATTTTTCGTTGTTTACTATTAATATTATAGACAACAGAATAAATAGACCATTGTTGTAAATAGGCACTTCTAGATTGTACTCTCATGTTCAAATAATGTTTTATGATTGTACTTTACTTTTGTCTGTTTCTAGTATGTCCGTCCATAACTTTTTAAAATTGATGGACAGTTTACAAGGTGCTTAGCACAAATACCCTCCGAATTTGTCGTAATTGAAATTCTTAGCAGATGCATTCCAGCATGCTGTATCAGACTTATGTTCCTATCGCTGGTCTAGGCATTTAGGTTCTGGTTTTTGGTCTGTAACGAGATAGCTATCTGTCGGAGATCTCAAAATACGAGTAACTTCAGGCGTTTCCCTTAGTCGCCCACACGCACATAACATGATGATTTTATAGAGACTACCACATGGCGTTAATAATTTAAATAAGAGTACTGTAATACATACAAGTGTCGCGTGTATAATTACAGGCTGGAAGGTATTCCATCTAAGACCACAGAGGTGACAACGCATCTGTAATCGTCTGTTTGAAGTTCGTCGCATACCTTACGGCACAGTAAACTGTGCCAATGGACTGCAACAGTCACTTACCGTAAAATAGACTGTTAGTTCAGTTGTCACTTCAATATTATAAACATGTGTTCCATAATATGTGGTGTACGTGGTAAAGTCATGCTGCAGCCATATTTGTAGTATAGTTGTAGCACGAATGGGTCGGCTCGACTGGAGAAGGACCACGCTCTTATAGAATAACTAAATAATTATTAATGCTGCTGTGTTTCGTATGGCGAGTATAGAAGAATCGTAGACCCTTTTTACTGGAAAAGAGGCATTCCATCTTAGTCCTCAAGGGTGACAACGCATCTGCATTTTGATTCGTAATCGAGGATAGATGTATATGTCTATGGGCTACAGCAAAGACCATTAGGTGGACTGTGTGCTCGTTTGTCACCCTATCCTATAAAAAAACCTGTAATAAAGACTTATTTTATGTTTGGTTACAGGTGTAAGACGAGTAAAGAACCGATGTGCTAGTGGCGACGGTAGCAAATAGTCACAGCCACCATGTCGTCGGTGAAGGTGGCGGTCAGGGTCCGCCCCTTCAACTCGCGAGAGATCTCCAAAGAATGCAAATGCATCATCGAGATGACAGGCAACACCACAGGTCAGTAACGAAAGTTGTTATGAACATTTTTTTTTAAATTTGTAAGTTAAGTTAACCTAAGTAGAATAACTTGCTAGCTTTTTAAAAATAAAAAAGACATGATCTCCGCTGTTAATTTTAACCAATTCTATGTTTATAAAAATAATAACTATACTTTTATATAACCGTATATTATAAACAAAAAAAAAACACTTTTTTTTCGTCGTATTGCTTTTTTAAGTGATTTTAAAAAGGACGTCCTTATTAATTTCATTCAGTAATAACTCCGATGAATTTACACCGGTTTCGAAATTGTTTGGTTCGAAGAACGTAGATTACGTGGTGGTGGAATCCTATACAAATCTTAAGTATCTGTTGATTCTAGGTTGATTCCCTTCGAAAATACGCTATAATTTCTCTGTGACATCTGTACATGACATGTTTGACACGTTGTGCCATGCACGCGTGCCCGTTATTATTTTCTTTCTTAAATTTTTATAATTAGTTTTTAATATGTTATAATATATTAAAGTTTGCTATGTTTGTCACTCTTTGCGTACGGACTTTGTTATTCATGGAAATCTACTAAAACATTTTAGTGTTTTACTGAACCCCGGAATTCTGTTCACGAAAGAATTACGGTATTATCACAGGATATTATAAAGTGCGAAATTAGTATGTCAGTGGTTTATTTAGTATACTTTCTATAGATGATAATAAATTAATTTTTGCAATATGTTATCATCAAAATGATGTTTAAATTTGCCTAATGGAGTTTCATGGCTGTAATTTATTTGATATTTATTACGGAGACCGTAATAAATGTTAAATTCTCTCCGAGGCCTGCAAAATAGCTGCGGCATCTTTTGCAGGAACCTCTTGACTTCCCCTCGATAATGAAGAGTGACGTTTACTGCGCAGTAAAACCTAAAACCTCTTATGAAGGGAAAAACAAATGCTGCAGTAATTCGATTCGCTCGATGGTTCATTCGCATGTCGTTTGATTGAACCGATTCCAAGAATATTTATTATTAGCAACTAGTCATTTGAATTTGCATCATAGAATATATGGATATGACAGGTTTTGGTTTCTCTGTACTAGTATGTTCTATTTGTTACTTATTATAAGCTGGTGCATGACTATAATCCCACATGTTGGTTGACCCTAGATGCTAAATCGCATTGTCTTAGTGTTAAGCTTATTCAATCTTGTATTGAAGACGACCAGATTGCAGTCGGACGGAAAAACACACGCGTTTTAAACATTTAATTTTTAACATACAAAAAGTATTCGACGTTTGCCTGTGACAGTGGCGTAATATCGTAGCGGCGGAGAATCTACCACACAATTTTGTCGCGTATCGTGTATATATAGCTCGTGAGGCGACTATTTGAATGCTAGAACAATCTTATGACTTTTGATAGATGGCGGTTGGATATTGATATAACCAGCTTACGCCAGACGTTCAATACAAAGACCGGGGACGGATAGTAGTATCAAAGATTCTATACGCCTGGTGCTGGTACTACGTACATCAATCCGCCTGTCACGCGCGACGATGGAAAATCCTCCTTGCAAGAAGGAGAGGTATTATTTAAGTTTATACGTGGTAGAGGCATGCTGCGCCTATGTTATGGTTGTAGCACTGATGGCTGGGCTCGACCGGGGAAGGACCACGCTCTCACAGATTACCAGCGTAAAACAGCAGCTTAATACTGCTGTGTTTCATATAGTGACTGTGGAGATCTGGAGACCCTTTTTACTGAAAAAGAGGCGTTCCATTTTAGTCCTCAGGGGTGACAACGCACCTGCATTTTGATTTTTAATCGAGGATAAATGTGGATGTCTATGGGCGACAGCATCCACTTACCATCAGGTGGACTGTGTGCTCGTTTGTCGCCCTTATTATGAAAAAAGAGGCCTATGTCCAGTAGTGGACTTTTACCGGCTGGTAAAGAAGAAAGAAAGAAAGAAGATATCCAATCAGTTGTTTTTTATATCAGTTCACAATTCTTACAAGTGATATACAAATAGTATTTCTTAAAAAAATTTAAAATTGCTAATGTATTATTATAAATGCTTATCTTGAAGTTTGTATAGAATTAAAATACTTAGAACTCCCCAACAGTAATAAGAAAGGTGAAACTCAATTGATTACGGTTATTAGTGATACGTGTTTGCTTCAGTTTTCTAAGTGCTCGTATAATATTGCTGTACGTTAAATAACCTTGAACGTTCAGGGTGGTCTTGATAAACATTTAATTTGGAGGTCGTTTAGAGGTCGTGAGGTACAATGGAATGAGGGTGTGTCTTATCCTAATATATATTTAGCTCGTTTGAGACTATTTATCTGTGTTTAACTTTGTCGAATTATTCAATTACCGATGTTGTATGTTTCAAAGTGTTAAATAAATCTTAAATGCTTAAAAGCAACGCAATATAAGAATATCGCTTCAATTTATGTATCCTTAATTATTTACGTAGACTAATTTCTTGTTAAAATAAACAATTACATACTGACCATGCTATTTACGCATAATCTATGATGACAATTTTCGCGCGTTTATGCAACATGCGCGACTCTACTGTCTCACGCGCATGCGCGAAGACACAGTAGTGCACATTTTTTGTTTGGAATAGCTTCTCTAGTACGTAATAGATATAACTCAATGGATTGTATCATATAGTTAAATCTTCTTATATATACATATATATAATGTGTAACGTAATTAACGCACACCCTCAGACACCCCAATTAGTATATTATGTTATAATCATAATACATACACTGAGTTTTTAGTTAAACATTTTTATGCACTGATTATTTCAAATTAGTTATACTAATTCCGGAAGAATGTTGTGGTCACAGTACAAATCCACATACGGAAAGACTTTGTGCTTGAAATAAAGTTCATTTTTCTCTATTTTTATTGAATGACAGAATTAGTAATAATACAAATAAAACTGCACTCTTAAAAGTCTTATTGCCTTAAATTACGGTCCATTTCTGTTTGTTTTGACTGTACATATTTAGTGTGACTGTAATTTACGTAGTTGTGGGATAAAAAATTACTTATATTAAAAATGATAGGAATCGATTCAGTAAACGATTCTGAACAAACTACTTTCTCAAAGTGCGTTAATTATGTTACGTGTTGTACATATATATATATATATATATATATATATAGATATATAACGTAACAAAACCATGTGCTTCCCGTTAACTGCGTTATCAGAATCAGTAATCAAGCGTATAGCAATATTTTTTTTTTCACAAAAAAAACACATTTAGAAAAATATTTTTAAGAAAAAAAATTTATTTGCAAATTGTATGTGATTTTAATTTCTCTAACTCACACGAGTATCGGTAATGCGGGGTCTTTGACAATCCTCTTACTCCTCGGCCAATGCAGAAATAATAAAACCATGTACAAATCGCAAATTTTTTTTTCTGCTGTTTCTGATAACGTACTTAACGGGAACCACAGGGTTTTTGTTACGTGTTATACATAACTTTGTATAGACTACTATTAAACGCCGATATCCTCGTAACATTTTCCCTCCATAAATTTATTTTTAATATTTTCTAACTCTCCCTTCCCTTTGTAATCTTCTATTTAAAATTATGCGTTGTTTGCGAATTTTCATTATATTGTTAACGTATGGACTCTAAATAACAAAATTTTCTTTAATACTACACATACTGAATGAAATTTTTCCATCTCAAAAAAATAGAGGTAGGTGAACAAAACAGAAGCACTAATATTTCAATTTTGTTTTACATTAACATACTTATTATGAAAATGATCTATCAATAAATACTACAAATTGGATGCGTATTATTTTAATTTTGATAGCTTTTAATTTATTTATATTTTTAGTTCCAAGTTTTTGTTTTCATTTTTTATCACCAAAAGTTTATTTAAAATTAGCCATAGGCTTCTTTTCCGCTCACCTGTTGTATCCTATTTTTTTCAGACGATAAATAAATCACCCGGTTTATTAAAATTTCATAATTTGTTGATATATATAAAGTAGTATAATAATTTTTTTTAAATAATCCGTAAAATTGCTTTACTATACTCAACCCTATATTCAAAATGTTGTGTGTATAAATTATAAACAAAAACACACATTATCTTGTGTTTTTTAACATGGGCTACTATCCTCTAATGTCATGAAATTGGTGTGTTTTTTCTAATTGATATTTTTACAAATTCAGATTTTTGTAAATTAATGTTTTTTTTTTTCTTCTAAATTTTGTCAGCCAATTAACATATCACTGCTTAAAGATCATATCAATATAGAAAATATCTGCTTAAATCAGAGTTCCCCAAACTTTTTGTGTATAATGTAAAATATACGTAGCATTAAATAAACATAAAATAAACTATAAATAAAATAACATAAGCAATAAGTCAATATTTTTAGTGAGAAGGATGAACCTGATGCTTTAATAATAAATTATCAACATTTGGCGTCAATTTTGTAAGGGTTAATCTTAAATCTCCTCGGCTAATGATGTCCAGTCTGTTCCTTATTTTCGTTAGGAGATTGGTAACAGCGCTGAACCCCCTTTCCACTAGGTATGACGATGGAAAGGAAATTAAAAATTTCCTCGCTATATTCCATAATACGGGATAAGTAACGGGTATGTTGTTTTGCAGCCAGAATTGCTGATATCCGTTTTTAAACTGAACCTCAAGTTCTTCGTTTGTACTTAGTTCAGTCAGTTCCTCTTGTATTATGACATCCGTTTCTTCTATGTCACCGTATGGATTAATTATCCACGGTGGTATTACCGTAGTCAAAATATCCTCAAACCTAGATTTAAAATCTGAATAGAGGGCATTTAAATGTTGAACGTAAGTTGAAACGTCGTCTTCCTGGCAGCTTGTCTGTGACAATTTGGGGAACTGAGAAAATTCGCCCCGTCCAATATTTTGCTTCATTAGTTTAACTCTGGCAAGAAACGCTGATAAAGATGGACTTTGTTTTAATCAAATTTAAACTGTCGCCTTGTAATTGCAAATTAACCATATTAAATTTTGTAAACAAATCTGTTAAATAGGCGATGTCTGTTTTCCTCTTCATTAAATTTTCTAAATGAAGTGGTTCATGCAATTCAACACTCAAATTTTTAGCAACTAAATGTTGTCGATGGATGACGCAATGTATTGCTAACACCCCTGACACATTTTGTTTTAAATAGCTTATAAATCCACGATAACGTCCAACCATGGCAGGTGCTCCATCTGTAGCTACTGATATTATATTTGATAAAGGAATTGCTTTTTCAATGAAGTAATCCTTCAAAATATGAAATATTGATTCACCTTTAGTGTCGGTTATCAAAGTTCTTGCGAAGAGCAGTTCTTCATAGATTTCTTGATTCATAATAAAACAAACATATGCAAATAATAATGCTGCATTATCAGGTAAAGTTGACTCGTCCAGTTGTATAGAGAAATGGGTCGTTTGCAAATAATTACATAAGAAGCTTTCAATATCAGAACTCATTTCATCAGTACGTCTTTCAACAGTATTGTTGCTTAAGGGAATTCTTTTAATGATATCAGATGCAGGTTTGTATAAAACAGTTTTTAAAACCTCTTCAACGGCTGGCAAAATTAACTTCTCTCCGATAGTATGCGGTTTTCCGGAATATTCTATAAGTAACGAGATATTGTAAGACGCCCGCAAACCATCATCATTTCTTTGTGACGTCGAAGCGAACATTCTGTCCAGTGTAGGTCTCTTCTGAAGTTTATCTTTGAGTGTTTGAAAGTATTTCAAATCTTTCTCTGTTTTATCAGGGTGGCATCTTCTCAGATGATCTTGCAGTTTAGATGGTTTCATAGCGTCATTGCCAAAAACTTTGTTGCATAAAAGGCACATAGGCAATTGTTTGTCCGGCAATGATGGAATGAAGCCAAATTTCAAATAATCGACACTGTACTGTCTACATTTATTTTTAGATTCGGACATGGCATCAGTCATCTATGGGCAAAATTAAATTATTCAAATAAGACGGAAAATCCGACAGCTGTATATTTAAAATATTTTTTGATTTTCCGAAAACATTCCATAATTCGAACATCTTGCAGCAATTAGCTCGAATTACGGAGATTGCACTGTAATTATAATACCGATTGCTAAAACTTTAAAAAAGAAACTATTGAGGAGTACTCGTGTAATTTTGCATGATCGAATATTAAACTAGTAATAACTAAAGTCATGATTGGCGTAATTTATCTATCTTTGCTAACTACGAGTACAAAACTAAAATTTTATAAAAAATAATGTACTTACTTTTCTCCAGCACTCTCAAACAAAATAACACTGACTCATTATAATTTGTGTGATATACTATCTGTTTATATTTTTTTAAATATTTTCTTAGCACTTTCCTTTTCAAGATTCAGGAAACGAATAAACGTATTTGTCCCACATTCGTATTTATAGAGTGACGAATTGAACAAGTCAGTGCAAGTTAGCGAAGCTCTGAGACTGCGACTCTCAGGTTTTTACAAGTTCAAAATGTATTGCGAACACAAAGCGAATACCAACATCCTACAACTTACACAATTTTATAAACATATATAATAAATTTTTTACTTCATAGGTACTTTTATAAATAATGTATATGTTTTGATATTATAAGATAGTATGATGTAAGTAAATAGGTACTATCAGCGTATGTGTTGAGATCCACTATCGTGGACCTTATGGTTAAAGATATTTTATTCTCAAAAGAAATATACATTTCACTTAATGAGAGGTTACAATATTCAAGTTATAAATGGGTTATGAGCATACAGATAGCAAAAAAAATATATACATATATATTAACATTAAAAAGGGAGGAAAGAGTTTCGTGACATACAACTTCTTACTAGTTTAGGCATACAACTTAATACTTCCAATATTATCGTTTTGTGTATTGATGTACAAGTTAGCAATCTTTTAGTAGATAGTAATAGATAAAGTGGGTAGTAAGTAAGGTATTTCTTATCGTTACCGATAACGCTGATTAGCGGTCGGCATATGGACAGGGTCGGATTTAGAACCACCAGACCTTCACCACCATTTTCATTTCATGGAGCCTCAAAATTTTTTTTCCGCTGACGTAGACCCCTTGCAGGTTGTCATAGACCCCTAGGAGTCGATATAGACCACTTTGAGAATCACTGGCTTAAATGTTTTTGTGTCGGCTTCTCTTCTCTATCTTGTATGGCGGATCGTTGACTACTATGCGGTCTAATTATGACTATAATTACAGGCGGTATAGCATTTGATGTTAGACCTCGGATTTTACAATGATTCTATGATCTTCTTCACTTGAAGTTGGTTGCCGGTGACCATGAGCCGCAGCATGTCTTTTTCTTTAAGCTGGACGAGCTGGCTCGAGTTTGCGATGAAGTAGGGAGATTTTACTAAGTGTAATTTTATTAATTAAACGTAATATGTCTTCATTTGTCTATGGGGCTATTCCTTTATATTTTTATAAACTACATTTGTATGCTTATTTTATTATTGACTGCATTAGGAATTAGAAAATCTTTTCTGAGTTTCTTTTGTCGTTATTTCTTCGATCAAAGGAATTAAGTTATAAAGCAGTAAAGATTGAAAAATACATTTGACCTATAAACTGTCTTATGTCGGTTTTTAAAAAGATATTGGTTATATTTCATTTTATTCGTGTCTGATATGTGTTAAAACTAATTAATTATATAAATTATTACAATAAAAGTAATTAATTTTATAAATTATTACAATAAAAGTAATTAATTATATATAAATCCGCTCCGTTCTGGAACCACGCTGCAGTTATATTACAGTTGTAGCACGAATAGGACGGCTAGACCGGGGTAGGACCACTCTCTCACAGAATACCAGCGTAAAATAGCAGCTTAATGCTGGTGTGTTTCTCATAGTGAGTGTAGAGAACCAAAGGCCCTATTCACTTGAAACGTTGCATGAAACGATGCATTCCATCTAAGTCCTCGGTAATGATGCATTTTAATTCTTAACCGAGTATAGATGCCTATGGGCCACAGGATCCACTATCAATGATTAAGTGGATTTCGTAATCGTTTGTCACCCTTATTCAATAACAAAATTGATTTATTAATATGACAAACTTTATGAGTTTATTGTACGATTATTTGTTACAAACAAACGTTTGCGTATTGCCTTAAAAAGCTTCAAATAAAAACGTATTTCAATTAAGAGCTTTTGAACTTTTACTAAGTAAATAAGATACAGTCGAGAAAATTTCCACTTCTGAACGTTTATTTCCAACAAACCCTACCTTTGCCGGCCTTACTTTTTAATACATGTAGCAATTTATTTTTAAACTGTAATTACAGTTCGAAACTTAAAGCGTCTAGGTACAAGTTAACAGGCGTGCTCCGCGACTGCGCTGGGAAATGTCGCTCGCATAGCTACTGTTTGTGTTCTGCTCAAAGAGGCAAATAGTCTATAGCTTTAGATTTTTTTTGAACTATCGTAGATATTCTGCAAGCAGTTTTGCTGTGGTTCGTTTGAAAATAACGTAAATAAACAGTAAAAATTATTGGATAATATCCATTGGTATTTAAATTCCGTGCAACTTTAATGGGGAAATCAGCACATAGTCCACCTGATGGTATGTGAATTCTGCGGCCCATAGACATCTACATTTATCGATTCATCGATTAAGAATCAAAATGCAAATGAGTTTTCCCCTGAAGACTAAGATGGAATGTCTCGTTTCCAGTAAAAACGGTTTCCGGTTTTCTATACCTATATCACCATACGAAACACAGCAGCAGCCTTAAGCTATTTTGCACTGTGAGAGTGTTGTCCTATCCTGGTCGAGGCAACTTATTCGTGGTACAATCATAATATATAACTGCAGCGTGGCTTTACTACTTATAAATTTAATAAAAATAATAGTAGTTGTACCGTTAAATTATCAGGACCTAATTAAAATCACTGTTAATATTAAAACATTAAATCTTATTAATTTTTAATGGATTGTATATTTATTGAATTTAAGAATCGGTCATTATTGTCGACGCAATTTTGCTATTTTAATTAAGTTCATGAGGGTTTATTGCTGGAGATGATCCTCTCCTATCGCAAGGACATAGACATCTCACACCTTTTGATGGCGCTCTGGACGACGTCAGATACTATTATCACCAAATGGTCTGTCAAGCTTGGCGGTTGTGGAAAATCTTTGTGGCTGACTTTTACAGGTTGATAATAAAGTAGAAGATGTTTATGATAACTTCAGAACTGCAGTAGTTATTTTGCTACTCAATATTTTATTGCTTACCATATTTAGATCTTAAAAATAGAACGAGTACATGAGGCAACTATGGACCCTGCATGGCACAACAATATTTGAAAAGAGAAGGGCGTAACACGTTATACATACAACAGGCGTAACTGGTCTTATTTATTAAATTAATTTAAACTTTAATTTATTATATAATACATTATTTTTATATAAAAAAATTGTAAAAAAATGTCACTCTTTTTACAATAACCTAATTTAGATATACTAGTAAAATATGTCACTGTAATTTCAAGTTCACTGTCAGGGCGTTGGAAATGTTAAAAGCATTTAAAGTAGGATGTGATGACGTCATTGCGTGCGTCATTACTTGCCCAGCGCTTATGAATATGCATTTGCTACATTTAAAACGGTGTACACAGTAACGCCCATGCATATATTGTGCTGGATGGAAAGGCTCACTTTTTGCAATTCATATGATAATTTAATTTTTCCGATGACAGTTTAGTATTGAGAAGTAAGGAATTTATTTAAAGCCCCATATATACATAAATTCAAATTCATTTATTTGCCAGATTGTATGTGTACAATAAAGTATGATCCTAAATTATGTCTAATGGTCCATTTACATTCTACCATTTTATATGGTGTGCAAATATTTTATGGGTATACATGCTAACAAAATTTTTTTAACAAGTGGGAATTCAATTTCGTACATTTATGATTATTAAAAGCTAGATTAATTGATGTCAATATTAAAATATCCTTTAAGTAATAGAATTTAAAATGTCACATTATTTAATGATTGTTCTTAATTGTTAATGTCCATACATTAATTAATTATTAGTAATATGTCAATATTACAGACGTCAGATTTATTTTTCACAAAAAGACATAAATTCATTTAGGTCGTAAAAACGTTTTTCTTTTAACCATTGTTCAACCTTTTTTTTTAAACATGTTTAAAGATAACTCTTTAAAGTCGTTGGGTAGGTACTTTGTTATATACCTTTATAGCATTTACGTAAGAGTTCCTTTCATAAAATTTAAGCCTGCATTGAGGTAAATGTTTATGTAGTTTAATGTTTATTTCTAGAAATAAATATACATAGAAATTTAAAAAACTAAAAAATACTACGAACTACGAACTATAAAAATATTTATAGAAGATACTCTACATTGTGCTACAAGAATCCTCCTGAGAATTTTTTTATATATACAAGCTTTGCCCGGGACTTGTTAATTGTAGACTAAAAACTAAACGTAAACAAACCAAAGCACATTTTGATTTTCTTACCCAAGGGCTGAATATATTTATACAAAAAACGCAGTTAGTATTATTGGTATTATACTACAACGAGGTTATATTATAAATTTTATTAAAGTTTGATACACCATTTTTTCTCTGGTGGGTGTTATAGCAATAAACAACTTTTTCTTGAATGCTAAGCTTACATAATTACATGCATTCAGTGGACACTGCTAGTTGAAGCACAAGGCTCATTTGGCTGACGACAGAGAAGAAATCTGAAAGAAAAAAGAGAAAAAAAAATTTACAAAAGAGAAAAAAAGATAAACAGAATAATCTAAAAAGAGAAATAGATATAAACAAATAATAGATGGTTGTCCAATTGAGATCACGAGATTAGTTTGTTAGAGCATTTTATGGCATGTCCTACATTGCGATTGGGATTACAATTTAACGAAAGGTACGTTTTTGGTTTGATCACTTCCGTTCAAAAAATTTTGACCTCAATAACGGGTTTCGTGAACGACCTGAGACTAAAAGCGATAATGAGCTTTAAAGGGGGCGTTTAGAAGTTTAGGAAGCGGTAGAGCCATGTACCATCTATATTATGGGCGCAGTAAGAATGGGCGGCTCGACTGGGGAGGGACTCCCACCAAATAATAGAGTTCAATAGCAGCTTAATGTTTCTGTGCGTAAGATAATAATTCATTCGGGCCAAATTTTAAAATTAACAAACTAAGATAGCTTGAAATAATTACGAGACTGATGAATCGGCACATAAATTAGGAAATTTTGAATAGAATATTTACTTGTAATGAAAAGCGGATCCTTTACGATAATCGTTAACGTTTGTCAAGATGTTTAGAGCCAGTAAGGCTTAGACCAAACGAAAATGTACTTATCATCATCAGCCTGCGGCAGTCCACTGCTAGACGAAGGCTTCCCCCACTTAGCCGGCTCATCGGCTACAAGCTTCCAGTTCCTACCGGAGCCACCTCTCACATATTGTCGTTCATTCTAGTCAGGGGGCTAATGTACTTAATTACAGCTTTAATATTTTTTCATTATGTGCAAACTATGATAGGCTTGCTATCAATAAAGTTACAGCCTACATACGTCCCACGCCTTCTCTCATTTCTGCAGGTTTTTTAAGACACAAAAAGGCGCAGCTTCGGCCGCAAATGGAATACTGTTCCCATCTCTGGGCTGGAGCTCCTTAGTACCAGCTCCTTCACTTGACCGCATCCAGCGCAGAGCGGCTCGAATCGTCTACGACCGAGTGCTTTCCGATCGGCTCGATTCACTTGCGCTGCGAAGAGATGTTGCATCTTTTTGCATTTTCTTTCGCATATACCACGGGGACTGCTCTGAGGAGTTGTTCAAATTAATCCCAGCCGCCAAATTTCGTGAACGCACTACGCGGCAAACGTCCTGATACCATCCACACCATCTGGATGCTTGGCAGTCCACTACTGTACGTTTCACAAGGAGTTTTCTTCCGCGTACGACCTCTCTGTGGAATAGTTTACCACCGGCGATTTTTCCAAACCGATACGACCTGGGGACCGGGACCTTCAAAAAAAGAGCTTACTACCTTCTAAAGGGCCGGCAACGCACCTGCAATTCCCCTAGTGTTGCGGTTGATCATGGGCAGCGGTAGTCACTTAACATCAGGTGGGCCGCATGCTCGTTTGCCCCCTCTTCGCTACAGAATTTATTTTTTATTAATTCGCTACAGAACTACAAAGATTTATTAATAGCCTTAGTCTTCCACGATAACGCTTTTCTATACGCTGCACAACGGACAATCTCAAATTTACATAAACTTCGATTAGATTTGTAGTTTTTGTCGGAATTCGCTTTTTACAGGGGAAAAAATTCTGTTCAGTTGAGGCAGTGAAATTAAAAAATGCCTGTGGAAATCCATCTTGTTCCCAAGAATTTTTAGCAAAGCATCTTGGACTTTCATTGAAATCGCGCGAATTTTATTGCCGGCCATCATAACTTAGGTCAGATGAGGGAGAGGAAAATGCACAGAATGTTTTATTCTAATATAAATTTTTCCGCTTAAAAAAACGATTTCATATTACCTAATCATTTAACGATAAAAATATTGTTTTCAGAAATAATCTTCCCAACTTCAGTTTTTACCCTCTAATATAACAAAAGCTTTTAATTCATCGGATTTCTCCCAATTTCGCAAGGGATAAATTGCGAAACGAAGGAGCTCGTTATTTCCGTAGCCTTGTAGGTTAATACAACTTAATTTTCTACAATTTATGTTCAACGAAAAATTCTGTTCACGTTATTGTGTTATTATAATTAAATTGAATAATATTGTTGGAGTAAAATGAGAGCTAAACCTTTATTTTCACGTATGGCAAATGGCATACGGAAAATTTTATTACTTTTTTTTTAGAATAAGGGTGACCAACGAGTACTCAGTCCACCTGATGGTAAGTGGTTACTGCGGCCCATAGACATCTACATCTGTCCTCGATTACGAATCAAAATGCAGATGTGTTGTTACCCGTGGGGACTGAGATGGAATGCCTCGTTTCCAGTAGAAAGGGTCTCCGGTTCTCTACACTCACCATACGGAACACAGTTTACGCTGGTATTCTGTGAGAGCGTGGTCCTTCCCCGGTCGAGCCGACCCATTCGTGCTACAACTATACCAGTAATATAACAGCAACATGGCTCTACCACGTAATATAGTAAATATAGATTATAAATGAGTAATATGTTACGAAATAATTATGAATATAAACTGTTGTGTACATCCAATAAATAAATAAATAAATATTGAGAGCCATTATTATGTTTAATTTAGCACTGATTCGGCCTATACCTCTGTCCTGGGAAGAATCAGCAAAGAACCCAGCGAGAATTTATGTAAAAAAGAACAGTTTACAATGATCTATTCTCTTATAAAATTAAGGAAAGAAGAAAAGACAATCGATAAGGAAGAAAGGTTCCCCGGGAGGCGACGTGTGAATGAATGCGGCTCACAACTAGATGAAGTGTGTAAAAGATGCAGGAAGTCGATGGATGTCCTCGTAGGTGGCTCTGTAGAACATAGGTTCCTAGAGGGAAGCCTATGTTCGGCAGAGGATCATGTAGACCGGTATTCCCGTAAATATAAGAAATCGTGACGTCACATTTATTAAATGTGCTTAAATTTTATTTGAGCTAAGTGGATGTTAGAGCCGTGATAGCTCAGGAGCTCGTTGTAAAAATTACAGCACGCGAACAACCTGAGTTCGATACTCGCCGGCACCAATGAAATCGTCAATTGCAATTTTAAATGCTGATTTATCACTGCTCGGCGGTAAAGGAAAACTTCGTAAGGAAACCTGCATGTCTGAGAAAAAAGAAAAAAATATTTCGAAGACATATCCGCTAACACCCATTGGGGCAGTGCGGCGGACGTTTGCTTGCCCTAAAACCCTCACAGAAATGAGAGAAGACCTGTGCCCAGCAGTAGGAATTATGTATATAGGCTGTAACTTTAAGTTTCAGTGGATGTTATAATATAATATAAGGTTCGTTATAACTATAAGGTCCGTTAACGCAACTCAGTAATGCAGTGGCTAAGCGTTTAGCTACGGCGTTTAGCTACGGCGTTTAGCTACGGCGTTTAGCTACGGCGTTGTATGCTGCAGGGTCGATTCTAACACGGTATAAGTATTTGTTTAAACTATAAAACGTGTTCTGGGTCAGGTTGTTTGCCTAATGATGACATGTTTTTGAATAAATAAAAAATTGAAAGGATACAAAACACAACAAAATTATTTAAAAAAAGAAGTTAAATCCATATAAAGTTCTAGTGTGTATTAGTCAAGTCCAGTCTTCGCTTGTCGTTTTTTGCACATCATCGCCTCACAATAGCCACCCTCTTGATTGAATCACTTTGTAGTCGCTTATAAGTGATTCACCTCGAGTCGT
Source organism: Parnassius smintheus behrii (assembly GCA_036936625.1). Classification (NCBI taxonomy): domain Eukaryota; kingdom Metazoa; phylum Arthropoda; class Insecta; order Lepidoptera; family Papilionidae; genus Parnassius; species Parnassius smintheus. The sequence goes on along the minus strand of JAUPFT010000020.1, from coordinate 13,790,273 downwards.
GCTTTGACCTCCTTCACCTAATTTGTCTAGGTTGTTCACCTCAATATTGCTGAATGGAACTGAAATTGTCTCGCATTATAAGGAGTTCGTAAAGTTATCGTATACGCATTACCTTAGAGATTAACCAGTTCGTGGTGAAAAGACGGTCTGTTAATTTACAAAGTTTTATTATCTTCTATTTTGTTCAATTGGCAAATATTCTTAACAAAAATGATAAAGCTTAAGAAGCGGTTGTTGTAAATTGTTAATATTTATTAATTTTATGCCATAAATATATACATTTTACACATTTGTAACAAACTTATTAAAATAATTCAATTATATGCAATATGTTTCATGATAGCTTCGATAATAGAATTCCAATTTTTCTAACTTGCTAAAAATAAGTCAAATAACAGTACTTTTTTATACGAGTAGTATAAGGGTGACGAACAAGTAGGCAAGTAAATTAGGTAGGCATCTACATTCTATCTTCGATTACGGATCAAAATACAGATGCGTCGTAGGTCGTAGCCCCTGAGGACTAGGATAGAATGCCTCGTTTCCAGTAAAAACTTTACAACCTTTACAATGTGTCGATACCTTTACAATTTGTGAATAAATATGATATAAATATATAATATATTATATATTTATTTGATTTTTCACTTTGAATGAAATTATATAATATATAATAAGACATAAATTTTATAGTATATATATATATATATATATATATATATATATATATATATATATATATATATATATATATATATATATATATATATATATATATTGATAGAATGGAAGTACAGATGTTCTCTGTGGGACATTTTATTAGATTTTCCCGAGCAAACGTAGGCTCGAACAAAGGCTTTGTGTAGACATACCGCGCCGCTCCCGCCCAATCCTTACTATATAAGCGGCCTTTGTTCCGGTCAAATAGCAGGAAGTGATATACCTACAAGATAGCGTAGCTATCTCGTAGCGGATTCTATCAAGCTTTATGATTGACATAAAACCTTTGGATTAAAAATGAAGCTGTGAAAATATGAAGTCTCTGCTATTTGTAGCCAGCAATAGGTATGGGGTGATATGAACCCAGACGGAGTCCTAGGCAGATAATAAGTCCTATCACATAGAAAATTTTCAATAAATAAAGTAATTACAGTGGAACATGTACATGCGTTCATCCTATAATCAATAGTCATATGGGGTTTTACCAAGTAACAATACCTAATCGTACGTCGTATGTGGAGTATTATTATTATTAATGTTAAAAAATTCTGGCTTCTCTATCAAAATTATGATTTATCTCTTATATAGTTATTATATTCTCAACAGAATTAAAATCAGAATTTTTTATTTGTGAAACAAGGATACATATACAATCGGTGGCCATATATTTATTAGAACGCTGTGTTTTGTCGTAAGACATACAAATATTTTCTCAAATTAAGTAGTTTAAAATTAAAATTTTTTTATAATTATAATAATTAAATAATATTTATAAAATTAGGTAAAACTCATAACAAATTGCAAGCATAAGATTTATTATATTATTATAATAACGTATCGTTTAAAAACTCTTCTATTGTATAATAACATTTGTCGAGAAGAAATTTTTGCAGTGCTATTTTAAATTTTAACAGTGCCGTTATTTGAATTGTATTTGGAATTTTGTTGAATATTTTAGGAGCAAGTCCGAAAAAGCTTTTGTGCACTAAAGCAGTTTAACATTTTAAATTGATTAATTGATTCAAGTATTGAACACGTATTAGAGCTTTCTTGATCTTTTTGGTAATTGAAAACGCATTATAATGCATCAGCAGTGTTCATCGAATTCAATTACATTCATAAAGATTTCTTATATTTACGCGAACACTACACATTGAAATAATACTAGTTTTAACGGAATTTATCGCGTATATTTAACTTTTTTACCCGACGTTTCGAGAGCTTTACAGCACCCATGGTCACGGGAAGGACTGAGATGTTCAACGTCCAGCTGTCATAGTTAACCGCGGTTACCATAGATTAAAATTTTAACTTTTGTTCCGATCTACACAGTATGAGCTTATGGTATCATGGAGTCTTGCAGTTGTATGCTTGGGTTGGGATTTAATTTTATTTATTATAGGATCCCAAGCAGATGGTAGCACCCAGCCATCTTCTCTATTGAAATTAGGATGTTTTTTGATTTCAATAGCCTCGCGAATCATCCTTGGAAGGAATCGGTGTTCTTTAGCGAGGATTTCTGGTCTATCAAATCTGATGTAGTGACGGGGGCGATCTTGTACATGTTCACAGACTGCAGACTTCCCGGAGCGTCGATTCTTCACATCAACCCCGCATCAAACCCGCGTCAAAGAACATATAGCTGATGTGAAGAATCGACGCTCCGGGAAGTCTGCAGTCTGTGAACATGTACAAGATCGCCCCCGTCACTACATCAGATTTGATAGACCACAAATCCTCGCTAAAGAACACCGATTCCTTCCAAGGATGATTCGCGAGGCTATTGAAATCAAAAAACATCCTAATTTCAATAGAGAAGATGGAGAGGCTGGGTGCTACCATCTGCTTGGGATCCTATAATAAATAAAATTAAATCCCAACCCAAGCATACAACTGCAAGACTCCATGATACCATAAGCTCATACTGTGTAGATCGGAACAAAAGTTAAAATTTTAATCTATGGTAACCGCGGTTAACTATGACAGCTGGACGTTGAACATCTCAGTCCTTCCCGTGACCATGGGTGCTGTAAAGCTCTCGAAACGTCGGGTAAAAAAGTTAAATATACGCGATAAATTCCGTTAAAACTAGTATTATTTCAATACATTCATAAATTTCATAACATACATACATAAATACTTAAATAGTGTTTATACGTGGTTGATTCATGCTGTAGCTATATTACGATTGTTGCCGAATGGTTTGGTTTGGTTTTTTTCTTGCGTTTACTATCTTTAAATTTTCTTGACGTGGACCATAATTTCTAAATTTAAAAGTTTTATTTTGTTATAAATACGGACACTATTAACTCTCGTACCTACATCCATTACGATGAGTTGGAGGAAGTGAAACAAACTTTTATATACCTCTCCCTGTTCGGTCGTTTAACGATAGCTTTGTAATAAAAGAGAGTCGGTAACTCTGTACCCTCGGTGCAGTGGGGTGCAAGCAACTAGATGTCTCATAAAAGCTGGAACGTGGAATTGGATCTAGATGTTCAATGTTTTAAAATTCATAGCTTTATCGGAAATATTTATTTGTAGATATTAGCCGTGCGTATAAAATATTTACAAATAATCGGTAAATAACGTTTGTATAAGTACCATGACTTTGATTTTTGACTGCTTCGTTGGTCTAGTGCTTGTAGTAGTGTAACCGTTGATCATGAGGTCCTGGGTTCGAATCCCGAGTCGGGCCAAAAAATCACCTGATCTCTCTCGGGTCGTGTCAGTTTACCGTCCCATCGGATTATGAGAGAGTGCACCTGTGCGCAAGTAGTGCACTCTCTCATACACTTGGGTACTATAATTCTGTCCTTCGCCGATGGCTAGTCTCCGTTGAGGCAGGCCGCCGTGACCGAAATTCGGTCTGGGGGACATTAGTGTAAGTAGCATGGTACTTGGCGAGCCATAGAGAGGGCAATGCTTGAAATTTCTCTAGGTGTAGATTTAGGAATTAGAATATCCGCAGTAAAACCAGAATAATTGACATAGGCCAACGGTGTCAGCAAACTGAAGCAATGAACCAGCCATATAGCTCGAAGAATCGATAATTATGTTGAATGATGGGGAAGAAAGTTTCTCGAGTAAACAGCCTCGTTCCGGTAAGCGAAGTTAAGAGCGATCCCTCACTAGATGGGGTGAAAACCTTGTAAGAGATGCAGGAAGTCGATGGTATCTCAGGATCACCTTTTTTGGCACTTTTTAGAGGGAATGCCTCCGAATATTTAACAGTGAACTTGAGAAGGGCTACTATGATGATGACGACGATGAGTACCATGGATTTGTTACATTTAATAATTGTGCAAATCACCATTCTCAACGTTATGGATCACTTACAATATTATGTACGAGGTGTGTTCAAAAAGTAAGGTGACTTTATATTTTTATGAAAAACTATTTATTTATTCATCAATATTTATGTTGTCCCCTTCAAAGTAATCCCTCTCAGATATAATACACTTGTGCCAACGCTTTTTCCAATCGTCAAAGCATTTCTGATAATCACTTTCTGGCTATATATCATATATATGATATATAGCCTTCAGCTCTTTCAGCGATGCAGTTTTTATCTCTTCAATCGTTGCAAATCTTCGTCCTTTCATAGGTCTCTTCAGTTTTGGGAACAGGAAAAAGTCACATGGGGCCAAATCCGGTGAATATGGTGGCTGAGGCATTATTGTAGTGTTGTTTTTGGTCAAAAAACCTCTCACAAGCAACGATGAGTGAGCAGGTGCATTATCGTGATGCAAAACCATGAATTGTTTACCCACAATTCGGGACGTTTCTTACGTATTGCTTCTCGCAAATGGCGCATAACTTCAAGTTAATACTCCTTATTGACCGTACGACCTTGTGGCAAGAACTCATGATGCACCACACCCCTACAGTCGAAGAAAACTGTAAGCAAAACCTTCACATTTGATCGAACTTGGCGTGCTTTTTTTGGTCTTAGTGATTCAGTGTGCTTTCACTGGGACGATTGAGTCTTAGTTTCGACGTCATAACCGTATACCCATGTTTCGTCACCTGTTATGACCCTTTTGAGCAAATCTGGGTCGTTGTTGACATCATCCAATAGCTCTTGAGCGATTGTGATGCGACGGTTCTTTTGGTCGAAATTGAGCAATTTTGGAACAAATTTAGCTGACACACGTTTCATGCCCAAAATATCCGAAAAAATTTCATGGCAAGAGCCAACCGATATGCCAACATCCTCCGTAACTTCTCTGATAGTGATTCGACGATTTTCAAAAAATTTTCTTCACTATTTCAACATTTTCATTGGTTGTTGACGTGCTGGGCGTCCAGAGCGAGGTTCGTCATTGGCATCTTCTCGGCCATCTTGAAAGAGCTTGTACCACTTATAAACGTTTTTTTTACTAAGAGTAGACTCACCGTATGCCACTGTCAACATTTCAAGTGTTTTGGAGCACGTAATTCCATTTTTTACACAAAATTTGATGCAAATTCTTTGATCCATTTTTTTTGATAGAAGAAAATCGCCGAGCACACCAAAGTACGTCTGACCTTTGTAACTGTCAAAAATAAACTAAACATGCTATACACTTCAAACTTGAAACATATGCTCAGGACATGTGTACCAACGCAACAAAATACAAAAATCGAAAATCGAATGTGCGTTGCCCGCGAAATTCAAAAAGTCACCTTACTTTTTGAACACACCTCGTATGTATACATATTTAATATTAATATGTACATGATTTGAGAAAAAGCATTAGGAAATATTTTACTCTAACCTCCGGAGAGGGGGTGTAGTCAGTAATGAGACTGAAAGGGTTTTAGGACAAGGCAATCCGCCGCGCTGCGAATTTTGGCGCCAAACAAGCCAATTAATTACGTAAAGCGTGATGCGCGGCACGACACGCCTCTTCGCCGGAAAATGCCGAGCTTTCACGAAGTTAATGTCAGCGAGACAGCAATTCGAACGGCTACACGTCGTTGCAGCGTTCGTGCGGAAGGCGTATTTTTTGAAATGTTAATGTTTATCGCTGAAGATTTCACGTTGCATTGTTAATGTGATTCGATTATTTCTTTAAATTTAAGGTAATTTATTGATCTTTGTTCATTGATTGCTTGGCGCCGACTCAAATTACTTAGGTGTACTTACATTAGTTTAAGAACTTAGTTATTATGGTTAATAAAAAACTCAAAATAATTAAAAAATATATTCTTAGGTAGGTTAGGTTAACATTAGTTTAAGAACTTAGTTATTAAGAGGTTATTAAGATGTTATTAAGAGGTAAGATTTATTATTTTTGGCTGTTCAGTTATTCAGCGGTTTTTTATTTTTTCATTTTTTTGTGGCCATAATCTACTAATTACTACAAGCTTAATTTTTGATTACTTTTAAAATAGCTACTTACCTTACTTTAGCTATTAACTGTTATATAATCATACTTTAACTATTATTTGTTTAAAGCTGTAATCGACCTCGGGAAAAAAATGTTTACCAAAGGGCAGGCATATGTAGCACTGAGTAGAGTAAAAACACTTGAGGGTGTTGCTTTAGCTGATCTAGAGCCAAATAAGGTATTACACAAACCTCACGATGAACGAGCTTTATCAGAAATGCAGAGACTGAGAGGTCCACACACAAGAAATTTTTTGTAATGTAATGTAATCATTATTTAATGTTGTAATACACAATTCAACATTAAAATCTGTGAGTAAACAATAAATCACCCCTATTTTCCCATCCTTAGGGTAATTGTTTTTTCCAAATTTATATGGAACGAGTTTCGAGGTATATCCTATCCAATACAAAAATAATTATCAAAATTGGACTACTATGTGATAAATCACCCTTATTTTCCCACACTTAGGGTAATTTTTTTCCAAATTTATATGAGACCAATTTTGAGATAATACCCTAACCAATATAAAAGAATCATCAAAATCGGACTACTCTTTAATAAACAACCCCTATTTTCCCACCCTTAAAGTAAGATTATACCCAATAAAAAAGAATTATCTAAATCGGGCTACTTTGTAAAAAGTTATGCGTGGCCATTCATAAAAAAACAAAAAATATACGCGCCGACTTGAGTACCTCCTCCGTTTTTTCGTCGGTTGACAAAATTTTATGGAAAGATAGAGTCGGTGTACCACATATGTTGGAAAACATAATGTGGAGATGATTAATAAATACTTTAATTATTTAAGTACACGGTGAAAGTAAGATGGTATTCTTTACTACGGGTAGATAGTGACAATTGACCTAGAGGTCGTAGAGTCACAAAGGTGTTATTATGAATAATAACGGAAACAATGAATCTTTATCGTTGACCATGTTGCAATGTTATATAATTTATTTCTGAACATATTTAGTCCTTATATTATACAGCTACAGCTATTATATTATACGGCCTTACTTATATTATAATTTAAGTAAGCGATTGACTATCGCGTACTTAAATTGAGCATTTATTATCTCTATACATGTCTCTATTTTCATTTGGTAAGGAATGAGAGAGAAAGAGAGGGAGAAAAAAATCGACCTCAACTTAGTAAATGCTTATAGCATTTACTAAGTTGAGGTCGATTTTTTCGATTAAGGCTTCGGTTTTGGAACTTATACAAACAATATTAATATAAAAAATTACGTGAAGATATTTCAAGGAATATACATCTAATATACCGTGTAGTAACGGTGTAAGAATATTCACTACCATATATCGTTCTGTGGGTGGCATAAAAAGCGATAGAGAGCCAAACCAAGACATGAGCAGGGACGTTTTGCCATTAATAAGTTAAAAAAACGAAGTTGCCAACCCGCCTGCTAAGTGTGGCATATATATTAACTATCCACTGTTGTTTAGTGCTGTGTTCAGCAGTGAATCTTTGTTGGACTGTAAGAGATAACGGACATCTCATATAATAATGGAAAACTGAACGGCAATTTTGTCTACTTCCAACTTTACACTAAATGTGTGATTTTTAAAATAAATTTACGATAGTAAATAGCGAAGTGAACAGTTTTAAAAATATTTATTTATTTAATGATGTCTTTATTTAATGTTTTCGTAAATTTTATACTATAATTACATATTATAGGCTATTCAAATAAAGATACTGATTAAAAATAAGTCTTTAGTTTTGCCTGGTATAATATATGATAACTAATGTTACTCGTGAAGTGGCTGTGTAAGAATATCCTCTACCCAGTAACGTACCGTGGCTATCGTAAGGGACGACAGAGGGAACCAAGCGGGGAGATGGGCAGCAGGCGTTTCCTTATAACGACTTACCAAGCGTGCCAACTATGGCAAATATCCCCTCTATGAGGCTATCTATATGGGAGGCCTATGTTAGTAGTAAAAACAGTAATAAATTAAGAAAGAAATAAAATTTGAGCATAAATGGAATTTACAATGAAATTTTGACTTTTATATCTCGTTTCTTGATATTTTCTTCTCTATTCTCATGCATAGATAAAAATTCCTCATTTATTATAAAATTAATTTAGTCTTCGGTGAAAACGACTAGAGTTTCGTAAACTCCAAAAATAATATAACACACACAAAGGCTAATGACGTTTGTACACTTCCAAGATTTCTACGTGTAAATGGAAAAGCGACGCGACGTCGTAACCGTCGGTCGATACGTCGCGACGTGCCGACGACGAGCTCCCTTCCAACACCTTAGCTTCTCCTTCTCCAGTGCGCGCACAAATACAAATTCTATCCTTTTGTTACGACTGACAGAGTACCGCCTCCTTCATTACGCACACATGCACAAACGTAGATTTTAGTGCGATTTTTCTAGTGGCGCTTTGTTTTTGACATAAGCGTCTGAAGTATCCTAAAGTATTTCGAAGGGATTTTTACAGACCGACAGTCGTAGTTTGTTTTGTCTGAGCACACTAAAAAGATTCATCTAGTGTATTTTAAATATCAGTAACTGTAGTGTATAATTTGTTTTACTATGGAATTCATAAATAAATGTACCTACATGTTTAGGCCTTTCTTTTTGTTTTTTGTGTTTACATTTTTCGTCGTACATACTATAAACAGTGTATTGATAGTAAGATATCAAGAGATTACTACCCTACGGGATAGCCTTATACCCAAACGTGGACTTTTTTATTATTACAACAAACAAACGAGCACACAGTTAACCTGATGGTAAGTGAATGCCTTGGCCTATAGGCATCTACATTTATCTTCGATTAAGAATCAATATGCAGATGCATTGTCACCCATGAGAACTAAGATGGAATGACTCGTTTCCAGTAAAAAAAGGTCTCCGGATCTCTACACTCACCATACGAAACACAGCAGTATTAAGCTGCTATCTTACTTAGGTATTTTGTGAGAGCATGGTCCTTCCTCGGTCGAGCCGACCCATTTGTGCTACAATCATAATATTATACTTACCTACTTTAGTAGGAACTTTTTTATATTTATTATCTGTCGTTAAATAAGACGACAATAATCTTGGCAACACCAATAATCTTTTTATTTCTTTGTTACAGTTATATTAAACCCTAAAGCTCCGCCTGGCAACAAGGATGGTGCTAAAAGCTTCAACTTTGATTTCTCGTACTGGTCACACAACGTAAGTATTATATCAATAAATTATACGTATATTATTGTTTTCTTTTTTTTAAATGAAATAGAAGTGACTAACGAGCTTACAATCTAGTCCACCCAAAGAGATTTAAATATATTTACTTACTACTACTTAAATGTCTTTGAGTCCACCTGACAATCGGTGATTAATGAACAATGTAAACGTTGTCACCCCTGAAAACTAAGATAAAAATCTCGATACCAGTAAAAAGGGTTTTCAGTTCTCTATACTCACCATACGAAACTAATCAGCATTAAGTTGCTATTTTACTCTTGTATTCTGTGAGGGCGTGGTACTTCCCCGCTTGAGTCGTTTCATTCGTATTGCAACTATAATATAATTGCAGTGTGGCCACGTCATAAATGGCTCATGGGTTGTGATTCTTCGTCGAAGATAGATGCATGTGTCTATGAATATCAGCATCCACTTTTCATCAGGTTAACTGAAAGTTTGTGTGTCAGCCAACATGCATAAAAATATTTTTTATGACAAAGATTTTTTGTATCTGCTTTCAACGAATGAACTTTATGATTTCACATAAGCTAAAAATAGAAATAAAGATAATTTTAAACTAAATCAGCCTCAAACCGACACTGGTTATACGACAGAATTGCTTTTCATGTCAGTAAATTTTTTAAATGCTGAATTATTTATTTTAAATTTAGCATGAGATTTGTATCTCTAGTCATTCTCATTAGAATCGTGTCTGTCGTATGTTTGTCCATCGTTCGCGCCACTCTCAGAATCAATAACAAACATAATACTATGAAGTTGTCGCCCGCCCACGTCGCGCGGTTCAAATTTCCTCTGTCAATATAGGGGAGATGGGAAACATAATGGAAATGTCGATTGCTTACTGTTAGTTCGTGCCTTGTTTTTGCTGTGTAATCGGTTTAGTTAGAGACAATATTGTATGTAGACATATATTACAACCGTATTGAGAACTTCTTGAGTAAAGTATGTTACAAATGCTTATCAATTTTTAGTTCTTGATAATAGGTCTTTGAATTTGCCGTACTGCGTTCGTAAAGATGCGTGGATCGCATGGGTGATTACTTTTGATTAATAGAAATAAATATGTAGAAAAAAAACGTTAACTTATTGCATAAAAACGGCAATTTCGTAAGTAACGACCTAATATAATTACTGTTTGTTATGTGGTTGCGGCGTAAATTAATCGATTATCTTAGTTCTTTGTCTGATGTCGTAAGATGTGACTACGGGATATGCCAGAACGATATTATGGCTTCTAATTGATTTCGGTAATAACCATCTCGTAATTGCCATCCATTAAATACCCAGACCAGCAACTGGCATGATGCTTGCTATGTAAATGTATATCTTAAAAGTAAAAAGCGATTTATTATTACGAGCATTTTCTGGGGTTAAATATTCCTTTTAACGTGTGCAAAAGTTTTCCTCCGTTGGAAGTAGAGTGGTTTCAACATTTTAGCATACCATACCATTTTACCTTACCGGACAGTGCAACATATGATGAAAAAATATTTGGATCCGTTGAAATCACACATACACATGTCCGATAGTTCGTACCGCATGAGTAAAATAATTGTACCGCATGAGTCAAAATGTAGTGTAGTATGTAATGTAGTTAAAATGTTTAATATTTGATTTAAATGTTAAATCCTTGCCAAAAAGTGTGCTCTATATCATGCAGTTTTTTATACTCGTACTGAAATTACATTTTCCATGCATGCGAGTACTAAAATATTATAAAGTTTAGTAAAGTGTTCCTCAAGCTGTTTATCTCAGACCACTTATTAATATGTATTTTTTTACATTGATCAAAGCAAAGCTAGCTTAAATATAGGAAAGGTAACATACGATATTTCATAAATATCATAACATAAATTCTTATGATATTTTAAGCATGTGTCAACCAGAGATGTAGATAGAGGTTTCGGACTGATGTAGTGACGGGGGCGATCCTGTACATGTTCCTTTCCGGAGCGACGATTCTTCACATCAGCTATATGTTCTTTATATCAGCTGTATAGCTGATATAGCTGATGATAAAATCCGTAAAAACTAATATTAATTAGATTTTCGGTATATTTTATCCAAAAAACTTGAAGACATTTTTTGAATAAACGAATAACAAAATAAATGGTCTTTGAGTATTTTAAATCTAAATAACGCTACATAGTCCAGGATCCATCGCCCATTTTTGCACGTGATTACTATCAAGCTAATTTTCCGTGAGGAGCTTTATTTTGATGAGACTCCCAATAATTTCCTGTACGAAACTCTCGATTGTGGTAGCTAACAGAAGTAGCAAGGATAAAATACGTTGATTTGATGATTCTCAAATATTCATTACTAACAGAATTTTTTTTGTTAAATCTCAAGATAATTATCTAAATTATTCGAAAAAATATTTGTCCTACAAAATCTATGGTTTGATCAAAGAGTCCCCTCTATCCAATATGTATCGATACCGAGGTCATCATAAATGATTACTAACCAGCTGATTTTTTTGTTTTCACTTAGTTAATATTTATATAATTTAACAGACATATTGTCCTACAAATTGCGTGGTACGTTATCCCGGTCCTACGCTCAGAAGTTGTTAATACCACAAGACCATTTTTTTCATTACTGACTGTAGGACAAAAATATTACATGATAGGTTAGTGTTCTCTGCCCAAATGAAACATCGTCCTACAAGAAAACTGGTATGTATTATTAGTCCGACAAGAATTGTCATTTTTTCGTTTTTCTATCTGTGAAATAAGATAAAGTGAAAAAAACTTTTTTAAAATTTAAATAACTTTATTTTTTAATAAACTTGTTACAAAAATTTATGTATTTATGATTAAAACTACTTTTACGGATTTTATCGCGTTTATTTTTACTTTTTATTTTTAATTCCCGACGTTTCGGGTGCTTTCCAGCACCCATGGTCACGGGGGACTGAGATGAATGATGTCCCGATGTCATTGTTAAACCCGGAGTACCTTCAGCTTTTTGACATCGGGACATCAGTCATCTCAGTCCCCCGTGACCATGGGTGCTGGAAAGCGCCCGAAACGTCGGGAATTAAAAATAAAAAGTAAAAATAAACGCGATAAAATCCGTAAAAGTAGTTTTAATCATGTGTAGTGTTCGCGTAAATATAAGAAATCATTATGTATTTATATTTATAAAAAAAGAAGTGAATCTTCATCAGATTCATCTGATAAATCTTCGCTACTAACATCGCTGTCATCTTCTATTTCACTTTACTCACTCGTAATATCTGACTCTGTCATAACATGCAAAAAATTAAGTAAATTATATAATACAAATAAATTATATAACTAACATATAAAAAAATTATTTAATTAACTAACCGTGAAGTGCATGGCAATGGGTCCGGTTCTACATTTTCAGCAGACGTTAAAGATATCGAGGAATCAATGATTCCAGTAGATTGAGACGCTGATGATGTTGAAGCTGGCTCAGTGCTGTGTATGAGAAATTATTTAAAAAAATTAAAAATTGTTTATTTGAGAAACATGCAAATAAATACAGTATCTACATAAATATCACATAGCATCATCGATATTGAAAAAAATTATTCCGTATTAAATTAATATTTAGTCAAATAGTCATACAAAAATATAAATTTAAATGACAAAAAATTAAATAGGAAAGTATGTAAAATATAATATACTTACTATCAAAAATTATTGTTTAAAGAATTTAACAATAATACAATGCTACAATAGAATGTTACAATGCTAATGCTCGATTTTACATAATTACGTGAAAATATGAACTTAACAAATTATTTTTCATTAATTTTAAAAATAAAGTAAATAAATATTCGATCGACTTACCTTTCATAAGACACCTTTCTCTCTTTTTCTCTTTTCTCTCGAAAAGTAAAACAGTGAAGACTGGGGATGGGCCGGATATGAATTTCGCCGAATACGAATATTCGGCCGAACGTTCGGTAAAATTTTTACCGAACCGAATATTCGGCCGAACATTATTCGGCAGGATCACCTCGGTACCTCACCAATTTATGTAGAAACTTGTTACCGTAAAGCGCACGGGATTAGTGCCAGAGCCTTTCCCTCGCTCCCTGACATGTTATTGCATCAGTGCAGTACTGAGCAAATTACCGGCACATGCTTATATTTTGACTATTTTTGTGAAAAAAAAAAAAGTATTCTTAGTGAAAATTGATAAGTATGTGATGAAAATGAGTGGCAGGAGATCTACTATTTGGACCAATTTAAGAGAAACTGACGACTGTAATGTAATGTTCCTTTGTTTGATTCCAAACAAAATTTTATCAAGCTTTCTTTTTGCTATAATTGGAAATAAATCTACAGTGCCTAAAAACATATCGTTATACAAGTAGATTTAACCCATAAATAAATATACTTTCAACAATAAAATTATGAAAGACATGGCATTACTCAATTCGTACTTTTCCATACAGTGGATACTTTGAGTACCATTAATTTTAACGAATATTCGGTGATTTAGCCGAATATTCGGCCGAATACGAATATTTGGTAAACCTGCCGAATATGCCGAATACCGAATATAAAACGAATATTCACTCCACCTCTAGTAAAGACTTTTCTCTTTTCTCTCGAAAAGTAGGGTTTTCACAAAACAAATTACACAAAAAACACTTCATAATTATTTTCCAGCACAAATGGTCGACTGAGAAAATGTTTGCAGGCTTATGTTTGACACTAACGTGGGATACCTAATACGGAGTAAGCAATGCTCTGCGCATGCGTACCGCCGTACCGGTGTGACTCAGCAGTAGTAGCAAAATACAGAAACCCAAGCGACACAATTTTTTTACTACCTCTGTTAGCTACCATAATTGAGAATTTTCGCATAGGAAATTATTGGGTATTTTTACATCAAGGATCTGTACTACTACTTTTGAGCGTAGGACCGGGATAACGTACCACGTAATTTGTAGGACAATATGTCTGTTAAATTATATAAATATTAACTAAGTAAAAACAAAAAAAAATCAGCTGGTTAGTAATCATTTATAATGACCTCGTTATCGATACATATTGGATAGAGGGGACTATTTGATCAAACCATAGATTTTGTAGGACAAATATTTTTTCGAATAATTTAGATAATTATCTTAAGATTTAACAAAAAAAAATCAGTTAGTAATAAATATTTGAGAATCATCAAATCAACATATTTTATCCTTGCTACTTCTGTTAGCTACCACAATCGAGAGTTTCGTACAGGAAATTATTGGGAGTCTCATCAAAATAAAGCTACTCACGGAAAATTAGCTTGATAGTAATCACGTGCAAAAATGGGCGATGGATCCTGGACTAATATTAATATATCCAAGTTAGACGAAGCCAGATAGGGTTAATAATTATTAATGAGACTCCCTAATCATCAAGACTGCGCTTTTTGCACATTTTCGGACGTGGTCTGTAATGGATTTAGCCGCAACAGGATTATCTGTGACCTGTATTGTAAGGTTTCGTTATTGAACGATAATGTTGTTACATTGTTAGCATAAATATTTTTTCACTAGCCATTTCCATAATATTTACTGTGTTTTTTATGTCAATATGTTATTGGTACAATCTTATTGAAAGTAATATATATTACTGTATATGTAACATTATAAAAAAAATTTATGTACAAAAAAATGGTGGATTTCCTTTGTACATTTTTGTATTTTAAATATACCAACTAATCAAGAAACTGAGTTCTCGATTGGTCAGTACAATCTCAGTCGCGAGGTCAGACTCACAGAATGCCAGCGTAAAAGAGCAGCTCTATGCTGCTGTGTTTTGTTATGGTGAGTGCAGAGATCCGAAGACCCTTGTTACAGCATATGAGGCATTTAATCCTAGTCCTCAGGGGTAACAACGCTTCTGCATTTGGATTCTTCATCGAGGATAGATGTAAATGTCTTGGGCCACAGTATCCACTTACCAGCATGTGACCTGTGTGCTCGTGTGTCGTCCTTATTCTATAAAAATACGATAGTGAATAGCGACGGTACGTTTGCATTCTTGAATTGTTGTAAGTTTAATATTATGACTTAAGAATGTTTTGTTTGTATAAAATACTATGTTTAGCTGTGGAGATGTGAAGGGATGTAATGATGATGATAGTGATGTGGAATACAAATAATGATAATGTCCTCGATTTTGTAGCATATTTTAAGACAAGAGTAGAGCTGCATCATATTGCAAAGATTATTAGAGATGTTCAACTTATCCATTTATTCAAATTTATAAAAATCTGTTCGATATAACCGAATGCACCGGGAGATCAATTGAAAGCTTTTCCAAATAAGTGATAATAACGAACATTAATAATATCATTTTCTTGTTAGCTTTACCTACTAAGATAGAGCTAGAAAAGAAAATTTTTCAACCATTATCTTTTTGCAACGGTTCATGATAATATGTTGACTTTGGTAGGCTGTTGAATGTATGACCCTTTAAGAGCTAATGCATTTTTATGACTATTGGCATAAAATATCGTGGCATGCTGTCAACCATATCCTGGTGCCTTAAGTACATGCTTAAAACCAGACAGACAATTGTTAAGTTAATCAATTATTTTTGTTTCAGCCAAATGATCCAGAGTTCTCTTCTCAAATAATGGTCTATAAAGACATTGGAGAAGAGATGTTACAACATGCATTTGATGGTAAGTCACTTTAGTACTATATCGTTAAAGAGAAAATAAAGTTGTAATTGATTTTGAAAATTATTTCCGTGTGAACACATATAAAATATTTGATTAGTAAATCATGCATTAACATCTTAACATCATAGTATTTTCTCAATAGAGCCGTAGTAGCTCAAGGGCTCGCTGTAAATTTCACAGTACGCGAGCAAACCGGTTTCGATTCCCGTCGGCACGAATGAAATTGTCAATTGCAATTTTAAGTACTGATTTATCACGTGCTCGGCGGTGATGGAAATGAGCGTGAGATAACCTGCATGTCTGAGAAATAAGAAAAAAAAATATTTTGAAGACACGCAAAAACGAATTGGGGCAGCTCGGCGGACACTTCCTTGCCCTAAACCCCTCTCAGAAATGATAGGAGACTTGTGCCCAGCTGTGGGACGTATATAGGCTGTAACTAACTTTTATTATTTCAATTAAATACATCTGTGCTAATTCAGTTGTATATCTAGTAGTTATCTAAATAAATTGTAATTAAAATGATTACTCGGAAGCTTGTTTATTTGACAAGCTTACACGGACATTATGACTATATTGGTACCTCTTATTACCTATATTGGTTGTTGGTTGGTTGGCTCGGGTTGCCGTATTATTGTTACCTGTTGTCAAATTAATTCTATTAAAATTTGTCAATCTGTAATTCAGTTTTTAAATTCTATCGCTCTGTGTTTATACCTCGTAAGCAATGTTTTCTTGCACTGTGGAGAAAGTGCTTATTAGTTTTTTTTTCTCGACAGGGTACAACATATGTATATTTGCGTACGGACAAACCGGCGCGGGCAAATCATACACAATGATGGGCCGCGGGGAGGAAGGCCAGGAAGGCATTATCCCGCAGATCTGCAAAGACCTCTTTCGGCGCATCAGACAAACTACCTGCGATGACCTCAAGTATTCTGTAAGATATTTAATATTAATTTTATGCGGTTTTTTTTATAAACAGTACGTTCGCATAGAACTGTCATACATATTATTAAAATATTAATTTGTTTTAGGTTTTATTGAAACTTCGTAAATAATACCCATACGCAGAAATGTTTAGATTTTTTTTTAATAATAAATATGCAGAAAATTTTGATTTATGTAATGGGTCAAAGCTATGAACAAAGAATACTTAATACCCGAACTACAAACATTTTTCTGAATGGAATTTTTAGTTGTTATTTGTGTTTGAACTATTTTTTTTATTTTATACCTATACTTCTTTATAAATTATATTGTGATCGCAACTGTTTGTTATAGGTTGAAGTATCATATATGGAGATATACTGCGAGCGGGTTCGCGATCTTCTGAATCCCAAGAACAAAGGTAATCTGCGTGTTCGTGAACACCCAGCGCTCGGTCCCTATGTCGAGGACCTAAGCAAGCTCGCCGTCACCTCATACGAAGACATCTACGACCTCATCGACGAGGGAAACAAGGCTCGGTACGAGAATATCACCGTTACTTAACTTTGTAATCATGAGATAGTTTATTTTGTATTAGTATGAGGTTAACCGAAATGTGTTAATATTACCTATATTTTTATTTTTATATGAAATACATAAGTTAAATAAATAATTTTTTCAATCTTATTAACATAAAGACTGAAAGAAAACTGTAGGCTTTAAAAAACAAGAAGAAAAAACCACAAATGAAAAATAGAAATATGAATAAAGGGCGCTGTGGTTGCATGTGTTATTCCTTTTCAACTTAAAAATAATAATAATTAGCATTTCAACAGTATCATGTAGGCAATTACGTAAATTGTATATGATAAATAAATAAAATAAAATAAAAATTAATGTTAGGTACAAATTGTGTTCGGTTGTTGCAGGACGGTCGCAGCGACCAACATGAACGAGACATCGTCTCGTTCGCACGCTGTGTTCACTATATTCTTCACGCAGCAGCGACACGACAGGACCACCAATCTAATGTCTGAAAAGGTATACCTATATTTTAAAACATTACATTAATAAGGACTGATTTTCGGTTCGGTTTATCTAAACCATTGTTGGTGACACACATTTCAGAATTTGGTTCACTTATAAAGTGAAACCCCTGTAATTAGAATACTTGAAAATTTAATTTCAGCGCTAAAATATGTTAATTTGTACTTACCCTTTGACCTTTCTATTTTCGATAAATAGTGTAGTAGTTCCCACTTTATCCGACAGTCAATTGTCGGAGCCAAATCGATTGGGAAGCGTTCGAGAATTACGACACATCTTTTCGTCTAGTATTCCTCAAGTCTTAATGGACGCCACACGCGGTTACTTTGACTTAGGTACTTAACTTGATTAACTTTGCTTAATTTTGCTATATATGTAGCCTCAATGTATATCAGTATAAAATATCGGAAACAAATTGAAACGATTGGTCGAATGGAAATTTTGTTAAAATAGAATTAACAAGGCAACTTGAAAGCGATTCATAAGTGCAAGAGCGATATTGTATAAGAAATAATGGGAAAAAACATACGGTTGTTTCGAATTATGCATAATGTGTAAATATCTTTTTGTACTTAAATAAGCCAGTGCTCGACCACAATCTCACCCGGCGGTAATTGGTGATGTAACTCTAGATGGTAAATCGATATAATGTATGTTTATTAATAACTGTGAACGTCAATAGGTTTCAAAAATATCACTGGTGGATTTGGCCGGGTCAGAACGTGCGGACTCTACGGGCGCGAAGGGCACCCGCCTGAAAGAGGGCGCCAACATCAACAAGTCGCTCACTACCCTCGGCAAAGTAATTTCCGCGCTGGCCGAAATTGTAAGTTATATTCTTAATGTGCACGTGGAGATTTAGAAAAATGTGTTGAATGTTAGACAATGTATATGGAATGCTACTTAGATATCGTGATGTGACCTCTGATGTACAAAAGTTTGTGTTTGAATCTGTATATGTGTAGGTACGACATCCTAGTGATTATTGCGTATACCTAATAATTTCCCTTAGGAATTATTTTTTGAGTTGTACTACACTGTAATGTACTACTATATATGAAGATTTCTTAAAACTTACCTTTAATATTTGTAACTATATAAATAATATATGAAGATGATTGATAAAAATTACACCGCAAAATTAATTTTTGGAATTTAGAAAACTATTCAATTTGACGGCTTCGTGGCCCGGTCGCTTAGCAATGAGTGGCTGCGCTGGGGGCCGCGGGTTCGTATCCCGCACGGAACAAATATTTGTATAGCCTACAAGTAATTGTTCCGGGTCTGGATGTTTGTCCTTGTGCAATTTATGTTTGTAAACTACCTCCACAATACAGAAGAAAATCCTAGTGTGTGTGTGTGTGTGGTGGGGGGGGGGGGGGGGTAACGACATGGTGTCGCAAAAAAGTCAAAGTCAACATTGTTATGGTCCGTTCTGGAGAGTATGAGTGTCAGTGTAATTATAGATATTTATAGGTTGTGTAGCATTTCTAATCTCATCCAACATCTCAAAAATCTTTAACGTTCTTTGTTTTAAGTTGGTAACATGCGTCGACGGGCTGCAGTAGCCACTTACGGTGGCCCGCTTGTCACTCTCATATTAAAAGATTATACTTCAAACTAAAGTAATAAAAGTGAATTTAAAATTTTACAATAAGTTTCGTTTGCAGAGCTGCATTACATTACGAGTATATCCTTGTAATTCGAAGTGAGAAACGAACTTACAGTTCATCTGATGGTAAATGGCTATTGCCAGTGTTCTTTTGAAGTGCTGTAATGATTAAAAAAGATTGAATGATAGCATTAATTAAACCGTTTTCTAATGGAACAAGATAAAAAAGCGAGTCTTCATCAGATCGTAACTACCCACTGCCAGATCCATCTCCTCACCTAGCCACTTACCATCAGGTGTACTGTTAGCTCTTTAGTCTTTCGATAAAGATGAAGTAGCAAACGTATCGTCGTCAGTCTACCTGATGGAAAGTGCCAACTGCAGCTCATAAACATGTGCAATCAACCTCAAACAAAGAAGGCTACAGGTGCGCTATCGCTTCCGAGGACTAGAGTTTTGGCGGGAACTTGGCCGTTGACGAACTGTCGCTCCTGTTTTGTCGCTTGAATAATGGTTTGAAGTGGATTTTGATTCTTAAAAGTGATGTGATTTTGTGAATTAAGTGTCTGCACGTGTGAACTATTAGAGAAAACGACGAAACAAGTGCTTTGATGTTGATATAAATCTCAAATTAATTTGATCGCTTGGGTGCCTTATAAACTTGAGTGGCTGTCGTCATCAACAGTCCGTTGGGTTCAGCTGTCGTCATAATCTTCCATAAACTTCACAGTGTGACGCATCAGCATATTGTGAAGAAAAAAATGTATAAAAAGAAGATTCTGAAAGAAATGATAGGCCCAGAAGGGCTAGAACCCAGAGCCGTAAAGCCAGTTAAATAAAAAAAAACTCCGAGGACTAATTACCTTACAGCTTTTATACTCTATTTATATCCTTCAGTCTGTAGATATTCAAAAAGCAACATCCTAGATTATTTTATCACTATCCTATAGCTATCTACATAGCTTTAATATTCTATATTTACTATTTATTTTATAACTTCTTTTTCGTCGGTTATTCCTTAATTTTTGGAAACCATCTCACTTCTGTTTCTTAAAACTTGAAAGTTTCTATCAAATTTTAACCCTATATTTTTAAGAAGTTTCTGTTGAAGAATCCGATGCTATTTTGCTACTTGATAAAAATAATTTTACTCACATCATTCTCTAAACTTTTACTGCGTTACTTTCTTTCGGAAATGTAGTCGGTAAGTAACTTTCTCATTTTTAAACATTCTACAAGGTCTCTATAAAATGCTTTGTGTGTTTATTTATACATATATTTCATACATGGTTTTTTTTTTCAAAGAGCTTTTGGAGCCATTTGTATATATATACATATTACTTAAGTATTGAATCCTTATTTGTTACCCAAATATTATTTAAGATTTTGGTGCACTGAATATTTAGATTTAAACTAAAAACGCATTGTATGAATTTTGTGACTGCAAATTTAGCGTGGGCTCCAAAAAATTTATTCATTTTTAAATACGAAATGTTTGCATAGTTTGTAGTTTTAGCTCATCACTTGTTTGTTTTTTGTTTATATGCATGCTTTAGTTTATTTCAGCGTGACAAGAATTTCATTAACAATTTCTTGTACATATTATAAGATTAAAATAAAACGTGAAAACAACATAGCTATAATAATTAATTCGTATTAACGTTGCCCAATTGGTTATTATATAGATTATAATAAGTCGAGTTGTAATGAGAACTTCAATTTAGTAGGCATTATTATAAACAGTGACATTACTGTAAGGAAAAATTCTAAAAGTTTTCTTTTTCTGAAAAGATTTTAACCGAATTTTATCGTACACTACGAAGAATGAAATTTATTAGAAAATTTTTGATATTTTTGTGTTTTAAAAATTGTTTAGGGTAATCAATATATAGAACATGTGTTTTATTGGTAAACGCCCTCAATATAAACAATTTAAGCGATTATAAAATTTCCCCTGCATAAGATTTTTTTCTTCATATTCTAGGAAATGTATATCAACTCTTATTTATCGACTTATACACAAATTTACTATTTAAGCTTTGACTGATTAAGTTATTAATCATATTTTACTCTCTTAGGCATCAAAGAGCAAAAAATCTAAAAAGGCGGACTTCATCCCGTACCGTGATTCGGTGTTGACATGGCTGCTGCGAGAGAACCTCGGTGGTAACTCGAAGACCGCTATGATTGCCGCCATCTCGCCAGCCGATATCAACTATGATGAGACGCTGAGTACACTTAGGTAAGTAAAAAAATTAATAAATAATGTTAAAATTCAAGTCAATGCCAATTTAATCAACATTAGTATCTTCCTTCCGGCAAATAGTAAAGAGATGATAATAATAATAATTTTACACAATTTAAACTAAAAGAATTTTAGTGTAATTTGAACACACAGGACCCATTGTTTGTCCGATATTTTCTACAATCTAATTGCATTGTCGGCTGCCCAATATCAAAACCAAGTAACTTAGTTTTATGGAAGAGGATAAAACATATATCGAGGCAATTCCTGATAAGTTTCAATTATACGTTATATAAAAGGACTTAAGATATTAAAACTTTCAGTTGTTTTTAAAGATTTATTGCACGTGTTTTCGTCTTTCTGTAAAAAAATAGCCTAAGCTTTCTGGCAATAATTGCTTAATTCTTTATCACTATCTATATGTTAATTGCCGCCATATATGTCATTTTTCTTTACCAGATACGCAGATCGTGCCAAGCAGATCGTCTGCAAAGCCGTCGTCAATGAAGACGCCAACGCAAAACTCATACGCGAGCTCAAAGAAGAGATCCTCAAACTGCGTGAGCTTCTCAAAGCTGAAGGCATCGATGTCGAGGAAGGTAAGCGAAAAGTAACCTTATTGCTTGAGCAATAACGTTAGGCCGCTTAGTCGTCTTGTGAATCGATAGATCGTCATGTGTTTATGAACAAAGAATGTAAAGAATCATGCTAGAAACAACGACATAACGCCACAAACTATTTTATTAAAAACGATATTCCTGATACTAAACCTTAACTTTTGTTTTCAAAACCAACCGATCTAGGACCGGATGGCAGAGTCGTTTATGAAAAGAAAGACCTGCCCATCAGTAAGTAATTACATTAAAGAGGCTTGCGCATCGCATATTATGTACACCCCACCAGTACGCTTGGCCTCCTTTTTGGGTTGCCGGATTCAAGAATATGTATAATCACTTTGGATATACCTCTGGCAACCCCAAACACATACTGAGAAAGAATGAGCAATTTCGCACCCTTATTCCAGTGCTTGTGGCGTTGTAGGTTATTTATATTATATTATCGTATAAATCACTTCACAATTATTATCGATAACATGAAGTGAATTGTTATTTAAATACGTACGTTCAATAACAGCGCTTATCTCTCATATTGTTTTGGTGTTGGTTTTTTATTATATTTAGATATAATGAGTAATATATATTCGATGTGTTTATTTTTTTCGTTTTATGTACCTAACATATTGTTGACAGCAACACTGAGCATTTTGGTTATTTTTAAAATACTTTAAAATGTCATATAAACTGAAGGATATGGTTTCGCAAAAGTTTAATTTTTTACATAAATATTGGCATACAGAAAAACATAACATTAACATTATACAGTATAAAAATGCTCAGTCCATTTTATTTCAATCCAGTACCGTTCGCGGCCATTCATGATTATTAAAACGTTTAATTGGCATACTTAGTAGTACAACTTTGAAAATAAAAATAATTTATGTATAAACCTTCTTGAGAACTACAAAATTGGGAAATGTTTTATCATATAAAGACAAACAAGGTCGCGAACGGATATTTGTTCATATAAATGTATATGTTGCTATAAAAAAAAAGCTTTATAGCTTCGTCAGCATCTGCATGTATCTACATACGAATAGTTTTTTTACTTATTATTTAGCTCTACATAAATTCCGATAAAAACTAAAATAAAGTTAATTTACTCAATACGTTACTCTCATTCAATTACTCAAGGTGTTGGAAAATTAGGTCCTTTACCATATGGATATGGTGGCAAAAATTGTACAAATTATTATTTACTATTTATCTGCATGACGATTCATAAAGACACTTACCGTTTGTTTTTTTATTTAATGGTTTAGGGTTTAACGATAATACATTTTCTCGTTACTTACAATGTCATTGATGCACTTCTGTTGATTAATATATTTTACGAGTTTCTTTGTGATTTATTCTATATTCTTACGTTTCATAGTATACGTCATAAAATTGTTTTATGTTGTACCTAGATTATTTTCGAATAAAAAAATTACAAAAGTTTTTAATTTTTAGTTACTAATAATATTGATTATTTAGTAACTAAAAAATTGAAACAGTTGTAAATTTATTTTACACGTGTTTTGACCAAAAATGAGTAAGAAACGTCTTATATTATAATTAATTTTACATAAACTTGATATTTTAACAACTGTGATAATGATTATAAGCGTTTAGAAATTATATTGTGTCTAATTGTACACACATTTACATAATATCAATTTTTGTCACAAATCTATTTCAAGTATAAAAGCTTTAACTACAGTATCTAAAAATTAGATTTAAATAATTTGCCGCATTCTTTTCCAAACTTTTTAACATCTGTGGTAGTATACTCCGTAACAATGGATGCGTTTGGCAGCAAAAAGCGCTAGCAAGCGCTTGTAAGCAAAATGGCGATCGTAAGCGGTAAGCGCTGTCAAATCGTAAGTAGCTATTTTCCTCCAGGACACGATGTTAGTTTTAACCAGGGAACCTAACCTAATTTAAATATATGTTTGTAAAGTATTCATATTAAAAACTTACGAATCATGTTTTTTAATAACATGTATATATCTATTCATGTCATTATATTACTTAAAACTAATATTGCACAAAACAACTTATAATTTCTACTTCAAAACAAACAAATTAAATAAGCAAAATGGCGGATTGTGTCAGCGCTACTGAAGTAGCAATCGTGTCCTGGCCGAAAACTATTTTAGCGCTTGTAAGCGCTTGCTACCGCTTTTTTCTGCCAAACGCACCCAATATATGTCCTTGTCTATTGCTATGGTAAATACAATGTGACGAAACAGGCGATGAGAATTCATCGCCGGCGCGCAAGAAGAACGATGAGGCGTTGATGTCGCCGAAGTTGTCCCGAACGGGCACGACCATAGCCGAAGATGCCGTTGACCAGCTGCAAGCTTCAGAGAAACTCATTGCAGGTAAAGAGCTTTTCATTTGATCTTAGAATAAGCTAAAATGCATCTCGTTTAGATATCATTTAATACTTCGTTTAATTGTTTTTTTACGTGTACTTTTACAATTTTTCGGAAAGTTCTCAGTAAATTTTTACCGTCATACAAGCAAATGGTTAATTTTATTAATATATCAGATCAAATTATCGTGTTATGTCAATGGCAGTCATGACTAAGGCTGCATCTGCTGGTAATAATTACTAGTACTTTTTCTTATAGAAATACGGTGATAAACGACCACACAGCCCACCTGTCCCACCTATCTATCCTCGATTAAGAATCAAAATGCGGATGCATTGTCACCCTTGAGGATTAAGATGGAATTCCACGTATCCGGCAAGTACCTCCTCAACTTGTGTCTCAAGTGTGTCCATCAACTCGCGAGGCCTGTTAACGCTTTAGTCCATTTTTATAAAATTGAAATGACAAATGAACTTACAGTTTTCCTGATGGTAAATGGCTTCTGCAGCCCATGGATACCTGCCACCAACTTCAAATAAAGAAAGTCTCACAGCTGGTAATTATATTGGCTTTCTAAGCCTCTAGAACGGAACATTGCAGTGCACACACTGTTGTTGGGCGGCAGAAGTAAGAGGGTGACATCCCTAGGCAGCCTCCTGGGTTGTAAGGGAGTCTTACCACCTACGAACCTAGTCATTGAACCGTTATTCATTGAACCATATTAGTTAAGGGATGTTTACTATAAGACGTTATTGTCTGTTCCAATACAGCTTATATTGAGAGTTCAATATTTTTTTTACATGAAACTAATAATTAGTGCATTTCATGGTCAGATACACGTCGAACACAAAATTTAAAGCGCAAACCTGCGCTTTAAATTTAGTGTTCTTTAAACCTTAATGAGTTGTTATTAAGAAGAATTTGCTGTTCGTCCCCCCTGTTTTATATTCTCGGTTGCCACTTACGACACCTAAGGTATGGTTTGTGATAGTACATATTTGGTATTATAGTTATATTTCAAGAAGTCATACATATTAAGCACAGTAAAATTGCTTATAACAGAATGCTCTATTGCCCGCCTATGATTTAATGTCATGTTATGTAAATTTACGTCTTAAAAACACAATGTAGCATAGTAATATGCTAATATGCTACAACGAGAACGGGTCGACCCGACCAGAGAAGGACTATCCGTAAAGAATACTAGCGTGAAGTAGCAGCATAATGCTGTTGTGTTTCATGTTCGTAAGATGGGTGTGTTTTGTACGGTGAGTGTGGATAACCGCAGACCCGTTTTACTGGAATAGATGCATTCTATCTTAGTCTTCAAGGGTGACAACACTCTGGATTTTGATTCTTAATCGAGTATAGATGCACATGGCTATGGGCAACAGCATCCCCTTACCATCAGGTAGATTTCGTTTGATAATAATACTGCTACAGTGTAAGATAGATGTAAGTATATATCTTTGGATACATATCATTAACATGCAGTAACCATAGAATACTTTAATACATACATAATAGAACGGGGGAGTGGGTTGAGACCGTGTAGCCACTAACATGTCACTAACATTACGTCAATTCACATCTATAAATGTGAACACAATCGTTTCCAATTTTCGTGTCAAGCGTCACCGCATGCAAATTATTTAAAAAATGATAAATTGTGCAATAATTACGTGTCGAAAGAACAGCGGGAAATGGAATTTAAATAACGGAGACATATCCTACAACCAGAAAGTCGAAACTATTTATATTTTGTGAATATTAGAAACAAAAATAAAGAAATATTGATGTATCAAAAACATTAATCAAAAGTCTAAAATGTGTAAATTCGCTCAGTCTGTCAATACAGCGA
This sequence comes from Parnassius smintheus behrii, assembly GCA_036936625.1. NCBI lineage: Eukaryota > Metazoa > Arthropoda > Insecta > Lepidoptera > Papilionidae > Parnassius > Parnassius smintheus. The sequence continues at coordinate 13,763,611 of JAUPFT010000020.1, read as the reverse complement.
ATCGGGTTTGTAGTACTGATAACACTACGTAATTGCTTGTACACATACAACAGCTCCCGGCGACACCGATTATTGTACAAAATAAGGTTGACAGCCATTCTATTGTGTATTATAGTATTCTTTGGCAGTAACTATTTAACATCAGGTGGATTGTGTACTCGTTTGTAACCTTTATTTCAGTATTAGTTCTGTAGTGACTTCTTTACGATAAAACCCTTGCCAACAGAACTTAACGAAACGTGGGAAGAGAAACTAAAGCGCACAGAACAGATCCGCGTGCAACGCGAAGCTGTTTTCGCTGAGATGGGCGTCGCAGTGAAGGAGGGAATCACTGTGGGTGTGTACTCACCGAAGAAGACGCCGCATCTCGTTAACCTCAATGAAGACCCTAATCTTTCAGAATGCCTCATCTATTATATTAAAGATGGTGAGTTCGAGTTATAAGCTACTTTCTTTTTTATTGTTTTTGTTCCTTTGAAGTAAGAGTTCCAATAGCCTGTCCTTTATTTTAACTATGCTAAGTCATAGACCATGATAACTAAGTAATGTACGAGTTTATATGAAACAAACAAAGCAAACGCACACATTTCGCGCACACACATAATTAACTTGCGATTTCAATCGCATTTACGCTATATTTGTATTAAATTGGAAATGCTTTGATTCGACTGTGCGTAGTTTTAAGATATTAACTAAAGTATAAATTTACAATATTTCATGTTTGATTATATATTACAAGTTTTTAATTTTATTTGGTAGGTGTAACCCGACTTGGCACGTCTGAAGCCAATGTTCCACAAGATATACAACTGTCCGGCTCCCACATCCTCAGTGAACATTGCATATTTGAGAATACAGATGGTGTTATCTGCCTCGTACCTCATCATGGGGCACTCGTCTATGTTAACGGTCGGGAGGTGAGTCTTAAAAAATAACTTACAAATTTTGTTTTAATTTATGAGAAAAATAATGTTTTATAAATGGTAATCTTATAACGAAATAGATAACATTCACACGAGAGAAAGTTTTGCTTACTCTTGCGCATATAAGAAATTTTGTAGATTGTAAGAATTATTGTTATCTACATAAATAAGGATTTTAATAACTCGAACATATATATGTCGCGGACAGATTTCGGAGTTGTCATTACAATTTTTTTTACAATGATAGCATTTTAATAGCTTTAGTTTTTTAATAGCCATCAGAGGAGGTTTTACAGTAAAATATGCGTGTCGACCAGGTAAAAGAGCCAATAATATTGAAGACCGGCTCCCGAGTCATTCTGGGCAAGAACCATGTGTTCCGCTTCACACACCCTGGACAGCGCTACGAGCCCACTATTTCTAACAAGGAACTCACTGGCACTACTGAAAATAACGGAAGCAATAACGACGGTAAGATTTAAAAATATACACTACGTATTTTAGTGCTGCAGTAAAACATTCATTCGTCTACAGATTATTGATCTCCGCCTTTGTGGTGAAATAGCAACAGCTGAATATTGAATTGCATCCTTCATAATATTCAATCGCAATTACTTGAATATCGCTATCCTACTCTTCCCACATCAGTCCATAAACAGTCCACAACTGGGCGTGGACATTTCTTTTACCAAGGATCTTTTACTAAATTTACTATTATATATATATATTACACCTCATTTATTAGTAAGCGTGTACGTGTCTATTATCTTATCTGCCTAGACGTTCGTCTGGATGACATCACACGTTGATCTTTAGGTGTTTCCAAGCAGTAGAGCATGCACTGCTGTTGGTTAACGAGTCACATAATAACAGGCTATGAGGTATTACATCTTAGTCATTATAGGTGACGTGCGTTTGAGTATGTAGCGGTTTGCAAGTGATCATGGGCTGCAATAGCCGCAAACAAACAGGTGGACTGTTTTTTTTATAGAACATGGCTGACAAACGAACACACAATCCACCTGATGGTAAGTGGATACTATAGTCTATAGGCATCTAAATCTCTCCTCGGTTTGTAATTAAAATGCAGATGCGTTGTAACCCCTGAGGACTAAGATGTAATGCCTCATTTCCAGTAAAAATCTCCTGTTCTCAACACTTACCATAGGATACACACCATATATAGATATTTTGTGAGAGCGTCGTCCTTCCCTGATCGAGCCGACCCATTCGTGCAACAACCATAATATGACTGAAGCATGGCTCTCGCAGTTGGTGCTCTGTTGGAGTACATACGGCCTTATTCGATTACCCGCATCCTATGGGCCACCCGTGTGCAGGATGTGGTTCTACTTCCGGTTAACCGGTATGCAGAGCTGCTATTGCATTTTCGGTTTCGATTTTTTTTGCATGCATTTTCACAGAACGATGTGCCCTTAGTTAATTCTAATAAAATACAAAAGTTGTTTTTTATTGGACTGATCCGTAAAAAGTCTTATGTGTGCACGCGCAATGACAACTTACTTAATAAAATTAATGCATATGAACTTTTAAGTATCCATGCTGGTATAAACGTTAACTTTTAAATTGTGTTAGGTGGTAAAGACGGTGAGAACATTGACTGGGACTTCGCCCAATGCGAGCTGCTGGAGAAGCAAGGTATCGACCTCAAGGCTGAGATGCAGAAGCGTCTCCTGGCGCTCGAGGAACAGTTCCGCAGGGAAAAGGAGCATGCAGATCAGCAGTTCGAAGAACAGCGAAAGGTGTGTGGCCGGTTGTTTCTTAGTTTTAATATTATTTTTATCAAATGTTGTTAATGGGGGAAAAACATCGTGAAGAAATCATCATATTATGTCCGCTCTGACTAACAAGCACTGGAACAGCGCAGTGGATTAATTGGTCTATATCCTGAAACATAAACCTGAAATACAACAACTTAACCTGAAAATTTTTTCATTGGGTCCTTTGCCAAGTGCTGCACTAACAGAGGATTTTAGTCGTAAATCTTAATAAATTGATTATCATTTCAACAATGACAACAACTTCAAATACTTTTGGAAGCTAACAAGTGCGTAGGCGATATTGTAGTGCCATAAGTGTTAAAGCTAACACAGAAATACGCCCAAACTAATCCTTAATATCATAAACTAATGTGACAGACACTGGAATAACATAAATACATATATTCTGCCAGTCGATTTGATCCCAGAACTAAAGTTTTTGAAGGTAGCAATATTTGAATTCACCGGCGCGGCGGTGCTTGATGGACAAGTTATTTAATTAAAATATTCATTCAATCATATTTTATAACAGTGTATCAGTCCCTTGGCGTTATTTGCCATAGAACACAGGCCATGGGGGGAGCCCATAGATTTCCTCATTCGATATGAGGATTTTGCTATAGTTGACTTGGATTTTTTTTATCACCCGGAAGATGCTACTGCCCATTACCTGTTTTAATTTCTCTCTATTTCCTCTTATGACACCCACCGAACGATATACTTAAACCAATACTGCATTTTGTATCAATATCTTATTTGATAGGCCGTTCACCGTGTAGTAGCGGCGTAACGGAATCTTCTTCCTTATATTATCCCGTGGGTACCATAAGAGATGAAGCGCTTGGCAGCCTCGTTGGCAACCTTATTTTTTAATTTTCATCTTCTGGTTTGTTTCATACTGTCGCCTTTTAAGACACCCACGTGGCGATATGGGATAGTGGATATTCGTATATCGCCACTACACGGTAATTGTAAAATATAAGCATACTTAATCAGCTGTTTAATACAGAACTACGAAGCTCGCATCGACGCCCTTCAGCGGCAAGTGGAAGAACAGAGCGTCACCATGTCCATGTATAGCTCATACACGCCCGAAGATTTCCACAATGAAGAAGATATTTTCGGTGAGTTAATATCTAATATAAGGTGCATTTTACACCAGAGTGAGCAACCTGACGATTAAAACGTAGATATTTTGCATTTTGTAATTGTAACCGGATGCCCAAAAAATTAAGTAACTATAGATACATACAACATCTTAATTCATATCGGAGGACAGATGTAGGTGACTGTTAGATGATCTGTAATGTAACGGGTGGTTGAAAAGAAACTCGCTATCTTTATTTGGTTATAAGATTTTAATTTTTTACATTAATTTGTCAAACTGCTAAGCAAATAAAACGGTACAATGTGAGTTATAAAAAAAATCACAAAAATTCAGAATTCAATATAAGTGCCTGCATTTTCTACCAGTTTTTGCAAACGTCTTGGAATATCTGCTACGAACGTTTGTAGAAAATGTTGAGGTACATTTGTTAGCACTTGCTGAATTCTTAATTCCAGTTCATCAAAAGTGCGAGGTTTTGAGCGATAGACTTCATCCTTTGCCCAACCCCACATAAAAAAATCGCAAGGCGTGAGGTCCGGGCTACGAGCAGGCCAACGTGTGGTCCGCGACGACCTGACCAACGCCCTGGGAAGCGGTTGTCCAGCCACTGTCGGACATTCGATGCAAAGAGTGGTGGAGCTCCATCTTGCATAAATATCATATTTTCAATGTTATCAAACGTTGACAAAGCTGGCCAAACTTTGTTTTCGAGCATGTTGGGATAGCGCTCTCTATTCATTGTTTCCCTCAAAAGAAAAGTCAATAACTTGACTTGATGTCATACCACACCAAACTTTTACCTTGGAACGGTTTTGCATTTTCTGAGCAGTTATTTTGGGGTCAAACTTTGCCCAATAATGACAGTTATGATAGTTAACAAATCCCCCAACATCAAAAATTGCTTTGTCAGTCCAGACAACGTTATCAAACTGTTCTGACCTATCTCCATGCCATCCAAGCATAATCTCTCCGTATTCCATCCGGTGATCACAGTCCTCTGGAGTTATTTAATGGCAGTAATATGGCTTCCAAGGATGAAGCTGAGAGACTTAAGGGCTGTCATTACAGTGTGCCGTGTAAGTCCGCTCTCACGAGCTTCTTGACGTGTTGACTTCTAAGGGTTTCTTGTGAATATCTCTCGAACAATTTTTATATTTTCTACTGATCTTGATGTTGAAGGACGGCTGGTTCTTTTATCTGCCACTGATCCAGTTTTTATCAACTTTGAATGACAGTTTTTAATGTTTTTTGGATCCAAAACAGCACGACGTCCGTTGAAATTCCGCCACCACCTTTGCACTTCCACTATTGATTGCCAAACTTCGTAGCGAGAGGCAATTTGCGCTCGCTCTTGCATTGACAATCTCCCTTGAGCCATTTTATGATGTTTTACCTAATTCTCAATCTGGAAAGAAAAAAATTACATAATATTACACGAATTTGGCTGAAGCTGGTAAAGTTTACAACCAAATAAAGATAGGGAGTTTCTTTTCAACCAACCAGTAGATTGCAAGTTAAAACCATCAATAAGTTACTACATTTTATAATTTTTTTTAATACGATAGGGGTAACAAACGACACACTGTGGCATAATTTTTTTTTAATACGATAGGGGTAACAAACGACACACTGTGGCATAATTTTTTTTTAATACGATAGGGGTAACAAACGACACACTGTGGCATAATTTTTTTTTAATACGATAGGGGTAACAAACGACACACTGTGGCATAATTTTTTTTAATACGATAGGGGTAACAAACGACACACTGTGGCATAATTTTTTTTAATACGATAGGGGTAACAAACGACACACTGTGGCATAATTTTTTTTTAATACGATAGGGGTAACAAACGGCACACTGTGGCATAATTTTTTTTAATACGATAGGGGTAACAAACGACACACTGTGGCATAATTTTTTTTTAATACGATAGGGGTAACAAACGACACACTGTGGCATAATTTTTTTTTAATACGATAGGGGTAACAAACGACACACTGTGGCATAATTTTTTTTAATACGATAGGGGTAACAAACGACACACTGTGGCATAATTTTTTTTTAATACGATAGGGGTAACAAACGACACACTGTGGCATAATTTTTTTTAATACGATAGGGGTAACACACGACACACTGTGGCATAATTTTTTTTTAATACGATAGGGGTAACAAACGACACACTGTGGCATAATTTTTTTTTAATACGATAGGGGTAACAAACGACACACTGTGGCATAATTTTTTTTTAATACGATAGGGGTAACAAACGACACACTGTGGCCCATAAACATCTACATTTATCCTCGATTAAAAATCAAAACGCAGATGCTTTGTCACCCCTCAGGACTAAGATGGAATCCTCGTTTCCAGTAAAAAAGGGTCTCTGGGATCTCTACACTCACCATACGAAACACAGCTGCTGTTTTACGCTAGTGGTGTGTGAGCATGGTCCTTCCCAGGTCGAGCCGACCCATTCGTGCTACAACCGTAATAAAGCTGCAGCGTGACCCTATTATGGCTGTTGCACTATATTTAAAATGTATATTTAATATAAATTTTAAATATAGTGCAACAGCCAACATTTGAATTTGCTGCTTTTACAATCTTGTTGTAATGAATCATGCTCACAGAATGCGTAAAATAGAAGAATTTAATATTTAAGTAAGTTTTCGTGGTAGAGCCACGCTGCAGCAATATTAGTTGTAGCACAAATGGGTCGGTTACACAGGGATGTAACTACGCTCTCACAGAATACCAGCGTAAAATAGCAGCTCAATTCTGCTGTGTTTCGTATGGTGAGTGTAGAGAACTGAGGGCATTATATATTAGTCCTCAGGTCTAACAACACGTCTGCATTTTGATTACTAATCGAAGATAGATGTAGATGTGTCTATAGCATCCATTGCGGTCCACAGCATCTATTTACCATCTGGTGGACTGTGTGCTTTTTTCACTCATATTCTATTTAAAAAAATAGATAGAAAACTCATTAATACATCTGATCTGGTCTGATCTGATCGGTAAAAAGTTATTTCTTTCCGACACGTATTCCTTTCCTTACATATGAACGTCATTTAAAATAAAACCGTTGTTTCGTACATGTAACACTCTGGTGTAGTTGCTACAGCTGTTAATACAAATTTGTGCTTTGACACAGACTTAAAAATATTTAATTTTGAGTTTTAAATAAATAGTTTCTTCTTTACTATCATAAAGTTAATCATTGATCTAAAACAAATATAATTTGCATGTTTAATTTAAAATGGATCAAGCATGCGTATTGTTTATTTTAAAGTCTTAGACAATTTTTAGTATTTAAAGTAATGTTAACGAGGTCGAGCCATATATTGTTATAGCACGAATGGGTCAGCTCGACCCGGTTAGGACCACGCTTTCACAGAATACCAACGTAACATAGCAGCTTAATGTTGCTGCGTTTTGTATGAGTGAGTGCTGGAGATCCTTTTCACTGGAAATAAAGCATTCTATCTTAGTCCTCAAGGGTGACAACGCATCTGCATTTTGAATCTTAATCGATGATAGATGTACCTAGATTTCTATGGGCTTCAGCATCCACTTACCATCTGGTAAACTGTGCGCTCGTTTATCACCCTTTATCTATAAAAAAGGTTTTTTCGAATCAATTTTGACTCACTTCCAGATAAAGACTTGAGAGAGTTAGAGACTTGAAAAAACAAACATAGCTAATAATAACTAGACCTAGTCAAAATATGGTCGCCATTTTAAATTTTAAAATCATCACGGCACGGCATCAGCATCTGACACGTTCTTGAAATCAATAATCATGGTCATTTTTTTACACATTACAACACATTATGTATATTACTATACTTATCAAATCTTAAAATTGTTTTGTAGGTTTAAAATATTTAAAATATATTACTTTTTTGTAGATTTTTTCAGATTTTGTGTTTCAATCATGGTCATTACCGTTAAAAATCATTAGGAAATACACATTTCATTCTACATTTTTAAGTTTTACAGCATCTTTACACTTTTACATTTTAGGCATGGGCGTAGCTGTGATATTTAGTTACGTAAGAACTTATTACGTTATAACTTATTAAATTCAAGGTTGAAGTGCTAAGACATAGTGTATATAAGTATTGAAATCCCTACTTCAAATTGTAAAATGATTTATTATTTTTATGGTCCGGTTTACATTTTTAAAAGCAACAACTGCGAGTGGCAAGTGCAACTGACAAATAATTAGTGCTTAGTACATGTGAACGAGCAGTGACAAGTGATAAGTGTGAATAAAATATTCAATAAGTACTTGTCATTTGTCAGTTGCACTTGTCTCTTCTTAAAATGTAAGCCGGGCCTTAAGCCCAGTTTACATTTTGAGAAGTGAGAAGTGCGAGTGGCAAGTGCAACTGACAAATGACAAGTGCTTATAATATATAGTGTAGTAATATATAGTGCATGTGAACAGACAGTGACAAGTGATGAAATGCGCACTTGTCACTTCTCACTTGCCTCTTTTCACTTACCACTCGCACTTGTCCCTTTTCAAAATGTAAACTGGGTCTAAGGCTTTCCTTGTTTTCCTATCTTAATGAGATTTTCCTTGACAAGTTGGATCGTTTCGTTAATAACTGTACCCGTTTTTCGTCTTCGCTAGTTTGAGCATGTATCTTCATTCCGTACTCAGCTTAAATGGCTTCCTATTCGTCAGCGAATACACATAAGGGATACTTAACAAAGTTTTTTCTATTCTATTCGATAACCACTATCCGAATTATTTGAAACATAAGTTTCAGTTCCTTTGCGACGCTTATGATAGACAGCTTTGTTTATCGAAGACTTGATCTCTTTACATCTCTTCACTGTTCGGGTTTCGTATCTCCATCGTTTGCTGTCCAAGCCGCGCGCATATGGAGTGACCTGCCTGAAAAGTTAAGACAACCTAACTGTAAACAAATATAGTAGACTAATTCGTCTCATCTAATAAAATTGTTTCCTAATTTCTAAACTCCATCATTATTATAGTAGTTATCTCTAGACTAATTAGTGTATATATATATATATATATATATATATATATATATATATATATATATATATACACTCTGAAGGCAATCTTTTCTTCCTGAAACCACAGAGATCTTTCATAGTTAAATACAAAGAAAACTGGGGTGCTACGACGGAGGGGGGGGGGGGGATATTTTCCCAGCTACGCCAATGTCCGTTGCGCGCAATGCATGTAAGTTTGCGATGGTAATGCGTGGTCGGTTTGGTCCGTGTAGTGAACCCCCTGTTTGAGACAGAGTGTTGGTCGGCGCGCGAGGTCGGCCTGGCTGCCTGGGCGTTCCGCAAGTGGAAGTACCACCAGTTCACCTCGCTCAGGGACGACTTGTGGGGCAACGCGATATTCCTCAAGGTAAACCTGTCTATCAACTTTTTACTTAAATAGTACATTCATTCTCAACTTTCGTCTTATCAGCACGTAACCAGTTTACTGCGGGACATGGGTGTGTTTTAAGGCAAAAGTGGGTATGCCATAAACGAATGCCTACGAATTTTACATCTGCATATAATATACTAGCTGGCCAGGCAGACGTTGTTCTGCCCTTTCCGACGACTTTCCTGTAAAAAATCCTTAAATACACAATAAAAGAATAAAGGGTTACTTATCGGTTTAAAAACCACCCTATGTCTCAAGTTGGAAAAACTGGACACAGTGTGCAAAATTTTATGGAAATCAGTTCAGTAGTTTAGAAGTTCATCGTGGACAAACAACGTGACACGTAATTTTTATATATAAATATTACTACCATGTAGAGGTGGGGTAAGAAATTACCCCATACTGTCTTTCGGGTGTCGTAGGATGCAACAAAACGAATCTGAAAGAGCGTGTTCTTGATAACAACTAAATAATTACAAAAAACTGCGGTTGTCCATCAGCCTGCCAAGCGTGACAATAATAGCATAGTTTCTCCTACCCCCTTAGAGGGAGGTTTATGTTCAACAGTAAACTTTTATAAGCTGTAATGGATGGATATAATACACATAGAATATTATAAATGTATAGTATTCCATATTAATACACGAGGTGGTTTTATCGGAGGCGTTAAATTCTTTTGAAATTTTTCGAAGTGCATTCTCGGAATGAGATTTGCGACGCATTACGCTATCACACGTCGGTTAACCGTTTAAATGGATTATTTTAGAGTTAGCGACAATTGAGTCCGGGATTCAAACCCAATTGGTGCCACAGTGACTGACATCAAATTCTAAAAGAAGAAGCATTTATCACAATATATCTTGAGATGAAAGGTTCTTGGAATGAAACATCCAGATTGTATCTTTACTCTCATAGTCCGGTGGGTCGGCAAACAAACAAGCCGGAGAGATACCAGAGATTTTTATTGGCCGACCCCGGATTCGAACGTCCCGGCTTTTGATTAACAGTCGCTTTGATGACCACTAGATTTACGTGTCAGCCGCGAGTTCACGATAATGTAATTGCGGTTTTACATGGGATAAAACTAAGGCCACAGTATTGACCCCTGCACAGGAAGCTAACGCGATCTCCGTGGAGCTGCGCAAAAAGGTCCAGTTCCAATTCACTCTGCTGACGGACACGCCGTACTCGCCGCTGCCCAGCGAGCTGGCGCCGCGCGACGACGCCGACGACGAGTACCGGCCCGGCGCGCCCACCGTCGTCGCCGTCGAGGTCACCGACACCAAAAACGGCGCCACGCACTACTGGACCCTTGAAAAGCTTCGGTGAGTACACTCACTCAAATTACCACTCGAGTTCGCTTGTCCCGTAGACAAAGAAACCTATGGACTAATGATTAGCGTGGCCTAGAGTGATAAAGGGCGATAACGTAGTTTTAGGTTATACAATAATCTTTATGACTTTTAAACATATTTAGATAAAATTTTTAATTTTTCTAAGAACTGAACTGAACAAGATTCACCAATCTTAAGCTCACAAAATAATTTTTTCTCACTTAAGCCAACTTGTAAACGCCTTAGATCGCTACGAACTGTCAAAGTTGTTTAGCAAAGTGTAGTTTGCTAAACAAAAAACCGGTACGGAGAAAGGGACAAACAATCACACCGCTCTGTCTCATTTCTATGCAAGACGCATGCATAAATCTATCTTTTCCGTGTGCGAATGCGAAAGAAGGCGTCAATTTGACTATAGGTTTCTCTGTCTACGGCTTGTCCACTCTGTCTGGTTAACTTTAATTCCACCAGATAAGTGGGGTTGTTTTATTTGTGTGTATATAGGATCAGGAAAAAGTTTAGAAACGCGTCTTACTTTACTAAAAAATTGGGTTAAACTTTGGCTTTACCGCAAAATTTTTGTACCCTACATTAAATCTGATTTTTCGAATTTAAACATATCCAGACTTAATCGTTCATTATCTTACTTAAATTAGGTAATTAATCTCTAATCTATTCCTTACTATTTTAATTTAGTAGGTAAAGTGATAGAGAGAGAAACTTTAAACATTTCTGAGTATCAGAAAGTAATAATTTCTTTTTATAAGTATTGCTGTTTATTTCTTATAATCAGTTATTTCAATAAATAAAAAGTACAGTTTTTAAAAAATACTGTAAATGAAATATTGATCAATTTACATAAAATTGTAAATAGTGACAAATCCTAACGTTCAATAATTCAACACAATTTTTTATAATTGTAAAAATAATTGATTATTAAATCTCTAAATATGTAAATATTTAGGTTACACTCCATTTTGCCACGATTTTTATAAAATACTTTAAAACTTTGTGTGTTTTATTATAGATTTTTACGTAGTACAAAATAATTAGCTGCACATTAGACAATATTGATAGACAATTATTTGTTTGAAATTAATAAAAATGTAGTCGTAAAATGTTATAGTTGGTACGATATATGATAACTTAGTGCAAAGGTGATTTGTTGGCAGTCTGTAAAGACCATGAATTATTTGCATTCAGCATTCGTTATATTTTTATAACATATAATGCTACTTTTAAGGTCATACTAAATTTATATTATACACAAATTTATGTTACATATATAGTGGTTTTCCTGAGCCTTTTTCCTTAATTTCATTTCATTTATGGTCACCATGTTGTATTTATTGAACATTCTTTTTATTTTGCGTTTTGTTAATATATGGCATGTAACAATAACCCTTTGGTTACTGTGAAGTGCATTACCAGAATTAGTATTCAAACGTATACAGGATGTTAGTGTAAACACCGTTGTCCTTGAAACCAGTGGTTTGGTTTCACTTATAGAATGTAAATTCAATGAAAAATAACGACATTTTTTTAGTAAAATCTCAATTTTTCCTTAATTCCTCAATTTTTGTCTGTGCTAAGCCAGGATAAGAGTATGAAGGAAAAGTTACATCACAGGTTATGTCTACCTATTGTGTTTTTATGTTGAATGTTGTGTAGGTAGCTAGCGCGGGCGGTGATCTTTACAGTGGTTACGTCACTCGGGCGCATAGGGTATCCACGAATTTACGGACGGTGTCGGACAGAAACTTTTTGAATTTTATGAAAGAAGATAGCGAATTTTTTTTTAAATTCATTGAATTTACGTTCTATAAGTGAAACCAAACCACTGGTTTCAAGGACAACGGTGTTTACACTAACAGCCTGTATAACTAAGTTTACTCCAGACAACTCCACCATAAAAATTAAATTGAATTTGGATACAATTTTATTTGCAAATTGTATGTGGTTTTATTACCTCTTCATTGGGCGGTATTACGATATAAGAGTATTGCCAAAACCCCTTTTTACCGCGCAGATGCGCGTGTTAGTGAGAGGTAATAAGATACAAATGGCAAATAAAAATTTATTTAATTTAATTTAATTTAATTTTTAATGGTCAAGATTACTGAAGTAAAGATTCCTAGACGTTTGAATACTGTTTGATAACATAACGCTTTTAATGGGAACCACAAGGTTTTTGTAACATGTTGTATATTCTAACTTATATTGTTGTTTTATGAACGCTATTCATAATTTATATATATTATATACAAGCAACGATTTAATTTTGCTGAGGCTATAACTTATACTTCATTTTTTTATTGTATTGCTATGAATGTATTGTATTTTAAGAATAAGTTGTATCTTAATATCTGAATTAAAATTAGGGTTAGGTTAATACTTGTTAATGTTTCTGAGGGGGTTGTGCGGCAATTAGTTCACCATGCTACTCAAATACGTGTTGGCTGACTTCCTCGCGTGGTAAATCAGCACGTAAACTTGCGATTAGCATTATCATTAGTGCCGGCAAGGATCGAACCTGAGTTGCGTTGTGCATTACAGCGAGCGGTTAGCCCCTGTGTTACCATGGATCTAAACCCTCTCAGAAATTAGAGGAAGCTAGTGCCCAGCTATGGGATATATAAAGGCGGTATCTTTAAATTTTAAATATTTTCAACAGGTAAGTCAAATATCTGTTAAGTAGGTATAGTCTGTTACATCATTAGTTATCAAATCATTAAAATACGGTAGCAGTGTTACATTACATAATATAATAAGCTTTTTTATCTGCTGCTTGCATTTATTTTTCTTTCATGCTAATATATTTTGATATTATTTAAAATTAGAAGCCTAGAAATACGAGTGTTATATTTATAACTAGTTTTTCTTTGCACCTCTACTGTTATATATACTGTTTTCTCACATAATTAGTCATATATTTCACAAAAAATTAAATAAATAATAACGATAAATTTCTCCTTCAAAGATTTGTTTGTTTTGAAAGGTAAAATTAATTGTGGCGCTATCCAGTAATTTCTATCATCCATTAAAGTTGTTACATAAATTGCGTTCAATATATTATTTATAATGATAATTATTTATTTCAGCTTAGGTTCATAGACTTGTTTATTGCTTTGTTTTTTGACCAGAAACCTTTATCTAGAGGTTAAATAAATGTATGTACAATGGTTACGAATGTGTGTACCTTTCACAACCATTGCGGATTTAAGAAGTGTGTTATCATTAAAAATAAGAGATTAAACATAATATGGATAAAAGACTTCGTATCTCAATTTACATTGAATAAGTGGAAATAATTTGTTATTTAAAAAAATATAAACCGATTTCAATTATTATGAAATCTGATTCATTTCTAATAGGATTACTGTTAAAGTATGTTTTAGTACTATAAATTCAACATAATAAATCAACTAACTTTAGAGGTCTTTTGTGTACTACACAGTTAAAAAAAAGTCACATTATAACCCGTTTTTTGAAGTCGGTTAAGAAGGTGAAAAAAAGTCGGTTAAAAAGTGGTGTAGGGCAGTAGGGCTACATGGCGGTGTATTGTCCGTAGCCACCGCCTGGAGCTCATGCGTCAGATATACAACATGAACGAGAGCGCGTGCGGGGACGACGAGGAAGATGACGTGTCTCCGTCGATCCCCGCGCTCCCCTCGCCGGAACCGCTGCCCCCGGCGTCGGGCCCGCCGCCGTCGCCCGACATACTGCAGTGCATATCCGCCTGCGCGCAGCAGACGCGCTTGTCTCTAGCCAACCTGCTACCCTCGAGGTTTGTGCCCGCGGGAGGAAACGACCAGCCTGCCTTGCACGATAATATCACGTGCACACGAGCCACGAGATACCAATCACCACGAAAGGGCTAGGGTTGCCAACTTTGTCCTGCTAAATACAGGACTTCTGTGCAAAGTACTAAAATAATATAATATATGTCAAATTTCAATATTAATTTTATGAATCTGTACCAGGTTTTTGCTACTCTTTATTCTTTTTTAGTATTGCCTTTTTATACCACTACTGAATATAAGCTTTTCGAAGACACAGTCTGTAGTAGCACAGGGAATCCACTGCCGCATATCATGCCGTGGGTATACTAAGAGGCTACAGAAGCAAATGAAACAAAAGATGACTTTTAGTATTTACACGTGGTTAAGCCATACTGCAGCTCTATTATGGTTGTAGCACGAATGGGTCAGCTTGACCGGATAAGTACCATGCTCTCACATATACTGCTGTGTTTCGTATGGTGAGCCTAGCCAAAACCTCTTTACTAGAAACGGTGCATTCCATCTTATTCCTTAGGGGCGACAATGTATCTGCGTTTTGATCTTTAATCGAGGATAGATGTACATGTCTGCGTGCCACAGCATCCACTTACCAACGGGTGGACTCTATGCACGTTTGTCACCCTTATTCTATAAAATAAACGTATATTTCAGATAACAACTTAAAATAAATCTGCGGTTGCCAACCTGCCTGCCATACATCGTAACTATGGCATACGGGAGGCAGCCTATGTATGTTCAGCTGTGGACTTTTGATAAGCTGTATTGATGAATGAAAATGATTTAAATATCAAAACACTTCATTATTTTTCATTGCTAAAATGCGCAAAATGTGAATTCCCTTTCTATTAAAATATTTATTATAAAGATATAGAAGTTATTTGGTTTATTTACTATAATATTTATTAAATTTTATCATATTTTAGTAGTAGGGTTGGCAGCCCTAAGTAGGACTTATAAGTTCGAAAATGCACTATACATGCGTATCAGAAGACAATGTTGAGGATATATAATAAAATATAATACATTCCCAACAAACAAACAGTATGTACTTAATTATGCTATTTTAATTTCCAATATAATTTTACAAGTTTGTTTTGTTTCAAGAAGCTCAGAATATTTTTTGTGGTGTATCGAAGTAAATACACAATTTTGCTACATTCGCAATTTTGATCACGCTTATGTTATAGCTTTTTGACTTCATTGAATATGAATATTTGTTATTTTGTAAATCCAAAAAAAGATACTTGCGTAAATTTCGTGTCGCTATACGACGTGTTTATTTTAACTTCATTTCATTTACATAATATTTATTACATTGTCGTACATTGTAAGCTTATTTCACGAGTATTTCAAAATAATTAAGATTTTCTCAATGAAACCGATTAAATAAAACATTTCGGAGGATTTTCCGCTTAAATTATAATACCTACTGTAAATTTTTATTTCGGATTTATTAATTTCCATAGTCCGTACGGATAAAGAATGGGATTAGAAATGGCAGCTGATCGGGCCCGTACCGTTAACATGCACAGTACCAATAATGAAATCTCGCTAATTACGTTATATCGTTATAACGTTATATTAATAGATGGAAACTAATTGTATAGCTAACTAGGTATGTTAATTTTTAAATAACATTTATAACTATCGACGCGCTCGGGCTTCTCTTGGGTGGGATCTATTAATGTGGCGTTATTAAGACTTAAAATAATCATTAAAGCTCACTTATCTTATCAATATTTTGTATTTTAATAAAATCTCTAAATTTTTCGGATCAAATGTAGTCGAGATCACTCCTAGTATTAGGTACTCTCTATTTGTTCGTGAAGTTTTATTACCATCGGTACAGCCATTCCAAAGATTTGCTCAGACAGACAGACAACCGAGAATTTTGAAAATGGTTACTCATACCTCAATGGCATGTAAATATTTTGTACAAAAATATTACCAATTAAAATCAACAGTAGTTATGAAGAAAACTCCCAGAACGCATCGCAGTTCACAAATTAGCAAAATCGGACTGATTTTGTTTTGTAACTTATGGGAATTTGTTATTCTTGATTCCAATGACAAGTTGCACTGAAGTTATAGAACGTACCGAAAAACGGATATCATAACGTATTTTTTGCAGTCTTAAGTTAAGACTGCAAAAAATAGCTCACGCACCGGTTAAGACTCTTACCGGTGCGTGAGCGATAGTGTGTGAGCGAGAGGTGAACAGAGGCGAAACCTTTTTTCAATCCCATTCTTTAACCGCATGAACAGTACTTTTTTCTTAATTTAAAAGTTGAATACTACTATTTTTGAGCTTACCTTACCTTACTTTTGTTGAGCTACCAATATTTATTGATTAATATAAAAAAATGTTCATAATTAATGATAATTTACTTTTACTGTGTAAGTAGACATTGTAATTTATTTTTAATTTAATGAATCATGTTGTGCCGTGTATGTGCCTAAAAGTGAATAAAACTGTGATCTGGGAGAAGAGAATGTTATCTTGTCAGTTGTTTCATGTTTTTGTGCATTTTTCTTGAATTACATGTAAATAATATAAGCTCACTTTAGCTATAAACAGGTCGCTTTTTTCGTTTTTATAATATATTAAGATAGATTGTATAGAATACAGAGCATGACATACGCACGTATACTCTATTATAGTACAAAGATGTATCCTAATAATATAGATCTAAAATTTCTGTACATTGTAGTGTATTTCGAATTGTATGTTTTGCTTGTATTACTTACCTAAATAGTTTTAGATTATATGAAAATGGAGTTCTGTAGTTTTCTTGGCTTGTGTTTGGTTTGATCGATGTTTACTTTTTGTTTAAGTTGCTTGTGCTGAGTGTTACCTTACGTTAAACGTTTACTCCGAATTACAGTACATTATCTATCAACTGACGCGATTTAATTTTTTCAGGCAAAGGCTGGAGCTGATGCGCGAAATGTATCACAACGAGGCTGAGCTGTCGCCCACGTCCCCCGACCACAACATCGAGTCGGTCACCGGCGGTGATCCCTTCTACGATCGTTTCCCGTGGTTCCGTATGGTTGGACGGTTAGCGTTTTCACTTTATTAATTAGACCTTTTAGGATTTTTAGGGTGTCTGTTTTGAGGAAAGTCAATCGATATTGTTTGTATTTAAACAAACACTGTCCCAGGCATAATTAAAAAATATTTTTTCGCTAAACAGTTGTGTAATTTGGTATGTGGATTTCCATGTGTGTATTTCACAGTTGTTGCCTGAAATAGAAAATATTTGCTGTTATTGTTTGTTCAAAAGTGAGTTTTTTTTTCATTAAATGAATTACCTATTTTCATTTACAACACCTAACAAACTGGACATGTTAAGTTAACTATCGACACCATGTCAGTTGTATTGTTCAAATTGAAATTGACATTAGATTCTTGATCATGTTACTTTTTACCATAGTAACAAATTTTAACACAAAGCAAATAATTAAATACTTTGTTTCGCAGGAGCTTCGTTTACCTGTCGAACCTCCTGTACCCGGTTCCGCTCATTCACAAAGTTGCAATAGTGAACGAGAAAGGAGACGTGAAGGGCTACCTACGTGTGGCTGTACAGGCAGTAATCGACGCCGAAAAAAGTGAGTTAATACCGCTATAATTATTGGCGACATCGTGGCCTCATCGTCTGAGTGCCTGGCTACTAAGCTGGCCTTAGGTTTTAAGTTTAGCTAGGGGTTTACATCTAGCTAAACTTATAAAACGCGAAAAAACAAGAAACTAGAAACTAGTGTATAAAAAAAGAAGAAATTAGTGTATTTTAATACACTAGTATCTTGTGTTTTTTTCTAAATCAAATTTAAACTAACCAACGAACTTACAGTCCACGTGATAGTAAATAATTATTGCACATCATGTACACCTGCAACTAATTTTAAACAAAGAAAGCTACAGATGTGTGTGTCACCTTTGAGAACTAAAGATGGAATGGCTCACAGTCTGTTTTAAAAGTAACTTCCTATATCCCCCAGACCGAAATACAGCAGCACACGCACTGCTCCTTATGGCAGCAATGGGTTCTTAGTTCTTACCCGTCTAGACGGGCGGCTAAGAAATAGTGTTATCATCTAGTAAAAGTGGTCTAGTTGTGGTGTGATTGTCCCTGTACCACTGACACTACATCCTCTGGTCTTATCCTATACACATTAAGTATGAGTATGTTGGCCGAATCAGTAGTGCTATTGACTGTATCAACGTGTATATTTATATAGTAAGTTGATATAAATACACGAGCGCGCGTGAACTTAACTTGTGGTTAGAAGTGTACGTACACGTTGTGGCGGTGTGAGTGTCTAACGGAGCGGTCAGTTGCGAGCGAACTTTGGCGTTATTACACGCATCGCTCACGCGCACATTGACTCATACACAGCTACATTTTAACACAAGTAAAGCTCACGCGCTCGTGAGTTGTAAGAACTATAGCACTATAATATCTCCTGCACAGTTATATTATAGACCTCGATTATTTTGAAAGATGCTGCGACTGTAGCTACCATAGAATACTATAATACACAATAGAATGTCTGTCAACCATATTTTGTACGAGGATCTGCGTCGCCGGGAGCACACATATTTCTATTATGTATGTACTATAGTATTCTATGGTAGCTACTGCCCAAAGGACATTCTCATTTCTCGAGTATATTTTGTTTGACCTAATGCTAAAAAAATTGATTATTTTAAAATACAAGTGACAAAAGATCACAGAGCCTTGATAAGCGAGCGAGAGACAAGTTTTAGCGATATTTCGATTCGTGGTGCTGGCCTCTTTCTTCTTCTTTTTTCTTTAACGCTCTTAAAGCACTTACGAATAAAGTCCTTTTTAAAGAATATTAGTAACGCTATTTTTATTATTACTATTTCGATACGACGATAAGATTAAAGGTCTTGTATTAGGAGTGATTCAAAACAGTCGTTGACTGGCGGAACTGGCGGCATTCCCACGAATTCCCTTTTTGAATTTGCAATCCCCACTCTTAAATATTAGTCTTATTTTTGCTTTATAATGTATCAATTTTTTTTCATTAGACAACGCTGAATTAGCGGCTGGTGTTAAACAGTCCGCTAAGATATCATTCGATGACGACGCAGCACCTGCAAGGTCTCGACTCAAGACTCTCTCCACAGTTGAGAAAAACAACGCACTAAATCTGGAAGATCGCATTGCTGATGTTGCCGATTCTAACATCAAGATAGAAGGTACTTTAAACTAATTACCAAAGCACTGGGTTAATGCCACTGCATGACAGCTTAACCACTTAAGCTGTTGTAAATTTCGCAGTATGCGAGTTTAATTCTCACCGGCACTAATGAGATTGGTAACTGCAATTTTTAGGACACACTGGAACGTCGCTGTGGACTAACTGCTCCGTAACCCTTTCAGAGATGAGGGGAGGCCTGTGTTAAGCAGTTAGGCGTGTAGAGGCTGTGACTTTACTTTACTTAATTTTAATTCTTCGCTTCTAACTCGTAGTATTACTTATGATGATGGCTAGCCTCTGTTGAGACAGGCCACTAAAATTCGGCTTGGAGGACATCATTGTTATAATTTTTAAGTAATATTGTGACTTATAGTTCGTGTCAAATCGATTGAGAAAAATGGACGATGACCTTAGATATGAGCCAAGTGTCAAAAGGCGTAACTTACAAAATCTCAATTTAGATGTGATAACAATATTTAAATATTGATATTATTCACACTTCTAGGTCAGCACATATGTTTTTTTTGTTTATTAAATAATATTGTCTGTGGTTCCTCTATAAACATCGTAAAATCTTACGGTACATCGCGAAAAATGTTTTATATTTTATATTTTAATTTATTGTAAGTACACGCAGCAATCATTTAATAACAGTTTCATATGAAAAAATACTTGAAGCAATATAATCACCATATTGAGATTTTGCAAATTCATCCCTTAAAAAAAAAACAAAACGCGCGTTACGTCAGTTCGTTCTAAAAGAAACGTGAAAATGGCAGCCGGAGTTGCGTCACTTTTTTTGGGCCGGCCCGCATGCACCGAATAAAAATAAAGTTCTTATGTAATATTGAAAATAAAGTTTTATCTTTTGAATAATTACGTACTTATTTGGTGTCGTTATCACTCGAATCTTTATATGTGTTATAAATTAATGCTTTTTGTTGTTAAATGAATAAAGTACTTTATAACAATAGATGATTTTTCTTCTACAGCGATCTTTTACATAAGTTTTTAATAATAGTTAATAAATATATATATTATAACAATCATTATGAAAAATCATTATAAATAAAGAAAGTACTACATATAAAAAGTGCCTATATTTTGAAGGTTTGTAGCTAATGGTTAAATGTCAATGTCCGTTTTTCTCAATCGATTTAGCACGTACTATAGTTCACAATTTTAAGTAAATTCTTTTGATACTAAGCGTCTGGCTGTCTGGTAAAAGAATATAAAACGTCGAAAATTTGCGTAGTAAATGTTTGTAGGTTTGTCGGTAATGTGGTGAGGATGACGGCATTTATTATGCGCGTATGCACCAAACAAATTCAAAGAATTATTGTCTGAAGATAGGCCTCCCCCAAGGAATGAGTAGGATGCAAATTAATCTGAGCCAAGTATAGCTAAGGAGTGGAATAATTTGTCTGCGTCTGTCTTTCCGTCCGAATACAATTAAGGCGTCTTCAATGCAAGAGTGAATATACTTGTTTCGCTAAGACGTTTTACTATCTTGATCTGTATCACCATTTACCATCGGGTATTATTGTGGTCAAGCACTGGCTAAAAATATAAGTGTGACCTAACCGTGTCAAATTTGTCCAGCGGTCTAAAATGTGCCGATTGTTATAAATTAGAGTATCGACAACTTTTATGCAATGAGGTGAAATATTTGACAAATCTCATTACAGGAAAGTTAAATTGTTAAAGGAGTGTAGAGATTTATGTTGTTAACTAAGAATAATTTTATGAATATTCTTAAAAGATGAAAAATAAAAAAAAGTTATTAAATGTGTAAGAAATTGAAGAACATTATATGTGGTAGAGCCATGCTGCAGTTATATTAGTAGTATAGTTGTAGCACGAATGGGTCGGCTCGACCGGGGAAGGACCACGCTCTCACAGAATACCAGCGTGAAATAGTAGCTTAATGCTGCTGTGTTTCGTATGGTGAGTGTAGAGAACCGGAGACCCGTTTTGCTGAAAACGAGGCATTCCATCTTAGTCCTCATGGGTGACAACGCATCTGCATTTTGATTTGTAGTCGAGGAAAGATGTAGATGTCTATGGGCCGCAGCAACCACTTATCATCAGGTTGACTGTGTGCTCGTTTCTCACCCTATCCTAAAGAAACCCAGCACTGAGACCTTGTACTGAGATGTTGTAGACTAATAACTCCTATTTTATATTATTACTTACTTTTATTTTATTATTTCATTACAGTAATGTAATTAAAACGAAACTTTTTAATGATGACTTTATGTCCGTCAGTATGATAAAAAGGTTCATCTCCATTACCTCACCAATCAATGTATACGCTAGGTTTATCTGGTGAGCGTAAGATTTTTATATAGACATTTTATATGGCAGAGCTGGGCGTGGGCGAGTGCGACGCGGACAGCGGGCGCGGCGATAGCTCGCTGGCGTCCGAGCTGAAGGACGAGGAGCTGCCCGACCACCTGGCGCTCGGCCGCGACTTCACCTTCCGCGTCACCGTGCTGCAGGCGCACAGCGTCTCCACCGACTACGCGGACGTCTTCTGCCAGTTCAAGTGAGCAAGCACGCGCACGTGCCCACTGCAAAAACCTTTTTAAGAATCAAGGAATCATTTGTCAGGTCTCGTAGTTAACTGGTGACGGATGTTGGCGCGATGGCTTAGCGTTGAGTAACAGTTCTAAGGGCCGCGGATTTAAATTTCGCCCGTAACAAATATTTGTGTGGCCTACAAATAATTAGAGATGGTTAGCGCTCGCTGTAAATCTCACAGCACGCGAGCAAACCGGGTTCGATCCCCGCCGGCACCAATGAAATTGTTAATTGCAATTTTAAGTGCTGATTTACCACGTGCTCGGCGGTGAAGGAAAACATGGTGAGGAAACCTGCATGTCAGAGAAATAAGAAAAAAAATATTCGAAGACATGTGAAGTTTGCCAGCACGCGTTGGGGCAGCGCGGTGGACAATTCTTTGCCCTAAAATCCTCTCAGAAATGAGCGGAGGCCTGTGCCCAGCAGTGGGACGTATATAGGTTGTAACTTTACATTTTACTTTACTACAAATAATTATTCCTGGTCTCTTTATATTATATTTTATAAACTTAAAGAAAATGAGACTTGGCGTCACTCCTAAACTTGTTACCTTAACTTAGACACTCAATTTGCAACTTTTTGGCAAAACAAAATTAAAACCAATCATAAATATTTTACAATATAATTATTTATCATTTATCAAACGTTATTGGTATCTTTTTTCATTGATTATATTAAAATGCATAGCCGTTGTGTACAAATTTACAGCACTTTTTTTCTTTATACTGTTGCAGCTTCTTACATCGTAACGAAGATGCCTTCTCTACCGAACCTGTCAAGAACACCGGCAAGAATACGCCTCTTGGATTTTATCACGTACAAAACGTAGGCACAATTTAAAACAATTATATTGTTGTTTTTTTTTAATCATTTCGTATGCTTATTAATGGATATAATATATTAATTTAATTTTTTTTATAGATCACTGTACCTGTAACCAAGTCGTTCGTAGAGTACATAAAGACACAACCGATCGTTTTTGAAGTTTTCGGCCATTATCAGCAGCATCCACTTCACAAGGTAATTAATTTTAATTCATAAAATCAAGTAAGAGTACAATTACATCCCATATACTTCCCACTACTGGAAACAGCCGTCATCATTTTCAGCTTTATTATAATTGTAACACGAGAGGGTCTGCTCGACTGGGGAAGGACTACAAGGACTACAGCGTCAAGTAGCAGCTCAGCGTGATATAGTAGCCTGATGTTGCTGTATTTCGTATAGAGAGTGTGAAGAACCGTTTTTACTAGAAGTCCATTTAAGTCCTCAAGAGTCTTAATCTAGGATATATGTAGATGTATGTGTGCCACAGATCCATCTACTATAAGGCAGCCTCTGTGCTTGTTTGTCAGTTTGTCACCCTTATTCAATTTTTTATTTAATTTATTTAAAAAAGGTCTACTTACAATTGTTATAATTCAACATACACAAAATCTAAAAGTATATTATAGTCTTATAGGGTAAACACCGCTAAGCCATAATTAAATAACTTCATTTACTCGCAGAGGCGGATTAAATGTCGACAGCGCTCTAGGCTAGCATCACATTGACAGCCCTCTGGTAGCTGGCAGCTGGCATTTTGTAAATTATAACTAGGTATTTTAAAATGAACTATATTATTATAATTCATAATATTGTTCAGTGGAAATACCATGAAAGCGGTGTTAAATAAAAATATACCCCAGGGGGGTACCAGCATCGATAATCCTGGAGAGTCCCTCACCGGGAATCTACGCCTAAATGATCTCCCTCCTGAGCGTGAATTCTCAGGCTGCCCCGCGTATTCTGGAGGAGGGTGGGGGTTACAATTCCGCTCTGAAAACATTCTAAATGAAGCAAACGGAGCAAAATCATTACGGCACCTCACCTTGACTATACATCTATACTTACGTATCTATCTGATATTTTTATACATCTATACTATTATACTACTATAAATCTTATTTATCTTACCCAGATTATAACCTGGGATACTCCTTTCTGCTTTGGGCTGGAGCTCTGTACTCAACGCCTCGGCCGACCCACGACCGGCCAATCGACCACGTCCGAACCGGTACAAGTTCCGAATGGCTCGGTTTTCGTACTACCGATCATGCGGAGAGATCCGTTAACGACTGCCTTGGCATATATGTAATCTGACACAACTGGTCATTCCGCCCACGCGGATTCCAGATGTGGATGATCCTTCCGCTGTCCTCTCATCCGGGCAGATATCAGGTCTCCGTCTATGCCCCTCTTGGCTCTTCGAATCGCTACCTGGTCTGTAGGCTTTCGCCGTATGTGGCACTATAGGTCAGCAGATTGGGATAGGATGAGGGCTTTTTATGCATCCTACCTATGGGGAGAATTTGCTTCTAGCTGGATCCTAATATCAAATACTAGCGCACTTAAAATGAAGTACAACTCTGCCTCCAGGTCCTTTTAAGGACCTATCGCTAGGGCGAAGTCGAAGAACATTGAGAGTATTGGCGAGAAACTAGTTTGCCTTCTTTCGGGAACTCTTGCACTATCTCTATCTTGCCAAGGCTGTCCAAGAGAATTTCTGTAAACCATCATTATCATTTCTGCGCGGGGAAAATGACTCGCTTGGTCCACGCCGCTGAGGAGAAAGCCGATATTTTAGATTCTTTTTTTGCGTCCAACTCGACTCGTGACGACAGGGGTATCTACCGCCGACCATTCCGCAGTGTGAATGCTCAAAGCAGGTTGTTTGGTTAACACAGTGCTAAGCGCGTAGAGCGCTACTGACTTTGAACATCCATAACTGGAGTGGGCCTTTTTTTCGTGGGGAATACCTCATGGGTAACATTCGTTGCGGGGGTAACGACAAGGTTATGCCGGACTCATACCGGCTAAAACCCCACGGTGGTCACCATCAGCGTATACGAGGGGTTCCGGTATCTCCGTTCGAAACGCAACCAGGGCCCCTCCATCGCTTTGCTACACAAATAGCACGTCCCGGGGGCAGTACTTGTTGCCCCCAGCACACTTGCAGTGCTACCACCATGTCTCGAGACCACTTCCGAGTCATCGTCCACCTCGGGGGTTACATAACTAGGGGTTCGAGGCCTCCGCTCCGAACGTCTGAAACCCCGGAGGTCCCGTTTCTGGTAGGGGAACACAGTTTTCAAGGGGAGGGCCGCGATGAACGCCTTGGCGACGTCGTCTCTGAGCGGGATCAGCCCTCTCCCGATCCCGCTCAGAAGCCTCCTCCTGAATCGTTGCGGATCCACAGAAGGTGGCTACAGCCCTCCACGCCGAATCCCTGCTCAGCATTTCCGACACGACTGCTGACAGGGAAAGGTTCTGTCCGATGCCGTTATCAGGATCGTCTGCTCCCGTTTCCACGCTAGGCACACTGCGAGCGTATGGGAAGCGCAGTCCTGGTCCCGGCCTCCGCAGTGGAAGCAGTTCGCCGTCGCCTCGCCTCCGATCTTACACAGATAATCACCGGAGCACCCGTGCCCGATAATTATCTGTATAAGTCTGTAGGCGAGTCTTCCTACACGTCGCTGCATCCAGGCTTCGAAGATCGGCAGGATGGCCCAAAGACGCGTTTGCGTTCATAGCGCTCCTCGAGTCGAGTGCGCCATATCGCCAGAGCATTTTGTTGTTCCTGCCGTTTAATTTATTGGAGCGCCTTCTGCCTTCTGGCTCATTACCACCGCTATGGCGGAGGGCACGGATCCGGATGTAGACCCTCGCGTCTATCTCCGCCAGTATATATAGTGGTGGAAAGCGAGCCAGGATTGTCGCCACCTCAAAGGATATAGTGCTGTATCCTCGTACGATCCGTATGGCCATACTCCGCTGAATATTGTAGATTTTTAGTTCTACAGCCTCGAATGGCCAGTCTTTTTGCCCATACAGGCGCTCCATACAGAGCTACGGATCATATAACTCCCGCATAGTGGCAACGTACTTCCTCCGTCGGTCCCCCTAGATTGGGTAGTAGTCTATGTATAGCACCCGCCACTTTTTCGATCCGGAGGGACAAGGCGCTCGAAATGTTCTTTGAAGTCCCAGCGACTGTCCAGGTGGAGGCCTAGTTACTTCATGTACCTCCTCACATTGACTTCAGACCCACTCACGCGGACGCACGAGTCGGAGAGTCAGGTGGCTCCCTGCCCCGTGGTAGTTTATGAAACCATAGGGCCTCGGTCTTGTAAGGCGCTCTTTTTAAACCCAACTCATGGATTTTAGCGACAACGACTTCCGCCCCAAGCTAAGCGAGCTCATTGGCTCTCTTTCGAGAGACTTTAACTTTCGAGTTATCCCGTTGGTGATCACCAATGAGTCGTCGGCGTAACACACGATATTTACGCCACCTGGAAGGTCGACTCGCAGAATTCCTGGTACGCGAGGTTCCATAGTAGTGGACCCAGCACCGAGCCCTGTGGAACCCCACGTTTGATCTTCCTACCATCTTGTCCCATGTACAGGATGTACCTGTCGCGCAAGTAGTCCCCATTAATACCTTGCATTTAGGGGGTGCCTGATGATGTGCCAGTACCCTCTTGATTGCGTCCCAGGGTAGAGAATTAAAGGCGTTGATGATATCCAGATTAATCGCCAACACCACACCCCCGGGGATACTGTTTGTTTCGACAGAGAGCGAACGCGCATAATCGCGTCAACATTGAAACGCTCCCGTCGGAATCCAAACTGGCTATCAGCAAAATCAAGGCAACTATCCTCTCGAACAATTTGCCAATCTCGACCAACAGGCATATGGGGCAATACGCAGAGGGAGAGTCAGCATCCCTGCCCTCCTTATTAAAAAGGACTAGTCTTGCCTCTTTTCAGGCTGTGGGGGACGTGGCACACCGCAGATTGCTGATAAACAGCTGCCTGAGTCTGTCCCCCAGGGCAGCCAAACTCAGCACTAGGGCCTGGTCTGGGATTTCGTCGGTTCCCGGTGCTGTGTTTTGGACTTTTAAGCAGCTAACTGCTCGGTCCACCTCTTCGACGGTCACCCACACCTCATCTTACCATTCCCGTCAAGACGGCAGGTGATCTCCGTCAAGGGCGTCCCCTTTCAACGGCGCCACCAGGGTCGGAGTTAAGTGGAATGGGTCTAATGAAATCCCCCCAATTGTGCTGAAGACGTGTGCTCCAGAGTTAGCACCGCTTCTTACGCGTCTTTTCCGGTTCTCTTATTCTAGGCGTCGTTCCAAGTTCATAGAAGACAGCCTTAGTGCACGCGATCCCAAAAAAGGTGATTGGACCCGTCAAATTACGGGCCTATCGCCATCACGTCCTTGTTTTCCAAAATAATGGAATCCATTATTAAATGCCAGATCATGAGGTACTTCGAACAGTATCAGCTGATAGGTGACCGTCACTACGGTTTTCGTTGAGGTATCTCTGCTTGTGATCTTCTAGTTTGTTGACTCACCGATGGGCGGAGACAGTCGAGACCGAGTTGAAGGAAGGTTAATTTGCACATAGCGAAGGCCTTTAATTGGATTTGGTACAAAGCACTTCTTTCAAAGCTTCCCTTTTATGAGCTTTCTGAGAAATTATGCAATCGGGTCACCAGTTTTCTTACAGATCAGAGTATTATTAAGGTCAGAGTCGATAATGTATGTTCCGACTCCAAGCTTGTGAATTCTGGTGTTCAACAATGCTGACTAGTACTATATAATAATATAGAAGTCTTTGCGATTAAATTAATATATTTTGTACGATAGAGATACGCCATATCTTATTGGAATAAATTATGTGTTTTTGTGTCAGGACGCGAAGCAGGATGGTCCGGTGGCGGGACGCACGCCGCCGCGACGCATGCTGCCGCCGTCCATCCCGATCTCAGCGCCTGTGCGCAGCCCCAAGTGGGGCGCGCCCAGCGTGGCGCCGCCCTGCTGCTCCTCGCACCTGCACTCCAAGCACGACCTGCTCGTCTGGTTCGAGATCTGCGAGCTGGCGCCCAGTGGTGACTACGTGCCCGCCGTGAGTACTTCACTTGCACCACACCACATGCTGCCCCCGTCCATCCCGATCTCAGCGCCCGTGCGCAGCCCCAAGTGGAGCGCGCCCAGCGTGGCGCCGCCCTGATGCTCCTCGCACATCCACTCCAAGCACGACCTGCTCGTCTGGTTAGTGATCTGCGAGCTGGTGCCCAGTGGCGACTACGTGCCTGCCGTGAGTACAGCACTTCCACCCCACCACATACGCACTCACACTTACACTCACAGTAACGCTCCAAACACAGCCGTTAACTTTGTTTACTATTAACGTGAATATGTCTTTAAATTTTATTTTCATAGTGGAAGGGAACAGAAAATGGATGATTACAAAATCCGGAGATACAATATGTCGTTGCAACTTCATATATAAAAGTTGACAGCTAATAATCAAAGAATTCGTTACGTTAAGGAGAACTGTTGTGACGCATCGCTCTCGGCCACTCATAATGGCTGGACGACATGATTGTTTTGTATTTTATGGCGTCAAATAATTATTTGCGGTAACATCGACTCCACTCTGTATATAATTCTACAATTTTATCGTTACTGCAAACCATATTGAACACACACCAAATGCACCTAACTCACGCAGACATGACATGATATCTGTGCGAGATGTGAAATGTAAAGCGAAGTTCATTGTGATAAAATTTTCTGGCTTTGCCAGAAATGCTTTAACATTCGCAACGATTTCCCTACATAAAAATGCGATAAGGGGAATGTTCGAGGTATCGTGATGAGTGTCTTAATTACTTTGTTTGTAAGTTAGTTGTTTAGTGTGCCCTAGGAAGTGATGTTTCTACGCCCCATGCGTGTTTAATTATATGCGTATTAAAGACAAGGGCCCCCAGCAGGTGGTGGAACACAGCGACGAGCTTCCGTGTCGCGGGCTGTTCGTGCTGCACCAGGGCATCCAGCGCCGCATACGCATCACCATCCTGCACGAGCCCTCCGCAGACCTGCAGTGGAGCGACGTACGCGAACTCGTTGTCGGTACGAACCTGTTTAACTGTGTACTGTGTAAAAATATCTAGTACCCACTGACCTCTATATATACAAATACGCTGGACTGGCTATAGACGTGACATGATGAAGCGATTTGATTTCCGCCATTTTGGCGCTGACAGCAACAGTGCACGTCCACGGAACTAATAATAGGGATAAGACAGTGTATCAAATTATATCGATAAAAATTCTATACCCTATACCTAAATAAATAGAAAGGACTCTATGGATAAATGGACTCTACCCGTAACGTCCATTCTATTTAAGTATAATATTAATATAACGCCATTATCATTCATCATCATTAAAACCATTCACAAGTCCACTGCTGAAAATAGGCTTCCCCCAAGGAATGCCACAAATAACGGTCCTGAGCTACCTGAATCCATCAACTTCCTGCATGTCTTACCAGGTTTTAACTCCATCTAGTGGGGGAACGTCCTACACTTCACCTGCCGGTACGGGGCTGCCACTCGAGAACCTTTTTTCCCCTTCGGTATTCGGTTCTTCGAGCTATATGGCCGGTCAATTTCCACTTCAGCGTACTAATCCATTGGTCAATGTCGGTCACTTTGGTTCTGCTGCAGATATTCCCATTCCTAGCTTTGAACCCCTGAGCATAGCCCTCTTCATAGCTCGCTGATCGACTTCGAGCTTCCTCAACGGCCAGCAGTGAAAGACCTCGTCTCAGGTCCATAGGTCATCACTGGCAACACGGACTGGTTGTACAATCTAGTTTTGAGGTATATCCCTGACGAGAAGATATGTTGGAGTTTCACGAACGCTGCCCAGCTGAGTTGAATCCGTCGATTGACCTGTCGGTCGAAGTTGAACTTACCTGCCCGTCGGACTATTTGTCCCAAGTAAAAATACACGTCAACAAGTTCAGCAAAGTGCTCCCAAAAACCACCGGCGTAGGTGTGACATGGACATTACACATGACTTTTGTTTTGTCCATGTTCATCTTAAGACCTATCCGTCGAGAGACACTATTGAGGTTATTGAACATAGTGTGTAGGTCCTTCAGCGATTCTGCCATAAGGACTATATTGTCGACAAATTGAAGGTGAGTGACGTACATGGCATTGACGTTAATACCGTATCTATGGAGTGGAGAAGTAAGGAGTACAGACTGTGTATTAAAAAGTGTCCATAAAAACCATTAAATAAGGGTGACGCCACTATAACTACGAGGTAAATTTTAAAGAACGCACCGAAAAATATTTGTGGGATAGACGAATTTTTCGAGGTTATATTTACTAAATAAAATTATTTTAGATTTTAGAGCTACTGAACATTTTAGCACCACATTTAAACCGTCTACAACTGCTAAGTTCATTTTAGCCCAGTAGCTACTCCAGCGCTGTTGTGGAGAGTTTTTGAGCTGTTATTTACTCCTTACAGATGGCCACTTTTTCAACTGTTCTACTTTGGGAGTTGGTACTACTTACTTCTACACTCCATAACCGTATCCTTTCCAGTCCAGTAGCTTGAAGACATCTTCCAATGCAGCGGTAAAGTATTTCGGGGATATTACGTCACCCTGTCTTACACATCTCTACAGTCGGATTAGTTTTGTACTCTGGTTCTGTACTCGGATAGCCATCGTAGCCCTTAGATCATTCAACTAAAAAATTATTAAGATTAAACTATCTACACAAAATAAAAATAAAAATCATAATTTCTATAATAATTTATTGTCAACCGTTCATTTAATTCTAGTATTATAAAGAAAAACAAATCAGCTGCTATAATAACGCTTATTCTAATCAACTACAGGTCTGTATATAAACAGTAAAATATTTTCTACTATACAAAAATTTATGTTTGTTTGTACTTTCTACGATACCATACCGTTCATAAGATTGCGTTAAAACTTAGTCAACTTATTGGTTGCACTTGTGCGAAGGTTATACGCATGGTACAAGTAGCTGACACTAAGTGGCGTGCGTATTATACTTACTATTTATTTGAAAGTTATAGAAAGTTATATATCATTATATTTCAATGATTGTGTTATCATTCCTAATTATACAATATTTAGGAATGATACCACATTCCACACCATATTTAGGAATGTTCCACATTTTTAACGATATTTACACAATTATTTCTTCTGTGGCAGCAATGCGGCGGGTACGAGCTAGCAAGATAATATAATAAAAAATAAACCTAGAATTACATAGTTATCAGTTATTTACGTCATTTTCGAAATTAAAATTACAATATTAAAAAATAACTGAAATCATCATACAGTCCTACTTTCCGTGGTATCGTACCAAGAATGCTGGCTACGTGTCCTCTCTGAATGGCTATACTTATCCTTCAAGCGAGGAAGCAACAAACTAAACAACTTCTGTGCACCCTTCAATGCACATCCGCCCCTCTCGCACCAGCCGCCCAATGGCAGCCCCTCCTTAGTTGCTGACTTCTCCTCCCCGTTTTCTTTCTCAGATAAGGCGCACCAGAAATACAAGCCACACTGTCCTTCGCGGCCTTTAATTCCACCTGCACTACGGACTCCACGAGCCCGATATGTGAATGGAGCCAGAAAAAAACGAGCACTTGGAAACATCAAGTGGTGCAGCCTCACTAACGTCGCGAAAGATAGTCGAATGGCGCATCGCCAATCGTCATACCAACACTCCTCTTCCCTTACTCCTCCACCTCAACTACAGTGGTACAGGGAGAGCAATCTCCTCTAGCCCCAGCCCACTAACACACATCCAACGTGGCTTGACATCAATAGGCGACCGTTAGACACTTGGCTATGGCCCTTGATTTTGGTGGAAAATGAGGAAAGAAGAAATAAAAAAACGTTACAAATAATAATCTAATACTTTTATACTTACTGGTACTGATACTACCAGAAAATATATTCGGTATACTGCACTTTTTCAAAGTGGTGCAGTTCTCATGTCTAATAAAACAGTCGTCTGTGAAATGTTTGGAACAAATATGATCATTTTGTTTAGGACGCCAATTCACAATATTTATGCTTTTAAGCCATAATTTTAGTTTAGGTTCTGTTGGAAACCAGTTAATTAATAAAAATTTGATAATCATCTGTTGTTGGCGACTTTTCTTATTAACAGATATGGGTAGGAAAGAACATCGATAAGTATTACAGACAAGGAACTCGACAACCCTACTGAATGTTATTGTTTATTTAAACTCAGTAATATACAGCCAAATATGTTGGTATATATGATATTAAGATTAGAAACAAAATTTTAAGTACTTATACTATCAAATAGTTTTAATTTGTTAAATATTAGCTGCGAATTCACTTACTTGTGTAATGTTATATGGCTTCCCTTTTGGTAACGAGTTTTACAGATTACGCTCACTCTCATTATTATTAAAAATAATTCTTAATATGTAACTAATATTATACACAATCAAACAATATAAAATACTTTCATTTTTTAGTTTAAAAGTTCAAAATACAGACTTTTTAAATATGACAATATAAATAAGACAGCAGACTTTGGCATATTATGTCAATTTTATTTTTCAAGACATCCTTTAGCGGCGCTTCAAATTGGCACAGTCATTTTGTATGGTATAGCCAGTCCAGCGTACTTGTATATATAGAGGTCAGTGCTAGTACCCCATATCATCCCGTGGGGTCATCATAACAATAACAGAGGAAAACTTATTCAAGAGGTGGGCAGCAGCACCTATCTGTTATGAGTTGGATAAAAATATGAACTTTTTTACGTGGTAGAGCCACACTGCAGCTATATTATGGTTGTAGCACGAATGGGTCGGACCCCATCCCGGAGGGTCGGAATGAGGAAGGACTACGCTCTCACAGAATACCAGCGTAAAATAGCAGTTTAATACTTCTGTGTTGCGTATGGTAAGTGTAGAGATCCTGATACCCTTTTTTACTGGAAACGAGGCATTCCATCTTAGTCCTCAGGGGTGACAACGCGTCTGCATTTTGATTCTTAATCGAGGATAAATGTAGATGTCTATGGGCCACAGCATCCACTTACCATCAGGTGGACTGCGTGCTCGTTTGTCACCCTTATTCTATAAAAGAAAAATTATCGGCAGTAGCCATGCAGTTAGCCAGGAAAACTTTCCAAACGTAGTCACGTTCAGCAGTGGACTTTTGGATAGGCTGTAACAGTGTTCCATAATATATTCTGTAAGTGTGATCTCTCAGTGTACTGTTTATTCTTTATGCTGTTATAATGGCATAATATATTTTATCACCTCGTTTTGTCCCAAAAAAAATTAGGAGACAGTTTTGCAAAATACCAGAAAGATATTGTGATATAAGATGGCGTTGTAGCCTTCTTGTATTTAAGCCGTAGATCACATTTTCTTGATACGGATCAGGTCTATTTAATCGAGTGAATGTCTGAATATTTAGGCATCTTGTATGATTTTACGTAGAAAATACAAAAAACCGCTTTCTTTTTTTGATCGGTACATCAAAAAAAAGAAAGCGGAGATAAAACATTATTGGAATTTTTCGCAGGACGTATCCGCAACTCGCCCGAAGCTAACGAAGACACGACAGACGGCGACGAAGACGGCGCTCTGTCTCTTGGACTCTTCCCCGGAGAACGTCCCACACTGGACGACCGTGCTGTCTTCAGGTAATTTCGCATCCTTTCTTATAAAAGTTGATTATGTTCATAATTACCAAAAGTTAAACTAAACACGATACATTTGAATATTTTGGAGTAAATAAATTTTTTTCGACGTTATCAAATGTGTTTTGACAACGGATTTATAAGATAAATTATAAAAATTGGTTTTATGCTGCACGACCATTGATAAATTTCATGTTCATTCTACTGCTACCTCGTTCAAGCGTTTGTAAATATGTAATAAAATCTACGAATGAAAAAATTGTGACGAGAATTTAGTTTCAGATATAGAATGATATAAATTATTTAATACATGAATATTTTCTCTCAATAATTAAACGCAGATTTTAATACACATTTTACTCATTTTATCAGACTCGAAATAGTATCAACATACTATTTCGAGTCTGATAAAAGTTGTTATGATAATGTGATAAATAACAGCAGAATTATTGTTGTCCAGGTTCGAAGCGGCATGGGACAGCAGCTTGCACGGTTCTCCCTTACTCAACAGGGTCAGCGCCAATGGCGAGGTTGTCTATATAACCCTTAGCGCATATCTGGAGGTAGGTTGCTAGTTTCGTTCATCATCATCGTTGTTGCGGACTGTTACAAGTTTTCTGATGCATAAGATGGGCTTCCCACATAATCTATTACATAGTACTGTTGCGCGATATTAAATTAAAATAAAAGGATATTAATTTTAAGATCTTTGACCTTAATGTTAAAAATCTATAACTTTTCTTTGATTTTATTCGTATTTATGGTTTTCTATTAGCGTTACCGGTTGTCGAAAATCAACATCAATTCAACTCCGCTTAGCTATTCTGTTAAAATCCTTGGTACCACGACAGTGATACGGTGCGATGTCGGTGCAGCAACTAAACAAAAAAATGCGCTTTAAGTGCTTTAAACACTAAATCCACCATCGCTATGTTGCGTTACGATGCCGTGATAACTGGTGCGACACGCGTATTTTTGATGGCTCCACGCTGCCCCCGCTATGAATATTGTGGGTGGTGATGCGATTCGAAGGCCCAGATAAATGGTTTGGCGAGGAGTACCAAAAGAAGGTGCGGACTGTTTTTGCGACCAACACAATATGGTGTTACAAATCATTGTCGTACGTACGCACCCCCACCTGCTACGTCCAACGACGAGTCTCGTAATTCTCATACTTGATTCCAACGATGCACTCCGAGTTGTGGTCACTATTATTACTTATTTAACACAGTCACGGCGCGGTGATTTCAAGTTTATGATAATTGACGATGTATAGTATGGACAGCGTGTACCCGAAGTAATTGTTTATCTGCTACTGACTGAAGTTCTGGCAAGGCCCGAACTGTGTGCTGGTCGCGAATGAAGTGGGCTTTAGTGGAACTCTGATTTGTCAATAAGATTGACATCAAAATGCGGATTCCTTACCAATAGGGGAATAAAATAAATATGACGGTAACACTGAGGTTTCTCTTAAACCGTTGTCCATCGTAAGCAACCTCAATGCGAATGCGGAAGAATGTTAAAATATCAAATACTTTCTGCTGCTTGAAGTATCTTTGTTTCATGGGACCAATAGCACAAGAAGTTTTATAATAGATGTATATAGCCCATAGAGCAAAGAGCGACATAAGCATTTAGTTATGCAATATTGTTGCAAGCGCTCAGCGACAAACGATTCCACCTAAATAGACATCGGGAAAATGATCAATTTGTGCTCTGCTGGCAGCTTCAATAATTATATATACATACGAATGATTGTGTATACACTCGATTAATCATCATCACTACAACCACAAGTCCTCTACTGAACGTAGGGTTTCCCCAGAAGTATTTCAAAGCATGGTGTTAAACTACCTGCATCCAGCGACTATTTGTGTATGTTATCAGGTCGTTTCTATTCATCCATCTAGTGGAGTTGTGCCTAACACTACTCTTGTTAATAGGCTACTGTACTAGGCTGCCATATGAGAAACTTCTATCAGTTCACAGTTTTTTCGAGTTATAGCGGTTAACTAACACTCGGATACACATGCATCACATCTGAACGAGAGGTGAATTAGTCCATTTTTTTAAAGAACACGGTTCACAAACGAGAATATAGTACACGTGGTGGTAAGAAGAGATATTGGCTTATATACATCTATATCTATACTCGGGTACGACTCAAAATGCATATGCGTTGTTACTCCTGAAGATTAAGATGGAATGCCCTGTTTACAGTAAAAAAGATCTCTGGTTTTCTACACTCACCATACGAAAAACAGCAGCATTAAACTACTATTTTACGCTGGTATTCTGTGAGAGCCGCCCACGGTTTAGCCTGCGCACTCTTGCTACACAACATAATAAAGCAGCATGGCTCTAGCACGTATAAATTGTATAATGAAGTATGTATGCGCGTGTCAGGTGGAGAACTGCGGGCGGCCGGCTATCATCACGAAGGACCTGTCGGCGGTGGTGGTAGGGCGCGAAGCGCGCGCGGGTCGCTCGCTGCGTCGCGCGCTGTTCGGCTCGCGCGCCGCGCGCGCAGACCACCTCACCGGCGTCTACGAGCTCAGCCTGCACCGCGCGCTCGAGCCCGGTACGTACCCGCCACCCAGCATCACATTATCACGAAGGACCTGTCGGCGGTGGTGGTGGGGCGCGAAGCCCGCGCGGACCGCTCGCGCGCCGCGCGCGCAGACCACCTCACCGGCGTCTACGAGCTCAACCTGCACCGCACGCTCGAGCCCGGTACGTACCCGCCACCCAGCATCACATCATCACGAAGGACCTGTCGGCGGTGGTGGTGGGGTGCGAAGCGCGCGCGGGCCGCTCGCTGCGCCGCGCGCTGTTCGGCTCGCGCGCCGCTCGCGCACACCACCTCACCGGCGTCTACGAGCTCAGCCTGCACCGCGCGCTCGAGCCCGGTATGTACCCGCCACCCAGCATCACATTATCACGAAGGACCTGTCGGCGGTGGTGGTGGGGCGCGAAGCCCGCGCGGACCGCTCGCGCGCCGCGCGCGCAGACCACCTCACCGGCGTCTACGAGCTCAACCTGCACCGCACGCTCGAGCCCGGTACGTACCCGCCACCCAGCATCACATCATCACGAAGGACCTGTCGGCGGTGGTGGTGGGGCGCGAAGCGCGCGCGGGCCGCTCGCTGCGCCGCGCGCTGTTCGGCTCGCGCGTCGCTCGCGCAAACCACCTCACCGGCGTCTACGAGCTCAGCCTGCACCGCGCGCTCGAGCCCGGTATGTACCCGCCACCCAGCATCACATCATCACGAAGGACCTGTCGGCGGTGGTGGTGGGGCGCGAAGCGCGCGCGGGCCGCTCGCTGCGCCGCGCGCTGTTCGGCTCGCGCGCCGCTCGCGCACACCACCTCACCGGCGTCTACGAGCTCAGCCTGCACCGCGCGCTCGAGCCCGGTACGTACTCGCCACCCAGCATCACATCATCAGGAAGGACCTGTTGGCGGTGGTGTTGGGCGCGAGGCGCGCGCGGGCCACTCGAGCAGGCCACCCGGTAATTACACACCATCCTGCATTCATCACATAATAATAATAAATCTTTATTGATCATAATGATTTCTTACATTTACGCGAACACTACACATTGATTAAAACTGCATTTACGGATTTTATCGCGTTTAATTTTACTTTTAATTATTTCATTTTTAATTCCCGACGTTTCGGGTGCTTTCCAGCACCCATGGTCACGGGGGACTGAGGTGACTGACGTCCCGATGTCATTGTTAAACCCGGAGTGCCTTCAAGGATTTGTAAAACAAATCCTTGCGAAAGAACACCGATTCCTACCAAGGATGATACGTGAGGCTATTGAAATTAAAAACATCCTAATTTCAATAGAGAAGGAGGCTTAGTACTACCACCTGCTTGGGACCCTATAATCAATAAAATTAAAACTAAACCCAAGTATACCTGTTTAGGCCAAATCGTAACAACTTAAAACTTGCGAAAACGCTCGTCTCGGGCGATAAACCTGTTTGACGGTTTGGGCCGGCGGGCATTCGTTTTGCGGGCTGCGGCGGTGCAATTAGTCTGGAATAATAAATTGTCCGCGACGGCCGTATCGGTTAGATGTCGGGAAGTTACGTTAGACTCGTTATTTTGATCGTATACGTGACAACGAGGCTTTCCTTGGGTTTGAGTGATTAATTTAACTTTGATTGCCATTAATTTGCGTCGACGAGTTGCTTGTGTGGTATTTTAATATCGTACGAAGCAATTTTTGCTTTGTCGGGTGGAACGCTAAAACTTTGTGACCCGGGAGGAGATCGCGTTTCTTCTTCGATTATAGTTTTGTGCTAAGTGACGTTAGACTTGAATTCATAACCATAACCATAAACACTCACGCCTGTCACCCAGAGGGATAGGCAGAGACTACGGACTTCCATTTGGCACGATCCCGACATACCTCTTTCGCCTCCTTTACATCCATATATCTACGCATACTCAGATCATATAAACAACAGGAGATATGCTCAGTAGTTGAAAATGTATCGGAACCCGGTGTCTCCAGTTGGCCTCTACCACGCGCCAACTACTACATATGCACAGCAATAGATACACAATCGCGCACACACTCGCATTTTGTAAATCAAAACATACTACACAACCAATTATAAACCTTATCTCATCATACGCAGCGTGCATTTACCATGCACCGTACAAAACTTATTCACACAAAAACATCTGTCGCTATCATTCACTCACAAAAGCCGGCAGCGGCTGCTTCACGAAACTATCGTGTGAGTGAGAGTATCAGTAAAACACTTATCCATTGCGCTATTAGACCAGCTGATTCACAGGTCGATTTGTACTAAGCAAGCAATGGTTTTTGTTCCTAAAGAAAACATTTGGTTTGGTTTTTCATCGTGTTTCTAGTACCACGAAGTAATGTTTTAATAAATTGAATAAGAAAAACATTAATATTTTAGTACTTACGTGTGAAATGAGATGCCATCTTTCATGTAATTCACAATACAGCTGTTATTTTTGCAAACAATCACTGAACAACGCGGCATTTTGTCAAAAATCACGAGCAGTGAAGACGTCACAAGTTGACATTCGACTAATTACCGAAACTGGCATCAGGCCGCTTTGCGGCCAGATGCGTTCGCAAGTGCCACGCCTCCTTGCCATATCTCCTGTTGTTTATATGATCTGAGTACGCATACATGCTTGTCGGTTAAGGGTACTTCTAACGTACGTATAGTATAAACTTTTTTCTAGGGCGTCCCTTCTCGACTGGGCCGTTCACATCTGCCATATAAATTTGCTTTGTCACTCTTTCCTCATTCATTCTTTCTACGTGAC
This sequence comes from Parnassius smintheus behrii, assembly GCA_036936625.1. Lineage (NCBI taxonomy): Eukaryota > Metazoa > Arthropoda > Insecta > Lepidoptera > Papilionidae > Parnassius > Parnassius smintheus. Next base: position 13,724,494 of record JAUPFT010000020.1, on the reverse strand, counting down.
CAAATCACCGAAGCATTCCTTTCTTAATCCTGGTCACATCATCTTGCATACCACATTTATTTCTTATCACGCAATTTCTCACTCTGTCATTCAGATTCAACCCTAGCATATTCCTTAAAGACCGCATTTCTATAGCATTTATTCTACTTTCGTGCTTCTTCTGCCACACCCAGCTTTCACTACCATACATTAAAGTAGGGACTAACACAGCATTATGAATTACCTGAATTCAGATAACGGTGAAAGCCCACTGGAGTGATTGAACCTTGTGGAGCAGGGTAACGCATGTGGGTCTGCTAGCCGATTACATCGGTGACGTCAGGTTACATTACACACCTTCTTACACTACTCACACCTACCATTTACTTGCCCCTGATGGTACCTTGTGTTTGACCCTACCTCCGGAACTCGGTAAGTTTGTGTTTGCTTATCCAGCCATTACATAATAATTATCCATAGGCCATTTGGGCCCGAACCCTCTGGCTGCCCGTCGAGTTGGGTTACTGATGGGTCCTAGCCCAGTCGACCTCTGTCGGGGCAACTGAGGGCCGTAACAATACCACTGCAAGACTGAGGTCTTGCAGTGGTCACATAGTGGACATAGTCAGTTCATTTTACATAGATCGGACCATAAACAATAATTAAAAAAGTTGAAGGTACTCCGGGTGTAACAATGACATCGGGACGTCAGTCACCTCAGTCCCCCGTGACCATGAGTGCTGGAAAGCACCCGAAACGTCGGGAATTAAAAATAAAATAATTAAAAGTAAAATTAAACGCGATAAAAAGTAGTTTTAATCTTTATTGATCAACTAAAATTTTTACAATTGACATTATTTGGCAGGATCACCTCGGTACCTGACCAATTTATGTCAAAACTTTTACTGTAAGCGCGGGATTAGCGCTGGACCCTACTCACATCACGTCAGCCACACTTGACATGTTATTGCATCATCTAGTACTGAGCAAATTGCCGGCACATGTTTATGTTTTGACTATTTTTGTGAGAAAAAAGTATTTCGTTGTGGTAATCTTAGTGAAAATTGATAATTATATGATAAAAATGAGTGGGCAGGAGTTCTACTATTTAGACCTATTTTAGAGAAAATGACGACCAAAGGAAAGTGAAATGTACTAATGTAATGTAGGTAATGTTTCTTTAAATCTTTATCATATAATCTACAGTGCCTTAAAAACATATCGCTGTACATGTAGATTTACCCGTAAATAAAATATACCTTCAACAGTAAAATTATGAAAGACATGGCGTTATTCAATTCGTACATTTCAAAACACTTTGAGTCTGAGTATGATCTTTAACGAATGTTCGATGATTTAGCCGAATATTCGGCCGAATATGAATATTCGGAATATACCGAAATACCGAATATGAAACAAATATATTGCCCATCTCTAATTATAACCTCCAAAGTAAATGGGTGCTGCTACCTAGTTACCTTCTCTAGTAAAATATGCATATATTTTTTATTTCAACATCCTAGCAAATCATCCTTAGCAGCAAGGGGTGTTCTTTTGCGAGGATTTTCGATTTACAATTATCCGCGGCAACTTTTTTCTCTTTAAGAGCCTTTTGATATGGAATTAGAACATTGGCCTTTTAAAGAATGTGTTGTATGATTTTTTTTTACTTACAGGTGTTCAGCGTAGACAAAGGCGAGTGCTGGACACGAGCGGGACGTACGTGCGCGGCGAGGAGAACCTACACGGCTGGCGGCCACGCGGCGATTCGCTCATATTCGACCATCAGGTATTTACTGGGACACGCTTCCCGCAATATAGTACAGTATGTATATTCATAACTCAAACAGATTTTTTGTTAAAAGTTCTAAAAGATAAATATTATTATTCAACAACAACAACTACAACAAATTATTAGTCCCATTTTGATTGTGATTGTGACATTATAAATTACTGCTTGCGAAAAGAGCAATTAGATTTTTATGTTTCCTTTCATTGAGTACACATTTAACTAATATTTACTTTTAACGTCGTAAAATTAAGATTTTATATCTTCGTAAAATTCGCTTTTGTGCGCACCACTGAAATAATTATTCACTATACAATATAATTAATCACTTCCCCGAGCTTCGAAAAAGAGCTTATTCGAGAATAATTTGATTGGCTGAGAATATCTTTAGCATTAATTCACCTTTGATCCTGTACTGATATGTAAGATTCAATAAAGATCAAATAAATAAATATATCACTCGTTTGTCTAAGTTCGGTACTTCCGCTTCCGAGGTCGTATAAATGAATGTTTGACCTTTGAGCTGGATACATCAATCTTATTTGCATTTAGACAGTGTAGAGTGATGTGCTTCTTCAAAATTTATTGTTCTTGTTTGATAAAAGCGACTGTGTTTTTAGAGCTTTAATAGACTTTGATTTAAACAGTAGATTGCTAGTAAATATCGTAAATGTATGCTAATAAAACTCTCTTTTTTATATTTTTCACTAGATTTGAGAACCTTGTGTGATATTATGAATCTTCCTCGCCAGCAGAAACGTATCGTGCGCAAGCTGATTTATGATTGGCCGCTGGACGTTATCGATAGATCCCAGGTCCACAAATGTTTCCTTAGCTATTTAGTATGTGCGAACCCGCAATCATTCATCTAATATGTAATGTCATTTCCATACTAAATAGCTACCGAAAATTAATTTGTGTACTGGTATTTTGTGCATTGCATTTTCACGCATTATGTCGAGGGCAGATTTTTTTATGTGGATACGTGGGCGCCTATATATCATTATGTATTAATTTGTCATTATCAGCATTGCTGTTCTGTTGTATAGCCATACACAATGTCTATAAGTATTAATAGATTTTATACGTATAATTATAGCCTTGCAATATTAGACGTTAAACTAGAAGAACTAAAATCTCTAGAAAGATTACCTAATATATATTATCCAAAATAACTTTTACTGTAAATATTTACGTAATATAATAAAAGTTATTTACATATTACATGGTTCTATATAATTGTAAAAACATTATTACATTAATACTTTTTCCAACATATTTTGTTTTTACATTGTACTGTTATTTTTTTAATATTACAGAACTTTTTGTTGTTGAAATATTTCATCGGGTTTTGGCTACATATCACGTCATGCGCTATCGCTTTACACATGAATCATATTCGCTTTTCAGATGTTCCGTACTTCTGTCAGTTTGCGTTAAATACTAAATATTGTATACTTGTTTTGTTTACTTAAACTTAGCCGCTATAATGATTCGTTTATAGTTTCTATATATATTTTAATCTAGCGTTTGCATTAAAACAAAAACAAACACATTTTCAAAAAACCATTCGTGTACACAGCCACGGTAGTGGAAATTTGGTTATTTTTTAAAGAATGAATATTTTCTGTAGTAAAAATTAAGTAAAAATAGATTATAAAATATCATCAACATTTTTGTATTATCACGGTATTTATTAAAAAAAACTAGACACTTAACATTAGTGTCAACCACTTCAGCTAAGCTTGTATTAGAAGTGGTTCGTGATAGTAGTGGAACAGCGGATTCGTACCCATAACCCTTTAGTTTCGTAGACTTTACACTAACCATTATAAGACATATAAAAATAATGAAAGGTTTATTAAAAATTTTGTTGATTTAATTATCGTTCACTGTATTAAACTATTTGTAAGACACACATACAATGATACACACTTTGATATACTGGCATGTTGTGGATACAGTGGGAGTTGGAGAAAATGACGCGTCTGGAGCAAGTTGGGCGCACGCGTCACTTCCTTGCGTTACGCGAGCGCCTGCGCCACGGACACGAAAACACCGTCGCGCCCAACGACTTCACCAAGACAGAGAAGGTTTGGTGTGCTTTGAATTAGATTTGCTATCTAAAAATCCGCCCAAGAAACATATTATTATAAAGATTTAAGATTTTTACCAAACAAATGTTGGTTTTTGTTGCTAACATCGTACTGATTACATTATGAATCGTTATTTTTGGTATATTAAAAGAGAATAAAAATATATTTTTTTGAGCTTTAGATAATAACACCTAACATGCCTGGATTTTCGACATTTTTCCCACGTATGAACTACTACTACCTCTATGGAAAATAGTTCAGTTTTTTGTCGACATTCTATACCCAAATACCTAAATTAAGGCACTTAACTTACTAACTACGAGATAAAAAAACCTTGACATTCCGATGGACAGGCGAAGAGTCAGACAGTAGAGTGACATTAGTGCAATAAATGTTTCTATCTTTCTTTTTTTGGGTACGGAACCCTAAATTCTAATCAAACGAGTGTTAAAGCCATGCATAATGGGTGTGTTTAGCAGAAAAAAGCGCTAGGAAGCGCTTGTAAGCAAAATGGTGTAACTATACAGTTTTCGGTCAGGACATGTTTGCCAACTTCAGTAGCACTGACACAATCCGCTATTTTGCTTGTTTACTTTGTTTGTTTTGAAGTAGAGTTTATAAGTTGTTTTGTGCAATATTAGTTTCAAGTAATACAATGACATGAATAAACATATTATACATGTTATTAAAAATTCATGATTGGTAAGTTTTTTTAATATGAATACTTTACAAACATATATTTAAATTAGGTAAGGTTCCCTGGTTAAAGTTAACTTAGTGTCCTAGAGGAAAATAGCTACTTACCATTTGACAGCGCTTACTGCTTACGATCGCCATTTTACTTATAAGCGCTTCCCAGCGCTTTTTTCTGCCAAACGCAGCCAATGCATGCAAACTGTCTGGCAGGAGGTGTGCAACATGGCGGCGAAGGCGGCGGGCGAGTGCGCGCACGCGGCGCTGGCGCGCGACGAGGCTCTGTACGAGCCGTGGGACATGTCGCCGCGCGAGCGCGACCTCGCCACCAAGTACATCAAACTCATACAGGGTCAGTGCTATTTTTTTTTACTTTCCTAATGGACGCGTACCGTTGTACTTTTGCCAGTATCAAGAATAAGACATTATCATTTACAATATTTTTTTCAAAAACCTCTTCACAATACAATACATTACAATTAGAAATTCTATAGAAATTCTATAGAAATTTTGACGACAACTTAACTCAACAAATACTTGATGACGGGAGTATGTCAAGTTTCTAAAGCGCCTAAGCTAACAAAATAACTTGAGATTTAAAATTAACATCAGGACACTTGTTTCGTCATTTTTAGCTAGAATACATGCACATACACAAACAATACATAAAGTCGTATCACTTTTACGTATTAAAACGCGCTTCAAACCATTATTAAAACAATAAAACAGGGACAACAACCTGCCGGCGATCGAGTCCCCGCCAAAACTCTCTGTGGTATATTATTGATCGTACAAACATTTCTTAAGGGTACACTAGTCACTCATTATTCCACACAAACGTAGTCTGGCGATTACTCCACTGTTTGATGGTGTAGGTTCAAAATAAAAAATGATTTCAATTTGTCTCATCATTATCTAGCCCTGTATGGAAACAAAAAAGTAAAAAAAATATTAGTAAATAATTTTAACACATCTTAGGGCGGAAATAAATACCATACGAAGAACGGAAATGCAAAACAGTTACCATACAGGGATAGATTAGGTGTTCAAAAGTGCAAATAATTTTATTTTGAACAGATACATTCGATAAATATTTCATGATATCCAGATTCCTAAAGGTCTGTTTATAAAATTTCGCGCGCTCGTTTTATTGTAAATCATCAAGCCTTTCGCTTTCGCACGTGATGTCGACTGAGATAGCATGCATTTTAACCCCGCCCACCATTTAGTTCGAGCCATCGACTAGGGCCACCTTAAAGCGAGGAGTTCCCACTTTAAAAGGCTTTTAGCGCTCCCTTCTCCGCTGTCCAGAATATATATAAGCATGCGACATTCGGTGGAAAAAAAAGTTACAACAGGATTTTTTATTAACAGGAAATAAAGGATCTCAATAAAAATGTAGTCGATTAAAAATAATTTAATTACATGCTAAAAAAACATTACATGGTTGTCGCTTACAAAATAAAACAGTACTTAAAAAGAAAAGAATTCAATGGAGTATTTTAGCTATCCATTATCCATTCAGTCTATCAAAAGAAGTATACATAATTGAAAAACTATTTTATTACATTAAAATATATTTAATGGAAAAGACATTATTGATATTATTGTTAAAATATCCCTAATGAAAATATCGAAAATAGTTTTTTTATATACTTTAATATACAGAGTTCCGTAGCTTACATACTACGGACGTCTTACAGCGTATTAGAAGTAGAAAAATAAAAGTTATTTTTGCGTGCGATAGCAATCTCTTAGGGTACATTTCTATTACATATTTCAGGCCGGATAGGATCGAGTGGAAAAGAAGTGGAAACCGCCGTATCCCCATCTTCGCCTGTGGACGAAGGCGTCTCCGCAGATATTTCCACGCCCAGTCTCTTATCGTCCATCCACAGTGCAAGCAGTTTTGAGTGAGTACATAACATTTAATATAAGCTCAAAAATAAATTTAGACTGTAAAGTGTCTACATATTCGATGTATGTCCATGTGACCCCAGGCCTTAGTAGGACCTGCTCTATAGCGGTTCCTCTTCGACAGAGGACGACTCATACTGCTATAGCTCCTTGTTACGTGCGTCGGAATGTAAATAAGTCAGCTCACCTTGGCTTCTTTCCGAAATTTATCATTGGAATACATCGACAGCCTTCGGTTGTTAGGGGTTTAGATTTCGTCGAACTTAAACTTTGAGTGGTTCATTGAGTCCAGGGCAACCCAGTAGCTTTGAACTCAATTAAAAAGGCGTGCTAAGAGGCGGCTTAGTGAACACCTGAATTTGGTTAAAACCAATCTCACCATTCTCGTGTAAAGGCTCAATGTAGCGAATTTTTCGGTATTCTACTGGGTACATTACGGAGAGTGAGCGCAGAAATTGCATGACTTAATTTCTCTCTCTCTCTCTCTCTCTCTTTCACCACCTGACAACCAGACGCTAGGTTGGCTTTAGTTTGTTGTCAACTGTGCCTACATTATGTTTAATCAATATTTAATCAGTATCAATTTGTGTATCATAATAAACACACGTATATCGGGCTCCTGAAGTTTTATTGATACTCTCCCAATTAGTACGCAACCATACGTGCACAGTGGTGACCCCGACGTGATCTGAACACGCAACCTTCTGATCTGGAGTCAGACAACACACAAACAGTAATGCGAACAACAAAAGAGTGGAATGATTTGCCAGCATTTGTCTTTCCATTTGATTACAATGTGGGTGTCTTTTAGGCAAGAGTAAATAGGATTTTCTTAAGCTAAGTCAATGTGATTTACTATCTTGAACCATATCACAACTGGATGAGACTGATGGTGTGATGTGCGGCAGGCTGTGCTCGCAGGAGAGCATCGTTAAAGCGGCAGATAGTTAGATAAGTGTGGAAGTACTTTTTTTATCGTGGGGAAATGTGGAGAAAACAGAATGGATGCTTTTGCCTGCTGAAACCCCACGCCTCAACATCAGCGTTCCGAGATCTCGAGAAGGGTCTTCCGGATTTAGTAAAATATGGAAGTACTAGACTAACATAAAGGCGTGGTGGTGTAGCGGAGGCTGTGCTCACCGCGGCGCCTTGCTGAAGTGGCAGATAGTTAAATAAATATCGACCTACTAGGCTAACATAAAGACGTGGTGGTGTGTGTCAGGCTCTGCTCGCCAGAGCTCACGCTACTGGAGCGGCAAATACACCTGGTTAAAAGCTACTACTAAAAGTACTAGGCTAACATGTCGGCGTGGTGGTGTGCGGCAGGGCGTTCCTGCCGGAGCTGCGGATAGTTAAATGTGGAAGTACTAGGCTAACATGTGGGCGTGGTGGCGTGTTGCGGCGCAGGCTGTGCTCGCCGGAGCGTGCGCTGCTGGAGCGGCAGATGGCGGCGTGGGGCGGCGCGGCGGGCGGCGGCGCGGGCGCGCTTTTCGTTCCCGACTGCGAGGAGGTGCGCGTGTCGGCCGCCGTGGCGCGCCGCGGTTACCTCAACGTGCTGCAGCACGGCACGCACGGCTGGAAGAAGCGCTGGCTGGTGAGATCCGTATTTTTTTTTCATTTTTTGTGGCATTAGCTACAGGGCCTTCTGCCGAATAATAATATAAAAAAAATAAAATAATAGAAAGAATATGTCAAATTCTTTAATAAATTTGACAGAACATTAATATTGTGGGAAAACTATTAAACTCAACTCATAATTAAACGGTATAATAATACGGTACTTATAGTATTCTCCTCTTCTCTCACACATTTCTTGCTAGCCTTACTAATTAACCATAACAGTTGTCGTTAAACTATGCTCAACTTACGTGTATTATATTTTGAAAAAAAAAACACTTCATCTTGCTTTTGGCTGTCAAGGTCAGCGCACACATGCACTGTCTTAGCAAGCACTGATTTATTTATTTCACTACCCAGTCTTCCCCTTAAACAACATTTAAATGACTCTTAAAAAATTGGACATCATATTCCGTTTTTATCAAAGACGCGTCTCGATGAAAGATACGATTATATCTTATTAGTAAACATTTTTTTAAATCAAATTGATCAAAATCTCTAGAACTTATATTGCTCTTAGTTTGACAGCGGAATTTTCGAAAACTCATACAATTCTTTAATTCTGTTAATTAGGATCAATTTAAACCCATAGTCAGATTAGCAATGAATGAATACGTTTATTCTCTCTTCACAATAGGTAATATTAGTGTGAAGTATAAGAAAAGTACCAGACTAGTACCTAAGTTGTGTGTGACTGATGATGATGATATTATAATTTGGAACCATTTGTTCTTTAATAAAACAATAATAAACTCTATTTATTTTATTTTAATCACAATTGTAAGCCTTCTTTAAATTTTGAAAATTATTTGAGACATAACACAAACCTCATTTATTTTCTATCTTTTATGGTGTAAAAAATATTTTGATCGTTACTGTTACCGTTTCAGCTTATCAAAAGTTCACTGCTTAACATGGCCCTCCCCAAAGTTTGCAGTTTTCACTTATTTAATTGTTATTATAAAGACGTTGCTGCCAGTGGCGAAGCTAGGGCTTCAAACTAGGGCAAGCCCAAGATATGGTTTTGTTGTTTTTAGCAGTTTTATAAAAATACACCAATCTTGATCTGTCTCCACTCTTCAGTTTCATATTCAGTGCTGTCGAGGACGTGTTTAACAAAGCACACAGAAGGCATACTACTGCTAGATAGATTGTTTGAAATATCAGCAATTGCATACCTTCGGTGGCTTTGAAAAAAGCCGTTTGGGTTTGCTCGAGCGAAAGAAAAAGATACTTACTTACAATACAGTACATGAACAAAAGAAAAGCATGAACAAAGTACAAGCAAACTATGTACCAAATTTAAAAAGGGACGCCTGGCAGATGTGAGACATCGAAATTATTTTGTTTAAGTTATATGCATAGAAGAACAGATTGAGGCCGAATACGAAGAGAACTGGCGAAAATTAATGTATTTCTCTTGACTAGAACTTTGACCTGAAGTAATTCTAAGCTTTAAAACATTTTTGTAGGTTTGTTCGGGTCCTTCACAAGGTCACCGTCATTTTAAAATTTTAAAATAAATGAATATACCAACAAATAAAAAAAATGTTAAGAAATAATATATAAAATTATTGTTCTTCCAAAACTAAGTGAATTTTAATTTAGGAAAAATTCTTTTACGTAAAAATGTTTGTATTGTGATTCCGAAGGTACCTGCTATCTTTATTTTCGATACAAAATATTATTTATTAACATAATTCTTTTTAATTAAAAACACCTAATAATAATATCGTATATTGCCAGATAAAAGTTTGCCGTAATAAATTACCAGGCGCTTCGACGTGTGATGTAAGGTCGATGTGTCTGTAGCGAAAATCGTTAATTTATTGTTTTATACGCGTTTAAGTGTCTATAAATGTAAATATGGGTAGGAAAAGAAATAAATGTTACCTAAGTGGTAAAACAAAGAGAGTTTATCGCATGAACGCTGCTCGAATGTTGTATTTTGAGGTTAATACTTTGGTAAATTACTCAAGTAATTTAAATAAAGTAGTACTCAATGTAATTTTTTGTTTGAGGCTGCCTAATAGGTTGCATTTTTACTCATTTACATTAGCCAAACTGATCATTTATACTTTTCTAGTTTCAAGTGAGAAACACTAAAAATGTAAAATATCAAGACCCAGTCGGAAAAGAATGTACAGAATGTTTGCGGTCTCAGTGCAAACACAGAGACCGCAAATAATGTCAGTCAATGTATTGTCCGAAAGCATGGGGTAAAAGTACATAATTAAGAAAAACCTAAATACTTCGGATGTGAAGTGATTAACCAGTCGGAGTAGTCTTGTGAGAATTTACATACACAGTACCTATCCCCACTATGGGGCAATCACCGACTTTTTAGTTTTTTTTTCTTTATTATTTATGCAATTTGCATTACAGCATCTTGTAAGACTCACAAGAACAAACATTTTCAGTTATATGAGGTTCTTTACATACGATGCACCAATTAAGAAAAAAAAATCGTTATCAATTCAATAACTTTTCGAACCATATTTTACAACGAATAAAGTACAGAATTTATAATCTATAGGAACTAATATTATAAATAAGAAAAATTTATTTAAGAAGTAAGCAATGCTCTCTGTGTTCATTACTCTGCATCTGAGCTAGTTCAGTCAAATATAATCAAAGACCGTACGGCTTTGATTATAGGTATTATGCATGTCTATATAAACAAAGCGTAGGTACTGGCGGCGCGTTGTTTGCTGCGAAACGAGCAAGGTCATTCGCGTCGTATTCGGCCTTAAGACAGGAATTAGATATGGTATAATGAAAAGATAAAGCATTACAATTTTTTTCCATAAAATAATAACTGTTTATTATATAATTATTATTTTTCAATTTTAATAAACCGTACAAAATGATATTTTTAACTCGTATGGTAATATAAATATTGAATTATTAAATTAGCTGATAGCGTGTTCGTGCCATCTAGCGTATTCTTTACGTACCACCGTGAGAGTTAATCAATGACTTCACTTCACTTGAAATAAGTAGATGGCGCTATTAAAATTTTATATACTGAAGGACTAAAGGAAATATTCTTTAAAAACCTCAATACATGTATTCTTTTGATTTATTACATTAAAATTTGGGCTTCATATTAAAAAAAGGTTGTAACAATTATTTGCTATAAAATTAAACTTATATCTCATATTTTATGCTGCCGTTCAAAATGATATTTTTAACTCATATGATCTTCGATCAGCAATACCAACTAGATAACGGGTCACGTACAAAATCATAGCTAAATACTATCCGCATAAGTATAAACTATGAAAAGACATAAATTGAATAACATTTAGTGTACATCAACCTTAAGTTATAACAAATAAAGTTCTTTTTTTCCGTTATTGCCTTGCGAGCTACACTCTCACGTGTAAGAGCTCACGTCTCATGAGCGCTCTTATTTACTGAGACGGATTTCTTGCGCGCCGACCCGACATCTAGTTGGTATTGTTAATCGAAGCATATGATAATATAAATATTGAATTATTAAACCTTTAAATACGCCTAGATTAATTAAACTTTAATACTAAAGAGTCCTGTACCTATTAAAACATGAAGAAATGGTTATTGAATTAAAATTCCATTTTTAAATATTTTACCTTTTCCTCGCCGATTAGCACTTTAACACACTTTAATTCATCACAAGGAACACTATTATCCTCCATTTCACTAAAAATCTTTAAAAAGCATAAATTTACAACGCGCAATATTCATTCGTTCAGGCTAAACACACACAGTAAAGAAACATTGAAATGTGACGTGAACTTGCAAACGTATCGCCCGCGCTTCACTTTCATCAACTTCATACCAAAAGCCCGGCTTAACGCTCTATACTAAATTGCTATGTAAATAATCGTAGTTATATTTCATTATAGAACATTTTTACACAGGTTAGAAAGGGAGCGATCGTCTTCTTGAAAGCCCAGTAAAAAGCCCACGCGTGCGAGATAGATGACTAATCGCTCAACTCAACTCTGCTTTCATTAATTTTGATAGTCAATTGCGTGTTTGCTGTGAGACAGAGAGAACACGAATCAGTGTATTTCGAATTGAAAGCAAACTGCCAAGTGTTGACGTTACATATATGCTACGAGGTCACGAACTGTGTAGAACAGAGGAGCGCGCGGGAAATTTGAAATAATTTGAAACAGTTTACGAGTTATTTTATTAGTTGATATTATTGATTGAGCAGTTTGATAGGGCAAACCCGGCTTCTGGGCTTCTATGGAGGCTTCGCCACCGGTTGCTGCCTATCTCCTAGTTAGTTTCCCCCTGTAGCCTTTTACAGCACACATCACACTAGGCTGTGACTTTGATGGTCATTAGTAGTCGTGTAGACACTACTGACTATTAAACCTACGTTTATGATCGGACGATGACGACGAGTGGCGACGCAATGGCAAATGGTATTTGTGCGCAGGTGGTCCGCCGGCCCTACGTGTTCATCTACCGCGACGAGCGCGACCCCATCGAGCGCGCGGTCATTAACCTCGCCAACGCGCACGTCGAGTACTCCGAAGACCAGGAGCAGATGGTCCGCATGCCTAACACCTTCAGGTAACTTGTTATATCATGTTATAACCTTTTAAACTATTTTACTTTTCTTACTTAGCATGTTGTTAAACCTATTTAAAGTCACTACATTTTTTTTTTTTATAAACAAGTGTGTGACTTACAAGCATACGGTCCGCCTGATGGTATGTGGATGTTGTGGCTCATAGACATCTGCATTTATCTTCATTTAAAAATCAAACTGCAGATGCGTTGTTACTCCTGAGGACTAAGATGAAATGCTTCGTTTCCAGTGGCGAAGCTGGAACTCCAAGCTAGGGCAAGCCCAAGATATAAATTGATAAAAATATAGATTGTTGTTTTTAGCAGTTTTATAAAAATACACCAATCTTGATATGTCTCCACGCTTCAGTTTCATATTCAGTGCTGTCAAGAACGTGTTTAACAAAGCACACAGAAGGCATACCACTGCTAGATAGATTGTATTACATATCAGCAATTGCATAGCTTCGGTGGTTTTGAAGAAAGCCGTTTGGGTTTGTTTAAGCGAAAGAAAAAAATATTTACATCCAATACAATACATGAATAAAAGTAAAACATGAACAAAGTACAAACAAACTATGTACAAAATTAAAAAAAAAACAAATTATTAACATTCTAATGGATAAGAGATAAGATAAGTGGAATCGTCTCGCTTTCTTATGGAAAGATTTAATTACGTCCACGTAAAATGTTGGTGAACGTTTTAATTGTACCAATAACTGTTTTTTAATTGTGATAATTGATAGGTAAGTCTGAAATACACTCTTAACCTTGTGTATTATCTCAACAAAGTTTAAAGATTTCCTCTCCGATTAGCACTTTAACACACTTCAATTCATCACGAGGAACACTATTATCCTCCATTTTCATTAAAAATCTTTAAAAAAGCATAAATTTTGAACTCGTAATATTAAATCGCCTAAGATATGCACACAGAGTAAATAAACATTGAAACGTGAAATGAACTTGCAAACGTGTTGCCCGCGCGCCTTCGCTTCTAACAAATTTATTCCCAAAAGCCTGACTTTAAATCTTCATACTAATTGCTATATATACAATCGTAGTTATATTTCATTATAGAATATTTTGCCATAGGTGAGCAAAGTGATAGTGAGAGCGATCGTCTTCTCTAAAGCATCGTAAAAAGCCCACGCGAGCAAGGGAGACAACTAATCGCTCTATTAAAACTCATTTTTTATGACGGCAGCAGTATCGCTAAGGCAATATGAGGTCGGTCGACATGTGTCGAACAGTGGAGTGCGCGGGAAATTTGAAATAGCTTGAAATATTTTACGAGTTATTTTATTAGTTGATATTATTGATTGATATTATTGATTGATTCAGTTTTAATAAGGCAAGCCCGGCTTTTCGGCTTTTATAGAAGCTTCGCCACTGTTCATTTCTATATTTGCCATACAAAACTCAGCAGCATTAAGTTGCTATATTACGTTGGTGTACTGTGAGAGCATGGTGCTTTCTCTATCGAGCCGACCCATTCGTACTACATCTATAATATACCTCGAGCGTAGCTCTACCATGTGGAAATTTTTTGTATATACTTTTGAAATCTGTAAATAAACTATATACACAAAGTTTTACTTAGTAGCCGATGGTCAGGAAACTTACATAGTTTATTTCGCATCATTCAGACTTTTGCATTTAGCAACGTTATATCAAAATATTCTTTTAACATTTTCGTATTATTTATGTATTCCTTTTCAGTGTGGTGAGCAAGGAACGCGGATATCTTCTCCAAACCCTCGGCGACAAGGAAGTCCACGATTGGTTGTATGCGATCAATCCTCTACTCGCCGGACAGATTAGGTGAGACACTTTACAATTCAAATCAACTCTTAAAAGTTCCTGTTTTCAATTTTTTTATTCATGCAACACATTGAAAACATTTTTGTGTAGTAAAGTTCTACTATTTCTACTTCTATAAATGATTGTTCCATAATCGCCACGCTTGGCGAATGGATTGGCGATCGCAACACCAGACCCCTTCGATCTCTGGCATTACTCCCCGTCATCGGTATATTTTATGTCTGGTCTAAACGGGAGGCTTATTGTCTGACGAAACTTATGTGTCTGGCATTTCCAATAATTACCTGTTATCCAGTCTCTCCCCTTGGATATCGTTCTTACGAGTACGTGGATGCCATGCATTCTCTTAAGCCACCCTCACATGCCATGATTGGTGTAGTTAATAGAAAACATGAACAATCACCTTTATTTGTTCTAATGTTAATAATAAATAATTGTTTAATGTTAATAATATTTTCCTGGCCGATTTTAAATATTATTGGAACTTTACCAACTGCGGTATATTTGCTAGTGTCACATAATCATTCACTTTTCCTTACCTACTCGTGCCTGATGTATAATTTATGAGTTAAGAATTGAAAGAAATGGGCTAAAAATAGTGGCAAAGATATTGGACCAACATTTTTTATTGAAGTGACAAACGGGTACACAGTCTGTCCACAGTATTCACCCATCATCAGTGTGACTGATACTGTGGCCCATAAGCACTTACATCCATCACATCGATTAGGAATCAAATTACTAAAGATATGAAATTGCCTAGATGAATCATCACCCCTGAGGACTAAGATGGAATATCTCGTTACCTGTAAAAAGGAACTCTGGTTCTCTAGACACACTATGTATATGAAATTTGTAAACGCGTGGTCATTTCTCGATCGGGCCGACTCGCTCGTGCTACAGCTATAATAGAGATACAACGTGGCTTTACCTCGTACAAATATGAGATACCGAGAGTTGAAAATCAATTATTTGTGACTAGCACAAACGTTGGCTCCAACTTGTGATGTCAGCTATAGATTTGGCGATTCATTTCACAAATATTAACATCGTCGTATTCCCCGTTTGTAAAGTAATATTTTGATATAAGTTTGGCGAATTTCTGTTTGACATTCTTTCAAACAAAACTGATTCTTATGGTCTGGATATTCGAAAGCTGTTAATGCCGGATTTTTTTACTTCGTTAGATACTAAGCATGTTCTTAGTCGACGTTTGCGACTCCTTGGGTACTTTACACTGAAAAATTTGGTCTTCTCTACGGACATTGCATCTGTAGTTAAGGAAAAGTTATTTCATTATTATTATTTCCACATAATTTAAATATAGAAAGCCGGGTCCGCCAAATGTGCAATAGGCATTAACATACTTTTATCGTAAATTGATGGGCAAATTTGACAAAAAAAAAAAATAATAAAACTGTTCCGTTTGATGCGAATACGTAACGGATATGTTCGCAAATAACCTAAAATTATTGGCGCACAGACCCGTCTTAAGTAACGTTGTTATTCGATTCAGTTTGCATGGTTGTTTAAATAGAATAAGTTTTAGTAGTCAGTTATGGTTTTATTTTACACTCTTGCAACTATCCTTTACAGCAGAAACAACGTTGCTTTTAATTTTTTCTTTCTTCTACTGTATGTATTTGTTTTATTATCCTGTCTAGTAATTTAATACTTTCTTTCGTAGCGATTTGGATTTTTGTTCCCTTTATAGTAATAACTTAAAATTTTTAGTCACCTTAGAAACTATTATCCTTCACTGATAAAAGCGATTAATATTTTGCTTAATAATGCTGTACTATTCATGCCTGTAAGATGAAAGCTACATCTTTAGTCACGAGTCTACAATTGACTATTTTTGTTAATAAACAAATATACAACGTTAACAAATATTAATAAGAAAATGTATACATTGTGAAAACGACTTACTAGTACGAAGAAATTACTTATTCAAAACCTCGTTCGGTTTGCTAAAACGCGACTTATTAGGCGTGAATAATATAGTATTATAAGGAGTAGCATCGCCGCTTTTATCAGCGAAGGGTTTGAATGGGAATACAAATCGCGAGGAAGCGAAGTGTAATGTACACGCGTAAAGGTGTGCGGACACAGGTCGCGATCGGCGCGGCGCGGCGACAAGGCGGGTGCGGGCGCGGGCGCGGGCGCGGCGCTCGCATGAGGCCCCGCCATGGACGCTGTCCTCGTTTATTAAGCGGCTCGCCGCGCGCGAACGTACCGCTAACGGACATTGAAACGGCTCCCAATCCTACCAAGCTCACACCGCTCTAGTCTCACCGTACCTTTGTTTTGTACAATATTATTTCATACACACACACGACAAAATGGAATCAGGACCGACCTTAAGCCTTATTTATATCGTTAAAGTGTGTAGGCAATAGAATCCGTTTTATTTAATAAGTTTTATGTATGTTTATGTATTACTTTAATTTATTAGGTTTTATTGACTACATACGTAAGTTTTATACTTAAATCAATTCTCAATGTTGTCGCTTCCCTTAATTTAAAAATTCGTAATGCAAATAAACTGCAAGTGTTTACTATTTAACTATTAAACATACATGATATATTATATATAGGTGTTCCATGTTTCCACTTTGTCTTCGGGCCCTTTATTAAATTAAAATAAAATTATTGACCGATTTTGTAGCGTATGTAATTTTTATTTTCTATCAAGGTTGTATATTTAATATATTGAAAAATAATTTGTTCATTAAAAACTTAATGATTATAATTGTAGCTGCAATCTATACCGATGTAAACTCTACTTAATGTTATGTTGTATGATAATATTAAATTCATTTAATACTATAAATCAGAAATAAAAGACAATCAAAGTATGATTAAAAGTATGATATTGCAGGTACAGCCTAAAAGTAAAAGAAAATTTGAGCTAATTTTTTTTCAAAGTTTAGAAAAACACGCTCTCAGCTCGACATGTTTGGTTCGACGTCATCTTTCAGGCTGTTTTTAAGGCTTTGTATACTTAGTAACCATTAGCTGTAACTTATTCCTGTATAGGACAGTTATTATAGTCCAACTTAATCTTAAGTGCCAAACATGCCGTACTGTAGGCGTGCAGTTTAATACATTTTCATATTATAATTATTATAATAATTTTGTAATATTTTATCGCTGTGCCAGATCTTGCCAAAAAATAATATGAAAAATATTGTATATATGAGATCATGTAAAGACGGTGATGAGCACGTAAATTCTTAATCAATGGGTAAAATTTCCGTGACTGGTTTGGTGGGGATATTAGATTCGTAGGAAAATCGACAATCAATATGCTATGAGTTTGATTTTTCCGTTGAATTTGCTTTTAAAAATAAAACTTATTAATATATAAATACTATTGTGTATGACCCTCAATATACAATGTGTTAAGTGTACCTTACTTAAATATAAATACTTCATATAATTTTTCATTTTTTCACCACTTATTAACGAAGAATCAATTATTTTAGCATATCTCAAAGTTGTAGCAAAATTATAAAAATGCATTTAATGCTCGATACGGTCTATACGTAAACAGATGTATATGTATATATGTTAATATATTATATATTATTCAACATAGTTTTAAATATGCTCAAGGTCAAATGCATGTAGTTTGGGACCAAACCGGTGCACTGATAAATCGGTAGGCGGGGTAAAGAAATGAAATATTTATAGCGAGTTTAACACATACAATAATAGCATGAATTGAAAATTGAGCTGTTTCAATATCTAGTTTAGGGTGCGTTTTAGTTATATAATTAATGAAGTATAAGATCATCTCCAAACGATCTGTTGCCACGATGTTATGACTTGCCCATTGCCAAATATAGAAGAAAAAATTTATCGAGATGCCTATATGTTGCATTCCATACATTATTTCACTAATTAATGAGGCATTTTTTATGTCATGTTATCGTGGCACGCTGATTTGTTTATAATGTTTTCCATCAATACTTTGTAAAATTTCGATTTATGTGCAGTAAATTAAATCTTATGGTGGACATATACGCTACGAGAAATCGTTACGATCAGACGGTACAATAAAAAATAATAAAGTAGATTGCTTTCTTGTATGTAATTCTAATGTGCTATTTTTATATAAAACTAGTTGGTAACCGTCTGGCGTTATAGAAGAAATAATCGTTCTAAATTTCAAAGATTTATATTGTTTCATTATGAATGTTTCATTCAACATTCATTGAAATTAAATGATATAAATAGCTTTGAAATAAGTTTGTAGGTAAAATACACACGCCACGTACTGTAAGTTAATTGTACTATGTGCACACATCCATCCGAACTGCGAGTGACAACAACACTGAACACAAAAACTGACGAGCGCATACACGTTACGATCAGTCGGCACAGTTCGTCCGATTCCGATTGATCAATTGAAATTTTCATACTGTTCCGTTCGACTGCACAGTCTTAAATAATCGGACGAAACTGTACAGTCTGATCGTAACGATTTCTCGTAGCGTATGTGGCTTGTATGCCATGTACGATAAACTGTATCGTTTGAACTGTACAGTCCGATCGTAACGATTTCTCGTAGCGTATATGGCTTGTATGCCATGTACGATAAACTGTATCGTTTGAACTGTACAGTCCGATCGTAACGATTTCTCGTAACGTATATGTCCACCATAAAAGATTAAAAAAGATCGTTGCGCACAAATGTATCAACTCGGCGAAATCGAAATTTGAAACACGACATATTTGACACCAGTGTTACGACAACTTGCAAGGATTTAAAATTTAATTATTGTGAAGAGTAAACAGAAAATATCTATATTAAAATTTCCCCTAACTTTGGATACATTATTATTGTATTTTGCCTTGTATATACGTATGACCCGAGCAGTGGATTAAATATATTTTGTGAGGCTGAACATGAACAGGCGAATTGCGAGAGTCCATACTATGTCATACGTAACCTTTCATTTCACTTTAGCGTTGATTGTAAATACATTATAATATTTTTGTAAACGTGAACATTGAATTTAAGTAGTCGTCCCAAAATTGTTTGTTTTGACATTTCTTGTAAGTTGGTCACGTGTATTTAATTGACATTTGTGTTGTAACGGTTATTATCATTTAATTTAGTTCCTAGACACAATAATTTTATTGGTTGGATTGTATAAAGTAGGTTATTGGGATGTTTTCATTATATTGTCAGAGATATTTCTCGAATGGGTTGGGTCGCGTTCAGTTTTGTCACAACAAAAAAAAAAACATTCCGCAAAAAAATTGTCTAGTCATGTACTCTCGTAGGTACATTGTATGTGATAGGTTAGCTCCATAGTTACAAAAATATGCTGTGCTGCAACAATCACCTCGTAGTTCAGTGACGTATTGCCGCGCTGTGAAATCGAGCGGCACAAGCGTACACTCCACGTCCTTAGTTCAATGTAATACAAGTAATTATATACAATCGTTTCACACTAGTTAGGTAATCGATGTGACAGTAGATTTGTGTAAGAATAAGTTCTATTGTCTTTAATTTCTATAACTCAACCGTCTGTTTATATGTCCAAGCAGTCTTACTCTCGTTACCGCTTAAATAAATGTTGAATACAAATATATTATATGGATGTCACTGTACTGTCTATCGTTAATAAGTGACTATTTCTCGTTCGTATAGTACGAGCATTAATAGATTATATTTCATGACAATTTTGTAAGCTTAAGTGAATTTTAGTCGTTGTAAATAATATCTTTGACTAGTTCATTTGGTATTTATTTATATATAATTTAAATAAATGTTAAAATAAAAAACATGCTTTCCTCCTTGTCTGAAGTCACTTTCACAGGCTTACACACTGACCGTAGACAAATACTCGGCTGAACACTAGAATATTCTGATAATAATTTAGTTTAGAATTAAATAGGTGTAAGATGAAAAAGTATTAACCAAAATTTAGGACATGCTGTGTGTTATATAATATTTCGTAAAAATTGAAAATTTAATATATTAAGTATCGTCAGGTTATTGAGTAATTTGTAAATGTTTATCTTAGTAGCACAACGTCAAACGCGTTCTTTGAAATAATTTAAAATCTGAAAATAATTTAATAAAGTAAAACTTTGACGGTGTGCTCAACCCTACTTCGTTCATCTTTCGCTGTTAAAATTTCTTCAAAACTTGTCTCTTCTCCACACCGATGTCACTATGAGTGTGATGCTCTTAATATAGCTGTGTCTAATGAAACGATCTCATGCTACATGAAACTACATTTATAATCTTTCTTTTCTAGTCATTTTTATAACATTCCAAAGTTTATAAATTATTCCTTTTTTTTTTCTAAATACTAGGGTAATGTATTTTGCATAGCAAAAATGTGTTTATGTAGTTAATAGAGAGCAGAATTGAAAATAATCACGGGAGTGCCGTGCGAAGGATGTAAAATATTTTTCTTATAATGTTCTTTTCTTGAGTTCTTGTGCGCAGAGCTTTTCGTTTGGTTATATTTTTGTAGATCCAAAAGAACTTTTTAAATTAGATATATAACAGCTTAAGCTGGATTATATATATTTTTATAGTGTACTCTTTAAGCTATACTGTTATTTTTATAGGACTAGCTGTTATTTTGACATTAGGTTTATTGTTCTACGTAATTTATTCATGATTGTCGATTGTTATGGAACGACTTGATGGCGCGACGGGGCTTGTATGTAGTTTCGTTTAATGCTTTTATTATTGTTTACCGAGGCGCCAGCGCGCTGGACCCCAGAGATGCGTGTCCGCATCCGACCGCCGCTACTCTCGGCCCTTTCTTGTGATTTCGATAGTGATTGTTGATTGTTGGGTGAGAATGATATTTGAAAAATTATATATTCTATATATAATTTATGGGTTTCATTCAATTTTTGAAAATAAGAACGATGTATTGATCGGTAATATTACTCATTGCTCTAAATGTACTATCAAAATATATTATACACAGTGTTAAAGGTCATAAATAAAATGCTTTGAAAATTTCCAGATCGTTGTTTTCTTTAATAACACCTGCAAAAGATTATAACTGATTTACAATTAAACACCTCGTCCATATAAAGAGCCTTCCTTTTTTATCAATCCGTACACACAGACCACTGTGCCTGCTGAACTCAGTTCTACTATTTTTTTTAATAGAAAGGGGGTGACAAACGAGCACAGCTGATGGTAAGTGGATGCTGTGACCCGTAGACATCTACATTTAATCGATTCTTTCGTCGATTAATAATCAAAATGCAGATGAGGTGTCACCCGAGGTCTACTATAGAATGCAACCGTTTCCAGTAAAAAGGGTCTCCGGTTCCTCTACACTCACCACACGAAACACAGCAGCATTAATATATATATACCAGTGAAATTGTTAATTGCAATTTTAAGTGCTGATTTACCACGTGCTCGGCGGTGATAGAAAAACATCGTGAGGAAACCTTCATGTCTGAGAAATAAGAAAAAAAATATTTCGAAGACATGTGAAGTTCGCCAACACGCATTGGGGCTGAAACCCTCTAAAACCCTCTCAGAAATGAGGGGAGGCCTGTGCCCAGCAGTGCGACGTATATAGGCTGTATATATATATATATATATATATATATATATATATATATATATATATACACACACATTGCTTTTAAAGCTTTTAAATGTCAAAGTACCAACCCACATATTTTAACAACTTCCCTGTCCGCGAAATAGACACAATAGTTAAACAATCGAAATGTTCATATATGACTCATGGGACAGTAAAATGGTTAAAATTTAAAAACATGAAATTTACAAACCACCTGATGTTTTTTTTCCTAGATTGGCGACTTCCTATGGATTCTGCCAGCGTCCAGTGTCATTAAAGTCACAGAGTATTCGACTAGTTTTCGTTTCCGTAGAAACGCTTACTTAGCTTTATGATACGAAGTTACATAGGTAGTCATTTTCGAATGAATTAACATATAGTGGTTTTACAAAATTATTGCTAATTTAATAAATAATAAAATGGATATAGGTAAGTGGTAAAAGTACTATAGTTTAATGTTATTAATGGATATGAAATCTAATAAGGTTTGTACAAAAGGAGTGTAAACTAAATTTAACAAAGATGTAAGAAGACTTTAACAAAGATTTATAGGACGAGGGATTATTAAGGAGGAAATCGTGTAGTGAAACGGAGAGGTTAGGGCAGTTAAAACATTTATGATCGATCGTACCTTCGTACCTAATCCACACCCAAAAAT
This sequence comes from Parnassius smintheus behrii, assembly GCA_036936625.1. NCBI lineage: Eukaryota > Metazoa > Arthropoda > Insecta > Lepidoptera > Papilionidae > Parnassius > Parnassius smintheus. The sequence continues at coordinate 13,701,766 of JAUPFT010000020.1, read as the reverse complement.
TGAGCTATCTTTAATCTTAAGTTTTGCCAAAAATACAGGTGAACAAGTGTATCCCTATCTTTTTTTATTTATTATAAAGAGTACATTATTTATATGTTTTGCCAAACTGTAAGCCAGTTTGTCGGCAACAAACTAATTCTCTAATTCTGCATATGACAGATGTACTGTGTTTGGAGCCATTTCTGAATTTAAAAAAACCATGGTTTGGAGGGGATGTCAGGTTGGAGTTCTGCATAATATTTACTAGACTTCTGAGATTTTTCCAAATAGAGTTCCAATCTGACATCTGACGGATTTTCGCAAGAGAAATAAGGTCATGAGTATATGTTATATGATCCATGCGGGTACCGGAAGTAGATGCTTGTTTTGCTAAGGAATCGACAATTTCATTGTCACCTACGCCACTATGACTTGGCAGCCATGCAAGTTTCAAGTTATTACCTTGACAAAAACATCTATACAGTCCATCTTTTATTTTAAAAATGATTAGGAATTTCGATTTACTTGGAAACGACTTAGATGAAATGCTTTGTAATGCATGAGTGTATGAGTCGATAAAAACAATACATTTGTTACCTGATGTTAAATGGCCTTGTGTAGCTAAATCTGTCAATGTCTGACAGGCAATGTACTAATGGCGCCACCTACTTTATGTATGCTTAAAAAGATGTATCCTTAAATGATAAAGGATCAAAATAAAGATGCTTGTTATTTCTGAAAACCAAGACAAAAGCTCTGCTACTAGAAGAGGCTTGTTTGCGCAATATTTATTTTTCAGATCAACCACGACTTCGTATACAAAATTTGTATGATGCTTGATAATAGTTACTGAACTGAATGCAAAAAAGTGATATGCACTTGTTGCCACCGATACATTTCTTATCCATCACTCCATCAGTTGTCGACTCTGAGCTATATGGCCGACCCATGCCCCTGTAGCTTATCTATCCATTTGGCTATGTTCGTTACTCTAATCCGACTACGTTTATTATCGCTACTTAGAGTTACGCTACGCAAAGAAACTCCATAGCCTTCTCCACTGCTAGCTGAGCGACCTTACTTTTTCATAAGGCACACGTCTTTTTTTATAGGAGTTGATATGATAAGCTAGCATACGGCTCACCTCATGGTAAGTGATTACCGCCGCCCATGAACAACTGTAACACCAGACCAGGGGAATCGCAAATCGCAAAGCCGGCCTTTTAAAAATGAACTGAAAAATTTTGGTCCGAAAAATTTCTGGTGATATTCGATTCCACAAGGAATTTTCTGCAATTTCTTTTAAATCTGTGGTGGACCGCCAGTCATCCAGATGGTATGGATAGTATCGCAAATTAAGTCGCGATGTGCGATGGTGAAATCGTGCGGTAGAAATTAGTCCGACCAATTCCTCAGAGCACTCCCCGTGGTAAATGCGATATAATACGCAAAGAGATGCAACAACTCTTCGCAGTGCCAGTGATTCAAGCCGATTGGATAGAGCTCGGTCGCAGACGATCTAACAGCTCTGCACCAGATGCGAGGAAGGAGCTGGCACTGGAGAGCCCCAGCCCAGAGATGGGAATAGTATTCCATGTGCGGCCGAACCTGCGCCTTGTAAAGTTACAGGCGTGTTCCGGCATGTTGCTTTTAGAGGCCAATTTGGTCTTCTCTTCCAGGTGCAGGTCACTCTATATGTAGACGCCGAGGATTTTGATGCTGGCTGAGGGGATTCTTTTTAGCGGTAAACGCGCAAATTTGTCTTCTGGGGATTGAACTGGACTAGATTTAGTCACCCCCAGTCCGAGTCATTGTTCAACAGTCTCGACTTCAGTCACAAGTTTGTTCCGGTGCTCAACGATGTTTTCCCAATATTGACACGGTCGGTGTATAAAGCATCACCAGTGCTGTCGCCCGCGTAGCAATGAATGTTACCGGTTTGCAACATGTATCATTGATATGCAGAAGAAACAGCGTTGGTAATAGCACGCAGCCTTGTAGAACACCAGCGTTAATGGGCTTGTAATCGAAGCATGCACAGTGTACTACGACCTTGATGCTCCGATCTGAAAGAAAACTGGTGATCCAATTGAATACTTTGTCGGAAAGCCCATAGAAAGGAAGCTTCGTAAGAAGCGATTTGTGTCAAATACGATCGAAGGCCTTCGCTATGTCTAACGGCCAACGCCGTTACGAGGACTAACGTCCACAACCCTAGAGTGGCCATCCTTTCCTGGGATCGTCCGATGAATCTTACCTCGCGGCCATGTGTTGCGTGGCAACGAATGATCCACGATCAGAACGATATCGCCCACCTTTGGCTCTATGAATTTGCTATTGTGGCTTGTATGAGGTATTACGTAGGTCACTCAAGAAGTTTTGAGACGCTCGAAATTTAAAAATGGAACGCACACGTGTTATATGTTTCTTTTTTCTCTCTTTCGGACTCTACTGCCTTCGTGCATTTATGTTAGGTAACCAAGAAGATCACCAGTCGAGCGATCGCGACGGATACCGTACTGGCGGTCACTAATCAGCTGGTGATCCTGAAGGTACTGAATGAGCTGGCTGTTAATAACGGACTCCATTATTTTAGAGAACAAGGAGGTGATGTCGGTTACCTCTTTTAGGGATCGGGTGCACGAAAGCTGTCTGCCATGATTTCGGGACTACGTCTAGAGAGTAGGAGTATCGGAAAAGACGCGTTAAAACCGGTTCCAACTCCGGGGCACACGTCTTCAGCTCAATAGGAGAGACGCCATCCGGCCCACTCGAATTGTTAACGTCTAGGGAGAGGAGTGCTCTGCGCACCGAGCGTTGGGTAAACAGCACATTCTGGATGGAGCACTCACACCGTGGAATGGTCGGCGGTGTGTTCCGCCGTCATGATCAAGAGTCTAGTAGGACGCAAAGAGAGCCCAGCAGATCGGCTTAGTCCTTTGCGGCATGAGCTAGTGAGTCGTCCTCTCTGTGCAGAGATAGGAGAGATGGCTGACAGAAGTTTCCTTGGACAGCCTTGGCGAGAGACTAGAATGCACATGTTCCCGAAGGAAGACGAAATAGTTTTTCGCCAATTCTGCCGATGTGCTCTGACTCAAAAAAGATTGCTTCAACTTTAAAAATCAGCAGAGACTTGTGGCGGCGCTGTAATCGCGCCGCAAGCGAAACACACCGAAGCCTAAATCGCGCTATCAAAAGTTCCCAATCATAAACAGTAACATCTGCGAACTATCACACGGAATGTTGGCCGCTCCCCGGACAGAACACCTTGCCCGGCGGGAGATCTCCCCTTTTCCTTCCACGGCCACAGACTAAAAGGAAGATAGTTTTTAAAGGAACAAATGAAATAATACAACTTTTAAAATAGTCTATATTAACACATTGTGTATAATACACAGAAATACATTATGATTCGTTTAATATATAATAAATACTTTAATACATTAATTACATAAAAAAATTATTCTTACTTATTTAAACTGCTGATAGCAAAATATTTCGCAAGCACATCTCTTAAGGAATGTAGGTTGTAAGGTAGTACAGATAAGACTACTATTAATAGTCTGAATGAATGCTATACGTTGTCGCTCCTATAAATAAATAGCATTCATGCACTCGGGCATGTATTAAAAACATAGGTAACAGCTCCCAACTTCTGTGCCCAAGTCTACTCTCATTTCTTATAGAGTTTTAGGGCAGGAAGAGTCCACCGCGCTGCCCGACGGCTTGGCGGACTTCACATGTCTTAGAAATATTTTTTTATTTGTTACATTGAAAAATTAAAAACCAAATTGGGATCGAACTCGATTGCTAGTTTAGTGTAAAATTTACTGCGAACGCTAAGAAATAATAATAAGATATTAGCTGCTAAGAGCTCTTACGTAACATTTTTAGAATTATAAAATTTTGAGCTATGATTAGGTAACCAGTAAATATCACTTTAAAGGGGTAAGCATATTCAAGAATGGCAACATTATACATGTAATTACAGGAAGGATGGCCCATCCATAACATCTAGCGACGACTTGCGCTCACAGACGGCACGACATAACACGGCGTATCAGTTTTTTTTCGTGAAAAAATATTTTCGAGGTTATTTTAATGATCTTAGCACTGACATTCCTTTATTACAACACAAACAGACCGGAACGTCTCGCGTGACACCGCGGCACACTGCTGCTCGTCACGGCATTGCAAGGGACGTCACGGCACGCCACTACATCACGTGAAACCTATAGGTTACTTTATGTTGTTAAAGAAAAGTAAGTGCTAAGTAATTGAAACATGGTCGAATCTAGCTCGTTGCGGTGGCAATCTCAGCGCCTCGCGCGAGCGCTCGGTACACGAGCGCGTCTTGACTTGTTTCGCATGCCGCGGGATGCCGCAGGATCCTTCAGCATGCCGAAGTATGCCTTCCCAAGCCGTGCCGTCTGTGAGCGCAGGTTCAAAGTTTGTCGGAATTTGTATTAAAGTGATGTGGACGCCAAAAGCAGATTTTTCACGCTTTATAGGTGCGTAGAAAAGCAATTTTTTGTCATTAAAAACTACGAATCCACATTTTTTTAATTCATTAAGAATGTTAAAAAAATTCTTAGTGAATTATGTTGGCCAAAACACGATTAACACATATTTTGGCTCGATAGAAAAAGATCGCAGTTTCCTCATCATTTACAAATTTAGGTACGTCCACTAAGTTAAAAAGCTGTTTCATTCGAATGTAATGAAATCAATTTCAGTTAAATTCAGGCTCATTTCAATTAAAAGAGTATATATAATTTTAAAAAGAAATATCAAATAAATATTGTGCGATTAAATCTGCTTTTGACGCCTTCACTTCACCTTAAAGAACTTTTCAGCTAAGGAAGGTCTAATATTCAGTAGCGGACTTTGATGGGCTGAATAACGTCATCAGCATCAAATTCAGTCTAGTCCAAACTTTGATTAGGGCAACGTTTCCTGGTTATATATAATCAAGAAGTCGTCAAATGCACAGGATATATTGAAATTCATTCATTCATTACAGTCTGAAGAAAGTACACTGTTTCACAAGTCTCTCCTATATATCACCTCATGGTGCGATATTTGCCATAGCTGCCATGCTTGGCAGGCGAGTTAGAAATCGCAGTTTTTTATTATTACTGCATTGGTATCAGGCAAAGATACTGCGGCTAATCTTGTTTCAGTTTCCCTTCGTTGCTTCTTGCGAAATTCACGGGATAATGAGGGGTAATTGGATTTGCCACTACACGACACTCTCACTTTCTCACCTACCTGTACTCTACGTAACGCGCCGAGATCTCGAGTATGTACGGTTAGAAATGATATCAAAGTATTTCTTAATATCTAAATTTAAATAGGTATAGGTTGCTGGGCTATGCGTCTTAAAATTTTAATCCAAATCAAAATCGTAATTTGATCCATTATACTATTGCCGAGTCAGACGCTTTGGCTTTAAAGTTAACATTATGATCAAGTGTGTTGTATGACAGTAATCGTAAGCCATAGGAGTTACAATAATTAATAACAAATAATTATGCCTTCATAATTGATTTTCTCATTAATATGGAATTATGATTTACTTCAACATATTTGTTATTACATTGATAAATTCAAATTGCGAACTGCAAATATTAAAAAGAAATATTGTTGCATGTACTTACACAAACACAAATAATACTAAGACATCTGGGCGTATAATAACATTAGATACAATAAGTATCTAATGTTATTATACAATAAGTATCTAATGTTATTATTGTTATAATAGTGTTGGGGCTCCTTTTGTGTTAAAGAGATTGTCCAGTTTGGTACAGCCACTGCTGTGATTCAGTTTTTAAAAGAGCCAGTATAGTTAACAAGCTGTACATATTTCATCCTGGTCTATGAAGGCAATGTGTTTGTGGCCGTTGTTTGTTGATTGCAGGTGCCCATAAATCGACACATACAGGTACTATGAGATCAACTTTGTTACCTCTTTGGTCACTCAAATATTTAAGAAAATACAGGACACAAGGATATGGGGGATCGAACTAACTTAAAATTTAATTTACTATTGCTTAAATGCAAAAACCAATTATTTTGTTCAGCGAGATCATATTTTATTTGCCAGGGAATTCAATTCTCAAAACCTCTCCTGTCCGGTGCATATACTGACTCCTACAAGAACGTTGCAACGGGTGTGTTGTTTTTGCATTTACATTTTCATTTTCCGCTATCTTGTTATAGAAAGAACACAAATAAAAATATAATATTATGTAACAAAGTGCTTCGATGGTATAACATTCCAAACTACTTAAATTATTGCCATCTTATAACGCTTAGTTCGAATGTTGCCAACATCGTTAAAAGTCATGTGTAAAAATTACCAACATTCGATTACAAATTGTGGTATACAAATATAGTATCTAACATATTTATGTGGGCAACATTGCAATATATTCACACTAGCGGCACGCACGTGCGTTCTTTGACCGACAATCACGTAAAGGGATTTAAATTCTTATCGTATTCGTCGTCCTCCGCGAAGGGGTTCGTCGGATCCTTGCTTCCATCTTCATCTGAGAATGGATTTTTAGTTTCGTCGTACGTGTCGTCTTCAAATGGATTCTTGCTGGCTCCGTTGGATATTGCTGATGATATTTTGGGCGAATCACTCGGTTCTTGAGTTCTATAGAAGGACAGTCAATTATATTCTTACGGATCCAAAATTTTAGTTTACTAATATACCTCATTTAAACGATAGATAATTAAGTTATGAAAACAAATGTATTTTATCAAGTTTTTATTAAGTCACTTTCTTGTTTGTCTGTCGTTCCGGGTGGAATTTAATAATTGCATTAAACTAACTTCCCGATGAGTTGGAAACTTCAAATTTTGTACATAGCTGAAATTCGGATGACAATGTAAGAATATGATAAAAACGTGGTAAAATTATAGAAAAAAATCACTTGTTTATTAAATTAGGGAATCATATTTTATTTATAGGTTTATAAGTGTTTTATTTATCATAAAGACAATAGACAATAATGACGTGCTATATAAAAGGCTCATATAACACGTATTATTAACTTTAGCCTCTGAATACCCTTTATGAAAATTACAAAGTGATAAAACAGAGCGGGAGCTATCTCTATAATTTTTTAATAAATTTTATTTGCTTGCTGTTAGTAAATTACAGTGAAGGGATAATATATGAAAACAAAGATGGTCTATATCATCTTGCATTCTTCATCAGACCGTAAGAGATCAGCTGTAAACTTCTTTTACTATGGAAATAATTTCCCGAATTAAACTTAGATGTTTTTGTTCAATTTTACAAGTTTGAGTATTTCTATATCTAATCTGGTATATACGAGGAGCTAAGTACATCGCCATCTACTGAAGTCCATGGGGCGAATTTTAGATATTTCCATAGACGCCTCTTAAGACACCCAGAGGACTTCAGTGTCTTGGATTTTCTTACTACCCCATGACAAAACACAAAATTCTGAGTCTATGAAAAGGGAAGATTTCTTGACAAGCAAAAGAATGCATATATGTGGAGCTTGCTATATGAAGAGTCGTTCGGAAACTTCCATAGCGTGATCTGTTTTATCTGAAGCTTACTAGGTGCACACCTTTTTGTTTAGAAGTCGGTCTGCGTAAGTACCACCCTCTTACCTAATGCTGCCACCAAATAGCAGTGTGTGCACTGCTGAAGCGAGCCAGTACAATTACAGGCCTGGAGGTATTTTATCTTAGTGCTTAAGGGTGACAACACATCTGCAATATTCCTTGTTTATAGTTAACATCCATGGAAGATTACAGATGTGTTTTATACATGGTAGAGCCATCCTGCAGCTATATTATGGTTGTAGCACGAATGGGTCGGCTCGACCGGGGAAGGACCACGCTCTCATAGAATACCAGCTAAAAATAGCAGCTCTATGCCACTAAGTTTCGTTTTTTTTATAGAAGAGGGGGCAAACGAGCATGCGGCTCACCTGATGTTAAGTGACTACCGCCGCCCATGATCAACCGCAACACCAGGGGAATTGCAGGTGCGTTGCCGGCCCTTTAGAAAGGAGTAAGCTCTTTTGTTGAAGGTCCCCAGGTCGTATCGGTCCGGAAAAATCGCCGGTGGTAAGCTATTCCACAGAGAGGTTGTACGCGGAAGAAAACTCCTTTTGAATCGTACTGTGGTGGACCGCCAAGCATCCAGATGGTGTGGATGGTATCGGGACGTTTGCCGCATAGTGCGTTCACGAAATTTGGCGGCTGGGATTAATCCGAACAATTCCTCAGAGCACTCTCCATGGTATATGCGAAAAAAATGCAAAGAGATGCAACATCTCTTCGCAGTGCCAGTGAATCGAACCGATCGGAAAGCACTCGGTCGTCAATTCGAGCCGCTCTGCGCTGGATGCGGTCAAATGGAAGGAGCTAGTACTGGGGAGCCCCAGCCCAGAGACGGGAACATTATTCCATGTGCGGCCGAACCTGCGACTTGTAAAGTTGCAGGCGGTGTGCCGGCATGAAATGTCCCGCTCTGCTGAGCACGCCAAGCTTTTTAGAGGCCAATTTGGCCTTCTCTTCCAAGTGACCACGAAACTGCACGTCACTCGATATGTCAACGCCGAGGATTCCGATACTGGCTGAGGCAACAAGAGGAGTGCCTTGAAACTGAGGAGATACGACAAAGGGGTTCTTTTTAGCGGTTAACGCGCAAACTTGTGTCTTCTGGGGGTTAAACCAGACTAGATTTAGTCGCCCCCAATCCGAGACTCTGTTCAGCAAAGACTCGACTTCAGACACAAGTTTGTCCCGGCACTCGGGGACGTTTTCCCTAGAAATATTGGCTCGGCCGTTGTACAGAGCATCACCAGTGCTGTCATCTGCATAGCAATGAATGTTACGGGTTTGCAACATATCATTGATATGCAGAAGAAACAGTGTTGGCGATAGCACGCAGCCCTGTGGAACACCAGCATCAATAGGCTTGCAATCGGAGCTTGCACCGTCTACAACGACATTGATGCTCCGATCTGCAAGAAAGCTGGTGATCCAATCGCACAATTTCTCGGGAAGCCCAAAGGAAGGGAGCTTCGAAAGAAGCGCTTTGTGCCAAACCCGATCGAAGGCCTTCGCAATGTCCAAACTAACGGCCAATGCCTCCCCCTTGGACTCTACTGCCTCCGCCCATCTGTGAGTTAGGTATACCATCGATCACCAGCTGACCAACCACGGCGAAAACCGTACTGGCGGTCACTAATCACCTGGTAATCCTCAAGGTACCTCATGAGCTGGCAGTTTACAATGGACTCCATTGTTTTGGAGAACAAGGAGGTGATGGCGATTGGCCGGTAGTTGGACGGGTCAGAGCGGTCGCCTTTTTTAGGGATCGGGTGGACGAACGTCGTCTACCATGATTTTGGGACTACGCCTAGGGAGTAGGAGTACCGGAAAAGACGCGTTAAAACCGGTGCCAACTCTGGAGCACACGTCCTCAGCACAATTGGGGGGATTCCGTCAGGCTTCCGTTAGGCTCCCACTCGACTTGTGGATGTCCAGGGAGATGAGTGCTTTGCGAACCGAGCGCTGTGTGAACTGCACTTCCGGCATGGAGCACTCACACCGCGGGATGGTCGGCGGCGTACTCCCCTCCGTCATCGAGAGTCGAGTTGGACGCAAAGAAAGAGCCTAGAAGATCGGCTTTCTCCTTTGCGGTATGGGCCAGTGAGTCGTCCTCCCTGTGCAGAGATGGAAGAGATGGCTAACAGAAATTCCCCTGGACAGCCTTGGCGAGAGACCAGAATGCACGAGTGCCAGAAGGAAGGCGAACTAGTTTCTCGCCAATTCTGCCTATGTCTTTATGTCTATGACTTTGCCTTGGCAATGACTCTTTTGAAGGACCTAGAGGCGGAATTATACTTCTTTTTTATAGCGCTGGTGTTTACATCCCGGGACGCTGATGCGTCAGCCCAGGCTCGGTAGCATTCCTGCTTATAGCATGATGCTATTTTACAGGAGCGACCACACTATGGCTGAGATTTGCCTCCAATGGGAACCACAGAGGAAGGAATAAAAAGTTCCATACCCTGAAGTACCACATCAGCGATTCGTATGGTGAGTGTAGAGAACCGGAGACCCTTTTTACAGGAAACGAGCTTTCCATTTTACGATAATGAATGAAATTTACGATGACGATAAATGTAGATATCTATGGGCCACATATCCACTTAACATTAGGTGGACTGTGTGCTCGTTTGTCCCCCTTATTCTATAAAAAAATGTATTGTACTAGCCACTTGCCATCAGATGAACAGTAAGTTCTATTGTTATTTATGTTTTATTAAAAAGTGTGTTAGGATTGGTAAGCTCTTACTTTTTCCTAGCGGCCGTCGGCGATGCATATAGCGACGGCTTGGCATGAACTTTAGGTTCTAGCTTGGTCATATTGGCTTCAAGACTAGACGCGTACTGCTGTTGTTCCATTAAACGCATTCTTCCCTCCGGCACTGGGATAACAGCAGTGCCTTTCGGTGCCATTTGTTTTGTTGTGTTTGGAACGAACACTGTGGCAAATTGAATTATATTAAAGTAAAAGAAAGTATTATCATTAAAGTATTATGGCATTCCCTGGGGGAGGCCTGTGTTCAGCAGTGGACTTATGAAGGGCTGTGATGATGATGATGACGATGATGAAAAGAAAGTAGAGTCGGCTGGTGGAAATTATTACAGAGAGCAGTTAGTGTAATTACAGGTTCTGGGGCATTCTATCTTACTCCTCAAGGGTGACAAAGCATTTATAGCCTCTTTATATGAAGACAGCTGCAGGTTGACCTGAATCATTAGTTTTATTGATAATCAAGTAGAAACCCGTATTTCTCGAATGGTAAGAAAATATACATACATTACAAAACAAACTTCATACAGTTAAATTTAAAAGCAATGACAGTTGCGATTTAGGCACTTGGGTCAATATTAGAGTACTATCATTATCATCATCATCAGTCTACAGGAGTCTAGTGCTGGACATAGGCTTTTATGTATATACTAACAAAAATGAGCTTTGGTTGCTTAAATAAATGAAATTCTTCTTCTTCTTAATTATAATCCCACTTGATGGTAAGTGGTGATGTAGCTTAAGATGGTGAAGCGCACTGATTTAACAAAAACCTGTTCACTCTTGCCTTGAAGACACCAACATTGTAATCGGATGGATAGACAGATCCTGGAAACTTAATCCATTCCTTTGTTGTAAGCGTAACGATGTAGTCGTGATTTTAGAGTATTTTAATATTAATAAAAATTTGTTGTTTATTTAAACGTATTTTGATAGAAAGACATATTGAAGTCACATTTATGAATAATGAAAGCCACTGTTGATTACCTAGCTACTTGATATCATCGAAACTAATTTACAACTGTTATTATCAAATCAAAACAACAGAATACCATTTAATATTTTTGATATTTAGTGGCGCATATATTATAATGTAATTAATAATGTCCTCCAGACCGAATTTCGGCCACGGCGACCTGCCTCAACGGAGGCTAGCCATCAGCGCAGGACAGGATTATAGTGCCCAAGTGTATGCGCAAGCACAGGTGTACTCTCTATTCCCTCACTCTCGTAATCCGATAGGACGGTAAACCGACACGACCGGAGAGAGATCAGGCACAGGGCGAACGGCTTTACGTGCTTTCCGAGGCACGGGGGTGAGACACCGCCAACTTCCTGACTCCGGGCAGCTACTGAGAATTTCTTGACAGAAAAACTCAATAATTAATTTTTTGCCCGACCCGGGATTTGAACCAAGGACGTCATGATCAGCAGTCGCACTACTACAACCACTAGACCACCGAGGCAGTCAATACTATAATAATAAGTAGTTGATATATCAATAATATATAGGCGCATATATTATTGATATATATTGTTTTGACATACCTAGGACTAACCACATAACTCCTTATCTCCTCAAAAATAATATTTTAAGTATGAGTTACACCAGAAAACTAAAATATGCTTGTTTCGTACACTTATTAAATAATTCGCAATGTCCTCATTATTTATATGAAAAATTATCTCCAAAATGTCGACTAACACGTTTGAGACGAAGGGGTAAACTATTATATATACACTTCCAACTTATAAGCGTGTTAAAGCAAAAGGATGTTTCAAATATGCTACCGGAAAATCTTTTCTCAGTTAGTTTCTTATTCGACGTTAGATGTAGATGTTTATGAGTCACACAATCAAATTGCCTTAAGGTGGACTGACTGTGTGATTATTTGTGAGTTGCTTGTAAAAATTATAGAACGAAATAGCAAGCGTAGTGCAAAGCGACCCCCAATAGATAGACAATGGGTTTAGAGGTATGCAACAGGCTAAAGTGTACTTCTTTAAGTACCCGTGTGTGTTAGACACCTGAGGCCTGTGTGTGTTAAGCAACGGACGATACGATGACAGCATTGATCATGATACTGATGAAACACTTAAGATGTATTTACTTGCAAGAATACATTTTCCCAGAATTGTATTAGATCTCTTTAACCCACAATAACCACAAAGCCTTAGGTGGACTACACTTTGTTTTTTAAATCCTTTTTTTATCAGCTCGAAGTCCGTAGCTAAACAGGGCCTTTCTATGGTATGATTGCAGTAATGGACACATTTTTGTGTCAGATTAGAGATAGCGATAACGGCTGATGTTCATATGCGTGAACTAAAGCTTATGAAAATTATTGATTATGAGATAATCCTCGCATTTTTACTAGGTGATAGCACTTTTTATACTAAGGCCTCCGTTTGGGAAGGTATCACACTCTTACCTATCTCTAGCGCCACACACCAGTGCTTGAAGTACTGTATTCCGGTATGAAGTATGTAGAGAGCTAGATAATTACCGAATGTGCAGCATTCCATCTTAATCCTCAGAGGTGACAACGCACCTGTAACTTTCTTTGTTTGAAATTAGCTGCAAGTGCCCATGGAATACAGTAGACTCTTACCATCAGGTGGACGGTAAGTTCATTTTGTCACTTCAGCTTTATAATAAAAAATTGTGGCATCAGGCGACCCGTCAGGATCGAAGTTCCTTAAGTGTATGTAAACAGTAAATACTTGTATTAAATTATATGATTTATTAAACCACTTTTCTAAGTTTGCATTATTTACACTTGCTGTAGTTTCTGTTTCTCTATCATTATATCCCTAGTATTCTCTAATAATGACACAATATAAATACCGCTTGAATTAAAACAATTAGAAACTATAATGAAAAATACTTGCATGTGTTTAGAATTGAGGTTATACATAACATCTGATCGCGCACAATGCTTGCTGCTCGAATCTCAACACTCGCACGAACACACACACACACACACACACGTACGTACGCACGCACGCACGCGCACGCACGCACACGCACACACACACACACACACACACACAATACACACAACCGAATAATATAGTTATATATATATATATATATATATATATATATATATATATATATATATATATATATATATATATATATATATATATATATATATATATATATATATATATATATATATATATATAACGCTTTTACGCCTTAGGTGACGATTTCCGCCAGTTCACTGTGCTGGCTTATGAGCTGATTATGAGAATTTTTGGAACTGCTTACAATATCCATGAGTAAAGATGAGGTAAAGAATTGTTTTACACCAAAATGCCAAGATAACAGTATACTATACCTTGCTTGCTCTGTCCTTCTTGTAGCCGTAGTTTAGCTTCGGCACCCGGGCCGTACGTCTGCTGCGCTGGAGTGGGAGTGGGCGCGGCCGCGGACACTGAAGCGGGGGCGGGGCCGGGGGCGGACGCAATAGTGTCCTGCGAGCTCCCCGTCACCACTGTTAGCTTGTTGAATAGACCACGCCCGAAGTACTCGGACACCACTGTGTATCTGAGAATTTTTAGTCCACTGCTGAACAAAGCCCTCCAAAGGATATTTGCCATGGTTGTTACGCTTGGCAGGTGTGTTTACGAGTTCAGTTTTTATTATTATTTCGAGTTGTTATCACAAAGATGCTGCTGTCCACATTCTGTTTATGTCTCGAAATGAAATGATACGAGGTAGTTGATTTCCTTAGGCTGCCTCTACACGGCGAACAGTTCGAGTATTATAACTTTTTTTAAATAGAATAAGGGTGACAAATGAGTACACAATCCACCCGATGGTAAATGGATGCTATGGTCCATAGACATCTAGATCTATCCTCGATTAAGAATCCCTGAGTATAAAGATGGAATGCCTCGTTTCCAGTAAAAAAGGGTCTCCGGATCTCTACACTCACCATACGAAACACAGCAGTATTAAGCCGCTATTTACGCTGGTTTTCTGTAAGAGCGTGGTCCTTCCTCGGTCGGTCGAGTCGACCCATTCGTGCTACAACCATAATTTAGCAGCAGCGTGACTCTACCACGTGAAACACAAAGATGCCGCTGTCCTCATTCTGTTTGCCTCTTTTGAAATGGAATGAGACGAGGTAGTTGATTTCCTTAGGCTGCCATTACATGGCGAACTGTTTATACATAAAATATGTAAGTAGTGTAACAGAATTTTTTACTTTAAAAATGAAGTGACTACACAAAGATTTTATCCTGTATCGTGGAGGCTTTTCATAGATAAACTGCTTATGACTTACACATACATAAATGATACATACGGAATCGAGCCCGCGATTCCGCGGTGCCACAGACGCTTAGCCACTGCGCAATCAAGCCGCAAATACTTAACGGACCTTTGACATGAAAGCATGTTCAGTCTTCAACAAGCAAAACTCCAGCACTTAAAATTGCCTTTAACAATTATTGTAGAGCCGCCGTGAGATGAATTCTGAATCTAGTGTTAAAAGCAGAGCCACCAAACACCCAGCCCGTGAGTTACTATGCATCTATCCGCATATGTAACCATCTTTTATTTACACCAGAGGCATCATCAAAATTATTTGTGCGTACAAACATTTTTCAATCCTCGTTCCGTTGTTAGCAGTGTGGGCAACAAAGTAAACATATGGAGAATAAGTCACTATATTCTTATTAATCAGTACAATCCAAATTGACACTTAAAAATTTAAAATAAATAAATAATCGTCACGGAAAAAGTGAATTATAAGCCATACAGTAATCATGCATTGCAATTGTTATCTGCAATGAAATTGAATCGAATTAAAATTATACATTCATAACTTCGTTTAATTTCTTTAAAGAATAAAACAGTACCTAGTTTCTATGTCATTTTTAATTTCCATATTTAATACCTACGCAATCAGAAAGATTTTGAATTATCTTAAATCAACGCAATGTTAAAAGAATTACCCAACGTGGCGGTCGGAAACAGTGTTTTGGAAACACCAAGAGAACGGCGGAATCATAACAAAAAACTTGAAACACGGACACTAAAACTTATGTGTTGATTAACATATGTGTTGATAAACGTTTAGGATATAGATAACAACTGTAATAAAAATATTCGTGAAACAGCGCGTTCACACTATTTCCGTTCACACAAACGACACTGACTACACGGAGCTCGAAGCCCGAATAAGAATTATTACAACTCGCAGTGTGATGGCGCCGTAAGAAAAATATTCATAGTGACATTGGTGTGGTTACAAGTTAGGCTGATATTCTGGTGATTTTCGGCAGTTGACGGATTTACCAAGCGAATAAACCAGTCCTAAAATGTCTAGATCGGGATGTGTACAGAGATGGAAGCACTACTTTGAAAGCGTGTTTAAATATGATGAGGAATCTGAAGTAAATGAAGAAGAAATTTCGAAAGAAAAGAAATGAAATAAGAGGTGGTGAAATAAGTGTAAAGAGAAATGCCGAAGACTGTAGAGGGAGTAGCAGTAAACCTGCTGTACACTTTCTTTAATTTGTGCTGCAGGAACTTAAGCGAACACCGGAATACCTGGCGATCAATATCGGCAAAATGTCACAAGAGGACTGTAAAAACTACCACCGTATCAGTCTGCTCAGCATTGTCTTGAATAACAATAGAAGGGGAGTTGCAAACTCATACACTTGCTCAAAAGACATGACAAAGATAGAAGGAGTGAATCCAGGACACGAGTGAAAAGGGCTCTTCATAATATTTCGGTGCTTGGAACACGCCGGAAAAACGAATGACGAAAGAGTGACTTTAAGAAAATTTATGCTGCAGAAGAGAGTGTCAAGGTCTGCAAGTGTCGCCCTAGACGAAAGTTTGTTGACAAATTAGCGATATATTGACAATTGGCTAAATTAAAACTACCTTTAATCGACGAGCATGTATTTGTTGAATGTATGGATGTTAAAGAATTGAGACTAGTTCGTCAGGATCAGTAACGTGCCTAATGATAATCCGTAGTCTCTGCCTACCCTTCTGGGTGATGGGCGTGGCAGTTTATGTATTTTATATATGTGTGCAAAACAATTCATAAAATAAATGTATTGTAAAGACTCTGTAGCCATG
The DNA here is from genome assembly GCA_036936625.1 of Parnassius smintheus behrii. NCBI lineage: Eukaryota > Metazoa > Arthropoda > Insecta > Lepidoptera > Papilionidae > Parnassius > Parnassius smintheus. The sequence continues at coordinate 13,685,291 of JAUPFT010000020.1, read as the reverse complement.
GTTGCCTGTGGAAAAGTGTATGGCTGCGGAGAATCAGGTGGCGGATCGTGCAATGACTATTGCGATTACTGTTAGGAACAAATATTTGTGTAACCTACTAATATAATGGACTGAAGTAATGTCAAACGCCTCCACGCTACAGGAAATGTCTAGCGTGGGGCTAAAGTTCCCTTAAAAGAAATGAAATGAAATAACGAAATAATCACTCAAATTATCATTAATTTATTTGATCTTTGCATGTAATCGGATTTTTTTTCTATTATAATTATTTGACCTAAAAGTCCAAGTTAGTGTAGAGAACTTTTTACTGGAAACACTATATTTTGATTCTTCATCGACGATACTTACCATCAGGTGGGATGTGTGCTCGCTTGTGATCCTTATTCTATAAAAAAACAAAATTCACAGCCATTCAATCAATCTGTCACTTAGTTGTCAACATTTTAAAATTCTTTGTCAAAATTTCTACTCTGTGCGATTGTTTGACCACAGACTAATACGTGATTGATATTGGCAGTATGAATATTTTTAAATGTTATCAAAAATATTTTTCTTACATTAAGTTAAAAGCTGAATGTTTACTTAAAACACAGACGTTTTCACCTCTTATTTATTCGAATGATATTATTTACACAGGTGACAATGTCATCTATGACAGATAAATATATAAAAGTATATCAATATAAAATAAGCGTTTAAACGCTTTGTTGAAACTTACAGTAATCTTGATAATACTTTATACTATTAGATGACAAGGTGGTAGGAATCTTTTTGAGTCTACGTAGGTAGCTAAAAAGCAGAGCTTGCATATCTGTGATCTGGTCTATATATAGAGTCAGTATAATTACAGGTCTTTGCATGAAGATGGCCGCAGGTATACATGAACCGACGACTCCGTGGCGCAGTGATTTAGCAATGAATTACGGCTCCGGCTACCGGCCGCGGGTTTGAATCCCGCACAGACAAGTATTTGTGTGACCTATAAGTATAAGTATATAAGTACATAAACTATAAGTAATTGTTCCGGGTCTGGATGTTTGTCCTTGTGTAATTTATGTATGTGAATTGCCTTCATGATACAGGAGAAAATCCTAGTATAGGAGTAACGTATTTTTAAAAAACAGAAAAAAAACCAACTGAAGTAGCCACTTAACATCGCAGCCACGTAGGTACTTACGGGTCGTGTTCCTTGTGCAGTCGCGAGTGCAACGTTTCAGCAGTTTGTGGAGGCGGTTCGCTGCGCTGTTTCGGTTGAGAGCACGCCGGGCACTCGCATTCCGTCTCCGAGAAGCTCTGGAAGCAGCTGACATAAAAAAAACAATTATACTGGATGACCTTTTTTACAGTCTGGAAAAAAATAGTGTATGACATGGGAACGGAGTAGAAGCCGATAAGCACTGATATTTTACAAAAAATAAAAAAACAAAATTTTGAATTAAACGCTTGAAAACATTTTTGGAACAATTAGTTTACCATTTGGCCATGAGCCTGTGATCCTGCGAAGTGACAAGTTCAAATATGATACTAAATGCATTGTTTTATTGTCGTTCGCAAAGTAGGGTAAATATGATTTGAATTTCGATAGGTTTTAATTAATTTATTTATTTAATTCAAAATTTGTTTTTTTTGGTGTTATTTTTTGTATAATATCAGCGCCATAGGCTTCCTACATTCACATGTTACACCTTATTCTTTTCCAGCCCATAAAAAAGGTCATCCAGTATACACAATTCGCTATAATCTACGTGTTAAATGTTTCACTCGAATAACAAGTAAATCTAGGTTTATCCGATCTTAAATCTAAAATCCAATTAAAATAACTATGCCTTATGTGTGAAAGCACACATAAAGTGATGTCAACGAGAATAGGTTAAGATGCCGCTGGTGTGTTTCAAAGTCCGCAATCATTTATGAAATATCATCATAAATACAAGCTTAATGGCTAAAGCAGTATTTAAAAAACTCGACTGAAAAGAGAATTTTTTATACACTATGGTACTTCCACAACTATGACGAGTCTAAGGACAGCCTTATATGTTAAAATCTACCAAGTCATTTAGGTTGCAGAATGTGCCAAGGAAAAAAATAGACATACATACATACACAATCTCTCGAATAACCTTACCCTTCCTCTCGGGCAGTCGGGTAACGACAGGCAGATCAATGGAGCGGATTATATACTCGGAAAGTCGTAGGCTAAAATCCTGCTTGACCTGCGGTGAACCACCCATAAAACAAGCTGTAGCAAAAAGCACCGGGTAAACATATATTTACCCATACTTCGGGCATTACCAATGTCCTCCAGTCCGATTTCGGTCACGGCGGCCAGTCTCAACGGAGACTAGAGCTCTGCGCAGGACAGGATTGTAGTGCTCAAGTGTATGCGCAAGTAGAGTTGCACTCTCTATTCCTTCACTTTCATAGTCCGACGGGACTGTAATTGGACACGACCAACGGCTTTACACGCTTTCGAGACACTGGCCGGAAACACTGCCACCTTCCTGACTCCGGGCTGCTGCTGAGAATTTCATACAGGAAAACCCAAGAACTGATTTTGGCTCGACCCGGGATTCGAACCCGGAACCTCATGATTAGCAATCGTGTTTACGTCCACTAGACCAACGAGTCGGATAGGACATATGAGAGGATGTCTCATTACTGCCAGGGGCTTAGAAGCAGGAACGAGCCCGCTGAGCTGCCTCAATGCATTCATATATTCTCGAAACATGTTTTTTTTATTTCTGAGTTATGCAGATGTCCTCACGTTTGTCCTCAGCGTCAAGCACGTGGTAAATATATCATAAAATTGCAACTAGCTATTTTATTGCAGTCAAAGTAAAAAGTAAAGTTACAGCCTATATACGTCCCACAGCTGGGCTCAGGCCTCCCCTCATTTCTAAGAGGGTTTAGGACAAGGAAGTGTCGGCCGCGCTGCCCAAATTCGTGTTGACGAACTTCACATGTCTTCGAAATATTTTTTTTTATTCCTCAGACATGCAGGTTTCCTCACGATGTTTTCCTTCACCGCCGAGCACGTGGTAAATCAGCACTTAAAATTGCAATTAACAATTTCATTGGTGCCGGCTGGGATCGAACCCGGGTTACTCGCGTTCTGTTATATTTACAGCGAGCGTTAATAATTACAAAAATTAAATTAAAGTTGCTTACGTAGTGTGAAATTTGCAGCAAGCGTCTACTCCTTTCTAAAAGGCCGACAACAAACCTGCAATTCGCCTGGTGTTACAGATGTTCATGGGCGATGGTAATCATTTACTATCAGGTGAGTCCCATGCTCGTTTGCCTCCTCTTACATAAAATATAATAATATCATACACAATAAGATAATAGATTTATTCTTAAATTTCCACATCAACTTACTGCTGATGGAAAGAGTGCTGACAGAAGAAATGAACAGTGGGCAACTCCAATGGTCTATTGCACGCCGCGCATCTCGAACTTTGGAAAGTGATCGGCTCATTTTGAATCACTTGTATGTGCGCTTTCATTTTCTCAGTCTCACTTTTGTATTTTGCGGCCAGTTCTTGCTCTCTGTTTATGACTTCTTCCTCCGATTTCAAAACGTCCATAAGGTATCTAAAAATCAAACAACGCTCAGACATTTCACACGATATATTTTTTTAAATTCACTGAGGTGATCAACATAAGCTCAAACCACCAGACAATAAGAAAAGGCAGTTAGTTATCGATATGTTATGTTATCGATTGTTTAATTTGTTCAATTATTGGTTGCGATGACGTCCCGCGTCGGTTTCTCGGCATCAGTCAACCAGCAATTGTTCTGTAGTTGAGCTTATCTATTGACCGTTCTTTTGCGGACGAACTAATCGAAAATCGAACAGAGAGAGAGAGAGAGAGAGAGAGAGAGAGAGAGAGAGAGAGAGAGAGAGAGAGATAGAGAGAGATAGAGAGAGAGAGAGATAGAGAGAGATAGAGAGAGAGAGAGAGAGAGAGAGAGAGAGAGAGAGAGAGAGAGAGAGAGAGAGAGAGAGATAGAGAGAGAAAGAATGAGAGAGGGAGAGATAGAGAGAGCGGTACGACGAATTCTCTTCACTTCATCCCCAAAGAGAAGATTTTGACTGACTTTTTCACTTTCTAGTATACTACGAGTATATGGTAAAACCGCAAAGTCATTGACAGTGCCATTTTTCGTTCGAAACACTAATGTTATATTTTACATATTATACTCTAATATCTATGTTTATTATAATCTAATATTTATGTTTCTCTGCGTGATACACTCAGAAATGAGGATATCTGCAGTAAAACCAGAGTGACCGACATAGCCCAACGGATTAGTAAACTGAAGTGGCAATGGGCCGGCCATATAGCTCGAAGAACCGATAACCGATGGGGAAGAAGTGAAGTTCTCGAGTGGCAGCCTCGTACTGGTAGGCGTAGTGTAGGGCGACCCCCCAATAGATGGAGTGACGACCTGGTAAGACATGCAGGAAGTCGATGGATGCAGGTGGCTCAGGACCGTGCTTTGTGGCGTTACTTGGGGGAGGCCTATGTTCAGCAGTGGACTTGTGAAGGGCTGTAATGATGATGATGATGAAATGATGATCTATGTTTACGTGTTTCTAAAGGTGTGAGGATCGGATATCAAATCATGCTTGCATAATTGAATCCATAACCTAGTCGTCACGGTGGGTGCCGTAAGAGGCGGTAGAAGAAAATAAAAACAGGACACGAGCAGCAGTATCTTACTGACAACAACTCAAAATAATTCAATACTACGATAGCCAACTCGGCTGCTAAGCGTGGTAACTATGGCAAATAAGGAAATCTATGGGTAGGCCTATGACCAGCAATGAACATTTGAGAGGCTTCAATGAATGAAAGAAATTGAATTTGAACGAATCTGGGGACGGTGACACCTAAACAAAAGGCTTCTTGGCTGTGGAGATCACTCCAAATTCCGTTTCGTTACAGCCCATCGAAAATCCAGTGCTGAACACACAGGCTCCTCCGTATATTGACTTGTAGGGGGGTATTTGCTATAGTCGCCGCGCTTGATATACGGCTGAGCAACCGCTGTATTTTTAGTTGTTATGAGAAAGACGCTGTTGCACATCTTTTGATTTGTTTTTGTCTGTCGTCTCTTAGGCCACCTACGGAACGATATAGATTAGTGGATATTTTTTTACTAAATAGAATATTCTATTATTATTTATAATAAGTATTATAATCCAATAAAATTTTTTTTACGTGGTAGAGCCATGCTGCAGTTATATTAGTAGTATAGTTGTAGCACGAATGGGTCGGCTCGACCGGGGAAGGACCACGCTCTCACAGAATACCAGCGTGAAATAGTAGCTTAATGCTGCTGTATTTCGTATGGTGAGTGTAGAGAACCGGAGACCCTTTTTACTGGAAATGAGGCATTCCATCTCAGTCCTCACGGGTGACAACGCATCTGCATTTTGATTTGTAATGGAAGATAGATGTAGATGTCTATGGGCCGCAGCAACCGCTTACCATCAGGTGGACTGTGTGCTCGTTTGTCACCCTATTCTATAAAAAAAAAATGGTAGCTTGATGCTGCTGTGTTTCGTATGGTGAGTGTAGAGAACCGGACGCTTTTTACTAGAAACGAGGCATTCTACCTAAGTCCTCACGGATGACAACGCATCTGCATTTTGATTTGTAATGGAAGATAGATGTAGATGTCTATGGGCCGCAGCAACCACTTACCATCAGGTGGACTGTGTGCTCGTTTGTCAGCCTATTCTATAAAAAAAAATCCGTTGTCTACAAATTTGAGTCAACCATAATGCTATAATGGTATTCTTTACCAGATAACCTTGTTTCAAATTAATTTTATTAAAAAAAATACGGAATTGTTTTTTCAAAATTTGTCACTTGTTTATTGATTAGCTTTATGTTATCATAGCAGTTAAATTTTTTTCGTCATCATGGATAAATTAAAAATTCGAGTACTTATGCAATATAAGTACCGTCCTGACAGCAACAGAGGAGGCTTACGGAGCAAATACTACAAACGAACGCACCACCCGCAAACGAACGCAAAATTCGGACCTGAAAAAGTGAACCCCGGGGGCGTCCGTAATAAATGTTCACTGCTGGACAAGGATCTATTTTGTAGTAGGATTTGTCATAGCCGCCACGCTTAGCTGCGGATTGCATATCGCAGCAACATTCGACACTGTCGCCGTTCTGGCTCTGGGTATTATATTTGGAGTCAACGAGATGGTATTACTGCTTTCTATCGGAAGCCATTAGACTTTTCTCGTACTTCTCATAGTCGCCTCTTCCACGGGACGCAATGGTGTGACCTAAACCACATCTAGATGCATTTTAGCGAACTTAAAAAAAGGAGATTCTCAGTTCAACTGTTATTTTTATTTCACATTTCAATATAACTATTTAGCTATTATATTTAGCTATATCCCTTAATTCACTCAAAAGATTAATCTATAAAAATAAATAAATTTGAAATGTCAGATTGTAATGTCAAAATAACAGCTTTTTACTAAATGCATATGAAAGTACATACGGTACTTATAACAAAAACACAATTTTAAAAATATTTGTCTGTCTGTTTGATCCGGTTTATCTCCAAAACGGCTGCACCGATTTTAATGGGACTTTCACTGGCAAAGTTTAATCTTTCACTTAAGTAATTTAAAATAAATCGTAATCTTAGAACGAATTATTTTGATAAATGTAGTACGAATGCCACCTTATCCCATGATAACGGATGAGCGCATTATCTAAAAACTTACTTGCGTACATCTCCAAGTGTGTATGACTGTGAACTGGCAAGGCAGTCAATGACTAGAATAGGTGATAGAAGCTTCTCTGTGGCTGCAATAGAAAATAAATCATTGATGAAGGTTGTTCACCCTTATATTACGTTCAAATATATCATAATGACGAGAAAACAGATGAAAATCAAACTACTTTATCAACTAGTTGTGGAGTACTAATAACGACGGGCGAATTAGCAGTCAGCGTGTCCACCGAGTTACGGGTCATAGATTACATTCCTTATCTGGCTTGTATGTGAAAAAATAATGATTATCGGCCTTTTTGGTCTAAATGCATATCAAGGCCAATGCATCCAAACCTTGTTTTTTACAAAATTAGGGTGACCAATAGGCACACAGTTCAATACACTCACTCAATTCAATACATTCACTATACGAAACCTACACCGGTTGAACCGACTAATATATATATATTGTATATCAAGCATAGCTGCATCATAACCTTTCCTCGACCTCTATGTTATAGCATAAGTGATAGTTCGGACTAGTCGTGTCAATCGTGAACAATTCTTTTGTTTGATCCGGGCCGCTTATAAGTATTTATGACTGCAATTATTCGTTTTTAAAGATCCGGTTCAACAAACTGTTGACAAAACATTTTTAAGCATTTTTCTTCTTTATTACATAAATATTTATTGTTTAATCGAATGACTTAAGATTTGAGATTTTTTGAGATTTGACTACACAAGTTACTGCATAACAAAATCAAAAGTACGCACCTCCTCAATCACATCAAATTAATTATCCCGTACATTTATCCCCGATATCCAATTCGCAAACTATTTAGCATACCTTGCCATAAAACAACTTTAGGCGCGCATTATCCCCTAGCCAGAATATGTAACACATACAATGAAATTATGACCAAGATACCGGACGTTGACATTTTCAATGACTCTGCCCGATGCTTCAAAAAAAATTGACCAATTTCTTTTCACCCTCTCAGCACACACTCATTCCTTAGTTAGTTTTTTCTTAATATAAGTTATTTTGTATTCAGTACCATTATAATATAATAAGCTACACATTACGGTAAATGTTGTGTATACCTGTAATTGACAAGCATATTTAACCATACTCGTATACATTTGTTATCGTATTGTTGTTAATATTTTATGCGTTTTCTTTTGGTATACCTTATAAATAAATAAATAAACTTGAGCTTGCGACCTGCCAATTAAACCTAACGTATGCGAGGTGCGAAATTCACCGAGTGTTGAAATCCGACATAAGCCATATAATTAAACAAAATTACCTGATTCGTGTCGGATCAATACTTGGTTTTTCGGGTCACTAGAAATCAATTATATAATACACGTCTACATCGAATTATAATACAGTACTGCGTCTTCTTGTGATATGCGTGGCCCGCCAACTTTGAGCTAACCCTTGTTTTTAATAATCCGAAGTCAGAAATATTGGTAAAACAGGGTCACAATATGTATGACGACCTATTTTCAGTTCTATTACAATGGGTCAAAGTTCAACTTACCGGCCACTCGCAGCGGCTCAGGTAGACAATGCGAAGGAGGAGATGCTCGCAACATGTCACGCCACAGCTGCGGACACGCGGCCCCGCGTCGCCTACACACTTCCAGCGCTAATTCCGCTGCGCCACTTCGTAAATGTAATGCTAGAGTTTCGCGCCATCTAACGACGGAACAAGTTTGTTTATTTCTTGTGTTATGGGAAACTTTTAATACTTTTTATGGGCCGTCAAAATTATATTTTATAGTAGTAAAAGACGTCATTCGTGTGGCGGGGGCTTGACCACAGAGTAAGGACCAGAGTGGAAGCTTCCTAACGTCTTATATGTATACCTATTTTGATAGGGTTGTCACCTGATGAATGTGAAAAAATTAAGGAAAAAATAATAATATTATATAGTATAAAACAACATGTAGTTTCATTGTAACTTAAATTAATATAACAACTTGTATATTTATTGCAACTTAAATTGAAACTGCAAAAATTGTATATTTTGCTAGATTTCATAGTATTATGACTTATAGAATCTTTCTGTAGGGTAAAGCAGCGAATATTGAGAAAATACGTGCAATTTATAATTAAAAATCGCGCGAAAACCCTTTGCTCTATCACAGAATCTTCATAATAGTGGTAGTGGGCAGTGGCGGTGATTGTGGTGTTGATGGTAATAGTAGTGGTGGTAATGACTGTGGTGGTGATTCCGGTCGTGGTGGTGATTTTAGTGGCGAAGGTGTTGGTGGTGGTCCACTACCCACCACCACCAACGATACTACAAGCATCACTACCAACACCAGCACCACTACCGCCAACACAAGCAACATTACCGCTAACACCACCTTTACCACTGTCTGGCAATTGTATTATTTCCACTCGAATGTTTATATATAATGTACAAGTGTAAGGTATTAATTTATACAGAACACTAATTAATTACTTATATAAATCTATAATGTCTCATTTTGTACTAAATAATCTCTAAACTTAGCTCCAATAGTTATTACTTTATGCGCAGACGGCATAAAATAATAACTTTACAATATAAATGTGCTAATTATTATGGTAAAAAAATGTTCCAACATTTAATAACAAAAATTTATAGCAATTTACCGCAAGAATCCCTTACGCATAAATCAAAACAACAGTTTTAAAATAAGCTAAAAAAACTTTATACTAATAAAAAGTAAAAATGGAATGTATCATGACGATCCCTTGTACAACATCATAGGTAAGCTGTAATAATTAGGTATGCATTTATTTGTATGCATGTATGTATGTATATATGTACGCGTACATGCAAAATTTATGCATATATGGAAAATGCCGTTACCCTTTAAATGACTGATTAATGTTATTTTAATACTATTGGTTTGTCATATTAGTGGTAGTATAATTGTATTAAGCTAGTTATTTTTTTCTCTACTTTATTTTTTCATGTCAGAAAGTAAGAGAGCATTTTTACTGCCAACAAACTGCTGAGCAGTTTGGCAGACTGTAAAACTAACTAATTGTGTAATTTTTTATGTTAAATAAATAAATAATAAAAAAATCACGAAATATTGTTCTTTCATTTATTTAAATGCGCACAAATATAAGCCCTTTCATTTATACTCTGACCAAGCTGGCGCAAACCGGTTTGTAACCCGACAGAGCATCGGTGAAAGCTCATGTACACATCGCTGCGCTATGTATGGGTATAGTAGCATCGAACCGTTTGTATGTAGCTTCCCCTCTGATCGGTTTCTTCACTCATGTGGCCTAAATATCCATCACTCCATTTCATCCCGAGGATGTAAGAGACAACGATAGGAAAAGCCATAATTGTATTGCTTTCGATGAATGACGATATAACCACGTCAAGTATAAAATACCCAGACCGGCGACGGACAGCCTCAAATATGCGAGACGACTGGCACTGCGATAGTCAATTTGTCTGCCAAGCGTGATGATTAAAACAAATCATCAGCCCCTTAACGAGAGAGGACCATGTTCATCAGCATCAGTGGACTTTTACGGACTGATGATGATGATGAGGTGACGTCATTGTTTTCTATGATTAGTATATTTTTAATTAAGAAAAAAGATTTAAGATAAAACGGAAAATTCTAATTATTTGATGTAGATTAGATTAGTAGATTTACTCACATTATCTAAAATACTATTTATATAATTATACTTGCTTTTTATACCTTTCAAACCGAAAAACATCAGTGTGTTAGCACTGCTATTTAGTAGCAGAAGTAAGAGGGTGATAGAATAGGTACGGACTGCGAAGCATAAAAGTAATCCTACCACCTAGTATCACCTAGAATCTTCTGTTGTCTTCAGTTTTCAAAGTCAAAGTAAAACGATTTTATTTAATTTTAGTTCAAAGCTTTTATAAACGTCAAAATCCACACCACTGGTTCGCAAAAATAAGACCTTGGCTGTATATTTCTATGGGCTTGAATCTACTTCTACAATTATAATTTTCTTACCATCAGGTAAACCGTATGTTCGTTTTTTTTAATAATAACGTATCGTAAATTAACGCTCTCACAGAATACCAGCGTAAAATAACAGCTTAATCCTTTTTACTGGAAACTAGGAATTCTAATCTTAGTCTTCAGGGGTGACAATGCAATAGATGAGGAGAGATGTAGATGTCACAGTATCCATTTACCATCAAGTGGACTGTGTGCTCGTTTGTCACCCACGCTCTATTAAAAAAGATAACGAAATAACTTATGATCTACAACTGTTAAAGGGTAAAAAGAAATAACTTACAATTTTTTCTCCTCATACAAGTGCAAAATTCCTGCTTTAAATCCGAGCATCTGACAAATAATTAACGTCTGATCTTTATCGTAGTTCGCTTCAGGGTCTTTTAGCACCGTAAATATTTTCTGTTCGTATTGAGGCTTCTCAGCGTCGGGAAGTTTTGCCCTTGGAAACAAAATTGAGTAAGATTATTTGATAATGGTATGAATGGTGGTATCGTAAGAGAATTCACTTATCTATCCAAAATGTGGGAGACTAAATTTGAAAGTGAGAAATGACAGAAAGACCTCATGCTCTCAAAGAGATGGGATGTCAATAGTGGTAGCAATTGCAGTTTTTATTTTGAGTAGTTATCAGGAAGATGCTACGACTCATCTCCTTGAATAAAACTAAATTTACGGATTATATCGCGTTTATTTAGCTGATTTTACTTATTTTTAATTCCCGACGTTTCGGGTGCTTTACAGCAACCATGGTCACGGGGGGGGGGGGACTGAGATGTTTGACGTCCCAATGTCATTGTTAGCCCGGCTACCTTCAGTTTTTGATTATTAATTTTTGGTCCGATTTACGCAAAACGAACTTACAGTATCTTAAGTCTTGCAGTGGTATGCTTGGGTTTGGGTTTAATTTTGCTAATTATAGAATCCCAAGCAGATGGCAGCACCCAACCATCTTCTCTATTGAAATTAGGACGATCTTGAACATGTTCACAAACTGCAGTCTGCAGTCTGTGAACATGTTCAAGATCGTCCCCACCATTACATCAGATTAGATAAACCACAAATCCTCGCAAAAGAACATCGATTCCTACTAAGATGATACGCGAGGCTATTGAAATTAAAAAAACATCCTAATTTCAATAGAGAAGATGGTTGGGTGCTGCCATCTGCTTGGGATCCTATAATTAACAAAATTAAACTCAAACCCAAGCATACCACTGCAAGACTTCAAGATACTGTAAGTTCGTTTTGCGTAAATCGGACCAAAACTTAATATTCAAAAACTGAAGGTAGCCGGGCTAACAATGACATTGGGACGTCAAACATCTCAGCCCCCCCCCCCCCCCCGTGACCATGGTTGCTGTAAAGCACCCGAAACGTCGGGAATTAAAAATAAGTAAAATCAGTTAAATAAACGCGATATAATCCGTAAATTTAGTTTTATTTAATGTGTAGTGTTCGCGTAAATTTAAGAAATCATTACTCATCTCCTGTTTTAGTTTCCATCTGTCACTTACGACACACTTGGGATGATGAGGGCTGGATTAAGGGAGTGTTCCGATACACACTGCGAGCACTGCTCAGTGCTCTCACTGGTGAAAAATTAGTTACGTTATGGATTGCAAGTATACTGCCGCAGTACTCTAAGGAAATATATAACGTCATAAATCGCCGCTGCCATTTTGTACTGTGAGCACTGGCGCTTTCAAGGTAAGGTACTTTGATCACGTGATCAAAAACATAACAGCGCCTAAAGATTTAACAGCTTCCACGGATGATTGTTATTATTCATTTTTTCTCAAGATTTTCTAAAATATTGGTTTTTGAGAAATGCTTTGATCATTTTTCAGGTTCTAGTAACTTCTTTTTTTAGTTCTGTGCATTCTATTTTTAATAGCTCTATCAAAGTACATTCTGTGACTGTCACTCCCAAGAACAGGTTTATACAGGTAATATACCTCATATTGATAGTACGGCAGTAGAAGTTGGTTCGGGATCAAATTGTATTTATTTGCAAGCTTTTGATGGACGTAATTAGCAACCTGGTTATGACGATGGGTGTAATCGTTTGTACCATGCTGGGACAAGAACTGGTGATATGTTGTATAGTTTCGGGTTGGTGGTGGCATTTTCTATAGCTATCCTTCTGCATGTTTAAGTATTTTCGTATATAGTTTTTATAGTTTCTTGTATTAATTACTCGATCCTATAATATAATATATAAGGAAACCTTCGGTTTCGGGAAAAAGAGAACCCCATTTTAACCATTTATTTGAAGCCAGTAAGTCTGCGTGAGGTTGTTCTAAATCGTGTGCATGCTTAACATGTAATTCTTTACTACGCCACTTTGATAGTTTTACTTTTTCATGGTCAATTACTGTAGTAGATCTATTACCTTGATTACTTAAATTAAGAGGGGTATAATTGATATCGGATTTAATAACTGCTTTATGTAACGGACTATTAGCTGATTTTTCATAAAAGAAAGAAGTTTTTGATTTGCCCTTCCCATAACCTTTAAGGATCGGTCAGACTCCTACCCCACATGGCTCTCTTTATCTTGAGTCGTTCAATTGCCGATTTAGGGTGTAGTAAATATTTGTGTTTAGTTATGGTAGTCCTAGTTTTGATTTCTAGATTTCGTATATCTGTGGCTAACCATTTAATAACTCCGAAAGAATAGGACAGTATTGGAATGGCAAGTGTTAATAGCTTACTTAGCTTAAGAAGTATAAATTCGCCGCCAGGTCCTTCAAAATAGTTATTGCTTAAGAAAAGTATGAGCACATTGGCAGAATTGGCGAGAAATTAGTTTGCCTTCCTTCGGGAACCCGTGCATTCTGGTCTCTCGCTAAGGCAGTTCAAGGGAATTTCTGTAAGTAAAAGAGAAAGCAGACCTTTTCTCCTTTTGCATCCAACTCGACTCTTGATGACGGGGGGAATAAACCACCGAACATCCCGCGGTGTGAGTGATCTATGCCCGATGTGCGATTCACATAGTACTTAGAACGTAAAGCACTCCTCTCTCTGCTCTAGCTAAATCCACAAGTCAAGTGAGCCTGATGGAATCCCTTTAATTGTGCTGAAGACGTGTGCTTCAGAATTGACAGCAGTTCTATCATCTTTTCCAATACTCTTACGCCCTAGGCGTAGTCCCGAATTCATGGAAGACAGTTTTCGTGCATCCGATCCCCAAAAAAGGCAACCGCTCTAATCCATACAACTAACTACAGACCTGTCGCCATCACCTCCTTGTTCTACAAAATAATGGAATCTATTATTAACAGCCAGCTCGTGCGGCACCTAGAGGAGCAGCATCTGATCAGTGACTGTCAGTACGGTTTCCGTTCGATCGCGATCGAGTCCAAGGCGGAGGCTTTGACGGTTAGTTTGGACATAGCGAAGGTTTTCGATCGGGTTTGGCACAAAGCGCTTCTCTCGAAGCTTCCTTCATATGGGCTCTCCAAGAAATTAATTGGATCACCAGTTTTTTGTCTGATCGGTGCATCGTGATCATAGTAGACGATGCATGCGCCGATTGCAAGCCTATCAACGTTGGTGTTCCACAAGGCTACGTGCTATCACCAACACTGTTACTTCTGCATATCAATGATATGTTACAAACCGGTAACATTCATTGCGATGCGGGTGACAGCGCTGGTGATGCTCTGTACACCGCCCATGCCAATATTTCTCGGGAAAACGTCGCCGAATACTGCAAAACTTTTGTTTGAAGTCGAGTCTTTGCTGAACAAAGTCTCGGATTGGGGGCGACTAAATCTAGTCCAGTTTAATTCTCAGAAGCAAACTTGTGTATGCGCATTTACCGCTAAAAAGAACCTGTTTTCGTATCTCCTCAGTTTCAAGGCACTCCCCCTTGTCTCAGCCATTATCAAAATCTTCGACGTCGACATATCGAAGGATGTGCAATTTCGTGGTCACTTGGAAGAGAAGGCCAAATTGACCTCTAAAAAGCTTGGCGTGCTCAGCAGAGCGGGCGCAGGTTCGGCAACACATGGAATACTGTTCCCATCTCTGGGCTGGGGCTCCCCAGTGCCACTTCTATTTGACCGAGTCCTCTCCGATCGGCACGATACACTGGCGCTGCGAAGAGATTTTGCATCTCTTTGCATTTTCTATCACATCTACCACAAAGAGTGCTCTGAGGGATTGTTCAGATTAATCCAAGCCGCCAAATTTCATGAACCCACATCGTGGCAAAACTCCCGATACCATCCACACCACCTGGATGCCTGGCGGTCCACCACTGTACGTTTCACTAAGAGTTTTCTTCCGCGTACGATCCCTCTGATGAATCGTTTACCACCGGCGATTTTTCCGGATCGATAAGACTTAGGGATATTCAAGAAAAGAGCTTACTCCTTACTAAAAGGCCGGCAACGCACCCACAATTCCCCTGGTGTTGCGGTTGATCATGGGCGGCGGTTATCACTTTCCATCAGGTGAGCCGCATGCTCGTTTGCCCCCTCTTCTATAAAAAAAGGGAATGACAATATACTGGACTGCGTTCCGTTTTAAACAGTAACCGGTAGAGTGAACTAAAAAGGAACGCTTAACAGTATACTGATTTCACGTCACACCTTACAGTGGTCACAGTGTATATCGGAACACGGCCTAAATCTCTTACATCGCCACTATACCGGAAGGTAGAAGTTTACTTATTATAAAAACTTACCAGACATGTATATAATGCTCAATAAGCGCGTTGTACACTAGGCTGGAACACTTCGCATCCTTAGCAGATATCATATGCACAAGGAACTCGATCAGACGTTCGGAATTGCATAGGAACATATGGATATAGTCATCTGGAAGAGCCCTAGCAATAAAATTGGCTTTATTAATTGTGATAGTAGATGATTTCTTGAAAATAAATTCAAGGTACTATTCAATTTCCCGAATTTAGACATTTCACACAAATAGTTTCGTATGGCATGGCATACATGTTCTAATTTTCTGTTCGGAGAGTACTAAAAATTCTTGATGGGATTGCAGAAACTAGCTTGTGTTCATAATGAACAACAGAAAAATGATGTTCGTTACGATGGTAAGACGCTCTTGCAGCCTATAGGCACCTGTAACTCAAACAAAGAAGGCTACAGATGTGTTGTCACCTCTGAGGATTAAGATGGAACAATCCACAGCTTATAATTATACTGGCTTTCTATACCCTTAAACCGAGACATAGTAGTGCAGAGCACTGACATCCATCCTGCCGTACGTTCACGAAGAATACTCTAAACTTACAGGCAGTAAAAATTCAAAATGGAATAAAGAAATTTTTCTAGGTTCTACGGAGTTGTATGTATTCTGTATTCGAAAATAGAATACGTAAATCGTACGTGTGTGGTCAGCTTAAGTTTGGATAAAAAAATAGGTGAAGATCCACTTTTTTTACCGACTTCGAAAAAGGAGGAGGTACTTCGTCTGTATATTTTTTGTGTGTTACCTCAGAACTTTTTCTAGATGAACGGATTTTGATGATTCTTTTTTTATTTGAAAGGTGGAACTTATCATGTGGTCCCTTATTGATTGACTGACCCGTAGTTGTTGAGTTATCCCTAATGATGCGTATTTAATTGACTTTGACTACATTAATGATGTTCTCATTTTATTTATATTGAAGGTGGTTGTACAAATGTATTAATTTTACCACTTTGTGTTGTGTTACTTGTTGTGTTACAGTTAAATATGTTAAACAGTTCAAATGTAACTCGAAACTAAATAAACTCGAATCTAACTCGAATAGGACACATCATTTGAGCAAATTTCGACCTTAATTGTTTATTATTGTGTTTACAGATTTGTAAACAAAAACATGATATAATATGATATCTTAAAAATTTTACTTACCTGACAAGTTCTCTATATCCACCCGATAAGGAACTTTCATCAACCAAAGGTTTACTTCGCGGTTTATAGTCGGTGCAAAGTACTAAAACAAAACAATCTAGATTATTCAATACATTGGTCTGTTTACATTAAATTTATAAGAACTTATATAACATTTAAGACTATTATTGCCTAGAACCGTTAAAATTATATAAAACAATCCTTCTTTAATGGTTGTACCTGAACCAAAGATCAGTTATAAAATTTAAAATTTTCGTGATCAAAATTAGTGAAGGAACAGCTTTTATACGACGGCTCACTGTTGGGCACGTGTCTCTTCTCACTTTTACAAGGTTTATAGAGCAATCAGTTTACATGTCCCATATATTGATCTGTGGGGTCCATAACACCTTCACAGGTCAGACCACAGGGTCCACAAGGCCCACAACATTCTAAGGAACTATATCGGCGACTGGTCATCGTCACTGGCGAGAAGGCTATTTTTATACCTGCTTTCGCATGTTACTTAACCATTATCAATTTAATATATTTATTAATATGGTTCAACGACATTAGAAGCACAATAAAACCTTATATGTTTTAGTCAGAAAACTATGCATAAAAATCATTTTGATTTGTTAATTATAGGATTTGAAAATATTTTTTTTTTCAAATCAACCATAAAGAAATACGAATTAAAAATTTACATTTTAATAGCTTGGTGCTCTCCTCGGGCTCATGCTGTATCAATTTGTGGCCATATTTCTTCATATACATATCGGCGTCTTCAAACTCTAGTTCTGCAATATAATCTAAGGCTTTTATGTATTCCTTTTTATCTTCTAGAACGATCTTGAGGTACCAATCGTGACGTTTATGGTTCGCCGCCAGAGATAGAGCATCGTCTGCATTCACTTGTCGTACTACCTGCCAATAAAATACTTTTATTTTGATTGCATCGACGTTCTAGCAACTAATTCTGTAATAACGAGAACAAAAGTTAAAGTTACAGCATATAAAAGTCAAACTGCTGGGTACAGATCTACTTTCAATTCTGAGATGTTTTTAGGGCAAGGAAATGTCCACCACACTGCCCAAAGCGTGTTGGCAAATTTCATATGTCTTCGAAATATATTTAATTTAATAAAATTATTTCTCAGACATGCAGGTTTCATACCGACTATTTGTCCTTTGAAAAATCTTTAAATTCACCATAAAAATATAAGGGTTGCTTATCGGGATAAAACCATCCTATTTCTAAAGTTGTAGCAAGCAATACACATTTACAAAATTTCATTATAATCGGTTGAGTCACAGTCAAAACTACTAACAGTCCGTCATCGGAAGCGTCTACACAGGGCAATCGTGCGGTGCGGTGAGAAACGGGTGGAGCGCTCCCGAGCGGCCGTTAGTCGCTCGGGAGGCTATTCGCTAGGGTTGCCCTGTAACGCAAATAAATTAAAATGGTTCACACTACATGTGCTTTAATAAACTGTGGATCATCTTTGAAAGATAAGGAATTAAAGTTTTTATATTTTTTTATTTAGGACAAGTAACAATACACAGACTGCAAAATTTTTCGCTTCAATTTTTGAGGCCTATCAGCAAAGATATCGATATCACATGTCTTGCAGAGCTGGTTATATTGCCTCTGTAATCTATTTATCGTGGCGTGGTGACCCAAATTAGTTTACTGCCTTCAACTGAAAAGGTGACGTATCGGCTGACACGCACTAGCTTGAATAGTACATAGAAATTTATTGAACTTAGTAGATATGGACAGTTTACGGTTCCGTTGACGATTTTGTGTAGCAACATGGAATCCAGCAAAAGCCTCCGCTGTCGCAGGCTACTTTATTTAAAATACGTCAGTCGGTCTTCGTATGAGGGTAGATTCTTTATTTTGTAGGTTTGGTACGAAAGATGCCACGAAAACGCATCTGGATACGCTCTTTGCGTTCCACGTAAATGTCATAGAATGGAGACCAGACCTGGCTATAGTATTCGAGGTCGGAACGGACTAAAGACTTGTACAAGGAAATTTTTTATATTATTAGATACTTCGATCGTAATGTAGGACAAAAATTGTGTTGTATGATGCATTTCTTACTGCAAATAACATATTGCGACTGTCACTCCGTAAAATTAAAAAGTTAGAACATGTTCGTAGGGTACCGGTAAAATAAAATTGCTCATTTTTTTTTATTAAGCGCTAGCAGCTTTGCAGGTCTAGGGAAAGAGACCAGTATCACTGCGACCTAGAAGATCTATTGTGATCGCTGCTATGGCTATAGTTCACGGCTTATCAGTTCTTATTCATCGTTCACCATTCACACAACCCTTCACAAGTCCACCGCTGAACATAGCCCCCCCCCAAGAAATGCTACAAAGCACGATATAACGTCACTCTGTTTTACACCTCTCTGTATTTGGATAGGTTTCGTACTCTGTTTCTGTATTCGGATAGCCATCGTAGCCCTACTGTACAAACATGTCACACGCCATTCGATATATCGACAGTCAACTTGGCACCGCTGAAGGGACTGCAGCACCGCCCAAATTTCGAGAGTTCAAGGTTTTCCCACAGTCCACATACACATGACATAGTGGCAGATTGTACTCCTCGGTCTTCTGTACATTGCCGAAGAGTATGTATGTCGTCTATGGTGCTAAAGCCTTTTCGGAAACCGGCTTGTTTGGGAGGATTCACAATGACTCTCGAAAACAGCACGTAGATGCGGCTCAGAAGGGAAATCAGTCTGTAATTCTACAAGAGAGCATTGTCGCCTTTCTTAAAGAACAACACCACCACATTTACGTGGCACTACTCCGGAGGCTTGGTAATGCTATGGAAGACGGAGTTAAAACGCTTCTGAAAGACTTCAATTAACAGTTTACCACCCGCTTTCAGAAACTCCGCTGTAATTACATCCTCGCCTGCGGACTTGCCAGTGTGCCTCTCACCATTCGGTGATCCCGGCCAGTTTTTACCCTCGCGATCACTGAGACATCGCTGAACAGTTGGCATGTGGTCATCATAATGAAGTCAATTTTTTTTTGCTTGGCTCAACCAGGTCCACTTTCTGTGGGGCCGCTTCTTGAAGAAAGAGTTCATTATAAAGAGGCCTTTTTTCTCCATGAAGTCGGCCAGCTGCTGGCCCCTTGGGTTCCGTTGCCCAATTCCAAATTTCCCTACCTTCTGCTTACCGTTTTCTCTCGTCTGCCTAGTTTTGCGTTGAAGTCTCCCATTAACACCGTATAGTGGGTTTTGAAGGAATGCATGGTTTAAGATATATCCTCATACCCTTTCCCCACCTTCTCATCGGGATGTGCCGAGGTCGGCGCGTCAACCTGTATGACCTACAGCCCTCGTCGACACACTCCCAATCTTTACGTTGTTAACGAGACTTGTGAACGATAAAACAGAAACCTCCTAGAGACAGATGGTCGCCCTCCCGAAAATAAAAAAGTGCTGGATTCGAGGATTACTATGTCTTCCCCTTCTCTTTGGACATCGGATAATCCTATAATATTTCAGCGCAACTTGTCTATCTCTTTTTCCAGCTCCAGCATCTTTTCGTCAATCCTCAGGGTGCATGCGATTTATGTGTCGGATGGATAACGGGACCGCCGGGGACTGGGGGCCGTCTCTTCGTAACTCACATCATGGAATATTGCCATAGTTGCCACGCTTGGCGAGCGGGTTGGCAACCGCAGTTTTTTTATTTTGCTTTCATCAGAAAGATTCAGCTGCCCATCTTCTGTCTCAATTTTCCATTGTCACCTCTTACGATACCCACGGGAATATATGGGGTAGTAGGTATTCTTGCCCGCCACTACAAGGAAGGTTCTTGTGAAGGTTTAGATTTAAGTCCTTGTTCTTGCATTTCTAGGTAACTACTAACAAATTTGACTTATAAAGTTTTCAATCTCTGTCCAGAATAACTTATGGGAAAGACCAGAAAGACCTCATGGCCTTCGATAGACGATAGTATGTGATCCCGTATTTTACATAAAAAATAATCGCTTTGCAATTTACTTGCCCGGCGTGCCGAACATGCTAAATATTCTCTTACTCCGGGATTTTTTGCCCATCAGCAACTGATAATGAAGTTGTGTGAATAATATTATCATTTACTAGTGTCCAAGTAAAGTGAACTATTCAAAGTGGATCTTGGAATATTGTAAAACACACTTGGCAAAATCCAAAATAAAACAATACTACAAATAAAGAAAGAAAGTAGATTGCGATTTTATAAAAACGAAGCTTACCTTAATGGCTACGTCGACATCAAAATCGATTGCCTTATCCTTTGAATTTATAAATTCTTTTAGCTTTCCCTGTTGATCATGTTGATCGATTTTCACATAGCATGTAAGCAATAACGTTGTATGGTCTTCAGTAGCAAATCCTTTTTTATGAAGCACCTCTAAATATTGCACTAAGGACTCCAGATGTCTGGATTCAAGGTACTTTCGTATCACATATGATGTTTCTAACCAACCAATAGTTTTAACGTATTGGTCTATTGCACTTTTAAGGTCACCCTGTAACATTATAAATAGTTTAAATTAAAACTAAATTTAGTTCAGGACTTTTGAGGAGGTTATATTATGCGCTGTATACAGTATAAAAATTAGGTAGTCGTCATCAACAAATTTCTGCATCATATAATTTGAATTTGCTACTTTTAGTAGTGTCACAACTTTTTCCGTTATAAATTACACAGGTGATGCTACGTTAAACACAATAAATGATACCAGCAACTTTATACAGCATTTCATTATTACTGTTCACTAAAATCAATCAAATTGATTCAGTAGTATAACAAAAGGAAATTTATTTCGTTTTAACAATTTTCGCACACAAAGTGTACACGGTTATTTTTCAAAGAGTAGCACAATTTTTAAATTAATTTCAAATAAATAAATAATGATATACCGTTATTGCAGTTTGCGAAAATACGAGTAAATAAGGCTTCTACTTTTATTTAAATTATCCTTAATTGAATGTGATTTATAGGCAGCAACGTTTTTGCCTACCGATCGACCCTTGCGAATGTGTGTGTGCGGCGAAAATCAGTTAAAATAATGCATTACCACGCATTTTGAATTAAAAAGGTAAAAAAGGGAAAGAATGTTTGAGATTTTATTTTTTTAATTAATTTTTCTTGAGCATTTGCCTATATAATTTATTATGAATTTTCTCTGCAAATTTGGCCGGTTATTGCAGAATAACCCTGTATACATTACTTTCTCGTGGCGAAGGTCGACAGGGAACAATAAACTGTGTCTTGCAAAATAAAGAAAGTAATGTTGCATTTCGACCTTTTATTTCAACTTCCGTACTGAATTCTCCTTTATTTCTGAAAAGGATTGGGCGAACGGAGGAACAACCGCGATGTTGCTGCTGTTAAAGGTTTAAATTTTAAAGCGTGTTTAAATTTTATTAGATATTATAATTCGTCATTTTGTTACTGAAAATGTATCTTTTTTAATCTTGAGATAAAAATAAAACTAACTATGACGAAACACTTTTTCGAACAAGCAATAACCGAGTTCACATTTACTGTATATAATGTAATGTTACACTTTATTATTTGAAATATTAGTAATTTACATTATATACAGTAAATGTGAACTCGGTTATTGCTTGTTCGAAAAAGTGTTTCAAAAACCTTTTTCTGTATTTTACACTTACAAAACTATTCAGAGAAATTTTAATAGTATTCAATTTAATGTTATTATATTTATATGTATCACATTTAATTTAAAAAAAAAGTTATGTAACTGAAAATATTTCCTATTAATCATTAATATTTTACTCTCTTTAAATAAAGATTTTTTTTCAGATGTGATTATTTAAACTATTGTATAAAATTATAATTAAAAAAAACATTTTTGTACACATCTCCTACATATTTACATTGGTCCATCTCGTTCCTTTAAGTTCGAATGTAAATATGTAGGACACACATCGACGTTACGCCGCAATGAAAAGGTTGGTTAGTGAAATTACAAATAAATATGTAACTTCTGCACACAGCATTACCAAAATTTGTGCACACAGCTTTACCAAAATTACACACCTTCACCTTGATCTCCTTATAAACAATAAAGGCAAAAGGCATGAGCTATTAATTTACGCTGGTATTTTGTAACAGCGTGGCCCTTACCTTTTCGAGCAGACCCATTCGTTCTACAACAATTATATAGCTGTAATAATCGATTTTTTGGCCCGACCCGGGATTCGTACCCAGGACCTCATGATCAGCAGTTGCTTTACTACAACCACTAGACCAACGACAGTCGAGTTTTTCTGTCAAGAAATTCTTAGTAGTTGTTCAGAATCAGGAAGTTGGCGGTGTCTCACCCCCGTGCCTCGGAAAACACGTAAAGCCGTTGGTTCTGCGTCTGATCTCTCTCCGGTTGTGTCGGTTTACCGTCCCATCGGATTATGAGAGTAAGGGAATAGAGAGTGCACCTGTGCTTGCGCATACACTAGGGCACTACAATCCTGTCCTGCGCCGATGGCTAGTCTCCGTTAAGGCTGGCCGCCGTGACCGAAAAATCGATCTGGAGGACATTTATAGCATAACTACCACGGACAATAACATAAAATTACAAAAACTATAATACTAAAGTAACTACTATGACTTAGATTGCACGTAAATAAACCGTGTGATTTGTTGTTACTTAACTTCACTAATTACTATGTTAGGTTAGTTTAGTTCGGCGTCATACGAGACAGATCTTGGTAACTACAAAAACTTGCCTTGCTATATAAGTGATCACCGTATTGCTTATAAATCTCAGTCAATCCCTCAACATCGTAGTGCTGACTGCTTGCTATCCTTATCGCGACGTCGTAAAGGTTCTTTTTGAATAGCAACGACAGCTTCGACTGGAGATCTTTTTCTTCTAGATATATCATCTCTTTATTCTTAGTGAGAACATAGAATGATCCCCACTCGGTTAAAACCGCATCAATTTCTTCGAATGTTTTCGCAAATACAATGGACTTGTTTTGAATGTCTAATATAGTTAAATTGTGTGATTTAGGAACAGGTGCGTTGCTGGTGGACGCTGTTGACTTTGTTGGTGACTCGTTGGTGACAATCACCAGGTAGTTACGGAACCAGTTTATGCGAACTTTCTCACCAGCTAGGGCGTAACAAGGGCCTCTACCTTCTGTGGTGTAGCAATATATCGCCTGTAATCAAATATTATTCATATTTATTTGGTTTTGTTGCAATGTGTAAATGTACTAGTATTAATTAAGGTGGCGCTAGTCGATGGCTCGAACTAAATTGTGGGCGGGGCCGACATCACGTGCGAAAGCAAAAGGCACGATGATTTACAACAAAACGAGCGCGCGAAATTTTATAAACAGACCTTTGGGAATCTGGATATCACGAAAAATCCATTGAATGTATCTGTTCAAAATAAAATTATTTCCTTTTTTGAACACCTAATCTATCTATCCCTGTGTGGTAATTTTTTTTACAATTGTCGTTCTTATTATGGTATTTATTTCCGCCCAAAGATGTGTTAAAATTAGTACTTTTAAATATATTCTTTTTTTACTCTTTTGTTTCCATACACGGCTAGATAATGATGAAACAAATTGAAATCATTTTTTATTTTGAACCTACATCATCAAAAAGTGGAGTAATGGCCAGACTACGTTTGTATGGAATAATGAGTGACTAGTGTACTTTTAAAGGCTAGTCTTCGATTTTATTACCTCGATCTGTATGAAATTTTAAAATTCAGTTTTCGCCACTTTCCGCCGTCTGAACAACTGGAAATTATTAGATTAGCTGATTTGGGGCCGATCCTCATTATAATGCCATTCACAGTTCAGTCTCGGTCCGATCTCGGTCTGATAAAATATTATCAAATAAAAAATATGTGTGTGCATTCATACTATCCGTAACAGTCAAGTTTCGGTCGAATCCCATTCCATTATAATAAATCAGAATCAGAGATCGGATCGAACGATCGAAATTGCAATTTCAAGTGCTGATTTACAACGTGCTCGGCGGTGAAGGAAAAAATCGTGAGGAAACCTGTATGCCTTAAAATAAAAAAAAATATTTCGAAGACATGTGAGGTTCGCCAACACGCATTGGGGTAGCGCGGTGGACACTTTCTCACCTAAAACGTTCTCAGAAATGAGAGGAGGCCTGTGCCCAGCAGTGGAAAGTATATAAGCTGTAACTTTATCTTTAATGACAATATACCTCTTCGTCCAGCGGCAGTATAAGAATATTCGCTACCCCATGCCATTACGTGGGTGTCGCAAGAGGCGACAAAAGGAAACTGAAATAAAAGATGGGCAGTATCCTTTCTATAACGGCAACATAACTTCGGTTGCCAACGCGCCTGTTAAGCGTGGCAATTATGGCAAAATCCCCCCTATAAAGCACTCCATGGTATAGGTTTTTTTCAACTTAAGTATTGACCAGTGATTTCGTCAAGCAACACACATGCGCACACGCACACGCACGCACGCATGCACGTACGCACGCACGCACGCACGCACGTCCTAGCTGGTCAGTGTTAGCTGAGGTCAATATTTTTTTGATTTTTGATCTTTTTTACTTTTTTTTAAGAATATTAACAATGCTATAAACATTATATTCCCCTTAACCACTCGTTGCAAAAAAAAAACAAATGATAAGTTTTCAAGTTTAATTGTATTGTGAATAACCCTATGTTTCTGACACTATTCTCTTTCTATAAAAAAAAAGAAGGCAAATGAGCATACAGCTCACCACCTGATGGTAAGTGATCACCGTCGCCCATGAACATCAACAACGCCAGGGGAATTACAGGTGCGTCAATTATGGAATACTTACTTATTAAATCTTACTGTGTGAGCATTACATTTAGCACAGATTACGGCGAGCAAGTGTAGCTGTATTTACTACAATTTAGAGGCCATGAGACCTTTCTGACTTCTTCAATTTGCTATAAATGCAAATAAAATTTAGCACCAGAGAAATATTTTGATATGTCATATAATGCCAAATTTCTTAAAACAACTAACTATGTATTTCAAACTAAGCAAAATCTAAATTCATATCAGTTTGGAAATTTTTGAACTATTGAACATATAAGCAAACCTAACATTTAAAAAAATAGTATTGAAATGGACTGCAGATATATGTTTAGGTGCTCACGTCTGTGGCGGCGACGGTGAAGCAGTGCCTGTCAGCCAGCACGCTGCAGGCGGGCGCGGCGCCCATCGCGTCCAGCGTCACGCAGCGCTCCGCCGCCAGCCAGTACACCATCACGCACGACCGGCTCACCACGAACAACTTGTCCGCGCCCCTGAAAATCAACAACTCAGTTTTTTTATAAAATAAGGTTGAAAAACATACACAGGCTACCTCATTGGTAAATGGATACTGTGGCTCATAGATATGAACATCTATACTCATTTAAGAATCAAAATGCAGATGCGTTGTCACCCCCTCATTTAAAGTAAAATGGGTCTCCGGTTCTCTATACATACCATACGAAACTCAGCAGCAGTATGCTACTATTGCTATTTTGCATTTGTGATAGCGTGGTCCTTCCCTGGTCTGACCGACCCATTCATGCTACAACTACAATATAACTATGACTTACGTTAAACATGTAAAATACGAAAGCAACCTAAGGAATATCAAAGATCAGCTAAAGTAGATTAAGAGATAGTTGCTGCAATGCCGCAGACATTTACATAATTTGTAAATTATTTGGACTCTACCCATAAAGCACCAGGTAATCCTAATTTTACTAGTTCTACCATTATCAGTAACATACACGCAGAACATAATTATACAGGGTTATTTTTCATAAAATTATATATATATATATATATATATATATATATATATATATATATATATATATATATATATATATATATATATATATATATCATACATAGGATTAGCAAACTGAAGTGGCAATTGGCCGGCCATATAGCTCGAAGAACCGACAACCGATGGAATCTCGAGTGGCAGTCTCGTACCGGTAGTCGTAGTTTAGGGCGACCCCCCACTAGATGGAGTGACGACCTGGTAAGACATACAGGAAGTCGATGGATGCAGGTGACTCAAGACCATGCTTTGTGGCATTCCTTGGGGGAGACCTATGTTCAGCAGTATCAGAGTAGCCAAATTTTAAACTTAAGTTTAAATATATAAACAATGTTATACCATTACCCGCAGTTTTTGAAAATATGAGTAAATAAGGCTTCTACTTTTATTTGAAATTATCCCAAATTTAATGTGATGATTTATCTGCAACAACATTATTGCCCACCGATCGACCCTTGTAACATGTGCGTGCGCAGTAAAATCAATGCATTACCACGCATTTTCAATTCTAGTATTCATTTGAGTTTTTTGTCATTATTTACCTATATTACTTATTCTGTATAGCTATACACAAGCATAGAAACAATCAGTGTTTCTGTGTTCAGTTTAGTTCAGTGATTAAACTTAGTAATACTAAGTCTAATCACTAAGCATTTTTTAAAAGTAGGAAAAGGTTGACAAGCGAGCACACAGTCCACCTGATGGTAAGTGGTTGCTTTGGCCCATACGCTTCTACATCTATTCTCAATTACTAATTAAAATGCAGATGCGCTGTCACACATGAGGACTAAGATGGAATGCCTCGTTTCCAGTAAAAAGGGGTCTCCGAATCTCTACACCCATCATACGAAACACAGCAGTATTAAGCTGCTATTTTACATTGATAATCTGTGAGAGTGTGGTACTTCCCCGGGCGAGCCGACCCACTTGTGCTACAAATATACTATTAATATAGCAGCGTGGCTCTACCACATTCATAACCTATATTCATATAAGTACCCTCAAATGTATTACTACTTTTGCATTTTAAGGTTAAAGGAAACACATTTATGATTAAAGCAGACATGTACATTTAATAAAGTTGAAGTGACAAGTGATTTGACAGTCTCCATCCAAGGACTAAGATGGAATGCCTCTAAGTCCCAGTACCAACAGTACCAACAGATGGACTCCTGGGCAAGAAAGCAGTCATACTAGTAATATAAATACTGAGATAAAGTATTTTATAGGCATACTTAAAAGCAAGTCCAGTAATGGGGCTAGTTCCAGAGTCTGGTAATGTTTTCATCTTGACGCTTCGCTGTCTAGCAATGTCACCACGGAATAATGACACAGAGCCATCTTGAAAACCAACCGCTAGGAGATTCTATACAAAAAAATTATATATGATTTTAATTATATGGATAAAATTTTTATTTACAACAAAATGTACGAAATTTTACCTTATTATGAACTGCAAGAGCTGTTGCTGGAGTTGGACGCATATGAGATGGTACGGCACGGGAAAGATATGAGCAGCTTGGATGTCTATCATTACGTGACCAGTCCCATACTTTAATTAATGGATTCATACCCGGCTCATCTTCCTGAATTCAAAACAAAAGGCATGTGAAGAAAATTTCAATAAAAAGTATATTTTAGATTTTTATTCATTATGTTGATTAATTTATTGATAATTTAGAAGCAATTAAAGCATTTTTATATGTGGTAGAGCCATGCTGCAGTTATATTAGTAGTATACGAGGTGTGTTCAAAAAGTAAGGTGACTTTGTATTTTTATGAAAAACTATTTATTTATTCATCAATATTTATGTTGTCCCCTTCAAAGTAATCCCCCTCAGATATAATACACATGTGCCAACGCTTTTTCCAATCGTCAAAGCATTTCTGATAATCACTTTCTGGTATAGCCTTCAGCTCTTCCAGCGATGCAGTTTTTATCTCTTCAATCGTTGCAAATCTTCGTCCTTTCATAGGTTTCTTCAGTTTTGGGAACAGGAAAAAATCACATGGGGCCAAATCCGGTGAATATGGTAGCTGAGGCATGATTGTAGTGTTGTTTTTGGTCAATAAACCTCTCACAAGCAACGATGAGTGAGCAGGTGCATTATCGTGATGCAAAAACCATGAATTGTTTACCCACAATTCGGGACGTTTCTTACGTATTGCTTCTCGCAAATGGCGCATAACTTCAAGGTAATACTCCTTATTGACCGTACGACCTTGTGGCAAGAACTCATGATGCACCACACCCCTACAGTCAAAGAAAACTGTAAGCAAAACCTTCACATTTGATCGAACTTGGCGTGCTTTTTTTGGTCTTGGTGATTCAGTGTGCTTCCACTGGGACGATTGAGTCTTAGTTTCGACGTCATAACCGTATACCCATGTTTCGTCACCTGTTATGACCCTTTTGAGCAAATCTGGGTCGTTGTTGACATCATCCAATAGCTCTTGAGCGATTGTCATGCGACGGTTCTTTTGGTCGAAATTGAGCAATTTTGGAACAAATTTCGCTGACACACGTTTCATGCCCAAAATATCCGAAAAAATTTCATGGCAAGAGCCAACCGATATGCCAACATCCTCCGCAACTTCTCTGATAGTGATTCGACGATTTTCCAAAACAATTTTCTTCACTATTTCAACGTTTTCATCGGTTGTTGACGTGCTGGGGCGTCCAGAGCGAGGTTCGTCATTGGCATCTTCTCGGCCATCTTGAAAGAGCTTGTACCACTTATAAACGTTTTTTTTACTAAGAGTAGACTCACCGTATGCCACTGTCAACATTTCAAGTGTTTTGGAGCACGTAATTCCATTTTTTACACAAAATTTGATGCAAATTCTTTGATCCATTTTTTTTGATAGAAGAAAATCGCCGAGCACACCAAAGTACGTCTGACCTTTGTAACTGTCAAAAATAAACTAAACACGCTATACACTTCAAACTTGAAACATATGCTCAGGACATGTGTACCAACGCAACAAAATACAAAAATCGAATGTGCGTTGCCCGCAAAATTCAAAAAGTCACCTTACTTTTTGAACACACCTCGTACATGTAGCATGAATGGGTCCGCTTGACTGGGGAAGGACCATGCTCTCACAGAATACCAGTGTAAAATAGTAGCTTAATGCTGCTGTATTTGGTATGTTGAGTGTAGAGAACCGGAGATCTGAGATTTTACTGGGAACGAGGCATTTCATCTCAATCTTCACGGGTGGCAACACATCTGCCTTTTGTTTCATAATCGAGGATAGATGTAGATGTCTATGGGCCACAGCAACCATTTACCATCAGGTGGACTGTGTATTCGTTTGTCACCCTATCCTATATAAAAAAAGCAATTTCAGCTTTTAAGCCTGTTGCTCAGTGATGGCAGTATTAGTGCCAAATTAACTTTAGGCCTATCTACATAAATTCTGAAACATAATTATTAGAATAGAACCAAAACAACAACAAAAAGTTTTGTACGTGGTAGAGCCATGCTGCAGCTATATTATAGTTGTAGCATGAATGGGTCAGCTCGACCGGGGCAGGAGCACACTCTCAAAGTATACCAGCGTAAAATAGCAGCACAATGCTGCTGTATTTCGTATGGTGAGTGTAGAGAACCTTTGATCCTTAGTTTAGGATAAATGTGGATGTCTATGGGCCACAGCATCCACAACATCAGGTGGACTGTGAAAAAAAATTATACAGTTTCTGTGACTACGCCAAATTAAATTTTTTTTGAAGAATATTATCAAATACAATCATTTAATTTGTTTGAGAAATCAAATTTCGAAAATTAATTTTATAAGCACATATCTCAAATTTTTTTAAATACATTAATATTGTTATAGTAAGCAAGGCACAGAAGAGTATAAAATAAAATTCATTTTCAAAATTTGAATGTATGGAATACTAAGGTAGATATTAAAATGTTTTAACTCCTTGTTGGCCGGCCAGTCATTTGCAAATAATACGCATCTGCTAAGGCAGTGCGTGGCGATTAAATTAGTAATTTCTCTAAAATATTGTATGGGAGCTATGTATAAAACTTATGTCATTTGAATTGTTCTATTATTTGCTATTATTATGTAATTATCTCAGTTGAATACAACCTAATAGATTCTATTAAGCCGATTTCAAAGTTAGAAAACCGAATTTTTAATAGTATTTTGTACAAAATTTGTGAAAATTAAACAGAAAAATCATTCATTTATAAAATAAATGTAATTTATTTTCATCAATATAAACTAATTTATAATAAAAAAGCAAAAAACCACACATTACTATATATTTTTACACCAAAAGTTTTTTTACAGTCGTAACACATGGACAATAGATATAAATGTAAGGTAAGTAAGTATAACGGCCATTTATGTCTGAATTTTTTTTTTAATAAAAAAGATACATGTCCCTAAATTATGAATTAAAAACTGTTGGTTATTAACCCTTCCATGTTAAAATAGCACCAAACTTCACTGTTCGTTTGATTTATGAATAAAAAAGAGGACAAAAACCAGGACAGGCAAACACATGAAAGCAACATTGACGTACGACTGCCACACAGGCTGTTTATTTGAAATTTCTAAACATTGTAGTACTTTAGTAGCTTTGTATCGCTTCCTCTTTCTATAGTGTATAATTTTATATAAGTAAAAGTGTGATAGCAATCATTGTGGCCTGTTATTTTACCCGCCAAATACCCAGGCGCGGATTAAAGTGGCTGCAATGAGCTACCTATACAAAGCTGAATAAAAATTAAATTTTCTTTTACATATTTACTGATAAAGTTATGGAATATTTTTAATTCAATTTTCAAATTAAATCTTGTAGAAATTCACTCGTGGTAATAGAGTTTAGTTCAAATGGGTTTAAAACTCCGAAAGAATGATTTGAACTTACAGCAATTACTTTTGATTAGTCTGCATATTCACAAGCAACAATCTTCAATTCTTTTCTTTTTTCGATTTTTCTCCCGTCATTATAATTTTAAATTACTACATTTTTTTTTAATTAAATTTAAAATATTTTATTGCAACTTACCCCAATAGTTACCAAGAATGGATCATGTGGCAGTTGTTGTGCAAGTGTAATGGTCAACTCATATGCCTTGAAGGACAGGATTTCCCAGGAGCGGGATATGACATGTGCCAAGCCTGTCACATCACACACAACTATGTGATTGTAGCCACTTGTTGTTGCAGAGACTGTAGTGTCCTGAAAAAGACATTTAAGTATGATTTTTTATAAGTTTAATAAAATTTTATGTTGTGTATGTAGCTGATATAAATGTTGAAATTAATAAAAATTTACCTGCAGACATTCAGCAATTTTCCCCCCATCTACATTATTGTGTACATCAAAGAAGGTAAATCGACGCCACTGAAATGAATTATACAAGTTAAATGCTTATTTTAAGTGGAGTATCGATAAGAGGCAATAAAATAATTTAATCAGCATTTACAAAACATTGGCAACAGCTAATGATTATTACACTTTTATCTAAATCAGGACTAATTAACGACTAAAAAATTCCTAGTTGCATTCGTAAATGAAGTGAACATAAAGAAATAAAGATTGATTTTAAAACAAAACAAATGAATCGATCTAGTCGACTTTATAATATATACTTACTTCTAAAAACGCCATTTTAGTGGATTCAATGAAAAACAATCATATTAAATACAAAACATTAAAACTGTTTTATTTTTATCGCCTCCTACAAAAATCGCATTACATACAATCACAATTGACACTTGACAGCAATTGTCAAAATAACTTTTGACTGTTTGATTCGTGTTGCCAACATTATTTTTTTAAATCCACTAAGCAAATGAACCAAAACCACCAAAAGTCATAGCAGTAATATTCCATTCATTAATTAAACATAGGGTATTTTCTATGACGCACGACCACATTTTGGAATTTTCTAATGCTAACGGTTGTTACGAATCACATTTATGTTTGCGATTCAAATCAATATAAACTTCAAGAATCTTCAAGAAAAGTTCTCTTTGTAAAAAAATTCGAAACGCTGTTTCATTATCATCATCATTACAGTCCTTCACAAATCCAATGCTGAACATAGGAATGCCCCTAAGGAATGCCACAAAGCAAGGTCCCGAGCCACCAGCATCCATTGACTTCCTGCATGTCTTACCAGATCGTCACTCCATCTAGTGGGGGTCGCTCTACACTACGCCTACCGATACGAGGCTGCCACTCGAGAACCATTTTACCCCATCGGTTGTCGGTTCTACGAACTATATGGCCGGCCCATTGCCACTTTATCTTACTAATCCGTTGGGCTACGTCGGTCTCTCTGGTTTTACTGCGGATATCCTCATTTCTAAGTTTATCACGCGGAGAAACCCCGAGCATCGCCCTCTCCATAGCTCGCTGAGTAACCTTGTGCGTCCTCATATGGCCAGCAGTGAAGGACCATGTCTCAGATCCGTAAGTCATCACTGGCAGCACCCACTGTTTGTACAATCCAGTTTTCAGGTTTTGAGGTATACTTAACGAGAATATGTGCTGTAATTTCCTGAACGCTGCCCGGCCGAGTTGAATCCTTGATTGATCTCGCGGTCGAAGTTGGACTTTACAGAACAGTTGAACAAAGTAAACTTTAAACAGACAGCTGCTTAAAAATAAAATGTGACATCTACCTAAGTCTAAGTAAGTAGGCTAAGTATTTCCCAGAAAGATGTTTTGCTAAAGTAATGTACAATTGACGGCCGACGACTTGGCTACACAAAAAAAGCGTTAACTGTTTTAAAACTTAGACTAGAGAGTAACCCTGACAAGAAATTTTATTGTATATTAGTGATAGATGAAATGAAAATAAAACAATCGACGGAGTACTATGCCAGTTCTAAAAGACATTTTGGTTATATACATAACGCCTTTGGCTGCTAGCATGGTATTCCGTCAATTGCCTAATTTTCATTTCATCCATGACCAAGGTACAATAATTTTTTTTTTATCAGGGTTACTCTCTGCTCTCAATTTTAATGCCGTCAGCGCGTCTTGAGTAAACCCTGGTCGGCGATCGATGGTAGTGTATCACTTAATCAATGTGCGTGGTGCAGGCAAACATGTTCCAAAAGTTTTACGTACATAGCGATAGGCTTTTGGTGAGTAATAGTTAAGTGTTAGGGCAAAGTATTTTTTGCAAACTTGTGAAGCCTGTTTATGCCATTGTTTTTTATGTCAAGGCATTTTTCAGTTTAATTTTCCTTGGCCTAAGTGTTGGCTCGTACTCGCAGTGAGAGTAGGACTAGTTTGGGCTATATAAAGATTTTTTTTCGAATTGTGACTTTCGAGACAACTAATGGAATTTTTCCGGAACATCCAGCTTTCTTTTTTCGATGTTGCTGATGTGCAATCACCACGATCATCCTAACATAAATAATTTACTAATTTACTTACGTAAGTCAGAAGATTCAAGATACATATATATATATATATATATATATATATATATATATATATATATATATAGCTTGTATATATGTATATAAGTATATGAATTAAATTTGATAGATTAATTTTGTAAACTCAATAAAATGTTTTCATTCATCAATACATAATATATTGGGGTCACAAAGGTAATAAAAATATTTAATCTAAATCTAATTACAGCCAAACATTACCTCACACAAGTTTATGGTTGGTACTGCAGTGCCAGCTAAGCTTCTTTTATTGTAAGCTTGGGGTACGAAATACGATTTTTCAAAATGTTCGGAGCAAATGGTGCTAGTCCGTTTGGGTTGGGATTCATGGTTTCTACAAGCTACAATCCAAGTTTGTCGCCTAAAAGGATCCTTTAGAAATCTGTAAAAACAAACCAATAATAGAAAAAGGTTACTACTTTTCGTAATACTTTACTGTAAAAGCTAAATAAAAACTACAAACCGGTTCGGCAGACAAACCCGCATGGTTAACTAACTTATCGATAGCTAAAGTTGTGGCGTTAATCACTATAGTGCAATACTTTCGGTCGCAGTGATACCAGTTTATTTTTATAAAAATTGCACACTTTTGCTGCGAAGTAGCAAGTTTCGATTTGACTTATTTGGCCTTTATTTTGTATAATATTTTAATAAATACTAGTTATCGATTATATTAAATTATTAATATTCAGTATCGTGTTGAAATTGTGCTGAATATATAAATCATTTAACAAAATCCACTACACATCTATATGTAGTGATTATTATTCATCACAAACTGATTTAGTTATTAGGAAATATATTTTCGTTAATATATTTAACTTGTGTAGTAAATTATATTTATTTAAAAATAGATTATTTTTCACTTTATGAACTATGATGGCCACACTTGGTATTGGACGAAAATATTCACAAAGTACGAGTTTTAACAATAAAATTACTTAAATATGGGGACCGCCAAATAACTTTTTTTTAAAATGCTGTTAAAAAAAACTACTAAATATTTTTTCAAATTTCTTTTTTTATTTGAAAGTACAATCCTTCCGGTTAATGATGGAAAATAATTTCATTCAAGTGGCTGCCTCGGTTGGCCATGCAGTAGCCAACACGATCGGTCCAATTTTTGAGTACATTATCGATTGTGTGCAGCTGTATTTCACCAATGGCTTCACGAATATTGTCCTTTAAAGCGTCAATTGTCTCTGGCTTGTCGGCGTAACACTTATCTTTGACGGCACCCCACAAATAATAGTCCAACGGTGTCAAATCGCAGCTCCGAGGTGGCCAAGCGACATCAGCTCTGCGGCTGATAATGCGATTTTCAAAAACAGGGCGCAAAACATCAAGTGTAGCGTCGGCTGTGTGGCACGTTGCGCCGTCCTGTTGAAACCAAGTATTGCCAATATCCTCCTCTTCAATTTCTCTGAACAAAAATTCGTTCAACATGGCCCGATAACGATCGAAATTGACTGTAACGGCCACACCTTGCTCATTTTCGAAGAAAAATGGCCCAATTATGCCTCTGGACCAAAATCCGCACCAAACAGTGACTCGTTTTGGGTGCACCGGCTTTTCGATGAATGCGTGCGGGTTTTCTGTGCCCCAAATACGACAATTCTGCTTGTTTACATACCCGCCAAGTTCGAAATGAGCTTCATCTGAAAAGATGATTTTTTGGCAAAATCCGCATCTTCTGCAATGGATCTGGATGGTCAGTTGGTTTCAACTCCTGAACCAATTGGATTTTGCACGGCGTCATACCAAGGTCTTTACGCAAAATTCGTCTCAATGATGTCTCCGAAATGTCCAATTGTTGAGAACGACGGTGAACTGATGTTGATGGCGTTTCACGCACACTTTCGGCCACAGCAGCAATATTCTCGGGTGTACGCACTGTTTTTGGCTTTTCACGCGTTGGTTTATCGATGAGGATGCCAGTTTCTTTCACTTTTTTCACAAGGTAACGAACATACGGAGCTGACGGTGCTTCATTTCTTCCAAAATCCGTACGCAATTTTCGCACACATTCTGCAACATTACCATGATTTTCAAAGTAATGTCGCAATATTTCCCAGCGTTGTTCAAACGTATACACAACCATATTCGTTCAGCGGAAGGATAAAACTAATTATCTGTCAAATTAGACATGAGCTAAGTGTTGCCATTCACGAAATAAGCACTAGTTGAAAAAAAAAGTTAGATGGCGGACCCTATATTATGTTAAAAATACTCTGAGATGAAAAGTCACATTGTCCTTTTGTATACTTGAGTTTTTTGATTGTTTTTTTCATGTAAATACACTGCAATTCGGCATTTTGTCGAAGCTCGATTTACTGGCACGATCATTTCGGAATGACGCACGACGCGGAGCAACTAGTTTTATATAACGAGTATGAGTCGAATTCTCGTACCTTTTACAAAGGGGTATGTCTTGCGATGTCGTCTCCTTTGGTTTAATATTCAAAGGCGTCGAGTCTGCGTGCGAGACGATTCGTAATGGCTCTCGAAAACAGCACGTAGACGCGGCTCAGAAGGGAAATCGGTCTACAGTTCTTCAAGAGAGCGTTGTCACTTTTTTTTTAAGAACAAGACCACCGCACTTCTGCTCCAAGTCTCCGAAGTAGTGCCATCATGGAGGACGGAATTGAAGAGCTTCTGAAGGACTTTAAGTACCGGTGTTCCACCCGTTTTCAGAAGCTCCGATGTAATTCCGTCCTCGCCTGGGGCCTTACCGTTTTTAAGGTGCTAGCTGCTAGAGGGCCATTCTAATTTCGCTCAGACTGACGTCCGGGATATCATCGGAATAGTGTCGGAAAAGGCTTGCTTTTGGATCGTTACTCACACCATTGCAATCTTCTAGGCACTGAAAACGGTTTTGTAACTCGAGCTGAAAGGTTTCGGAACTTTGGATTAGAGCAC
Source organism: Parnassius smintheus behrii (assembly GCA_036936625.1). Classification (NCBI taxonomy): domain Eukaryota; kingdom Metazoa; phylum Arthropoda; class Insecta; order Lepidoptera; family Papilionidae; genus Parnassius; species Parnassius smintheus. The sequence goes on along the minus strand of JAUPFT010000020.1, from coordinate 13,648,418 downwards.
GAGGGGGACGGAGCGTTGACTTCTTCTTCCAGTTCCAGGATCTTCTCGTCAGTCCTCAGGGTGCGTACGTTGTATGTTGCCAGGTTGAGTCGTCTTCGGTGGCAACGGAACCTCCACCGGAGATTCTTAGCACCCCCTGCCCCACCGTTATCAAAGTCGCCACCGTAGCCGGGAATAGAGGGGCTGCCGGGGACTAGGGGCCGTCTATTTGTCTATTTGTGTCGTTGCTCATGGGGGTATATTGCCATAGTTGTTGTTATACGCTTGGCTAACGGGTTGGCAACCGTAGTTTTTTTTGTTGTAAAGTTGCTGTTACCATGAAGATGCTGCTGCCCATCTTCTGTCTGTTTCCCTCTGTCACCTTTTACGACACCCACGGGAAGATAGGGGATAGTGGATATTCTTAACTGCCACTACACGGCATACTGTTTAGCAGGCAGCAACTACTCAGCTTCTCTAATTTTAGCCACTATGTATATACTAGGAACTGTACATAATACTAAACATTTAATAATTCCAACAGTTAATATAAATTATCTTATATCTCGCCATAAGATTGTATAAGGAAAATATATAGTTTAGTCCGTGTTTGAATTGAATAAATGAAGGAATAGACGAACTTTACAACTCCTTTTTAGTACTTGAAAAGTTGTTGCACATACTACATTACCCAGTGGCGTAGCGTGCCTTAGACGGGCCCTGTATCAAAATTTGTTAGGGGGCCCAAATGAAAGAGATTCGAATCGATGTTTTTGCCCAGCTGTAAAAGCTCATAATAAACGATGCCCTTCTAATCCCACCATATACACAGCATCACCATATTGCGTGTTAGTCTGGGTTTTGCTGCGGTCTGTGGACTTTGCTACCCTTTGACAATAATCTTTTTCACACGATCTTGTCGTAGGTAATCCGTTCTCGTAATCTTTTCAAAAATGGTTCAGATTTATTACGTTTCAATAGAGGATCGCAAATGAGTACACGATTTCTTAGGTTTCTTCCAGTGAGTTTGTGTAGTACCTAAATACTGAGCTTTTTTGTATAGCCAGACTTTTTCAAATGGCTCAAAACTGTTTTGTGGTCAATTTCCAATTTTTTGGCTATGTTGTAAAGAACTACTAATATGCTGATCTTGCTTCATTTTTAAAAAAATTGCATCGACCTTATTCGTATGAAGGTGACCAGAGCGAGCTGCATCTTCGACTTTGTGCTACTCTTACTGACACTGTATTATGTCCATAAACATCACAAATTTTTTTCACAGCTTGAGTCACAATTTTCCCTTTTATGTAATAAAACTTCAAAATTAAACGCGTCTGAAATTCCCTTGGTGTTGCAGTTATTCATGGGCGGGGGTAATCACTTACCATCAGGTGAGGCGCATGCTCGTTTGCCCCCCGTCTTATATAAAAAAATGTATCGCGTAATTTAATGTCCTGGATAAATTCGTCACTTATAATGTACATTTGCAATTGTATTCTAAATTTCTTTGCCACAACAGATGTTTTAGCGAAGAACTGGGTGTTTTTTGCAAGCATTCCAAAAAACGCCACTAATGAATGTCTTTATTTTAAATTATTTAATGCCAAGATTCCAATAAATCTGTAATTCAGTACTCCTTTTATTTCAGCGTCGACCTTTCAAACAAGAAATATGTATACATTTTATAGGTAATGTCTACTAAGTATCTTGGGCCAGTTTTCATCATATTTTTATAAATGACTGCACACAACAGTGGGAGAAAATCGGAAGAAAAATAACATATATGAATTCCGATTATCCATCCCGTCTAAGGAACTATTATTTCTAGGTAACTATTAGTTACCTAGAAATAATAGTTCCCTAGAAATACTATAATAGGTACCTATTAGTTACCTAAAAATAATAGTTACTATAGCCCCTAAAATACAGGTATAGCATCCTAGTTTGGGGGCTAATGACTACTGAAAATTTTGTGCATGTAACATGTTTATCAATAAAGATTATAATTATTATTTAATATTTATTCTGTGGTCTAGGGGGGATAAATGAACACGCATTTCCGAGTATCCCAAATTGACACTTAAGGACACATTTTCACATTTCGTAGCATCGTTTAAATTTAATTTATTGCGTGTGCTGCACATAATCGACATTTGGGGCAAGGGATTGTTATCCTCCGTATACAACCGACATGACATTTACTCCATCTTAACCCTGCCCTCTACATCTGGACAAATCAATTCCATATTCTTTTATAGTATATAAAATTAGAGTTGCACTTTAATAGGATGAATCCCAAAAAGAACTTGCAGATTTTTATTCTTTAGGTACATTATCATAGTTTTCTGTTATCGAGATATGTCGATAAACTATATAAAATTGGTCTATTTTGACAGGTCTTATTAAGGCACGTAAAAAACCATATCATCAAATAGGGCCTATTTGATGATATGACTTTTTCCTCAGGAAGAATTTTTGCTTACACACGTTTGGGGGCCCCAGGGGCCCTGTATCATTGATACGGCTGATACGGCGGTAGCTACGCATCTGATATTACCACAATAATATAATAAATGCAACCTCTTCTGTACATACATATTGCCACACGGAAAACTATACCACGCTACTTATTAGACTTGGACAGATGACTACACAAACCTACTGTCATATGTTTTTCATAATTGGGGCATAGTGGAGCACCAGCTACTAATCCTGTGTCACCAGCCGACCGATCAAATGTCTGCAGCGTTTGCGTTGTGAGTATGTTTTATAATTATGTGAACGGTGCGTTTACGTGTCGTGATTGTTTGGATTGCTGTAGTCGAAATCTAGTCAAGCCAAAAAGAAAATATAATATATAAATATTTTTCAACTTATACTCGTATATTATGTAACTTTCTATTGCATAACCTTTTTGGTAAAATTATTTATGAGCACAACACAGCCTTGTAACAATTTGGCATATTTGTCGTTTATATCTTTTGATATTTTCATGTACTAAATTTTTATGGTATAATGCCAAAATTTTATAGATTTAGACCTACGTCACCCACACGAAGATCAAAACGTAACAAAGACAAGGAGAAAGATAAAGAAAATTTTAAGTGAGTTTATAATTATTAAATTACATTATGTTTTAGTATTTAAAATAGCTAGATCTTAAATATTCACTTGTGATGGAGAACAATATCAAAAAGCAAGTGCTCTTCTTACAGATTGGTAGCATTCGGTTGTAATGTAACACTTCGGATTACATTTCTATTGAAACTGTGATTCCGAGTTGTTTAGTCGTCTCAGTACTCATAAAGTGTCAGGCGTCTCGTACTGTGATAGCCAAAATGTCACACAAATTGCTTAGTTTATTTATAACGGTTAACTGTCAAGCTGCAGCCCATCATAAGTCAATAAGTCTCCTGCCGAAAATAAACAGCTACTTTTGCAACGCAAGGTCTTAGTCACTTGTGTCTACCAACTCGTGGGTAGTTGCTGTGCACAGTTTGCTGTTACTATCTACAATCTGTGATCGTTGGTACTACTAACAAAGTCAGGGAACTTGACCGTCGCTGGGATGTTGTTCCTGTTTTATTGTTATAATGGTTTGAAATGGATTTTGATACGTAAATGTGATGCGATTTTGTGTATTAAGTGTATACACAGGTGAACTATTAGAGTATATGACGAAAGAAGTTTTCGATGTTGATATAAACCCCTAATTATTTTGATCGCTTAGGCGTCTTATGAAATTGAGTGACTGTCGTCATCAACTGTCCGTTGAGTTGAGCTGTTGTCAAAATATCCCAAAAGCTTCGCAAGGTGATGTATCAGTATATTGAAAATAAAAAGAATCTATAAAAATGAAGATTCCTAATTAAATAAAGACATGGCTTAAAGGGTAAGCCTCCAAGCCAATAATTTTAATAAATAAAACTAACAAAGACATCCATTACTACCGTTACGAGCTTAGGGGTCGTGACAATAAAATTGCCGATTGAATTACCAAAATTAACACTTTAATTCACTTTACACTAATAAAACTTAAAACACTAATAATTAATCACACTGATTCACTTTATTCCGCTCCGAAGCTTCGCTTGTCTCGCCAAATTCGATACTTCCCCGATTGCACCTTGCAGCGCCTATAAATAAACATTAGCACCGAAACATCCAGAACATTCAAGTAAATACGTGCACCAATCGACAAGGCATCGAAAGTTCGAGTGTCGGCTTCCAGAAGCTTAGTTCTTCGTTTCGATACTAGATGGCGCTGTCGGTTGAAAGATAAGTGATGTCATTTTCTGGAAAGCTCCCCTCGCTCTCGTCCCTGACACTAGATGGCGCTAGTGCCGGGTACATGACGTCAACTTAGGCGCGCAACAATACGTTAGAATTGTAGACAATCCTATTCAACTTTTTAGCAGGTCTGTATTTGGTTTATAAAAACATATTGATGTCGAAAATGCACTCCAAACTTCTTCTCTCCGTTGCTTTCAGCCGATTGCGGTTAGTTAAGCTTTTGTGTACTACTATCATTATCATTACAGCCTGCCAATATAGTCTACTGCCAAACATAGACCTTCCACATAGATTGCTTTATAGGAAGGATGTTTGCCGGAGTCGCCATGCTTGGCATCCACAGTTTTTATTTTATTTTCTAGTTGTTATTAGTCTGTCACTGCTGTTAATCCCCTCATTGGTCCCTCTTGTCCCTTCTTATGGCACCCTCGAGACGATATGTGATAGTGGATATTCTTAAACTGCTCCTACACGGTAGTAAGATAACGAGGTATTGTAAAATTTGTCAAATGTACGAAAGCACGTATCCAGTAATATCAGCAACGGTAGGTTAAGGTGCGGCTGGGATGGCCAATAATAAATACCGGGAACCGTTTATTAAATTTATATTCTTTAAGTATATTTTTAATTTTTTATAGGCTAGGATTTTTGTGTGACGAACGAGCACACAGTCCACCTGATGGTAAGTCGTTGCTATGGCCCATAGACAACTACATCTATCCTCGATTACGAATCAAAATGCAGATGCGCGACCTGTGAGGACTGAGACTGAATGCTTCATTTCCAGTAAAAAGCATCTCCGGTTCTCTACACTTACCATACGAAACACAGCAGCATTAAGCTACTATTTTACGCTGCTATTCTGTGAGAGCGTGGTTCTTCCCCGGTCGAACCAACCCATTCGTGCTACAGCTAAACTACTAATAGGTATAACTGCAGCACGGCTCTACCACGTATATCCAACAAATGTTTAACAAGTCGCAATTAGGTGTACCGAGTTATGGCCTGCTAAACCTAGGTGTATCCGCTTTGACATTCGGCTTTTAACCGTAACATATACTAATATTGTTGTCATAATATCATTCAAATATTTGTAATATTTCAATAGAGACACGCTCGAAACTGAAGGAAACTGGTTAGATATGACACTAGCTTGCCCTGCGACGCCATCTTGGTATTTACGTCGGATCGCCTGGCGTGAGACTCCACCGCTACTGGGTCTATCTCGTCAATTTAACACCGGTCTTCGCGCAGAGTTACATATCGGTAATCGACCGATTTTTGTCTTCAAAGTACCACCGGCAATAAAATCACAAGACATGATGCGATTATTTTAGTCAAGTGATTTGAAACTGAAGTTTCCTTTTCACGCCTTTGATGAATGTTAAATAAATAAATCTAATGTTTACAACATCAGTAATGTATTGTTTGTATTAGTAAAACACGTTAATTGATGTAAAATAAATCATGTTTTAATTTAAAAAAAAAACTAGTTTTCATTTTTCGACATCTATTTAAATGTTGTTTAACCGACCGTTACAGCCTATTAAGACGACACACCGAAAATAAACGCTGAAAATGGCTCCGCCTGTTCCACCCCGCGCCTCGCTTGCGACACTTGTCACTTGGTTCCTAAAATTTCAAACTCGCGCCAAATGCTCAATCAGAGATCAACGTGCGATATACAGAAAGGAACAAGCAAGCGTCGGAGTCGCGACACACTATTATTTTTAATGTTTTTGATATTTTGCATAATTTATTGTCTTGTTTTATAATAAAAGGTAACTGTATATGTCATTGTTGTTGTCGTTATGTTAGTTTATCAAAAGAGAAATCAACAAAGCTTATATTTTATATATTTATTTAAATAATAACTAAGTTATAATTTTTAAAACTGATTATATTGTACCTATAACAGAATTTGTAACTACGTTTTTAATGATATTTTATTCCTTTTCTTTTTAGGGCCAATGTGCACATTTTCTTTATTTTTCTTTTTTGTTACATTATTTGGATCCCGAATTTGTTTATTACGAGTAAATCGCGGTTCTACCAATTCCGGTAGCAAGCAGTGAAAATAAAATGAAAGTAGTTTTTCTCCATTTTATCCCTCCAAAATTGGTCATCCTTTACTATTGTTTCCACTTTGATTTATTTACGTCTATACTATACTGCCAATAAGCATTTAGATATTTCGGAAATATGTACTTGTCTTTGAACTTGCATGTACCAATTAGAATTTTTGTTAACCTGGATCACACCACTTTTTATTTACCCGCCAGAAATGCATTTTTTCTTGTATTATGACTTCGTCAATACCGACCTTGTATGCAATTATGGGATGATTTTAAACAGGGTGTTACTTCCTATTAAACTGTCAGGCGTTGCTCCTAAAAATGGATGATTTTTGTCCATGAATAAAGGACGAGGGTCTATCTTTAGGTCTAGTAAATTTGATATTTTTTTCTGTACTAGCGGAATTGTTGGTTTTAATTCTTGTGATAATCTTCCCAAAATTGGATGTTGCAATAATAGAAAAAAAACTCGTTAGTGTCACTAAGAATAATATAGAGCACAGTCACAGCGTCTCCATCGGATTAATGTCCTAATAGTGCGTATTGAGTTGTATAACGACCAACGAAATGTGACCTCCACCGACGTGCAAAGCCTCGGTTGAAGCAGGCAAGCTTATAGTGGATATAACAAGAGTGTGGAGTCCCGATTCCCTATTTAGATATACGGCCAGTATATGGATGTTGTCAATATACCTATATGGGTGGCATTTAATCAAATGTCATGTTTTATTCCCGCAAAAAATAACTAAAATGCAGCTATAAGCAACCACGCGTAGAAAACCTAATGATTCAAGTGTCATTTAACATGGTGGAGTCATGCTGCTGTTATATTATGTATTAGTAGTTGTAGCACGAATGGGCCTGCTCGTCCGGGGAAGGACCACGCTCTCACATAATACTAGCGTAATGCTGCTGTGTTTCGTATGGTGACTGTAGAGAACCGGAGACCCTTTTTACGGAAACGAGGCATTCCATCTTAGTCCTCACGGGTGATAACACACCTTTTTTATGGGATAGGGTGACAAACGAGCACACAGTCCACCCAAGTGGTTGCTGCGGCCCATAGGCATCTACATCTATCTTCCATTACAAATCAAAATGCAGATGCGTTGTCAACCTTGAGGACTAAGATGGAATGCCTCGTTTCCAGTAAAAAGCGTCTCCGGTTCTCTACACTTACAATACGAAATACAGCGGCATTAAGCTACTATTTCACTATGGTATTCTGTGAGAGCGTCGTCCTTCCCCGGTCGAGCCAACCCATTCGTGCTACAACTATACTACTAATATAACTGCAGCATGGCTCTACCACGTAAAAGTCTGCATTTTGATTTGTAATCGAGGATAGATGTAGATGTCTATAGGCCACAGCAACCACTTATCATCAGGTTGACTGTGTGCTCATTTGTCACCCTATCCTATAAAAAAAATCATACCCCGATACGTATAATGTTGAGGCTTATTTTATTTATATACGATTTTGGCAAGGGAATAGAGATCCCTTGTAGGTAAGTACTAAGTGATTCGAATTATCTAAATGGCAAGTTGCTTGAATCATACTGAATCTAGGTAGGCAGGTAATGTTCTTTATAATTAACTACAGACATACGTGACACTAAAACGCTTTAAAATATTTACAATGATATTATTTACCTTGACTTGTTAGCCTCCGTCATTTTAAGAACATTTTTTTTAAATTGCTCTTTCCTTTTCTCCTATATATTTTTTTCTTAGTATTTCCCATTACCACGAACAAATTATTTAAGTACTTATACTAATAATAATTTCCTATTATAATAATAAACCTATTCTACTACTATAGCTATTTATAATAATAAAGATATATCTATAATGGCGGCTTCTCACTGCGTGTGTTATCACACGCCGCGCCGCGCCAGCACGCGCCGCGCGCAGTGTGAAGGGCTTGGCGCGGGCAGGCATGGCGCGGCGCGCGCTATCTGGCGGCTTCTCACTGCGTGTGTTATCACGCGCCGCCCGCGCCCGCACGCGCCACGCGTAGTGTGAAGGAATTGGCGCGGGCAGGCGTGGCGCGGCGCGCGCTATCCGTTTAAAGTCGGTAACTTCAAAGGCGCGGCGCGGACTCGCGTGTTGGTGCGCGGGCGTGCGCAGCGCGTCGTGTGCTTACAAGATTGAACTCGTTCATTTCATCGTAATTCATTCGACGTTGAGGTACTTTCGTGTGTGTATAGATAGGGAGTGGTCTAATGAGACGATTGCAAAATTTTTAATTTTGTACGAAGCGAACCCTCTCTGTGGAATTCGAAAAGTACAGAGCATAAAAACAAAAATGACCAGCACGATGCCTGGCTACGTATCCGTCTATGGTTCCAATTTCCCGTGTAGTGGCGGTTAAGAATATTTACTACCCCATATCCTCCCGTGGGTGTCATAAAAGGCGACAGAGGGAAACAGGCAGAAGATGGGCAGCATGATCTTCCTGATAACAGCAACTGTACGACAAAAAAAAACTGCGGTTGCCAACCCGCTCGCCAAGCGTGGCAACTATGGCAATATACCCCCATGAACAATTACACAAATAGACGGCCCCCAGTCCCCGGCGGCCCCGCTATTCCTGGCTACGGTGGCGACCATGGTAACGGCGGGGCAGGGGGTGCTAAGAATCTCCGGTGGAGTTTCGGTTGCCACCTACGACGTCTCGACCTGGCAATATTTAGCGCACGCACCCTGAGGACTGACGAGAAGATCCCGGAGCTGGAAGAAGAGATAGACAAGTTGCGCTGGAATATTATAGGATTATCCGAGGTCCGAAGAGAGGGATAGGAAACGGTGATTCTCGAATCTGGCAACTTGTTCTATCACCGGGAGGGCGACCATCTGTCCCAAGGAGGTGTCGGGTTTATCGTCCACAAGTCTCTCGTCAACAACGTTGTAAAGATTGGGAGTGTGTCGACGAGGGTTGCGTACCTGATACTCAGAATCACCAAACGGTATTCGCTGAAGGTCATACGGGCTTACGCACCAACCGATGTGCCGACATCCCGATGAGGAGGTGGAGGAAATGTATAAGGATATTTCCAAAGCCATGCATTCCTCCGAAACCCACTACATGGTGTTGATGGGAGACTTCAACGCAAAACTAGGCACAAGATTTTTTACGTGGTAGAGCCATGCTGCACCTATATTAATTGTATAGTTGTAGCACGAATGTGTCGGCTCAACCGGGGAAGGACCACGCTCTCACGGAATACCAGCGTCAAATAGCAGCTTAATGCTGCTGTGTTTCGTATGGTGAGTGTAGAGAACCGGAGACCCGATTTACTGGAAAAGAGGCATTCCATCTTAGTCCTCAAGGCTGACAACGCATCTGCATTTTGATTCGCAAACGAGGATAGATGTAGATGTCTATGGGCCACAGCAACCACATACCATCAGGTGGACTGTGTGCTCGCTTGTCACCATTTTCCTATAAAAAAAGAACAAGAGAAAGCGGTGAGCTGAAGTTAGGAAAATTTGGAGTAGGGCAACGGAACCGAAGGATCCAGCAGCTGGCCGACTTTATGGAGAACGAGGGACTCTTTATGATGAACTCTTTCTTCCAGAAGCGGCCCCACAGGAAGTGAACCTGGTCGAGCCCCGACGGTTCGACAAAAAATGAGATTGACTTCATTATGAGGACCAGACGCCAACTGTTGAGTGATGTCTCAGTGATCGCAAGGGGTAAAACTGGCAGCGATCACCGAATGGTTAGAGGCACACTGAACCTAAACGTTAAGTTGGAGAGGTCTCGTCTAATGAAGTCAACGCTCCGTCCCCCTCGTGCTCTAATCCAGAATCCCGAAACATTTCAGCTCGAGTTACGTAACCGCTTTCAGTGCCTACAATATTGCAATGCAGTGGACGATATGAATGACAAGCTCGTCGAAACTGTCCATGCGGTCGGACCTATCTCTGTATCATCTAGTTCTGCAAGACCCGCCGCAGAAGAACACAATAACTCTCCGATCACACTCTTAATCTCATGGCTGTTAGACGGGAGATGAGGCGATGATGGAATTACACCGGAGCTTCTGAAAGCAGATGGAACACCGGTACTTGAAGTCCTTCAGAAGCTCTTCATTCCGTCCTCCGTGGTGACACTACTCCAGAGGCGTGGAGCAGAAGTGCGGTGGTCTTGTTCTTTAAGAAAGGCGACAACGCTCTCTTGAAGAACTACAGACCGATTTCCCTTCTGAGCTGCGTCTATGTGCTGTTTTCGAGAGTCATTACGAATCGTCTCGCACGCAGACTCGACGACTTCCAGCCTCCCGAACAAGCCGGTTTCCGAAAAGGCTTCAGTACTATAGACCACATACATACCACGCGGCAGATTGTACAGAAGACCGAAGAGTACAATCTGCCACTTTGCCTAGCGTATGTGGACTACGAGAAAGCCTTTGATTCTGTCGAAATTTGGGCGGTGCTACAGTCCCTTCAGCGGTGCCAAGTTGACTGTCGGTATATCGAAGTGCTGAAGTGTTTGTACAGTAGGGCTACGATGGCTATCCGAGTACAGAACCGGAGTTCGAAGCCTATCCAATTGCAGAGAGGTGTAAGACAGGGTGATGTTATATCCCCGAAACTCTTCACCGCTGCGTTTGAAGACGTTTTCAAGCTACTGGACTGGAAAGGATACGGTATCAACATCAATGGTGAGTACATAACTCACCTTCGATTTGCCGACGATATAGTCTTTATAGCAGAATCGCTGGAGGACGTTAGCACTATGCTCAATGACCTCAATAGTGCCTCCCAACAGATAGGTCTTAAGATGAACATGGACAAAACAAAGACCATGTTTAATGTCCATGTCACACCTATGCCGGTAGTTCTTGGGAGCACTATGCTCGAAGTTGTTGACGAATACGTTTTCATGGGACAAATAGTCCGACTAGGTAAGTCCAACTTCGACCGAGAGGTCAATCGACGGATTCAACTCGGCTGGGCAGCTAGCTATGCAGAGGGCTATGCTCGGAGTTTATCTGCGTGATAAACTTAGAAATGAGGATATCCGCATTAGAACCAGAGTGACCGACACAGCCCAACGGATTAGTAAGCTGAAGTGGCAATGGGCCGGCCATATAGCTCGAAGAACCGATAACTGATGGGGAAGAAAGGTTCAAAAGGGTTTAAAAGGGGGGATAAGTCGCTCGGGGGGGATAAGTCGCTCGCGTCCATGCTGACTGTCGGTATATCGAAGTGCTGAAGTGTTTGTACAGTAGGGCTACGATGGCTATCCGAGTACAGAACCAGAGCTCGAAACCTACTGAGAGGTGTAAGACATGGTGACGTTATATCCCCGAAACTCTTCACCGCTGCAATGGAAGACGTTTTCAAGCTACTGGACTGGAAAGGATACGGTATTAACATCAATGGCGAGTACATCACTCACCTTCGATTTGCCGACGATATAGTCCTTATGGCAGTATCGCTGGAGAACTTAAGCACTATGCTCAATGACTTCAATAGTGCCTCCCAACGGATAGGTCTTAAGATGAACATGAACAAAACAAAGATCATGTCCATGTCACACCTATGCCGGTAGTTGTTGGGAGCACTATGCTCGAAGTTGTTGACGAGTACGTTTACCGGGGACAAATAGTCCGACTAGGTAAGTCCAACTTCGACCGAGAGGTCAATCGACGGATTCAACTCGGCTGGGCAGCGTTCGGGAAATTACGACATATCTTCTCGTTAGGTATACCGTTTAGGTATACACTTACTTACTTACTTACTTACTTATCTTCACGCACAATTCCTAACGGGGTAGCCAGAGAGAACAGATCGCCAAGTGTCACGATCCTTACATACCTCTTTCGCTTCTTTCAGGTTCATTAACTTCTTCATACATGCATGTCTAGGTATCGGAGTACTCTTGACCCTCCCCTCTTCGCGCGATTTGCTCACATGGTCTTCGAAAGTTAGTCTCGGTCTACCTCGACACCTTTTAATATTTACTTTCGCTCTATATATTTTCTTCACCATTCGGTCTTCACTCATTCGCTCAACGTGCCCAAACCATTGGAGTACGCCCCTATCAATTTTTGTGATAAGGTCATCTTTCAATCCTGCCATATTGCGAATCTCTTCGTTTCGCTTTCGGTCGGCTATGGTAACGCCACACATTTTACGAAGAGATCGCATCTCCACTGCATTCAACTTGCTTTTGTGCTTCTTCTGGCATACTGTTACGCGCTCAAGTCGACGGCACTAGCGCCGTCTAGTCTCGAACCGAAGAACTAAACTTCTTGAAGTTTAAACACGAACTCTCGGTACCTTGCGCGTGTTTACTTGAATATTCTGGATATGTCGCTGCTAATTTATATAAATAGGCGCTGCAAGATGCGATCGGGGAAGTATTGAAGTTGGCGATACAAGCGAAGCTTCGGAGCGAAATAAAGTGAATCAGTGTGCTTAATTATTAGTGTTTTAAGTTTTAATTTGTGTAAAGAAAATTTAAGTGTTAATTTAGGTAATTCTATCGGCAATTTTTATTGTCACGAACCTCAAGCTTGTAACAATTGGTGTCAGAAGTGGGATAAAATCATGCCGATTTTACCTAAGGAGGAAACGGAGGGTGTCCGTACCCGAAGTCAACGCCACTAGGAGACGGACCAAAGAAGATTTGGTGGTGCAACGCCGCAGACGTCGGAGGGCCAGCCGCCGGCTGTGGGCCCGTCAGTAGCTCCTACATCTGCAGCACCTGACTTAGGTTCTCTGATGATGATGCTGCAGGAGCAGGCCCGTTGGTTGAAAGAGCAGCAGGAGGAACAGGCTCGCCGACAGGAGGAACAGGTCCGTCGGTTGGAAGAGCAGCTATGGGGCGGACTGGATGAACAGGCCCGCCGACAAGAGGAACAGGCCCGCCGACAGGAGGAACAGGCCCGTCGGTTGGAAGATCAGCAGGCGGAACAGGCTCGTCGGTCGGAAGAGCAGATGCTCCTCATGAAGGACCTTCATGCTACCTTTGGGAAAGAGATAAGGGAGGTGAAGGGTAGGGTTGCTCAACATGACAACCGCCTGTCGAAAGCTGAAACCCAAATCAAGGAAGCTAAAACCCAAATTGACCAAGTGAACAATCGGGTTGATTACGTGGTGGATGACGTGAAGAAAACGCTGGACGACCTCAAACTGGGTGATGGAACTACTACTTCCGCACTAGCTACTACACCTTTGCTACGTGGGTTCAAAGTGCCACCGTTCGACGGGACTTCTTCCTGGTCAGCCTACAAAATCCAGTTCGAGGCTGTTATGAAGGCGAACGGCTGGAATAAATGTCAGGACATGACCGCTCTCACACTAGGCCTGCGCGACCAGGCCTTAACAGTTCTGGAAGCTCTCGGGGAGGAAGTTACTTATGAGCAACTCCTTGAGGCATTGGAGGCGAGATATGGTGACGCTCACCTGGAACAAGTCTTTCGTGCGCAGCTTAAAGGTCGCGTGCAGCGCATCAACGAAAACCTGCAGCAGTGGGCTCTAGAGGTGGAGAAGCTGGTGCGGAAAGCATACCGGTCTGTACCTGCGCTCATTGAAGGGAGCCTGGTGCAGATATTCATCAACGGCATCCGCGACCTGGAAGTCAGAGCTGCTGTGAGGCTCGGGCACCACGAGACGCTTAAGGACGCCTTGGCCCATGCACTGGAAGTGGAAGCCGTGCGGCAGGATTATCGTTCCCATCGCGTCAGGGAGGTTGCAGCAGCTACAGTTCGCGACCGCAACAAAGGATACAGCCCAAGGTGCTATGGCTGTGGGGAAAAGGGACATCTTCGATCCAGCTGCCCTAAGCGAACCCTAGAAAGGAAAGCTGAACGATCTCAGGAGGGTAGTGCGGCCAACAGCACTGCCCAGCAGCAGCAGGGAAACGAGTAAAAGTCAGAACTGCGGGGCGGGTGCTGGCTGATGTTAAAAGAGCCCCAAGGATTTCGATCTCACAAACCCATGGTGGGAACAGTCTAATCATCAAGGGCGAGGTCAACGGAATGCCGTGTAAACTGACCATAGACACTGGAGCCTCTCGTACAGTTGTTAGTTCCCAACTTATAATTCAGTTCCTTGGGGACTCCGCATACAACCGAGAACGCATTAATTTGGTAACAGCCACCGGTCAGCGTATACCCGTCCGTGGAGAGAAGGAGATGAAGTTGAAGCTAGGCAACGTGATCTACCTGTATAATGTCATCGTGGCTGATATAATGGACGACTGCATCCTAGGCTTAGACTTTATAAGGAATAACTGTTGCGAGATCGACGTCAAGCAAGGTGTTTTGAAATGTGGACAGGAGGAACTTTTTATGGAAGGTGCGTTACCAGGGAACGTGTACAGCATTAAGAAGATTGTTCTTCCGCCGAGATCGGAAACGATTGTTCCGGTTAGTCTCCCTCGAAACGCTGGGCAAGCTCACCGTTGTGTACTTGTGGAAAGGGTGAACAATGACCTTCCATGGAAAGTAGCTCGAACCTTGGTCAGAACCACTGACATCTCAGGAGTACGTGTGCTGAACCTTTGTGACCGGGAACAGATTATAGAAAGAGGCACGCTGGTTGGCACTTGTGAGGAAGTGGATTGGTTACGTCGGTGCCAATATCTATCGAGTGAGACCCCCAGCAAGGATGCACAAACGAGAGTGACCACACTTTTGGAAGACTGTCACAGCGTTCTCTCCCCGAACGAAATGGTCAAGGCGGAGAAGTTGTTACTCAAGTATGCCGATGTATTCTCATCAAACGAAACTGACATTGGAAAGACTGGCTTAGTTCAACACAAAATAAACACAGGAAAAGAATTGCCTATCCGTCAGCGGCCAAGAAGATTGCCGGTAGCACGTGAAAGGGAAGTGGAAACCATGATTGAAGGAATGGTAAAGGATGGTGTTATTGAACCTTCCTCTAGTTCATGGTGTTCACCCGTGGTGCTGGTAAAGAAGAAGGATGGCAGCATGCGGTTTTGTGTTGACTACCGCCGTCTGAACGACGTTACGAAGAAGGACAGCTATCCCTTGCCCAGAATTGATGACACGCTGGACATGCTTACAGGAATAAAGTGGTTTAGCACGCTGGATCTAAAAAGTGGCTACTGGCAAGTTGAAATTGACCCTAAGGACAAGAAGAAAACTGCGTTCTCGACGGGAAAGGGTCTGTGGCAATTTAAAGTAATGTCGTTTGGGTTGTGCAATGCTCCAGCAACGTTTGAAAGGCTGATGGAACTTATACTTACCGGGCTTATTGGCGATGCCTGTCTGGTCTACTTGGATGACATCATCATCGTGGGCCGTACGTTTGAGAAACACCTTCAAAACCTGGAATGCGTGCTCATGAAGATTTAGAGTGCCAACCTCAAGCTGAGTCCGAAGAAATGTTCACTATTCAAACGGCAAGTCAACTTTTTGGGGTATGTAGTGTCGGAAGAAGGTATCCGCACGGATCCAGAGAAAATCGCAGCTGTAAAGGATTGGCCGGTTCCAAAAGACAAGACGCAGGTTAGAGCATTTTTGGGTTTGTGCTCCTATTACCGGCGATTTGTGAAGAACTTTGCAGATATAGCCAAACCTCTGCATAAGCTAACCGAGGAAAAGCGACATTTCTGCTGCGATGAAAGTTGTAATATCGCATTCCAGGAACTCAAGGACCGTCTGTGCAAAACACCTATTTTGGGATACCCTGAGCAAAGAATTTATAGTTGACACAGACGCAAGTGATATAGGACTTGGCGGTGTGTTGTCTCAACGGAATGGTGACCAAGAGGTCGTGATAGCGTACTTCAGCAAGTCGTTGTCAAAACCGGAACTATTGTGTCACAAAGTAAAGTCGTTGCAGCATTTTAGCAAATATCTTCTGGGGCGAAAATTTCACTTACGAACTGACCATGCCGCACTAAAATGGCTATTGCAGTTTAAAAATCCAGAAGGACAAGTTGCGAGGTGGATTGAACTTTTGCAGGAATACGACTTTGAGATCGAACATCGCAGCGGGAAATCTCATGGCAACGCAGATGCATTGTCAAGAAGACCTTGTCCTGAAGATTGCAAAGATTATACTAGGCAAGAGAGTAAGGAAGTGGTATCCGTGAGGATGCTCAGGGCCGACCACCTCAGCAACGAGTGGAAGGACAGCTTTCAACGTGCACAGCAGGAAGATCCGGATATCAAGCCGATCCTGGAATGGATGAAGGCCAGTGCTCCCAAGCCCAAGTGGAGCGACGTCTCAGCGATGAGTTCGACCACTAAAAGCTACTGGGACCAGTGGGACAGCTTGCTGCTTCAGGATGGAGTTCTGTGCCGTAAATGGGAAAATGTTCGGGGAGACAGCTGTCATGTACAAATGGTTGTCCCTAAAGCTAAAGTACCGGATGTTCTACAGCTGTACCATAATGATTATTCAGGAGGCCATGTGGGAGTTAAACGAACTCTACTGAAGATCCGAGAACGGTTTTACTGGGTCCACTGTCGAAACGATGTCGAGGACTGGTGTCGCAAATGTACAAGTTGTGCGGCTGTAAAGGGACCTCAGACTCGTAGTAGAGGTGCATTGAAGTTGTACAATGTTGGTGCACCATGGGAGAGAATAGTCATTGACGTGGCGGGGCCGTTTCCGGAGATTGAAAGCGGTAACAAGTATTTCATGGTTGCGATGGATTACTTCACTAAGTGACCAGAAGTCTTCGCCATTCCAAATCAAGAAGCTTCAACAGTTGCAGATAAACTAGTTCATGAAGTCTTCTGTCGTTTTGGAATACCTTTAGAGATTCACAGCGATCAACGAAGGAATTTTGAGTCTCAAATATTCCAGGAAACTTGCCGAGTTATGGGTACTCATAAAACAAGAACGACTTCTTATCACCCGCAATCTGATGGAATGGTAGAACGATTTAATCAGACATTGGAGAGGTACCTAGCAAAAGTTGTAGACAATCGGCAACGAGATTGGGACAAGCACACACAACCATTTTTGTTGTCATATCGAAGCGCTGTTCACGAAAGTACAGCAGTGACACCAGCTTTCGCAAACTTTGGAAGAGAATTACGGCTGCCTGCATGTGTATATGATGCTCCAGGCAGTATAACCGATTATGCAAATGACTTGCGGAACAAAATGAATGACGTTTATGAGCACGTCAGACAATCGGGCCAGCAAATGTCTGAAAAGATGAAAACCCGGTACGACCGCAAAATGAACAACAAAGGGTTGGACGAAGGTTCACTTGTGTGGTTGCACTATACTTCTTTGTTCCTAACTGCAGCGCTAATCTGAATCATCAATAAAATACATTACCTAATTTTGTTATAATTTTTATTTACGAAATACAAAATCTTATTACTTATTATCTATAAAATAGGAGCGAAACATCACATCCACTAAAATATCGTTGTACAATGTGTTCCCTGTAAATATACTCGTAAAACTATGCATTGAACATCCCTGAAATTTATATAGCAAATACATTAAGCAATATTTGCCACAAACTGAAGTCCACTCATTCTGAATCCTATCAACATTCCAGTTCCATCTTTTACAATGCATTTTTAAAAACTCTAGATGATATCGTACGGGTGCTTGTCCGTATGAATCAAAATATTGACCGACGTCATTCGTATCGATGTATAAAGCTACACAATGCGACCCCGGTTTATCATCTGTACGCAAATTGCATATTATATACGTTGGTACGGGGGTGTACATGGGCAGTCCATTAGCAGCATAAACATTATTTTCTAGACTGGGGTGAATCTTTTTCAGATGTTGTTGTACATCTAGTGTATCCATGATATTACTGCTATTAGTAGATTATTACAGTACAATCTACTCAATGACTAACAAGAATGATCGATTATAGTGATTTCTAAATATTAAATTGCATTATTTTTTGTAATAAAAAAAATCATCAATACACTGAACAAGATGCAACACGAAGTAATGCTGAGATAAGCAACAGAATGTGAGATAAGCTTGTTGACGCATAAAGTTACTATCAATTCCACTGCAGAAATTCTTAAGATTCGAATTATTACTTACGGGTACTATATAAGACCAAGCAACTACAGTCATGGAGTTAGTGTATGGTCGTATGATCGCATTGGATCTATCAATACTACATTTGTGTTACTTCAACGCATCAAACCATGGATGTGGGTTTTTTACAAGTGGTTATTGCTTGAAAATAAAATTTTAAATTAATCATAAATTTTGTTTAATTTCCCAAAAACATTAGTTATATTACTCGCATACAAAGGTGGACCAACAGAAAAACAATTTTTAAAAATGTTGACGACGAATGATAGAATTTTTAATATTGAAGAATACAAATGTCCAAAATACAATGATTTGGTAAATGTCATTCATTAAAAATGTTTATGAGGATATTTAATGTAAAGTCAGTCCATGTCGATGATGTATTTTTTAGATTTTGTGTCATTTTGAACCAAAATGTTAAAAGTATTCACACTTGACGAAAAATATGTTTGTTCCAACAAACTTCACATAACAATGCTTCATTACTTCCCATCATCCCATTTCTTCCTTCTGCTCTTGTCTTCCTGACAAGAAACAGAATCACATTCACTAATGATCAACTAATGACTGTCATTGTTAAAAAAGTATTTTTTAACTTTTTCACTTTCTGCTATTGTCTTTCTTCTTGCGAACTTCACATGCATTCGAAATTTTCTTAGACATGCAGGTTTCCTCACGATGTTTTCCTTCACCGCCGAGCACGTGGTAAATCAGCACTTAAAATTGCAATTAGCAATTTAATTGGTGCCGGCGGGGATCGAACCCGGGTCACGTACTGTGAAATTTACAGCTTGCGCTAACCATCTGAGCTACCACGGCTTAATCATATATACACACAATATTTAAATATAATTTGTTAACACTAAATCATGCACACGTAAGAAAATAACAGAAAGAAAAGTAAGTTTGTTAATGGAATAAACACTTAAAATTGCAATTAACAATTTAATTGGTGCCGGCGGGGATCGAACCCGGGTCACGTACTGTGAAATTTACAGCTTGCGCTAACCATCTGAGCTACCACGGCTTAATCATATACACACGCAATATTTAAATATAATTTGTTAACACTAAATCATACACACGTAAGAAAATAACAGAAAGAAAATTAAGTTTGTCAATTAAGTTGTCAATTAAGTTAATTGAAAATTAAGTTGTGTTTGAATAAACGCTTACATCCATGGTTTGATGCGTTGAAGTAACACAAATGTAGTATTGATGGATCTACTGCGGTCAAACGACTATACACTAACTCTATGACTGCAGTTGCTTGGTCTTATATATTACCAGTAAGTAATAATTCTAATCTAAAGAATTTCTGCAGTGGAATTGATAGTTACTTTATGCGTCAACAATTCACAACACGTCTCACATTTTGTTGCTTATCTCAACATTACTTCGTGTTGCGTCTTGTTCAGTGTATTGATGACTCAAATACGTTTTGTATAACACAAAATAATGCAATTTAATATTTAAAAATCACTATAATTGATCATTCCTATGTTAGTCATTGAGTAGATTGTATTGTAATAATCTAATAATAGCAATCATGGATACACTAGATGTACAACAACATCTGAAAAAGATGCACCCCAGTCTAGAAAATAATGTTTATGCTGCCAATAGACTGCCCATGTACACCCACGTGCCAACGTATATAATATGCAATTTAGATACAGATGATAAACCAGGGTCACATTGGGTAGCTTTATATATCGATACGAATGACGTCGGTCAATATTTTGATTCATACGGACGAGCACCCGTACGATATCATCTAGAGTTTTTAAAAATGCGTTACAACGCATGGCAAGCAATATTCGCCACAAACTGAAGTCCACTCATTCTGAATCCTATCAACATTCCAGTTCCATCCTTTGTTTTACGAGTATATTTACAGGGAACACATTGTACAACGATATTTTAGTGGATGAGATGTTTCGCTCCTATTTTATAGATAATAAGTAATAAGATTTTGTATTTCGTAAATAAAAATTATAACAAAATTAGGTAATGTATTTTATTGATGATTCAGATTAGCGCTGCAGTTAGGAACAAAGAAGTATAATACAACAGCACTGACAAGCCGACGCACGAATAGGCAATGACGGTGTTCTATCAACAATAGTTAAGGTCCGTTTATATCTACAGACATTGAGCGTGCCAGACACGTGCCGTGGCAGACCAAATAATATTCTTCTATACAGTGTTTATTAACGTATTTATATCTATCGTGACACGGCCGCGCAGACGCCGACAGACACAGGCCGTGCCCGGCCAGTATTCGCGGAAAGAATATTTTGTCTGCGCGGTTCATGTCTGTACGTGTCTGTGGCTACCTGCCGGGCAGTGTGAATAGAGTATTGGGACATGGATAACGAATAGCTTATAGAAATTGTAAAAGAATATAAATACTGTTACGAGCTTGAGGTTCGTGACAATAAAACTCCCGATTGAATTACCAAAATTAACTCTTTAATTCACTTTACACTAATTAAAACTTAGAACACTAATAATTAACCACACTGATTCACTTTATTTCGCTAAAACTTCCACAGCGAAGTGTCTGAACATTTTCTCCAAAATGTTCTTTTCCTACTAAAGCTATTCATTATTCAATAACTGCTAGTGAGAGCGGTTGCGTCTGACGTCCACGACGCTGTCTGTCGATGTCTGACACGTCACACTTATGGCACGCTAGATGTAAATAAACGGTGTCTGTAGGTGTCTGCCACAACACTTGTCTGTAACGCACTGTGTAGATATAAACGGACCTTTAAGAACAAGGGGACGCTAATGACGGTGGAGGCTCTCATCGGATATCAATTAGATAAGAGTTAATTGATCTGCACATCTCCGGAACCGTTTTTTTTTTCTTAGGATCTTGAGTCGACGAACGTTGTACCACTTCTGACTCAGTGAGCCAGAACTGGTACA
The DNA here is from genome assembly GCA_036936625.1 of Parnassius smintheus behrii. Classification (NCBI taxonomy): domain Eukaryota; kingdom Metazoa; phylum Arthropoda; class Insecta; order Lepidoptera; family Papilionidae; genus Parnassius; species Parnassius smintheus. The sequence continues at coordinate 13,627,110 of JAUPFT010000020.1, read as the reverse complement.
ACGTAACGAATGGGCGACCCCCCACTGGATGGAGTGACGACCTGGTAAGATATGCAGGAAGTCGATGGATGCAGGTGGCTCAGGACCGTGCTGTGTGGCATTACTTGAGGGAGGCCTATGTTCAGCAGTGAACTTGTGAAGGGCTGTAATGATGATGATGATGATGGTTCCTATAAACATCGTAAAATCTTACGGTACATCGCGAAAATGTGTTGTATTTTATATTTCAATTTATGGTAAGTAAAGTAGCAAATCATTTAATAGCGGTTTCACATTTAAAAAAATATTTGAAGCAATATAATCACCATATTGAGCTTTTGCAAATTCATCCCTTAAAAATAAACAAAACGCGCGTTACGTCAGTTCGTTCTAAAAGAAACGTGGCAATGGCAGTCAGAGATGCTTCACTTTATTTGGGCCAGCCCGCATGCACTGAATAAAAATAAAGTTCTTATATAATATTGAAAATACAGTTTTATATTTTGAATAATTACGTACTTATTTGGTGTCGTTATCACTCGAATCTTTATATGTGTTATAAATTAATGCTTTTTGTTGTTCAATGAATAAAGTACTTCATAACAATAGATAATTTTTCTTCTACAGCGATCTTTTACACAACTTTTTAATAATAGTTAATAAATATATTATATCAATCATTATAAAAAATAATAAAAAAAATCATTATAAATAAAGAAAGTACACACATATTTTAAAGATCACAAAATTTTAAAATGCTAAACCCAAATATCAACAGACGTCGCTAAATTATTTTGCTCCTTTGCTGTACTTATTACAAAGATAAAGTGAACCATTTGGTTCGAACGCGTGGCATTTCGTAATACCATGATAAAGATGACTTTTATCTTTTTATGTGGCCTTTTAGAGGGTATGCTAATTCTCGAGATGGCCTCATTGGAGACTGCACTGGAGAAGTCGATTTGTTAGCGCAGCTCGGAGTCGTGACGCTCCTTCCCGTCCTTTCCTGTTGGCTGGGATAAAAATGCTGTTTTATAATACGTATTTTTTAATTTTCTGAATGGAAATCTGGGGATTTCATTATCTTAATGGGCTTGGAAAATTGGTTCTGATCTAAAAAACACTCAGATTTTTACTAAAAGTTAAAAACTTCCGAATGAAAGTTTTAATGTTCCAAGTTAGTGCTACTTATGAGACCTATAAAACTAAAGGTTTTTTTCGTTTGTTTTCCAACGTACAACAATTGATAAAATTTAAACGTTAGGTGAAAGTTATATTGATATCTTTTTTATATTGATATCGTTTCCACGCAATTTAATCGCAATTTCTTTATGTTGAATAAAAGGATGAAGTATGACCCGATTTATCCCCGATTTAATAATGTGTAACATGAATGAAAATTTATGTACGTAAGCAATAAGCATGAAGGTTTTAAATTGTGATTTTACAATGAATTGGGGAAGTATTTCATAAAAATTTATAGAATGAAAATTAAAAGTCACAATTTTTTGTATCTACTAGCTTATTAGTTAAATACGTATTATTCAATATTTTAATTTGTTTGCCCTCTTACACTTTAGCTTGAAACGTGATAAATTGAAGATGTGAAAATTAATAAGATCAGATCCACGTGAAAAAGAAAAACGATGCAACGTAACATCTCATTAATTACGTGATAAAATTAAAATTTTGAACATTGCTTTACTCCAGTATGTTATGCTGCTATACATAATCTTTAGTATTGTGTTGTGACAGAATAAAAACATGTGTAAGAATAAAAACTACTAAATATCATCACTTAGGTGTCGTAAGAGGTGGCTAAGGGAAACCACGAGATGGACAGCGGCGTATTCCAAATAACAACTAGAAAATAAAAACTGCGTTTGCTTAATCGCCCATCAAGGGTAACTATGGTAAATATCCCACTTATGAGGCAATCAAATGGGGGGGGGGGGCTATGTTCAGCAGTGGACTTTGATAGGCTGTGATGAGTGAATGGATAACCTAAATGATATCCAACCCTTTTATAAGAGGAAATAAGCAAATTTAAAATTATTAATTTATTATTAATATTTCAATATTAACTGAAATATATTTTTAATTTATCACTTGGTGGAAAAAAAACATTTAATCAAGAAAAAACATCTTAGGAAGAACTAGCAATAAAAATAGTGCGACTTTGTTTGAAAATAGATTGCAATAATTATGCATATTATAAAAATAAGTATGAAAATCATTACAGTTTGGTAGCGATCTCCTAATTAGGTACTAGAGGTTATTATACAATCCAAAATGATAATTAACTGATAAAAACATAATTAATTTTATGTAAAATCATCGTCAAAATGCAAGTTTGTTTTTGAAAATGGATTTTATTTTGAAAATTGATTTATATGTTAAAGAAACTCAAAGCCAAAAGCTCAGTAATTAATCCGATCAATTTAAGTCCATAATGTAAAAAGATAACCAAGACATCGATAGGAATAATTTATAATGCATAAATGCCTGTGATAAATCTGTTAATAATATTTTTTGATGAACGAGCACATATTCGATCTGATGGTACGTGGATGCTGTGGCCCATAGACATCTAAATTTATCCTCGATTAAGAAACAAAATGCAGATGCGTTGTCACCCCTGACGACTAAGACGGAATGCCTCATTTACAATAAAAGGGTCTTCAGTTCTCTGTACTCACCATACGAAACACAGTAGCATTAAGCTGCTATTTTACGCTGGTATTTTGTGAGAGCGTGGTACTTCCCTGGTCGAGCTATTTGTGCTACAACCACAGAAATAGTAATAATAAGACAATAGATATGAATTAGCGCTCGATTACTTCCAAAATCGATGTCGCCATATCTTAGCACATACGCATTAAGCGACCGATGCCTGCAGCCGTATTATAAACATACGCAATGCACAATGATATCTAATGTTTCACATTACATTATTTGGCGAATTTGTCAACGTCGCGTGCGTCGCATATTACGCTAGAACAAAAGCAGCAATGGTAATTGTCAATACAATAAGTAATAAATATAAGTTCAAAGTCATTGTTTTAAATAATTCATCTAGATGTAAATTAGTTAAAACAATGATAATTAGTAAATAATCAACTTACCGATGAAATGATACGCACTTATTACTTGAATTACACGTCCTTGATGAGTTCTTATAACTGATTATGCTGCAGTTCACTATTATAATAACATAAATTTACGTACGACGTTCCCCACGCAACTAAATCACAAAATGGTGAATAATGTTCGTTAACACGTCATAGCGGCGACAAGTTCACCTGTCTATACGACTTCCATTATTTTATTATTATGATTTTTGTAGTTACATCGTGGCTCTATTACATACATAGATAGGTACATAGATAGGTAGATAGATAGATACATGGGAAGGTAATATAAGCGTGTTTATTACTTTAGGTAATAAGGCGGGGCATATAAGCCAGAACACAGGCTATAAACTGGTACTGCAAGCTTGAAACTGCAATTCAAAACTCAAAAATCTACTCGTTTGATGAGTTGGTGACCATAGAAAATTCTTCAAAGTATCCTCATATTAAATAAGTAGTAACATAGTGCAGTGATGGCAAGGATTTTCGAGAAGTGGGTCAAATTTTGTTATCTATTCTTTTTAAGTAAAAGCTTGTGGGTCAATAAGTCATTGGTGTATTTATTTTGGTTCTCATTTTCAAAATCCTCTAAAAAGCTTATGTTTAGTTTGTAAAACGAAACAAAATCTGCGAGCTAATGTCAACTTGAAATATTTATTCATATTAAATTCTCTATTCTGTCTTTAATGAAAAGGAAAAATGGTTTATATAAAGCAAAGCGTGGTTCATAGCAAAACATGCGTGGGTCATATCCGAGAGTGGATCATAAGTTCGCTATCACTGACGTAGTGCATTCATTACAATCTCAATAGAACATTCGAAACGTGCTTATCGACTTTAGATTGCGCAATGCGGCTTGATTTAATTACGTTTATGCGGCGGTTTGTATGTGATAATTGAATCTCGAGACAATCAATAATCACTTGGTATGCATTGTGTGTACAAATAGGGGTGCTTACACACCCAAGAAACGTCGCAGCAGATCGATCAAATTCAATTAAGGGTAGTTAAATTATGTCACTGATAGAGCAATGCAAATTAATGTTAGTTTAACGCTCAATTCTACTGCGTGTATGAATGTCTTTGAAAATTGCAATTTTTTTTTATAGAAGAGGGGGCAAACGAGCATGCGGCTCACCTGATGTTAAGTGACTACCGCCGCCCATGATCAACCGCAACACCAGGAGAATTGCGGGTGCGTTGCCGGCCCTTTAGAAAGGAGTAAGCTCTTTTGTTGAAGGTCCCCAGGTCGTATCGGTCCGGAAAAATCGCCGGTGGTAAACTATTCCACAGAGAGGTTGTACGTGGAAGAAAACTCCTTGTGAAACGTACAGTGGTGGACCGCCAAGCATCAATTAACAATTTCACCTTGGTTACGGTCGAGCTATCAAGGCTTTATGATAAAAACATTAGGCTTTTTTTAGGATTTTGTTCTTTGAAATATGATATCGTATACTTTGTTGTTTGTCCGTTAATTGCTATTATTTACGTTACATTTGGTTAAAGTATAATTTTTTAGCATACGAATACGGCTGGTATTTTGTGAAAGCGTATTCCTTCCCCTGTCGAGCCGACCCATTCATAATACGCATATACTCAATGGATCTACTACGCATAATGTAGAATAATTTCTACATTGAAATATAATAATTAATTGCTATTAAAATATGAGAATTCATTAACTTCAAATCAAAGAATTTCATATCTGAATTAACATGTGCTATGTATTGAGGATTGCTTTGATGATTCAAAATATTTATTATTCCTAATTTAATTACAAGTATGTATTAACCATTAAAAAAATTAGGTGTATCTTTCTTATAATGCAAGCTAAAGTTTGGGAGAAGGCAGCCAAGAACGAGGCATATTGGTTTGGCCCGTGGGTCTAAAAGCGGTAAAAGCCGCCCCGGCTTTTACCTCCGCGTGGTTTCCTTCGCGGTGCTTTGGAGCACCCGCGATAATTTGTTGGGTGTCCCTCTTCGCCGCAATTGACACAGCTCGAAGGCTCAGATGTCTCAGGCGTTCGGATACAGTCAGTCGTGGTCACCTTGGCACTTGACGCACTTAGACCTGGTATAACAATTTTTGGCCGAGTGGCCCTAGAATTAGTGGCATCGCAGATACTGGGGATAAAGGGTCGTAAACAGCAAAAATAGAAGTTCTATTTATTTATTTATTAAGAATTGTTACCTCTTTATTCACTTTATTTTTTTTTTCGTAAATCTATAAGTTTTTATTTATTTTTAATAGGAGAAGAGTGACAAACGAGTACACCGTCCACCTGATGCTGTGGCCTATAGACATCTACATCTATCCTCGATTACAAATCAAAATGCAAATGCGTTGTCACTCATGAGGACTACGAAGGAATTCCTCCTTTCCGGTAATAGGGTAACCGGTAACGTCTTAGAGATAACTTTTTTGCATCCTGTAAATTAATATATATTATTCTATTATACTAGTGCTAGCTTATATATATATATATATATATATATATATATATATATATATATATATATATATATATATGTAGCTATCTTATTTATTATTATATATAATTTACGTAACATTTTGTATATTATTTATGTATTAGTAGTGGTAATGTATGCACTAAGTTTGCCATTTAAATATAATTTCCTTTATGGGTAGCCTGGAAGATATTTCAGCCAATTATGGAATAAGTAGAACCTCTGTACGAACTTACGATAAAAATGCTTCTGTATCTTGATGTGTGTACATAAATAAATTTAAAAAAAGATCTCCGGTTCTCTACACTTACCATACAAAACACAGCAGCGTTAGGCTGCTATTTTACATTGGTATTCTGTGAGAGCTTGAGCATTCCCCGGTCGAGCCGACCCATTCGTGTTATAGTATAATCTAAAATCAAAAAACTATTATTCATTTTATTATAACTTATAGTCCACCGGATAGTAAAAAGCTACCGCAGTCCATGGCCACCTGGTACCAATTTAAAACAAAGAAGGCTACAGAAGCGTTGTCAGCTTTAAGGACTAAGATGGAAAGCCTTACAGCCTGTAACGTTATGAACATTACATATATAATAGATGAGCCATACTCGCAATGAGGGCTTCCCCGACTTTATCTTCCACTAAGGTCTACGTGTCTACTATGTACGGTATCTACGTACACTCATTCCTAAGTTATGCCACATAGTAATGGGATTACAGTTATAGTTAAAATAGGCGAGAGAAATAAAGTTTTTTTTTGTAGGAGTGGGAGCAAACGAGCATACGGCTCATTTGATGTTAAGAGACTACCGCCGCTCATGAACAACTGCAACACCAGGGGAATTGCAGGTGCGTTGCCGGCCCTATAGAAAGGAGTAAGCTCTTTTCTTTAAGGTCCCTAAGTCGTACCGGTCCTGAAAAACGCAACACCAGGGGAATTGCAGGTGCGTTGCCGGCCCTATAGAAAGGAGTAAGCTCTTTTCTTTAAGGTCCCTAAGTCGTACCGGTCCTGAAAAACGCAACACCAGGGGAATTGCAGGTGCGTTGCCGGCCCTATAGAAAGGAGTAAGCTCTTTTCTTTAAGGTCCCTAAGTCGTACCGGTCCTGAAAAACGCAACACCAGGGGAATTGCAGGTGCGTTGCCGGCCCTATAGAAAGGAGTAAGCTCTTTTCTTTAAGGTCCCTAAGTCGTACCGGTCCTGAAAAACGCAACACCAGGGGAATTGCAGGTGCGTTGCCGGCCCTATAGAAAGGAGTAAGCTCTTTTCTTTAAGGTCCCTAAGTCGTACCGGTCCTGAAAAACGCAACACCAGGGGAATTGCAGGTGCGTTGCCGGCCCTATAGAAAGGAGTAAGCTCTTTTCTTTAAGGTCCCTAAGTCGTACCGGTCCTGAAAAACGCAACACCAGGGGAATTGCAGGTGCGTTGCCGGCCCTATAGAAAGGAGTAAGCTCTTTTCTTTAAGGTCCCTAAGTCGTACCGGTCCTGAAAAACGCAACACCAGGGGAATTGCAGGTGCGTTGCCGGCCCTATAGAAAGGAGTAAGCTCTATTCTTTAAGGTCCCTAAGTCGTACCGGTCCTGAAAAATCGCCGGTTGTAAATTATTCCACAGAGAGATCTGAATGGAAGAAAACTCCTTTTGAAACGTACAGTGGTGGATCTAGATGATGTGGGTGGTATCAAGAGTTTTGCCGCGATGTGAAAAGTGAGAAAAGATTGTTTGAAAAGTGTAGAGGTTAATGTTTCTTACTGAAATATTAGTTATATTTTATATAAGAAATGGATAAAACAAATTATGGATATTCATAAAAGAAGAAGATTTCAAGATTCAAAAATGTGTAAAAAATTTTAAAAATACAACACAGGCACATTTTTGAGTATATACTCGTACATATACTAGGCACAGGAAAACTTATAATTAAATCGCATTCTTAAATGTTGATGATAGTGCGTGTCCATGCGCGTAACAAATAAGGTTACTTTAGACCCAATTAACGATATTTGGTGAGAGTCCGATTACAAACCATCACCTCATAAAGAAACACTCCGAAAAATTAAATCTGGACGTAAAATGGATAATACCTACGTGCGCCAAATCACCAAAGTTGTATGGATTACCAAAAATACACAAGCCCAATGCGTCCCATAGTGAGCCAAATCGTTTCACCAACTTACAGATTGGCTCAACACTTAGCGAAAATACTCTCACCGCTCAGGGGACACACAAGAGCACACATAAAGGATTCCTATCATTTTGTCAGCGATATTAAAGACCTGCGTCTGGCAGACAATGAAACTATGGTCAGTTTTGATGTGCAGTCATTGTTTACATGCTTACCTGTTGAAGACTGCATCTCAATTGTAACTAGAAGGCTGGAAGAAAACAACATGCCCGTAGAATATGCAGTATTACTCAGACACTGCCTTACATCTGGCTACTTATTGTGGAAGGAGGAGTTCTACAAGCAAGTAGATGGTGTGGCGATGGGCTCACCTGTATCTCCCATTGTCGCCGACATATTCATGGAAGACTTTGAGGAGAAAGCCCTGCTTACTTCTCCCATAAATCCAAGATTCTACAAGCGGTACGTAGACGACACTTTCACAATTCTACCTTTAGATAAAGTAACTGCATTTTTAGACCATCTTAACTCTATAAATTCTAAAATTCAGTTCACAATGGAGTTAGAGGCAAACAATTCCTTAGCTTTTCTAGATGTGTTAGTAATTCGGAATCCTGATAACACCTTGAGCCATACTGTGTATGGAAAAAAGACCCATACAGATAGATATTTAAACAGTGATTCTCACCACCATCCTTCACAGTTAGCTACCGCGGGTAAATCTTTGTTTCAGAGAGCACGAGCGATCTGTGACAGTAAACACCTGGCTGCCGAGCTCCAACACGTCAAGCAAGTTTTGCATGACAACAAGCTTCGGGTCCCGCGCCTACGTCACAGAGAACGAGTGAAGCCGGCCACAGTCGAGCGTGTACCTGCTGTACTGCCATATGTTAGAGGAGTCACTGACAAGATTGGCTACATCTTGAAACGCGCTTCCATCAAAACATACTTCAAGCCGCCGAAGAAGATTGGTCAGTTTTTACCATCAGTCAAGTGTAACGTCCCTCTGCAAGATGCAGGAGTGTACAAGCTTGAGTGTGAATGTGGTCTCTCCTACATAGGACAAACTAAAAGATCAATTAAAACCCGCGTCAAAGAACATATAGCTGATGTGAAGAATCGACGCTCCGGGAAGTCTGCAGTCTGTGAACATGTACAGGATCGCCCCCGTCACTACATCAGATTTGACAGACCACACATCCTCGCTAAAGAACACCGATTCCTTCCAAGGATGATTCGCGAGGCTATTGAAATCAAAAAACATCCTAATTTCAATAGAGAAGATGGCTGGGTGCTACCATTTGCTTGGATCCTATAATAAATAAAATTAAATCCCAACCCAAGCATACAACTGCAAGACTTCTTGATACCATAAGTTCATACTGTGTAGATCGGAACAAAAGTTAAATTTTAATCTATGGTAACCGCGGTTAACTATGACATCTGGACGTTAAACATCTCAGTCCTTCCCGTGACCATGGGTGCTGTAAAGCTCTCGGAACGTCGGGTATTAAAAAGTTAAATATACGCGATAAATTCCGTAAAAACTAGTATTATTTCAACCATCATTGGCTTATGCGAAACAAGCCATGGGCACAGCAAGTACTTTAATCTGACCGCAAACTTTGGTGGTGTTCGTATATCCTTTTGTACTAAGCAAGGTATCTTTTGGTGCGCGGTACCTACGTGTAGAGCCACACTGTAGCTATATTATGTTTGTAGCACGAATGGGTCGGCTCGACCGGGGAAGGACCACACTCTCACAGCCAGCGTAAAATAGCAGCTTAATACTGCTGGATTTCGTATGGTGAGTGTAGAGATCCGAAGACCCTTTTTCACTGGAAACGAGGTATTCCATCTAAGTCCTCAGGGGTTACAACGCATCTGCGTTTTGATTCTTAATCGAGGATATAAATGTAGATGTCTATGGGCCACAGCATCCACTTACCATCAGGTGGACTGTGTGCTCGTTTGTCACTAGCTCTTATTCTATAAAAAAGGTATTTCCTTGATAATCATTAATTTCATCTTCCATGTTTTCTAATTATGTAAGATTACTAGTAATCGCCGGGCTCAGCGAATTGGTGACCGCAATTTTTGATTGATATTACTTTAAAGATTATTTCACCTTACTCTTTACACGACTGTGACCTCATAACGGGACGGGAAAACCGAAATAAGGCATATCTTCTCCTCAATTGCAACACTATTCATTTATCAATTCAGCCTATCTGTGTTACAGCTAGCCTATCAAAATTCAGAAAGTTTTCCTTAAGACGAGGTAAACTAAAACAATAATAAATTAAAACAATAATAAATATGTGTCAAAACTTTTTTTTAAGTTAAAACTTTTTTAGAATCATTATGGTTTGAAACTCGATGCAACGAAAAAGCGACACTAAAAAGAAACATACCTATACTCGTACTTGATGTATATGTTTGTCTCTTCTAAGATTTAAAGAATGAGATTTTTTAGAGAATGAAATAAATACAACATACAGTATTTCCTATTATCTCGGTCTCCTCTTTTGAAGGTTTCACTTTTACCGCGTGTAGTTAACACGCGGTAAAAGTTGAAAAGAAAAAAAAGAAAAAAAAGACAAAAAAAAGCACACATGTTTTTTTGTCTTTTTTTTCTTTCTCAGTGCGTAATAATCCAGTGCTGAAAAAAGACCTTTACCGCTGCCGTAAGGATTTGCCTTGAGTAGCAGAGGTATCCCATTTAAATGCCTTTTGCTATTGACAGTCCGGATGTTTTACGCCTGGCGTATAAGTACGTTTAGCGTTTAAGTACTGACTGTGTAATGGCGATGCCAGAATATCCATCACCCGTATCATCCGCATCGTAAAAAACGACGGCATCGTAAGAAGCGACGGAGGGAAACTGAACTAAGAGATGGGCAGCAGTATCTTTCTGACTCAAAGTAAAACAGCCTATATACGTCCCACTGCTGGGCACAGGCCTCACCTTGTGTCTGAGACGATTTTAGGACAAGGAAGTGTCCACCGCGGTGCCCCAATGCGTGTTGGTGAACTTCACATGTCTTCGAAATATTTTTTTTCTTATTCCTAAGACATGCAGGTTTCCTCACGATGTTTTCCTTCACCGCCGAGCACATGGTAAATCATTACTTAAAATTGCAATTAACAATTTCATTGGTACCGGCGGGGATCGAACCCGGGTTACTCGCGTTCTGTTATATTTACAGCGAGCGTTCTGTTTTAATTCTGACTACAGCTAAAAGAAAAAAGAAACTGCGGTTGCCAAATATTTTTTATAGTGTATGAGTTTCAAGAAACTTTAGAGGGCTTACTATGAAATATTGAAGCTATTTGAATGCTACTTACATACGTTATAAGATTAATTTGGAATTAGATTATAAGATTCATTTGACTACATTAAATGTAAGTTGCTAAGTGAGTCCTCTATTTCTCCTCATTTCCTATTACTTATTTAGGAAAGGCCAAATTCCATTAATGGAATGTGATTGGATTGGTGGATTATGACCTCGATAAAGTGAAGGAAAGAAATTGTACGAAAACCATTTTCTGTGTGAAATGATTTCCTAAACTGATCTGAAGACCTATTTTGTCAGCAATGAGACATTAGCAATGCTAATTTTGTTTGTAGTTTTTTTTGTTTGTATTTGCATGAACGTATGAAAAAGCTGTACTTTTTCATACGTTCTTACTTTGTGCCGTTCGTTACTTTATGCCGTACAAATTAAGTATTTTCTTTTACAACTCGAGAGCAAAGTATTTTGCAGTAAATTATACAGTACGCGAGAAACCCAGGTTCCACATGACGGCACCAATGAAATTGTTAGTTGTAAGTTTATGTGTTTATTTATAACGTGCTCGGCAGTGGAAGGAAATGTTGTTAAGAAATCTGTTTTCTAAAAATAAATGTAACAACCTTCAAACGTTCAACTCTGGATCAGGATTAATATAATTTTTGAAAATGTGACGTTAAAAATTGTACATTTTTGTGTTCCGGGATCTAGAGCCTAAAGTGTAAAATTCGTCTGTAACTTACGAACACCAAGGATGTAAATCACAACCGCAGCAAAGTGTATATAAGATTAGAATTAAAACATAAGTAAATAAATAAATAAATAATTAGATAAGGAAATAAGGAGTAAGAAACAGAATATATTTGAAAACTTTATTTTTAACATATATAAAACACCTAAAAATTAAAAGCCGCATACAATGCGTTTATTATAGTATCCAAACACTCAAGAGTACTGTCCATAATGAAGACAGAGTGAGCTCATTTTACAATAACTGTAAAATGTACTCACTCTGTCTTCATTATGGGAGTACCCTTAGCTTTGTGCAATTGTGAAACACACATAGTCAGGAAAGCTCCGATAAACAACACATCATATAGTTATTATAGGTATACATAAAAAATCCACTTCTGAACGTAATCCTAAGCATATAATAATATTTGCCACGATTTTGGCAAATATTTCTCTTAAGAGACTAGGAGTCGCAATATCGGACCTCCTCAAAAACCGGTAACCGGTGTTTTCGGTATTTTCGTTTTTTTTTAACATACTTAGTGAGAAAACATTTAAAAATGTGTAATGTAACCGTAATTTTCATAAGGGAATTGTCACCAGCCCATCAATAAAAGTGTGTTAAGATAAGAAAATCACATTTATTTAAAAAAAATCAATAATTTATTTAAAGTTTAATAAATAACTCACTGCTGCTAAGTTATTTTAAACTATTTAAACATAAGAAACCTCCAGTAATCAGCCTTAACAATAACATAAAATACTCCTGCTAAGTAAAGTCGAGCCGCGTTGTCATTGCATCCACCACGCGAAAAGCGTAGGCTATTTAAATTTTTTGACACAATATTATTTAACAAAGATTCAAGAAGAAAAGTCGTAAATACCGGTTTCCGTTCACTCAATTCCGGTATTTTAAAGATTTCGGTTCAGTCCGGTATCCCGGTATTTTCGAGATTCGGGATCCCGGTTTGCGACCACTATAAGAGACCATAGTTTTTATTTATAGTTGTTTGTATTATTGTATAGTTAGTTATTTATAGTTGTTAATTGGAAGATGCTGCTGCTCATCTCGTGATGTGTTTCCCTCTGCCTCTTATGACACCCATGGGACGATATGGGGTACTGGATATTCATACACCGCCGCACGCAGTCATACATTTCTTAGTAACTTTCTACTAAAAATTTTTCTCCTTTCTAAGATTAAACCGCCATGGGAACCGTAAAATAATTTAACTAAAACCGTTAATCACCTGCATTTATGACGGTCTTGAAATATATTATTAAACTTAATACGATGTTTGTCTCCCTAATAGAGTTGACGCTACTGTGATGTGAAGTTTTGGTTGAATATTTGCTTTACAAATTACATATTGAGTTAGAGGTGCTTTGGCACTACATCCTTGTTCTCATTTTAACCTTTTTTTCTTCACTGAGAGGGCAATGCAATTTTAAGCATACAACCTCCAGTATCACCACCACCAGTGCACCAGTGCTGGGCTGGGCACATATCTCATGTCATTATGGGCTATAGAGCAATAATTATTCATTAATTACATTCACTGGAGCAGCGCGCTTATATTAAGTAATTTAAAAAAAAATTACATTAACAGTGACGATGTATGAATGTCCACTACCCCATATCATCTCGTGGGTGACGTAAGAGGCGACGGAGGGAAACAAATCAGGATAACAGCCAGAAAATAAAAACTGGTGCAGCACTCCTGCCGAGTGTTGCAACTATTTTTATTTATTTTATTTTAAGTTACTTTATAGAATAAGAGTAACAAACGAGCACGTAAAGGTAAGTGGATGCTGTGGCCCATAGACATCTTTATCCTCGATTAAGAATCAAAACGCAGATGCGTTGTCAACCCTGAAGACTAAGATAGAATGCCTCGTTTCCAGTAAAAAAGGGTCTCCGGATCTCTTCACGGATCCATACGAAACACAGTAGTATTAAGCTGCTATTTTACGCCGGTATTCTGTGAGAGCGTGGTCCTTCACCGGTCGAACCGACCCATTCGCGCTACAACCATAATATAGCTGCAGCGTGACTCTACTACTTATTAACTATGGAAAATCCTATATCCTATAAGGCAATATCTGGGGCAGGCCTATATTCAGCAGTGGACTTTCGAAATAAATGGGGAATGCTTTATAGCATGTAATTCTATTGGCTCAAGGACAAAAACCTTCACCACAGAACATAAAAAGTACTCTCACGGACTATAGCTATTAAAGGAGTTAAGATGCCTTCAATGTTGCCAGAGCCAAATTTTTAATTTCCATCTTCGGTAAGCAAAACGGACGTATTTGTATTGTATGGAGCAATACACCTTTCAATTACAATAAATGAGACTGAAACATTTGTAAGAATAAGGTTCCACTGTCTCTTACAACACTCTGAAGTTTTAAGAATTCCAACTTTTTTTAAACTTTGTTGGAATCGATTCCTGTAAAATGAATAAATAGTAATTGATTTTAGGTGTTGGTTAGTTCTACTTTTTGATCGTAATTACGTCATATAAATGACACTATTAAAACATCCCAAACAATTGTCGGAAATTCTGCTTAGACAATGGAGATGTTGCCGAAGGCCGTAGAGTTATAAAAATATTTCCTAATTTTCCGCAGAACTGACATGCTGGTAATGGCAGCACTGGATAGCTTCTTCTTCGAAAGATAGGTTCTTGGTCAGCCTAATGGCTGACGAAGAAGAACCTATCTTTTAATTAGTCTACTGAAACTTTAATAAGTCTACTGAAAATCGTAATCGCATCCTCGACGCTTTTGCCTTAGTTTGAATGATTTAATTTTCTATGGGAACCGATAATAACATAGTGACAGTAACTTTATGGTGTGGTCGACTTTATGGTCCATACCCTCAAGTACCATATCAGCGACAGAATCTCTAATATCGAAAATCGCGTAAAAGCGAGCAGGTCCTGTGCAAAAAAGAAAATCACTAAATCTAAACTCGAAAGAAGACACATTATGTTTGTTGTTATTATGTATTTACAAAACTTGTTAGCTATCCTATGGTTTTATATATTTTTGGATTTTTTATATAAATAATGTATGGGCATAATATGTTTCTTATATATGTATATATGTGTATATATATATATATATATATATATATATATATATATATATATATATATATATATATATATATATTTATCGGGCACTGAAATATTTTTATTTTTAAAAGTGTATAGAAAATATATTTTAAAAGCACCACCAGCACCATCAGGTGCATCGTGTGCGTATCTGTGGTTATGACAGAATCATCAGCGCTGTAGCTTACCCTGCAGCATTACGCTGAGTCATAACCTTTTCACTCACTCGATACACACCCCATCACTCGTAGTCTTAATCTTCTTTCTTTCTTATAGGTTGTGTTCGAATCAATAATAAATTTAATTTTTCACTGTAACAAGTCCGCAGTGAATTCGGAGTGAACCTCAGCGCGCTATCCACCAAAAAGGGCAGAACAACATCTGCCAGGCCAGCTAGTTGTAATATTTTAAAAACAGATTTTTTTTCTGCCGATAACTTTAGTCATAGATTCCAACAAATTGCAATATATCAATGAATCATTTTATAAGTTGTAAGAGCAACAGAATCGGCAAGTATAAAGAAGTTACCTTAACCTAACCTACTACCTTACCGTACTAAGTTGGTTTTGTTGTAGAATAAAGAACAACTTTCCTTACCTTCATCCGGAATTTTTTTTTATAAATTACCTCTGAATATTAAAAATAAAAAATTGCTTCCATTAAATAAGAAATTATTCTTTTTAATACAGAGCTATTTTTACAATTTTGAAGAATATCTACAAAATAATATTATTATTATATTTATAATAACATTGCTCTTCAATTAATCTAATCTTATATTATATATCCTTTATTTCATGATTACGCAATTTAATTCTTTTTATCATTTTGATTAATTGTTTAATTATAATCCAAAGCCTTATTCAGTATAGCTATGTAAGTCACAGACATGTTATTATAATACCCGGAAAGGGTGTTTAAGTTTTATGATATTTAAGTTTTATGATCAACTTAACCAATAAGTAACAACAAACACAATGATTAACGATGCTGGAAGAAATATCTCCTGAAGGCAGACCCGGATATAACACCTAGCTATCGGGCTTAAATTTTGTGATTTTCTTTTTTTGCACAGAACTTGCTCGTTTTTACGCAATGTTACTCGTCCAGTGTTGTATTTTCAATTTTTAATTACTTATACACAAAATAAAATTTAATTTTTAATAACATAACATAAAATTTAATATGTGCAGATGACTTTGGATGTATTTTCTTTTCTCTAATGAAATATGACGCGATGTCTCTGACGTTGATTAATTGATTCAGCTAATTTATTTACTTTTATACCATATTATATACACACACTACATTAATTTTACCTCCATATTGAGACTTTTTTTGTCCACACGGACGAATTATTTGTAGGCTAGGTGTTTCGTGCGACAATAATCGCGATTGGATCGTGAACGTCAATGTATCGAATTTGCCGATGCGATACCCTTCCATATTACAATAAAATATAATTGGCGATATCGATGTCGATACGATGAGAACAAAAAATTTATATTAATAAATATTTTTTGGTCTCATCGTATCGACAAGTAACCCCAATAACGAAATCATTACTATCATCAATGCGGCCCTTCACAAGTTCACTGCTAAACGTAGGCATAATCCTGAGGCACCTGAATCCACACCTCCTGCATTTCTTACGAGGTCATCACTCAATTTCGAGAACCTTTGAACTATATAACCAACCCATGGCCACTTAAGACTATTCATCTGTTGGCTTGTCGGTTACTCTGGTTTTACTGTGGATATTCTCATTTCTAATTCTAGCACACAGAGTAACACCAAGCATGTCATGCTTAAGCTTATTCATCTGTTGGCTTGTCGTTTAGTCTGGTTTTACTGTGGATATTCTCATTTCTAATTCTAGCACACAGAGTAACCCCAAGCATGTCATGCTTAAGCTTATTCATCTGTTGGCTTGTCGTTTAGTCTGGTTTTACTGTGGATATTCTCATTTCTAATTCTAGTACACAGAGTAACCCCAAGCATGTCATGCTTAAGCTTATTCATCTGTTGGCTTGTCGTTTAGTCTGGTTTTACTGTGGATATTCTCATTTCTAATTCTAGCACACAGAGTAACACCAAGCATGTCATGCTTAAGCTTATTCATCTGTTGGCTTGTCGTTTAGTCTGGTTTTACTGTGGATATTCTCATTTCTAATTCTAGCACACAGAGTAACCCCAAGCATGTCATGCTTAAGCTTATTCATCTGTTGGCTTGTCGTTTAGTCTGGTTTTACTGTGGATATTCTCATTTCTAATTCTAGCACACAGAGTAACCCCAAGCATGTCATGCTTAAGCTTATTCATCTGTTGGCTTGTCGTTTAGTCTGGTTTTACTGTGGATATTCTCATTTCTAATTCTAGCACACAGAGTAACCCCAAGCATGTCATGCTTAAGCTTATTCATCTGTTGGCTTGTCGTTTAGTCTGGTTTTACTGTGGATATTCTCATTTCTAATTCTAGCACACAGAGTAACACCAAGCATGTCATGCTTAAGCTTATTCATCTGTTGGCTTGTCGTTTAGTCTGGTTTTACTGTGGATATTCTCATTTCTAATTCTAGCACACAGAGTAACCCCAAGCATGTCATGCTTAAGCTTATTCATCTGTTGGCTTGTCGTTTAGTCTGGTTTTACTGTGGATATTCTCATTTCTAATTCTAGCACACAGAGTAACCCCAAGCATGTCATGCTTAAGCTTATTCATCTGTTGGCTTGTCGGTTAGTCTGGTTTTACTGTGGATATTCTCATTTCTAATTCTAGCACACAGAGTAACCCCAAGCATGTCATGCTTAAGCTTATTCATGGGAAGTATACTGCCATAGTTTCCACGCTTGACAAGCGGGTTGGCAACCGCACTTTTTTTTAGTAATTTTGCTGCTATTACAAAGATACTTATTGTGTGTTTCCACTGTAACATCTTACGACACCCACGGGACGATATAGGGCAGTGTATACTCTTACAGCGAAACTGCATAGTAAATTATAAAATCAATTTCAACATAAATTGCTAGTAATCGAACTTGAGTTTCAGCAAGATTTTGTTTGATTTTATTGAGGAAGAAACGAATTTTACTTATTCGATTACAGAGTTAGAGAAGAGTTTTTTCCAAAACATACATAAAATTAAACACTCACGCCTGTCACTCAGAGGGGTAGGCAGAGACTACAGACTTCTATTTTGCACGATCCTGACACACCTCTCTCGCCTCCTCCACATCTATATACTGTAGGTATGCTCGTAGGTTAAGGGTACTCCTAATGTAGCCCATTTTCAATATATCGCTATTTTGGTTGATAAACTTTCGCCTAGGACGTCCCTTTCCGACTCTGCCGTTCACTTTTGCAACATAAATTTACTTTGTCACTCTTTCCTCATTCATTCTTTCCACATGACCTTGGCATTGACACTTGACCTTGGGGACCTTCAAGAAAAGAGCTTACTCCTTTCTAAAGGGCCGGCAACGCACCTAAAATTCCCCTGGTGTTGCGGTTGATCATGGGCGGCGGTAGTCACTTAACATCAGGTGAGCCGCATGCTCGTTTGCCCCCTCTTCTATAAAAAAACATGACCTAACCACCGAAGCGTTCTTTTCTTAATCCTGGTCACAACATCATCTTGTAAACCACACTCTTCTCTTATCATACAATTTCTCACCCTATCACTCAGATTCATTCTTTTTACCAAATGTCTTGTAAAATTGATGAAATTGAGCAATTCGTTGTCTTAGCCAATTTAAATCGAGTATCGCTTTTTGATGCTAATACCGAAGTAACTGATAATAATCGAACTTGAGTTTTAGCAGGATTTTGTATAAAAAGGGGCATGTTTTATTTATTTGATTACACAGTGAGAGAAGAGCCTTTTTATCCAATTACTTATACAACTTTAACCTTTTTACAAATTACTTGTAAAATTAATGAAATTAGGCAATTTATCGTGTTAGCTAAATAAATTTTAAGTATCACTTTTTAACACATACAGATACCGATATAGACCGGCAATATCAGATTTTTACTTTTTATTTTATACCCTAACGGTCTGCAGACTATGAAATTCTGGATTTTCAGATTTTTATTTTGATAATTCCAGCGTGAAATAGTAGCTTAATGGTGCTGTATTTCGTATGGTGAGTGTGGAGAAGTGGTGACCCTTTTTACTGGATACGAGGCATTTGATCTTAGTCCTCACGGGTGACAACGCATCTGCATTTTAATTCGTAATTTAGGATAGATGTAGATGACTATGGTCCACAGCAACCACTTACAATCAGATGGACTATGTGCTCGTTTGTCACCCAATCCTATAAATAATTTTTATTAGACAAAAAAGAAAATACTTAAAATCTAAGCCAGTAAATGTAGGGTGCGATGTCTGTTCCAGGCACAGGGTACATAGATATGTACATGTACCCAGTGCCTCAAAAAAGCACACTCGGGTGTACAGATCGAGCCTTTTAAAAACGGCAAAATATTATCGGTGATATTGATATATTCTGAGCGACAGACACTCTGCACCATAACAGAAATGTGATGTCTGATCAGATGTACCAATCAACATTTTAACGTATTTATAACTGGTGTTTGTGAAACGCTCCCGAAAACGAAGACAGACAATAGAACCAGCGATACCCTGGACTTGGACCAATCGAAAATGGATCCCAAAGAAAAAAAATCATCTTTTCACAATGTTTTATTAGCTTTATTCACGCTCCATCATGTTAGTATAGCTAGAGAGCCGTGGTAGCTCAGATGGTTAACGCTCGCTGTAAATATAACAGAACGCGAGTAACCCGGGTTCGATTCCCGCCGACACCAATGAAATTGTTAATTGCAATTTTAAGTGCTGATTTACCACGTGCTCAGCAGTGAAGGAAAACATCGAGAGGAAACCTGCATGTCTGATTAATGAGAAAAAATATTTCGAGGACATGTGAAGTTCGCCAACACGCATTGGGGCAGCGCGGCGGATACCTCCATGCCCAAAAACCCTCTCAGAAATGAGGGGAGGCCTATGGCCAGCAGTGGGACGTATATAAGCAGTAACTTTACTATTTTTACTTAATATTGGTATCGAGGAAGGAATAAGATAGGGCTTGAGGGCGTTGTAAAGGGCACGATTGGTGCTGAGCCGGTCGAATGCCGCAATGGTTCCTCCTAAGCCGCTCATCATAAGGCTTTGGTTGGGGTCAGTTTTTGCCTCCGACTGGTTTTGCATAGTGGGCAAAAGTAGGCATTTCCCTACGTGAAAAAGAATACAGTGTCGTAATTTAGTATAATAAAATTCACGTAAAGTAAGTTTTAATGAGTAGTAACATCTATTTAAACCTATTCACGATCAAAATCAAATTATTTCAGGTTAATAATAGAGAAACGATATTATTATGTTACTATGCCAGTTGGCAAAATATTTTACTGTGTACTAGATTTTTTTATTTTACCGCAATAACTGCTCGACCTCGTTTTTATTGCATTATTCAAAGTGGACCCAAAAGCTCAATAAAAATAAAGTCGAATGGCCGCTGCGACCCAAATGATGCTTAGTGTATACATTTTCTTGCCAAGCAGTGTACAATGTACATACATAGTGATACCTAGTGATGTTTAAGAAAGATATTTTTTTTTAATATTCTGTTCTTAATTTTGTGATTTCGAGTCAAGATTTGATTGGGGTCAATGACATCGTCAATAATGAAGCCTTTCGTGAAAGGGTCGTATAGATTTTTACAGAAAATAAGGGTGACAAAGGAGTACACAATTTATCTCATAGTAAGTGGATGTTTAGCCCCTCAGACACTCGGATGACTTATTAAAGAATCAAAATGTAGATGCATTGATCCCTCTGAGAATCAAAATGGAATGCCACGCTTGGAAATGGAAATCATCAAATAGAATTTTTTTGAAGCAGGAAAGATGACCTTCGGTTCTCGTCATTCACCATACGAAACACTTCGAACAAACGTGTTTACCATAGTTGCCATGCTTGCCAAGCGGGTTGGGAACCGCAGTTTTTTTTTATAATTAGAATAGATCTCCTGTTTCGGTTTCCCTCTGTTTCCTTTTATGGTTAAGGCCTGCGTTCACCAGTTAACTTTTGATAAGCTGTTATGATGATGAAAATTAATACAAGCCTTCACTTCACAATCTACTTGTGTCAATACAAGTGGGAGGACTTTGATAGGCTGTGATGAAAAAAATAGGATTAAAAAAAATTTAATTAAGGTTAATCCAAAAGATGACTCGCGATGCTGAGTCTGCTTTCTGTCATCGATCTGGGTGTTTACGGCTGATGAACGAGATATATATTTATAATGTTCTGTGACGTGGTAGCCGATGACGGAGAATTTACCTGGCGTCATGTACCACAGCACTTAGTAAGCACAGGTGCACTCTCTATTCTCTCGATAAATTATCATCTGCAGTGCCTTGTTGCACAGCAGGTCTCAAGCCTCGGGGCAGGCTCCATAATCCGGAATCTCCTCGACGACGACGAGATCGACGTGCGCGGTCATGCACAGTATATTGTCAATTTGGCATCTAAAATTAGTCACGGCCCTCTTGTACGCAATCTCTTGCCCACTAAGCGTCAACGGATGTTTCTGAGGCGGCGGGTGAGCAAAGCGGTCGCCTTACCAACATTGACGGCTATCCTCCACTTGTCCAGTCATGATGGCAACAGGACCAGCGGGCGCTGCATCCTAGCAGTGGCTATGTGGGCTATTCTGGACGATGTGAACTACTTAGCATTGTCGTCGTCCCAGTCGCGCAAATGCCCTGCCAGGGTTGGGATGTCGTTGATATAAGCCGCTTACAGGATCGGCGACAGATTGCTAATCTGTCGGCTCTGTTAGGCTTCGCTGCAGACGCGGCTTCCTTTACACAGACGTAGAACTTTCTGTCTGCTAGGAATGATGCTAGTAGCTGCAACCAACCACCAGAGTGCCACACCTTGTCGAACGCCTACTCCATATCGTAAAAGATGCCCAACGATATGCGGCCGCGATTACGCTCGGCCATAAGGCAGTGCAACACCCCGATCAGTAGTATTGCTCTAGAGTGATCCCTTCTGAAACTGTGTTGATCCGCCCGAAGTTGTATGCACGGGCGGATACTTCTTAGCATCAGTCTTTTAAACAGTTTAGTTATGTGCGGTAGTAGCGTATTCGGCGTGTAGGTGGCTGCTCTACGCCTGTTTTTCCTAGGTTCCGGTAGTAAGATCACTTTGCCCTATTTCATGTCCTCCGGAAAGTGGGAAGTCCGCAATATACGTATACTATTGCAGAGTCGACCTATCTCTACAAGTTCTCTGTTAGGCAGTTGTTGAAGTGCTGCGTTGGTTATCTTGTCGTGCTCCAGCACCTTCCTTGGTTGCAAGCAGATGACTCTCCTCCGTAGTTCAGCGGGGGAGATGAACCACTCACCTACAAGCGGTGGCGCAGGTGATGACAGGAATTTCTATACGGTGCTCTCTTTTAGAGCACGAAGCTCAATGAATTCCGTATTTGCTGGGTTCGGCATAAATTGCTCCTTGAAGTGCTCTACTAGGATATCCCCTCTACATTTGGACTCATAACAACGTTCACCCGCGTTTTTGATCAGCGGGCAGACAGGGGGTTTAGTTTTTGTTAAATGTTGACTCAATTTGTAGAGCGATGTATCTTGCCCTTTCACTCTCCAGATACGCCGCTCAAAGACCTGTCTTCTGTGGGCCTGGTTTGCGAACGACAGTTCATCCGCCTGAAAGCGCGTCCAGAGCATTCTAAGCGCTCTCTTGCGATTGAGCTGCGCGCGTATTGCTCGTGGTAGCTGTTTTCTGTTCGTAGGATGGTCGTAGAGGCCGCGTGGAGGGCTTCCTTATAATGTTCTTCTTTATGGGGTATTGTAACCGTTGGGATTAGGGTAGTGGTAACAACCTGAGGAGGAGGCTGTTCCTTCTTCTTTTTCTTCCTCCTCCGTTAGATTTTTTTGGAGGGTTGTCATTCTGTGGCGTTGTTAGCGGGGGGCTGGAGAGTCGTATCGGTAGTTGCCCTGGTCGATGTGAGTTCTACCGTTTCCATGGATTCTATGGGTGAAGGAGGAAGGCTGGTTGCCTACCCTTTTCTCTGATGGTTGCCCACTCGTCTTCCTGTATTTCCACAGTTCCAGGGTAATTTAGTAGTATCCTTTTCGAAGCTTCTGGAAGTAATCCCGGAAGCGTGATCCCCTCGTGAAAATACTGCTCATGACTGGGCAGCGGCGATCGTTGGTTGTGTGATATTTAGTGCAATTTGCTCATTTGAGCTCCTTTTCTCTACTTTTCTCTACTCATGGGCACTTTCTGGCGATGTAATTCCCAGCGCAACGGACGCACTGTAGGATGTATGTCCAAAGGCCTGGCAGCAGTGGCATTGGGTCGGGCCCGCTCGTCAGTTGCCAGGCTTCTATTACGACTTCTCTCATGTGGAGGTGGTCTGATTGCACAATGTAGAGGCACCCCGGTCTACCTTTACGAGAGGGGGGAGGATTGCCTTTACATATCTTATGGGGAATCCTAATTTTCGGATTACCTCCCCTACTGCGGCGGAATCGGTGTTAACTGGTAACCTCAGATGCCCACTTTTGTGAGCTTCTCCTCTTCCCCTCTTCCGGGGTGTTAGTATTATTGTGCCAGGACATGGCTGGTACCTTCTCTCATGGATATCTCTCTATCATGTATCTTAATGGTACGGAATTCTTCTGAGCTCTGGGGGATAAATCGTATCCCTTCCTGAACTGACGAGCATTAGGAGGGGGTGTCTCAACTTTCCAGTCCAGGAGACACTATGCAATTATTGGTGGATCTTGACTTTTCGGCCTCATGATATGGTTGAGGCACCTCAGCCGTCTCGGGCCTTGGTACTGCTGGTGTAGCTACCAGTTGAGCATAACTAGTTGATGGCCTTTGACCATTGTCCCGAAGGGTTGGGGATTGGCGTGATCGTCTGGCATATGACGCTAAGGTCTCATATGTCATCGACTCTCAGCCATACGATTCTTCTCCTCCTTATTCTTGGTCGGCCACATCTACATTGCCGCGACGGTCCGGTGAGATGGAGACGGTTTGTTCAGGTGGTGTTGCCGATTTTGGTGGAGTATTATATATGTATCCTTTTGCTGCCTACCGGTGGGTTCTCTTAATCTTCTGATCACGATGGTATTGGGGAGCCGACGCACTGCTTCTTTCCATAAACTTTCCGACTTCAACCTGCGAGGTAAGCGCCAGTTCCTTGTAGAGTGAGCGTGAGCGCGGCGGTCGGTGTACAGGCCTATAGCGGCGATGCTGGTTTTCGCGATGGTATCTGGCTATACTCGTAGGTCTACTCTTAACCGTTCCGGGTTAAGCAGGTCCCTCGGCAGTAAGGGCCTGTCCAATACACCTGGACTATTCGGTGATTTCCTAGTTCGGGTTGGAGGGGGGGGGGGGATATTCTTCCCTGTCCGATATTGTTACTACTGTTCAGGTAATCTGTGAAAGTGTCCTATCTATTCATATCTAACGAGCAGACGTCAGATGGTGACGAACGACGCAAGAGGTGTGGGTGAGAGATGTTAGCCGCAATGCTTGGGGCACTGCCTAACCCTTTAATTAAAAAAGGGTTAGAGGACACTGCACAAAGCGGATTCAATGTTCAGTGGAGTATGTCATACCGGCAATTGTATGTGACCACTGCTAATCACAAATGACGTACAACTAAGAGATCCTTGTCTATTCTCTCAATCTCAAAATCCGATAGGATGGTAATTCGACACGTCCAGAGAAAGATCTAACGCAAGACCATCAGCCCTACGTGCTTTCAGACCCACGGGGATGAAACACCACTGAATTCTTAACTCCAGGCTGCTCTACTGAGAATTTCATGACAAAAAAGCTCAATAACCGATTTTGGCCCGAACCTAGCTTTAAGCCCGGGAACCTCATGGTCAGCAATCGTTTTGACAATCTATTATACGATATATTCGTTCGGTTGTACATTGGCTAATAGTTTGACTGCCTCTCTACGAGGGCCTGGGTTTAATCCCGCTCGGTACAAGTATTTGTAAAGCCTTCACCGAATTGTTCCGGGTCTGGATATTAATATTCTTTTTAATTTGTTTTGGGGGTCATTGTAGAAGCGTGCTCGTCGCGACCCCTGCCAGCCCTTTTCAGGGCTGCAATTCTACAAAGCTGCGCACCCATGCAAACGAGGGTTAGGGCGTCCCCCCAAGGCGACGCACACCAGCTCGTTCCCGTTGGTGTGAAATGCAGCGCGCAAAGCGGCGATGGGGACCGCCACCCGTCACGCACAGCCAGACACGGCGGAAGGTGGAGGACGGAGTGCAGAGTTGGCACGTGGAATGTCAGAGGGGGCATGAGAGATAAGACGAATGAGTTGATCGAAATAATGAAAGAAAGAGAATTAGATGTCGTGTGTATGTCGGAGACCAAACGGAAAGGCAGTGGTACTGAAGAGCTCCCTGGCGGGACGTTAGCTATATGGTCCGGAGTCCCGGAAAGCGAGAACGCCTGCCAGGGAGTGGGAGTGCTGTTGTCGTCCCGGTTGGTCGATCTTATGACTGAGTACAAGGTTGTGAACTCAAGACTTCTCTGGGTTCGCTTCAAAATGGGACTGACGAAGTTATTCCTTTTGGCTGTTTATGCGCCGGTAGCTTCGTCGTCCAGGGCTGAGCTGGAGGAGTTTTGGGAGAATGTAAGAGAAGTTCTAGATTTGGTTAAGGGAAACGAAAGAACTGTTGTATGTGGTGATTTGAATGGATGGGTAGGTATCGCTCGACCAGGATACGAGTCGGTGCTTGGAAAGTTTGGCGATAAAAGGGTTAACGGTGCTGGTAAGCTTATACTGGCTGTATGCAAGGAAAACGGTCTTCTTGTGACAAACACTATGTTTAATCACAGGAAAATCCATATGTACACTAGAGAAAGAAAGAATGAGAGAAGTATGATTGATTTGTTCCTGGTGAATGACCGACTGCGAAAACAGGTGATGGATACACAAGTGTTCAGGGGTGCTGACCTGGGAACGGATCATTATCTAGTAATTACTAGATTTAGGGGTTTGTTCGCGGGTTGGCGCTACCGGACGACAGTAACAGAACCACAGTCGGTCTGTCGCATCCGAAGCTGGAAGCTTCAGGAAGCGGATACTAGGGACAAATATCACACGAGGGTAGCCGAAAAGCTTGACACCATCGATGGCAGGAAAGAATGTGTGGAGAGAACATGGCAGAACCTTAGGAATGGAATAGTAAGTGCAGCGGAAGAAGTATGCGGAACGACAAAAAGAGGTAGTAGTAAAAGAAGAGATGCACGGTGGAATGATGAAGTGAGAGAAGCTGTAAAAAAGAAGAAAAAAGCGTGGTTAGACTACTTGGCCTCTAGTAACGATGAGCATATGAGAGAGAAGATGAAAGAAAGATATAAGCTGCAGAAAGTTCATGCGAAAACATTGATTGAGGAAGTACGTGAAAGGTGTAGAATAGAAGTGGACGAGAGGTTGTCGCACAACTTTAGGGAAAACTCCAAACTCTTCTGGAAAGAGGTTGGAAGGTCCCGGAGTGGTACGACAGCCTTAAGAATGAACAAAGTGCTTTCGAGAACCAATGACGTCCTCTCAGAAAAATCGGACGTCATGCAGCGATGGAGTGAATTTTATAGAGAAATGTATGCGTGTCATGATCTTAGTGAAGGATCCGGGGGTGACGCCGTGACTGGCACGCCAGACACGGACCTCGATGACACTGAGGTCATCAGCATGAAAGAGATTGAACGTGCGATTCGAAGTTTGAAATGTGGTAAGGCTGCGGGACTAGACAGAGTTACTGCTGAAATGATCAAGTACGGTGGGCCTCGCGTCTGGGACAGCTTTCATCTGCTGTGCAATTTGTGCTGGCGGACGGGAGATTTCCCGGATGATTGGCGATCCGCGGTCATTGTGCCTTTATATAAAGGTAAAGGTTCACATTTTGACTGCGTGTGCTATCGGGCGATCAGCTTGACCAGTTTAGCAAGTAAAGTTTACTCGAAGGTTTTGACACGTAGGATGCAAGAGAAATCGGAGAGATTCTTATGGGTGGCACAATGCGGATTTAGACCTGGAAGAGGATGCACGGATCAAATGTTTTCTCTCCGCATGATCACGGAGAAGCTTCTGAGTGTTAATCAGAGGATTTTCTGTGCTTTTGTGAATCTGGAGAAAGCATTTGATAGGGTTATAAGGAAGAAAATGTGGGAACTGTTGCCGAAATATGGTGTGGATGGTCGATTGAGGGCTGTGCAGTCACTTTACTATGACTGTAAAGCCTGTGTGCGGGTAGGGCATGACCTGTCACCCATGTTTAGCGTCCAAGCGGGCGTAAAACAGGGTTGTGTCATGTCTTCCTGGCTGTTCATACTGTATCTCGACAGCTGTTTACAGAAGCTGAAAAATAGCTGTTTGGGTGTGAAATTGGGTGACATAAAAGTTAATTGTCTGCTGTATGCTGATGATGCAGTGCTTATTGCACCATCAGAAGCAGAACTGCAGGCATTAGTCACGTGTATGAAAGAGGAATGTGAAATTAAAGGTCTACGTTTGAATGCTAATAAAACTAAGGTTCTGGTATTTGAAAAGGACGAAGAGAGAACGAAATGTGAAATATGGGTAAATCAGGAATGTCTAGAACAGGTAAATGAAATTGTATACTTGGGGAGTGCTTTCAGCCGGGATGGAAGATGTGATTTGGATGTGGATAGGCGTGTCGCTGCCGGAAACAAAGTCAATGGTGCCCTGAATGCATTAGTAAAAAGGCAAGGCGTGGTGAAGAGTGCACGCCTTGCAATACATAACGCAGTATTGGTACCGAATTTGTTATATGGCAGCGAAACCTGGGTATGCCAGAAGAAGCATAAAAGCAAGTTGAATGCAGTGGAGATGCGATCTCTTCGTAAAATGTGTGGCGTTAGCATAGCCGACCGAAAGCGAAACGAAGAGATTCGCAACATGGCAGGATTGAAAGATGACCTTATCACAAAAATTGATAGGGGCGTACTCCAATGGTTTGGGCACGTTGAACGAATGAGTGAAGACCGAATGGTGAAGAAAATATATAAAGCGAAAGTAAATATTAAAAGGTGTCGAGGTAGACCGAGACTAACTTTCGAAGACCATGTGAGCAAATTGCTCGAAGAGGGGAGGGTCAAGAGTACTCGGATACCTAGACGTGCATGTATGAAGAAGTTAATGAACCTGAAAGAAGCGAAAGAGGTATGTAAGGATCGTGACACTTGGCGATCTGTTCTCTCTGGCTACCCCGTTAGGGATTGTGCGTGAAGATAAGTAAGTAAGTAATTTGTTTTACAAGTTAAGCATGTACGTAATACAAATTCCTTTTTCCGTTTTCCAATAAATAAGTTTCTAGACAAATTCCCCGAAAAAGGGTAAAGCAAAGTTTACATGGATAAAATAATAATAATACTGTAACATAAGGTACGCCCCAGTAAAATACAAATATTTTAATAAGGCTTTGTAAAATTTTCTGCCCTGTTGACTCTTGATTCCCAACGGGATTCTCATAGCATGGATCAGTCTCTTTATTTTGTAATATGAAACTTATATTATACACTTTAAGAATGAAAATTGTTCTGAGCTGTTTAATTAGATATTGATTTATAGACCCTCGGTTATAATTCTTATACACATATTATTTAGCGGTTTAAATTCGTAAATAATTCATAATAGAGCCACATTTAATTTATGCGTATATTTTCTATTATTTTCCACTGACATTTCTCGGAATTTCTCCGTTGTAGTAGCACAGTGAATAAGAGCGTGTCTAAAAATTTCTTAATACGCGAGGAACCCGAGTTCGAAGATCGAGTTGTTTTCAATTTCGAGCGAAGACGCTGGCATCATTGAAGTTGGTAACTAACATTTTTAGGGTTTACCTATAATATTTTTTAACTTTCAGGTTTCAGGCAATAAGCCTGTTTGACGTTATCTTTACGTTAAGCTAATAATAATAAATCGTTGCAAGACACGACGGTCGACATAGACATGGCAAATTCGACATTGACTGATTCGTTTTAATTAATCTCTGAACGTATGGTAGGTAAATTAGTATACGTTTAAAGATAATTAAACAAATACATGGAGTATTAAGACTACATATTTATAATAAAAACAAAACTTCGCATCCTTCGTTTTAATATATTAATAAAATTGCAATATTTTTGTACAGAACTCTCATGATTTGTGGCACAACAAGTTTTAACTTTTATTGCTTAATTTGGTTGAAGTTTGTTGACCATTATATAATAATAATATATATAATATAATAATATTCCACAACTATCACACAACGCCATCTAAGTAGTCCCAAGCTAAGCAGAGCTTGTGTTATGGGTACTAGACAACTGATAAACATACTTATATATTTCTAAATACATAAATATTATAGATAAATTACACCCAGACACAGAACAAATGATCGTGCTCATCACACAAACATTTGTCCTGGGTGGGAATCGAAGCCACGACCTCCGGCGTAGCAGTCAAGGTCACTAACCACTAGACCAACAGGCCTGTTAAACGGGTGTTAAACGGGCACACAGTCTGCCTGATTATAAGTAGATGCTGTGAATTCATCATCGTTACAGCCCTTCACAAGTCCACTGCTGAACATAGGCCTCCCTGCGGTGAATTATATAGATCTATATTAAAAATCAAAATACAAATGGCTCATCACCCCTGATGACTAAGATGAAAAGTAGGCCTTCGGTTCTCTACACTCACCATACGAATCACAGCAGCATTAAGCTACTATTTTACGCTTGTATGATATGTGAGAGTGGTCCTTCCCCGGTCGAGCCGACTCATTCGTGAAATAACCATATAATGACTGCATAGTAATAATAATATTAGTAGGGAAGTGACGACCCCATCGCCCGCTGACGTAACGGATAACCGTTACGTCAGCGGGCGATGGGGTCGCCACTTTGACGTAACGTACGTACGTACGCGACGTAACAGTTCACCGCAAAGTTAACCCGAGGGAGCTTTATAAATGCTGCCCAACCTAACTGAATCCTACGATCGGCTTCCTTCTCGAAGTTTTTCTTACCTAGTTGCAATATCTGCCCGAGATAGGTCCATCAACACCATCAACAGTAATTGGAACTGGCATGACGTGATCTTTGAACATAACTTTTGTCTTGTTCAGATTCAAGTACAGACCACCACGTTGGGAGGATTCCTTTAGTATGTCCAGCATGTTCCGAAGTTCCTGCAGCGATTCTGCCATGACGACGATATCATCAGCAAAGCGTAAGTGTGAGATGTACTCACCGTTTACTTTTTACTTTCCTGTCTAACGTCTTAATAACATCTTCCAGTGCATTTGTAAATAGTTTAGGGGATATAACATCCCACTGTCTCACTCCGCGATGCAACTGGATTGGTTTGGTTTGACTGTCCTGTACTTGGACGGACATCGTACTGGTTTTGTAAAGGCATCTCAGCACTCTGATGTACCGCCAGTCAATTAAGCAAACAATCTAGAGCAGTCCAAAGTTTCAATGGAGTTAAAGGCTTTCTCATAGTCCACAAATGCTAAACACAGGGGCTGATTATACTCTGTTGTCTTCTGTATTATTTGCCTCACTGTTGAATGTGGTCTATAGTGCCAAATCCTCTTCGAAACCCAGCCTGTTCCGCAGGTTGAAAGTCGTCAAGTCTTCGCGCGAGTCGATTTGTGATGACCCTCGAAAACAACTTGTAGACCTGGCTCAGAAGCGAGATGGGTCGATAATTTTTCAGCACAGTCTTGTCTTTTTTTATAGGATTGGGTGACAAACGAGCACACAGTCCACCTGACCGTAAGTGGTCGCTATGGCTCATAGAAGTCTACATCTATCCTCGATTACGAATCAAAATGCAGATGCGTTGTCACCCGTGAGGAGTAAGATGGAATGCCTCGTTTCCAGTAAAAAAACTGGTCCGGTCTAGGTTCTCTACACTCACTATTTGAAACACAGCAGCATTAAGTGTGTTTGTGGACTAATGTAGTCACTCGCTGGAATTCAAACACAGGTTTTCTTAAAACTGGTCTTTGATAAGCTTTTCACCGATACCCCCCCCCCCCCGTTTGTTCTTTTTAAAAGACAGCAGTTTAAATTGTCACGTTCCGTCGTAACAAGTGGCAATTATACCAAATGGGTCGAAATTATCGAGATATTAATTATTACCTTGGCTACATTTCCATTTCATTGAGCAATAAATTTTCCATTAAATAGCTAAATTGTGAAGTATTGTGGTTATAAAAGCTATAGTTATTCTTTTATTATATTGTAAATCGTTATGTTAATACTTCAATATTTCTAATAATGACTTCTTCTTCTTGGACTGTTTGAAGTGAAATAAATTGTATCAAAAAGATTAAGAAAATGATAGTGATAAAGATGTATGGAGTAACAGGAGAAGAAAGTAAAAATGATCTCTTCCTTGTCTTTTTTCAACGTGGTAGAGTCAGGCTGCAGCTATTTTATGGTTTTAGCACGAATGGGTCGGTTCGGTCGGGAAAGGATCACGCTCTCACAGAACCCACAGAAAAATGTTATTTTAAAAAAGAAAAATTTGAAAAAGCAGCTTGTTGTTGCTATTTTTATATGGTGAATGTAAATAAGAGATCTGGAGAGTTAGAAAATAATACAGATAAAGAGGCGTGACGTAAAATATTTATTTAATTTTATTATAACTCATTTGGAATGCAGCGTCTTTCTTTCTTTCCAAATTCCATATGAGATAAGACCATGTCCAATCGCGGTCGTTCAGATGCTGATGGTAAGGAGAAGTGGAAAAATATTTGATTTTTAAATTTACATTGCAGGTCGAATGGATCTGCTCGATCTGTAAAGGACTACTTCCTCACGGTATACCAACGTAAAATAGCTGTGTTTCGTATGATAAGTGTAGAGAACTGGAGACACTTTTTACTGGTATCGAGGCATTCTATCTTAGTCTTCAAGGATGACAACGCATCCATATTATGGTGCTTAATCGAGGAAAGACGTAAATTTTTATGGACCACGGACGGGTGTTTACTGGATTTACTTAATGGGTCCAAGTACAAATCGAAGTATCTACGGAACGACTCAAACAAACACAAAAAATCATTAAAATACTTCGAGCCATTTTCGAGAGACAAACAACGCACGGCAATTGATTTTTATTTATTTAGATAGGTAGTAATAGTTCTCATTGAAATACATTTTTTTTATTTTTGTTGCTTAGCTTACAATACAAAACAAAATACTCTTTATTGCACACAAAATAATACAAAGCACAAAAAACTTAAATTGATAAATTCATGTACAATTAGGTGGTCTTATCGCTAAACAGCGATCTCTTCCAGGCAAACTTTGGTGAAGGAGATCTTTTACATATAAAAATATAGAAGTGTGCATAAATAGTAGATAACGAATTATACATAACACAACATATATGCATATATATATATATACATAAATATATATACATAATCATACACATATATACATATTTATAAATATATTTGTAAAATATTATAGCTATATACATACCATATATACACAAACCTTATCAAGAAGATATGAGAATGAAATATATTAAGTAGAAAGAAGCTTAATAGGATAGAAGACGAATAGTTCAGGGCTACATAGAGAATCTCAAAAAGGGGGGGCGGCAGCAACATCTGAACAACAGTTTTAAAATGTACTGAAACTGAGGTCGCCAACCTACCCGCCAAGTACGACTACTTTGGCAAAATCCCTTAAGATGCATTCTATAGGAGATACCGGTGTTCAGCAGTGAACTTAAAGCTGTAATGGATAACCATTTTCTAACAATTTCCAACTAAAACACCATTTAGCCAGTAGCGATGGAGTACCGTAATATAGCCATTAGGTAATGTGTATACTATATAATGTATTACATTATGATTTCTTATATTTACGCTAACACTAACATGATTAAAACTACTGCTTTCCAAACTGCGCT
Source organism: Parnassius smintheus behrii (assembly GCA_036936625.1). Lineage (NCBI taxonomy): Eukaryota > Metazoa > Arthropoda > Insecta > Lepidoptera > Papilionidae > Parnassius > Parnassius smintheus. Next base: position 13,594,217 of record JAUPFT010000020.1, on the reverse strand, counting down.
TTCCAGCACCCATGGTCACGGGGGACAGTCCCCCGTGACCATGGGTGCTGGATAGCGCCCGAAACGTCGGGAATTAAAAAATAAAAGTAATTAAAAGCAAAAATAAACGCGATGAAATCCGTAAAAGTAGTTTTAATCATATGTATTACATTATAAATAATTGAAGCTTGGAGAAAACGCTTCATAAATCATTTTAATTAGCTCTTTAGTCAACCGTTACGCCTAATGAATATCGTGCTGTTGTTTCCAACATAAGGAGACGGTGATTAATTTATTATACCTAGTTAAGTTAGTTTTTAATTTAGTATTGGTCTTTTTATTCCTGAAAAAATAATATATTATTAATTTAGATCAGTGTTTTTCAAACTTGGTATCTAGAGCTTAAAATTACTAGCTGCCTTATAAATTGTTGTCTGCCCTTTAATTTGTTTCGTTTGATTTTTTTTATTAAAGAGGTGGCAAAAGCACATGCGGCTTACCTGAAGGTAAGTAATCTCCGTCGCCCATAAACAAGTATAAGAGTTTGTTGAGACTTTCTGTTGTATGCATTCGCTTCGCGGAAATTTCCAATGTTTACGTCAAGACGCATGGTATACTCGTAGATACCTCTACGACAGGTCCTATTAATTGATTTCCATTCATAATTTTAAAGTTAAACTATTTTTACAGATTTTAACGCGTTTGATTTGATTTATTTAGTTCCCTAAGCTTCGGGTGCTTTACAAAACTGAGTCACGAGTCACGGTCACTAGAAGAACTCAAGCGTTTGACTTTCTGATATTGTAGTTAACCTGGGTTACATTCAGTCCCGTGTATTCTGTCTAGTGAGCCAAGGATCAAAATTCCCTTCCGGGCCATTTTTTTAAAAAGTTTACCTGGACATTTCATTAAATATTTATCATTGGAACAGCAAAATAAAGTTTCATTTTTAGAGAATGGCTTAAAATACTCGTTTAGTTATTCTTGCGTAATAACCACAAAAGTATAATTAAGATAACATCATACGGACCTCCATAATTTTTAACAGTAAACAGTATTACGGTCGCGAGCATCTCTTGATGTTATTTTTATTGGGTAAGTTTTGTGGTCCTATCTGAATATCAAACATTTTAATTTTAATAAAAAGTAGAAACCGACTTCATAAACTAAAAATAATATGAGGTCAAGGCACCTATTTTCGCGGTATTTTTACTAAAACTTGAAAAGAGATCGCATTTATTGTACTATTTCGAAGGTTTGGAGAAGGACCAAAATTGTTTCTAGTCTTGAAATAGATATTATTTGACTATTGACCATTGGCTATTGATTTGTATTCTAGATTGATTAAATATGAAAAGAAGTTGGAGGCACCTAGAAGGTTTAACGTGGTAGAGCCACACTGCAGCTATATTATAGCTGTAGCACGAATGGGTCAGCCCAACCGGGCAGGACCATGGTCTTACAGAACACTAGCAGCGTAACGCTATTGTGTTTCGTATGGTGAGTGTAGAGAACCGGAGACCGTCTTTTACTGGAATCGAGGCTAAGTTCTCAGGGGTGACAACGTATATGTATTTTGATTCTTCATTATTATTTCATTATTACAGCCCTTCACAAGTCCACTGCTGAACATAGACCTCCCCCAAGGTATGCCACAAAGCACGGTCGTGAGCCACCTGCATCCATCGACTTCCTGCATGTCTTACCAGGTCGTCACTCCATCTAGGGGTACGAGGCTGCTACTCGAGAACCTTTTTCCCCAACGATTGTCGGTTCTTCGAGCTATATGGCCGGCCCATTTCTACTTCAGCTTACTAATCCGTTGGGTTATGTCGGTCACTCTGGTTCTTCTGCGGATATCCTCATTTCTAAGTTTATCACGCAGAGAAACTCCGAGCATAGCCCTCTCCATAGCCCGCTGAGCAACTTTGAGCGTCCTCATACGGCCAGTAGTGAAGGACCACGTTTCGGTAACCATAGGTCATCACTGGCAACACGCACTGGTTGCACAACTTAGTTTTCAGGTCTTGAGGTATACCTGACGAGAAGATGTATCGTAATTTCCCGAACGCTGTTACGCAGCCGAGTTGAATCCGTCGATTGACCTCTCGGTCGAAGTTGGACTTACTAAGTCGGACTAATAGTCCCAGGTAAACGTATTCGTCAACAACTTCGAGCTTAGTGCTCTTAACAACTACCGGTATAGGTGTGACATGGACATTAAACATGATCTTTGTTTTGTCCATGTTCATCTTAAGACCTATCCGTTGGGTCTTCTTCGGGCTTGACTATTGAGGTCATTGAGCATAGTGCTTAAGTCCTCCAGCGATTCTGTCATAAGGACTACATCGTCGGCAAATCGAAGGTGAGTGATGTACTCGCCATTGATGTTATACCGTATTCTTTCCAGTCCAGGAGTTTGAAAACGTCTTCCAATGCAGCGGTGAAGAGTTTCGGGGATATAACGTCACCCTGTCTTGCACCTCTCTGCAGTTGGATAGGTTTCGAACTCAGGTTCTGTACTCGGATAGCCATCGTAGCCCTACTGTACAAACACTTCAGCACTTCGATATACCGACAGTCAACTTGGCACCGCTGAAGGGACTGTAGCACCGCCCAAATTTCGACGGAATCAAAGGCTTTCTCATAGTCCACATACGCCAGGCAAAGGGGCAGGTTGTACTCTTCGGAATTCTGTACGATTTACCGAAGGGTATGTATGTGGTCTATGGTACTACTAAAGCCTTTTCGGAAACCGGCTTGTTCGGGAGGCTGGAAGTCGTCGAGTCCGCGTGCGAGACGATTCGTAATGACTCTCGACAACAGCACGTAGACGCGGCTCAGAAGGGATGTCGGTCTGTAGTTCTTCAAGAGCGCGTTGTCACCTTTCTTGAAGAACAAGACCACCACACTTATGCTTCATGCTTCCGGAGTAGAGTTACCATGGAGGATGGAATTAAAGAGCCTCTGAAGGACTTCAAGTACCGGTTTTCCACCTGCTTTCGGAAGCTCCGCTCTAATTCCATCTTCGCCCGGGAACTTGCCGTTTTTAAGATGCTGGAGAGCCATTCTAATCTCGCTCAGACTGACTTCCGGGATATTATCGGAATAGTGTCGGATAAGACTTGCTCTTGGATCGTTACTCACACTTGCATGTGGGTCCAACGATGACGTGTACAGCTGCCCACAGAACCTCTCAATCTCCCTCAGAATATCAGGTGTTCCGGAAACGATGCTGCCACACTCAGTCTTCAGCTTTGACAGTTGGCTCTTACTGGCAGACAGATCTCTGGCAAGGACTTTGGAACCCTGGTTCCGCTCGATCGCTTCGTCAATACGAGCAGTATTAAAGTTGCGCAAGTCTCGCCGCATGTATTTGGAGATCTGCCTGTTTAGTTGGATTAGAGCACGAGGGGACGGAGCGTTGACTTCATTGGGCGAGAACTTAACGTTTAGGTTCAGTGTGCCTCTAACTATTCGGTGATTGCTGCCACTTTTCACCAAAATAGTGAAGTCAAACTCATTTTTTGTCGAACCGTCGGGACTCGACCAGGTCCACTTCCTGTGGGGCCGCTTCTGGAGGAAAGAGTTCATCATAAAGAGTCTCCCTTTCTCCATAAAATCGGCCAGCTGCTTTTTTAATTTTGATTCTTAATAGAGGATAAGTGTGGAAGTCTATGGGCCACAGCATCCACTTACCATAAGGTGAACTGTGTTCTCGTTTATCACCCAGTCCTATAAAACAACCTTATTTTTTTGTTGTTTTGATGTATTTGGTTCAAAATTCCGAATATACAAAATTCAGAAGAAGAAGGTAGGAAGAATAATAAGTAAAAGTACCCACCTCAAATGTGAATGTAAACCATCTAGGGAACTATTCAAATACATATAAACCATTTCATCAAAATAGGTCGAGCAGTTTTTGAGTTTTAGCGAGACTAAAGAACAGGAATTGATTGTTATATGTAGAGATAATGCAATTAATTAATTAAATAACAAGGTTTTGTTAACGAATTTTGATTTTATTTCACAAAACGTACAGCAAGAACAAATTTTCCACAAGTATTATCTCTATACTATTATGTATTAGTATTTTATCAGAAATAAAGGCTAAAGGCTATTTGAATTTGAATTATGTAGCTTTGCGAAAATTTGTGAGGATAATATATGTATTGATTGAGTATTCTCATAAGCAACATAAACATTTCAAACCTATGAAGTAAAATCCTATTATTTCCTAATATAACTCAATCGACGTATCACTCGACTTATTATAACAATAGTAGTACAAATAATATGTGGCTCTTTCTTATTGTGTAAAATGATGATACATAACGATTATGGGTATATAAACTGTAGTTTATGAATTATTACCCATAAATACGTTATACGTGGTAGAGCCATGCTGCAGTTATATTAGTAGTATAGTTGTAGCACGAATGGGTCGGCTCGACCGGGGAAGGACCACGCTCTCACAGAATACCAGCGTGAAATAGTAGCTTAATGCTGCTGTATTTCGTATGGTGAGTGTAGAGAACCGGAGACCCTTTTTACTGGAAACGAGGCATTCCATCTTAGTCCTCACGGGTGACAACGCATCTGCATTTTGATTCGTAATCGAGGATAGATGTAGATGCTTATGGGCCACAGCAACCACTTACCATCAGGTGGACTGTGTGCTCGTTTGTCACCCTATCCTATAAAAAAAAATGTTAACAACTACTTACCTAAGTTTGTGAAAGTTATTATAAATTAAAAAGTAACCTACGCGTTATTGAAACTAACAAAAAGTTCACAGCAAGATGCGTAAAATTGTGAACACAACATACGTACATAGATTACCATTGACATGCTATAATTAGTGCATGATGCTCAAAAGTAGACCTCAAAAATAGACTTTAGTATTCATTGTCCTTTTAAATTATTATTATACATTATGTTTTAGTACAGAGTTCAGAAGTTATTTCAAGTCGACTTTTGCTTCAAACAACTTAAAGTTTTAATTTTTACCCAGTTTGAGTGGACGGAGCAATAATGCAAGCTCACGTGAACATCTACAATGTCGTTTAAATAGTCAAAATTAAAACTTCATCCTCCCTTTATTCACCCCTGAAGTTTGATATTTAAATAACCCTTGTGGTATAGTCTATTATTGTAGGCGATGGAAACGGGATCCCTTTCAGCACATTTGTTATTTTAGGGAATAAAAAGAAATCACACGATGCCAAATAAGGCTGTAAGTAGGGCGACCCATAGCAGCTCCAGCAACTCTGTGTACGGTCCATGGTTAGTCGAACGTACTGAAATTTATTTTATCATCGGTATACTCTTGCCTTAGTAAGGTTTTTATCCATAAATGCTATTTGAAGTCCATCAAACGTTTCCTTCAGTTTTAGAAATTATAAAAAATCATCGCTCGAAAATATTCCCGACGCATTAGTTATTTGGTTCCACGTCCATGTTTCAATGAAACACAATATTTTTACGTGGTAGAGCCATGCTGCAGCGACCTAATGGTTGTAGCAGGAATAGGTCGGCTGACCGGGAAAGGATCACGCTCAGGCATTCTTTCGTCTTAGTCCTCAGGAGTGACAACGCATTTGCATTTTGATTTTTAACGAGGATAGATGTAGATGTCTATGGACCGCAACATCCACTTACTGTCAGGAGGGCTGTGTCGCTGCCAATCGATATCAATATAGTCTAAGTTGGTCAGTTAGTGACATTGATAGTTATTACTCGCCCCTCTTATCTACATATATAAAGAGGAGTTCTCTTGGTGGAGATCGCCCGTCCGGGAGCCGGAAACGTAAGGGTGCCAGTTCTCTCACAGAATACCAGCTTAAAATAACAGCTTTTAACTGCTGTATTTCGTATGGTGAAGGTTTCGTATGTATGAAGGAGTTAGACTTGGAGAATGTATGGCAAAATGTAAAGAAAGGTTTAGTGGATGCAGCTACCGAAGTATGTGGTGTTAGTAAGAGAAAGAATGAAAGGAAAAATAATACGTTATGGTGGGATGATGAGATACGTATGGAAGTTGAAGCAAAGAAGAGAGCATGGCTAGATTTACTAGCATCAAAGGCTGGTAATTCTAGCGGTACGACTGACGATATTGAAAGAAAAAAGGCAGTCTTTAGACATCTTAATAAGAGAGTAAAAGAAGTAGTTGAAAGAAAAAAAGCAAGAAAGAACGGATAAGAATGATAGAAGAATATCAGATAATTTCCAGGCGAATATTAAAATGTTCTGGAAACTTGTAAGAACTGCCAGGGGACATTCAAAACAGCCTATGATGAATGCTATAAGAGACGGGAATGGCTATATTCTGAATGATGAAGTTTTGAGTTTAAAGAGATGGAAGGAATATTTTGAAAGCGTGTTTATGAGTGAGGAGACAACGTATGTACTAAGTGAAGTAGAAATTCCGAAAGAAGAGGAAAGAGGTAGCGAGATAAGTATAGATGAAATAATGTAAGCAATGAAAAGCATGAAAGCAGGTAAGGCTGCCGGATATGATAGAGTTTCACTCGAAATGCTAAGGGCTGGAGAGGAAGTGGTGGCAGGCCTGCTGCACACCTTGTTTAATTTATGCTGGGAACTGAAGCGGGTACCGGTAGACTGGTGCAAAGCCGTGATAGTCCCAGTATATAAAGGAAAAGGGTCGCAGCAGGACTGTAAAAACTACCGTGGCATCAGCCTTCTTAGCATTGTGGGAAAACTGTATGCTAAAGTACTGATTGAAAGGGTCATGAAAGAAACTGATGAAAAAATTTGGGATGTGCAAGCGGGATTTAGAGAGGGAATGGGATGTACAGATCAAGTCTTTTCCATGCGCATGATCGCGGAGAAGTTTTTGGCCAAAAACCAAAAGGTTTTTTGTGCGTTCATGGACTTGGAAAAGGCCTATGACAGAGTTGATAGGGATGTGCTATGGCAAACACTGAAATCATTTGGGTTGAGCGCAGGCTTGATACAGGCATTGGAGTCTCTTTATAGGGACTCTAGTACTTGTGTTAGGATCAATGGGGTCTACTCGGACTGGTTTGACATCCATAAAGGTGTTAGACAGGGCTGTGTGGCTTCCCCGTGGCTGTTTAACCTATTTATGGACAGTTGTTTGCAAAATTTGAAAGTTGAAGAATGCGGATTAAGAATGGATGAGTTAACCGTCAAATGCCTTTTGTACGCCGATGATAAAGTTATCCTTGCGTCGTTGGCTGCTGAGTTGCAAATGATGGTTACATTAATGAACAGATCATTAAAAGAAAGGGGTACGAAAGTGAACGCAAGTAAGGCGAAGGTTATGGTTTTTGAAAGAGAAGAAAGTAAAACGATTTGTGAGATAAGAATAGAAGGGGTTGATCGAGCAAGTTTGAATATTTGGGCTGCGTATTTAGCAGGGATGGGAAATATGATAAGGATATAGAACGACGAGTGAATGCGGGAAATAGAGTAAATGGGGCCCTACACTCTATTGTGAAGAGTCAAAATGTGTCGAAAAAGGCACGTAAGTAGTTACGTTGTACCAGTTCTGGCTCACTGAGTCAGAAGTGGTACAAGTACGACGTTAATCGACTCACGATCCTGAAAAAAAAAGGTTTTGGCATGCTCTGCTCACGAATCTGCGGTCCATTTTTGCGTAGGATGTACGGTTCCGGAGATGTGCAGATCAATTAACTCTTATCTAATTCATATCCGGTGATAGCCTCCACCGTCATTAGCGCTCCATTGTTCTTATCTATTTATCTATTGTTCATAGATTCGCGTCATTATCTATTCTTCCTCAGCGTGGTGCTATTGTATTAAACTTCTTTTGTTCCTATCTACACTAATCTGAATCATCAATAAAACACATTACCCAATTTTGTTAAAATTTTTATTTATAAAAAACAAAATCTAATTACTTATTATCTATAAAATAGGAGCGAAACATCTCATCCACTAAAATATCGTTGTACAATGTGTTCCCTGTAAATATACTCGTAAAACTATGCATTGAACATCCCTGAAACTTATATAGCAAATACATTAAGCAATATTCGCCACAAACTTAAGTCCACTCATTTCGAATCCTATCAACATTCCAGTTCCATCTTTTACAATTCCTTTTTAAAAACTCGGGACGATATCATTTCACGCGCCGCCAGCCAGTCTTGTGTGCTCTTCGCTCTATGAGCTGACGCCGAATCTTGTTGGAATACCCAGTGCCTGTTATTGAACATGGTATGAGAAACAGGTTACACAAGGTTCGTCAGGACTGTATTTTGATACACAACTGCATTCGTTTTTACACCTTTCTCACAAAAATGTACCTCTGTTTAGCCCCAATAAGAAACTCCCAACCATACCATGAGCGAGGATGGAAAATGACCTCGTTGGACACGTGGAATACGGTTGCTCGCTTCTTCACTACTGTGTGCGTACATCTTATCATTTTGTTTGTTGTAGCTCCCTTCTACGGTAAAAAATTTTTCATCCGTAAAAAGAATTTCCCGATACTTTTTTCCCGCGAACCGCTTCAACAAAGCGCAGCATCTCTTCAGTCTCAGGTGTCTTAGACGAGCATTCAAACGATGTCCTGTTTTTCTTCGATATGCCCGAAGCCCTAAGTCTTCATTTAACACCCTTTTCACCGTGGTTCTGCTTAACCCCATCTGAAGGGCCAATAGTTTCTGCTTACGTTTGGGATTTCTTTGAATTCGCGCCTTTACAGCTTTTATCACTGCTGGTGTCCTAACAAATCGAGGGCGACCACTTCTTGACCTGTCATCTACACTAGAGTCTTCATTGTATCGTTTGATGGTACGATAAACGAATCTTTTGGTTATATTCAAATTTTTCAGTATGTCAAAAATTTGAATTGGCACGTAACCGCAACGATGCAATGCAATAACTGTAACACGGTCTTCTTTAAGAGTCCACTCAATATTTAAAAATGAGTAAAATTCTAAAAAGTATACAGTTTTATTTTCATGAACAATTCGAATTCAATAAACTTTTTTGTGGCCAGCATTCTAAAAGAAAAGTTTTTACTGTGTGATAATACTTATGACCTGACTAGGTATATACGTTGGTACGTGGGTGTACATGGCCAGTCTATTAGCAGCATAAACATTATTTTCTAGACTGGGATGAATCTTTTTCAGATGTTGTTGTACATCTAGTGTATCCACGATATTACTGCTATTAGTAGATTATTACAGTACAATCTTGGGTAGATTGTACTGTAATAATCTACTATCACTAACATAGGAATGATTAATTATGGTGATTTCTAAATATTAAATTGCATTATTTTGTGTTATACAAAACGTATTTGAGTCATCAATACACTGAATAAGACGCAACACGAAGTAATGCTGAGATAAGCAACAGAATGTGAGATAAGCTTGTTGACGCATAAAGTTATTATCAATTCCACTGTAGAAATTCTTTACACAGTAGATTTTCTTTTTAGAATTATTACTTACTGGTACTATATAAGACCAAGCAACTGCAGTCATGGAGTTAGTGTACGGTCGTTTGACCGCAGTGGATCTATGAATACTACATTTGTGTTACTTCAACGCATCAAAGGCCATATATGTAAGTGTTTAATCTATTGACAAACTTACTTTTCTTTCTGTTATTTTCTTACGTGTGTATGATTGAGTGTTAACAAATTGTATTCAAATATTGTGTGTGTATATGATTAAGCCGTGGTAGCTCAGATGGTTAGCGCAAGCTGTAAATTTAACAGTACGCGACCCGGGTTCGATCCCCGCCGGCACCAATTAAATTGTTAATTGCAATTTTAAGTGTTTATTCTATTGACACACTTACTTTTCTTTCTGTTATTTTATTACGTGTGTATGATTTAGTGTTAACAAATTATATTTAAATATTGTGTGTGTATATTAAGCCGTGGTAGCTCAGATGGTTAGCGCAAGCTGTAAATTTCACAGTACCCGGGTTCGATCCCCGCCGGCACCAATTAAATTGTTAGTTGCAATTTTAAGTGTTTATTCTATTGACACACTTACTTTTCTTTCTGTTATTTTCTTACGTGTAAGTATGATTGTGTTAACAAATTATATTTGATGTGTGTATGATTTAGTGTTAACAAATTATATTTAAATATTGTGTGTACCGCATCTACGAATACTAGAGTATTTAAAAAATACTTTTTTAACAATGACATTCATTAGTTGATCATTAGTGAATGTGATTCTGTTTACTTAAATTACAGGAAGACAAGAGCAGAAGGAAGAAATGGGATGATGGGAAGTAATGAAGCATTGTTTTATGAAGTTTGTTGGAACAAACATATTTTTAGTCACGTGTAAATACTTTTAACATTTTGGTTCAAATGACACAAAATCTAAAAAATATTAGATACATCATCGACATGGATGGATTTTACATTACATATCCTCATAAACATTTTCAATGTAGAGAAGTGGCTGTTTTAGACGTAAAACTATCTAATAAAAATGATGCGTTTATCGATCATTATTTGTTTCGGCCACGTTATCATTTCAATTATTTGTCGCCAAAAGACAAAAAAACTGTTCGTTATTGTGAAACACACGTGCACGGCATTCCATATTTTGATGTGACCGAAGAATTAAAATGTGCCTACAAACAAGAGAACATCATTACCATATTAAATTGGTATATTAGAAATTTTTGCAAAGACGAAGTGATCGCATACAAGGGTGGTTCAACAGAAAAACAATTTTTAAAAACATTGACGACGAACGATAGAATTTTTAATATTGAAGAATACATGTGTCCAAAATACAATGATTTGGTAAATGTCATAAATTTAAACAACTTTTACTTTCAAAATAAATTATAACTGGTAACCGTTACTGTTGCAGCCTGTTAAAGGTAACAGCTGTAAACAGGCCTCCCCCATAGATTGTCAATGGTATATTTTCCATAGTGAACGCAACCACAAGTAAGGCAACCACAGTATATTTATTTTTAGTCGTTATTATAAAGACACTGCTGCCCAACTCCTGATTTTTTTCTACTCTGTCACCTCTTACGACACCCACGGAATGATATGAGATAGTGGATGTTCTTACACCGTAACTGGTCGGTCTCATACAAAAACAGATTGAAAGTAGGAGAACAATATCAAATATGTAGATAGGGCCGACTTCGTTATGCCCATAGTAGAATCTTTTATAAAGTATATAAATTTTAACTCATATTTTAGTTTGCTGCAGTGGTGCCCACTTAGTAACTAGCTATGCTTTAGACTAGCCTAAAAGCATATAAACATTATGGCTGAAAAGACCATTCGGGTTTATTTTTATTGAGATTTTTGGACAATTTGAACAATGCCTTAAAACGAGTTAAGGTTTTTATTGTGGTATAAGTGGTAACCTGTTTACTTGTTGTCTTAAAAATCACATGTATATCCTGGGTCTAAACAACTCAAGGATGTGACGGTTCTGTTCCATAACGGAAGAAATTGCGATTCGATTGCGGACCCTTAATGTGCAAACGTAACACTCATCTGGGAAACTATGTACTCCGCCCAGAAGAAGTGAAATTGCTCACGGTGAAGTAACTCCTTCTATTCATTGAAGACATAGGGCTTAGCAGTGAACCATAACCATAGCAGCGATCACAATAGATGTTTTAGGTCGCAGTGATACTGGTCTCTTTCCCTAGACCTGCGTACCTGCTCGGACTTAATTAAAAATAACCTGTTTACTAACATTAGATTAGAACTTTTTTACTTTAGATTTGAACTGCGGTTACCAGTCCGCCTGCCCAGCGAGGCAACTATGCCAAAATCTGCCACCACCACAAAGGGAAAGACCTTCGTTCAGTGGTGAACTTTTGCAGGGTGTAATGAATGATAAAATAACAATGTCGAAAAAGAAAAAAAACTAAAATGACGCCTTGATAGTTTTAATCTAAAGTAAAAAATGTAAATTGCCACCAGGTTCTATAGGGGTCGAGCAATAGGTATGTTGAGGTGATCTATGAGGGAGGCATAGATTCTGCAGTGGACTTTTGATGGGTTGTAATGAACTAGTGAAATATATAATTATGTAATAATGTCAAACACTGGCTTATAGTAGTAGAAAATGTAAGATTTTTAAAAATGGGTTCTTTTAAATAAAAAGATGCATTGCATTGTGATTCGAATTTGAATCATATTCAAATTCAAATTCATTTATTTGCCAAATTGTATGTGTACAATAAAGTATTATCTTAATTACGTCTAATGGGCCATTTACATTCCACCACTATATATGTTGTGTAAATATTTTATAGGGATACCTGCAAAAAAATGTTTTTAAACAACAAATGGGAATTCAAATTCGTACATTTATCATTATTCGAAGATTAATTAATTGATGTCCAAATGTCATTTAAGTAATAGATTCAATAGATTCAAAATTTCATGTTTCCAGTTCATCGAGAAGTTAGCTCAAAATCAATGACTAAATTCCACCCGGAACGACAGATAAACAAGAAAGTGGCTTAATAAAAACGTGGTAAAATAAAAATATATAATGTTTATTTTCGTAGTTTAATATATTTTTATAAATACATAAAAAGAATCCGCCATGTAGGGGCAGCGTAAGTGAATCCAGAGCCCCTTATAGTCCTGTGGGTATCCTAAGAGGCAACAGAGGGAAATTTTATAAAATGAGAGTGACGAACGAGCACTACGGTAAGTAGATACTGTCGCACATAGACACAACCTACATCATACAACACAACCTTATTTTACATACAACCTTATTTTGTACGTGGATAGGCGTCGCCGGAAGTACGCATACAAGCAATTACGTTAAATAATTTGCATGCGAAGTTTGGAAACGGTTGTAGTGTCCAAACACATATCGTGTTGACATTTATACGTGTGAATTGACGTGTTAGTGGCATTTTAGTGGTTACACGGGCTCCACCCAGTCCCCGTTTTATTATGTATGTATTATGGTATTCTATGATCCTCGATTAAGAGTCTAGACACAACTGCCAACCCGCCTGCCAAGCATGGCAGCGAAAAAATCTCTCTCTATGAGGCGGTCTAAAGGGGGGGGGGGGGAGATGTTCAGCAATGTACTTTTAATGAGATGTTATGAATGAACGAAATATAAATAATATAAGAGTTTAAAAAGCTTTCACAACACGCATCACACCTCATGATCAATATCATGGAAGATATCACGATGATCCCGATAAATATTTTATTTTATCCTGGTGACTCTGATCAGGATACTAGGATAGAGTTACTAAATTATTGTATTGTTATTGGTCCTTGATACGTATGCAAATTTTTCAAGTCAATCACAAGTTGGTAAAAATTACATAAAAAGTTTGCGTTACATAGATAGATAGATAGATACGAAGTTAATAAATGTGTGTTAAAAAGGAATAAACTAATTAAAAATTTCAACCACGGTGGTCACACACAACGGTCACCAGCTATTTGCAAAGAACGGGATTGTAGTTCACGAGTGGGTGCGCAAACACAGGTGCACCTTCTAATCCTTCACTCTCATAGTCCGGACCAGAGAGATCAGACACAAGACCACAGGCTTTACGTGATTTTCGAGGCACGGGGTAAAAAACCGCCAACTTTCTGACACTAGGCTGGTACTGAAAATTCCTTGACGGAAAAACCCAATAACTGATTTTGCCCCTACTCAGTATTTGGAACCGAGACCTCATGAGGCAGAGTAGTTCATACTATGTTATGATCAGGAAAAATTATTAAAAACATCTACCGTTACCGCTACTATTATAGCCTATTAAAATCCACTGTTGAACATAAGCCTCCCCTTTAGATTGCCTCATAGAGAGGATATTTGCCATAGTTGCCACGCCTGGCAAACGGGTTTTACACTTTTTTCGTTATAAGGAAGACGCTGCTTCCGATCTTCTGATTATTTCCCTACGACGCCTCTTACGACATCTACGGGATGATATGGGGTAAGAGTATTTTTACACTGTCTACATAAAATTAAATATGTAAAATAATTTCATATTCTTATCTCTGGTTGACCTGACGAGTTTAAAAAAAAATTGTTCAACTTACGGTGTTTTATTTTCAAGTTCGAGAGGCCAATAAGTTAATTTATAGAAGAAGTACTTTAGAATACTTTGTATATTATACACTTTAACGAGACATTATTGTCACCATTGTAGCATAATGATAGTTTTGCTCTCATAATGACTGCGTTTTACTGCATTTAATTCTATGTGTTTCATTTTTTTTATAAGATAAGTGTGACAAACGAGCACACAGTCCACCTGATGGTAAGTGGATGCTGCGGCCCATAGACATCTACATCTATCCTCGAATACAAATCAAAATGCAGATGCTTTGCCACCCGTGAGGACTAAGATGGAATGCCTGGTTTTCAGTAAAATGGGTTTCCGGTTCTCTACACTTACCATACGAAACAATGCAGTGTTGAGCTACTTTTTTTAGGTACTTCCCCGATCGAGCCGACCCATTCGTGCCACAACTACCTATAGGCACTACTAATATAGCTGTAGCATGGCTGTACTACGTTGAACGTGAATATAATTTAAAAGTGTATCCATATATTGAGTATAAACATTCTCTTTAAATTGTTTTTTCGCCTACGATAATAAAATAAAGAACAGGGGATGTACTGCCCCAAATAGCATCCCTTGTTGTGTTCCAGTTTGAAAGTTATGGAAAGTTGTTTAAGTAGTCTGTGATTCGTAAGGTATTCCATCTACACCCTCAATGGTGACCGCGCACCTGTAGTATTTTTACACGCTTTATACATGTATGTGTTGCACGATTTTTGTGTTGTCATTTAATGTAATGTTAATTGTTTTACATTACAATACAAAAAAATAATTGTTTCGTACAATTTGAAAAATTTCAAACGTGTTAAGAAAATTTTTATTCAGTAATGAAATAATTTTATTATTATGATCTAGTATTAGTATTTTCACTTAATCATCATAACTTATATACGTGGTAGAGCCAACCTGCAGCTATATAACGGTTGTATATGAATGGGTCGGGCCGAACGGGGTTGGACCATGCTCTTATAGAATCCCAGCATGAAACAGTATCTGCAATTTTAATTATTAATCGAAGATAAATGTAGATGTCTATGGGCTAAAGCATCCACTTACCATCAGGTATGTTCGTTTTTTAAGTTTTCTAATATTCTAATAATTTTTTATGTCACTTGCAACCAGGTGACCTGTTACCTCGATAATTAATTTCATGTCGTAAAAAAGAAGATATTTTTTAACTTCATTAATTTTACATTGATGTCTCCGTGGCATAGTGACTTAGAATTGAGGACCGCGGATCAACATCCACACGAAACAAGTATTTGAATAGGCTACAAATAAATGTTCTGGGTTTGGATGTTTGACCTTACGAAATTTTTGCATTTTAACTGTCTTCACGATACAGGAGAAAATCATAGTGTGTGAAGTTTGTAAAAAAATTGGTTGACCCTGCGGGCCATCCCTGGATCTTCCCGCTATTTTCAAATGCAAAGCGCTCCAAATTTCGCTCCGAAGTCGTGTTAAAGAAAAATGTTTTTTTTTTCAAATTCTTTCTCCTTCAAGGTCAATTTTTATTTTTCAGACGTCATTCAGCGTCATTTTTTGAGGTTAAGAGCTGATTGGTTTTTTAAATCGATCGGTAAAGCCGTTTAAAAGTTATTAAAAAAACAGTTTTTCAAAATTTTTATTTTTGAGATTTATCAAAATCTACTCGTCGGCATCATAGTTCATATAATCACCAAATCTATTCCACATTGAGATCTTACAAGAGAGAAGAGAAGAAGAAGAAGAAGAAGAGAGAACTAATAGGTAGTAGGTTCTCCTACAAGTTTCTCTAATCAGAAAATCTATGTTTCGTGGTAGTATTCATATATTCATACAGCCTCATAAAGAAATGATTGAAGCCTACAATAACTATCAAATAAATATGAGCGAAAGTGGTATCTCAGGATACGTTAGTAATATATAAGTCAATTTGTCAGGATCGGTCTTTTGACGATCGATCCTCTCTGCCTACCCCAAAAAGGAAAAGTAAAGTTTTCTTCAAAAAAATTGTTTCCTAGAGCTTACAGTCACATTACAAAGTTATATGCAGCTGGTTTTAGAACATTTTATATGGAATTTTAACGAAACTTTACTAATTCTAGTAAATTTATTAGTTGTTTGACTAGCACGCATAAACTTGTACAGCCTTCTTAAATGTGGTAGTTTTCCTTTTTAACTTCATTATATAAGTATATACTCATAACAGGGTTTTCTTTGGTAGAGGGGGACACAAAAGTACCACTTTAAAGCAAAATATTTCGCAAGCGAAGCCCTGAATTAAAGAAACATTGTTCTATACTTCCAATGTTTTTAAAGACCTATACAACAGCACCCACGACATGGAATAGACATGTAAAAAAAATTATCTTCCCCTTACCTGTATAAACCATAGACTACTATAATTATGTATGTATACCAGTTTATACCATAGAATACTATAGTATTCTATGGTATAAACTGTCCTCGAAATAAAAGTGTTTGTCAAGTTTTTATTTCACTTTTGTAGGAATTATAAATATCTATAACTATGCCAAATTACAGATTTGTAGTGCCCGGTAAAGAAGTGTCGAACCTTCATGTATCAACGTGCCATTTTTCTAAAGAAATGTTTAATTACCTGATTAAACGTGCCGTAAAATAATTTAGACTTTGTAATTATGGTGAAACTAATACTACTACTAAATACAGTCGATTCAAAACTCTTTATTTACTACAAAAAATAAATAAACATAACATTATTGTGATTTCTGCTGTTGCAGATGAGATGACAAATAATGTGGTTTGTAAAATCCTAAATATAACACAAATGAATTTTCAAATATAGTTTTGTCAACGAAATTGTCTATTATGCTATGCGTAAACGAACGATGCATTCCATGGGGAAGGCGAGGACTTGTGAAGGGCTGTAATGATGGTGATGATAAAACGAACTACGCGTCATTAGCAATGGTAGTCCACGATGTAACTAGGATCACTCGCGTTCGTTCGTAATATAACACTTCATAGTAAACTTTGTGACCGGTGGCGTGCCCAAAATATGGTGTCGCGTGCCATCGATGGTATGCGTGCCATTAGTTTACCGTCCCTGACCTAGGGTCTTTGAATAAAATCGCGGACGGAGAGATGGACGGACATGGCAAAACTATAAGGGCTCCTTGTTGTTAACTACGGAACCCTACTTAAACAAAAATAAAATGAAAATAATGAACGTCTAAAAATGTCTAACGCTGAACATTTAGTTTACTTATTTACCTGTACGATATTCACTGCATGAAATATGTGATAACTGATCTTTTTATGGCTGACTTCACAAACCACGCCCAATTAATATGGCAAATTAATCAAGGTGGCGGCCTAGTACACACGCCACAAAGTTATAACGTCGCCCGTTTAATTAAATCCGCTGTTGTCGCTTCAGCAGTTTAAACACTTGTGTATAGCACAGGCGAGAATTTACGTTGTGTTATTAAAATGTGTTGTATGAAACACCGGTGTGATACCAGTGTTTCATACAACACATTTCATCACATCACATCACACACTTACTGCTCACATATGCCCCTCATCTACACACACTGCTGATCCAAAATAAGTACGATTAGGGACAATCGCCAGGCTCAGTGAATCGGTGACCGTATTTAAAATCTGATAAAAAGATTATTTCATCTACCTCTGTAGTCGACTATGACGCTACCCA
Organism: Parnassius smintheus behrii; assembly: GCA_036936625.1. Lineage (NCBI taxonomy): Eukaryota > Metazoa > Arthropoda > Insecta > Lepidoptera > Papilionidae > Parnassius > Parnassius smintheus. Next base: position 13,576,474 of record JAUPFT010000020.1, on the reverse strand, counting down.
CGGACTGTATTTCTGTTTTGTCATATGGTGACGAAATTAAATAAACAAGGTAAGGCATTGTCCTCATCAATTACAACACTATTCATTTATCAGTAATCTATGTAACAGCTAACTAGCTAGAATCGAGATAAATGTATGATACGTGCATATATATATATATATATATATATATATATATATATATATATATATATATATATACATATATATATATGTATATATATATATGTACTAGTTTGCCAGGCAGACGTTGTTCTGCCCTTTTCGACGACCCTTTGTAAAAAAAAAAAGTTGGACCAAACTGCACACAGTGTGAGTAGTTTAGGAGTCCATCGCGGACAAATAACGTGACACGTAATTTATATATATTTGACATATTATATGTATTGAAAAGTATGACATATTATATATGTATAACCTATTGTAGTATAGTACTGTATAATATATAGATATATACATATATATATATATATATATATATATATATATATATATATATATATATATCATGCTTTTTCATTTTCTATGTTATTTATTTATCGTCTTTTTAATTCATCTTTTATTTATTATCTTTCTTCTTTTTCAGCCCTTAAAAATAATATTATTCAGTGCAGGTGCAATAGACAATTTCCTGTATGAAATGTTTTTAAGCTAATCTCGAGATCAATTTGGTGAGCAATGAGACATCCGCAATGCTAAATTTATTTGTTGTTTTTATTTCTCTGTATTAAGCTGTGTACAGTTTTAAGACTTCATTAACTTATAAGGGACCACTTAGCGGTCAGCCACCGCGGAGTCTACATCACCTGAGGATATCTCGTGTAGAGGCGAAACACGTGTCGTATTATCGTCGATGGTGAATCTTTTCTAGTGTAGCGGTGTTGGGAGTAGTGGTGCTGGGATTAGTGGTGACGGGATTAGTGCACGTAATTTAGGGAAGGTGGGAGGCGCTTTTCAAACTAGGTAAAATACACATCATTTTATTTTACTGAGCGGATGTGGGCGAAGTAATTCTTGCCAACTTTAAGGAAATATACCAGTCAAAACGCTCAGGTCAAAATATGTGTCCAAAATTCTGATATTATACCACCTATATGTTTTAATAGTTAATTACTCAATCCATCAAGATAGATGATGGTGAATGTGTGTTGGTGATGGTGGTGGTGTATCTTTATATTTAGAACACATAATAAGACTAGGGGACATCCAAGGCTGTATAGTAATTTTTGAGTGACTAGTTTTAGCAGTTCTTTGAGGTTATTTGAGTTATTTCGGTTTCTTTGAGTTCGTTCAGTTGAGTTTTTTGATATGGCTTCCATCGTAATCCTTACAAATTTGTTTGCAGACTGAATAGCACATTAGCACATTAGTATTTCACTCCAGTCCTTTTGAGATAGCTCCTGAATATAGCATCAAAATCAATCTTGTTATGATAGCGTTATTTACTTCTCACTATTACTGAACTACCAGAAGAGGTCGGCCATTTCTAGGTCATGACCTTTAAAATTTGTCTGACAAACAATAGATTTCACCTGCATGTTGTTAGGAATATAGATGAGTTCTAGTTATAATTTACCCTGAGCGGGCCTCTCAACTGCCGCTATATGGCATAGTTGAGAAAATGACGCCTAATAAATGAACAAAAACTCTACCATTTAACTTTAACCATTAAAGACATCCAAGAAAATTGTCGTAGATTCTGTTTAGACAATAAAGAGTACCTCTGATCGGAAGCCTGTGATTACCGTAGCGTACCTTCTTCTTCTTCGTCAGCCATTAAAGTGTACAGGAAATGGGCCTCTCATTTGTCTCTTACGTGGAAATTAGTATTTGATTCTTTTTTGTTTATGAAGTCGTTTTTTTTTAAGTTTTTTACGTTATCCTTTTGAGTAGAATATGAAATATCCCAAGTTCAAGACAACTAGGAAGAAATTTATTTAAAAATTGTATTTGATTAACCATGAATTATAAGTGGTACAGCCGTTTTCGTGAAATCGATAAATAAAATTGAAAAGAGCACCTTCTTAATTTTGGAACTCGATTGAAAACTGCCTACTTACCCACTCTTAAGGCCGCTTTTTTAGTAGTTAGATAAATATAATCCTTCAAATAAATTATATCTGACTGAATATAGTAGTGATACTATTGTATTTTATCCTGACAACTTTTATCTGATGATTGTTTTAATAAAATTCCTTCTAAGAAAAAGAACACAAAAACAAATATCATTGACGTAATTAACTTGATTATAAAGCCTATTAGTTCACTCGAGTGAAATTCGATAACGAACGGATATTACGTCTGCTGGGAAGTGTAAGGCGCTGTTTCTGTTACGTTTCCTGTCCTTCGAATAGTTGACGTAGCTATCACTACAAGTTGGATGTGTGTCTACCGAACTTGTACTAACATTATATGTACTGATTTCACGTACGTACTTTAGAACTATGAGGTTTGTGAAAAATTAAACAATGATTTTTTGTAATAACCACTCGCTCATTATTTATCTATAAAAATAAATTGCTTTCCGTTAGTTTCGCTTAAAGTCGAAAACGGATCGAACGAAAATAAATTTTTTGTTGTGGTTCCCTGGATGGTTTAGATTTACAGTTATATTAGATAATATGTTAGTTGCTATTGTCTAGATTCCAATGGTTTGGGCACGTTGAGCGAATGAGTGAAGACCGAATGGTGAAGAAAATATATAGAACGAAAGTAAATATTAAAAGGTGTCGAGGTAGACCGAGACTAACTTTCGAAGACCATGTGAGCAAATTGCTCGAAGAGGGGAGGGTCAAGAGTACTCGGATACCGAGACGTGCATGTATGAAGAAGATAATGAACCTGAAAGAAGCGAAAGAGGTATATAAGGATCGTGACACTTGGCGATCTGTTCTCTCTGGCTACCCCGTTGGGGATTGTGCGTGAAGATAAGTAAAGTAAAGTAAGCTATTGTCTAGATCCAGACCTCACCTGTGCGAAGTCGGGCGGATTGCTAGTAATATATAAAAACAAACTTATATAATACATAGAGGTGTTTTTCCATGTAAGGCTACAAACGGGTACACACAGACTCATGCACACATAAGTTTCGATTTTACATCAAAAGCAGACGCGTTATAACTCTTGAGGACTGAAGTGACTTGTTACTTGTAAAAAGAGTATTATGCTAATATTTCACGTAGGTATCCAGTGCGAATGCGATCCTACCATGCGGTGGTAAAGTTAGAGTATTAAAGACTTAGGAAATTTCAAGAAAAGTCCTATTCCTTATTAAAAGAACCTACTCTTTATTAAAAGCCCGGCAGCGCATCTGCAGTTCCTGTGGTGTTGCAGTTGTTCATTGGCGATGGTAGTCACTTACCATCAGATGCACCCTTATATATATAATATGTATCACCCCATTTGTACCGTGGGTGTCATAAAAGGTGACTATCAGAAACGCTAGAAAAATATTGCGACTTTCAATAGATGACGGTATGTCCTTTCCGTTTACGTCTCAATGCAATCAACATCATCATTAACATCATTATCAACGTGGTCTGTCTTGCCAAATAACACAATTAGGCTTTCGGAACGGACAAATGGCGATATATTCTCAATATGTTTAACCTAAATCCCACATTAGTTAGGGATTAGCAATACATGTTCGGAGGGAGGGGGGAATATTGCTTGTGCGTTCAACAACGCATGTGTGCCATTAATTTGGCACATTCTTTAAAAATCCTATAGTGAGTTCAAGAAGGCAGTCTAAGAAATAAACAGGCAAACACTGTTGCATTGACGCATAACCTACTGTTTCTTCTTTATTCACTATTTCTTTTATGCCAGACCTATGACGGAGTTCAGCGTAAAAGATTTTTTCAGGGAACTTACAGTCCATTTGATTGTAAGTGACTGCAATCAATGGACACCTGCAGTCTATTTCAATTGACGAATGCTAAGGATGCCTGTAATTATATTGGTTCTCTGTACCCTTTAGACTAGAAAACAAACAAACAGCAGTGCAGGCTTTGCAATTTAGAGAAAGAAATGGGTTACTCCTACTTAAGGAAAAATTGTTTAAATTTTCATTCAACAATCCTATTGTTTAGGTCGAGGTAAATTCTTTATAATTTCCATGGCTCTCAGAACTTTATCATAAGAAAAAAATCTGTTTATGAATTTATATTACAACTAGCTGGTCTGGCAGATGTTGTTCTGCCCTTACTGGTGGGTAGCACGATGAGGTTCAACGCGAATTTACTGCGGACTTGTTGCAGCTAAAATTAAATTTATTATTAAATCGACCACAACCTATAAGAAAGAAAGAAAGATGAAACTATATACATAAATAAAACTATACACATAAATAAAAAGACAGTTAGATGTGTGGCAAAAAAAGACTGCAACTTATGGGGTGTGTATCGAGACAGTGAAAAGGCTATGACTCAGCGTATTGCTGCAGGGTAGCCTACAGCGCTGATGGTTTTGCCATAGCCACAGAGATCCACCTGGTTGTGTTTATGAAATATATTTTATAAATTAAAATATTTCAGTGCCTCATAAATATTGATATACATACATTTAGTGATATGTACACATACATACAAGACATAATACACATATATATATATATATATATATATATATATATATATATATATATATATATATAAATATATATATATATATATATAATACACAAAATAAACTTAGTCATAGGTTAGCCACTAAGTATTGTAAGTACATACTAATAAAAACAAACATAATGCTCAACGATGCAAGGAAATATATCTGCTGCAGGCAGACCTAAATATAATACCCATCTACCGGGCTTAGATTTTGTGATTTTTTTTTGTACAAAACCTCCTTGTTTTTACGTGATGTGCCTCTTCGAGTGTTTTTTTCCATTGTAATTATTAAACAATTTTAAATGAGAAACTGCTATTCGCAAATATGGGTAAATGTGTTTCAATTTATTTTCTATAATATACTCGTATGTAATGCGGTGTTTCTGACGTTGATAAAATGATTTAGCTAATTTATTTACACTAGTATCACTTTCTTAATGCTAATACCGAATTAATTTTTAATAATCGAACTTGAGTTTCAGCCAGATTTTGTACATAAATGAAGCATGTTTTATTTATTCGATTAGAGAGTGAGAGAAAAGCATATTTACTCAATTACTTTTACAATTTTTATCTTTTTACAAATTACTTGTAAAGTTAATGAATTTAGGCAATCCTTGTGTTAGCCAAATAACTTAAGTATTCCTTTTTTGACACAGATAAAATACCGATATAGGATTTTTACTTTTTATTTTAGACCCTAAATGTATGCAGACCATGAAATTCAAGATTTTTCATTTTATAAAAAATAAAATAATTAAAATCTCTGTCAGTAAATGTAAGTAATAACCTAATCGAAAACAGATATTACTGTATATGTCTGCGGTCCTGGTCAAGGCACAGGGTACATAGATGTGTACATGTGCTCAATGCCTTAAAAAGGCGCACTCGGGTTTCTCGAGCGCGCTTTTTAAAAACGGCCAAATTATCGTGGGTAACAGAAACACTGTACCATAACAGAAGTGTGATGTCTGAGCTGATATTCCAGCAGATATTTTAATGTATATAAATAATATAGATTACGACACATTTTTCTATTACCGACGATACTTTTTTTCTACATTGTTATTCTGATCGATTAGTAAAATTCACAGGTCACTCACTCACTATTTATTCCCGGTATCTAGTATCGGTATAAGGCTGTGCTTATTGTTTTGTTCTTGTTAATTTTAGTTGAATGGCATATTGAGTAAATACGATTGTTAAGACGGGAAAACCCTGTCAGAAAATATGATATCAATATTTCTGGAAATTAGCTCAATTTCGTGGATAAGTTTTTATCTACAGCTTTCCTTAAAACTTTCAAACTGGACGCCACCACTTTACCTTATCTTTTGATTTAATATAACCGTGATAGGGATGCTCGATGCTTTTTCACGATAACAAAGACCTATGCGACATTTTTTGTCTAATTTTATTCATGTTATCTTTTGGGTGTTATATTTTATAAATTTAATTACATTAACTATTTATATAATATTATATTTAATTTTAAACACAAGAAAGACTTTGATTTTATTCAATGATTTTTGCAGTTGTATATTATCCACAAGCACAAACGGAGCTACTTAGCGGTCAGCTGCCGTAGAGTCAACATCACCCGAAGATGCCTTGTGTAGAGGCGAAACAAGTTTTATATTATCGTCGATGGTGCGTCTTTCCTAGAATAGTGGTGTTGGGAGTAGTGGCGTTGGGAGTAGTGTCGCTGGGATTGGTGGTGACGGGATTAGTGCATACAATTGAGGGAGCGCGGGAGGTGCTTTTCAAACTAGGGAAGACATCATTTTATTTAAAACAGAGCTAAGTCAAGTAATTTTTTTTTAAATAAAACTTGGATGAATCGCTGCCCTACTTAAATTTTTAACCCTTCACTTTTTGGTGGTGTTTTGCAATAAATCGGTTCTAGAAAATATTTAATTTAATCTTTATTGAACCTTAAACAAAATATAATAAAAGGCGGAATAAATGCTTAAAGCATTCTCGCATAACCAACCTTAACGTGGGACAGGTCATACGCCGTCAATTCCACAGAGCCTAAAGACTAAAGTGTGCAACTAGAACATTTGCCTATCATGATTTATGTTTTTGGTATAAGGACTCTGATAAAAAGTCTTACCCACCAATTTCAATTACACGAAGTTCAACTAGTCAGGTATTTATGTTTGGAACCTCTCTTAAAGATCGGATGCTATGAAATACGAGGACCTAAAGATACCGAAAAAGGTCAAAATACCTATTAGCTCCTATAGTATGTGCCAAATCGAAACGGATAATGACCTCATATATGAGCCGAGTGTCAAAAGGCGAAATTTCAGCTTAGATGTGATAACAATATTTAAATATTGATATTATTCACACTTCTAGGTCAGCACATTTGTTTTGTTTTTCGTTTCTTAAATAATATTGTCTGTGGTTCCCATAAACATCGTAAAATCTTACGGTACATCGCGAAAAGTGTGTTATATTTTATATTTCAATTTATCGTAAGTAACGCAGCAATTCATGAATAACAGTTTTATATTTAAAAAGAAAATATTTGAAGCAATATAATCACCATATTGAGCTTTTACAAATTCATTCCTTCAAAATAACCAAAACGCGCGTTACGTCAGTTCGTTCTAAAAGAAACGTGCCATTGTGGTAGCCAGAGATGCGTCACCTTTTAGGGCCGATAATTGCACCGAATAAAAATAAAGTTCTTATATAATATTGAAAACAAAGTTTTATCTTTTGAATAAGTACGTATTAATTCGGTGTCGTTATCACTCGAATCTTTATATATGTTATAAATTAATGCTTTTTGTTGTTAAATGAATAAAATACTTTATAAAAATAGACGATTTTTCTTCTACAGCGATCTTTTACATAACTTTTTAATAATGGTTAATAAATATATAGTATATCAATCATTATAAAAAAATTATTATAAATAAAGAAAGTACTACATATAAAATGCATCTATATATTGAAGGTTTGTAACTCCTGGTTAAACGACCAAAAGGTCATTGTCCGTTTTTCTCAATCAGTTTGGCACATACTATACTTATAATATGAGTGTATTTGTCCCAGAATGGCGATCATTGGAGAACTAAGATACTAAAGTAAAGTATAAAGGCTAGAAATGGCTTAGTATCGTGTACGCCGACCTCACACTTGCTGATCCGATGAATAGAGAGAAATGCCAAGTTGTGGAAGGCGGAAGCTCGTAATTACTGGCGCTCTTGTGAAGAGAATGTGGTATGCAGGTTGACAAAAGATGGCGAAAAAATTTCTGGGGTTTAATATTCCCTTAAAATATTTCTATTTTGGTGGCGAATACTATGTTCGATGTTTTTTGTTAAAAAATTCAGAATTGATTATAGCTAACACTTAACTAGTTATTACACAGTGAAACACCTAATGAAATTGATTTAGGACAATATTATCATTTATTCCCGAGATATGCGCGATATATAAATTTCACTAACGTACGGACGGAGAAACATGGAGATAATATGTTGAAATTTGAACTTTCAAATATCACTTATCAGGGAAGTTAATGGAAGTCAAGCATGATCGCTACCAAGCTATTTCTAATTTGACTTGTATTGTTAATTGTAAACATGATTGTAAGCTATTATTGGACAAAAAATAGTCCCGCTGGGTTTCTTGCTGGTTCTTCCCAGGACAGAGGTTTTTTTTTGCGAACCAGTGGTAAATGAAAAAAATTACTTTCAATAAGTATTGTTAATAATCTACATTGAATAAAAACGTTTCTGTTTTTGTTTCAAGATTCAACTCAATTTAAAATTTTACTTGTACAATATATTTAATATAATTTCAAGAGCGCAAGTAAAGTATTTTTAATATTATCGCGGCTGCCGCGAAAAGACGTAAATTATTCTGACTCGAACCTTAGCCGCACATGGTGTAAACATTAAAAGGACCAAAATATATAACTATTTAGTGAGATATTAAAGGTATTGTATAGATTTGGCTAAGAAAGCTTCAGTTATATAAAGGTCATAGTTTATTAAATTTTATTTATTTTACCCTATATATTGAAACCAATTAGAATTAAAATTTAAAAGTTTAATTTAAATTTTATTACAACTTTGAATTATATATTTTATAATGTTCAAAACAACGCCTTTAATATTAATATCAAAGATATTCAAATAATATCATATAATAAAATAATACTAACAAGATATTTTGTAAATAGGTACTCATAGTTACCGAAAATTGTTTGTGTGCGAGTTATAGTTTATGTTAATAATGCTCTCCCAGCTGAATTCTATATAGCAGCGACAACTTGTGAATAGTTTTGCAACAGTGTCGCGTGATTAAATGGGAACTTCGTTCATTATAACAGTTGTATAATAATCTATATAATGACAATATCAAAAGTAGGTTTGAATAGTGTTAAAGATGTTACAACTGTATTCCATTGCATGTTAACACAGTTCACAGTGGAACTAAAGGAAACAGTGGGGCTGACAAAAGCCCTCGAGGAGGATAAGGAGGAAGACCGCTCCATTGTGGCTCCTTCTCGAGTGAGGGCTACTCCTCCCCCATCTCCTTATCAGGTAAGGCGCACCAGAACATATGGCACGCCTTCCTCCACTGCCTCTAACTTCACGCAACTTCGCCCCCACCACGACAAGGCGGCAACTCGGTTGGGGGGGGGGGGGGGGCTGGGAGCGTTTAATACCTTATCTTCCGGTACCGAGGCTGCCACTTAAGAACTTTCTTCTCCATCGGTTGTCAGTTCTTCGAGCTATATGGTCAGCCCATTGCCACTTCAACTTATTGATGCACTATGTCCCTTACTCTAGTTTTACTGCGGATATCATAGTTGTAAAATAATTATATTTTATATGATATAACTACGGAGTTGAGGAATTTTCCGGACCAATAATAAATAAAAAATGACTTTAAATATAAAATTATATAATGCAATAATCTATATTTAATAAAAGATACTCTATTCTATAACGTTTCATTTTGTTTCATTCTGTCCTGTTTTATCCTGTTTCATTCCTTTCTATTCTGATCTATTCTGTCCACGTATGGCCTAATCTGTATTATTCCGTCCTTTTATATTCTATTCTATGTTATTCTAACCTGCTCTACTATAATCTACTCTTCTCTGCCATACCTACCCTACTCTATGATACTCTAACCTACTCTACCCTACCCTACTCTTCTCTACTCCAATCCACTTCACTCTACTCTACTCTATTCTACTACGTTCTAATTTGTTCTACTCTATACTCCACTTGATTCTACTATATTCTACACTATTACATTCTATTTTATTCCATCTATCGGAAGACATAAGATTTTTCTGGTATTTTCCATAATTGCTTTTTACTACGCCAACGACATAAAATGGGGCGATGGATTCCCCAGTCACCTAGTACAGAAAAAAGTTAGACTTGTTTTCTTAACTTTAATTATAGGTATTTGTTTTTTTTAAATTTATATATTTAGAGTACCACAGTTATTTCACAAGGTAAAGTATTAATATTTTAATAATATTTAAATTTTAATTCAGATAGATGTTAAGCCTCTGGCATGTCTCCTGTCCGAATATTTCTAGATGTAGGAAAAAAGATTCATCTCACGTACATCCGGATAAGAATTCATTAAAGTAGTTCTACCGCAGCTGATACTTAAGTTAGGAGTCACATTTTCTATTTGTAAGATAGATAACGGTACCTTACGCAAGCTGTGTACGAAAATTATTACTTGAAAATGTGCGCTTTTATTTATTTCTAAGTATATTAAATTGTAAAGAGAAAAGGGGATGAAAATTTTTCGCTTATTAATATTAAAATGGTGATGTTGCTATCATCATCACGATTATTTTTACAGCCCATCACAAGTCCATTGCTGGACATAGGCCTCCTCTAAGCAACCACCATGTCAAGTCCGTATGACTTGAGTCACTTGCATCCATTAACTTTCAGCTTCTCTTACCAGGTCCTCACTCCAACTTGTGTATCCTGTATTTCACATACCGGTACGAGACTGCCACTCAAGAAGCTTTCTTCGCAATCGGTTGTCAGTTCTTTGAGGTATGCGGCCGGCTCATTGCCACTTCAGTTTACTGATCCGCTGGGCTATTTTGGTTTCTCTGGTTCTCTCCACAGCTCGCAGAGCGAACTTGAGCTTTCTCATATGGCCAGCAGTGAAGCACTACGTTTCAGATCAATATTTTATCATTGATAATACACACTGGATGTACACGCTTGTTCTGAAGTTTCAGGATTTATGCGACTAAAAGATGTGTCGTAAGCTAAATCTTTTTTATAATTTAATTTATTTAAAGAAAACTATTTTTTATATTTTTGCGTAAATATAACCTCTATAAGTATCTGGACATGCTATATAATTTGGGAAAGAATATACTCCTACGCTAATTAATATTAGTACCCGGTTGACCGAGCTTTGCTCGGTATTTTTCGCTCGATTTTTTTAATTCGTGTGTTTTGGAAATTATATTTAGATACAATTTACATACTGATGAATTACAAATAATATTTTTTGATCTTAGCGACATAACAGAAAAAACTGAACTGGTTATTTGAAATCATGAGTGCAATTATTTTTATTTAAATTTTCGTGTTTTTAAAAAATACTAAAAAAAGGGCTCGAAAAAAATATATTTTCTCAAAAAAGAAAGAAACTTGAAAAAAAAATAAAAAAGTCGGTCGGTCGGTCTGGGCTCGAACCGGGGTTTTACGATTTTGTGACCGCCCATTATACCAATAAGCTATTTATAATCATTACCAAACTGTCAAAATTTACCTTCTTATTCTAACTATATTGTAGCAGTTTTTAATTGCCTAAAAACACGGACAAAAAGACATTTTCTAAAAATAAATCTTAGCTAGATCGATTTATTATCCCCGAAACTCCCTGGACACTAAATTTTATGAAAATCGTTGGAGCCGTTTCCGAGATCCCGATTATATATATATATATATACATATATACAAGAATTGCTCGTTTAATAGTATAGGATATGCGATTTCCATGAATATTTGTAACTATTATAAGACAGTAGTAGATTATTTATTTACAACACAGTAATTATTTTTTTTTCTTTATGATTACCTATTTATTAAGAAAATTTGTATATATAAAGATAAGTATATATAATTATAAACAGACAAACACGTTTGACGTTTCCTGGAATCAACCTAATGATGCCCTCACTCATTTTAGTGCTAGTGATCATTTCCATCTCACTTAAACAAACTGATACCTTTATTCTTAAAATTAATTATTAATATTCAAAATTTAATACCAATCTTATTTTCAATGTCATAGTCATAGTCACAAATACTCACGGCTGTTACCCAGAGGGGTAGGCAAAGAGTACGGATTGTTTTTTGACTCCATCTAATACACCTCCTACGCCTCATTTACATCCACATACCTACGTAAACATGCTCTTTAGTCAAGGGTTTTCTTAATTTGACACATCTTCAATAATATATCGCCAATTTGGTCGATAAACTCATTCCTCCTCTTTTCTTCCATCATCGGACGATCAGGCGGTCGGCGGGTCTTCACCACTTTGTTGTCGATATTCCACGTATTAAAACCAAACGGTTTGCTTCGACTTTTTTAATGCATACGGCAAAGGAGTGGAATAAACTACCGGCGTCTATCTTTCCGTCCGAATACAATCTGAACGACTTAAAGGCAAGAGTGAATAAGCTTTTGTTACGGTAAGGCAGTGCGATTTACCATCTAAGGCTATGTCACCACTTACCACCAGGTGGGATTGTGGTCAAGCACTGGCTTATAATAAGTTAAAAAAATCCGTCTAGGGCGGCCTAAAATATTTTCAATTTTTATGTAATAAAAAAAGAATATGTTTTATTATTTTTTAACATCAAAAATATTTTAATATAATTAATTTAAAAAAAACGTGAGAATCCATATGCTGGACAACTAAGTATGAGCCTATACCGTTTAAAGTAAAATTCTCGCAGCTGTGACGCTGCATCTCATCTCTGGATTAGACGGCTTCGATTTCTGTAAACAATATAGTTTAATGCCTCTATATATCGAAAGCCGTGTATTCTTTCTGCTATTTTTCATAATCGCCTACTAAAACCCCGTAGGCCAAATCGGGGTGATGGGTTATCTTACGTCCACTACAAGGCAAGCTATTGGTTCATAACATTATTGTTAGCAACGAGCATTTAAAGTGAAAGTCAAATTTTTTTTTTTGTAAAACTCTTTCCTTCTTAAACACTCTTGCAAAACAATTCCTTTTTAAAGAAAAAACTGGCAAGAAATTCATTTTTATGTTTTAAATGTTATGTTACGACAATTTATAATAGCATGTCAAATATTAAAGATTTTTTAATATTTTAGTATAAACATCTTAGTCCTTAGGGGTGACAACGCATCTTCATTTTGATTCTTAATCGAAGATAAATGAGGGGTAGATGTCTATGGACTACAGCATCCACTTACCACTTACGATATATAAGGTAATTTTTTTTTACAAGTAAAGCCTTTATTGGTTTAAATTAAAAATATTTATTACTATTCCAAATTTAACATTATAATAAAGAACTTAACTAAAATAATAATTAAAATTATAATATTTACGATTAAAACTAATTATATATACAATATAAAAGAAGAAACTATAATATAGAAAACCTAAAACTAAAAATTTAAATCGTCAAAAAGACCTGCTCCCCGTGGTATAGTGCCAAGAACGCTGGCTGCGTTTCCTCGCTGAATAGCTATACTTAGCCTTTGAGCGAGGAAAGAACCAGCCCTCTTATCACCAGCAGCGACGAACAGTCATAGATACAGTTCCTTTAGAAACTTCATTGCACGTGGACCCCACGGACCGATAGTGTCTACAGCAAATGGCACAATATGTAGTCATTTCTCAAAGACTCATATTTGCGCCATTTACTAAATTCGGCTGCCTCTGATGCCGCCCCGGCTCTAAAACAGGTACCCTTGAGATGAGAGGCCGCCAAAGTGTCAACGCAAGTAGCATCCCACACTAGGGCTTTACCTCTCTGCCAAGGGACCAAAGTCATACCGTCGGGTCTCTTGCCATCGTCTCTAAATATCCCGCAAGGCTCTAAAACCGAGGGGATATTTATAGAGACAAGAGCCCTTCGGATGATTTCGTGCAAAGAACCGTGACGGGAAAACCTACCTACACTTTTTTTGCATGAAAGTCCGTGGAGCCCAAACTCATCGACGCTGCTACCACAGGGGCACTGGTGAGGTTGACAAATAGCCACTCCTAGCTGGATTCCTACGGCGATGCACAAGCTTTCCCCATCAAGCAATGTTCCGAGATTACTTGATGGTAGAGCATGTAACCAGTGGCTAGATTCCTTAGTCGAAACAGCTAGAAGGCGAGCCTGATCTTGTTGAATATGGAAATTTTGAAATAAATTTTTGTGGACACTCCGTACCAACGGAATATCCCACTCTTTTTGTTGGTTAACTTCCAGTAGGACATTTTCGCCGGGACGGAGCGTTAGCCATATTTGCTTTGCCTCCGCAGCAAAACATAGGTCTACTTTATTATTTAAAATTGTGTTACATAGGTCATTGACACTATGCACGGAAGCAAGGAAAGCAGGCAATGCGACGCTAGAAATATTTCTTATACCAATTCCACCAAATTTGATAGGTAAAGTGGCTTGATTCCAGGCTATTGTATTTAATCTCAAATTTAGAATGTTTTCTAAAGCAATTTTAAGATTATTATCAATATCTTTTAAAATATCCGAACATTTCCAGACTGGACTTGAGCGTAACAAGTATGTAAATTTAGGTACAAGGACACAATATTTTAAAATGGTAAGGGCAATATGGGGGTTTAAAATATATAATTTATTAACGTGATTTAAAAATTGATCGAATTTTGTTTTTAAAACAGGTTTAATACCATCGAGAAACAACGGAGCACCAAGCAGGTAAAGCGATTCCGAATTGACAGCTTTTATTCCTGGAGAAATCTGATTGAAATTTCGAATTAAGGTATCTCTTTTAGAATTAGATAAATTATTAGAAATAAATATTTCACATTTATTTGTATTTGGTTCAAGACCAATATTTTTAAAATTTTGAAAAATATGAGTAAGATCATTGAGGACGTCATCTGCTTTACCTCCCAGTGTACCGTCGTCCAGATACCAGACATTCAGCTTGGATTTTAAATTTGAAATAATAGGTTGAATTCCCAAACTGAAAAGAGCTGGACCTAATGGATCACCCTGCTGAACACCGACAGCAGACTCAATAATATGGTTTTGATAAAACAAGTTTGAATTTTGACTGTAACATTGCCAAACGTAATGATATATTTCGGGGGTATTGTTAGCCACTTCTTTCAGCAGGGTTATCCTATCAATAGAGTTGAAAGCATTTCTAAGATCAACCTTCAGAAGAACATCTACATCGGAATTAGTTAAGAAAGTACGCACCGAATGTACCGCCGCCTCACAGCCACCTTTGGTGCCAAAGCCTAGTTGAGTAGGTTGAAATTTTGTCTTAAGGTTTGAGATTATGTGCCTGCAAGCTAATTTTGAAGTTAAGCGTCGAAATGTAGAACCAACAGCAATAGGACGGATACCTTTATCCTTTTTTTTGAAGGCACACAATCTTGCCCCATATAAGTAGGGAATGAAATTGGGATTGACATTACCAGAAAGCATAAAATTACATAATTTTGTTATGTCATTAAGAAGTACCCTACCGGCGTCACCGGCAGATACGCTTACAAGGTCTTTGAGATGCTGAGGCGTAATCCCGTCAATGCCGCCGGCAGAGCCATTCGAAAATGACAATATTGCGTCTAAAGTATCTTTTTCGGAAACTTGTAATGGTTGCATAGAAGTATTGGGAGGCAGCGGTAAATTCTGGGAAGGATTGACCGAAGGATGTTTCTGACGAAGGCCTTCAAGAGTTTCGACATTACGAGGAGCGAGGATGTCATCTGAGAATAAAATACGGGATGCATTTTTTAAGTCGCCGTCCATTACTTTTGATTCAACTACTTTTTTTTAAATCAAATTTAGGATAAGGTCGAGGGAAAAGAGTATTAATCGGGTAATTCAAATTTTGAAAAGAATTTTCTTTTAGTTGAGACGTAATTGATTTATTTATTGTTTTACTAAAATGAAAGTGGGAATACGCGAATGTAAATAATTTTTGCCAACTTTTTTCACAATTCGTTAGACAATTTTGAATGGTTAATGATAACGCTTTAGCAAGTTGCATCCTCGCGCCTCTTGGAATTCTTTTAACCACTGGTACGTTACCATACAAATTGTATAATTGTTTCGAAAAAAGTGAAGAATTTGTGTCATTAGGTATATTATCAGAAGAGTCATGAATTTCTACGGTAGGCTGTGAAGCCGAAATATTTTTACTATGGCATCGTTTAATGTGTATATTTAATCCCTTTTTACCTTTAAACAGCCTACCGTCGGTACAATTTTGACATCGCAGGAAATCCGGCTGTGAATGTATTGGAGCGAAAATATTCATAGAAAATGTAAAAAAAATTAAAAATGTAAAAATATATCTACAGCACTAAAAGTCTATAATTTAGTAAAAATCAAAATCTTGAAAATTAAAAGAAAAACATAGTTCTCGAGCTTTGTTTATCGCCTTAAAGCAATCTAATATTAATATTGTGTACAATGAATCACCAGGTGGTCACCATACAATGAATCTTGAAGTGACCTACAACTATAACCGCTTACAGTTGATGGTTTCAAAGCTTCTTTTGGTGACAATCTCAATAAAACGCTCAAGCATCTCAATAAAAACGCGGCATTCGTTGTTTTCTTGGGGTCAGTAGAAGTGTAGTGAGCATTGATTTTGTTATTTTGACGCTGTTCTATTTTCTCATTTAATATTTCTTTAAAGTTCTCCCTGGCATTAATGTTGCAAAATAAAATATATTCTTGGTGTATTCGGCCATCGTCATTTCGTGTCATCACTTCAGGCAAACGAACTTGTAAAAATATTATCACATATTCATTAATATTGAAATATATTATTTACATAAAACGTTATTTTTCGGAATTTCAGGAATAAAATATAATTATATTTTAATTAAAATTATTGGTTAAAATATGCGACAGTTGTCCAAAAAAAAATATATATTTATAAAAATGTTATTTTTTATAAATGAAAATATACCGTATATATATTCCGATATAACCATTGACTTATATATTACTAGCGTAGATATAACGTATATACCGTACGACGTATACCATACAACGAATATTGAAGGACCAGACATTGAAATAGTATTTTGTATTCTATTGTTCTAAAAACTCCTTTCAATGCGATCTTAAGCTTAGAACGAAAGTAACTAGATTCATCTCACGTAAGAACGGGTAAGATATTCTGCGGAGAGTTTGGAGAACGCTGCGAATAAATCGAGTTAGAAACCACATTTGCAAGAAATTTGAATGTCTTTTATAAGAAGCTTTATTTTAAGGAATTACACACGAAAAGGAAGTTTTGTGTTCAAAGTTTTTTTTTTAAATTATATTACGTTCTTTGCAAGTAAGGGAAGCAAATGTCTTTTAAGGTTTGCAGTAGAACAGGAAGAGCGAAGCAGCCTGCTGCCGGTAAAGATCTTTCATTGTCCAGAACTTTACGGATGTAATAAGGGGTTCAGTAAGTCACTCACCAGTTCTCTCATAAACTCCAATATCATCATCCTTGCAGCCTGAAAATAGGCCTATATAGTATATCATTTGCGATGCAGTAAAAATAGTCCTAAGCCACACAAAATAACTAATAGAATTTATAATAGTTTATATATATATATATATATATATATATATATATATATATATATATATATATATATATATATATATATATATATATATATGTATGTATGTATTATCCTAATTAGTGTGTATAGCGCAAGTGTAATATTTTTGTAAGTTTAAGTACAGAAGAAATTGATGATTACAAATTTTTTGGACAGGCTTCGTTATTTTTCAAGATTTAATTATTTCTTCGTACTGATTTATTATGTGCTTCGTGGTTAGTGAAAATATTGCGAGCGAAGCTGTTTAACTAAAAAAAAATGCATGCACTTCACACGCGGTAGAAGTTAAACCTTTATAAAACTAAACTACGAGAGAAAGAGACGAATGCAGATTATCAGTTCTAAGATAATTGTAGAATTTATGTAATTAAAATATAAATAACACGTATACAGTGTTCTATTCGATCTCAATCTCTCGTAGGCTAAATGTATATATTTGTCTCTTTTTAGTGTCGCTTTTTCGTTTTTTTTTAATTCTCAAATCACAACGAGTCTAAAGAAGTTTTCATTTCAAAAATATTTCGAGGCTATGCGGAATCTGTCTACAATTGAACATTCTACATAACATTGTACCGTCATGCTCTACGTGGTCGTGCTACGCTGCGCCAGCTGCTACAGTGTGCTACGACAGCCGACCGAGGAATGGCGCCGGTTTCACAAAAAAAAATCTTTCCTCTAAGTGAGTAATGACAGCTCAAAACCCTTTTATTAGCATGCATTCCATTAGATATAAAAAGTGACAGCGCACAAATGGAACTATATGCTACGAGCGGCGATACATGTCCACATGATATTACAAACACTGAATTTAAATTCGAAATTTAACGCCGTCGTTTAAATCTATTATCAGAAAACCATTATAGATAGATAGATAGATAGATAGAAAATTCTTTATTGCACTCAAACAAAACAATTTGGTACAAAGGCGAACTTAATGCCGAAAAGGCATTCTCTGCCAGCTAACCTTTTGTAGTGTGGTGAGAGCTATGGGTAGAGCCGCGAGAGAAAGAAAAACTAACTTATTTATTCATACTATTCAAAACGCGTTATATAATATTATGTATATGTTAGTTTATACATATATACACTCATACACATACATATATATATATATATATATATATATATATATATATATATATATATATACATGCATACATTATCATCATTATTATTTAAATTGACGCAACGTAATATCGTTATCGAGGAATAAGAGTCAAGAGAAAATACGTCAGACGCTTTGTTAAATGTTCCCACAAATAAATCGAAAAACAGTGAGTAGTAACAATCACTTCTTACAACAGTGCCGCTGTGAACATTTTTAAAACGTGTGAGCTTTGTTATACGTTGCAGTGAACATAAAAATACGTCTAAAAAGTAATTCATCTCGTAAGAAATTTCCCTATTTATTTCATTGACTTATACATTTTTAGCGTAAGGACCAGGCCGACCGCGCAACTAAATCGGACCAGTGATTTCGACCTAAAATGACAGTTTAGGGCCAACGTAATTTTGTTACTTTTTTTCCCATGGGTATGTAATTTTGATATCACGCGTCTAGTTTATCTTTACGTTTCGTTTTTTGACGGTCTTATTTTTATTTCTGTTTTATTTTTGTCTAAAGAGCTTAGTGTAAGTTAAATATCGAATATTGGTACCTAATATAGTTTATATTCAACAAAAGTACAAAAGAAACGATACCCACTTTATCTAAACTGAAAATCTGATTCATAAAATATTTGAAATTCTGTTTTTAAACCGATTGCTTCTGGAGCATAGAGTTTTTATTGTGGTAGACCCACACTAAACTTGTATCAAAGAAGCAACATAAATGCATCGATCGAGCACCAATTGACCGGAAAGGGAGCTAATGCTAATTTTATTTAAAAAAAAACGCGGTACTCATGTACAATACAGGAATTATCGATAACGTAGCGTTAATACTGAAAATTAAAAGAACCCAATAATAATACAAGTCGTTCAACCTTGAGGTAAAATTATGGCTTAGTACTATTACGATACTACACACTGTGAAATAATGGTATAAATAGGGTAATTATACTACAAAATCTGACCCTGGTTACGTCGTGTTATGACGTTTGTATTATGACAGATGCGCTACTTTTTCTTGTATGAAGAAGTTATGAGTAAAATATTTAGCTAGGCGTATACTTTATTTTGAAATCATCGGTTTATTCTTTGTTAAAAGTCATCCATTAAAGCGATAAATTGTCTATAGGGGTGAAACTGGTAGGCAAAGGGAACTTGCATTGATGGTAAAAGCACACCTCAGAAATTAAATGAAAGATTTCATCGGAGTTTCAGACCGGACTGCAATGTAGCCATAAGAAAACATGGACCATTATTTAAGCCTACGCGCCTAAAGAAAAAGCTGAAGAAATTGCCTTTCTACAACAAATAAGTCTTTCTACAACAAACAATCTCAGATCATAATTGATCATTCAAATGATATGATCATAGAAATGGGGGACTTTATTCCCCAAGCAGGACTAAGCACAATAAAGACGAATATGTGTTGGAAAAGTTTGGCCATGGTAAAGAAGCAAAAATGGACAAATACTGATAGTCATTTTACTTGAACATCATCTGATACTTTTCAACAGCTTATTTAAAAATATGAACAACAAGTGGACTTAGATTTTCCCAGATGTAAAATATAGAAACGAAAGATCTAATAACAGAATATACTTTCCAAAATGTAAATTTGATGCTATTCCAAAAACAATCATACATAATGGCGGTTAAAATCTTTAAGTCTTTACCCGACGAGTTAAAAAATTTCCCAATGACAATGTTAAAAAAACAAACTTCATGAATGGCTTTTACTTCATTGTTTCTATACTGTTAATGAGTATCTTGATCATAAAAATCAAAACAAATTACATATTTGAATATCTGTATATAAAATGCTTGAATTTTTTGGTGTGAGTTTATAAAGGACTTCGATAGTTATAGAATAATTATTAGTTAGTTATTTTTACTGTTATTACATCATTTGTAAAGGATTGAGTGACATTGTTTTTAGTATAATTAATCTTTTTACATTTATTTTATTATCAATTGGACGTTTTTATATTACATTAATAAGTTAAATTCATCAAAAATTGAAAAAAAGTTATATATGTTATATCTATTTAGTCAAAATTTGCACGTCTCGATAAGGCAGAATGTATAGGAACTAATATGTTTTAATAATACTCCTGTAATATCTACCTACATTCTATGCAAATAAATAATTATGAATTACGTATTATGAAATAGATAACAATATAATTAGCCATGCAAAATCATTTACAGACATTACAGACATCGCATTGTAAGAGCATCATTCACTATAATCCCACCTAAAAAGACTAGAAAGTACTTTGTTCAACCTGGTACAGTCAATGATATGGAAAGCAATGAATTCATGTTAAGTTCTATGGAAAATCAATGCGGAGAATCAGTAGTAACAGATACAATCTAGTTATGCTAAGTTACATAAAAACTTATTTGCCTCAGTACTAAAAGATTGACTAGTAAACATAAGTAAAATTTAAGTAAAACAACGCTGCAGTTATAAATGAAAGGAAACGTCTATTCGGTAATAAAATAAAAAACCAGAATGTCCAAAAAATAACCGAGCTAAGCTAGAAAATCAACGAATGCATTAGAAAAATAGAAAAATTAAAAGATTACCAACCCTAGAAAATCATATTTTAACAACATGAGAAACCAGAAAATCTGTAAAAGAGCTGCGTGAATCAAATCCATTGATAACAAATTTGACAAATAGCCGCAACAACATCACAAATCAAAAACATATAAATAATATAGCTCCATATACTATCGAAACTTTTATTCAAGCAGAGATATTTTAAATCAGAGTAGATACGCAAGCTCAATAATTTCTACTTTTGCATTAAGCTCTGAACCTAAATCTTACAAAGTGAAGTAAAACTACTCGTAAAAATAGTTTCGGCAAATCGCCAGGCCCTGATAAAATCAAAATGAGTCACTAAAAGGGACCCTGGAAGCATTGGTTCCTATACTGACTAAAATCTTTAACGATATTTTACTATCAGGATACATTCCAAATCAATGGGAAACGTCACATATAATTCTAGACAGAAAACTACAGACCAGTAAATTTGATGTCAATAAGCACACACACAAAAATACAGTAACGTGATGTACGCTCCAGTAAAATACAAATATTTTAATAAGGCTTTGTCAAATTTTCTGCCCCGTTGACTCCTGCTTCCCAACGGGAAGCAGGAGTCAACGGATCAATCTCTTTACTTTGTAATTTGAAACTTATATTATATATTATTAAAGTGTATAATACTTTAAGAAAAAAACTTGTTCTGAGCTGTTTAATAAGATTTGGATTTATAGGCCGTCGGTTATTTTTCTTATACACTTATATAGCGGTTTAAATTCGTATAAATAATTATATAACAGTGCTCCATTCGATTTATGCGTATATATTTTATTGAGTTCTACTAACAGTTTTCGATAGTGGATAAGTGCTCTTCTAAAAATTTCTTATCAAGACTTCTAGCAAGACGTGTTCAATCTCCGCTGGCACTGTAGAAATTAATAACTGCAGTATTACGCGCTGATATACCACAACCTCAGCATAGAAAGAAAATATCATGTCGTTTTTCTGCATGAATGAAAAACTTAAAAATAATTGAGTAATGTGAAGTATGGCGATACGCATTGGGGCAGTGCGCTAGATAATTCCTTAATATCCATGTTGGTTAGATTATTTATGTAGACTAAAACAATGTAGGATCCAGGACACTGCACAGTGTAACTCCGAATATTATATCCGATTCATCGCTTAAGTATTCACGTATCTTTACTTTCTGCTTGCGATCCTTAAGATAGTCTTTAAATAAATCTAAATGTATACCTACAACACGTTCGAATTAACTTGAGACTCCGCTGGAATGCGACCCCCTTCCCGACTCCCCGCACAGCGTCCCGCGCTGGCCGTGCGCGCTCAGTACCGATAGCATTTTTGCTACGGATACGCGTCTCGACTCTAGTTCGATATTTTTGATAATTGTTTGTTGTTTGATTTGGACTTTTGTTTGTTTTTGTTATACTTGAACGTTATTTCATCTGTTTGTTGTTAATTGCGTTGTTTTATTGTTGAGTTTGGACGTTGTGTTGTGCCGTTTTCTTGTGACGCTTAGGAGTTACTCCGCCTTTTTTATTTTTAAAAAAAGATGGGAGGAAAGTCAATACATAGCCAAGCACGGACACTTGCTCTAAAAGTTTTAAAATTTTTCGAAGATGAAAAATCAAATAAAAAGTTTCTTATTCTTGTGGACCAAGCTTTAAAGAGGGCTTGTGCAGCAACAGGCATAACAAAGGCAACACTACTAAGAATGAAAAACGAGGCGAAAAAAGTTCAGTCAATTTCTCAAGACCAAAATGATGATGTCACAGTAGTATCGGACCCATGTACTTCTCAAGCAAGACTATCGAATATATATATATATATATATATATATATATATATATATATATATATATATATATATATATATATATATATATATATATATATATATATATATATGGAACTTAATAAAACAAAGATTGGCAGCTAAAAATGTTAACCAGTTTGAAAGGGAAATAGAGGGTTTGACAAGAGACGCAATACAGTCTATAACGGCTTCCGATTGGAAGAAAGAAATTAACCGTATCGAAAGATTAGAAAATGAATACTGGGAGAGTGATAGACTTGGAGAAATCCAACAGAGAGAATTAATTATATCCCTCGGAGGGGAAGAATCCAGCTCAGAGAGTGAAAGTGAGGACGATCTAATGGACGGAATAGAACCGATCGTATACAGTGACAATGAATAATAAATATTAAATAAATCCTTATTAATATTCCTTACTTCTATTCCTTGATTTTACATAGTTTGTGCTGTTCCGCTTATCCAAGATTGATTCACTTTCACCCTAAGGTTGCCTGGGAGAGATTGCTTTTTAGCAATAAGGTCGCCTGTTATGCTTTGTATTTTTATTGTGTACGAATCTGTAACACTTTTTATAGTGCAATAAAGTGTATAATAAATAAATTAATAATATTATAAATGAGAAAGTGTGTATGTTTATTTCTTTGTCCTTCCTTGACGCGTTAACTAAAAATAATATTATATATATTATAAGAAATAAATATTTAAAATACATAAAAATGGCAACAGTATATCACTTATTACTTCACCCCTTGCCGGAACATTTTATTTTGTTTTTATTAATAATCTCATGCAAATCTCAAAAATTTCAAATAAAAAAATATTACGACGCATTATTTTGCACACCGTACTTTGACAATTACGTCATCGGCCCAGGTCTCGAGTTAATTCGTGCGAGTTATATATCCTCAAGCCTGTGCATAAGGATTGATTTTACATATTTCTAAGAGATCCTCTTAAACGGCAGACTTGGATTGCAGCTTGGAGAAATAATGAATCCTGGATACCTAAACGGACTACTTATCACAAATTTGCTCCGAATATTGTGATAAATCATATTTCATACCCCAAGTTATTAATAGGAGAAGGTTAACCGATACTGCTGTACCAACCTTGAAATTGTGGTAGGTAATGTCTAGCTGTAATTATATCAATAGATTAAATAGTTTTATTATTACCCTTGACACCAATATTTTTCTTGAAAATATTTTAGAATTGCGACAAGTTTACAATTATGATTTCTTATATTTACGCGAACAATACACATTAAATGAAACTAGTTTTACGGATTTTAACGCGTAAAACTTTGACTTTTGATTCTCGACGTTTCGGGTGCTTTGCTGTATGAACTTTAATGTCGCACCTTTGACAAGATGCGACACGTGCTGAGGCGGCGCGGCACAATAACGACCGTATCTAAGAGAACAGACTATACAAGAAAAAAAAACTAAAAAAACTCCTCGTAATAAAAAACAATAGCATAAAAATGCTTCAAT
This sequence comes from Parnassius smintheus behrii, assembly GCA_036936625.1. Taxonomy (NCBI): domain Eukaryota; kingdom Metazoa; phylum Arthropoda; class Insecta; order Lepidoptera; family Papilionidae; genus Parnassius; species Parnassius smintheus. The sequence continues at coordinate 13,552,017 of JAUPFT010000020.1, read as the reverse complement.
AACGGTAACTGCAGTAACGGTATTTAAGTTTGCAAGAAATACTAGATTCGCTGACAGAGACATCTTTGATAAATAAAGAAAACAAACAGGTACTAGAAAAGATAGGAACGATGCACATGTAGTGAATCCTCATGTGGCGAAAGCAAGTGTTCGTCACAAAAAGATTATTTTCCATACAAACGGTGAGGAGGGTTTTACCATTCTCATTTGTACTTTCATCACCAAACGTTCCCAATATCCTTTCATAACCCCAACCCTTCCATTAAAATCTCCTAACATAATAATATTTTCATTTCCCTTACATTTCATTAACACCATCCTTGACATTTCCCAAAATTGCTCTCGGATATAAGTGGGCTTAGACATGTCTGGGGCGTAGACCCCTAGCACAAACAACTTCTTTAAGCCCACTTTTATTCGTATCCATAGTAGTCTTGGGCTTACACATTCGTACTCTTTCACACATTGGCCTATTCTTTCTGAAACAATTATACCTACTCCCTGGCATGCCCGCTCAATCTCGTCTACACCAGACCAGTATGCGGTATATATTCCATGTGTAGTGACACCCTTCCCCTTCCTTTTCGTCCCATTTACACATAACACAGCTATTCCTCTATCATACATCATATCGCATACTTCATCCATTTTATCATTCATTGCTCCACATACATTCAACGTAGCCAGACGAGCCTCTGCAATCCACTTTTCGCCCCTCCGGGAGACAGAACGTGACGGGTGGCGAACCTCGTCGCCGGTTTTCCTCCCGGAGATTCTTCGCACCCCTGCCCCATTGAAGGTGCGCCGGGAACTCGGGGCCATTTCTTTTGTTTGGTTCCTCATGGTGCGAAATATGGGGTAGTGTATTTTGCGAGGAGAGCGGCGAGGAGCCGAGTCTGTGCCTTCGGCTTGTCTCTCATTTAGCACCACCCGGGGGACACGTGTAGGGTGGGCTTAGGATTAGGTGGTCAAAGCTTACGGACGCGAGCGACTTATCCCCCAAAAAGCATTAAAATCCGTTAAAAATAGTTTAACTTTTAAAATTATTAATGGAAGGTAATTAGTTGACTTTGTCGTAGAGGTCCAGCCATTCCAAGCGTTCCAGGCATCTCGACTTACATATTGAAAATTACCGCGAAGTCAATTCTTACAGCAGAATGTCTAAAAAAATGTTATAAACAATAATAATTTGCATTCAAGCAAACAAAGCAATGTACCTTTACATTTTGCAGAACTACATTTTACAAGTCAGCAAGTATTTTTAAATTTTAGACCTCCGGTTTGAAAAAACACTGTCCTAAATTAATAATTTATCACTTTTTTACAGATCATATATTATATAATTTAAAAACCTGTTTAACTAACTGTAATTAATTAATCACCGTCTACTTATATCGGACACAACAGCACGGTTTTCATTAGGCGTAACGGTTGACTAAAGAGCTAATTAAAATGATTAATGGAGCTTTTTCTCCCAGCTGTAGGAATATTAACTTTGAAAGTGTGCACTTTAATTACTGTTAATGTATACATTAACCCAATAACTTTATTACAATATTCCACAACTACAAGATAAGTGATGTTTTGGTTTAGAATCTATTTCCATTATTCATTATTACCTAAAGTGGTTTGTGCTGTAATGGATGTGATGTGTAGCTAAACATTGACTACTTATTGCTTCATAAGAAGGACTTAGCCATATTTGCCACGCTTGGCAGCAGATCACCAACCATAGATTCTTTAATATATATATATATATATATATATATATATATATCACTTCGAGTATAATAAAACAGGTGTTTTACGTTAGGAACGTTTGGTGATGAAAGTACAAATGAGAATGGTAAAACCCTCCTCACCGTTTGTATGGAAAATAATCTTTTTGTGACGAACACTTGCTTTCGCCACATGAGGATTCACTACATGTGAATCCTCTTGTGGCGAAAGTTGTACTTGGGAAAGAGGTGATGATAGAAGCATGATATATTTTCATAATTGTGAATGAAAGATTATTTGGTTTTATGCCGAATTAATGGTCTATTCAGGCGTTGACGCCATCGGTCATCTGTGTCTACCACTGCGTTACAGCGTATTAGAACAGAAAGGTTACAAGAGGGAGGTGAGAAAAACAAGTTCAAATGTAGATTAAAAGAAATATAAGTGGTTTGAATGAATTATGTATGAATGAGTTAGACTTGGAGAATGTATGGCAAAATGTAAAGAAAGGTTTAGTGGATGCAGCTACCGAAGTATATGGTGTTAGTAAGAGAAAGAACGAAAGGAAAAATAATACGTTATGGTGGGATGATGAGATACGTATGGAAGTTGAAGCAAAGAAGAGAGCATGGCTAGATTTACTAGCAACAAAGGCTGGTAATTCTATACGAATGATGCGGCTGGTACGAATGATGATATTGAAAGAAAAAAGGCAGTCTTTAGACATCTAAATAAGAGAGTAAAAAAAGTATTTGAAAGGAAAAAGCAAGAAAGAACGGATAAGAATGATAGAAGAATATCGGATAACTTCCAGGCAAATATTAAAATGTTCTGGAAACTCGTAAGAACTGCCAGGGGACATTCAAAATAGCCTACAATGAATTCTATAAGGTACGAGAATGGCTATATTCTGAATGATGAAGTTTTGAGTTTAAAGAGATGGAAGGAATATTTTGAAAGCGTGTTTATGAGTGAGGAGACAACGAATAAACTAAATGAAGTAGAAAAGAAAAGAAATAAGAGGAAAGAGGTAGCGAGATAAGTATAGATGAAATAATGAAACAATGAAAAGCATGAAAGCAGGTAAGGCTGCCGGATATGATAGAGTTTCACTTGAAATGATAAGGGCTGGAGTGGAAGTGGTGGCAGACCTGCTGCACAACTTGTTTAATTTATGCTGGGAACTGAAGCAGGTACCGGTAGACTGGTGCAAAGCCATGATAGTCCCAGTATATAAAGGAAAAGGGTCGCAGCAGGACTGTAAAACTACCGTGGTATCAGCCTTCTTAGACTAAAACTAAGAAGGATTCTAAAGAAGCTAAAACTGTATGCTAAGGTACTGATTGAAAGGGTCATGAAAGAAACTGATGGAAAAATTTGGGATGTGCAAACAGGATTTAGAATGGGTATGGGATGTACAGATCAAGTCTTTTCCATGCGTATGATCGCAGTTCGAAGTTTTTGGCCAAAACCAAAAAGGTTTTTTGTGCGTTCATGGACTCGGAAAAGGCCTATGATAGAGTGGATAGGGATGTGCTATGGCAAACACTGAAATCTTTTGGGTTGAGTGCTGGCTTGATACAGGCATTGGAGTCTCTTTATAGGGACTCTAGTGCTTGTGTTAGGATCAACGGGATCTACTCGGACTGGTTTGGCATCCGTAAAGGTGTCAGACAGGGCTGTGTAGCTTTCCCGTGGCTGTTCAACCTATTTATGGACAGTTGTTTGCAAAATTTGAAAATTGAAGAATGCGGATTAAGAATGGGTGAGTTAACCGTCAAATGCCTTTTGTACGCGATGATCAAGTTATTCTTGCATCGTCGGCGGCCGAGTTGCAAATGATGGTTACATTATTGAACAGATCATTAAAAGAAAGGGGTGTGAAAATGAACGCAAGTAAGACGAAAGTTATGGTTTTTGAAAGAGAAGAAATTAAGATGATATGTGAAATAAGAATAGAAGGGTAGTTGATCGAGCAAGTAGATGAGTTTGTGTATTTGGGCTGAGTATTTAGCAGGGATGGGAGATATGATAGGGATATAGAACGACGAGTGAATGCGGGAAATAGAGTAAATGGGGCCCTACACTCTATTGTAAAGAGTCAAAATGTGTCGAAAAAGGCAAGTATGGCAATTCACAGTCACAGTCAGTCCCTACTTTAACGTATGGTAGTGAAAGTTGGGTGTGGCAGAAGAAGCACGAGAGTACAATGAACGCAGTAGAAATGCGGACGTTAAGGAGTATGTTTGGGCTGAATCTGAATGACAGGGTGAGAAATTGTGTGATAAGAGAAGAGTGTGGTTTGCAAGATGATGTTGTGACCAGGATTAAGAAAGGAATGCTTCGGGGGTTTGGTCATGTGGAAAGAATGAACGAGGAAAGAGTGACAAAGAAGATTTATGTTGCATAAGTGAAAGGCAAAGTCGGAAAGGGACGTCCTTGGCGAAAATTTGTCGACCAAATTGGCGATTTATTGAAAACGGGCCAAATTAGGAGTACCCTTAACCGACGAGCATGTATGCGTAAGTATATGGATGTGAAGGAGGCGAGAGGGGTGTGTCAGGGTTGTGCCAAGTGGAAGTCTGTAGTCTCTGCCTACCCCTCTGTATGACAGGCGTGAGTGCTTATGTATGTATTATGTAATTAACGCGTTTCTTTCGACTTATTTTAATTCCTGAAGCTTTGGGAGCTTGTTTGCTCTAGTAAGTGTTTATGTTTTAGGATCACCTAATATTTTAAGAATATAATCTGTATAGACTTTACACTATGATAAGTGGGGAATGTAAGTCCATATGCATCTAAGCCATATCTAACTGCTGCGTCTGCCAGCGCATATACAGAATAATATACATAATTCCTCGGTTCACAACATATTTTATATGATTAAGTTTACCTAAACGGTTTACCTGCCCTGTTACTTTCTGATTTAACATGCAAGTCCCATGTAAAACGATTATTTATTTAACGATAACCAACTCTAAATATTTATAGTGCGATGCACGTTGTAGCTTTTCGCGGTGGCAGAGAGAACTCAACTGATAAGTATGCAGGCAATTGTAAGTGTGACCTATATAGAAAACTATTGTCGAGGGACCACTTTATTAAATTATTCCACTACACTGTCGTCAGCATAAATGCATTATACCTTACAGTTCTTGATAACATTTATCATATCATATACATCCGATCGGGCCAAACATATAGCCAATCAGCAGACCAAATTTTACTTTTCTTATCCTACTATCCACTTCGTTTACAGTAACGACAATATTTCTATTTTGTAAATATTTTTAAACCAAGTTTTCAATGGACTTCTTATTCCACATTCATCCATGTGCTGCAACAAGCACTCATCTTCCAAAGTATCGACGCCTATTTAAAATCTGTAAATAGAGCTACTACGATATTTTTATTATTCATGGAGTTGTTTCCATCGTCTGCAAATGATGACAAGGCCATGTATGTATAATTGATACAGCAAAATAAAGTTACAGAAAATAAAATAACATTTTAAGACAAGTGCTTGAAACACTCATTTAGTTAGGTTTGCATAATAACCACGAAACTATAATTGAGATAACGTCAAAAGTAAAAACCAAAAAGTAAAAACCAACTTCATAAATTAAAAATATAATAAATTGTAATAATTTTTTGTATGACAAATTTTAAAGTAAGCTTCAGTTTAAAACAAAACTCTGGGCTTTAATGCTTGAATAGTTCAATACACTACACCTTAGCACTGAGTCCAGAAGATTTTTGGAGTCAATTTTTGCTTTTTGTTAAAAATTTCATTTTTTACCCTGTTTGTGTGAATTGAGCAATATAAAAAGCTCACGTGAACATCTAAAATATCTTATAAATAGTTACAATTGAAACTTCATCCTTTATTTTTTCAGTAATAGAGTTTCATTCATAAATAAACCTTGTGGTATGGTCTATTTAATCATAAAAGTATAGTTTAAATTGGTTCGGTAGCATCTGAGAAATCGGTAAATATCAAAAAAAACACTTTCGCGTCTAATAATCTCCACCTTTTTTGACGTAGGTTAAAAAGGAAAAGAAGTCCTTACATGTCGAATTGGACATTTTTATTGTAAATTAAAAACCATTTTATTTTGTATTAATCGATGTCATATCAAAAGTTTTATGGTTAAAGTTTTATTAATTAATCTTTTCAAAGAAAAAATGCGTCTGAAACAATTACCGAAATACTTTTTTCCAGTCTGTCTCTTCTACGGCCTGCTCGAACGTCGCTAGCACATCTTTTGACGGTGAAAACTCACACAATGCCAAATCAGGACTAGGATGACCCAAAAGGATATCTGGTCTGTTGTCCAGAAACACCCTCGTTGTAGCGCTGCGAGCGCGGGCGCGTTATCATGGTAAAGAAGTAAGGAGCTCGCTTGGCTCTGTGTTCGGTCGCTTGTTATTCGACCGTGCTGAAATTTGTTATACCAGCGGTATACAGTTGCCTTAGTCCGAAAATGCAATTTGCAATTTATTAAATATTTAGAAAATAGTCCCGACGCATTATGCGTTTCGGATACATTATTCAATGAAACAAAATATTTCAATTTAGCTCGTAAAATATGTGGGGGGGGGGGAATTAATATATACAGAAATAAATTTCAAGCACTCGTTTTTAATCGTATATATATTTTATTTCTAAATATATTATAACTGTTATCGTTATAGCCTATTAAAGTCCACTTCTGAATAGAGGCTACTTAGCCTAGCCGGAGCCTAAAAGGATATAAACATTACGGTTTAAGGGACCATTCGGGTTTATTTTTATTGAGCTTTTTGGTTCACTTTGTATAATATCTTAAAACGAGGTCAGGTTTTTTTGTGGTATAATGATTACTTTGTTTACTAACATTAGATTTAATGTAAACATAAAATATCTCAAACTTTTTCGATATTACTAATACCTGTTGTTGCAAAAATTTTACAATATCTATAACAACATTGTCAATAAGCGTTGTTTAAATTTTCTTATTTTCTAATATTTATATTCTTATTCCTCCTACCGGCAGGCGAAGTGTAGGGCGTTCCTCCATCAGATGGAGTGATGAGGTGGTAAGGCATGCAGGAAGTCGATGGATGCATGTAGAAATCTATATATATATATATATATATATATATATATATATATATATATATATATATATATATATATATATATATATATATATATATATCCCATAAAAAAACTATCAGTTTAACATTTCACCTGGTGACCAGGTGAAATGTTAAACTGATAGTTTTTTTATGGGATATGGGTGACCAACGTCTACATCTATCCTCGATTACGAATCAAAATGCAGGTGCGTTGTTACTCGTGAGGATTTAGATGGAATGCCTCGTTTCTTGTAAAATGGGTCTCCCGTTCTCTACACTCACCATGCGAAACACAAGAACGTTGAGCTGCTATTTTACGCTGGTTGATCGGTTCGAATGTTATCGTTGTAAAAAAATTGTGTTTTTTTAATAACTTTGAAATTTCTGCTTGGATCGTTTTTGATGTAAAGAGTTAATTATTAGTTCGTAAAAATATTCGTCGAGCGTTTTAAAAGATATGTGATGATGATAGCTGGAAATTCCAGTGATATTCTGCAGGGCCAATCGTTTTTCCTATTTTGTATGACATGAAATTAACATTACGTGGAAGGGCTATGCTGCAGCTATATAAGTAGTGCTGTAGTTGTAGCGTGAATGGGTCGGCTCGACCGGGGAAGGATCACGCTCTCACGGTATATCAGTGTAAAATGGCAGCTTAATGCTGCTGTGTTTCACATGTTGAGAGTAAAGATCCGGAGGCTCTTTTTATTGGAAACGAAGCATTCCATCTTATATCTGAGGGGCGACAACGCATCTACGTTTCAATTTCTAATTGAGGATATATGTAAATGTATATAGGACATAGCATTCACATACCACTGTGTTGCACTGTGGGCTCGCTTTTAACTATTATTCTATAAAAAATATTAAAAGAAAACGTCTAAAAATGTCTAACGATGACCATTTATTTAATTAATATTCACTGCATGAAATACGATAACTGATTTTTTAGGCTGGCTTCACAAACCACGCCCAAAAAGTAATAAATCAAGCAGCATAGAACATATGCTACAAAGGTATAACGTCGTCCGTATTTCAACACTTGTGTCTAGAATTCAAGTTGTGTTATGAGAATGTGTTGTATGATATACTAGTCCCACACACACTGTGTGCGTGTTCACATTTGCCACTCATCTACACTCACTACTGGCTTAAAAGTGGTTAAATTCACACAGCGAGCGACGGAGAGGGCTGTGGTCCATATTTTTCTATATATATATTATACACGTATAGTATAACCCGTAACGAGTATATCGACAGAACCAAATTAACCAACATGTGCGCAACACTTCATTTATAAGATACTCTGTGGATATGGATTGGCTAAGAAGTTACATAATAATACTAATTATTATAATTTTCATTTAGTTGTTATTTAAATTATGTACATAGTTACTTTATTGTTTACTTAATTACTAAGATGTTTATATTTTTTTAACACAATATTAACAATGCTATAAACATTACTAATATTCCCCTTAACCACTCGTGGTAAGCTTAAATGGCTTGTGTTACGAGTGGTTCACGCCAGTAGTCGAATGGCGGATTCGAACCCACGACCTTTTTGAGTTCGCGGTCCGCGCCCGGCCATTAGGCTACTGTCGCTTTTACATATCTGTGTAGAGGCGGTGTAAGAATAACCACTGCCCATATCATCCCGTAGGAGGTGACAGAGGGAACCAAACTGAAGTTGCCAACTATTCCCCAATATCTCCCAACAAACTAAATATCCACCTATAAGTCAATCTATGGGGGCGAACTATGTTCAGCGTTGGATTTTAATAAGTTGAAATGATAGCAATATGTGTATATATAATGTGTAATTGGAACGGAGTAGAAATGCTTGTAGTGTCTTTATTGCTATGTATTGTATTTGATTGCGTAATCTTTTTTATATTTTATCATATAAATAAAATAATACACATGTTTGTCGGCTACTCGTGGGTCACCGGTGCCGACAGAGTAACAGCGCTGCGGCAACATCGCCGTAGCATCATGCTGAGTCGGAAGGCATTTCGTTGCTGCAGTTCTATACTTATATAATAACTACGTCAATACTTTTTCTATTAGTAAGACTTCTGTATCGTATTGTTAACCAGGAACAAAAATTTCTTTCTTTCTATTGAAGTTAGTAAGAATTTCTTCGCCCATATTCACTCAATAAAATAAATTGGTGTGTCTTACTGTTGGCGACGCGTCTATAAGAATATTTCAATTTATTAGTTAACCGATTACGAACAGCTTCTAAAAACAAATTATCAAGCAATAATATTATAATAAGAAAACACTTAGTTGAATCTTAAAGAAATATCGAAGTAATAATTTGAAGGTCTTGGGTTCGATTCCCAGGCCGGAATAATTTGTCGTTTTCTTAGTAATATTTTCTTAATAAATTTAGAAATAGGGATATAAATTATGTTTCCGGGTTCAGTTTCCCGGTTGAAATCACCTTTCCAATTATATTGTTAATTTAAAGGAATATTAAAATAAAGTTAGAGACCAGGATTTGTTCCCCGGTCGAAATGATCGCCTTGTGTATAAATAGAATTAATGGAAATTAATTGCATAAGTATTATATAAGTTTGATACGTTTTGTATGAAAATAAAGTGTTTATTTTCAATGTTTGATTCATGTAGAATTAATGGAAATTAATTGCATAAGTATTATCTTATATAAGTTTGATACGTTTTGTATGAAAATAAAGTGTTTATTTTCAATGTTTGATTCATGAAATGTTTTGTTTATGTTATCTGATAAGGAACATGATAACTGATAAGAATCTAGTTATAAATAATTTCCGACATTTGAGAGTCGTGTAGAATCAGTTGTTCACCTAGTATTGGTTGATAGCAGTGTGTGCTAAATTTGCCACCTTTTACCGACAATTGAGAGTCGTGTAAAAATTAGTTGTTCAAATAGCGTGAGTTCATAGCCGCGCGTTAACCTTGTACTTAGGAGGAGTACTCAAAATAAGTAGAAATTTAAATATTTGCAAATTTCAGCAATTCATGTAAAATTGACTTGTAAACTATTTCAGATTGACTGTATGAGCAAAATAGGTGAATTCTGTGTTATTTTCATGCGAAAATTCCTTTGGATTAGTGAAATATTGATAGTTTTGTGTAACAAATTTAAAAGTGTTTTAAATAGTAAGATGTATAGGAAAAATGTAAATTAAACTATTGTATTAGTTAAGATATTTATAATTTCAAATGAAGAACATTATTTCAACCTTATATGTTAGATATTTAAGAATTCTAACTTAGTACATATGTTGTAAAATAGGCATATTTTGTTGAATAAATAAAAGGTTTTTTGTGATATAAAATGTAATGTATGTAATAGTGTAGATATTTTGTGTGCTATCTTTATAAATAAAGTGTATAAATGTATTTCTTATACAAATAAAGATATTGGGCAAACCGTGAGAGAGTGATAGTACAAATTGATGTAATTAAGTGGCGTAATCGCACAGAGGGCGCGGCTCTCTTTCGAGTATAGCTTTGTTGATACCCCATTAGACTGGTTTTCATACAAATCTTCGGGCATGCATCCGCAAACTGCTTCAGGCCAGTGAGATGTGTGCGCTGTGCCGGGGAGCACATTGCAAGCCTTTGCCCACGGGGTAGAGAGGAACAACCTACATGTGCCAACTGTGGTAAAAACCACACGGCAAATGACCGCCGCTGTCCAGTCCTGAGGAGGACTGCTAGGAGGCAGGGGATAACCTTGCCGGGGCTACTTCCGGAGGCCCCTAAAAAGACCCCCCAGAGTCGCCCGAAAGCTGTAACTATTCAGCAAGACGGGTGGGCTACCATCACTGGGAAGGGCAGACAACCAGAGTAACACTTAAAGAAACGGTGGAACCCACGGAGACAAGGGCAACCACCGGGGCGACTCTACAGCCCCCCGCCAATCCTGCCACAGAACGGCAGCCCTCCAAAAAGAGGAGGCGGGAGAGGAGCAGGAAGAAGGCGCAGCCTCCTCAGGCTGTCACCTCTACCCCAACACCAACTGCACCAGTAGCCTCCCAGGCGCAGGTTACTAAGGAGAAAACCAGGAGCATGGGTGGAGTGCCAGAAAAGGCAGAACACAGAGCTCGCTCTACTGGAAGAGCGCGCCCCACCCAAATGCACAGAGAGCAAACCCAGGACATCCAACACCCGAGACAATTGCCAACGCCTTCCCACAGGAGATCACCTACCACCGGCCTCGAAACAGCAGACGCAATCCAGCGTCTGGTTGGTATTGCCATCGAGGTCGGTACGCAGGTCCTGGCAGATATCAGGACCGGGACAGACCCAATCACATCCATCATGAAGGCGCTGGCAAACCTCCTAGCCCGGCACTATGGAGGAGAGTAACCTGCGCCTCCTATACTGGAACCCGGACGGTATACAGCAGAAGCTGCATGAACTCCGCACTGTTGCCCAGCAACAGGATCTGCACGTCATCTTGCTGGGAGAAACGAAGCTCAACCCAAGAACGCACATAAAGCTGCCCAACTACCACCTGTACAGAAGGGACGAGGTCACTGCTCAAGGGGCTGCCTATAGAGGGACGGCAGTTCTAGTGAGGAGGGACATCGTCCACCAGGAACTGGAATTACCACCATACCAGTCAATGCGTTCTATCGGCATAAAAATGGAGGCGGCGGGCGAGGAACTTAAGATCTACGCAGCATACCGCCCGCCAGGGACTCCATTTTGCCCCTCAGACATCCGGACAATAATGGAAGGCGACACGCCCACTATCGTCGCCGGGGACCTAAACGCTAAACACCCGGCGTGGGGGTCCAGAGTGATCACCCCGCCGGGTCGTGAACTTTATAATGATGCAGAAGACAACAACTATGACGTTTTAGGTCCCGAGGAGCCAACGCACATCCCGTCCAACTCACGGCAGTATCCGGATGTATTGGACATCGTGCTCTCCAGGAACATCAACTACCCAGTAGTGGTAGAGGTGCTATACGACCTGAGCTCACAGCACCTCCCGATTCTGATAACCCTTGGCACAAAAGCGGTGACTACGCCGCCCAGAGCAACCAAGACACGTGTCGACTGGAGGCGCTACGCACAACACCTGCAAGCGAGACCTCCAGCACACATGCCTATAAGCACAGCGGACGACGTAGAGGCCGCTGCTACTAGAATAACTAAAAACATCCAAGAGGCCCTCAACGCGGCCTCTACGATCGTCCCGATAACAGCAAGGCGTGACGATCTGCCGCGTGAGATAAGCGTGCAGATCAAGCGCAAAAGAGCGCTGAGAAAGCTCTGGGCGCGTACTCGCTGCCCCAGAATAAAAACGCAACTAAACACCGTATCGGAGGAGCTGTCGGTGGCAGTCCAGGCCTACAGAGGAGAGGCCTGGGAGCGGCGCATATGGAAGGCGGATGAGCATGATGCGTCGCTCTATAAACTGAACCGACAGCTGACAAAAACTAGACCTCCCGTTTGCAACCGAGGAAGGCGCCTGGGCACGATAGGATTACCAACGCTGCACTCCGACAGCTGCCCAATAAAGACCCATCGCCTACCGCGACATTTTCAGTCCGGAGAGGATGAGAGTTGTCTCATCGTACTCCCAGATACCGACCCGGAAACCTTCGTCGCCGTGCAAGGAGTCCGCACCTAGGGTTGCACTCTAACCCATCGTACCTAAGTGTATGACTGGGCGTGAACTGCTGCCCTCTCAGCAACAGCGGCCTATGAAGATGCCACGAAGGCATACACCACCAGAGACCGAAGCCTCCCTCTACGAGAAGAGGCAGCGCATCGGCAACTCATCCGATCCACCAACATCATCGGATGATGAAAAGCCCCAAACAGCGACTAGGAAGAAGGTCCACACCTCACCTCCTAAGTCGCCATCACCACCACAACAGTCACCAACCATCTCTCCGGACCGACGTAGCCACGACTCGGCCCAATACGAGCAAGGAGGTGGGGAGTCCTACAGCTGGAGCTCAACAACGTATGCAACCCTAGCTGCATCAGCCGGAAGATCATCACCGGTACATACCACCAACCCGTCCGGGCTAGCTCATGACGATGGACAGCGGCCGTCAACGAGCTACGCCCACATGGCTGCGGCCCCTGCAGTACCACGACCGCAATCGGCGGAGGTGCCTCAGAAAACTGAGAAGGAGAAGGAGAAGTCCAGATATCCGCCGATTGTTGCAGAATGCCTCCCGGACTGGACTAGGCATTTCAAGGTCCTCAATGAGAAGTTGGGCCATCCTCCTAATGCTCATCCATTCGGGAAGGGAGTCAGAATTTCGCCGCAGAGTCCGGATGAGTTCCGTACCATCCAGAAATACATGGTCTAGCTCTCCGAGAAAGATAAAACCATGTCGTGGTACTGCTTCACCCCGGCAGAGGAGAAGCCCACTAAAGTGGGCATCCGGGGCCTGCCAGTGGGCACCGATCCCAAGATGATCGAGGAGGCTATCCGGGCAAAAGGCTTCCCGATCAACTACGTTAAGGCCATACCACCACGTGGAGGCAGACTGAGCTGCCTCTACTACGCACAGCTGGAGCATCCGAGCCTGGAGCGACTCCAAGAATTATACCACATTGACGAACTCCTCTACATGAGAGGAGTAGTCATCGAAGCCTGGCAAAGAAAAATGGGGCCACCACAATGCCACCGTTGCCAGGCTTTCGGACATGCCTCAGCAAACTGCTTCAGGCCAGTGAAATGCGTTCGCTGTGCTGGAGAGCATATTGCCAGCCTTTGCCCAAGGGGTAGAGAGGAAGAGCCAAAGTGCGCCAATTGCGCTAAGAACCATACGGCCAACGATCGCCGCTGCCTGGTCCTGAGGAGGATTGCCAGGAAGCAGGGGATCGTTCTACCTGGGCTACTCCCGGAGAACCCTAAGAGGATCCCCCAGAGTCGCCCAAAGGCTGTGACTATTCAGGAGGACGGGTAGGCCACCATCACCAGAGGGAAGGGTAGGCAACCAGCCCCCCACCCCCCCTCAGCACCAATAGAAACGGTGGGTCCCACAGAGCAAAGGGCAACCACCGGGGCGACTCTCCGACCTCCTGTCAATGACGCCACCGAGAGGCAACCCTCCCAAAGGAAGAGGCGGAGGAATAGGAGCAGGAGAACGGAACAGCCTCCTCCTCAGGCTGTGACTACCTCTAACCCTACAACCACAGGACCAATAGCCTCGCAGGCGCAGGTTGCTGCAAGAACACCAGCACCAACTACGGCAAGTAGAGCGCCAGAAAGGGCTCTACGAGAAAGCAGAGCCCGCTCCACACATAGAGTGCGCTCTATTCAAAGGAAGACCTCAACCAATGCCCCGAGACCGGTGCCTTCACAGCGTAGTGCAGAACGCAGACCACCAACTTCCGACTTCGAGACGGCTGATGCCATCCACAGATTGGTGGGCATAGCCATCGAAGTCGGTACACAAGTCCTGGCCGATATAAGGGCCGGGACAGACCCAGTTACTGCCGTCATGAAGGCGCTGGCATCACTACTGGCAAGGCATTACGGAGGATAGCAACCTGCGTCTGCTTTACTGGAACCCGGACGGGATACGTCAAGGGATCCATGAACTCCGCACGGTCACCCAGCAACAGGACATCCAGGTGATCTTGCTGGGTGAAACCAAACTACGACCCACAACACATCTTAAGCTGCCTAACTATACCATCTATAGGAGGGACGAGGTCGATCCTCAAGGCGTCGCTTATAGAGGGACAGCGATCCTGGTGAGGAGAGACATCGTCCACCAGAAGCTGAACCTGCCAGACTTCCAGACGATGCGTTCAATCGGCATAAAAATGGAGGCGGCGGGCGAGGAACTAAGGATCTTTGCAGCATACCGCCCGCCAGGGACTCCATTTCACTCCTCAGACATCCGGACGGTAATGGAAGGTACGGCACCCACCATCATCACCAGGGACCTGAACGCCAAACACCCGGCGTGGGGGCCCAGAGTGATCACCCCACCGGGTCGTGAACTTTATGAAGATGCTGAAAACCATGATTATGACGTTCTAGGTCCCGAGGAACCGACGCACATCCCTGCTGAACCTAGGAAGCGTCCGGATGTGTTAGACATCGTGCTCACTAGGAACGTCAACTACCCAGTAGTGGTAGAAGTGCTGTATGACCTGAATACACAGCACCTCCCGATTCTGATAACCCTTGGCACTAAGGCAGTAACTTCACCGCCCAGAGCTGTCAAGACCAAGATCCACTGGAGGCTCTACCACCAACACCTGCAGGAGAGACCTCCAGTCCATACACCAATCAACTCAGCGGACGACGTAGAGGCCGCTGCAACTAGAATATCCACGTGCATCCAGGAGGCCCTCAATGCGGCCTCTACGATCGTCCCTCTCACGGTAAGGAAAGAGGAGCTGCCGCTAAAACTACGCGTGCAGCTAAATCATAAAAGAGCGCTGAGGAAGCTCTGGGCGCGTACTCGCTGCCCTAGAGTAAAAAGAAAGCTTAAAATCTTGTCAGACGAACTGTCGGCTGCAATACAGGCCCACAGAGGAGAGGCCTGGGAGCGGCGCATATGGAAGGCGGACAAACAGCATGCGTCGCTCTACAAATTGAACCGGCAGTTAACGAAAACTAGACCTGTTTGCCCGCTGACCAGCAACGCGGGCATTCAATGTTACGATGCCAAGGGCAGAGCGGATATCCTAGCTGAGCACTTCGAGGAGCAGTTTATGCCGAACCCAGCAAGTGCGGAGTTCCTGGAAATCCATACTCGGAAAGAGAGCCGCGTGCAGGAGCTCCTGTCGTCGCCCGCGCCACCGCTTGCAGGAGAGTGGTTTATCTTTTAACAATAAATTAACTAAATCAGATCAGGACGTTGCAATGGTTTTTGAGAAATATTTTACTGATATTCCGATCTTAACCACTAAGTCACTGAATTCTTCTCCTACCGTCGCCGAATCATTACTTAAACAAAATGTAAATGTGTGTACAAAGAATTTTACATTTCATAAAGTTTCATCAAAAGATATTGTAAAATATTTTAAGACTATTGATATTAAGAGAACCGCCGATCTGTGGGGGATTTCTGTTAAAGTTATTGCGTCTATAATAGATACAATCGCACCTCAACTATCTATTATTTTTAATAGTAGTATCAAATCTGGTGTGTTTCCTGATTTAATGAAGCATAGTAAAGTAATACCTTTATTTAAATCTGGTAGTACATTGGACCCCGCTAATTTTAGACCTATTTCTGTACTGCCAACACTTAGTAAAATTTTTGAAAAAATTATTCTTGATCAATTGTTAATTTTTTTTTAATGTAAATAAATTACTTCATAAAAATCAATTTGGTTTCACAAGGGGTCACTCGACAACTGATGCTGGTGTTGAGCTGATTAAATATATATTTAATGCATGGGAGAATTCACAGGATGCTTTGGGTTTGTTCTGTGACCTATCCAAGGCCTTTGATTGTGTTCACCATGAAACATTAATCAGGAAACTTCAACACTACGGTGTAAGAAATGATGCTCTTAAATTAATTATTTCATATTTAAGTGACAGAACACAAAAAGTTGTTATTAATAGTATGAGTTCTTCCGGGTCGGTTGTACAAATGGGCGTGCCTCAGGGCTCAATTCTTGGCCCCTTTCTGTTTCTTGTATATATTAATGACTTACCTTACATAGTAGGGGATAACCATGATATAGTATTATTTGCTGATGATACTTCATTAATTTTCAAATTAAAACGACAGTTATTAAATTACGACGAAGTAAATAATGCTATAGCTAAGTTAGTCAATTGGTTTAATGTTAATAATTTGCATTTGAATGGAACTAAAACTAAATGTATGAAATTCGTAACTCCTAATGTTAAACATGTCAATACTAATCTAATTTTAAATGGGGAGGAACTGAGTCTTGTTGATACCACCATTTTTCTTGGAATCACACTGGACGCAAAGCTTCAATGGCTCCCCCATATATCAAAACTAGCTAGCAGACTTAGTTCTGCAGCATATGCTGTAAAAAAGATTAGAACTCTTACCAGTGTTGAAACAGCTAGAATAGTTTACTTCAGTTATTTCCATAGCATTATGTCGTATGGTATTTTGCTATGGGGACACGCGACTGACACTGAAATTATATTTATTTTACAGAAGAGGGCCATTAGAGCAATATATAATTTAAAACCAAAAGAGTCACTGAGACAAAAATTTAAAGAAATTAATATATTAACTCTGGCCTCTCAATACATTTATGAAAATGTACGTACACAAAAATAAAAGTAGTTTTGCGAAAATAAGTGATATTCATTCTGTAAATACTAGGAACAGACACAAGCTGGTAGTACCAGTTACTCGACTCCACCGAGTCAGTGATTCATTCTTGGGGCGATGTATACGCTTTTACAACAAAATCCCAGAAAATATACAAAATTTGTCATACACAAAGTTCAAAAATGTTATTAAACTAAGTTTGTATAAAAAGGGTTATTATAATATTAAGGAATTTATAGATGATAATAACCCCTGGGAAGGGTGATCGCTACCAAGCTATTTCTAATTTGTCTTGTGTTGTTGATTGTAAACATGATTGTAAGCTATTATTAAAAAAAATAGTCCCGCTGGGTTTCTTGCTGGTTCTTCCCAGGACAGAGGTTTTTTTGCGAACCAGTGGTAAATTAAAAAAATGACTTTCAATAAGTATTTTTATAATCTACATTGAATAAAAAAGTTTCTATTTCTATTTCTATTTCTATTTCCCCCGACGAACTGTGGAGGATAGTAACCCGCCTGCAACCGAGGAAGGCGCCGGGGCACGACGGGATTACCAACGCTGCACTACGACAGCTGCCCAATAGAGTCCTTGTAGAGATAGGTCGGCTCTACAACGGCATATTGCGGACATCCCACTTCCCGGAGGACTGGAAGAAAGGCAAAGTTATCGTCTTGCCGAAACCCGGGAAGGACAGGCGTAGAGCTGCCAACTACAGGCCGATCACGCTGCTACCGCATATAGCTAAACTGTGCGAAAGATTACTGTTAAGACGTCTCCGCCTGTGCATCCAACTTCGGGCGGAGCAACATGGATTCAGGAGGGGTCACTTCACAGCAACACAGCTGACCAGAGTGCTGCACCTGCTTGCGGCCGAGCACAACCGCGGCCGCATATCGTTGGGCGTCTTTCTCGATATCGAGAAGGCGTTCGACCAGGTGTGGCACACAGGATTACTCTACAAGTTAGACGTACAAACATGTATCCCTCCTGCTATATTGCGGCTAGTGGCGTCTTTCCTGGAAGGCAGGAAGTTCTACGTCTGCGTAGAGGACGCCGATTCCGCAATAAAAACCATAACAGCTGGTGTGCCACAGGGCAGCTGTCTGTCTCCAGCCCTGTACGCAGCATACACCAATGACATTCCTACCCTGGCAGGACACTTGCACAAATGGGAGGGCGACGTCGAACTAGCGCTTTTTGCGGACGACAGCGCATACTTCACGTCGTCCAGCAGAGCCCACATTGCAGCTGCCAGGATGCAACGTCTGCTGGACCTGCTGCCACCATGGTTGGATGAGTGGAGGATGGCCGTCAATGTTAGCAAGACGACCGCTCTACTCACTCGCCGCTATAGAAATCTACCACCACCGCTAACCCTCGGAGGCCAGGAGATCGCATATGAGAAGGCCGTGACCTACCTTGGATGTCGGATTGACAGGATGTTGCGTATGACTGCGCACGTCGACTCTGCTATACGCAAAGCTCGATGTGCGCGGGCAATGCTCCGCCCTGTCCTGACATCCAAGTTACCGACAAAGTCGAAGTTAACTATCTATAAAACATATATAAGACCCCTGCTAACATACGCTGCTCCGGCCTGGTATGCACTCCTGAGCGATCATCAGAAGCGGCGACTTCAGGCCCAGCAGAGTTTGTCATTACGAACTATAGTCGGAGCGGGTCGCTACATCCGTAACGACGTTATATCGGCCAACTTAAAGATGGAGAGCCTACATGAATTCGTGGTCCGGCTGGCGCGCGGTATGTTCGACCGCGCCGACAACGGGCCACACGAACACGTCAACGGCTTCGCGCCGTTGCACTCACGGCCGCCGGACGGGCGACCCTATCCAAGAGAACTCCTCCCTATATGGATTAGGGAGTCGAGTAAACCCCACAATGCCGCAGAAAGGCCAACTCAGACAAAATAATTTGTGTTAAACACAAATTATAGATAACCACCTTTAATGACAAATTTAACCGACTGCGACAAAAGTCGCTAAAACAACGCCTTTACCATCAAGGCGCCCAGGACCGGCACACTGTAGTGTGCCGTGACGAAAATCCGGGTAAAGGGGTACACCCCGGGGCCCGAGACCTGCACGACATTATGCCCTGCAGAGGACAACAACGACATACAAATCGTTGAGTCGCGTCCGGACCGCGCTAGCAGGCGGTCACGTCCGTCGGTCGTCGGCTCCCGCCCGGGCGGGAGAAGTACAGCGCGTCGCTTCGCAGTGGGTGCACGTGCTGTGGGACCAACTCGGCTTGCGTCAAGCCTTGAGAACGCCCCTGACCCCGCCCGGGATGTTACATACCCAACGCTGCGCTTAATCTACTATGCTGGGAAGCGAACTCCGAAGGCCCGGCGTGCTGCTAGGGGAGCGTGAGCCTGTTGGTGACTTCGGCTCCGTGTCGAGATGCGTCTCCGCGGGACCTGGAGGTTGCTGACCCTTTGGCTGATCCTTTCCCAGAGGCGCGAGGTACGCCATTTTCTGCCTAGGAATTCACCAGGCCTTAACCTAGAGCCAGGGAGGAGCACTGGAGGCCCGGAGTGCTGCTGTTAGGAGTGCACACCTGTCGGCAGGATTGGCCCTGCGTCGATTCCCTGTCCGCGGGACTCCACGGGGCTTCGAGAATGCTGACCCTCCGGAAGCACCTACCTGGTGGCGCGCAATACGCCAACGAAGAATACCTACAATGCCGTCCTTGTACGGCTCCCAAGACCGGTCCATAGAAATGGGCTGTGAGGATTACACGGGTAAAGGGGGACACCCCGAGGCCCGAAACCTGCAGGGATAAACAATAGTAGTCTCTCGCAGATGACAACACTGGCTTTGGCTTTGGATACAAATCGTTCGGGACCAGCTACCAGTATATAATATAATCAAAAAAGAAAACTATATAGGGAAATGATAGGGAAAGTAATTACTCTCTCACGGAACGGTTTGAAGATAATTACTGTTTTATTCCCAAGGGATCCTTCGCCTTTAAAATAAGTACAGTTCATTGGTGTCGCTAGCACGGCACATATTGAACAATTAAGGCGTTGGGTCCGGGACGAACTCGGAAGACCCGTAATCCCCGCCTGAACCTATTTGAAGAAAAGGAAGAGGTCGACGCCCTTGTGTGTTACTCCGTTGCGGGGTTCACATACGTTGTTCCCGAACCTAACGTAGGTGTCATAGGAGGTTAGGAAATCCGCTGTTCAGCAATGATGATGAGCAACGAGCCGTGACAATGATTCCTCGTTCCTGTCCTTTTCAATTGCTCCTTCGCAGCCGGATCAAGTAGCAAGGGACTCCTCGTTCCTGTTCCTTTTGACTTACCTAGTTAAAAGAGCACCTCTCGCCCTTCCTCAATTGCGTGCACTACTCCCAACACTACACTAGGAAAGACACACCATCGATGATAATACGACAAATGATTTGCCTCTACACGAGGCATCCTCAAGTAATTTAGACTCTTCGATGGATGACCTTTAAGTGAGCGGCGAGCCAAAGCAGCTGCTATTTATACAACTTGCTGACGCAACCGCTCCCCACTAAAGTAGCGAGCAACCACGTCATGAGATAAAACATGTGACCAATCACCACCTGACGTACGCAGCCGTTTGCTGTAAAAATAATAAACAATAAACTACCGAGAAACGTTCGCCCACCCTCCAAACACGCAACGAATCGCTGATTACCGCGAGGGTCGTTCATCGAACATATTGGGAGGCTGTCTTTTGTTAGAGAGCACGCTTAGAGATGTTGTGATGATGATTAAAGATGTTGTTAGATTGATGAAGTGGACTCAGGACTTTCTACGATCATGTATGTAACAAGATTAGCCAAGATTTAGAGTTACCTGATGTCAGGATTTGTCCTGGCATGTCAGAGTTACTAGGCATTGGTCAGGAATCCGGTATTTCTGGATATGGCAGGTTATTGGTAATATAATGAAATAATTAATAAGTTAGTATTGTTTTAACTGAAGAAAAAATAATACTAAATGAAATCAACACAGCTAACATAAAAATAATTGTAAATTATTTTAATCTACCTGCATAAAAATGAACTTAAACTAAAACTTGAATATTAATTAAATATTAACCATACAGAACACAGACTTTGTAACATAAAATTTATATAAGTTGACTAAGTACTGCTCAGTTTATGTCATTTTAACTCATCTGAAATATGATATTTTTATGTGAAAATTCCTGTGTATAAGTGAAATAATGATAGTTTTGTATAAGAAATTTAAAAGTGTTTTAAATAGTGAAATAAATAGAGAAAATGTAAATTAAACTATTGTATTAGTTAACATATGTATAAATTCAAGTGGGAAACATTGTTTTAACTTTCTGTGTTAAATATTTAAGAAATTTTGAGTTTGAACTTGTGATTAAAATAGGCATATTTTGTTTAATAAATAAAAGGTTTTTTGTGATACGAAAATATAATGTATATCGTAGTGTAGATATTGTTTTGTGCTATCTATATAGATAAATTGTATTTATGTATGACTTATGCGAATAAAGAGATTAAGTGAAACGTGAGAGAGTAATAGAACAAATTCATGTAATTAAGTTGCGCAAGCACGCGAATAGCGCGGTTCACTTTCGTGTATAGCTCTGGGGTAGCTTAGTGAACGGGTTTTATTGCAATTCGTTCGGGGAAATAGTTCGGAAAATGTTCAAGAAATAAACAAGAAAATCCTTCGGGAAAAGTGAAAAACCAGCAGTCAATAAGAAGTATAGGGAAGTGATAGGGAAAAGTGATTACTCTCTCACGGAACGGTTTGAAGATAATTGCTGTTTTATTCCCAAGTAATTCATCCCTCAAGTTATACAGTCCACATCGAAGAATTAAGGCGTCGGGACCGGGACGACTTCGGAAGACCCGTAATCCCCGTCTGAACCTACTTGCTGAAAAAGAAGAGGTTATCGCCCTTGTGTGTTGTTACTCCGTTGCGGAGATCACATACGTTGTTCCCGAACCCAACGTAGGCGTAATAGGAGGCCGGATCGAGAGAAGCCTCGATTCCTCCCTTCTGTTTCTTAATCGAACGTTCAATTTCCGTTGGTTCCTTTTCAATTGGTCCATCGCGGCCGATTGAGAGGATCCCCGTTTGTTCTTTTTCAATTGGACCTTCGGAGCCGGATTAAAAGGACCACCTGAACCCCGCCAGCTGGATCAAGGAACCAGATGTGGACTGCTGGTTGTGGAAAAAGAAGACCTTCGGAGCCGAATGAAGATCAGCAACCGAAGGAAGCCGGAGGTTTGAGCTGAAGCAATAGGACCAAAGGCCAGAAGACCAGGACGTCAGCGCTGAAGGACTGGACCTGGAACTACCGGAAGAAAGAAAACCGGGATTGCGGCCTGGGGCGTGTGATTGCATGGGGCACGTATCGCAGCCGGGCGCAGGTGTCTTGTGAAGGCACTCATCGTGGCCAAGCAGGGCTTGGCATTTTTCCTGTCGGGCAAGCGTGCTCGGCATTTCCTGTCGGACGACCGTGTCCGGCATTTTCCTGTCGGGTCATCAGGGTGCAAGAAGAAGCATCCACCGCTGCTGCTGCCAGGCGAGGGTGCGCGCGGGCACCTGACTGCATCGCGGCCGGAGGAGGGCGCTCGGACGAGGCGTCACCGGCAACTGGGCAGCGAGCACAGCATACATCCCGACCACCTAACGGTGCCAAACGGTCGGGCTCTGGCACAACACCTTCGGGTGGAGCAGTTCTCTCGAGCGAGACTGCGTTTCGTCATATTCCTTGGCGGGACAGTTCCTAAACCTTTCCTCCATTCCAATCCTGCACGACTCCATCCCTGGACGGCTGACCTCGGTAGGCCCCGTCCAGGATTGATAGGGCTGATGGAGCTGTTAGGGTGGTAGTAGTAGTAGGGTGGTTGGGAGATAAGGGGGGGAGGGGTAGTGGTGTTAGGTTGGGGTGTAGAAGGGTTGTAGGTAAGGGGTTGTAGGGACCGTAGGGACAGTTAGGGACCGTAGGCCAACAATCACCTTCCTGCAAGATGAAGAAGGCACAAGACCAGACAGGGAGAAGCGAAGGGAGCAGGACAAGGACAGGGTTCTCAAGAAAAGCTAAAGAAGCGGAACCATCTCGAGCGACCATAGCTACTGCGTCAAATGGAGCAACTCCTTCAAGTGGAGCCACCACCGACACGTCCACATGCACGTGGGACTCAGGGACGTCCATGGCAACGACAAGCAACAGGACGGACACCAGTGGTACGCAGGCCAGTACCGCACAACAATCCGTTATATCCAGGAGTGAAACGGTGGTCGAAAAAGTAGGTCAAAGGACCGAAGAAGCGGCATCGTCAAGGACAGTAATCGGGCACACTAGTGATAAAGGGTCACAGAGAGGTAGTAGGTCATCGCGATCGGCGAGGCTGAAAGCCGAATTAGAGGCGCGGATTAAATTCGAACGCTCAGAGCTCGAACGAGCACAGGCAGCTGCTGCCTTGGCCAAGTCTCAATTAGAGTTGGCACGACTCAACCGAGAAGAGGAGATCGACTCGAGTGAGGATGATGAAGAGCGGAATACTCAGGTGGAACCTTTCGTAAGGAGTTGGGTTCAGCAGACCATAATGAGCGCGCCGGTTAGTGTAGCACAACCCGATATTACTGATAAGGAAGCGTGTAAAGGATCACGCCGCAAAAGGGCGGAGATCAAGCGCAACCAAGGAAATGCACGGAAAACACACGCGAGTGAGGTGTCAGAATTGACCGAAGCGATTGTGAGTGCAATAAAAATAGCGGGTAAAGATAAGTCTTCCCAGCTTCATTTCCTCCAGGAATTACCGGTGTTCGATGGAGACCCGGGTGAATGGCTAATTTTCAAAACGGTGTTTGAAGACACGAAAAGCCAATTTTCAGGGGTGCAAAATGTTGCACGCCTTAGGAGGGCATTAAAGGGCACCGCTAAAGAGGCGGTAAAGTCGCTGTTATTTACCGTTTGTGTGAACCGGAAGAAATAATGAACGCTCTCGAAAGAAGATTCGGTAGGGTTGAGATGCTCATTCTAGCCGAAATCGAGAATGTAAAGCGTATGCCAAGATTGGCAGAAGATTGCCGGAATATAGGATCCTTTGCAAGTCGTATTACGAACGTGGTTGCCACGATACAAGCGTTGGATCAACCACAGTATTTATACTCACCGGAGTTAGTGAGCCGCATAGTGGAGAAACTCGGAACTATAATTAAATTTAAATGGTTTGAATATCGAGCTCAGTATCCTTTGGAGCCAGAGTTACAGAAGATGGCCAAGTTTTTAAATTTATTGAGTGAACAATTTGGAACGTCCTTAAGCAATGAAAATGCGCCTGAAAAAAGGAAGCGTCCTGAATTCAGGAAGCAAACTGTACACACTGCCAAGGGAGGTGTACGCAGCTGTGCCGTGAGCGAGCGCTATATGCGCCGAAGTAATACGAGCGAGCGTCTAGAACGCCGAAATAATAAAGGGCACAACCGACAAGTGGTTATGACAACCCAGGACAAGCCTGTAAGTCGGGTAACACATAAGTGTGTTATATGCAACAAGGAGCACTCTATAGTGAGTTGTTACAAGTTTAAGGACATGAATATTCGCGAGAAATGGGAAGCAGTCAAAAAAGCGAAAGTATGTTTCCAATGTTTGTCACCTAACCATAGGAGGTTAGAGTGCAAAGCGAAAAAATGTGGTGTAGAGGGATGTAGAATGTCACATCATCGAATGCTACACCGATACCCTGGATGAGGGATCGACCATGACACTCATAGAGGAGTGGATGGCTCAGAAATTAGCGCCTCGCGGACGTAAAGAGGGATTACGTATCGAAGCCGTGGGAGGTAAGCGAATTAACGACAACAGTTCGTATCGCTTAAACGTTAAGATAAAAGGCATTTACTCGAGCGACTTAGAAGAGATAAGTGTACAAACAATTGAGTCACTTAACCTTTCTCCTCAGTCGGTAAGCCGAGAATTATTGTAACGGTGTTCTCATTTGACACCGATTAAGGATGAGTTGATGTTTGAGAGGTCCAAACCTACCATATTAATTGGTCAGGACAATTGTCATCTCATAGTTACTCGTGAATTAATTTCAGGAGGTAAGAACCTACCTGTAGCATCGCTCACCAAACTTGGATGGGTTTTACATGGTCACATATTGGGTGGTATTAAACCAATCAAGATCGTTAACCACATTTCCACCAAGAAGGAGGAAGATATGGATAAATTGATCAAGGATTATTTTAGTTTGGAATCTCTGGGAGTGTCAGCTAGAAAGCCCGCGAACGACCCAGAAGAACGAGCTTTAAATATTTTGAACAAAACGGTACGTCGTATACCTAATAATAGGTACGAGACTGCTTTGTTATGGCGCACAGACAATGAGTGCATGCCGTCGAATAGAGCGCAGGTTGAAAGTCGCCTGTTAAATATTGAAAAAAAGCTCGATAAAAATAGCGAGTTGAAAAAGGAATATGAGAAGCAAATTGAAAATCTCATCGTTAATGGTTACGCAGAGAAAGCGAACCATATTCCCATTTCCCCACGTACGTGGTACCTTCCTCACTTCGCAGTGACTCACCCACAAAAAAAAGAAAATAAGGATAGTTTTCGACGCCGCCGCAAGGACGGGCGGACGTTGTCTCAATGATGCATTGATAACCGGACCGGACTTATTGAAGTCGTTGTTCGGAGTTCTGCTACGATTCAGAGAAGGAAGCGTGGCAGTAATGGCAGACATTAAAGAAATGTTCCTGAAAGTGAAAATCCGGGATGAAGACAGAGATAGCCTTCGATTCTTATGGCGGCACAATCGTGACGCGCCACCGGAAGAGTATAGAATGACGTCACTCATATTTGGAGCGGCATCATCACCATGCATTGCCAGGACAACGCACATATCTATCCAGAAGCAGCTTCCGCTACGGAAAGCAATTTTTATATGGATGAATCTACAGGCATTTCCCGACGTGACGACGGCCGAAAGGATAGTAAACGATATGTATGAATTACATAAACATGCTTCTTTCCAACTGAGGGGATGGGCTAGCAACCGACCCGAAGTTTTAAGTAAAATGGAAAATAAATATAAGAGCGACAGTGCTTCGCTGGGAGATAAAGAGCACACAGAGCGCACGTTAGGTTTGATTTGGAATATCAAACGGGATATAATAAGTTTCTCCACAAGTCTTCGTAACACACCGGAAGAGGTGATGGAAGGTTTACGACCGCCTACGAAGAGGGAGATAACTAGCGCTGTGATGTCAGTCTTCGATCCTTTGGGACTCGCATCACCCATAACGATTCAAGGTAAGTCGCTGATCCAGCAAGTACGGAGGACAGGCATCTCTTGGGATGAAGAAGTTTCACACGAATTACACGTGTTATTTTGTAAATGGATATCGGAAGTGACGAAATTAGGTCATTTAGAAGTACCTAGACCCGTTGCTGAAGGCGTCGGCAAGGGAGAGTTACACACTTTCACGGATGCTAGTGAAAAAGCATACGCTGCCGCGGTGTATTACGTCACCACGGACGAGCTAGGAATAAGGCGGATTACGCT
The DNA here is from genome assembly GCA_036936625.1 of Parnassius smintheus behrii. Classification (NCBI taxonomy): domain Eukaryota; kingdom Metazoa; phylum Arthropoda; class Insecta; order Lepidoptera; family Papilionidae; genus Parnassius; species Parnassius smintheus. Next base: position 13,525,357 of record JAUPFT010000020.1, on the reverse strand, counting down.
GATCGCCGCAAAGGCAAAAGTAGCGCCATTGAAACCAATTTCGATTCCAAGGCTTGAATTGCAAGCAGCTCTTATGGGCAGCAGACTGGCTGCATCGGTTAGTGAAGAGAGCAAGGACGAGATGTCCGAGAGAGTATTTTGGACAGACTCACGTACAGTGTTAGCGTGGATTAAGTCAGATCCTCGCGCTTTTAAACCATTCGTTGCTCATCGATTGGCTGAGATCGAAGATTACAGTAAGCCATGTGAATGGCGATGGGTTCCAACGTCACAAGATGTGGCAGACGACGCCACTAGAAATTTTCCTTCCACCTTCGATGTAAGTCATCGCTGGTTTCGAGGACCTGAATTCCTCAGGAAAAGTCCTGATTTATGGCCCAAACAAGTGGACACCATAAAAGCTTAGAAACAGGTGAAGAAAAATCGCCAAAGGGCGTAAATGCGTTAAGAAAGCAAGAACCGTTAAGTCTACCCGACTACGGACGATTTAGCAGCTTTAAGAAATTCCTTGGGGCAACTACACGCACCCTACAAGCGGTAGAAAAATTCAAGAGTTTAAGAAAGTCGGTTAAAGGACCCGACGACGCAGCCGAAAAGTCGGTTATGTGTTCCAACAAAGTTTTAGCAAAGTCGGTTAAAGGACCCGATGGCGCGTTGGACATAGTGCTCTTGAAAAAAGCGGAATTATTAATTTGGAAGTTCGTTCAAGACGAGTGTTTTTATTCGGAAATAAAATGCTTGAAAGCAGGCAAAAGTGTTGAAAGAAGTTCACGCTTAAGTAAATTATCTATGGAAATAGGAGAAGATAACTTACTCCGTTTAAATGGACGTTTACCTTTCAAGTCTAATTTGACCGAGGAAAGTAGAAAACCTGTCATATTGGACGGTAAACACGAAATCGTTAAAATGATGATTAGAGAAGTTCATCATCATTTTGGACATGCCAATCACCAGACGGTGATGAATGAGGTGAACCAGAAATTTTATGTCTTGAACTTACGTAATGTAGTACGAAGTGTGTCACATCATTGTCAGTGGTGCAGGACATACAGGTCAAAACCGCAGAACGTGCCACAAGGAAATATTCCTCTGGAGAGAATAGCTCATCATGAACCACCTTTTACATGCTCAGCTGTGGATTATTTCGGTCCTATGAGTGTGACTATAGGAAGGCGACACGAAATACGTTGGGGTGTTTTATTCACGTGTCTGACTACCAGAGCAGTACATCTGGAATTAGCAGCCTCGTTGACACCAGCGTCAATGATAATGGCGTTGAGGCGATTTATCGCCAGAAGAGGAAAACCAGCCGTTATATACAGCGATAACGGGACAAATTTCAAAGCTGCGAATAAAGAATTATTGAAAGCATGCGAAGAATGCCATGAGAGCATGAAAAATGAGTCATTTAAGAAATATATTAAATGGAAATTTATACCTCCGGGAGCACCGCACATGGGTGGCGCCTGGGAGAGGTTAGTAAGGTCGATTAAAATTGCGTTGACCGCTACGCTCACAGAAAGGAGCCCACGAGAGGAGGTTCTACATACGCTACTTTTAGAAGCAGAGCATACAGTAAATTCCAGGCCTCTGGTAACATTCAGTATGGATAGTCCTGAAGAGGGTTTGACACCCAATCATTTTCTTCTGGGAGGCTCATGTGGTGATCGACCACCTGGATTATTTCTAGAGCAGCATCTGACGGGTCAACTCAATTGGAAAGCTGCACAGAGGTTAGCCGACCATTTTTGGACAAGGTGGCTGAAGGAATACATGCCTACCTTAATACCTCGAACAGGTAATAACGAAAGTTCATGGAACCTAAAGAGGGCGATATTGTTTTGGTAATAGATCATTCGTTGCCACGAAATACGTGGCCGAAAGGCAAAATTAGTAGAACGTTACCGGGACCAGACGGTCACACCAGAGTGGTTGACGTCATTACTAGCACAGGTATCTTGAGGAGACCTACATCCAGAATAATAGTCCTGGTACCCGCGACGCCTCCCAAATGATGGTGCTAACGCACGGGGGGGAGATTGTTGGCGACGCGCCTATAAAAATATTTCAGTTTATTAAGTCAACCGATGACGAATAACTTTTCAAAGACTCATTGTCCAATAGAAATGTTCTGATAAGAAAATGCTTAGTTAAATCTTAAAGAAATGTCGAATTAATGGTATGAATGTCTTGGGTTCGACTCCCAGGCCGGACTAGTTTACTGTTTTCTAAGTAATACCTTTCAATAAATTCATATAGGGAATTTTATGTTATAAATTATGTTACCGGATTTGTTCCCCGGTTGAAATCGTCTTTCCAACGATGTAAATTCAAAGGAATATTAAAGTGAAGTTAGAGATCGGATTGGTTCCCCGGTCGAGATGATCACTCTGTGCACAAACAGAATTAACGGAAGTTAATTGCATAAGTATTGTCTTGTATAAGTATGATATGTTTTGTACGAAAACAAATGCCTATTTGTTATGATCGATTAATGAGAACATTCACTTGTATTGTTATCTGATAAGAAACATGATAACTGATAAGAATCCTGTCAGAGATAGTTTCCTACAGTTCGAAAATTATGTAGAAGCACTTATTTACCTAATATTGTTAAAATTGGTGTATTTCAGACTTTCATTTTTTCTGATAGCCGAGAGCCGTGCAAAGTTAGTTGTTCAAATAGTGTGAGTTCACGGAAGCACGCTGGCCACGCCCTTAGGAGGCCGAATATGTAAAAATTTAAAATGTTTGTAATTTCAGCAATTTATGTAAAAATGACTTGTAAAACATTTCAGGTTGATTGTACGTGCAAAAAAGGTGAATTCTGTGTTATTTTTATGTGAAAATTCCTGTGTATAAGTGAAATAATGATAGTTTTGTATAAGAAATTTAAAAGTGTTTTAAATAGTGAAATAAATAGAGAAAATGTAAATTAAACTATTGTATTAGTTAACATATATATAAATTCAAGTGGGAAACATTGTTTTAACTTTCTTTGTTAAATATTTAAGAAATTTTGAGTTTGAAGTTGTGATTAAAATAGGCATATTTTGTTTAATAAATAAAAGGTTTTTGTGATACGAAAATATAATGTATATCGTAGTGTAGATATTGTTTTGTGCTATCTATATAGATAAATTGTATTTATGTGTGACTTATGCGAATAAAGAGATTAAGTGAAACGTGAGAGAGTAATAGAACAAATTCATGTAATTAAGTTGCGCAAGCACGCGAATAGCGCGGTTCACTTTCGTGTATAGCTCTGGGGTAGCTTAGTGAACGGGTTTTATTGCAATTCGTTCGGGGAAATAGTTCGGAAAATGTTCAAGAAATAAACAAGAAAATCCTTCGGGAAAAGTGAAAAACCAGCAGTCAATAAGAAGTATAGGGAAGTGATAGGGAAAAGTGATTACTCTCTCACGGAACGGTTTGAAGATAATTGCTGTTTTATTCCCAAGTAATTCATCCCTCAAGTTATACAGTCCACATCGAAGAATTAAGGCGTCGGGACCGGGACGACTTCGGAAGACCCGTAATCCCCGTCTGAACCTACTTGCTGAAAAAGAAGAGGTTATCGCCCTTGTGTGTTGTTACTCCGTTGCGGAGATCACATACGTTGTTCCCGAACCCAACGTAGGCGTAATAGGAGGCCGGATCGAGAGAAGCCTCGATTCCTCCCTTCTGTTTCTTAATCGAACGTTCAATTTCCGTTGGTTCCTTTTCAATTGGTCCATCGCGGCCGATTGAGAGGATCCCCGTTTGTTCTTTTTCACCAAGAAGCCCTCTGTTCTAAAGAATTGAATTTCAAAATGTCATGAAAGTGGTAGTTTCGACTGTAAATTTCATAAAATCACGAGTACTCAATCACAGGCAATTCAAGCAATTCCTTGATGACATCGAAAGCGAATATGGAGATTTACTGTATTATGCAGAAGTCGTGGATTGACACTGGAACGATTTCTAAATTTAATAGAAGAAATTGGAATATTTCTGGAGGAAAAGCAAAGGGATGTCCCGGAACTTAAAAATCCTGATTGATTGTGTGATTTGGCTTTTTTAGTTAATATTACAAATCATTAGAATGTCTTGAACACACGGCTTCAAGGCAAAAATCAACTGATATCCCAGCTCTACGCTCATGTATCATCCTTTCAATGCAAGCTGACACTTTTCAGATAGCAACTGAATTCTGGAAATTGATTTTCCAAATTATAAAAAAATGGCTGAAAAATTCAACAAAATTGCGATTAATTTCAAGACAGATTTTCGGAGTTTATAAAAGTGAAACCTCTGTTGGACATATTCAGCAATCCTTTCACGATTTCAGTTGAAAATGCGCCCGAGTCAATGCAGTTAGAAATTATCGACATTCAAAACGACCAAGATTTACGCAATAAATTCTACGAAGGAGACTTGCTGAACTTCTACCGCTGAATTGATAAAAATACGTACAAAGAGTTGCGCATAAACGCTCTGAAATGTGCTAGCTTATTTGGTTCTACCTACATATGTGAACAAACCTTTTCAAGACTAAATAATAATAAAACAAAAAATCGAATCCGCCTTGCAAATGAAAGTTTGAAAGCAGTTTTACGTGTTGCTACAAGTAAATTTGAGCCAAATATAAAACGATTGTAAGCACTATGCAGTGCCACGCTTCAAATGAATAAATTATTTTTCAATTTTAATACATTATTATCAATTCTTTATTGTCTTTAATTACCCATACTTCCGGCGGCCCGCCATCAGTTCATAATTTGCCCGAGTGTCCCCTAGTCTTAATAAGTCTGTGCAACACTGGATTACGTTGTATAATGGTACCTAGTTTTAACCATGCATTAAAATTATATTATAAATAAAATGAATTTAACTTTCCCAGTTTGTACCTCTATATATAGATTGTTACATTCAATTTTAAATTCATTTTGTAAAAGTATTACACTTTTACATAGGTACATTAACAAAAAATCATTAATTATGTTATTTATAATTTCGAAAACTCATTTTTTCATGACATGAAATTTATATAAAAAAAAAGAAAACACTAACTACTAGGTACACAGCTCAAGTTTGTTTTACGAAATATTTATTAACATTGAAAAAGGCAATTTTATTTCAAACAGATAACATAATTTTAGGTTTCGTTGTATTTTATAAAGAAAAAAACGTAAAAAGAATACTATTACATTAATAAATTTATAATAATAGTGTATCATACAGTTTCGACTTTATTTTTTAAGCAAAATATAAACCAAATATAGTTTAAAATGTACAAATTTTAAATAAAAAAATATGACAAAAAATTCAATTAGATTTGTTATAAATATGAATTAATGTGTCTAAATATGAAAAAATACTCGTAAATTCATATACAAATGTGGTTATACAATTCCGCGCACAATACATAAACACACAACACATTTTCGCATAGTTGTGTAAATCGATCCCTATAGTCATTACATGTGTAACTTGTTAGTCGCGTTTTGGGTAGCATTAATAGTCCTAATACAGAAATGCAAAATCTAAAACAAGAATGTGTGAACTTCTCCTATTTTTCTTTTTCTGTACCGAACTGACTGATTTTTGAGACCCATAAAAGAAGATCATTACATGTATCTCTTAGTTGAGAAATCGTCTTCTCATATTCCATATACTTTTTTTTAAGTGAGCTATTCTCAAACAATAGATTCTCTATTTCAAAATTAGCGCTAGCGAGTATGCTTTTAGATCTTTCCAATTCTTCATACAGAAATGCAAAATCAAAATCTAAAACTACCTATCCAACCCTATAGATTTAGATGGGGATCCCCTTATTATCTTGTATAGTCATCGATTATTAGGCCTTTTTTCCATAATTCTTGTATGTATTTTCTTTTTTCTTCTTAATAATTTTGACCTTTAGCTAGCTTTATTTTTTTCTATTCACTTATATATTTATTTATCTATTAGATACCGGGAATCGGAGTATTATTCCATTTAATTTATATTTTATTTCGTGATATTTATCGCGCGGATACTTTATAAATATGGGCCCCCATTTATTTGGGTATTATATTACATTTTCGTAACATTCATTTCATTTTATTGCTACATATTTTTTTATATTAAGGTAAAATGTACCTTGCGTTGTGCGCACAACCTTGAGGTCTACGTTTAAGTCATTAAAAGGACTCCAACAATTGTCACGGAGGAAAACTAAGTTCACACTGTGATCCAATAAAGGGTACAACCTCTATATACCATTATTAAGGGTAAAAAATTTAAGAATTATCTAGTCCCTAACAGTACTAATGTGAGTAAACTCGTGTACATCACTTGTACTGAAGGTATGGTTCCCTAGTACCCGTTATGCCCGATTTTATCATCCAATCACGGAAACATACCCTGCTCGAGGACTATATGTTATACCTTCGATGGACATTCCCGTATCTCTCCATGACCTATTTATTAAGATCAATTATTATCTTTTATATCTATTCTTTCCATTCATAATTCTTGCTCCTAACGGCTTCAATACTACTAGTTTAAGCATCATCAAATATTTGGGTGATCAGTCCAATATTGACGAAACTTAACCAATCAATCATTCGTATTCCCATTTTTGAACATTTCTTTCTTTCAAACTCGCATTGATATAAAATAAATTCTCGCATCTCGGAGGTATACTCAAATAATTATTATTTCCCAAAATACCCATATGTAATGGTAAAGTTACTAATTCATTCATATTATGCAGTGTAATATTATCTTTAAAAATCTATACCTAAAATTCCAGAAGTTTCACACGGCAACTGCTTTATAACATGAAACTTATAATTAAATTTCAGCCCGTCAATAGACAATGTTAAATCAACAAATCTCACGGTTCATAATTTGCCTCCAATTCCGTTTATCGTAATCGGTTTCTTTTGTAATGAAATGTTTAGTTTACTAAGCGTGTCATACTTAATCGCACATACGGAAGCGCCGGTATCTACGAGCCATCTACATTTGATACCATCTATTGCTAACTCAAGACAATTACTATATTCGCAACTAAATATACTATTGGTCTCGAAATAATTCTAGATTATTTTCTTTATTAGCGCTGAGACAAAAGGAGATATCGACAAATTAAAGAACTCCGAGAAGCTTGTATCTTCTGGCCTTACCATGGAAGAACCGACTAAACGACGTCCAAGGATTGCAATTGTGGGTGACCCTGTAGCCCTCAGGATAAAGAAGTGTTCGAGTGCATTTTCGAACAAAATATTGCCGATAAATTTCCCAATGCCACGCGTGAGTCCTTCCTGGCAACAGTCGAACTGAGCCATAAATCAGGTAAGAAAAACCTTCCTACCTGTAATTACATTGTCGAAGTGTCACCTAGTATCAGGAAGGCCCTTATCAATCAAGGATGAATTTATATTAATTGTACCTCATGCCCAGTCAGAGACTTTACAATAGTAACAAAATGCTTCAACTGTCCAGCAGTTTGGTCATTCAGCCAAATTTTGTCGGGAAAGTAGCCCTACATGTAACTACTGTGGAGAGCTCGGGCATTCCTTTAAGGAATGTAATAACAAAGCGCATGCCCCCGTTTGCGCGACGTGTAAACGTTTTAAAAGAAAATGCGACCACAAAACTGGTTATGAAAGCTGTCCAGCACGTAAATTCGCAGAGGACAAATATATCAACTCCATAGACAATGAGGGCGCCTAAGAGCGCCGCGTATTATATTATTTACTTAGCTCTTAAACACTAGTTTTAGTTTATCTTTAAGCTTAAGTATGGCGAATCAATAACTCAATGACCTAGACAACTTTTCTGTGTTTGACGCCAAAACATGTAATGTTGATGACTGTAAACACTTCCTTCCACGTCCTGAAAATAAGTTAATCTTACTTACACAAAATATTACAAGCATAAATCGGTATATAACCGGGTTTGAAGTTTTGTTGCATAGACTGGATATAAAATGTAATATTATTATCCTTACAGAATGTTGGCTGTCAAACCTCCCATCCCACCTACCGATTCTAAATGGCTATTCTTTACACAAAACCGAGGAAAACATTAATCAAAATGACGGTTTAGTAATCTATGTTAAAAATAATTTAAAAGTAACTGTCACAGAACCTAGATTCCAGGATAGTAATTTCTTAATCATTCGAATTAATTCCGAGACGATTGTTATCGCAGTTTACAGACCTCCTTCACAAAATATTGATAGATTTCTAGAGTCCCTTGATATTACCTTAAGCAAATTTAGCACATATAAAAATATAATCCTTACCGGTGACATAAATATTAACATTACCCCTGGGAAAACAGATAACCATGCACATAACTACCTAAATATTTGCTCTTTTCATGGGCTATTACCAACACATTAACACCCTACACATCAAAGCGGCTCTTTTTTAGACCATTTTGTGATTAAATCAAATGACCCTCCTTTAACATTAGTTACTAATTCCTCGCTTACTGATCATCAAGCAATTATACTAACATTACAATTAGCGTTACCTAGGAAAAACTGCATACGCAACTACACCAAAGTCCATATGACGAACCTTGAAAATGACATTCGTAGCATTAATTTTGACTTTGTTTATTGCTCTGACGATGCAAATACGTCCTTGAGTTACTTCATAAATTATTTACAATACGCAATAATGAATAATACATCAACAATAAAACTATCACGTAAGTATTATAATATTAAACCTTGGATAACACCTGGTCTCGTCCGCTGTATAAGAAATAGAGACAAACTTCATTTAAAATCTAAACTTTCTCCTGATAATTTAATACTTTCTGCTACTTATAAAAGAAATAGGAATATTTGCAATAAACTATTAAAAAACCTCAAAATACAATATGATAAAAATGTTTTACAAAAGGCCGGTAAAAACAGTAAACTTGTATGGAAGTTCATTAAAAATAATACCTTCAGTTCAAAAAATCTTAGACCCCCACTTGTTCTACTGTCATTAGACAAAAGCCCAAACGAAGCAACTAATAAAGTAAATATTTATTTTATTAATGTTGGCAAAAAAATAGCAGAGACAACTTTAAAATTAAGCAACACTCGTAATCCAATTTTTATGCCCACATCCTTTGTATTGTTAAATACCGATATTGATGAGATTTTAAGTATGATATCTGGCTTAAAAGAAGATTGTGCAGTTGGATGGGACGATATACCTAATCACATACTCAAAAGATTTAAACATTTACTGGCCGCCCCGTTAACACATATCTTTCAATTATGCCTATCAAATGGTATTTTCCCGAAAGTGCTTAAAAAAGCAGTGGTTTCTCCAATTTACAAAGCTGGTGATAAAAACTTAGTAACTATAGGCCGATTTCAGTCTTATCTGGCTTATCTAAAATTTTAGAAAAGATCATAAATACCAGGTTAATAAAATACCTGGAAACTAACAACTTGCTGTCAGACATACAATTTGGTGACCGGGAGCTGGTGACAGGTGACGTTCCACGATTTTGTCGTGCATGCCTTTTTAAGGCTTGATAACTAACCCTAAAATATCAAAGATTATCGGGGCTTTAGCCACCCCGCGCGTCCTCTTCATAAGGAAAAGCGCTTTCCTTTGTGTAGCGAATTTTCGTGTTTTTCCGTGATAGTATACTGCATGCCATTGTAATATACGGAAGTTCAAGCAAATTGAAGCTCTAATAATTGATGGCATGCACCCCGCAGCGGCCCAAGATGATCAAAGGGTTCCTATAACCTAAAAGAAATTAAAGGGCAATGCCGTGTTTTCAAATTGCATGCCGATGTAAAGAATGGAAGTTTTTTGTAATAAAAACACTCTGTAACAATTGGCATGCACCCCTCGTATGACCAACGGTGGAAAATTTCCGGAAAACTCTGTAAAAATTAAACTCCGATTTTCCGTGATTCCAAACTGCATGCCATGGTCATACGAGGGGTGCATGCCAATTTTTCCAGAGTGTTTTTAATACAAAAACTACCATTCTTTACATCGGCATGCAATTTGAAAACACGGAATTGCCCTTTAATTTTTTTCAGTTTTTCAGAACCCTTTGATCATCTTGGGCCGCTGCGGGGTGCATGCCATCAATTATTAGAGCTTCAATTTGCTTGAACTTCCGTATATTACAATGGCATGCAGTATACTATCACGGAAAAACACGAAAATTCGCTACACAAAGGAAAGCGCTTTTCCTTATGAAGAGGACGCGCGGGGTGGCTAAAGCCCCGACAAACTTTGATATTTTAGGGTTAGTTATCAAGCCTTAAAAAGGCATGCACAACAAAATCGTGGAACGTCACCTGTCACCAGCTCCCGGTCTATAAGAGATCATGCAATGATGCCTTGCACCAATTGACAGATTACGTCACAAGTAATCTTGACAACGGTATGCACTCGATTGGGATCTTTTTAGTCCTTGCCAAAGCATTTGATACTATTTCTTGCCCTATACTATTGCAAAAGCTTGAAACACTTGGCATAAGGGGAACTCAACTACAATTTTTTTCTGATTACCTCAGTGATCGCTTTCAATGTGTAAAAATCGGTGAGTATACAAGTACTGAATTACAAAACAGCTCTTATGGAATCCCACAGGGCAGTATCCTGGGGCCTACATTGTTCCTAAATTATATAAATGACTTATGCAATCTTCAACTTCAAAATGGTGTCATTATGTCGTATGCAGGTGACACAGCCCTGTTATTCTCAGCTAAATCACGAGATGAGGTTTATAAATACGCTCAGCAAGGCTTTAACATAGTATCTAATTGGATTCTCAATAATCTCCTACGTTTAAACGCTGATAAAACACAATATATGTTATTTTTAATGAGAAATAATAACATACCTACTCACCTAAATATTTACGCTCATAATTGTAACTCGTATAATGACACTGAATGTGCATGTTCCGCATTAACAAAAACAGACAATATAAAATATCTAGGTATCACGCTTGACACAAATTTAAATTTCCGCAAGTACATCGATTTACTTTGTGCTAGAGTTCGTAAATTAATATATATTTTTAAATATCTTCGCAACATCGCTGACTTCAAATTGATAAGACAGGTCTATTTAGCTTTGTGTCAATCCATACTCACTTATGGCATTACTTCCTGGGGTGGAGCTTCTAAAACAATATTGCTCCCATTAGAACGTGCTCAGAGAGCAGTTTTAAAGGTAGCCACTTTCCGTCCATTCATGTTTCCTACACATCAACTTTACTTGGCATGTAATGTACTAACTGTCCGTCAGTTGTTTATCCTGAACATCATATTAAAACAGCATACCGAACTTCCATTTAACTTAAAATCCATAGACAGGAGAAGAATGGACTTAGTTTGTGTAAACCCTCGAACCAAACACGCATTTGTGAACAAATTTTACATATTTTTAGGACCCTTTCTATATAACAAGCTCAACAAGTCATTAGTACGTGAGGGAATTTCTAAATAAATTAAATTACGAACACACAGAGAGGTTGTTAGAAATTCTAAAATAGTTTGTATTGATTGTAGGTAACAATTAATTGTTATTTTGTTATTGAGTTATTTTATTTATTATATAATATAGTTTAATTATTTAAATATCTAGTGCCCTACATTATTAAACCCATTGTGTAAGTGATGTCTGAAACACAGGTACTCAACCTAGTTCAGGCAGGTAGCTAATATTATAAACTTGACTTTTTTATTTTTCTTTTGTATATTCTACATTATTAACCTACACATAGTTATCATTTTATCATAGTATGTTATTTTTGTTAGACTTATTGTTACTTTATTTAATTGTAATCATATTTATTCCTGTATGTAAACATGTGTAATCGGAAATTAAATAAATATTTATTATTATTATTATTATCGTTATTAGGGTTAATTTCAATATTTTGAGAACTTTGCGACGATACACGATATTCTGGTGTTATAAAATGAACTCACTGGACATTTTGACCACGAAAAAATCCGCGATTCTGGTATGAGTACTCACCATAATTACCTTTTTTTTCCGCGGTGTTGTAGATTTCCACGCGAAAACTTTTTGGTTTCGTCCTGTTCACGTTATTTTTTGCTTGGGTATGCAAAGGGTATGTTTGCTGTGGTACATTATTGGATATATACCTACCACGTAAATTTTTACGCGTTCCTGAACCACCTCGATTCCCGAAATAAATCGATGGTTCGGTGTACTCGCTAGGTCGAACACTAGACGCCTCCTTATCCTTTGCAGCTCTAATTGTTTCTTTTAACGTACTATAATTACGTGCTGACAAAATAATACTGAGTTGTCAATTTTGCAAGCCATTTGTGAAACTTTTAATAGCGATCTTTTCATTTATATGACGTAAAATTTTTATGCGCGTTTTGGTAACCATCGGCTTGGGAAATCGTCAAATCTACGAATAACTGTACGATTTTATTGCCATAATTATCTAGGGAACTACTATTTTGTCTTATTTGCATTAGTTCGTTATTAATGTAATAGTGAATTAATAAAATTGACATAAAAACAGAAGAAAAAAAGATAATTGGATGTAACATTTATAACTTATAATACGTAATGATTGACAAATTAATTATTATACCAAGTATATGACATTGAGCTATAATAATAATCTAAAGTTGGTATTTCCTCTGATGCTGTTACATAATTAATTAGAAAGTTATCATATCAATTAAAAAATATTGAATAATTTATACGTTGTTAAAATTTCGATAAATATTATTATAGTTACTTGTCCATTAAAATATACACATTACTATGGTAGAATATGTAGAAGTAAATTATATTTAAACACCATTGCACAATCATATTGTTGCAAAACAAATGTTATTATTATCATTATTCAGTAGTTATTTACCGATTAATTGTTCCGGTATAATCATAATTTCGAATTTTTCTATTAATAGTACTAATGTTTTTCCTATTTTTTAATGAATGATTTAAAAATTTTCTTTCTTATATAAGTAATAACATAATTTGACAATAGACATCGACACCATTATTATATAATTAAACTTACATTCGGTGCTTTAGAGACGTCTTGTACCCGCTACAGACCTTGGCTAGTCGCTCGTTGACTTCTTTCTGCTGCTCTGGCACTCGTAGATGTTCTTTGCTCACCGATGTGGTTGGGCCTGGACTTCCTCGTACTCTTCTTTTTTCTTTCATACTTATTTTTGATAAAGTTGGTTCTCGCGTCTTGAATGAATTTTTATTAAGATCAGTTTTCTGTACATCTTGAAATCTTCTTTCTTGAAACTTGTCAATCTTTATTTAATAGCAATGTCAGTAGAGCCTCTTGTATAATTTATTTTTCATGTCTTTTCTTCATTTCTTCTAAAACATTTTTTCTTTAAGTATATGATCGGCTTCGATTTGTTAAAAAAAAATTGTAGTCTTCTTATATTCGTAATTAAAAATTTAAGTGTCACATCCGGTATAATGTTCTTTTTGTTATTATATATTTATTTTGATTTAATAATTAATTTATCTTCTTCGATATATTACTTTATTTTCTATGCAGGTCTCGTCGGTGCACTTGCATTGTAGCAGCGCACCGCCTGGTAGGGTCGCCATGTAATCTTGGGAGGTTCCTGGAATAAATGATAACACGTCTAGTGGTCTTGACTGTAAGTTTATTACTAACTCTCTCTTATTCTATCCTACATATATATATATATATATATATATATATATATATATATATATATATATATATATATATATATATATATATATATATATATATATATATATATATATATATATATATATATAATATAAGTACACACTACATAGCTACTGCAGCCTTCGGACACCTCCAACTAACTTAAATCATAGAAGGCTACAGATACGTTGTAAACTCGAAATACTAAAATCGAACACCTCACGGCTTCCAAATATATAAACCTTTTCTAGCGGAACAAAGTTTGATGACAGAATTTAAGAGAGCGTTATCTACCCGTAAAGAAGTCCTGCCACGTAGGATGTATGATTAAAAGTTTCAAATACTCAACACGCTAGAGTTGTAGGGTCGGCGAGCGCAGAACCAATCATTTCACACTGATGATTCCATGCCCCATCTCCGGGTTGTGACTTTATTGCTGGGCATTTTCTAATGAATATCTATTTTGGGGCATTCCTTGTAGGGTAGCCTATGTTCAGTGTTGGACTTGTGAGAGGCTGTAATGATGTATTTTTTTATAAAACTGAAATGACAAACAGTCCACCTGATAGTAAGTGATCAGATTTTTTTATTTTTAGTTGTTATCAGTAAGAGGCTTCTGGTCATCTCCAGGTTTGTTTCTCTCTGTCGCCTCTTATGACACTTTCCGGATAACATGGAGAAATTGATTCTCTTACACCGCCCCTACAAGGCAATAAATTAATAATGGAAGACGAAAAGAAAAAAAACTTTTATTAAAAAAATAACTTTGATAGATAAGGAAAAATCTCGAATGCCCACTGTAAACAAAATTAATAGCTAATAAAACATTACAGAGTATATGAAATCTCATAATATATGTTTTTAAAAACCCGAATAGTGAATGTCCTTGTGTTGACTTACAGGTTTTGTTCCTGGTTAAAATTTAAATTAAAAAAACATACTACAACACTACTAGAGCCCTACACTATGTTTGTCTGTTTTACAGTAAGCAATAGCTTTAACGATTTATTTTTTATTATACCTAACTACAACATTTTTATAACACTTATGTTATATATATTTTTATATACACAGCGAGTTATGTGTTAGTATGGATTCTTCGAGAATAATTCGTGTTGTGGCAGTATAAGAGATTACACTAATCCAAATAACTCTGTTCGTATCATAGGATGACACAGAAAAAGTTAAACAGGAGATTAGTAGCAGCACCTTAACAGCAGCGGATAACAAATCAACATAATAAAAAAACTGTAGTTTCAAAATCGGCTGCCAAACAACTGAGACCAGGGGAAGGTCTATGTTTATAGTGGAGGGCTATGTTTAATATATGTGGGGGGGGGGGGGTATGATAAGCTATAATGAATATTGAATGACTGAAAAATGTTCCTGTCGTTCCTAATCTTTAAAAAGTTACCATATTTTAAATACCATTTGAATAATATTGTGTACACTGTTGCACCGCTGTCAAATCAATCTTCAACGTATCATTAATAACGCTGGTGTTTTGTGGAATTAAAATGTTTTTTTTTCTTTTTAGTATTTTATTAGTCCGTTATTAGCAGACACATAAAAAGCAAGGCTTACAATTCGACTACGGTTTTTGTACGTTTTTGATTTTGATTATACCGTTTTTTATTAAATACGTCACGTTTTAAGGTTAGTCCTAAGGAGGAAATTTCTTTTAGTATTTAGAATGGGCCCACCATAAATTGTAACGTAACTTAGTAAAATGCTTGTCGATTTATTCCTTAAAGTCTATAAATTACAATACTAATATTAGTTTTACCGTATCTTACGGGAATACTGAAAAATTAACAATTAAAATATGTATATCATAATGACAAACTAAAGGCAATGTGAAAATGTAGAAAAAAATTCTCATTAAACAATAGAAATTATTTTTTTTAATTCTACTATGTTATTGTTACTGAGATTCAAATATTTTTTATTATTTTTTATTGAAAAGTTTTTAACAGAATTAATATATATATATATATATATATATATATATATATATATATATATATATATATATATATATATATATATATATATATGTTTATATGTTTGCCGTTATAATAATTTTGCAGTGTGCTTTTGAGAATGCTTATACGTAAAAGGCAGCTGAAAATTTTAAAACAATTCAGGCATAAAGATCGCAAAATAAATGTTTATACAAACCGCTTTGAAAACTAGATTCTTTGCGGCTGTTTTGGTCTTTCACTCAATTAAACAGCTAAAGTTTTAATAAATCTTAACCTAACATCTGTATGAAGTCAGTACACCGGAAATGCACTATAAAATTAGGAGCAAGTGTGCGCGAGCTCCTTTTTATTAGGAAGAGACACATTTGTGTTTTGAGGCCGTTAAATCTCAAAAGAATTGGTGCCATTCGGAGACTATTTAAACCACAGTTCAATAACCACGCTTCTTAGCGTTTGCATCAGCCGCAACTGAACCTACTGTCGCTGATATATCTTGATAGGTGTTTTCGTATTCTGATAAAGTTAACAGAGGTCGTGGCTTATTTGATTATTATTCCGACTTAAATAGATACAGTATTAGCCAGACGCAAACTTGCAGCTATTATTAGCCATGAACAAATCGCGGTTGAACAAACCGCTATCGATTGCACCCGGTTCTACACGGATCAACAAACGGATCGATCGATCTCCTGCGTAGTGTGCCCGTTATTAGTCATTTATATGCAATAAAACGTATTAGCGTTCCGCCGCGAAAGATCTGCAACGGAATTTCCGTTCAGTGTGGCATAGGCCTTATAGTCGGATAAGTAAATTAAATTGGGTACGGCAATGTTTTTCTTCGTTAGATTTGTGCCACATCCATGGAAAATGGTGTAGCGGGTCTTAAGGCCAGCTCACGGTTACATCATTATTTGGAATTAAACTAATTTTTTATTACTGATTTCCTGTTATAATTTTACTTTGTAGAAATACGTGGTAGATAGTTCATACGTGGTAGAGCTATGCTGCAGCTATATTATAGGTGTAGTAGGAATGGGTTGGCTTGATCGGGGAAGGATAAAAATAAGGTAGCAGTTCAATGCTGTTGTGTTTCGTAACGTGAGCGTAGAGAACCGGAGACGCATTTTGCTGGATTTAAGGCATTCCATCTTAGCTCTGACGGGTAACCCTACACATCTGCATTTTGATTCGTATTTGAGAATTGATGTGGATGCCTATTCCATGATTAAGATGAAAAAAATTTCAAAACTATATGTGATTACCCCTGAAGCATAAGCGGTCCAACTCGTTTGAAAGCTGCGTTTTCATTCGTCAGATAAATGTAATCTTTTAAATAAATTATAACCTAAATGAATATAAAAGAGAGACTATTGAATTATTTTGTCTAATACAAATGTAATTTTTCATTTGTTTATGTTGAATTTTATCCTGTGAAATTATATCTGATGATTGTTTTAATCATCAGCAACCCTAAGAATAAGAACACAAAAAGAAACAACATTGACGTAATTAACTTGATTACAAAGCCTATTTGTTAGTTCTCTCGAGTGAAATCCAATGAAAGGGGACATTACTTCTCCTGGGAAGTGAAACTCTAAGAAACTATTTCCGCTGTGTTTCCTGTCCTTTTTATAGTTGACACAGCCATCACTACAAGTTGTCATGTATGTGTATTGGATTCCGAAAATGTACTAACAATATATATATATATATATATGTATATATATATATATATATATATATATATATATATATATATATATATATATATATATATATATATATATATATATAGTTGAAACGGGAATGAAGTGTGATTTTTCGTTATGTATCGTTATTTGTTTACACCTTCTCTATTTTTTTCTTTCTTAATATTTTATACCGTTAACCGTCTAGCAGCGATTATCTGTTTGTTTGTACTTTTAAATTACTTGATAAATTTTTATGCAGTTTAAATATATTGTAAGGATAGTAAAATAAATTCGGTCTGTAAGAAGCCGGGTAACTGAAAAATAACAAACCATAGAAAATCACTTCCAAATCCTTAAAACTAAAAAAAATGATAAATATTTCACCCATACATATATTTATATTTGTTTGCTGCCTGTATAATGTTGTATTCATTTTATTTAAACAACTGTTTATTTAATACTATGCCATTATTCAAGGTTTCCAAAAGATCCGGATATTAAAGATAAATGGATATACGTATCCTTAACGTTTTATTACATATATCCACCTTTCTCTAATTATAAAATGTCTAAAAGCTAAAGCCAAGAGTAACAGCGTCTATTACTGAGACACTTTCAGTTAATTAGTTATATCTTGGTGTGAGAATCCTGGACGATCAATGACACTTATTAGAATGTTATCGAAACGTGCGTTGCGCTGCACTATGGCCAAGTGAGAGTGAACGCGTAATATCATTCTCTGTTTTTCGCAAATGTTAGTTATTGTACCGAGTGGCTACGCCCCCTGAGATTTTACGTTTTTATTAAATATTCCTTAATGCAATGGTTTTATAGTTTAATCTCTGTTGTTTAAATGCTAGAGATATCTGTAGGTAATTGTGTATTTATTGCTTGTTTATGTGTGAAAGCTGCAAACCAGAGACACGCGTCCCGATATTAAAAGACAGTAGAAGGCATTTATAGGATCTTTTTATTTAGATTTCTGTGATATTAGCGTACCGCTGCGGAAGATCTGCAACGGAAATTCCGTTCAGTGTGGCGTAGACCTTATAGTTGAATAAGTAAAATAAAATTATTCTTCTTGTTACGGCAATATTTTTCCAACATTTTCTTTTAGTAGATTTGTGCCACATCCATGGAAAATGATGTTGCGGGTTTTAAGACCAGCTCACAGTTATATCATTATTTGTAATGAAATTAACTTTGTTATTACTGTTTTTTTATTATTTTATTTTGTAGAAATAAGTGGTAGATAGTGTTGCGTGAATAAGTCAACTAGCGCCATCTAGTGTCAGGAACGAGAGCGAGGGGAGCTTTGCAGAAAATGACATCACAAATCTTTCAACCGACAGCGCCATCCGAAGAACTAAGTTTCTAGAAAATCTACACTCGAACACTCGTCGCTTTGCGCGCATTTACTTGAATATTCCGGATGCTTCATTGCTAATTTGTATATATAGGCGCTGCAAGATGCAATTGTATGCAATTGCAGTATTGCAGTATTGGATTTGGCGAGACAAGCGAAGCTTCGGAGCGGAATAAAGTGAATTAGTGTGTTTAATTATTAGTGTTTTAAGTTTTAATTTGTGTAAAGTAAATTAAAGTGTTAATTTAGGTAATTTTATCGGCAATTTTTATTGTCACGAACCTCAAGCTCGTAACAATAGTTTATACGTGGTAGAGCCATGCTGCAGCTATATTGTAGTTGTAATAGGAATAGGTTGGCTTGACCGGGGAAGGATAAAAATAAAGTAGCAGTTTAATCCTGTTGTGTTTCGTAAGGTGAGCGAACCGGAGACCCATTTTGCTGGGATTGAGGCATTCTATCTTAGTTCTCACACGTAACAACGCATCTACGTTTTGATTCATATTTGAGGACAGATCTGGAAGTCTATGGGCCACAGCAGCCACTTACCATCTGATGGCTTGTGTGCTATGTGCCTATTTTATAAAAAAAAATCGGTCGTAATGTTCCCTTAGAAGTTTTTCAGAATTTTTTTTATGTACTTATTGTTGGACCTCTTTTAATATTTAAACGAATATCAGTTCAGAATATTTTACGCGGATTTGCTGATTTTCATTTTGAATAGGAAGTCACATTCTTACTGCAAACTTTCTCGGTGAAGATAGATCGTCGAAACTTTTACTTATTAACAGTTTTTAGGCATCCAATTCTGGTATTATTTCAGCATTATTATAGCATTATTATTTCATGGTAGCAAAGGCACACTCCTTTCTATCCTGAGGCGAATCAAATTACCACCATTCCAAGTAATTCGTCATTAACGGTTTGAACTTAAATTGAGTCTCAAACCGGTAACAACTGGATGCGACATGGTGTAGATTTGACGTGTCGACTCCTAATGAAAGATCAAATACATTAAGAAACAGAATAGAAAGGATAAATATTATTCGGAAATATTGTTGTATTATGGCGGCGTAAGAAAATCAATCACACCTCTTGTCCCGTGAGTACCGTCAGAGGCAACTATGAGAGATGCCACAAAAATCTTATGGCTTCGAATAGTTATGAGTAAAGAATTTCGTTTTCACAGAATACCAGTTCAAAATAGCAGCTTTACGCTGCTGTGTTTCGCATGGTGAGTGTGGATAACGGGAGATACTTTTTACTGGAAACAAGGCGTTCCATCTTAGTCAGATATCTATGGGCCACAGCAACCATTTACCATCAGGTGGCCTGTGTGCTCGTTTGTCAACCTTATACTCCAAAAAAGGGGAAATGTCTCCCGATCATCTACAAGAAGCAGTATCAAAAGGGCGAGACGTCCGGTACTACGACTGATAATCCACCTGTGAAGATAACGTGACAAACATAATGACAATGATAAAGGCCCATGTCTAGTAATGGAATTTCATACGATCTTGAAGTGAATTAATTTATATGTACATATACAGGCTGTAATAATAATGTCCTCCAGACCGAATTTAGGTCACGGCGGCTTGCCTCAACGGAGGCTAGCCATCGGCGAAGGACAGGATTATAGTGCCCAAGTGTATGCGCAAGCACAGGCACTCTCTATTCCCTCACTCTCAAAATCCGATGGGACGGTAAACCGACACCACCGGAGAGAGATCAGGCGCAGGACCAACGGCTTTACGTGCTTTCCGAAGCACGGGGGTGAGACACCGCCAACTTCTTTACTCCGGGCAGCTACTGAGAATTTCTTGACAGAAACCCTCAATAATTGTTTTTTTTTGGTCCGACCCGGCATTCGAACCCAGGACCTCACGATCAGCAGTAGCACTACTACAGCCATTAGACCAACGAGGCAGTCAGAGGCACACAGAGTAGAGGGCAGGGTATATAAGCCAGAACACAGACTATAAACTGGTATTGCAAGCTTTAAGTTGCAATTCAAAACTCGAAAACCTACTCGTTTGATGAGTAGGTGATCGCAGTTAATCCTTCAAAGCACATATTAAATAAGCAATACCTAGTGCAGTGATGAGAAACCTTTTTGAGAAGTGGGTCAAATTTTGTTCTCTTTTTTAAGTATAAGCTCATAGGTTACTAAGTCATTGCGTAACTCGTAAGTGGGAAGCCCTCCCGGCCTTGCCCGGCCTAGTTAAACAGTAGTATTTGTTTTGGTTTTCATTTTTAAAATACTTAGTTACTCTAAAGAGCTTACGTTTAGATTGTAAAACAAAAGACAATCAGTGAGTTATTATCAAATTGGAAATATTATTTCTTACTAAATTTTCTGTTCTGTCTTTAAAAAAATGGATAATACATCAACGCGTCGTTATTCAAAAACACGCGAGGGTGTCCTACAGCGGGTCATAAGTTCATCATCATTGACCTACTGAATTCATTACAATCTCAATAGAGCATTCGAAACGTGGTTATCGACTTTAGATTGCGCAATGCGGCTTGATTTAATCACGTTGATGCGGCGGATCGTATGTGATAATTGAATCTCGAGACTAATCAATAAACACATGATATGCTTTGTGTGTACAAATAAGGGTTCTGACAACCAAGAAACTTCACAACAGTTCGATCAAATTCAAATTAAGGGTGTTTGCATTATGTCTCTGATAGAGCAATACAAATTGATGTTCGCTACACATTTTCAGTGCGTATATGTATGTCCCCACTGGTTGTGGAGGTAAATAACAATAATAATAAAATTCGCTCCCAATCCTCTTCACTACTGTGATCACTCATTTGGTTCCTAAAGACCGGTATATCACAGACCCGAACAAATACCGCCCCATCACGTGTTTACCTGTACGTGTAAGACTGTAGGGCGAATGTTAGGAGAGGAGTTAAACAAACGAATGATGATTTAAGATTTTCTAAATTTAATTATATAGGATTGTTATTACACTTGTGTGTGTACTTTTATATACTCTTACTACTACTACTACTACAAGACACTGACATCTATTTTGAGCCCGCGAATCACTCGTACCCTGATTTTAACATATTTATTATTTACATTACATTTTACATTTTTATTATTTACATTACATTTTACATTTTTATTATTTACATTTTATTATTAACAATTATTATTCGACACCTGGATTTAAATTAGCTGATGTAGCGCGGTTAAAACGGATTTCGGGTCAGTGGCACCAAAGAACCACTTCTCATTGACGCAATCATTGGCAAGGTGGTTAAACGCAACCGTCGATACTTCTCCGCTGTCAGAATAGACTATAGGAAAGCATTCGCCTCGGTTCCCCATACATGGCTAAAGAGAAACAGATAAAGACTTCCTCAGGCAGTGTATGGGGCAGCGCAGTACGATCATTTATTATCTAGGCGAGCGAATGACGGATACGGAAAACAGAATAAGGATAAGAAGGGGTATATTCTGGGGCAATTGTTTGAGTCCAATCAGATTCTGTCCCTCTTTGTATTCTCTCACGACCTTTTTGAAGGGAACTGGGAGGAGATTTCAGCTTCGAAAAGGAGGGACAAAATTGATTCACCTTTTCTATATGGATGAATCTCAAGCTATTCGCCGCCAATCGCTCCCACCTTGTGGAACTTATACGGGGTAGAGCCACGCTGCATATAGCTGCAGCGTTGCGCAATGGTTGTATCTCGGATGAGTCGGTTCGACCGGGGAAGGTACACACTCTCGCGTAGTACTTGCGTAAAATTGCAGCTTATCGCTACTTTGTATCGTATGGTGAGTAGAGAACTGGAGACCCGTTTTACTGGAAACGAGGCATTCCACCTTAGTCCTCAGAGGTGACTACTCATCTGCCTTTTGATTCTTAATCGTGGATAAATGTAAATGTCTATGGGCCACAGCATCCACTTATTATCCGGTGGACTGGACTTATTCTACAAAACCCAAAAAAAAAAAGAGAATTTAATTTAAAAAAATCAGGATGCAGCTGGGGGCGGATAAATGTGCGGTCCTCCATGTCGAAAGATCTGTTTTATGCACGCTTGATTTAAGTTATTTATTTATATATTATTTATTTATTTTTGCTAGTATAAAATAATATCGCTACGTTTTATCGTATATATATATATATATATATATATATATATATATATATATATATATATATATATATATATATATAATGTCCTTTTATATGTTTATTTAGCCCAACAAGACGAGAATACTCTATAAATAGATTTAACTAATAAAGGTTACACGTATATTAACATGTACTGTGTATTAAAGACGGGCTTTTAATGATTAAAAGTATTGAAGCCACCCCATAGTTTGCCACATTGGCGAGATATTTGCCATATTTGCCACGCTTGACAGAAGGGATTGTAATAGCAGTTTTTTATACTTTAGTAGTTATTGGAAATACGATGCTGCCCATATCCTGGTCTATTGCGCTCTATCGCCTTTTACGACAGCCACTGAACGGAATGTGGAAATAGATTTTCTTACACCGCTACACACGATTGTACAGTTTTTTTAGGTGATGGAGCCACGCTGCAGTTATGTTATGTTTGTAGCACGAATGAGCCGGCTCGGCCAGGGTAGGACCGCGCTTTCACAGAATACTAACGTCAAATAGCAGCTCCGTACTGCTTCGAATGGTGAGTGTAGAGAACCGGAGACCCTTTTTACTAGAAACGAGGCATTTCATCCTAGTCCTCACGGGTGACAACATATTTGCAATTTGATTCTTAATCGAGGAGAAATATAAATGATTATGGACCACAGAATCCACTTACCATCAGGTGAATTGTGTGCTCGTTTGTCACCCTATTCTATAAAAAAATATATACAGCCCCTACTTACTTCATATGATTAGTACCTGGTTGAGCGAGCTTTGCTCGGTAAATACCGATTCGATTCGCTCGTTTTTTTTTAATTCGTGTGTTTTGGAAATTATATTTAGATACAAATTACATACTGATAAATATTACGAATAATATTTTTTGATTTTAGCAACATAACAGAAAAAACTGAACTGGTTATTTGAATAAAAAATCATAAGTGCAATTAGTTTAATTTAAATTTTCGTGTTTTTAAAAAATACTAAAAAAAGGGCTCGAAAAAATGGATTTTCTCGAAAAAGAAAGGAATTTGAAAAAAAAAATTAAAAAATGTCAGTCGGTCGGTCTGGGCTCGAACCATGGTATTACGATTCTGTGACCGCCCAATATACTAATTAAGCTATTTGTAATCAAACTGTCAAAATTTATCTTCTTATTCTAACGATATTGTAGCAGTTTTTTATTGCCTAAAAACACGGACCAAAAGACATTTTCTAAAAATAAATCCTAGCTAGATCGATTTATTGCCCCCGAAACTCCCAGCACACAAAATTTTATGAAAATCGTTGGAGCCGTTTCCGAGATTCCGATTATATATATATATATAGTACCCGGTTGACCGAGCTTTGCTCGGTATTTTTCGCTCGGTTTTTTTAATTCGTGTGTTATGGAAATTATATTTAGATACAAATTACATACTGATGAAATACAAATAATATTTTTTGATCTTAGCGACATAACAGAAAAAACGGAACTGGTTATTTGAATAAAAAATCATGAGTGCAATTAGTTTAATTTAAATTTTCGTGTATTTAAAAAATACTAAAAAAAGGGCTCGAAAAAATAGATTTTCTCAAAAAAGAAAGGAACTTGAAAAAAAATAAAATAAAGTTGGTCGGTCGGTCTGGGCTCGAACCGGAGTTTTACGATTCTGTGACCGCCCATTATACCAATTAATCTATTTATAATCATTGACAATTTGTCAAAATTTACCTTCTTATTCTAACCTAGCTAGATCGATTTATTATCCCCGAAACTCCCTGTACACTAAATTTTACGAAAATCGTTGGAGCCGTTTCCGAGATCCCGATTATATGTATATATATATATATATATATATATATATATATATATATATATATATATATATATATATATATATATATATATACAAGAATTGCTCGTTTAATAGTATAGGATTTTTATAGTTAACTTAAACATTATATAAAAGTTGTTACTAAAATTTCTTCAACTTTCTGAGAATAAACCGCCATGGGAACCACAAAATAATTTGACTAAAGTTAGTAATCACTCGTAATTATGGCGGTCTTGAAATTATGTTATTAAGGGCGATAAACTTAATACGATGTTTGTCTACCCAAATAGAGTTAACCCTAATGGGACACGAAGTTTTGGTTCAATATTTGCTTTACAAATTAATTATATATGTATATTGAGTTTGATAAGCTTTGTATGTAGTGCAGTGCATACTTGTTATCCTTTTAGCATTTTTTTGACTGCAATGCAATTTTAATTACATTTCAAGCATACAACCGCACCACTGCTGGGCTGAGAACATATCTCCTGTCATGAAGTGTCGAAGAAATATCAAAAATAAACATGTTTCAAAAACTAGAAAAACCAGAGCTTTTGAGGTTTTTTCAGAATCTACCGTGCCGATTCGTGTGCATAATATATAGTGTTACATAGTTATGACATGTTTACTTGTCTAAATACATACACACGCACATACACACACGCAAACACACACGCGCATATACACACACATGCACACACACACTAACCCGCTTGCCTGTAACGGTATAGTAACAGATGAGAGTCTTAATTTATACGCGGTAGAGCCACGCTGCAGCTGTATTATGGTTGTAGCACAAATAGGTCGGCTCCACCGGGGAAGTACCACGCTCTCACAGAATACCACCATAAAATAGCAGCTTAATTCTGCTGTGTTTCGTATATTGAGTGTAGAGATCCGGATGCCATTTTTTGCTGGAAACGAGGCATTCCATCTCAGTCCTCAGGGGTGACAACGCATCTGCGTTTTGATTCTTAAACGAGGATAAAAGTAGATGGTGGCCCATAGCTACAGCATCCACTTACCATCACGTGGACTGTGCTCGTTTGTCAACCTTATTCTATATAAAAAGAGCTCACAATTTCCATTCATGTGGAGAACTTGTTGACTGATGACCTTAAACAAATGTGGCAAAAAATTCGATGTCACTCTTAAACCAAGAATGGCAAATATCAAATATTGATAAATATACCGTCATGAGCCGTGGTAGCTCAGTGGTTAACGCTCGCTGTAAAGCAGAACGCGAGTAACCCGGGTTTGATCCCCGCCGGCACCAATGAAATTAAAAAAAAAATTAAAATATCAATTTCTTTGCAACTTTCCGCTAAACATATAAAATGATGTGTCTTACCTGGATTGAAGCGCACCTACCGCCCTCCCTCAATTGCATACACTAACTCCGTCACCACTAGACCAAGCACCACTACTCTCAACACCACTATTCCAGGCAAGACACACCATCGACGATTATCGTCGAAACTTTCCGCTAAACATATAAAATGATGTGTCTTACCTGGATTGAAGCGCACCTCATTTTATATCATTTTATATGTTTAGCGGAAAGTTGCAAAGAAATTGATATTTTTATTTTTTATTATAATGGATTTCCGCAAAGTAACGCCTGATTCTATCAATAACCAATGAAATTGTTAATTGCAATTTTAAGTGCTGATTTACCACGTGCTCGGCGGTGAAGGAAAACATCGTGAGGAAACCTGCATGTCTGAGGAATAAGAAAAAAAATATTTCGAAGACATGTGAAGTTCGTCAACACGCATTTGGGCAGCGTGGCGAACATTTCCTTGCCCTAAAACCCTCTCAGAAATGAGGGGAGGCCTGAGCCCAGCAGTGGGATGTATATAGGCTGTAACTTACTTACTATACCGTCATGATGCCATGCAGTGCCAGCGTACAGGAATCCACTACCCCATATCATCCCGTGGGTGTCGTAAGAAGTGACAGAGAAAAATAAATCAGGAGATGAGCAGGAACGCCTTCCTAATAACAACTAGAAAATAAAACTGTGTTGCAACTATGGAAAAGCCTCCCTCCTATATGGTAATTTCTGGGGCAAGCCAGCAAGTTCACATCAGTGGACTTACGACAGGTTTTTATGACGATAATGTTATCATATATTATTTTATAATATATACATCGATATATACGTACTACGCACTAGATACGGCATTCCGAACACTCACTATGTTCAACTGAACTGTACTGCAATCCGTACACCTGTTATTGTTTTCTTTTATATGTATAAGAGGGGGCAAACGAGCATGCGGCTCACCTGATGTTAAGTGACTACCGCCACCCATGATCAACCGCAACACCAGGGGAATTGCAGGTGCGTTGCCGGCCCTTTAGAAAGGAGTACGCTCTTTTCTTGAAGTTCCCCAGGTCGTATCGGTCCGGAAAAATCGCTGGTGGTAAACTATTCCACAAAGAGGTTGTACGCGGAAGAAAACTCCTCTTGAAACGTACAGTGGTGGACCGCCAAGCATCCAGATGGTGTGGATGGTATCGGGACGTTTGCCGCGTAGTGCGTTCATGAAATTTGGCGGCTGGGATTAATCCGAACAATTCCTCAGAGCACTCTCCATGGTATATGTGAAAGAAAATGCAAAAAGAGATGCAACATCTCTTCGCAGTGCCAGTGAATCGAGCCGATCGGAAAGCACTCGGTCGTCGACGATTCGAGTCGCTCTGCGCTGGATGCGGTCAAGTGGAAGGAGCTGGTACTTGGGAGCCCCAGCCCAGAGATGGGAACAGTATTCCATGTGCGGCCGAACGCGCCTTGTAAAGTTGCAGGCGGTGTGCCGGCATGAAATACTGTCCTGCTCTGCTGAGCACGCCAAGCTTTTTAGAGGCCAATTTGGCCTTCTCTTCCAAGTGACCACGAAACTGCACGTCACTCGATATGTCGACGCCGAGGATTCCTATACTGGCTGAGGCAACAAGGGGAGTGCCTTGAAACTGAGGAGATACGATAGATAAGATATTGTGGCTTCGATGCGATGTTCATGCAGTGTGGAGCGGCGTTAATAATAATTTTATATTAAATTAGCACATATGCAAAGTAAATGAAAATTTAAAAAAATGTGTACACGATTAATAATACAATCTAAATAAACGAATACAGAGTAGGGCACATTTTTTGTTTGGAATAGCTTCTCTAGTACGTAGTACATACTCATATAACTCAATGTAAATATATGTGGAATGCTTCATAGCCTGTAACTCTATTCACTCTTTTGACCTTCACACCAGAACATAACAGTACATAAGGAGGAATCCTAATATGCCTTCAGTGTTGCCAGAGAAAAATTTTCATTTTTTTCATTGTTTGCATGGAACAGACCTTTCAATTGTTACATGACAAATACAATAAATGAGACAGAGACATGTGTAAAAATAAAGTTACACTACCTTTTACAGCGCGTCGAATTGTTTTGCAGTATTTCTAGTATTTTTATAGGTTTTGTTATAATCGGTTCCTGTAAAATAATTAAATAGTTACTGTCTTTAAGTATTGTTTGGTCCTACATTTTGACCGCAATTACGTTTTATAAATGAATAGACTCTAAATATCTCCATTAAAGACATCCAAGAAAAAATTGTCAAATTGTTCTATTTAGACAACGGCCATGCTGCCTTTTGGCCGTAATTTAAAAAAAATACTAATTCGGCGCAGAACACGGCAATTATCGTAGCAATGGCAGCACTGGATACCTTCTGATTCTTCCTCAGCCATTAAAGCCCACTGGAAATGCACCTCCCGCTCGTCTTGCAGCCTCGACGCATTTGTTTTGATTTTTTTCGACGCATTTGCATTGGCGAGAAACTAGTTCGCCTTCCTTCTGGAACCCGTGCATTCTGGTCTCTCGCCAAGGCTGTCCAGGGGAATTTCTGTCAGCCATCTCTTCCATCTCTGCACAGGGAGGACGACTCACTGGCCCATACTGCAAAGGAGAAAGCCGATCTTCTAGGCTCTTTCTTTGCGTCTAACTCGACTCTCGATGACGGGGGGAGTACGCCGCCGACCATCCCGCGGTGTGAGTGCTCCATGCTGGAAGTGCAGTTCACACAGTGCTCGGTTCGCAAAGCACTCCTCTCCCTGGACATCCACAAGTCGAGTGGGCCTGACGGAATCCCCCCAATTGTGCTGAGGACGTGTGCTCCAGAGTTGGCACCGGTTTTAACGCGTCTTTTCCGGTACTCCTACTCCCTAGGCGTAGTCCCAAAATCATGGAAGACGGCTTTCCTCCACCCGATCCCTAAAAAAGGCGACCGCTCAGACCCGTCCAACTACCGGCCAATCGCCATCACCTCCTTGTTCTCCAAAACAATGGAGTCCATTGTAAACTGCCAGCTCATGAGGTACCTTGAGGATCACCAGCTGATTAGTGACCGCCAATACGGTTTTCGCCGTGGTCGGTCAGCTGGTGATCTTCTGGTCTACCTCACTCACAAATGGGCGGAGGCAGTAGAGTTCAAGGGGGAGGCATTGGCCGTTAGTTTGGACATTGCGAAGGCCTTCGATCGGGTTTGGCACAAAGCGCTTCTTTCGAAGCTCCCTTCCTATGGGCTTCCCGAGAAATTGTGCGATTGGATCACCAGCTTTCTTACAGATCGGAGCATCGAGGTCGTTGTAGACGGTGCAAGCTCCGATTGCAAGCCTATTAATGCTGGTGTTCCACAGGGCTGCGTGCTATCGCCAACGCTGTTTCTTCTGCATATCAATGATATGTTGCAAACCCGTCACATTCATTGCTATGCAGATGACAGCACTGGTGATGCTCTTTACACCAGCCGAGCCAATATTTCTCGGGAAAACGTCTCCGAGTGCCGGGACAAACTTGTGTCTGAAGTCGAGTCTTTGCTGAACAGAGTCTCGGATTGGGGACGACTAAATCTAGTCCAGTTTAACCCCCAGAAGACACAAGTTTGCGCGTTAACCGCTAAAAAGAACCCCTTTGTCGTATCCCCTCAGTTTCAAGGCACTCCCCTTGTTGCCTCAGCCAGTATCGGAATCCTCGGCGTCGACATATCGAGTGACGTGCAGTTTCGTGGTCACTTGGAAGGGAAGGCCAAATTGGCCTCTAAAAAGCTTGGCGTGCTCAGCAGAGCGGGACAGTATTTCATGCCGGCACACCACCTGCAACTTTACAAGGCGCAGGTTCGGCCGCACATGGAATACTGTTCCCATCTCTGGGCTGGGGCTCCCCAGTACCAGCTCCTTCCACTTGACCGCATCCAGCGCAGAGCGGCTCGAATCGTCGACGACCGAGTGCTTTCCGATCGGCTCGATTCACTGGCGCTGCGAAGAGATGTTGCATCTCTTTGCGTATTTTATCGCGTCTATCACGGGGAGTGCTCTGAGGAATTGTTCGGATTAATCCCAGCCGCCAAATTTCGTGAACGCACTACACGGCAAACGTCCCGATACCATCCACACCATCTGGATGCTTGGCGGTCCACCACTGTACGTTTCACAAGGAGTTTTCTTCCACGTACAACCTCTCTGTGGAATAGTTTACCACCGGCGATTTTTCCGGACCGATACGACCTGGGGACCTTCAAGAAAAGAGCTTACTCCTTTCTAAAGGGCCGTCAACGCACCCGCAATTCTCCTGGTGTTGCGGTTGATCATGGGCGGCGGTAGTCACTTAACATCAGGTGAGCCGCATGCTCGTTTGCCCCCTATTCCATAAAAAAAAATTTTTGGATTAAATAATTTCATTTTCTATGTCAACAAATAATAATACAGTGACAGTTACAGCTTTAAGGTGCGGACTTTTTTATAAAAGTAAGAGTGACCAGGGACCGCACAGTACACATGATGAGTTTGGTCGATAGGTATCTACATCTATCATAGATTAAGGATCAAAAGCAGATGCGTTATCACCACGAGGACTAAGATAGAATTCCTCGTTAAAGGGGTATCTAGTCAAATTTCGGGAACGTCGAAAAGAGTTTTTAAAAACTAAACTACAACTAAATTAATACGTCTCACCGATTTGGAGGTGGCTTTAGTAATGAATGAATCTTAAAGAGTCTGTTCGTACGCAGACGTTCGACTCATCAACTAAGTACTAGGAATCTTATATAAAATGCTGATGTGTTAGATTTATTGCTTAGCCTAAATAATACAATATAATATATATTAATATACTAGTCTAAAATAGAGGGATGGGGTGTATCCATAACTCCTCCCTCCCTAAGAGCAAAATTATCAGAAATATAATTTTTAATGTTTTTACGATAATTTTGGAAGTGAGGCATACATTTTTTTCTTAATAAGTGTATTAAAAACTATAGGAAACTTAAGGCTAGAAAATTTAAAATTACATATGTTAGAACACTGAAGTTAGAGTCTTATTCTCCTTTGAAGACACTTGAATATGTGTAATAGATTTCACTATGTTTTAAAGCATTTGACATATACTTCACTTCGTCCAAGTTGACACCATTCATGTTAATTACGCGTGTACTTGTTACATTGGTAGTTGAACGTAATTGAGGTACGTTGATGACTGGAACTGGTAGTGCTGCCTCGTATTCTGTGTAAACACGGTGGTGATGAATGTAAGTACCATGTGTCTCCAGGTCACAGGGCTCAGCACTGGTCAGTATATAGGTTCCAAAAATGGGTTGCTTGCTGATCTCGTTATCGCAGTGTTTGGTAAGTGTCGTTCTTAGCTTTGTAAAAACAATCCAATTTTCTTCTTTAATTTGCTGTACTTTAACGTCTTCAATTATAATAGCGTGTTGCGTGCAACAAGTAAGGTTATTCTCAAATTTCATCAACTGTTCTATGCAAGTAAGTGCAGGGTAGAGGGCTCTATTTTCTTCGGTACACAGGAAATCATTACCAGCAGCAAGCGGGCGACAGGGTTTCGTAACTGGTAAGTATTTCGTCCCTTTCACCAGGAAGTAAGGATATTTTGGGAATATGGTAATTGTTTCGTTTACGGATTCGCGGAAAATAGGTACGGAATAAACCTTAAAGTAATTGTAGGTATTATTATCAGTTAACGGAATCTCCATTATAAATGCTATCTGGTTTTTATTAAGGTAAGATTTTACTCTTATGGTTTGTTCTAATTTTTCCAAATTAGTTTCGGTTGGTGGGTACACTAAATTTTCGGTATTGGATATTAGTTTTAAATGATTTAAGAGTTCTGTAGAATTTATAATAGATTGATGAAGTATAGATACTCTACTAAAAGCTAGGGAAGTCTCTATTTCATTTTTTTATCAAATATGGTTCGAAAGTTGCTTATAAATAAATTAAATAATCCAAAAATATATGTAGAGAAAACCCAGTTATTTTCTCTAGTCGTTAGATGATTTAGCATTGTCTCTACACTTTTTAGGCGTGCATCTAGCATAACGGAATTATTATTTAAGGTTTCAGTGGCATTAATAAAGCTGTCCAACATTTTAGAGACTAAGGTGAGTTTCCTAGACACGATAATTTGGTTGTGACTTAACTCCGAGGTAAGTTTATCATACTTTAGAGCATCTTCATGATCGAGGTGACCCGTGATAATTTTTAGAACCGACCCTAATGGATTTAGGATCTCTGTCTTAAAACGTTGCGGCATAAGTTGTTGAAATTTTTGAACGGTTAAATCGCGTATGTGATCTGCATGGGTTTTAACGCTTATAAATTCGCGAGGGTATGGTTCTTTTACTTCAATTAGTTCACTGAGTTTACGATATTGAGCAATAATTAGATTTAGGCCGTCATAAATATTTTCTAAATTTAAAATCTTTATTATAGTCCAGTGATCTGTTTGTGCATATGCTTGTCCTTGTTTTACCGGAAGTATCCCTGGGTTCTCCTCAAGTGACTGCAGATGATGGGCCAGGATCGGCATCGCAATCATCAGTATGCACCACCTGTGGAGGGCGTTTGATATTTTTAATCGGGGCTTTAGTCTTTCTTTCACCTACTTTTATTGGCACTATATTTCTTTCGGCTTTGCCTACTGCTTTAGCCTTAACATATCACGGCCTGTCTTTGCTTTTTCTTTTGTTGGTATCTTTAGCAAATACAGTCTTACCACACGGAAATGCTATTTCATCTTCACCGCCACGCTTTGCCCTATTTTTTTCTTTAATCGCTACCATATTTTCTGCTAAATGTTTGTTTAAGAATTTTGTTCGCTTTGCACGGTCTCTTACTAAGTGTTAGAAATACTGCTTATCAGTTTCGGTATTAAATGGGCTACCCGTGTCGGTGTGTCCGAAAACTACCTCAAAAGGTGTAAGCTCTGTTACCGAATGAATGGTATTATTATATGCTAGTATGGAATACGTCATAACTGATGCCGCATCAGTAGGTTTTCTTTCGTATTTTGCCAATCTATAAATTTCTATAATCGTCGAGTGAAAGCGTTCTATAAGCCCCATCGAGTTTGGGCTATTTGGTGTTCCGATGTGTTGTTCAATTTTATATAAGCTTAAGAATTCCTAAATTAATTCATTGTTAAATTCAGAGCCTGGGCCTGAACTTATCTTTTTTGGTATTCCGTAAAAAGAAAAGTACTTCATCAAAGCTCGGACTACTTCGGGGGTAGACCTATTTGAAATTTCTATCGCTTGGCCTAATTTGCTGAACGAATCTATAAGGGTGAGATAATACTTTCCTTCGATGTTAAACAGGTCTATAAATATTTCTTGAAACGGAGCATCTTGTGTTTGGGTTAATTGAAGTATAGGTTTGATTGGCTTCCTGTCGTATTTCATTTTTTTACACGCAGTACAACTATTTATTATTGCCGAAACGGTTTCTTGTAAATTATCCCAGTAGTAATGTCTGCGTATTCTGACTAGCGTCTCTTTAATGCCCCGGTGGCATGTCTATCCTTCGTGATATTTAACTACAATCGCTCTTTGTTCTTTTTCATCTTCAACAAAAACTACTCGTTCCGTACATTCGAAAAATTGAACCATGTCCTTTTTGAACAGGTGTATAATGATATTACTAAATTATTTTCGATGTTCTTCCCGTTCAAAGTATATAAAATATTTAATTTTAGGCCTAATATATTTCTTTAAAAATTCTTTTATTAACTCGGAATTATCTAATGGTAAAAATACTTCTAGTACCTTTTGTTTCTTTCTAGAAATATCTTTAACCTGACATTCATTTTTGAACCACGAAAATACTAATATTTGATTTGGCTTCGCATCGATAGTCTCATGTAATATTGGTATACCGTTCGACTCTAATTCTACGGCTGAATGCACAGTTTGGGATTTACTAGATTCTGTAGGCGATCGGATTGGGTATTCGGAAACCTTTTCTGAACTACTAATCGATATTACGTCGGAAAGAGACATAGGGCTCGCAGGAATAGTACTTGAGTCTGATATTATTACAGTGGACGTCGTGTCATTATGTCTAATTTTCAGCATTTAGTTTTTCAATTTCCTTAACAACGTCTTATAAATGGTCCCTAAGTTTACACTCTTTGCTGTCGAAGTTAACGTACATAGAATGACCTTCGTCGTCTGAATTTAGTGCATTAATTTTAATTCTGGATAGGGCGTCGGCATTTGTACTCTGTTTTCCATTTTTATAAATAATCTCAAAGTCGTACTCCTGTAATCGTAGTCTCCATCTGGTAAGTGTACTGTTTGGTTCCTTTAGTGAATAAAGCCAAACTAAGGGTCGATGGTCAGTGTAAATTACAAATTTCCGTCCGTAAAAGTATGGCCGGAAATGTTTCGCAGCCTGTGCTGTATCTACTTTCAGTGTCACTAAGTGTTCTACTAGCGTATGCAACAGGTCTATCGTTACCAATAGGGCCCTGTGATAGAACTGCTCCTAAAGCTATATTTGAGGCGTCAGTTATGAGGATGAAAGTCTTTTCGGAATCCGGGTACTGTAGTAATGGTTCACTCGTAAGTATTTCCTTACATTTTTCAAACGCACTTATATATTTTTCATCGATGTTTATCTTACTTCGCTTTTTGAGACATGCAGTTAGAGGTTGTGTGATCTTAGCAAAGTCCTTTATGAAGCATCGATAATACGCTACCAGCCCTAAGAAACTTTTAATTTGTTGTCTTAGGTATAGGAAAATTTAGCACAGCTTTAATTTTGTCAGTGTTCGGTCGTTGACCTTCTTTCGTAATGGTATGTCCTAAACATAAAACCTCCTTCCTTAAAAATTCAGACTTGTCTAATTGAATCTTTAGATTAGTCGTCCTAAGTCTGTCTAATATTGTCCGTAACTTTTGTATATGTTCTTCCAGACTGGTTGAAAATACAATTATATCGTCTAAATATACCATGCAGTGTATCCCCTGTAATCTCCTTAGAACACTGTCCATGGTCCGCTGGAAAGTTGCAGGAGCTGTCTTCAAGCCCAATGGCATCCTAAAGAATTCATAATGGCCGTTTTGAGTGCTAAAGGCTGTCTTTTGCCTGTCTTGCTCTTCTATTTCAATTTGATGGTACAATTGACACAATGAAAACAATTGTACTGAAATAGGAACTCTTCCCTAACTTGTCAAGCAAATCTGTTATGTTTGGTAGTGGGTATTTGTCGTCGATGGTTATGTCATTCAAACGTCGATAGTCTATAACCATACGAAATTTAGTTTCACCAGATGCATCTAACTTTTTGGGTACCAGGTGTACAGGAGCATTCCATGGCGAATGTGACTCCTGAATAACATTGTCCTTTAATAGCTTGTCCACTTGCCTATTTATCTCTTCTACTTGCATTGGTGCCTGTCGGTAAGGTCTAACGTAAATTGGGTCTTCATTTTTGTACGTATTTTATGTTTAATTTTATTAGTGAAGGTCAGTGGTAGTTTGTCGCAGTAAAATACGTCTTTAAATTCTTGGCATAGTCTAAAAATTTTTCTCGCGTTCCTCATCGTTAGTGTGATCAAGTCTTAGCTTGAGTAGATTTTCTTCGAGTATCTTATCGATCTCTATGTCGTCATAGGTACTTGTAAAGTTTATGTCACATTGAGTAGTCTCGTACTTAGTAACGGTAAAAGGTCGTGTTACTGTCAATATCATCTCATTGTCAAGAACATTCTGTATGACTGTTGTGGCATAACCGTTAACGCAGTTAGCAGTAACCAATGCACTGGGCATTCGTACACCGCTGACAATCTCCTTATAATCAATGATTGCCTCTCCAGAACACTGATCTGTTGGCAACTTTAAGCGCTGTTCTGATCGTGGTGGTAGTGTTATAACGTAATTTAAATTATTATTGACTATTGGTATGCAAGTTGTTTTGGTTTTAAGTACAAGGTCTTTAAGGTCTATTATTGTATCTAATTGTTTCAATAGGTCATTACCTATGAGGCCGTCGTAACGGGAGTCGACATCATACAGGTAAAATTTATGGCAATCCAAACTCTTAAAGGTGGGTGGTAGAGGGATTTGCATCACTTCATCGTGTCTACTAGAGGCGTGGGTGCTGACTACTTCGAATGGTTCATGTGTTATATATTGATAAAAGTGTTGGTATGCCTTACGGGGGTTGATAAAGGATCTGGTACTACCTGTATCTACCATTAATTTTGCATCTATTTCAGGAATATAAATATAGGGTAATTTGAGATTCGGATCACAATTTAATTCTATAACTTCTTGTCTCCTATCGAGGCTTTCATGTGAAAATTTTCAATAGTTTGAGTTTGAGTTTCGTCTGTAAGTTCGTTATAAGTCATTTCGTCAATAGTTTCCTCAGCGGATGGTGTCAGTTCATTGTCATACTGTTCTACATACTCGTCTGTGTCATAGTACTCGTCATAATACTGTCCGTCATTTTCTCTTAAAGTTAACTCGTTTAATCTAAAGCCGGGCTGTGGCCTTGGAGGGGCTGTCCTCATGGAAACGTCAGTCTCCTGAAAAGTGGGTTTCTGAATTTGTGGCTTATTGATGAATTGCGTAGTCGGCATATGGCCAAATTGCTGTTGAGGTCTTTGACCAAACTGTTGTGGTTGAAAGCCCAATTGTGGACGGTAACCGAACTGTTGTGGCTGAGAGCCGAATTGTGGACTATAACCGAACTGTTGTGGCTGAGATCCGAATTGTGGGCGATAGCCGAACTGTTGTGGTTGTTGGCCAAGTTGTGGCCGATAACCGAATTGAGGTGGACGGTAACCCATCTGCTGCATTAGTTGAGGCCGAAAGCCAGATTGGGGATCCTAAATTGGCTTTGATTTTGAATGCCGAAATTAAATTTTGGTGTACTATTGCTTGGTAATACTGGTTTGTATCCGTAAGGTTGCATTACTGCGTGAGGCGTACCACCGAATTTAAATCCTTGAGTTGGGACTAATGTTTGAGGCTGCCTTAAACCTAAACCGCTACTACCGTGGACACGATTTCGCATATTGTATTGATCGTGGAAGTTGACTTCCTCTAGTGCAATGCTCAGCGCGTCCTCTAAAGTCACTGGCTTCTTTAACCTCACTATTCGAACCATATTCGCGGGAAGATTGTATGGAAACACGTTTAGGGCCGTATTATTGTAAATTGCTAATTTAGCGCTTTTAAGATTACTATCATCGGATATGTTTACTTTTGAAATTAATAATGATGGAATACTTTGAATGCGGTTACAAAAATCTTGAAAGCTTTCACCGGATTTAATTTTTAAGGATTCTAATTCAATACTAAAACACTCTTCGCTACGCGGGTCTCTGAAGTGCTGTGTTAACAAATCTTTCAACTGGGACCATGTCACGACATCCTCACGTTCCGATAAGAGCGACGCCGCGTTATCTGTAAGCCTACTAGTTATGGAGAGATATATATATATATAAATTTTGTTCTTCATCCCCCTATACCTACGAATGACATATTCAGATTTCCTCAAAAATAAATTTAGCTGTCTTTTGTCGCCATTAAAAAGTGGAATAAGCCGTAGCATTTCTGTAGGTATGGGATTAATTACAACGGTTTGTCGTTCTGCTGCCTGTGGTTGTTCCATCGTTATAGAGTAATGCACGAGTCAGAGGAGTCTGTTAATATAGTGCACTATTTTATGCAGTAACAAAACATATAAGGTGGAACAAGCTAAAGCATATAACAATATAATTTATAAAATAAAGTTAGTCTAACCATAAATTTTGTAAAATGTGTAAATGTAATAAAAAGAAAATAAATGAAATAAAACTGTATTATATTTCTAGCATTAATAAAACATACATTAATTAATTATCTTTTATAGTAAACTTTTAATTAGATTTAAGTTTATTACTTTTATAAAAGTCTTATTTTTTAAAGCGTTCAATAATCTCTGTGCGAAAGGCACTCTGCGTCCCTTAAGCTTATCGGCGTTATGTTATGTCTACGGTAACGGAGTGTCTATTACTAAATGGAATTAATTAAAAACCAGATACGTTATAATAACAGAAGTCCGATCTCAATAATAACAAATTAAATTAAAAGTGAAGGATAACAGTGGTATCAAGGATGGTGAAGAGTTTTACTCACCAACCAGCTGCTATTCCCATGCCTTCCGCTTCCACTTCCCTTGATGACAAATTTATTTGGTTCTTGAATTTGCCCAACAGCTAATCGCACCGATATCACGAATCCAGGCGAATTTGGACACCTGAATATATCGAGAGACGGCATAGCTTTCACGAGCAAATCCTACCGGCTGCGCCAATCGAATTTCGGGAACGTCGAAAGGAGTTTTTAAAAACTAAACTACAACTAAATTAATACGTCTCACCGATTTTGAGGTGGCTTTAATAATGAATGAATCTTAAAGAGTCTGTTTGTACGCAGACGTTCGACTCATCAACTAAGTACTAGGAATCTTATATAAAATGCTGATGTGTTAGTTTTATTGCTTAGCCTAAATAATACAATATAATATATATTAATATACTAGTCTAAAACAGAGGGACGGGGTGCATCCATAACTATCTTGTTTTATGCACTCATTACACATCAGTCCTGGGTTCGTATCAGAGGTTTCACAACTGTTATGAATCACTTCTAGTACATACACGTATTTTAAGCTTAAAAGCCCTTACTGCGCCCGCCATAACAAAAAACAGCTTTGTACGGGGGCCTCTGTCGTCACCTCAGCTGGTGGCACTTGTTTTAAATATTTATGTTTCTCACGACCTTTCATTTTTGTTTAAAGAGGTTTTAGTTACAGTTATTTAAAGTCAATAAGATTTTCGATAAGTAAATACAATAACCATAACATTAAATGCTTATTTTATTTTGTACAGCTCTTGGTTTCTAACGGATCTTGATAAAGTGTACTTACTAACAATAAATTTTGTTTTATGAATGAAATATCGTAAGTTTTTATTTTATTTTTATGTCCTTACAATCAATACAACATATTCTTCCTAAATGAATCAAAATTATTCATGTAATAATTATAATAATTCTACCTTTTCACTTGCAAACATTTGCTAAAAATTCGACAATAGACAGTTTGCGCGCGCTTTGTAACCTCATTTTCAAAACCTTTTTGTGTATATATTATAGCGTCTTCCTTTATTTTTCTGATACAGTCATGTAGATATAATATTTAGCAATAATATGATATCCTTATGAATATGTATACATGCAACAAACTATTTACAAAAGGCTAAATGTCTCAGAAGGTACATAATTCATTATAAACCAATAAGGTTTGGTTTCAATGAAATTTGTTTATGATGACCGATTTTTATCGCTCAAATAATTCTTATTTCAATTAGAAGATGAAATTTTGATTTTAATGACGTAAATTACAACTGCACTTATCTTACAAAAAATTATCGCAAAACGTTTACAAAGTTTATGTTTTTTTCATATGCGTCGCTCTATTACATGTTCGCGCGCTTGTGTAATACACGGTTATTTGTTTATATAGATAGGTATATAATCAAAGACGGTTGTATACAACGTGTTCTATTTTTGCTCGGAGTTATTAGATTTTTAGTGCAAAGTAAGTGTGAGTTGTACGGTGTCTCTAATATGTTGAGGTTTTTCGAATGTTTTTAGAAGATATGCAGTTTTAGTATGTTATGATAAAAT
Organism: Parnassius smintheus behrii; assembly: GCA_036936625.1. Taxonomy (NCBI): domain Eukaryota; kingdom Metazoa; phylum Arthropoda; class Insecta; order Lepidoptera; family Papilionidae; genus Parnassius; species Parnassius smintheus. The sequence goes on along the minus strand of JAUPFT010000020.1, from coordinate 13,485,636 downwards.
GGTAAATAATAAAAACTGTCTAGAAAAATCTACATCTATTATGATATAAAGAATTTGATTATAAAAGGTAATCTCAAAATTCTGTGACTAAATAGAAATACATATATATTAGGCATACAAAAAAGTGACAAAATGCAAGTTGTATAGGGTAAAAATTAAAGTTACCGTAGTTTTGAAAGTATATAGTAAAGTATATAGGTTTTTCACTATTACAAATAAAAAGTTATAATTAAATAATTTATAATTTTTATTTATTTATTTGGTTAATCAACAAATGTTACATTATTAATACATATGCTTAATTCTAAGACAGTTATATAAACTAAGTGCACATTCAATAATAGGTAAACACCGCATGCTTAGTGCTCACAGCATTTCCTACAAGCCGTTACCAAATAGCAAAAATATACCTTACAAACTTAAAGTAAAAAATAAAACAAAATTATTAAATTAATACAAAACAAAAAAATTACTTATAACAAACATTAATATTTTCATTAACTTTGTGCCGAAAAACGTTAAAAGAGTCGTGGTGAATATCTACTACATTATTATAGGTATTTAAAAGTCTGCAAAGTCTGGGAATTAAATCCTAGCACATTTCTACGAAGAGGCGGCGAGAGAGGAGGAGATCAATTTACGAGGAGATATCTACTTGGGATAAGTAAAGTAAAAAGTAAAGTAAAGTTACAGCCTATATACGTCCCACTGCTGAGCACAGGCCTCCCCCGTCATTTCTAAAAGGGTTTTAGGGCACGGATTATCTGCCGCGCTGCCTCAATGAGTGTTGGCGAACTTTACGTGTCTTCGGAATATTTTTTTTCTTATATATCAGACATGCAGGTTTCCTCACGATGTTTTCCTTCACCGCCGAGCACTTGGTAAATCAGCACTTAAAATTGCAATTAACAATTTCGTTGGTGCCGGCGGGGATCAAACCCTGCTCGCGTACTGTGAAATTTACAGTGAGCGCTCTAACCATCTGAGCTACTACGGCTCTCTACTTGGATCTACTTGGGATACGAAAATTAAATTTACGTAGTAATAAAGGGCAATTTAAGTTATTTCTGAATATTTTATATAAAAGTTGCAAATCCAGAATGTCCCGGCGTTTTGACAGTGAAACCATTTTAAATGTCTTTAATCTGTCTACATATGATGCATTTTTATATGCTTTTCGTGTAGAAAAGACAAAATGCTATAAAAATCTTTTCTGTATGCGCTCACGGCGAAGATTATGGGTAGAATAATAGGAACGCCAGACTGTGCTACAATATTCTAATATACTTCTAACAATTGAGAAGTATAATAGTTTTTTTTTTGTATACAATACTTTACTATTTTTTTATAATAAAACCTAATGACTGAGAAGATCTTTGAATTACACTTTCTAGTTGTGGTATAAATGTAAGCTTTTTATCGAATACTACACCTAGGTCCTTAACAGTCTCCACTTCTTGGGTAACTACACTATTGAGGGTATAAACTGATGGGAAAAAATTATTTTTGCGCGTGAATTTAATATGTATACATTTTTTTCACAATTACAAATAAGAAATAATCATAGAACATTATTATATTATACAATTTACATTACAATTTACAATTTATAATTTGCATTATTTATATACCGGTGAAGGACCACGTCTAAGTTCCATAGGTCATCACTAGCAACACACACTGGTTGTACAGTCTCGTTTTCAAGTTTTGAGGTATAGATGGAGTGACGACCTGGTAAGAAATGCAGGAAGTCTATGGACGTGCTTTGTGGCATTCCTTGGGGAGGTCTATGTTCAGCAGTGGACTTGTGAAGGGCTGTAATGATGATGATGACGATGATGATATATCGGGTGACGGGTCGCTCACTTCTCTCTAATATAAATATAATCAATATATATTCTTTGTTGTACACCAATACACATTAGAACGAGACAAAATGAAATAAATATATACAAAGTATAATAGGCGGTCTTATCGCTCTGGAAGCGATTTATTCCAGAAAACCCTTATTTAGCAAAAAACTTACAGTGAATTGCTAATAGGGAAGGTGCACAAGTGTTATATATTTATATATATTAGAGAGAAGTGAGCGACACGTCACCCGATGCTACTCATGCATGACACTCAACAATCACACAGTTCTATCACTCTTCCGTGTAAATATGTATAGAGAAACAACATCCTGCAATGTAAAAATTTCATATTAGTATTTATAGTCTCTAGTAGAAAGTTGTTTCTCAGTTACAAATTTTCCACGGTATGGTAGTCCTCCCAACATTTTCCTAAACATAACGGGACTTGGCACAATTTGCACATAACTGTGACCACAACCCGTTTTTTTAGAAAAGTGCACCGAACACAACGCAATTCCTTGCGATTCTTTTTTCCCGGCCTCGAATCAGCTTCCGTATAAATAGGGAAGTGATTCCCCAGTTCCAAACGAAGAACAAGCCGTTGCAGTTGATTCGGTACTCTGGGTGGCACCGAGGAAACGCGTGGGTATCGGCTCAATAGTTGGGTATTATATTTTTAAATATTAGTTGAGTTAAAACATTGTCATTCACGTTTTATTAAATAAAGAACCCATTCGTGTTACAACCATAATATAGCTATTGCGTGGCTATACCACGTTTATACTTTGAATTTAGATTCTTTTTAAAGTCGGTTTTTTAAGTGTTTTTATTTAATTATTTCATCCAATACAACTGTATTTTTTCATTTGTTTATTTTGTATTTTATCCTGTGAACTTATATCCCATAATTGTTTCAATACAATCGGCCCTAAAAAGAAGAACACAAAAACAAATAACACTGACGTAATTAACTTGATTACAAAACCTATTCGTCAGTTCTCTCGAGTGACATAGCTGTCACTACTAGTTGTGTTGTAAATTTTATGTGTATTGGCTCCGAATATGCACTAACATAATAACATTATATTTATATATAAATTTCATGTACCTACTTTAAAACTATGAGGTTTTATGAGAAATTTAACAGTGAATTTTTGTAATAACCACTCGCTCGTAAGTTATAATTTATAAAAGTGAACTTGTTTTCTATATAGAAATCAATTGCTGTCCGTTAGAAACGGCTCGAACGATTTGATGTTTTTTTTATGAGTCTCTGGATGGTTTAAAATCTCAATTACACCCTGTACGTGACTCTAATGTCGAGATTCAGAAATCACCCATGCGAAGTCAGGGCGGATCGCTACTAATATACAATGGGAAAAGGGAACTCAGCGACGGTGTGTTTTTGTAGGGGTACAAACGTATTAGGGGTACGACGGGGTTTTTTGTAGAGGCACACACACCAAAATTTCGATTTAGAATCAAAATTTAGATGCGTTGCTACCATTGGAGACTGAAGTGACTCGTTACTAGTACTGTAGTTGTGGCATGAATGAGTCGGCTCAACAGGGGAGGGACCTCACTCTTACAGAATGTCGCCTTAAATGGCTGGTTAACGCTACTGTGTTTCGTATGGTGAGTATAGACAGCCTAATACCCTTTTTACTGGAAACGAGGCACTCCACCTTAGTCCTCAGGTGTTATAACGAAATTGGATTTTGATTCTTAATCGATGATAGATATAGATACCTATCTATGGGCCTTATCACCCACTTACAATCAGTGGACTGTGCACTCTTTTGTCACCCTTATTATATTTACAAAATAATCCTTCGCTCCTCGTGCGCTTTTTCCTATAAATTTGGAAAATCGTTTTGCTAATTCCGAGTAACTTAGGCCAGTTGGATTTCCGGGTAAGTAAATGTGTCTATTGTTATTCTATTTAAAATTTCAGCAAAAAATTTATTTTAAATTATATAACTTATACAATTTGCATATACTTATATAAATTTCAATATTGTGTAATTAGGTGAATCGCTGGTCGCTACGAGACCTTTTAAGGAGACTTTTATATTTACACTTTTGATGATTTTTATTTTATACATAAACTTACTAGCTTTTTCCCCGCGGCTTCGCTTGTGTTAGCTTCAATTTAGGAACATCACTAGCGATTCACCCAGGTTTCGAGGCGACCGATTGAGTTTTTTAACCATCCAGGGACCTACTCAAATACACATAAAAATCATCAAAATCGGTAGAAATAATTTCGAGTTTTTTGAACACTAACGTACAGCAATTGATTTTTATATATAGAGAGATTATTATTACTTTTTCTCTACTATAATATGCATGTATATACATAAAAACTTTCTCTTGAATCATTCTGTCTGTTGATGAGAACCCCATCAAAATCCGTTGCGTAGTTTTAAGGTTCTAAGCATACAGACGGCGCGAAGCGACTTTGTTATAATTTACTGTGTAGAGGTTTATACTAGACTAGCTTTTGTACGCGGCTACGTCCGCGTGGAGTACGGTTATATCGCGCCCATGTGTGAAAAATGTCTGCTGGTACAAACTACAATTATAACTGGATGTCGCGAGCAAAAGCTAGTAAACTACAAAACTTCATTATACATCACATTTTTTGCTAATCTATTACTGTATGCCAAAACTCTCAGACTACTGAGCGAGCTTACGCGTTAGCAAGCCACATAAAATTACCCGTGTGAAATACAATTTTCTCTCAAGTTTATACCCGCAAATTTTATTATCTGCCCGTGTGATTTGTTTTTTACGTGGAAGAGCCATGCTGCAGTTATATTAGCAGTATAGTTGTAACACGAATGGGTCGGCTCGACCGGGGAAGGACCACGCTTTCACAGAATACCAGCGTCAAATAGTAGCTTAATGCTGCTGTGTTTCGTATGGTGAGTGTAGAGAACCGGAGACCCTTTTTACTGGAAACGAGGCATTCCACCTGAGTCCTCACGGATGATAACGCATCTGCATTTTGATTCGTAATCGAGGATAGATGTAGATGTCTATGGGCCACAGCAACCACTTACCATCAGGTGGACTGTGCACTCGTTTGTCATCCAATCCTATAAAAAATTGTAAAGCAGATTTTGAGGGGAAATTATATTCGTTTGAATTCAAAGGAAAGACCATTCGGGATCAAGGGAATCCTTGGTACAAATACAGTTTCCCCTTGCGCACATCCAGTTATAATTGTGGCTTCTACTACATTGCGATGTAACGCTTTTATTTTGGTCTGGTTCCATTGCACAGTTGAGGAGGTTTTAAATTTCACAACAACATAACAGGAGTGCCCACGCGCAGAATAAGCTTATGATGTGGAAGACCCGATGATTTCAGTGAATTAGGAAATTCGACGAGGTAGTTATAGCGTCATCCCTCAAAAGACGTTAACAGTGTATCGGTAATTGCCGCTGCATAGTCGTTTCAGGATTAGTATGGCACGTTCACACAACTATTCTATTGGCTTATCGTGGATATGAGCAATATCTGGGTAAATTTCGATATTAACTCCTGTAACGTAAATACAACTGTGCACAAATTATCAGGGATGGTTATCATTCCGTCATTTATCGGGTAATCACCGTTGCCGATTTCAAATTGGAGATTTGTAAAACCACCAACAGACCTTTTTTCTTCTAAGTGTACCCACCATATTTTTCGAGAGCTTGAAGATTTTAATTAGAGGGCATAAAGTGGTTCTCTTAAGACACGCCTTAACTTCATCTGTTCTATTTCCTTTTGGCACTACTGGTAGAGTCTGTCTAAAATGTCAGTCAGCAAAACCGTTACACAACCCATTAACTTCTTATTTCCTCCTATATCTTGTAGAGTTCTGTCTAAAGTCTCTACGTTACCTCTATGAGCCATGGTTATTTCATCCCGCACTACCATTTTCGTGTGTTTAATACTTCAGCAAAATCACTTTGTGATTTCTTATATTTACGCGAACACTACACATTGAAATAATACTCGTTTTTACGGAATTTATCGCGTATATTTAACTTTTTAATACCCGACGTTTCGAGAGCTTTACAGCACCCATGGTCACGGGAAGGACTGAGATGTTTAACGTCCAGATGTCATAGTTAACCGCGGTTACCATAGATTAAAATTTAACTTTTATTCCGATCTACACAGTATGAACTTATGGTATCATGAAGCCTTGCAGTTGTATGCTTGGGTTGGGATTTAATTTTATTTATTATAGGATCCCAAGCAGATGGTAGCACCCAGCCATCTTCTCTATTGAAATTAGGGTGTTTTTTGATTTCAATAGCCTCGCGAATCATCCTTGGAAGGAATCGGTGTTCTTTAGCGAGGATTTGTGGTCTATCAAATCTGATGTAGTGACGTGGGCGATCCTGTACATGTTCACAGACTGCAGACTTCCCGGAGCGTCGATTCTTCACATCAGCTATATGTTCTTTGACGCGGGTTTTAATTGATCTTTTAGTTTGTCCTATGTAGGAGAGACCACATTCACAATCAAGCTTGTACACTCCTGCATCTTGCAGAGGGACGTTACACTTGACTGATGGTAAAAACTGACCAATCTTCTTCGGCGGCTTGAAGTATGTTTTGATGGAAGCGCGCTTCAAGATGTAGCCAATCTTGTCAGTGACTCCTCTAACATATGGCAGTACAGCAGGTACACGCTCGACTGTGGCCGGCTTCACTCGTTCTTTGTGACGTAGGCGCGGGACCCGAAGCTTGTTGTCATGCAAAACTTGCTTGACGTGTTGGAGCTCGGCAGCCAGGTGTTTACTGTCACAGATCCCTCGTGCTCTCTGAAACAAAGATTTACCCACGGTAGCTAACTGTGAAGGATGGTGGTGAGAATCACCGTTTAAATATCTATCTGTATGGGTCTTTTTTCTATACACAGTATGGCTCAAGGTGTTATCAGGATTCCGAATTACTAACACATCTAGAAAAGCTAAGGAATTGTTTGCCTCTAACTCCATTGTGAACTGAATTTTCTAAAATTCAGTTCACAATGGAGTTAAATTTTCTAAATTTAACTCCATTGTGAACTGAACTGAGCCCACGTCACTACATCAGATTTGATAGACCACAAATCCTCGCTAAAGAACACCGATTCCTTCCAAGGATGATTCGCGAGGCTATTGAAATCAAAAAACACCCTAATTTCAATAGAGAAGATGGCTGGGTGCTACCATCTGCTTGGGATCCTATAATAAATAAAATTAAATCCCAACCCAAGCATACAACTGCAAGGCTTCATGATACCATAAGTTCATACTGTGTAGATCGGAACAAAAGTTAAATTTTAATCTATGGTAACCGCGGTTAACTATGACAACTGGACGTTGAACATCCCAGTCCTTCCCGTGACCATGGGTGCTGTAAAGCTCTCGAAACGTCGGGTATTAAAAAGTTAAATATACGCGTTAAATTCCGTAAAAACGAGTATTATTTCAAAATCACTTTGTTTTGATACGTTACAAATGGTAGTATCAGCTGTTGTTAAATTGTGAAAAAGTGGAAACTTGAAGGTAGCATGAGCAGTTCGTCTACCTTCAAGCAGTGTAGCTGAGATTCCAGAAGAATCCACAGCCAAAACAATTCCGCGAGTACTTCTAACTTTTGCTAATAGCAAATTTATGAGAAACGTTTTGCCTGTTCCACCGGGAGCATCGAAGAAGAATATTTCAACCTCATTTGATTCAATTTTTGTGTTAGTTTGATTATAAACTGCTTTTTGTTAGTCATTCAGTGCTCCTTCATTATTTTTAACTGTGTTTTTTAATGATGCTAAGTCGTAACTTATCTCTTCAAGAAACTCTCTATTTTCAAATTGTTGTTCTTTGCTTGGCTGAGGTAACCCGTACTCTTTTAGCAGCCGACCACCCAACGCTGATACGGCATCTTCTATTACCGAAAGGCATTTTTAAATTCCACATCCGTTATGTGCTCTACATCCACATCACCCTGTCTTTCTAACCATCTTTTAAAATCTTCAGATAGGTATTATTTGAATTTTCTCCAAAGGATTAAAGAGTCTAATACTTGGCAGAATACTAAAATAATCGTAAAAAGATCCCTAATCGCTCCATTAATCATTTTAATTAGATCTTCAGTCAACCGATATAAGTAAACGGTGATTAATTCATTATACTTAAGTACCCGGATGACCGAGCTTTGCTCGGTTTTTTTTTGAAATTACATTTAGATACAAATTACATACTGATGAATAATATTTTTTGATCTTATTGACGTAATAGAAAAAACTGAAACGGTTATTTGAATAAAAAATCATGCGTGCAATTAGTTTCATTAAAATTTTCGTGTTTTTAAAAAATACTAAAAAAAGGGCTCGAAATTATAGATTTTCTCACAAAAGAAGGGAACTTGAAAAAAAAGGAAAAAAAATCGGACCAAAGACAGGACGCGAACAAAGACATACCTTTTTATATTGTAGCAGTTTTTCATTGCCTGAAAACACGAGCTAAGAGATATTTTCTAAAAATAAATCCTACCTAGATTGATTTATTGCCCCCGAAACTCCCTGGACACTAAATTTTATGAAAATCGTTGTAGCCGTTTCCGAGATTCCGATTATATATATATATATATATATATATATATATATATATATATATATATATATATATATATATATATATATATATATATATATATACAAGAATTGCTCGTTTAAAGGTATAGGCTTAACGATAAAGTTGTGTGAAGTAGCAGAAAAAAGTTAAAATAATCTTCTCCCTGTCGCTTTTCAACGAGATAGAGTCAAGCTGCAGCTATGGTTGCAGCAAAAATAGATCGGCTTGACCGGGGTAGGAGCACGATCTCACATAATCCAGCTTAAAAGAGCAGCTTAATGTTGTTGTGTTTCGTATAATCGTAATTTCGTAAGAAAATAATACCGATATAGTGGCGTGCCGTAAAACATTAATAACTTACTACTAACGTAAAAAAGTGGTGAATTATTAATTAAGTACAGTTTTTCAAACTGGAGATCTAAAATTTAAAAATATTAGCTGTCTTATAAAATGTTGTTCTGTCTTTTACGTCGCTTTGTTTGCTTGAATGCAAATTATTATCATTATAATTTTTTTAGACAATCTGCTTTAAGAATAAGCTTCGCGGCAATTTTCAATATTTAAGTCAAGGCGCCTGGACCACTTGGACATCAACGAGAAAGCAGCAGCTAATTAGTTGCCATTAACAATTTTTAAAGTCACGAGAGGGACTGAGGTGTTAACTTCCTGATGTCATATTTATTCCGGATTACCTTCAGTCGCGAGTATTCCGCCTAGTGAGCCCAGTCAAAATTTTCTTACGGTCATATATTATCATTGCTTCAGAAAAATAAAGTAGCATTTTAAGAGAAGGGCTTAAAAAACTCGTTTAGTTAGGCTTGCGAAATAACCACAAAAGTATAATCAAGATAACGTCATATAGACCTCCGCAATTTTATACAGTAAAACTGGTATTACGGTCTGGGTCTTATGTTTATTAAGTTTTGCTGTACTATCTGAACATCAAAAATTTAAATTTGAGTGAAAATTAAAAACCTATTCCCAAACTATAAACATTATAATATCACAAATTAGCTTCTTAAGGTGACTCTAGTCGACATTATTTCCATAGAAATTTCGGAGGGGTTTTACTCCGCTGTTTGACAGTGTACATCCAATGTTAAACATGATATCGTTTTGTCTCATTATTAATTTTGTCTGTACCGAAACAGAATAGTAAAATAAAAAGTCAGTAAAAAGTTACGAGCTACCAAAGATTCGTTTTTATTGCCAATTTTAACACAACTTTGGGCGTAAATTAGTAATAAAAGCAGTGTAAAATTTCCAAAACAAAGTCGGTACCGACACAGCTTAATTATCGAAGAATTCAATAAATTTTATTGGTAATTGATTCATGCAGTGGTTTTTTCATAAAACCCCTCCTTCCAAAGGCCTTTTCGTATTTTTTTACGCGCGCGTGTTTATATGAACTATCGTGCATCTCACTGAATAATCTTTCCCCCGGTGCGGTGCGGGAGGACGACACTTACACACACATGCATGCGCGGTGACGCGCGCTACACTCTAGTTTTATTCAACTCACTCAGTCAGCTGCGGCCTGTGACGTTCGTATGACTAGAGCTATACCTGCGCTCTAAATTACTACGCTACATTGACCCCTGCTTGAACTTTGAATTAAATCAAATTGATATAAGCACAGACAAAAATAGAGGAATATATAAATAAAATTTTGAAAAAAAAAACGATCTCAAAATTTTATTAATGTTCCGCTAATTTTATCTGTACTTACCTATGTCAATTTGATTTACATTCGATTATAATTATATTCTAGACGTGCAGGTTTCCTCAATATGTTTTCCTTCACCGCCGAGCACGTGGTAAATCAGCACAATTGCAATTAACAATTTCATTGGTACCGGCGGGGATCGAACTCGGGTCTGCATGTCTGAGAAATTAAAAAATATATATTTCGAAGAAATGTGAAGTTCGTCAACACGCACTGAGGCAGCGTGGCGGACATTTCCTTGCCTTAAAACCCTCTCAGAAATTAGAGGAGGCCTGTGCCCAGCAGTAGGACGTATATAGGCTGTAACTTTACTTTTTTTTACTTTTATAAATATGTTATTTTACCGACGAAAATTTTAAATAAAAATAAAAAATAAGCAACCGACAAACTCCTAGATCCCTAGGTGACTTGCGAGATGTCAGTGTAACAAAACAAAACGGCCCAGAAAAACAGACTTTCCAACTGATAGCTAAATCAGCACGCAACAATTTCATTGGTGCCAGTAGGGATCGAACCCGGGTTGCTCCCGTACTGTGATACCTATAACGAGCGCTAACCATGTGAGCTACCACGGCTCTCAACGACATCGTTCCGTTCGTGTACAGCGCTGAAGATAGCAGAGTAAAAAATTAGAGATGTTTGAAATTTGTCATCTGTGAGAGTGAATTTTATCTGTGTACTCTGTAACAAATAACTATATAGAAAAAAAATGTGAAAATGACATTTCGCCATTTTTGTTTGTGTACTGGTTAGGAACTCGATCAAAAATTTGATAATGTTTCTGTTTTTATACGTTATTTCTAATGTTATTTTACATCAAATTAATTGTGAAAATATTTAGGAAATATGTTTCATTACGACGATTCAAAAACGTTTACATATAATAATTTACCTCGAAATTTACTATACGCGATTATCGTTTATTGATTATATTATGTTGTTTGAAAAGTATTCCTATCAGCTTTGTGTTAAATGGATGCTAAATATAAAAGAATGCTTCAGTACTGATAGCAATTTATAAACGAAATATCTGTTGAGATGTGTCTAGAAATTATTAATACTTATTTTTATTTATTTATTAAAATAATAAATAAATAAAAATAAGTATACATTTATCTATATTGAGTACTAGTTTTTCCCCGCGATCTCGCCCGCATGGAATATGGATTTCATGGGTTTTAATTTTTTTGCGCGGAACCCTAACTCTTTTTCTAAAACAAGTTATTCCTTATTTCATCAGCTATCTGCCAGTGAAAGTCCCGTCAAAATAGATCCAGCTGTTTCGGAGATTAGCTGGAACAAACAGACAGACAGACAGACAAAAATAGTACTTTCATATGCATTTAATAAAAAGCTGTTATTTTAACATTACAAACAGACACTTCAATTTTATTTATTTGTAGATATACTTAGATATAAGATATTATTGATATTGGTGTCATTTTAAAGGGAATATCATGTACTATTATAATAATAAAATAATTGTCTCCAGTAAATATTATACTTTTCTTGTAAAAGTCGAAATAACAAATAAATACGATTTATTTTTATATTCCCATATGCTTTATTTTCATCCTTTATTTTTTATTTGACCAATTTTCTTTTAACAAAATTAAATTCTGAATTCGTTGAGCTTTTTGTGAATATTTTTATTAGAATGTTAGGTAGGTACCTATTTAGTTTTTCGGTAGTAGGTAATCGTTTTTGTTGCGACAGTCTCGCGCGGTCGTAAAAAAAAGTTACTGCGCGGACAGGTGGGACGAGAATCACTTGCGCGGCGTGGAGGTGGATAGGTACCTACCTACTGTTATTGCCTAGATACCCACAACCTATACAACAAAATTTGACAAACTGTCGCTGCGTCGTGGACACTAAAATCTAAACTGCCTACCTACCTGCCTAAGTACGTCGGTACTAAGGAAACAGTCTTGACGGGTCACTTGTCTTGATAAAAACATGTGTTTACATCTAGTGATATTGTATGTATATAAAAAAAGTAAGAAGACAGGTAAGTATTTTTGAAAACAATTTATAGGTAGGCAGAACTAATTACAATTATTATCTAAATATTATAAATACGAAAGTTTGGATGGATAGATGTATGTTACTCAATCACGCCAGAACAGCTGAAGGGATCTGGATGATATTAAGCTCAGAGATAGGTTATACCTGGTCTGGAATAACACATTTGATACCGTTTATTCGGGTATTTCGTTCCTGTGGGATAATTTTCGAGTTCACGCGTTTGAAGCCGCTGGCAACACCTAGTACGGATATACATTGCGATGACTGTTCCAGTTCATGCAATTCGGCGTCGTGAACTCTTGAGTGATCGCTGCATGACCACCCGGGGAAAACAAAACATAATAAAATAAGCAATCTATATTAGGTATAGTATAAAGCGATAACGCAGCGCCTAATAATTTAGTACGAGTTTGTAGGTAGGTACTGCTGATTTCACAGCAAGCGTCGAGCGGCACAGAATAGGGTGGTATGTATATGTGCATCGTGTTCGTGTAACTTCGTTTTTGTTCTAACGGTTCGGAACGCCGTACGAACAAGACGTGCGTTCTAACTGCTCTTCACTGATACTATCTCTGTCGAGCACGATGCCAGGTGAGACAACGTGCTTTTTGGCCGCGCCCACCAATGAGTTCGAGCCCGCGACTTGTTCCACCTTAAGTCTTAATTTTGCGTATGTAGGTACGTTGCGTTGTTACGTCTATGTCTTAGACCATTGTGAACAAAGAAATAAAGTCGGGACTTTATTTCTTTTTTGATTTACCGACCACCCTGTTAATATTCAGTAAAAAAAATATTTTTCATTAATTCTGTATTTATTTATTTTTATATTATAAAGGAAATCTTTGCAAAAAGCAATCAAGTTCGGTTCTATTTTTGCTCCCGAATTCTTTACGAATATGTTTAACATCAAACTTCCCATACTATGGTTTGGAATCTACAAGGACGAAATAACCTGGGATCTCTCTTTCGTTCGAGTTAGTGTAATATTAATAGCATTATAAGTAATATAAAAAATTGTATTACTCGCAAAAAAAACCCGGTAATTTTTTTAAATCTTTTGCGTCGGTACATTTAATATAGTTTGTAGAGTGGAGCTGACTAAAATACGGTTTTATAGCAATGGCATTAATCAACTTCCCACATAATTATCAAAAGTGTAATGGAAATACGTTTCCACAGAATACCAGTGTGGGTGTAAAAACCTGAGACCCTTTTTACTGGATGCGAGGAATTCCACCTTAGTCATCAGAGGTGACAACGCATCTGCATTTGATTCTTAATCGAGGATAGATGTAGATATCTATGGACCACAGCATGCACTTACCATCAGGTGGGTTGTATAATCACTTGCCACCCTTATTCCATTAAAAATACATAAATTTACCGAATTCCATAAAATTTGAATACATAACATAAGCTTGGTCAAATAAAATCGGCCAAGAGCGTGTCGGGCCACGCTCAGTGTAGGGTTCCGTAGTTTCCCGTTCGTCACAATAAGTGTCCCCACTTATGAGTTTAAAGGTGGGTATCCATTATGTTCGCGCTCCAGCAGCGCTCCGCGCTCCTGCAACTGCTCCCGGTAGTGGGTACGTGCGCGAACATGGAGCGTGCAACATTGCACGCACCGCGACAGGCGATGCCAAGGAGAGACCAACCGAACAATTCGATAATACCCGAGCCAATGTAATAAGTACCTACAGCGCCATCTCTCGGGGAATTGGGTTACTAATTAATACATAGACGTGCCAGAAGTTTTCGGTGGTAATTTTGGATTGCGAGAACCAATTTTAATGATTCTTTTTTTGTTTAAAAAAAGATACGTTCAGGATAATAAAATATGTAAACGAAGTTTAAAAAATGCCTGCTTAAACGATTATACTACAAACTTAGTCCAGAAATTATTTTGTACAATTTTTTGTCTTTTTTGTACAAAAACTGTTTCCATCCAGGTTCAAAATAATTTTCCTAGAAAGTCCTTATAAAGTTCTACCTTTCAGATTTTTTCATATTTTCTAAGCCTATGGTTCAAAAGTTAGAGGGGGGGGGGGACACATTGTTTTTTACTTTTGGAGCGATTATTTCCGAAATTATTGACATTATCAAAAAATGATTTTAGTAAACCCCTATTCATTTTTAAATACCTTTCCAACAATATATCACACGTTAGGGTTGAAATTAAAAAAAAATCACTTTCCACTTTACATATAGGGGGGCTACCCTAATAAAACATTTTTTTCCAATTTTTATTACTTTTTTTACCACTTTGTCGGCGTGATTGATACACATATTGGTACCAAATTTCAGCTTTCTAGTGCTAACGGTCACAGAGATTAAGCGAGGACGGACAGACGGACAGACAGACATGGCGAAACTATAAGGGTTCCTAGTTGACTACGGAACCCTAAAAAGGTAGAAGGAATCCGGATCGGTCGTTATGTTCCCTTGAGAGTATGTTAGTTTAATGTAAATAAATTATTCATAAATATTTTTTTCTGTTTATTCTCTTTCAGAAACTTTTATATGTTATTAGACTCTCTTTAAATATTTAAACGAATATTAGTATATTATAACTTTGCGTAGTTTTGCTGACTTCCATTTTGAATAAGAATTAACATCAAGTGATTACGATAAAGAAAATTTAAAATCTTTTCTGCCTGTAAACTTTCCTGATGAAGCTGGTTTGTAAATGTCGAAACTTTTACTTCAAATATGTAGCTGTTAGGCATCCCTTTGTGGTATTCTTTCTAGCAAAAGTACGCTCTTTTCTAGCCAATGGGCGCCTCAAACTACCACCACTCTACAACAATCATCACCAATGGTTCTAACTCACAGTGAGTCACCCCGGTACCAATAGATTGACTATTACAAGTAGGACCAGTGCAACAGTGAGGAATGTACAAAACATATTGGGAAACAGAATAAATAAATCACGTTAAAAAACATAAATATTATTCGAAAATATTGTCGTGTTTTGGCGGAGCAAGAAAATTTTTCGTCCCGTGAGTATCGTAAGAGGCAACTATGAGAGTTACCAAAAAAAAATCTATGGTTTGCCCTATTGTGGAAATGAGATATTTTAATCATATCTATATATGATTAAAATATCTCGTTTTTGCAGAATACCTGCGTAAAATAGGAGCTTAACGTTGTGTTGTGCTGTGTTTCGTGTAGTGAGTATAGGAACCGGAGTAACTTTTTTCTGGAAACGAGGCATTCCATCTTAGTCCATTTCCTTATTGCATCGAGTATAGACGTAGACGTCTATGAGCCAAAGCAACCACCTACCATCAGGTGGACTGTGTGCTCGTTTGTCAACCTTATCCTATAAACAAAAGGGGAAATATATTCAGAACAGCTACGGGAAGCAGTGTCAAAAGTGAGAGACGTCTGGTACGACGACCATTAATTCGCTGCCTGTCAAGCGTAACATAACAAACAAAATGACAATGAGAAAGGTCCTTGTCGGGCCGTGCACTTTTACATGATGTTGAAGCGAAGAGGACGTAATACATTAATATTCGACATTTTAATTTATTAATCTATTACGATAACAACGAAACATTATTGAGTGATGTGTAATTTAATAAGGCCAAGTGGGTTGTGCGTCATTATTATGTTTTCTTATTCTAGCTTCAATGATTATTGAAGCATGCAAAGGTTAAATCGCCATTACCATAATTTATTCTCTAACAGAATATGAGTATAAATTATGTATTCGCATATCAATAAATATTTATTTGCGTTTTTTCTTCGTTTAACTACATGCGTTTATAACTTTACGGATAATAGTGTGGCCGTGGTAGGAAAAGGGGAGATCTCCCGCCGGGCAAGGTGTTCTGCCCGGGGAGCGGCCAACACACCGTGTGATAGTTCGGAGATGTTCTACATATACTGTTTATAATTCGGAATTTTCTTAGCGTGATTTAGGATTCGGTGTGCTTCGGTGTGTTTCGCTTGTGGCGCGACGACAGCGCCGCTACAGCACCCCCCTGCTCAGAACGGAGGTCGATAGTGCAGCCTCGTTGCCGACGAATGTGCAAGTGCCAGGAGATTGCCTTGTATTCTGCGGTGAGTCGAGAAGAAGGCAAGTAATCTGCGAGAGTGCCGTGAAGCAGAGGCGAGCAGTAAGGCTCAGAGCCGTGCCGAACACTGTATAGCGCAGAGAGTAGCTTGAAGGAATAGGAAGCATTATTATTCCAGTGCTGCGATGAACCTTGTGAAGCTAGATGGCTTGAAGGATATGAAGACTGCAGACGATATCTGCTCGGGAGCGAATGGGTGGGATATTTTATGATGATGATGAAGCTTGAAGTTTCCGAAGGATGTTAGTTGCGTGTTCAGATCACGTCGGGTGGTCAGCACTGCGGTCGTGGAAGGAAAAGGGGAGATCTCCCGCCGGCCAAGGTGTTCTGCCCGGGGAGCGGCCTACACTCCGTGTGATAGTTCGGAGATGTTCTATATAATATACTGTTTATGATTCGGAATTTTCATAGCGTGATTAAGGCTTCGGTGTGCTTCGGTGTGTTTCGCTTGTGGCGCGACGACAGCGCCGCCACAATAGTATCTATGAGTGTATTTGTATGCAATTTGTAAATTTGTATGGAACCAAAGATATTATTGTTGTTTTTTATATAGAAGAGGGGGCAAACGAGCATGCGGCTCACCTGATGTTAAGTGAAAACCGTCGCCCATGATCAACCGCAACACCAGGGGAATTGCAGGTGCGTTTCCGGCCCTTTAGAAAGGAGTAAGCTCTTTTCTTGAAGGTCCCCAGGTCGTATCGGTCCGGAAAAATTGCCGGTGGTAAACTATTCCACAGAGAGGTCGTACGCGGAAGAAAACTCCTTTTGAAACGTACGGTGGTGGACCGCCAGGCATCCAGATGGTGTGGATGGTATCGGGAGGTTTGCCGCGTAGTGCGTTTACGAAATTTGGTGGCTGGGATTCATCTGAACAATTCCTCATAGCACTCCCCACGAAAGAAAATGCAAAGAGATGCAACATCTCTTCGCAGCGCCAGTGAATCGAGCCGATCGGAAAGCACTCGGTCGTCGACGATTCGAGCCGCTCTGCGCTGGATGCGATCAAGTGGAAGGAGATGGTACTGGGAAGCTCCAGCCCAGAGATGGGAACAGTATCCCATGTGCGGCCGAACCTGCGTCTTGTAAAGTTGCAGGCGGTGTGCCGTCATGAAATATTGTCCTGCTCTGCTGAGCAAGTCAAGCTTTTTAGAGGCCAATTTGGCCTTCTCTTCCAAGTGACCACAAAACTGCACGTCACTCGATATGACGACACCGAGGATTCCTATACTGGCTGAGGCAACAAGAGGAATGCCTTGAAACTGAGGAGATACGACAAAGGGGTTCTTTTTAGCAGTTAATGCGCAAACTTGTGCCTTCGAGGGTTAAACTGGACTAGATTTAGTCGCCCCCAATCCAAAACTCTGTTCAGCAAAAACTCGACTTCAGACACAAGTTTGTCCCGGTACTTGGAGACGTTTTCCCGAGAAATATTGACACGGCCGGTGTACAGAGCATTGCCAGTGTTGTCATCTACATAGTAATGAATAATACGGGTTTGCAACATGTCATTGATATGCAGAAGAAACAGCGTTGGCGATAGCACGCAGCCTTGTGGAACATCAGCATTAATAGGCTTTTTATCGGAGCTTGCACCGTTTAAAACGACCTTGATGCTCCGATCCGCAAGAAAGCGTGTGATCCAATTGCACAATTTCTCGGGAAGCCCATAGGAAGGGAGCTTCGAAAGAAGCGCCTTGTGTTAAACCCGATCGAAAGCCTTCGGAATGTCCAAACTAACGGCCAATGCCTCCCCTTTGGACTCTACTGCCTCCACTCATCTATGAGCTAGGTAGACCAGCAGATCACCAGCTGATCGACCACGGCGAAAACCGTATTCACGATCATTAATCAGCTGGTGATCCTCAAGGTACCTCATGAGCTGGCAGTTTACGTTGGACTCCATTGTTTTGGAGAACAAGGAGGTGATGGCGATAGGCCGGTAGTTGGACGGGTCTGAGTTTTTTGGGGTCGGGTGGACGAAAGCCGTCTTCCATGATTTTGGGACTACGCCTAGGTAGTAGGAGTACCAGAAAAGACGCGTTAAAACACAGCTTTGGCGAGAGATCGGAATGCACGGGTTCCAGAAGGAAGGCGAACTAGTTTCTCGCCAATTCTGCCTATGTGCTCTGACTTTGCCTTGGCAATGACTCTTTTGAAGGACCTGGAGGCGGAATTATACTTCTCTTTTAGAGCGCTGGTGATTACATCCCGGGACGTTGATGCGTCAGCCCAGGCTTGGTAGCACTCCTGCTTACAGCATGATGCTATTTTACAGGAGCGACCAAACCATGGCTGAGATTTGCCTCCGATGGGCACCACAGAGGAAGGAATAAAAAGTTCCATACCCCGAAGTACCACATCAGTGACAGAATCCGCAACAACGTTGGGATCGTCCGGCGAGAAGCAAACCCACCCCCAAGGGTAGGATGCAAAGAAAGACCGCATCCTATCCGAATCCGCTGACCTATAGTACCAAACACGGTGGCAGCCTGCAGACTGTAACTGCGATTTCAGCGTGAGTGGCACCACACTCCGGACAAGGCGATGGTCCGAGGAGCCCAAAAAGGCGTCGACGGAAATCCGATATCCGTCCGGGTGAGAGGTCAGCAGAAGGTCAACAGCGAAGGTGCATGATCCTCCACATCTGGAATCCGCGTAGGCGAAGTAACCAGTTGTGTCAGAACATATGCCAAGGCAAAATCATGAACAGATCTCCCCGCATGATCGGTTAAACGTGAACAAAGCCATTTGGCGTGATGGGCGTTAAAGTCGCCGAGGATCACGATCTCTGCGGAGGGAATCTGCTGTAGCAACGAATCTGTAGCCATTTGGACGTGGTCGAAGGGATGGTCTGTTTCGGCATTACGGCTATGGGACCTATAAAGGCATCCGTAAACGCGCGGATGGTCGTCGCTGTATACGCGTAGCCAAAGGATGGACAGATCCGAACCTTCAAGACTGCCTAGGCGTCGAGAACAGATGTCTTCTCCGACGTAAACGCAAACTCCAGCCCGAGGCACAAAGGATTGTTCCAGTTTGTACCCCGGGTAGGAGAGATACGAGACATCAGCCGGAGAAGACACCTGCGTCTCGGTCAGAAAGAGCAGAGCCGGCCTCGCTGTCTCGAGATGGTTGTTTTGGTAATGAATCAAATAGGTAAAAGCTGATTTAAATAAGTGTGTGAGTATAAATGCGTTGTACTAGGCTGCACTAGAAGTATCGGGAATGGAATATTTCCACTGTTCCTGTCATATTAAAATCTTTTTAATTGAAAACTCCTTGGTTTTACAAATCGAATATCATTTATATATTTAAAAAAAGATTCTGAGTCTTGTCACAAGGTTTTGTCAAACTTGTTGTCAAACAACGCTATTAGACCAGCTGATTAAAAACTATTCGTTATATTATGTTTAATAACTTAGATGATTTTCACTTAAAACAATATAAGAATTAGAAGGTTGAATAAGTGCAAAAGTTTGCATATTATGTGACTCGTCTTGAGGAGTCGGTAATGGGATATTTTTATAAACAGTGAATTTATCAGGCGTTATCAGTGGAATTTGCAAACTGAAAACAATCTTATTGTTATAATAATATGAACTAAGTTTCGAGATATCAATCAAAAAATGAATATTATGTATGTTCAATTGCATTGGAAAATCTTAACGTTCGTTTATTTGATTAATATGCTTGGTTAATTCATTATAAAGACTTAAAGGGCTAATCACGCTAGGATGCAAAACATTTACCTTGGAAAATAAGATAGCATTTATACTCAGATCATATAAACAACAGGAGATATGCTCAGTAGTTGAAAATGTATCGGAACCCGGTGTCTCCAGTTGGCCCCTACCAAGCGCCAACTACTACATATGCACAGCAATAGATACACACTGGCGCACACACTCGCATTTTATAAATCAAAACATACTACACAACCAATTATAAACCTTATCTCATCATACGCAGCGTGCATTTACCATGCACCGTACAAAACTTATTCACACAAAAACGTCTGTCGCTATCATTCACTCACAAAAGCCGGCAGCGGCTGCTTCACGAAACTATCGTGTGAGTGAGAGTATCAGTAAAACATTTATCCATTGCGCTATTAGACCAGCTGATTCAAAGGTCGATTTGTACTAAGCAAGCAATGGTTTTTGTTCCTAAAAACATTTGATTTGGTTTTTCATCGTGTTTCTAGTACCACGAAGTAATGTTTTAATAAATTGAATAAGAAAAACATTAATATTTTAGTACTTACGTATGAAATGAGATGCCATCTTTCTGCTGTTATTTTTGCAAACAATCAATGAACAACGCGGCATTTTGTCAAAAATCACGAGCAGTGAAGACGTCACAAGTTGACATTCGACTAATTACTGAAACTGGCATCAGGCTGCTTTGCGGCCGGATGCGTTCGCAAGTGCCACGCCTCCTTGCCATATCTCCTGTTGTTTATATGATCTGAGCATTTATAGTTGTGTCTAGCAAGTTAGAAATAGCAAGTAAGGAGCCTTCAATTACATTTAGTAATATATTTATCCTAGAAATGTGAAGGAGTAAGTTATCGGTTTTTGTAATTTGCGACAAAATTTCATTCATTTTATTAATTTGGGAATTTAATTTTAATTCGTTTTGATTTAATTTATAAATAGTGGCATTAAAATTATTTATAGTGGATTTAATTATATGAATATTATCTCTGAATAAATTAAATAATTCCGTTTCACTTTTCCGACAGGATTCTATCGCGGCATCATATTTTCGCGCATCGTCTGCGTCTAGAGTACCAAAGAAAAGTTTAAGAATTTTGCCTCCAAATTCCAGAGATCTTTTGACTTTGTTTGGCGATGGGTTATTATTGATTAAATGTGCTAGAGATTGCAATTTGACATAATTATATTTTATTAAAGTCTCTATAGAAGTAGAAAAATCTTTACACGGGGAAAATTCGTCAGTATTTATTTTAGAACAAAAATTTAAAGTATCATATAATAAATTTTCTATTTTATTGAGATAAGGATCTAAGTATATAAGGTCTATATGTGTTATAACTTTCCAATAATTGTTATAAAAATTAATATGCGTAATAGGTTCAAAATAAATTCCAGGACTATGTGATATAGGTATGATCCTTGATCCAGCGTGGCTTTGGTTTCCATAGCATAAAGCTCTGAAAAAGTATACAAAGTAAGTTAAATTTAAGGAGTTTGAATAGCAGGCTTAATTTCGTTTGTATGGTACTTAACATGTTTACGACGTATTTGTAACGTTATGATATGCTTATTATTTATTTTTATTATTTTATATGGGCCCTTCCATATAGGTGATAGAGCCTTACGGAGCCGGTGATGATGTTTTGTATACACTAAGTCACCAATTTTATAAGAAATTTTACGTGAACTAGCATCATGATATTGTTTCGATTTTTCTTTGCTATTAATTTTATTTTGAATGGCCTTTTCTCTACTAAAACGCTTTCGATATTGTAAAGCTGGATTATAGGTTGTATTATTATTTGTTTCATATAGAGGATTGGGAATGTTAGGTTTATAACTATATAATAATTCATGAGGGGTGAAATTAGAGGTGCAATGTGGAGTGGTATTATAAGCTAATATTGCGGTAAATAGATAACAATGCCAATCGTTTTGGTTTTCATTTACGAAGGATTTTAGGTATCCTTTTAAAGTAGCATGTGAGCGTTCTAGAGCTCCATTTGTTTGTGGGTGATAAGGAGTAGTAAATAAGGCTTTAACTTTTAAGATTTGAGTCAGTTCTTTAAATAAATCGGACGTGAAACACATACCCAAATCTGTTAAGATTGTACGAGATTTCTGGCTATTTCTTTACTGGTAGCTGTGACCAGGGGATAAGCACTTGAAAATTTAGTTAAAATGTCTTTCAATGTAAGGATAAATTTGAATTTTTGGAAACCTGCGTCGGGCAAAGGACCAACGATGTCGAGAGCTAATCGTTCAAAAGGTCGAGTAGTGGAAGTTATCTCCATTGGAGCCTTATTGGACATTCTCAGCGGCTTATTAATTTGGCATAATTGGCATTTCTTTACGTAATCTACAATATCAGAGCGCATACCCTTCCAATAGTAGGCGGCTTTAATTCGTTTATACATACGATTTGATCCTGGGTGACCCGCAATAGGTGAAGCGTGATTCTCTTTTAAAATTTTTGGGGATTTCGATGGGAGTAGGGTAAATTAACTGATTTTTGTAAATATGAATTTTAATATTAGTGTTACGGAAAATATAGGCAATCATATTATATACTTTAATATAAGCTTACTTAGAAAATGGATCTGAAAAGTCTGACAAGGCAAGATCTGTAATATCAGGATTTTCAACGAAAATTTTATCTTTGAGTTTTATGATTAATTTGTAAATATCTTTAAATTTAGTTTCTTCATAATGATGAACCTTAGTATATAAAAATTGTAGTATTTATTCTTATCTTTCACACATTGAACTGTAAAAGTTTCGCGTTCGGAATTTAGCAATTCCACCGGCTTACCTAACTGCGATAATATTTCTTCACAGTGAGGTATAGATGAGTCGAAATCTAAAGAGACAAGATACGCAAAATGTTTTAACTTAGATAAATGTAATCCTTGAGTGCATTCTATAATTGTTGTATTTGAAATAGAAGTTTTAGTAGTGAATTTATCTTTAAAATATTTTTTATAATTAGAATTATTTAAAGTGTTAATGTCTATAACATTAACGGGACAGCGAGATAACGCATCAGCATTGGAGTTTAAACGGCCTTGTTTATAAACGATTTCGTAATTATATTCCTCAAGTTTTAGGCGCCAACGAATGAGTATACTGCCTGGGTCTTTGACATTAAATAGCCATACTAACGGTCTATGATTGGTAACTATTTTAAACTTATTACCGTAGAGGTAAGGGCGAAATGTTTTGACAGCGAATAAAATGGCTAGGAGTTCTTTTTCGGTAGTTGAATAATTGCCTTCGGCACGATTTAAAGTGCGCGATGCATAAGCTATCGGCTTGTCCTTGCCGACAGGACCTTGGGATAGAACTGCACCCACGGCATAATTACTTGCGTCTGTGGTTACTATAAACGGCTGAGAGAAGTCTGGGTATTGGAGCAGCGGAGCAGTGATTAATTTTTCCTTTAAAATACCGAAAGCGGTTTGTTGTTCTAGAGACCAGTGGAAAGTAGCGTCCTTTTTAAATAAAGAAGTAAGTGGTTTCGTTAATTTGGAAAAATTATCAATAAATCGGCGATAATAGCCTATTAGGCCTAGGAAGAATTTAATTTCTTTAGGACTCTTATGAATTGGGAATTGCGATACTGCTTTTACCTTGTCTGGATTTGGAGAGACACCTTTATCGGTAATAATGTGACCAAGATAAGTTACTTCACGTCTTAAGAATTCGAACTTGTCTGGTTTCAATTTTAAATTGTATTCGCGGAACTTATCGAACACTAATTTTAACTTTTCCATATGTTGATGTAAATTTTGACTATAAATTACGCAATCATATAGATATACATAGCAGTGTAGGCCTTGTAGTCCTGATAAGACAGTATTCATGAGTCGCTGGAAGGTTGAGGGGTTATTTTTCAAACCAAAGGGCATTCTAGTAAATTCGGTGTAGTGTAGTGTCCAGACATGCTCGAGTTAGTACTTATAGTAACTCCCATTTTTGGGGCATCTTTAGCATCCATCTTTATCTGGTGGAAACCGCTAGCAAGATCAAGAGTTGTAAAATATTTCGAATGACCTAATTGGTCTAGGATATCAGTGATAAGAGGCAGCGGATAACTTTCTGAAACCGTGATAACATTAAGGCGACGATAATCAATAACTATTCTCCACTTTTTCTTGCCAAAAGCGTCTAATTTTTTCGGAACTACCCATAGCGGGCGCTCCACGGCGAAACAGAGGGATGAATTATATTCTGATTTAGCATTTTGCGAATTTGTGTATCAATTTCTTCTTTGTGACACTCGGGGAAGCGATACGATTTTACGTGAACTGGGGGTGCGTTACCCGTGTTTATTGAGTGTTGGATACCATTTGTAAAAGAGAGGGGCTCACCTTCGAGGTGAAAGATATCCGTATAATCGGAACAGCAATCGAGAAGTGCTTTCTTTTTTCATCGTTGAGATGAGAGCAGCGTAAAAGATTCAATACCCGATTTATTCGATTTGGAAGTCGAGATAGAATACAAAGATTTACTAGATATTGAATCATCGCAGGAAATAGAATTATTGTAGTCAATAGGTGTTAGTTCTACGGAATAATCTTTAATCTCTATGTCTGTATCAGTCGTATTTAAAACGGTGATGTTAACCTTTTTATTTGGTTTTACTGATACTATACAATTCGCGACGTAAATACCCTTACTTAAGGTGTGATCTAGAACTAATCCTTCATTATTCTGATAAATCTCGAACGAGTAGTTTGATATAGCGCATTCAATGACTGCTTTTGAGCGTGCTGGAACGGTGTACGTCGGCTGATGAAATATAATAGGAACTTGGTGACCGCAAAGAGTCATTATCTCAGAGCTACAATCTATATTAGCATTAAAATATTTAAGAAAATCTGTACCAATAATACCGTCGTAATTAAGATTTATGCTATCGTTAATGTCATAAAATTTGTGCTCGTAAGTTTCATCGCTTAATAAAAATTGTTAGTAGATTGAGCCTATTATTTCGCTATACGTATCCGTAACATTTATACCTTTGATTCTTACTTTGTCCTTAAGAAGTTCATGTTTCGTTTTTAAACATGAGTGTTTTACGACACAAACGCTTGCACCGGTGTCGATAAGAAGTTTGAGACACTTAGGATAATATTTTGTTAATAAATTCGTGTATGGTAACGAAACCTTGCATGTATTTATGCTCGATTCAAAAATTAGAGATTAAATTTAGAAACAAAGATTAGAATTAGAATAAGACTCATTAAAACTCGGCTTGACCTCTTTCGGCTGCTGAGATGTAGATATAGTAAATGACTTAGTAAGACTCGGTTGTACCTTTTCGGTCAACTGAGGTGCATGAGAACTAGTAAGACTCAGCTTCACCTCCTTGGGTTGCTGAGATGTAAAATGACTTAGAATGACTCGGTTGCTACTAATGCATCGCCGAGATGAATTAGAATTAGAATAAGATTTAGCATGATTTTTGTAAAATTTAGTAAAATAGTATAGTACGATTTCGGCAGACACGTATCCGAAATCTTATTCAGTTTAAAGAGTTAGAATTATCGATAGCGTCGTCGTTATCACATGTCATGTGCATAGGCACAGAGTTAGAACTAGAATTAGGGTTAGGGTTACGGCTTACAAAATTAGAATTATTATTTGAGCTACGATTTATATAGTTAGAACTAGTATTAGGGTTACGATTAAAATTTTGACGATGTTGCATATTATATTGTCGCTTTCTACATTGCTCAATAGTGTGCTCTATGTTTTTGCAATAGTTGCAAATTAATTTATTAGAGTTAGAGCAAGATAAATGAGAAATTTGTTTATTGTGTTTAAAATTAGAATGGTTCTTATTTTTGGAACATTGCGTAGCGACATGACCTACTTAATTACATATATTACACTGCTTCGTTGAGTTTTTGAACACATTTGAAGGTTCTGTAATTTTTATTCATCTATAGCTAATTGAACAGCTTCGTTTAAGGTTTGAGGATTTCTACACCTAACAATAGTAGAAATAGCAGGGTTCAACCCTAATAAAAATGTGTTTAATGCTAGGTCCTCCATGGCGGCTATTCTACCTGGAAGTTCGTCAGGAATTTTGTAGCTATAGTGTATATCTGACTGAATTTTGTTAAAATTTGTTCTAATTTTAAAGAAAATTTAGTAACGTCGTCGGAAGACTGTTTGCAGTTTTGCAAATCTCATAATAAATGTGTTGAGTGTTTTTTCTCCCCAAACGTAGAACAAAGAAATGACTTTATTTGGTCCCATGTTTCAAAATTTTTTAAACTACATGCGACTTGAGCTTTTCCCTCTAGTTGTGAGATAATGAATTTGCACAAAATAGGCTGTTGTTCTGCCGTAGCTAACGACATTGCATTATCACAGTTGGTGAGAAAAGCGGGCAGGGATTCTTTCTCCCCATTATAGGATTTTATAAATTTCGTCAAAAACGAAACTGTGATTTTTTCTGACATATTGTCTTTACTTTTTGCTGCTTTAAGCGACATAGAAATAAAATTAAAATTTGAAGCTTTATAAGATAATCACAACAAAACGAAGTAAAAAAGGTTATAGTACAAAAATAGTGTAAAAAAAGGTAAATTTTATAAATTTAAATTAGAAAACAAAACAACTTACAGGAAAATAATAACTTCTATACGTTGCATTTACTCGTAACAATAGCTCGTGGCGGCTGGCGGGCGGAATCACTGACACGGTGACTTTGTCGCGTCGTGGGAAATAGCAGGAATGGAAGATGTACAATATTCTTCAAAAATATTTTCCTTATGTTGGTGAGTTAGACCCAGCTGGTGCGGCTCCTGGTGGAGGCTGATCGTCGGCCAGACGGGTGATTTCAGGACCAGGTGTGAGTGGAGCGGGCTCACACTTCAGAGCGGTGGCTGATTGTCGTCCAAAATTGTAGTAGGCGCAGGCTTAGGCACGGCTAAGGCTTAATGTCGACCTTGGTGATTTCGGGGACCTCGGATTCGGATGCCAAAGTCTTTTATGACCTTCTGTTTGGCATCCCACTTCTGACACCAATTTGTTAGGAGGCCGATCCCGTTTGACTTTTTAAAAAAGAAACACCAAATAAACCTAAAGGTTTATTACAAAAGTTCACACACCCAAATTAATATAGTCCCTATCTTCCGAACTCTAATACGTCTCGGAATCTATGTTCGATCTACCCGGGGCTCTGAGTCTAACTGATCATTAAAAATGGAATTAAAATGAACATGGAAAGGAACAATATAATTGCTGACTATAGCTTTATTAAGGAAAAGTACCGTGTGATTAAATAAATGCTTACTAATATTTTATTGCCTTGTAAAAAGGGATATAACAGAGCGATTAAAAAAACAAAATAAGGTGTCGCTCGTGCAGGTCATCGCCCGCTCAAGGTCTAAATACCTAAATTTGCGTAACGCCGAAATGTAAGAGGGCTCTCAAAGTAAAAAAAGGTGAGCGCCCTGTTACTGATATACGAGGAAAATTTCGGGAATCAAGGAAGTGACACAACATTACTATTTAAAAATGTATTTATTGCTTTTAGAAGTATTCTCCGCGAAATTTGACACATTTTTCCATACGATGGAACTAATATTTGAAGCAACCATTCCATTTGGAAGTTGGGGTCTTCAAAATGGCCAAAATGTAGGCGTCCACAGCTTCTTCAGGTGTTGAAAATCTCCGTCCACACAATTTATTCTTTATTTTAGGAAAAGTATAGAAATCATTAGGGCTTATGTCGGGGCTGTACGGCGGATGGTCTAATAATTCTATGTTTTCTTGCTCTAAAAACTCTTTTATTCTGTATACGGTGTGAGACTCGCATTGTCGTGATGGAGGATGATGCGGCGGTTGCAGTTCTCTTTACGGAGTTCAGAAACGACCTTACCAAACAAAGCATACCAGTCTGCATTAACCGTTCTTTGTCCCTCAAGAGGAATAGTCGTAACCGGCCGGTTTTGGAGACAAAACGTGACCACCATTTTTTTTTGCAACACTCCGTGAACAAACAATTTTTGTTGGCTTTAACTCATTTTCGAACACCCAAACTCGCTTATATCCAGGATTCGTCACTTAATATGATGTATACAGCATTTGAGGATCCTGCGTGGAATCTTTCGAGAGTTCTGACGCACCAAGTAACGCGAGCCGCTTTTTGCTCTTCACAGAGCGAATGCGGTATCCATCGGGAAAACAACTTTTTTACACTCAATTGTTCATGCAAGATTATTTGTATTTGACTCATGCATATGACTAAAGTTGCTTGAATTTCGCGGTATGTCACATGTTGATCTTCCTTAATCAGCTTACGCATAGCATCAATGTTTTCTTGGGTGACTGCAGTTTTGACGACCTTGACGGGGATCTTCACTGAGCTTGACACGTCTACGTTGAAATTCAGCAAACCAGCGATAAATTGTGGTTTTGTATTGGGTTTTATCACCAAATTCAGAAATCATCCAGTCAACACACTGTTTTTGCATTAAACCACTTCGAAAGTCATAATAAATCATCACTCTTGAATTTTCTCGAATCAATTCCATTTTCTCAACGACTAAACAAGTTTGACAAAACCTTGTGACAAGACTCAGAATCTTTTTTTAAATATATAAATGATATTCGATTTGTAAAACCAAGGAGTTTTCAATTAAAAAGATTTTAATATGACAGGAACAGTGGAAATATTCCATTCCCGATACTTTTAGTGCAGCCTAGTACAACGCACTTATACTCACACGCTTATTTAAATCAGCTTTTACCGATTTGATTCATTATCAAAACAACCATCTGGAGACAGCGAGGCCGGCTCTGCTCTTTCTGACCGAGACGCAGGTGTCTTCTCCGGCTGATGTCTCGTATCTCTCCTACCCGGGGTACAAACTGGAACACTCCTTTGTGCCTCGGGCTGGAGTTTGCGTTTACGTCAGGGAAGACATCAGTTCTTGACGCCTCGGCAGACTTGAAGGTTCGGACCTGTCCATCCTTTGGCTACGTGTAGACAGCGACGACCATCCGCGCGTTTACGGATGCCTTTATAGGTCCCATAGCCGTAATGCCGAAACAGACCGTCTCTTCGACCACGTCCAAATGGCTACAGATTCGTTGCTACAGCAGGTTCCCTCCGCAGAGATCGTGATCCTCGGCGACTTTAACGCCCATCACGCCGAATGGCTTAATTCACGTTTAACCGATTATGCGGGGAGATCTGTTCATGATTTTGCCTTGGCATATGGTCTGACACAACTGGTTACTTCGCCTACGCGGATTCCAGATGTGGAGGATCATGCACCTTCGCTGTTGGACCTTCTGCTGACCTCTCACCCGGACGAATATCAGATTTCCTTCGACGCCCCTTTAGGCTACTCGGACCATTGCCTTGTCCGGAGTGTGGTGCCACTCACGCTGAAATCGCAGTTGCAGTCTGCAGGCTTCCGCCGTGTTTTGCACTATAGGTCAGCCGATTGGGATAGGATGCGGTCTTTTTTTGCATCCTACCCTTTTGGGCGGGTTTGCTTCTCGCCGGAAGATCCCAACGTTGTTGCGGATTCCATCACTGATGTGGTACTTCAGGGTATGGAACTTTTTATTCCTTCCTCTGCGGTGCCCATAGGAGGCAAATCTCAGCCATGGTTTTGTTGCTCCTGTAAAATAGAATCATGCTATAAGCAGGAGTGCTACCAAGCCTGAGCTGAAACATCAACGTCCCGGGATGTAATCACCAGTGCTCTAAAAGAGAAGTATAATTCCGCCTCCAAGTCCTACAAAAAAGTCATTGCCAAGGCAAAGTCAGAGCTCATAGGCAGAATTGGCGAGAAACTAGTTCGCCTTCCTTCTGGATCCCGTGCATTCTGATCTCTCTCCAAGGCTGTGTTTTAATGCGTCTTTTCTGGTACTCCTACTACCTAGGCGTAGTCCCAAAATCATGGAAGACGGCTTTCGTCCACCCGACCCCAAAAAAGGCGACCACTCAGACCCGTCCAACTACCGGCCTTTCGCCATCACCTCCTTGTTCTCCAAAACAATGGAGTCCAATGTAAACTGCCAGCTCATGAGGTACCTTGAGGATCACCAGCTGATTAGTGATTGCGAATACGGTTTTCGCCGTGGTCGATCAGCTGGTGATCTTCTGGTCCACCTAGCTCATAGATGAGTGGAGGCAGTTGAGCAGGGAGGCATTGGCCGTTAGTTTGGACATTACGAGGGCCTTTAACACAAAGTACTTCTTTCGAAGCTCCCTTCCTATGGCCTTCCCGAGAAATTGTGCGATTGGATCACCAGCTTTCTTGCAGATCGGAGCATCAAGGTCGTTTTAAACGGTGCAAGCTCCGATAACAAGCCTATTAATGCTGATGTTCCACAAGGCTGCGTGCTATCGCCAACGCTGTTTATTCTGCATATCAATGATATGTTGCAAGCCCGTATTATTCATTGCTATGTGGATGACAATACTGGTGATGCTCTGTACACCGGCCGTGCTAATATTTCTCGGGAAAACGTCTCCGAGTACCGGGACAAACTTGTGTCTGAAGTCAAGTCTGCTGAACAGAGTTTTGGATTGAGGGCTACTAAATCTAGTACAGTTTATCCCTCAGAAGACATAAGTTTGCGCATTAACTACTAAAAAGAACCCCTTTGTCGTATATCCTCAGTTTCAAGGCACTCCCCTTGTTGCCTCAGCCAGTATAGGAATCCTCGGTGTCGACATATCGAGTGACGTGTAGTTTCGTGGTCACTCGGAAGAGAAGGTCAAATTGACCTCTAAAAAGCTTGGCTTGCTCAGCAGAGCAGTACAGTATTTCATGACGGCACACCGCCTGCAACTTTACAAGACGCAGGTTCAGCCATAAATGGAATACTGTTCCCATCTCTGGGCTGGAGCTTCCCAGTACCACCTCCTTCCACTTGACCGCATCCAGCGCAGAGCGGCTCGAATCGTCAACGACCGAGTGTCTGTATATAGTACCCGGTTGACCGAGCGTTGCTCGGTATTTTTCGCTCGGTTTTTTTTAATTCGTGTGTTTTGGAAATTATATTTAGTTACAAATTACATACTGATGAAATGCGAATAATATTTTTTGATTTAGCGACATAATAGAAAAAACTGAACTGGTTATTTAAATAAAAAATCGTGAGTGCAATTAGTATAATTAAAATTTTCGTGTTTTTGAAAAAAATACTAAAAAAGGGCTCGAACAAATAGATTTTCTCAAAAAAGAAAGGAACTTCCAAAAAAAATTAAAAAAAGTCGGTCGGTCGGTCTGGACTCGAACATGGTATTACGATTTTGTGACCGCCCAATATACCGATAAGCTATTTGTAATCATTAATAAACTGTCAAAATTTACCTTCTTATTCTAACGATATTGTAGCAGTTTTTCATTGCCTAAAAACACGAACAAAAAGACATTTTCTAAAAATAAATCCTAGTTACATCGATTTATTGCCCCCGAAACTCCCTGCACACAAAATTTTACGAAAATCGTTGGAGCTGTTTCCGGGATTCCGATTATATATATATATATATATATTTATATATATATATATATATATATATATATATATATATATATATATATATATATATATATATATATATGTATATAACTTCTTAATACGCCTACCTCATATAACTCTGCACTGCTCAGAGGTAGAGTAGAGATAATGCCTCGGGCATTAAGTCCGCCTATGTACATTAAATAAATAAATAAAATAAATAGGGAGCAGTAAGGATGAGCAAACATTTTAGTAAATGAATGAAAAAAAGGAATGAACCACGGTCTGAAAATATTTTACGAGACTATTTGCGTCGTTACTCATGGCATATATTGTCATAATTGCCACGCTTGACGAGTGGGTTAGCAACCGCAGTTTTTTATGTACAAGTGCTGCTATCGGGAGGATTCTACTGCCAATCTCCTGCCTGTTTCCCTCTGTCTCTTTTTACGATACCCACGGGAAGATATGGGATAGTAAATATTTTTAACTGCACTATCACGGCATTAGGATGTTTCGGGATACAGCAAGGGAGAATGAGATCATGATGGGAGAAATCAGACGCATAATGTTGACCGTGAGAAGATACAAGGTTGGGATCTCGATCGAATCGAGCGAGGTGTCCTCCCATACGGATTGTCCCTATCCTCCCTACTGATATCTGTTACATTGATATCACCGAGAATCGTCTTAAAAAAAGCCGTTGTAAATATGACTATAATAATATATATTAAATATAAATAATAAACCGAGCGCCGTGGTAGCTGATGGTCTATATAGGATGCAACTTTACTTTACTTAGAATACTGCACTAAGCTCAAGTGGTTCCCAATCCGTCTTCGTCAGAATACTCATTACTCGCGTTACGCTCTCTACTGCGTTTTATTAATATATTACACTATTATCTAGAAGAACGTTTTAAATTCCTTAATTCCTCTCATGATTTTTCCTTACAGTCCAAGGCAAATATTTTTTGCTATACCCTGCGCACTCCTCTTCATTTTATAATGAATATTTCTCTGTTCTTACAGTAAAACTTTGGAAACTTTTGTGTCTATTAAATATGCTCAATTCTTACATTTGTTGAAGAAATAGGTTAAGTAACATTATTTTTCTCTCTAAACCCTCTTTTTTCACCTTTCTATTGCTTACAGTCTGCCGCCTTTTTAGTGCATAAGTTACGTTAATAATTATAATAGTCCACTTTACCCATTAGTCTTTTTCTCTCTGTTTTGTTAATCTTTGTTTGATGTACATAAAAGATATATTGTATATCAAGACGTCGACAAGTTTGGGCTCCACGGACTCTCATGTAGGTCCCGGTTCTCTGAAAGATGTTATCCGAAGAGCGTGTATGTAAATGTAATGAATATTAGTCTAAGATCCTTCGGTTTCAGAGCCGTCTAGCATATTTAGAGTTGATGGCAGGATACCCAACGTTATGCCTTTGTCCTTTGGGAGTGAGGTAAAGGCCCTAATGTGGTATGCTACATGCGTAGACACTTTGGCAAGCTCTAATTTCAGGGGTACTCGTATAGAACTGGGGCGGCCTTAGAGTCTGAATACTGAATAAATGACACAGGGTGTGAACCTGATTTTTGCTGTAGAGACTATTGGTGTGTGGGATCAAGGTGCAATAACGTTCTCAAAAAAAAAACTGTACCAGGAACTGGTCGCCTGGCCGCTGGAGATATGAGAGCTGGATTTTTTCTCGCTCAAAGGGTAAATATAGCCATTCAGCGACGAAATACAGCCAGCGTGCTTGGCACTATACCGAGGGGAGTAGAACTGTATGATAATTTAAGTAGAATAAAACTTTTAATTCATTAAAAATTTCATTAAAAATTTTATCGATAAAATCCGTAAATATTATTTTATTCAATGTGTAGTGTTCGCGTAAATTTAAGAAATCATTATAATTTAAGTTATTAATTTGAGTTTTTGTTTAATAATGGTGATAAATATTGTATATTTTAATGTTATATAAATAAATAAAAACTTTCGTTGTAATTATTGATTGTTCGAGCGCACTGAAAACAGGCGCTGCTGTTTCGGCAACAGAATAAGTTGAGTGAAGTCCGTTTCCCCCATGCGGCGTAACACACGTGACGGGAATGTATATATTATGTTGATGAAATTATGCCTGTTCAAGTATTTCTATTATTTTTTTATATATTATTTTGTTTATACATTTTAATTTTAAGCGCATAATAAAGTATGTGACTTGTCTGCAATAAATGTTTCATCTTTCTCTTTTATATTAAGAGTTTTATTCAATCTTTTAGTTCAGTCAATATGTCAATCAGTTTTTAGTCAATCGGAGGGACAAATGAAATGAAATGACATGTCATGAAATTAAGTTAATAATACTAAACGAAATTATATCACCCTATTTTCTCAACCTTTAAAATCAAAATTTTTGTTTCTAAAAGGTATTTTTAAGCGAAGTGTAGAGCGGCTTCCCACTCCACACTCCGATTAAAAAAAGACGTGACGACTAGATGAGTCGATAGATTCAGGTGATTCAGGACCCTGCTTTGTGGGATTCCTCGAGGGCCTATGTTCAGTAGTGGACTTGTGAAGGGCTGTAATGATGATGATGATGATGGTAAAGAAATGAATTACTTTAACCTCTCAAACGCCAAGCGTTCTAATTTGACCGCTTCGATATTCCGTCAAAATTCAAGCGATAAAAATTTGACCGCACCCACCACAACAAACAGCAATTTAGCCTATAAACACTTATGTTTAGAGACTATTTCTATGAAGAAGTTTGGCAGTTAGAGTTAGTTAGTTAGTTAGAATCAATATAAAATTTTCTATCCTCTAGTGGAATAAAAAACAGTTAGTCTATGAATATTAATTTATATTCTGCGTTCTTTACATACGCCATTTTAATTTGGATGTTTTTGTGTTGATTTTTGAATTCTATTAGTATTATTCTAGTGTTTTATTATAAAATTGTTATAAAAGTTTTAGTGTGAATATAAATTATCTTTTTACGTAAATAATTTCAAGTAATATATAGAAATAATTGTGATTTTTACGCTGCCGACATCCGCTTGGTATATTTTTTTAAAATTATAATACAATAAAAAATTTTGTATTGAAGTAAAACCTGAATTTTTTTAGACCACAGGATATAGAATTTTGTATAATTTTATAATGCCAAACTACTTCATAGAAAAGTAGTATCTTCCATTCTTTTTACCAGCTTTAAATAGCAATCTAATGCTGCCATGAGTGTAGAAAACTGGATACTTCTTTCGTTAGTAACAAGGTGTTCTATCTTAGCCCTCAGCGGTAACAAAGCGTTTGTTTTTATTCTTAATTGAGGACAGATATACGTGCTGTTACGATGATGTAACTTACTATCAGGACTGTGTGCTCGTTATTGTACTCTTATGCTCTAAAAACACATTCTATCTGATGGTAAGTTGAAGCTCATCGTAGCTTGGATGCGATGGACACCTACATTCTCTTCTCGATTAGAAATCAAAATACAGGTGCACTATACTAAGCACAGTAGGGTTACGCTGGCATGTAGTTCTACCACGTAAAATGATGCATGATGATAAACGTGGTGGAGTCACGCTGCGGTTATATTGTGGCTGCAGCATTAATGAGTTCGCCCAACGTCCTTTGGTGAGTGTCGAGAAGCAAAGATCCTTTTACCTGAAAACTAAGCATTCAACAAAAGTCGTTAGAGGTCACAACGCATCATTGTTCATTGTTATTAATAAAGAAGGATAAATATGGGTGTCTTTTTTATATAGAATAAGGGTGACAAACGAGCACTCGATCAACCTGATGGTAAGTAAATGCTGTGGCCCCTAGACAATCTACATTTATCTAAGAATCAAAACGCAGATGTGTTGTCACCCCTGAGGACTAAGACGGAATGCCTCAATTCCACTAAAAAAGGTTTCCGAATCTCTACACTAAGCATACGAAACACAGCAGTATTAAGCTGCTATATTACGCTGGTATTCGGTGAGAGTCCTTCCCCGGTTAAGCCGACCCATTCGTGCCGCAACTATAATATAGTTGCAGCGTGACTCTAATACGTATAATATATAAAATACTAGCTTGCCAGGCAGACGTTGTTCTGCCATTTTCGACGACCCTGTGTCATGTGTCATTTCTATTAAAAATCCTTAAAATCGCAAAAAAACATTTGTTGGTCACTCATGCGCAAAAAAATATCTATTCTATCTCTCAAGTGTGACCAAACTGCACACGGTGTGCCAATTTCATTAAAATTGGTTAGGAAGTTTATGAGTCCATCGCGTACAAACAACGTGACACGTAATTTATATATACATATTACAGCTTGCCAGGCAGACGTTGTTTTGCTCTTTTCGACGACAATTTGGCATGTCCTACTAAAAATCTTATTCGCAAAAAAAATTGTGGGTCACTTTTGGGGGAAAAAAACTATCCCATCTCTCAAGTTGGACCAAACTGCACACGGTGTGGTAA
Source organism: Parnassius smintheus behrii (assembly GCA_036936625.1). Lineage (NCBI taxonomy): Eukaryota > Metazoa > Arthropoda > Insecta > Lepidoptera > Papilionidae > Parnassius > Parnassius smintheus. Next base: position 13,449,627 of record JAUPFT010000020.1, on the reverse strand, counting down.
TTTGATTAAAATCGGTTTAGTAGTTTAGAAGTCCATCGCGGACAAACAAGGTGACACGTAATTTATATATATTAAGATATATTAGTATATAATATATGGGCCGCATTACCTATCCACTCACCATTTGGCGGACTGTGCTCGTTTGTCACCCAAATTGCATAGAAAAGATAGGACGATTACGGCAACTCTTTCTACTTTGTTAAAAACACATATATAGCGATAGACTATTCAAATTTTTACGAAGAGATAAAATTGCTTTGTATATTACTTTCCGGGAAATGTCAATATTACACTTAAAATAAAAGAAAATATCATCGTAGACACGGTAGTTTAGATCTGTTTTTGTAGTAACAAAACGAACGATTACTACAGAATCGGAATCTAATCAGTTAATCCGAATAACTATTTTACTGGTTTTAAGTTCACAGTTGTCACATCATTCTTTAGCTAGTTTTATCAATAAGACTTATTAAAAAAGACTTTCCTCGAATGATCTACTTCCAAAAAATACTATTGCGTATATAACTCAACTTAAAGCTTTAAGGTTTTGTTCATAGTTGACCCTATGATATACAATATAAAGACTTAAATTAACGAAGATTAAATTAAATTACATAATGAACTTCTCTTTCATCAATGTATGTAATACAGCTTTCAATACTGAAGTAAATGCAAATTAAGCCTAAACTGTACGTAAACTATTATATAAAGTGCTTTACTAACTTTGTATCCGCTTACGTAGCAATTCTCGTCACAAAGTAACTTTAATAGACATTATCTTGATATCGATGAAAATTTCCAATTTAAGCTTTGTCAGAGAGGGAAGTTTCCTTGCAAAGTAAACGAGGAGTGAGTAATAAAGGCAGAGCTAAACTAATGAAACAACGTTTAATATAAGGACTAGCTTTCAAAACTAATATTTGTCCAATATAGAAATTATCAAACAATATAACAATATAGTTTATAGGTCACAGCATATTTTGTAGAACATGGTTGACAAAAGAGCTCACAGTCCACCTGATGGTAAGTGGATGTAGTGGCCCATAGACATTTACATTTATTCCCATGAGGTCTAAAACGGAATGCCTCGTTTCTGGTAAAAGCGGTCTCCGGTTCTCTACGCTCATTTAATGAAATACAGTAGCATTAGGTTACTATTTCACGCTGGCACTCAGTGAGAGCGTGTTCCTTTTCCGGTCAAGCCAACCCATTCGTGCTTCAACCATAATAAAACTGTAGCGGGTGAACTGCGTGTTCGTTCCCTAAATATACAAAAAATACAAACGTAAATACAAGACGTTACTAAAACTCGTTTTCTTTTTGCAGCTGCAAAATAAGCGTGAAGGAATCTTTGACGATCGATTTATCTTTTACCAAATAACGGATGGCGAGATCAAATGAGCATTTTGAGAGAGATAGCATTGGATCATTTGTTTTACTTTTATTATATCCACCATTGATTATTCACTAATTATCTTTCTTTATCTATTATAGGGTATAATCTTTCTGCATTGAAAACAGTTGCTATCTGGGAGGAAAGTACTATGGATTTATTCAATACTGCGAACATATTATTCGGTAGCTTAAACGAGTAGAGAAGCACGTGCCAATGCTAAACAGTAAAAAAATTGGTTGACCCTGCAGGCCATTCCTGGAACTTCCCGCTAATTTCAAATGCAAAGCGCTCAAAATTTCGCCGATTTATGTTGCGAAATCTCTAAGTTATGTTTAAAAAACGTTTTTTTTTTCAAATTCTTTCTCCTTCGTAATCTCACGAACCAATTTTTATTTTCCAAACGGCATTCAACGTCATTTTTTGAGGTTAAAATCTGGTTAGTTTTTGAAATCGATCGGTAAAGCCGTTTAAAAGTGTTACCAAAAAACAGTTTTTCATAATTTTTATTTTTGAGATTTCTCAAAATCTACTCGTCGGAATCAGTTCATATTATCACCAAATATATTCCACATTGCGATCTTTAGAACGCCGAACTGCATCTCAATCGATCAAGACGTTCAAAAGTTATGAAAGGTGTACATATTTACACACACGCATACACATATATGTATACATACATCCGTACGGACGTCCACGTGAAATTAGTCAGAATAGCTTCCTGGGATCTCAAAACGTCGAGATCTGATGAACACTTGATTTTCGAAAATCGGTGTGAAACCAATAACATCCCTATTTTTGAATTTTTTTAATTTTCTTAGCAGGAAGTTAAAAATTAACAGTAAATGTCGAATCTCTTTTAAAAAGGTGTCTTAAATATATTATGCATAGACATCAAAATGGAGGAGATATTCAATTCGACTGTATGTTTTTTTATCTGTACCTCAGAATTTTTCTCCGGACGAACTGAATTTGATGATTCATTTTTTATCTGAAAGCTGGTGCTTCTCGTATGGTCCTATATAAATTTAATCATGATCTGACCAGTAGTTTTTGAATTATTTTTAATAATGCGTATTTAATTGACTTCGAATACATTGATGATGTGCTCATTTTAATTATATTAAAGTCGGTTGTACAAAATTATTAATTTTACCACTTGTTTTCAAAATTACTTTTTACCTCATTAAAATCAACTTTTTAGGTCCTTAATTTGAAATTTTCCCCATATGCTTATATACATAAGTATTTATGAACTATGTTGAATGTTATAAGTTAAACACTCGGAGAAAAACATCTACATATATCAAGCAGACAGACAGGTGATTATAAAAGCGTTTCGTTTTGCTGAACTGGGTACGAAAGATTAATGAAGTTAGAATGTATAATATAAAAGGTATATGATACTTTTGACCGTTGAATAAATACACAATTCAAGTGTCGTCATATCTCAAAGCTACATTCATCTTGACCTTTTTCTCTATTGTCCGCAAAGAACCGAAAAATTCTCGGGTAGGTAGGTACGTTATAAACAGAATTTTGTGGAATGTTTAATTTAAAAAAAAATTCCAAAATATTATGTTGTTTTAGTATGAAAGAAGCAGAATGTGAACATTGTAGTTTTTTTAATTAAATTAAAAACTACGTGCATATATTATACGGTAGATAAGAATTCCAGTACTAAACGTAATATTGTTAGAACGTAATTAATATTTAGAACCGCATATTTTCAGTTATTAATTTTCCTCTGAGTAATTTTAATTAATAAATCATCTAACTTTCGAAGTGTTTCATAATACAATAATAAAACATTGTTTGCTTGTTTTCTTAATTCATAGCATATCACAGCTCAGGGGATAATCGCTAACAATATTAGTTGCAATTTTAAATGATGATTTACCACGTGCAAAATGAAAGAAAACTTCATCGAAAACACGTGATGACAATCAACACGTGTTGATAAAGTGCTGACATCGACGTGACACACAGTTAATTTTTCAGTTCAATTTATCAACAGATCTCATGACTTCTATACATTGATAGCTGGCAATATAGCCATCTCGCTTACACAGGCAGCGTCAAAAGTACGCGACGCAAGGTACCGCGGTTGCTTGTTTTTAATTTCGCAGGCAAACGTGGCGAATGACAAAACTGTTCAACCTATAAATAAACAAGTTGGTTGTTACGTTCGGCAATCAAGATGTCGCTATACGTGTCAACAATTTAAACTATGCAGTCAATATAGAAAACAAGTCTGTGAGAAATACTTTTGCACATACATAATTATGTGTATGCGGGCACGGGACCAGTATGATGGTGTCGCATTGCACAAGTTGTCGCAATGCGGACGCATCGTACTGCTGTCGCATCGTGGCGAATAATGAGGAAGTCTCTATTGTTTGATAGGCGCTCACGCTCAAATAAACAAATGTATATGGTGTGTATATATATATATTTATATACAACACGTACACGTAACATTTTAAAGTCTTTGCGTTCATGGGTTTGTACTGTGACCACAACATTCTTCCGGAATTAGTATAACAAATTTGATAAATAATCAGTGCATAAAATGTTTAAGAGGATAGAGTAAGTCAGTTCAAATTCTAATTTCGTCCCCACTTGCCCGCGCGTCGTATGCTATGTACCGATATGTTTGTAATCACTAATACTGTAAGTAGAAAGGTCGTTAGACACTTATTTCATTAGGTTTATCATATTTATGCCTGTTTCTTAACGCCAAGCCAGCCGCTTCTTATTTTTATCACGGTTATTTCCCATTTTAATTTTACGTCGTACTGTTGCGTAATGTATATTCTGATCGTAAGCGACACAACTTCTCCCTTCAAAAGCCTAAGCGATACTAACGGGGCGACAGGAATCAAGCTCAAGACGCCGATAGTTTAGGTAATTTCTTTTTACAGTGAAAATAATGGTATTTTAAAAAAAGTAAATAACATAAGCACTGCTTTATAGTTAGTTCAGTTAGTATGCAAAGTTTCATGATCTTATTTAAAGTATTTTATGAATAACAGCGGTTTATTGTTTATTTTGGAGGTAACTTTGGATTTTTTTTCTATCGAGAAAATTTTACGAAATCGTGTTTTCGTCTAATATAATCATTAACATCCTCAACTTAACCATATATTTATTTCAAAATTAACGCTGCAATATTTTCGGCATTACGAAGGATCTTGCTAAGCCATTTGACATTATATTTCCTCTTAACTAAAAATTCAGTGTATGTATTATGATTATAACATAATATACTAATTAGGGTGTCTGAGCGTGTGCGTTTATTACGTTACATATTGCATATATACAGTGTGTTAGTGTAAACACCGTTGTCCTTGAAACCAGTGGTTTGGTTTCACTTCTAGAACGTAAATTCAATGAATTTAAAAAAATAAACGCTATTTTTTTTTCATAAAATTTAAAAGTTTCTGTCCGACACCGTTCGTAAATTCGTGGATACCCTATGCGCCTGAGTGACGTAATCACTGTAAAGATCACCGCCCGCGCTAGCTACCTACACAACATTCAACATAAAAACACAATAGGTACACATAACCTGTGGTATAACTTTTTCTTCATACTTTCATCCTGGCTTAGGATAGGCAAAAATTGAGGAATTATTGAAAAATGTAGATTTTACTAAAAAAAAGTTGTTATTTTTCATTGAATTTACGTTCTATAAGTGAAACCAAACCACTGGTTTCAAGGACAACGGTGTTTACACTAACACCCTGTATATAACATGTAACATAATTAACGCACTTTGAGAAAGTAGTTTGTTCAGAATCGTTTACTGAATCGATTCCTATCATTTTTAATATAGGTAATTTTTTATCCCAAAAATCATTAAAAGTATGTAAATTACAGTCACACTAAATCTGTATAGTCAAAACAAACTGAAATGGATCGTAACTTAAGGCAATAAGACTTTTAAGAGTACAGTTTTATTTGTATTATTACTAATTGTGTCATTCAATAAAAATAAAGAAAAATGAACTTTATTTCAAGCATGTTAAAGTCTTTGCGTTCGTGGAAAAATTCAGTGTATGTAATATATATATATATATATATATATATATATATATATATATATATATATATATATATATATATATATATATATATATGAGCGGATTTAAAAAAAAATGACCACAGAAAAACTGCGCTGTCCACCTACTAATAGTTTATTCATAAGGGAATCAAGTTTTTTGTTTTTGTCGGTAACAACATGGATAGGAAACAAATAAAGATTACTTTGAAATTTAAAAAAAACTTAATAAACCTGCAAAACATTGCTATAAAGTAAACATTTATGTGGACGAAACCATTAATTTTAACATGTCCACCCTATACCTCGCCAACAAAAAGATCTGATTTAGACAAATCTTTGTTAAAACAGTTCATATAATATTTGATAGTTATATTGCAAACTATATTCAAGAGCACAAAATTAATGCATGTTTTAGAGTTTTGTAAAAGAAATAAAATAGATAATTCATTTTAATTGTTGTCCTCTAAAACAAGGGTGGCGGAAATTTACGTAACGCGTGTAACAGGTACTTCAAAGGGAAAATATATTAAATTTTAGATTTTTCGCACTTCTAATAACATTCTCAAAGTAAACGTCAAACAAAATTTGAACGCCTTACTGTCAATTTGACGTATTTGTTACAAAATGCTGTGGTGGTTTTGAGTGATAAAATTTTGTTCCATTACAAATTCGTGTTTTCTCAGGTAAGATGGTTGCTATGTTTTGGTTTTTCCTTCATTTTCTCTCACAACGGTATAATGATGATAATTTGTAACACGAAAGCGTTATTATTCATTAATTTTTATTTAAAAATGATTGATTTCAATTTCAAGCTCACTTTTCGTAACATCAATTACGTAACGTTATGTATTAGCGGAACTAATTTGTTACGTAACAGCATTTTATGTATGTGGGTATGTGTAGCTTTGCAATATAGTAAGTAGGTCTGAATATATCAAAAGCTACAAAATATGTTTTTTTTACCCTTACAGAGTCTTTTAAAAGTTATTTTTTAAAACCTACCTACAAAACAGAATGCCTCTCACGGGGTCCGAACGGGCAAAACGATTCCGAGAAAGTTTGAAAAACGATTAAAAAAGTATGAAGTTTAGAAAAAAGGATTAGAACGAGTAAAAAAATGTCGAAAAAGATAAATAAGCACAGAGAAGAAGAAAAACAGAAAAAAAGAAGATACTGGAGAAATCAAAACAGCAAAAAAGAAAAGAAAATTTCTTCTGAAGAAAGAAAACAAGAAAGTAAGACTTCTGAACCAAGAGACATTAAAATTAATAATTGCTTGAAGAAGAAAATACGTTTTTTAAATAATGCCTTAACTAAATCGAAAAGAAATCAAGAAAGATTACACTTACTAGTAGGACCTTTGTGAAAACAAATTCAAAGAAGTAAACAAAATCTGCACAAAGAAGTAAACAAAAATGAAGAATTAGAGGAAGAAAGTAAGAAAATCAAAAAGGTGCTCCAAATGACTTATAAAGACAACAAGACTCAAAAAGGCAAGAGATTGTAAAAAGGAGTGATTTGCAATTTTTCGAAAATAACTGGTCAAAATGAAAATTACGGTAAAATTTTAAGGTTTGGAAAGCGGAATAAAATTTTCTTTTAAGCGGCGTTTATTAAATACTAAAGTAAAAGAAGAAATGGAAATATTTTATCTGAGAGATTATAACAAGGTGTACTGCAGGAAAAAGAGAGTGTAAGATAAAAGTAAAAACAAAACTGCAAATAAGGTATTTGGTTGACACAATTTGCAATCTTTATAAAATTTACAAACAGGAAGGTGGAAGGGTGAATAAGAAGAAAAGATAAAAAAATTTATAGATACAAACCTTTTATATTTTATCACTAAGTACACTTGGGAACTAAGGAAACTCTAAGGAAACTTTTTTATAATCCAAACATAGTCAATTAATTTTTTTTATAGATTCAATAAATATAATAAAATTTTCTACTATAAAAACATATTGACGATATTCTAAAAATATCATAAACATCTATAAACATAGTAATTGGGTATTATTTTAGTACTAGTAGAAAAATAGTGTATATGTGCATACACCCCAAGCAGTTCCTTTTCGTAACACATTATTTCATTATCGTAACTGTCCCACAGTTATTAGTTTAAATTTTTACGTTTATCTTACAAATCTTGACGATCTGAGTGCTTTAAAAAGTTTAATAGTGTTTATTTTTTAATTATTTTGTTAATAGAGTTTGATATTAAACTTGTTTCAAATATTGTGGTAAATGATATTTTTCCCCCGAAATATCTGAAAATTACGTAATGGAGCTTTACACAGTTGATTAATTAAATTTCTACGAAGAATTTTATAATAAGCTTAGTTTTTAAAAAGATTTTTCTTTGATTTAACTCAAACAATAAAAGTTATATGAATAATAATAGTTTTACTTTATTTTAACGGTAACTTAAAACGTTACGAAACTGAATAAATATTGCAGTATACGGTCTCTTGAAATGGGATTTTTAATAAATATTATTAAAAATATTCTTAATATTTTTGCATTATAGGACAATCTATTAAATTTACCATCGAAATATCCACATTTAAGTCCATTTCCATTTATGAAAAATATTAGGTTCCGCTTACGTAACGCGTCATTTTATTTGAAATCCGCTCATATATATTACCAAAACATGTTGATTTTTCCGCAATTCGAAATGTAAATACGGAGACGTTTATTAGCGAAATAATGTCTCAGTCTGCAATATCGTCTAAAGCATGAAGTATGAGCAATGAAGTAATGGTATAAAGCATGAAAATTATATGCATAATATTATATTTCTCAAAACTTTTGTGGATATTGACGTATTTCATCATGCAGTCTACGATATTCACCAAACCAGTTTTAGTTTATCATGAACTCCTATTTTAATTTGCATTATATTGAGTGCAAAAAAACTACTCCCTTCCACGTTATATATATATATATATATATATATATATATATATATATATATATATATATATATATATATATATATATATATATATATATATGGTAGTATATAATATATGGGCCGCATTACCTATCCACTCACCATTTGGCGGACTGTGTTCGTTTGTCACCCTTATTCTATAGAAAAGATAGGACGATTACGGTAACTCTTACTACTTTGTTAAAAAAACATATATAGCGATAGACTATTCAAATTTAGATGAAGTGATAAAATTGCTTAGTATATTACTTTCTCAGAAATGTCAATGTGTAATTACACTGAAAATAAAAGAAAATGTCATCGTAGAAACGGTAGTTTAGATCTGTTTTTGTAGTAACAAAACGAACGATTATTATAGAATCGGAATCCAATCAGTCAATCAGTTAAACTATTTTACCGGTTATAATTTCACAGTTGTCACATCAATCTTTAGCTAGTTTTATCAAAAAGACTTATTAGAAAAGACTTTCCTACTTCCTATCCTCCTTCCTCTTATCTACTTCCAAAAAATACTGTTGCTATATATATCTTAACTTTTTTTCATAATTTTTTCGGTTTCGTTCATAATTGACCCTATGATATACAATATTAAGACTTAAACGAAGATTAAATTAAATTATATAATGAACTTTTCTTTCATCAATGTATGTAATACAGCTTTTAATACTGAAGTAAATGCAAATTAACCCTAAACTGTACGTAAACTATTATATAATATAATAAGTGCTTTACTAACTTTGTATCCGTTCGCGTAGCAATTCTCGTCACAAAGTAAGTTCAATAGACATTATCTTGATATCGATGAAAATTTCCAATTTAAGCTTTGTCAGAGAGGGAAGTTTCCTTGCAAAGTAAACGAGGAGTGAGTAATAAAGGAAGAGCGAAACTACTGAAACAACGTTTTAATATAAGGATTATCTTTCAAAATTAATATTTGTCGAATATAGAAATTATCAAACAATATGTAAACAAAGAATTTAAATTATAATATGTAAGTGTCTATAGGTCACAGCATATTTTATAGAATCAGGTTGACAAATGAGTACACAGTCCACATCATGGTAAGTGAAGTGGCCCATAGAGATCTACATTTATTCCCATGAGGACTTAGATGGAATGCCTCGTTTCCGGTAAAAACGATTTCCAGTTCTCTACGCTCACCTAATGAAACACAGTAGCATTAGGCTGCTATTTCACGCTGGTATACTGTGAGAGCGAGTTCCTGCTCCGGTCGAGCCAACCGATTCGTGCTTCAACCATAATACAGCTGTAGCGGGTGAACTATGTGTTCGTTCCTTAAATATATAAAAAATACAAACGTAAATACAATACGTTAGTAAAACTCGTTTTCTTTTTACGGCTGCAAAATAAGCGTGAAGGAATCTTACTATTATCTTTGACAATCGATTTATCTTTTACCTAATAACGGATTGCGTGATCAAATGAGCATTTTGAGAGAGATAGCATTGAATCATTTGTTTTAATTAAAAAACGCTTTTTTCAAATTCTTTCTCCTTCGATTTTTATTTTCCAAACGGCGTTCAACGTCATTTTTTAATGTTAAGAGCTAAATAGTTTTTGAAACCGATCGGTAAAGCCGTTTAATAGTGTAACCAAAAAACAATTTTTCAAAATTTTATTTTGGAGATCTCTCAAAATCTACTCGTCCGAATCAGTTCATATTATCACCAAATCTATTCCACATTGAGATTTTTAGAACGTCGCAATTCGCATCTCAGTCATCTCTCGATCAAGACGTTCAAAAGTTATGAAAGGTTCACATACACACACACACACACACACACACACGCGCACACACGCACACGCACACGCGCACGCACACGAACACGTACACACACACGCACACGCACACGCACACACCCACGCACACGCGCACGCACACGCGTATATGTACATATATATATATATATATATATATATATATATATATATATATATATATATATATATATATATATATATATGTATAGCTACATCCGTACGGACGTCCACGTGAAGTTAGAATAGCTTCCTGAGATCTCAAAACGTCGAGATCTGATGAAAACCTGATTTTCGAAAATCGGGGTGAAACCAATAACTTCCCTATTTTTCAAAATTTTCTTAGCGGGATGTTAACAAGTAACATTAAATGTCGAATCCCTTTTAGAATGGTATCTTAAATATATTTTGCACCGACTTCAAAAAAGAGGAGATATTCGATTCGACTGTATGTTTTTTTATGTGTACCTCGGAACTTTTTTCCGGACGAACTGATTTTGATGATTCTTTTTTTATCTGAATGCTGGTGCTCCTCGTATGCTCCCATATAAATTTAATAAAGATCTGATCAGTAGTTTTTAAGTTATATTTAAGAATGCGTATTTGACTTCAAAAACATTGATGATGTGCTCATTTTAATTATATTGAAGTCGGTTGTACAATTTTTTTTAATTTTACCACTTGTTTTAAACTTCACTTTTTACCTCATTTAAATTAACTTTTTAAGTCTTTAATGTAAAATTTTCCCCGTTGTATATGTGTATATGTATCTTCTCCTCAGGGACTGACGAGAAGATACCGGAGCTGGAAGAAGAGGTAGACAAGTTACGCTGGCATATTATTGGCTTATCAGAGGTCCGAAGAGAAGGGGAGGACACGGTAATCCTCGAGTCCGGCAACTTGTTCTATCACCGGGAGGGTGAACATCTGTCCCAAGGAGGTGTCGGATTTATCGTCCACAAGTCTCTCGTCAACAACGTTGTAAAGATTGGGAGTGTGTCGACGAGGGTCGCGTACCTGATACTCAGAATCACCAAACGGTTTTCGCTGAAGGTCATACAGGTTTACGCACCAACGTCGGCACATCCCGGTGAGGAGGTGGAGGAAATGTATAAGGATATTTCCAGAGCCATGCATTCCTCCAAAACCCACTACACGGTGTTGATGGGAGACTTCAACGCAAAACTAGGCACAAGAGAAAGCGGTGAGCTGAAGGTAGGGGATTTGGAGTAGGGCAACGGAACTGTAGGATCCAGCAGCTGGCCGACTTTATGGAGAAAGAGCGACTCTTTATGATGAACTCTTTTTCCCAGAAGCGGCCCCACAGGAAGTGGACCCGGTCGAGCCCCGACAGTTCGACAAAAAATGAGGTTGACTTCATTATGACGACCAGACGCCAACTGTTCAGTGATGTCTCAGTGATCGCAAGGGTGAAAACTGGCAGCGATCACCGAATGGTTAGAGGAACACTGAACCTAAACGTTAAGTTGGGGAGATCTCGTCTAATGAAGTCAACGCTCCGTCCCCCTCGTGCTCTAATCCAGAATCCCGAAACCTTTCAGCTCGAGTTACGTAACCGCTTTCAGTGCCTGGAAGATTACAATGCAGTGACAAGCTCGTGGAGACTGTCCATGCGGTCGGAGCTAAGTTTTGCAAGACCCGTTGCAGAAGAACACAAAAACTCTCCGATCACACTCTTAATCTCATGGCTGTTAGACGGGAGATGAGGCTGCAATCGTCAACAGATATGACAGAATACGGGCAACTGAACAGGCAGATCTCCAAAAGCATGCGGCGAGACTTGCGCAACTTTCATACTGCTCGTATTGAAGAAGCGATCGAGCGGAACCAGGGCTCCAAAGTCTTTGCCGGAGATCTGTCTGCCAGTAAGAGCCAACTGTCAAAGCTGAAGACTGAGTGTGGCAGCATTGTTTCCGGGACACCTGAGATTCTAAGTGGGATTGAGAGGTTCTACGGGCAGCTGTACACATCATCGTTGGAGCAACACGCAAGTGTGAGTAACGATCCGAGAGCAAGTCTTATCCGACACTATTCCGATGATATCCCGAACGTCAGTCTGAGCGAGATTAGAATGGCCCTCCAGCACATTAAAAACGGCAAGTCCCCGGGCGAGGATGGAATTACAGCGGAACTCCTGAAAGCGGGTGGAAAACCGGTACTTGAAGTCCTTCAGAGGCTCTTTATTCCGCACTCCATCGTGGCACTACTCCGGAGGCGTGGAGCAGAAGTGCGGTGATCTTATTCTTCAAGAAAGGTGACAACGCCCTCTTGAAGAACTACAGACCGATATCCCTTCTGAGCCGCGTCTACGTGCTGTTTTCGAGTCATTACGAATCGTCTCGCACGCAGACTCGACGACTTCCAGGCTCTCGAACAAGCTGGTTTCCGAAAAGGCTTTAGTACCATAGACCACATACATACCACTTTGCCTGGCGTATGTGGACTATGAGAAAGCCTTTGATTCCGTCGAAATTTGGGCGGTGCTACAGTCTCTTCAGCGGTGCCAAGTTGACTGTCGGTATATCGAAATGCTGAAGAGTTTGTACAGTAGGGCTTCGATGGCTATCCGAGTACAGAACCAGAGTACGAAACCTATCCAACTGCAGAGAGGTGTAAGGCAGGGTGACGTTATTTCCCCGAAACTCTTCACCACTGCATTGCAAGACGTTTTCAAGCTACTGGACTGGAAAGGATACGGTATTAACATCAATGGCGAGTACATCACTCACCTTTGATTTGCCGACGATATATTCCTTATGGCAGAATCGCTTAGGACTTAAGCACTATGCTCAATATCCTCAATTGTGACTCCCAACGGATAGGTGTTAAGATGAACATGGACAAAACAAAGATTATGTTTAATGTCCATGTCACACCTATGCCATATTTTCTACTATAAAAACATATTGACGATATTCTAAAAATATCATAAACATCTATAAACATAGTAATTGGGTATTATTTTAGTACTTATAGAAAAATAGTGTATATGTGCATACACCCCAAGCAGTTCCTTTTCGTAACACATTATTTCATTATCGTAACTGTCCCACAGTTATTATTTTAAATTTTTACGTTTATCTTACAAATCTTGATGATCTGAGTGCTTTAAAAAGTTTAGTAGTGTTTATTATTTTAATTATTTTTTAATAGAGTTTGATATTAAACTTGTTTCAAATATTGTGGTAAATGATATTTTTTCCCCCGAAATATCTGAAAATTACGTAATGGAGCTTTACACAGTTGATTAATTAAATTTCTACGAAGAATTTTATAATAAGCTTAGTTTTTAAAAAGATTTTTCTTTGATTTAACTCAAACAATAAAAGTTATATGAATAATAATAGTTTTACTTTATTTTAACGGTAACTTAAAAAGTTACGAAACTGAATAAATATTGCAGTATACGGTCTCTTGAAATAGGATTTTTAATAAATATTATTAAGTCCATTTCCATTTATGAAAAATATTAACCAACGGATAGGTCTTAAGATGAACATGGACAAAACAAAGATCATGTTTAATGTCCATGTCACACCTATGCCAGTAGTTGTTGGGAGCACTAAGCTCAAAGTTGTTAACGAGTACGTTTACCTGGGACAAATAGTCCGACTAGGTAGGTTCAACTTTGCGTTCGGGAAATTACGACACATCTTCTCGTCAGGTATACCTCAAAACCTGAAAACTAAGTTGTACAACCAGTGCGTGTTGCCAGTGATGACCTACGGAACCGAGACGTGGTCCTTCACTGCTGGCCGTATGAGGATGCTCGAAGTCGCTCGGCGAGCTATGGAGAGGGCTATGCTCGGAGTTTCTCCGCGTGATAAAATTAGAAATGAGGATATCCGCAGTAGAACCAGAGTGACCGACGTAGCCCAACGGATTAGCAAGCTGAAGTGGCAATTGGCCTGCCATATAGCTCGAAGAACCGACAACCGTTGGGGAAAAAAGGTACTCGAGTGGCAGCCTCGTACCGGTAGGCGAAGTGTAGGGCGACCCCCCACTAGATGGAGTGACGACCTGGTAAGACATGCAGGAAGTCGATGGATGCAGGTGGCTCAGGACCGTGCTTTGTGGTATATCTTGGGGGAGGCCTATGTTCAGCAATGGACTTGTAAAGTAAAGTAAAGTAAAGTTACAGCCTATATACGTCCCACTGCTGGGCTCAGGCCTCCCCTCATTTCTGAGAGGGTTTTAGGGCAAGGAAGTGTCCGCCGCGCTGCCCAAATGCGTGTTGACGAACTTCACATGTCTTCGAAATATTTTTTTTTCTTATTCCTCAGACATGCAGGTTTCCTCACGATGTTTTCCTTCACCGCCGAGCACGTGGTAAATCAGCACTTAAAATTGCAATTAACAATTTCATTGGTGCCGGCGGGGATCGAACCCGGGTACTCGCGTTCGGTTATATTTACAGCGAGCTTTAACCACTGAGCTACCACGGCTCTTAGATGGACTTGTAAAGGGCTGTAATGATGATAATGATGATGATGATGCTTGTGTCATGTATTTATGTAACTAAATTTATAGAACTATGTTGAATGTTATAATTTAAACGCTCGGAGAAAAACATCTATATCAAGCAGACAGGCAGGTGATTATATAAGCGTTTCGTTTTGCTGAACTGGATACGAAAGATTAATAAAGTTAGAATGTGTAATATAAAAGGTTTATGATACTTTTGACCGTTGAATAAACACACAATTCAAGTGTTGTCATATCTCAAAGCTACATTCATCTTGACCTTTTCCTCTATTGTCTGCAAAGAACTGAAAAGTTCTCATATAGGTAGGTACGTTATAAAAAGAACCTTGTGGGATTTTTATTTTAAAAAGTATTCCAAAATATTATGTTGTTTTAGTATGAAAGAACCAGAATGTGAAAGTTGTAGTTTTTTTAATTAAATTAAAAACTACGTGCAAGTATTATATGGCAAAAAGAATTCCAGCACTAAACGTAATAATGTTAGAACGAAATTAATATTTAGAGCCGCATATTTTCTCTCTAAGTAATTTTAATTAATAAAACATCTAACTTTAGAAGTATTTCATAGTTCAATAATAAATCATTGTTTGCTTGTTTTCTTGATTCGCAGAATATCACAGCTCAGGGGTTAATCGCTAACCTTAAGATTTATGAAAAGTAAGTTCAAATACGGGCTCTGGCCGAGTTCAGTTAAAATATTAGTTGCAATTTTAAATGATGATTTACCACGTGCTCGACAGTGAAAAAAGACATCATCTATTCTAAAACATGTGATGACCATCAACACGTTTTGATAGAACACTGACATCGATGTGACAAATGAACTCGCGGTTCACTTTTCAGTTCAATTTATCAACAGATCTCGTGACTTCTATATACTGTTCTTGATAGTTGGCAATAATCTCACTCACACAGGCAGCGTCAAAAGTACGCGACGCCCGGTACCGCGGTTGCTTGTTTTTAATTTCACAGGAAAACATGGCGAATGACTAAACTATTCAACCTATAAATAAACAAATTGGTTATTGCGTTCGGCAATCAAGATGTCGCCTATCATGCCAATGGTATTGTTACGAGCTTGAGGTTCGTGACAATAAAAACTGCCGATAAAATTACCTAAATTAACACTTTAATTTACTTTATACAAATTAAAGTTAAAACACTAATAATTAAACACACTAATTCACTTAATTCCGCTCCGAAGCTTCGTTTGTGTCGCCGAGTTAAACTCTGACTCGATCGCATCTTGCGCCACCTATTTATTTAAATTAGCAAAACATCCGGAATGTTCAAGTAAACACGCGCAAGGTACCGAGATTTCGAGTATAGATTTTCTAGAAACTTAGTTCTTCGGTTGGCGCTGTCGGTTGAGAGATCTGTGATGTCATAAACTGCAACGCTCCCCTCGCTCTCGTTCCTGAGACTAGATGGCGCTAGTTGTGTCGTCGACCGGAGCGCGTAACACTGCCCCCTCCTAAGACATGCTCGTCCCGAGCATTATCGGTCCCATAATAACGCGCCAAGCGATCCACATGGACGATCTTAGGAGTCCCTCTTGCGCCTTTCTGTATCCGGTAGGTCACATCGTTGATCCTGGTTACAATCCGGTACGGGCCGTCCCATTTAGCTTGAAGCTTAGGAGATTTCCCTTTGCTGCGGACTGGATTGTGCAACCACACTAATGAACCTTCGTTGAACCCTTTATTGTTCATTTTGCGGTCGTACCGGGTTTTCATTTTCTCAGACATTTGCTGTCCCGACTGTCTGACGTGCTCATAAATGTCATTCATTTTGTTCCGCAAGTCATTTGCATAATCGGTTATACTGCGTGGGGCATCAGGTGGTATCCCGGTGATCAGGTCTGCAGGCAGCCGTAATTCTCTTCCAAAGTTTGCGAAAGCTGGTGTCACTGCTGTACTTTCGTGAACAGAACTTCGATATGACAACAAAAACGGTTGTATGTGCTTGTCCCAATCTCGTTGCCGATTGTCTACAACTTTTGCTAGGTACCTCTCCAATGTCTGATTAAATCGTTCCACCATTCCATCAGATTGCGGGTGATAAGAAGTCGTTCTTGTTTTATGAGTACCCATAACTCGGCAAGTTTCCTGGAATATTTGAGACTCAAAATTCCTTCCTTGATCGCTGTGAATCTCTAAAGGTACTCCAAAACGACAGAAGACTTCATGAACTAGTTTATCTGCAACTGTCGAAGCTTCTTGATTTGGAATGGCGAAGACTTCTGGCCACTTAGTGAAGTAATCCATCACAACCATGAAATACTTGTTACCGCTTTCACTCTCCGGAAACGGCCCCGCCACGTCAATGGCTATTCTCACCCATGGTGCACCCACATTGTACAACTTCAATGCACCTCTACTACGAGTCTGAGGTCCCTTTACAGCCGCACAACTTGTACATTTGCGACACCAGTCCTCGACATCGTTTCGACAGTGGACCCAGTAAAACCGTTCTCGGATCTTCAGTAGAGTTCGTTTAACTCCCAGATGGCCTCCTGAATAATCATTATGGTACAGCTGTAGAACATCCGGTACTTTAGCTTTAGGGACAACCATTTGTAAATGACAGCTGTCTCCCCGAACATTTTCCCATTTACGGCACAGAACTCCATCCTGAAGCAGCAAGCTGTCCCACTGGTCCCAGTAGCTTTTAGTGGTCGAACTCATCGCTGAGACGTCGCTCCACTTGGGCTTGGGAGCACTGGCCTTCATCCATTCCAGGATCGGCTTGATGTCCGGATCTCCCTGCTGTGCACGTTGTAAGCTGTCCTTCCACTCGTTGCTGAGGTGGTCTGCCCTGAGCATCCTCACGGTTACCACTTCCTTACTCTCTTGCCTAGTACAATGTTTGCAATCTTCAGGACAAGGTCTTCTTGACAATGCATCTGCGTTGCCATGAGATTTCCCGTTACGATGTTCGATCTCAAAGTCGTATTCCTGCAGTAGTTCAATCCACCTCGCAACTTGTCCTTCTGGGTTTTTAAACTGCAATAGCCATTTTAGTGCAGCATGGTCAGTTCGTAAGTGAAACTTTCGTCCCAGAAGATATTTGCTAAAATGCTGCAACGACTTTACCACAGCGAGCAATTCGCGTCTTGTGACACAATAGTTCCTTTCCGGTTTTGACAACGACTTGCTGAAGTACGCTATCACGATCTCTTGGTCACCACTCCGTTGAGATAGCACACCGCCAAGTCCTATATCACTTGCGTCTGTGTCAACTATAAATTCTTTGTTTGCGTCAGGGTATCCCAAAATAGGTGTTTTGCACAGACGGTCCTTGAGCTCCTGGAATGCGATATTGCAACTTTCATCCCAGCAGAAATGTCGCTTCTCCTCGGTTAGCTTGTTCAGAGGTTTGGCTATATCTGCAAAGTTCTTAACGAATCGCCGGTAATAGGAGCACAAACCCAAAAATGCTCTAACCTGCGTCTTGTCTTTTGGAACCGGCCAATCCTTGACAGCGGCGATTTTCTCTGGATCTGTGCGGATACCTTCTTCCGATACTACAAACCCCAAAAAGTTAACTTGCCGTTGGAATAGTGAACATTTCTTCGGGTTCAACTTGAGGTTGGCACTCTGAATCTTCATAAGCACGCGTTCCAGGTTTTGAAGGTGTTCCTCAAACGTACGGCCCACGATGATGATGTCATCCAAGTAGACCAGACAGGCATCGCCAATTAGCCCGGTAAGTACAAGTTCCATCAGCCTTTCAAACGTTGCTGGAGCATTGCACAACCCAAACGGCATTACTTTGAATTGCCACAGACCCTTTCCCGTCGAGAACGCAGTTTTCTCCTTGTCCTTAGGGTCAATTTCAACTTGCCAGTAGCCACTTTTTAGATCCAGCGTGCTAAACCATTTTACTCCTGTAAGCATGTCCAGCGTGTCATCAATTCTTGGCAAGGGATAGCTGTCCTTCTTTGTAACGTCGTTCAGACGGCGGTAATCAACACAGAACCGCATGCTGCCATCCTTCTTTTTCACCAGCACCACTGGCGAACACCATGGACTAGAGGAAGGTTCAATAACACCATCCTTCACCATTCCTTCAATCATGGTTTCCACTTCCTTTTCACGTGCTACCGGCAATCGTCTTGGCCGCTGACGGATAGGCAACTCTTCACCTGTGTTTATTTTGTGTTGAACTAAACCAGTCTTTCCTATGTCAGCATCGTTTGATGAGAATACATCGGCGTACTCGAGTAACAACTTCTTCGCCTTGACCAATTCGTTCGGGGACAAAACACTGCGACAGTCTTCCAAAAGTGTGGTCACTCTCGTTTCTGCATCCTTTCTGGGGGTCCCACTCGATATATATTGGCACCGACGTAACCAATCCACTTCCTCACAAGTACCAATTAATGTGCCTTTTTCTATAATCTGGTCCCGGTCGCAAAGGTTCAGCACACGTACTCCTGAGATGTCAGTGGTCCTGACCAAGGTTCGAGCTACTTTCCATGAAAGGTCACTGTTTACCCTTTCCACAAGTACACAACGGTGAGCTTGCCCAGCGTTTTGGGGAAGACTAACCGGAACAATCGTTTCCGATCTCGGCGGAAGAACAGTCTTCTTAATGCTGTACACGTTCCCTGGTAACGCACCTTCCATAAAAAGTTCCTCCTGTCCACATTTCAAAACACCTTGCTTAACGTCGATCTCACAACAATTATTCCTCATAAAGTCTAGGCCTAGGATGCAGTCGTCCATTATATCAGCCACGATGACATTATGCAGGTAGATCACGTTGCCAAGCTTCAACTCCATCTCCTTCTCTCCACGGACGGGTATACGCTGACCGGTGGCTGTTACCAAATTAATGCGTTCTCGGTTGTATGCGGAGTCCCCAAGGAACTGACTTATAAGTTGGGAACTAACAACCGTACGAGAGGCTCCAGTGTCTATGGTCAGTTTACACGGCATTCCGTTGACCTCGCCCTTGATGATTAGACTGTTCCCATCATGGGTTTGTGAGATCGAGATCCTTGGGGCTCTTTTAACATCAGCCAGCACCCGCCCCGCAGTTCTGGCTTTTACTCGTTTCCCTGCTGCTGCTGGGCGGTGCTGTTGGCCGCACTACCCTCCTGGGATCGTTCACCTTCCCTTTCTAGGGTTCGCTTAGGGCAGCTGGATCGAAGATGGCCCTTTTCCCCACAGCCATAGCACCTAGGGCTGTATCCTTTGTTGCGGTCGCGAACTGTAGCTGCTGCAATCTCCCTGACGCGATGGGAACGATGATCCTGCCGCACGGCTTCTACCTCCAGTGCATGGGCCAAGGCGTCCTTAAGCGTCTCGTGGTGCCCGAGCCTCACAGCATCTCTGACTTCCAGGTCGCGGATGCCGTCGATGAATGTTTGCACCAGGTTCCCTCCAATGAGCGCAGGTACAGACTGGTATGCTTTACGAACCATCTTCTCCACCTCAAGGGCCCACTGCTGCAGGTTTTCGTTGCTGCGTTGCACGCGATCTTTAAGCTGCGCGCGAAAGACGTGTTCCAGGTGAGCGTTACCATATCTCGCCTCCAAGGCCTCAAGAAGCTGCTCATAAGTCACTTTCTTACCGAGAGCTTCCAACACAGTTAAGGCTTGGTCGCACAGGCCTAGGGTGAGTGCAGTCATGGCTTGGCTTTTATCCCAGCCGTTCGCCTCCATGACGGCCTCGAACTGGATTTTGTAGGCCGACCAGGAAGAGGTCCTGTCGAACGGCGGCACTTTGAATCCACGTAGCGAAGGTGCTGCAGCTACTACGGGAGCTGTAGTTCCATCCCCAAGTTTGAGGTCGTTTAGCGTTTTCTTCACGTCAGCCATCACGTTGTCAACCCGATTGTTCACATGGTTGATTCGGGTTTCATGTTCTTCGATTCGGGTTTCAGCTTCCGACAGGCGGTTGTCGTGTTGAGCAACCCTATCCTTCACCTGCCTTATCTCTTTCCCAAAGGTAGCGTGAAGGTCCTTCATGAGGAGCATCTGCTGTTCCGACCAACGAGCCTGTTCCGCCTGCTGACGGGCCTGTTCCTCTTGTCCGCCCCGCAGCTGCTGCAGCATCGCCATCAGAGCACCTAAGTCAGGTGCCACAGACGTAGAAGCTGCTGACGGACCGGCTTCCGTGGCCGGCGGCTGGCCCTCAGACATCTGCGGCGTTGCACCTCCAAATCTCCTCTGGTCCGTCTCCTGCTGGCGTTGACTTCGGGTACAGACACCCTCCGTTTCCTCCTTAGGTAAAATCGGCATTATTTTATCCCACCGCTGTCACCAATTGTTACGAGCTTGAGGTTCGTGACAATAAAAATTGCCGATAAAATTACCAAAATTAACACTTTAATTTACTTTATACAAATTAAAGTTAAAAACACTAATAATTAAACACACTAATTCACTTAATTCCGCTGCGAAGCTTCGCTTGTGTCGCCGAGTTAAACTCTGACTCGGTCGCATCTTGCGCCACCTATTTATTTAAATTAGCAAAACATCCGGAATGTTCAAGTAAACACGCGCAAGGTACCGAGATTTCGAGTATAGATTTTCTAGAAACTTAGTTCTTCGGGTGGCGCTGTCAGTTGAGAGATCTGTGATGTCATAAACTGCAACGCTCCCCTCGCTCTCGTTCCTGACACTAGATGGCGCTAGTTGTGTCGTCGACCGGAGCGCGTAACAGTATCAATCAACAATTTAAACTATGAAGTCAACGTAGAAAACAAGTCTGTAAGAAATACTTTTGCACCATACATGATTATGTGTAAGCGGGCAGGGGACCGGTATGATGGTGTCGCGTTGCACAAGTTGTCGCAATGCGGACCCATTGTACTGCCGTCGCAGCGTGTCGAATAATGATGAAATCTCTATTGTGTGATAGGTTCGACTTTGAACGACTTATTACTGAACTGTAAAGTTAAGCGATCTATATGTAACTTATCTATTTTTGTATGACTTGAGAATGGTAGCCGATACCTATAAAAAGTTTATGTTGAAAGTGATTACTTTCTGACAATTCTGCAGGTGTTTCATATACTCACATAACTGTCTGTCTATATAACACCACATTAAACAGCTTTTGGTAAGCTAATTTGGTTGGGTAGGCATCCACTACCCCATGACGTCTCGAGGGTGTAGTAAGGGACGACAAATAGAAATAAACCGGGAGATGGGTAGCAGCTATTTCTTAATAAAAATTAAAATAAAAAAATGCGTTTGCCAACCCGCTAGCCAAGCGCATAAACTATGACTTCTTACATATTCTAGTAACCTTTCATTCTTGTTATTATTATTATTTGGGATAGGTATTTTGTGATAATCTCGTTTAGTTTGGAAATAAAAATGTAGGTATAAAAAACTATCTGGCCAAGCAGATGCCGTTCTGCCATTTTCGACGACCGAAAATATAAAACATTCTCAAATTCGCAGTAAAACAATATTGAGTGTCACTAATCGTGATAAAACATTTCTATCTCTCAAGTTGAACCATACAGCATACAATGTGCAAAATTTAAATGCAATCCATTCAGTAATTAAGGAGTTCATCGCGGACAAACAATGTTACACGTAATTTTTATGTATAAAAATATTATGAGGTATTTATAATATATTACCTAGTTAGACTATATAAATACGCAAAAGAAAAAAATAAATACACATATATATACATTATTACCATTACATTTTTATACAGATCAACATCATCATAATCATAATCAATGTACGGTCTACGAGCCACATATTATTATTAGTCGATAAAAAATTCTACTCAATAAGGGCATCACCAATGTTACTTAAGTTATTTACATTCAATATTTACTTCTTATTTTTCTTGTTTAACATTAGTTATTATAATGCGATGAAAAAACACATTTTCTTGTTTTTGTAAACAATCGGAACATTCAATTCCGCGCGTCTGCGACAAAATAGAAAACAAACGACCAAATCACTTGAAAGAATCTAATTTTCCGCTTCGAATCAACTGTCTTTACCTAAAATATACTTTCAACATTTCTTTCAGTTTTGGTTTTTTTAGGATAATTTATTACATAGTTTAGATTTTATAACGGTGTTTCAACCGTCTTCAGGCCATTGCCCATGGTGGCTATTTCGTCATATCATTAGAAATAATCCTATACCTTTAAACGAGCAATTCTTGTGTGTGTGTGTGTGTGTGTATATAATATACATAATACCGGTCGTATTACAACTAGACCAGTCTGTAGATGATGTCCCTCAGACCAAAACCATCGTCGACTGCAGTTAACTCGAAGCCAAACTCGAGTCTACGAACTCCCAGCGTTTAGACACCATACCTAGGGCTGCCATCCGTTCGGGTTTCCCTTTGTCCTTGTTTGGAAGACGTCCGGGGAGTGTCCGGGCGGGGTTTAAATTGTAGTCTGGGTTGCACCCGGACTACAATAAAAGTCCGGCTTTTTCGATCAGATCCCGTTCCCATAATTTATGTAAAAAAAGCTATGGGTTAGGTATTTCTCTCTTGAGATTTGATTGTCATAAGAACGATTGTACACACCATTACATGCAACAAAAGAGGCTTAAAATTAAAGTTTTCTTCAAGTACGGAGTAAAATATATTTTAATCAAGATGTAAGTAAATGAAAAAAGTATTGAAATGCCCAGGCTGAAAGCTCCTAAATCCGGGGAATTTACGCTTCCGGTCCTGGGGGCCGGTTTTAGAGATGGCAGCCCTAACCATACCGGACAAGATAGACTCGCCGGAGGAAGCCAATAGGGCTATTAGGGCTCCATCGACTTACCTCACTCTAGTGGTCAAAGAATGCTCCTGTAAGGTTCGAGTGTCCGTGGGTGTTCGAGTAATCGCTACGATAAGCTTCCGGCAGATATTTGGCAACAGATTAAAGCGAAAAATACCACGCTAAAATTTTATGACCGTTATCGCACGGAAGATACCAAAATTCGGCTACGTTCTCCACAAAACGAGGTTAAACTACGCATAGCCGAATTTGGAAACGACAAATGGGACAACCTCTCAGAAGGAAAAAAAACCTGTGATCTCTGCTCGGTGTGGTAACTATGGAAAACGAGTGGGGCTAAATGCCACTCCATTTTAAAACGAATTAACAATATATTTCGAGTTGCAACTTCGTTTTGGCTATTGCAATCTATCGCATTGTAATTGCATTGAGTGTTTTGTGAGTTGCCTCTGACTCAATGCAATGAAATGATGTCTGAGTGATGATGAATGAGTCTTGCAAAAAACGACAGAGCTGACCAAATGAAAAAAACTCAATGTTATTTAGCAAGTTATGTATGCGATACGCAGAGGGCATTTTTGTAATGTACACAGCCCTACTAATTAGTAAGTTGAAGTGGCAATCAACCGATTATATACTAGTAGATCCAACCACAGAAAACCGATGATAGAGATGGGAAGAAGAAGTGTACACTTTTAGTATTTAAAACGATAATTTAAGATGACATTGATAGTAAATGATAAGTTAAAAGATAGCGACTGTTGCCATAGAGTGTTAAGTGCACATTGATTTTACAAAAGTAAAGTACTTACAATTTTGCCACGTATACAAAACGCAGCGCGTTACAACGCTAATGTATTTTTACTTTACCATATAAATGTTGTGCTTTGCTGCCTCTCAAATAAGAAAAAGAAAACAAGTAACTAATAATGATTTCACTTCGTGGCACTACTCCGGAGGCGTGTAGCAGAAGTGCGGTGATCTTGTTCTTCAAGAAAGGTGACAACGCCCTCTTGAAGAACTACAGACTGATATCCCTTCTGAGCCGCGTCTACGTGCTGTTTTCGAGTCATTACGAATCGTCTCGCACGCAGACTCGACGACTTCCAGCCTCTCGAATAAGCTGGTTTCCGAAAATTCTTTAGTACCGTAGACCACATACATACCACTTTGCCTGGCGTATGTGGACTATGAGAAAGCCTTTGATTCCGTCGAAATTTGGGCGGTGCTACAGTCTCTTCAGCGGTGCCAAGTTGACTGTCGGTATATCGAAATGCTGAAGAGTTTGTACAGTAGCGCTTCGATGGCTATCCGAGTACAAAACCAGAGTACGAAACCTATCCAACTGCAGAGAGGTGTAAGACAGGGTGACGTTATTTCCCCGAAACTCTTCACCACTTCATTGCAAGACGTTTTCAAGCTACTGGACTGGAAAGGATACGGTATTAACATCAATGGCGAGTACATCACTCACCTTTGATTTGCCGACGATATATTCCTTATGGCAGAATCGCTTAGGACTTAAGCACTATGCTCAATAACCTCAATAGTGCCTCCCAACGGATAGGTCTTAAGATGAGCATGGACAAAACAAAGATCATGTTTAATGTCCAAGTCACACCTATGCCAGTAGTTGTTGGGAGCACTAAGCTCGAAGTTGTTGACGAGTACGTTTACCTGGGACAAATAGTCCGACTAGGTAAGTCCAACTTCGACCGAGAGGTCAATCGACGGATTCAACTCGGCTGGGCAGCGTTCGGGAAATTACGACACATCTTCTCGTCAGGTATACCTCAAAACCTGAAATCTAAGTTGTACAAACAGTGCGTGTTGCCAGTGATGACCTACGGAACCGAGATGTGGTCCTTCACTGCTGGCCGTATGAGGATGCTCGAAGTCGCTCGGCGAGCTATGGAGAGGGCTATGCTCGGAGTTTCTCCGCGTGATAAAATTAGAAATGAGGATATCCGCAGTAGAACCAGAGTGACCGACGTAGCCCAACGGATTAGCAAGCTGAAGTGGCAATGGGCCTGCCATATAGCTCGAAGAACCGACAACCGTTGGGGAAAAAATGTTCTCGAGTGGCAGCCTCGTACCGGTAGGCGAAATGTAGGGCGACCCCCCACTAGATGGAGTGAAGACCTGGTAAGACATGCAGGAAGTCGATGGATGCAGGTGGCTCAGGACCGTGCTTTGTGGTATATCTTGGGGGAGGCCTATGTTCAGCAATGGACTTGAAAAGTAAAGTAAAGTAAAGTTACAGCCTATATACGTCCCACTGCTGGGCTCGGGCCTCCCTCATTTCTGAGAGGGTTTTAGGGTAAGGAAGTGTCCGCCGCGCTGCCCAAATGCGTGTTGACGAACTTCACATGTCTTCGAAATATTTTTTTTTCTTATTCCTCAGACATGCAGGTTTCCTCACGATGTTTTCCTTCACCGCCGAGCACGTGGTAAATCAGCACTTAAAATTGCAATTAACAATTTCATTGGTGCCGGCGGGGATCGAACCCGGGTACTCGCGTTCTGTTATATTTACAGCGAGCTTTAACCACTGAGCTACCACGGCTCTTAGATGGACTTCTAAAGGGCTGTAATGATGATGATGATGATGATGATGCTTGTGTGTCATGTATTTATGTAACTAAATTTATAGAACTATGTTGAATGTTATAAGTTAAACGCTCGGAGAAAAACATCTATATCTAGCAGACAGGCAGGTGATTATATAAGCGTTTCGTTTTGCTGAACTGGATACGAAAGATTAATAAAGTTAGAATGTGTAATATAAAAGGTTTATGATACTTTTGACCGTTGAATAAACACACAATTCAAGTGTTGTCATATCTCAAAGCTACATTCATCTTGACCTTTTCCTCTATTCTCATATAACTGCAAAGAACTGAAAAGTTCTCATATAAGTAGGTACGTTATAAAAAGAACCTTGTGGGATTTTTATTTTCAAAAGTATTCCAAAATATTATGTTGTTTTAGTATGAAAGAACCAGAATGTGAAAGTTGTAGTTTTTTTAATTAAATTAAAAACTACGTGCAAGTATTATATGGCAAAAAGAATTCCAGCACTAAACGTAATAATGTTAGAACGAAATTAATATTTAGAGCCGCATATTTTCTCTCTAAGTAATTTTAATTAATAAAACATCTAACTTTAGAAGTATTTCATAGTTCAATAATAAATCATTGTTTGCTTGTTTTCTTGATTCGCAGAATATCACAGCTCAGGGGTTAATCGCTAACCTTAAGATTTATGCAAAGTAAGTTCAAATACGGGCTCTGGCCGAGTTCAGTTAAAATATTAGTTGCAATTTTAAATGATGATTTACCACGTGCTCGACAGTGAAAGAAGACATCATCTATTCTAAAACATGTGATGACCATCAACACGTTTTGATAGAGCACTGACATCGATGTGACAAATGAACTCACGGTTCACTTTTCAGTTCAATTTATCAACCGATCTCGTGACTTCTATATACTGATCTTGATAGTTGGCAATAATCTCACTCACACAGGCAGCGTCAAAAGTACGCGACGCCCGGTACCGCGGTTGCTTGTTTTTAATTTCACAGGAAAACATGGCGAATGACTAAACTATTCTACCTATAAATAAACAAATTGGTTATTGCGTTCGGCAATCAAGATGTCGCCTATCATGCCAATGGTATCAATCAACAATTTAAACTATGCAGTCAACGTAGAAAACAAGTCTGTAAGAAATACTTTTGCACCATACATGATTATGTGTAAGCGGGCACGGGACCGGTATGATGGTGTCGCGTTGCACAAGTTGTCGCAATGCGGACCCATCGTACTGCCGTCGCAGCGTGTCGAATAATGATGAAATCTCTATTGTGTGATAGGTTCGACTTTGAACGACTTATTACTGAACTGTAAAGTTAAGCGGTCTATATGTAACTTATCTATTTTTGTATGACTTGAGAATGGTAGTCGATACCTATAAAAAGTTCATGTTGAAAGTGATTACTTTCTGAAAATTCTGCAGGTGTTTCATATACTCACATAACTGTCTGTCTATATAACACCACATTAAACAGCTTTTGGTAAGCTAATTTAGTTGGGTAGGCATCCACTACCCCATGACGTCTCGAGGGTGTAGTAAGGGACGACAAATAGAAATAAACCGGGAAATGGGTAGCAGCTATTTCTTAATAAAAATTAAAATAAAAAAATGCGTTTGCCAACCCGCTAGCCAAGCGCATAAACTATGACTTCTTACATATTCTAGTAACCTTTCATTCTTGTTATTATTATTATTTGGGATAGGTATTTTGTGATAATCTCGTTTAGTTTGGAAATAAAAATGTAGGTATAAAAAACTATCTGGCCAAGCAGATGCCGTTCTGCCATTTTCGACGACCGAAAATATAAAACATTCTCAAATTCGCAGTAAAACAATATTGAGTGTCACTAATCGTGATAAAAACATTTCTATCTCTCAAGTTGAACCATACAGCATACAATGTGCAAAATTTAAATGCAATCCATTCAGTAATTAAGGAGGTCATCGCGGACAAACAATGTTACACGTAATTTTTATGTATAAAAATATTATGAGGTATTTATAATATATTACCTAGTTAGACTATATAAATACGCAAAAGAAAAAAATAAATACACATATATATACATTATTACCATTACATTTTTATACAGATCAACATCATCATAATCATAATCAATGTACGGTCTACGAGCCACATATTATTATTAGTCGATAAAAAATTCTACTCAATAAGGGCATCACCAATGTTACTTAAGTTATTTACATTCAATATTTACTTCTTATTTTTCTTGTTTAACATTAGTTATTATAATGCGATGAAAAAACACATTTTCTTGTTTTTGTAAACAATCGGAACATTCAATTCCGCGCGTCTGCGACAAAATAGAAAACAAACGACCAAATCACTTGAAAGAATCTAATTTTCCGCTTCGAATCAACTGTCTTTACCTAAAATATACTTTCAACATTTCTTTCAGTTTTGGTTTTTTTAGGATAATTTATTACATAGTTTAGATTTTATAACGGTGTTTCAACCGTCTTCAGGCCATTGCCCATGGTGGCTATTTCGTCATATCATTAGAAATAATCCTATACCTTTAAACGAGCAATTCTTGTGTGTGTGTGTGTGTGTGTGTGTATATAATATACATAATACCGGTCGTATTACAACTAGACCAGTCTGTAGATGATGTCCCTCAGACCAAAACCATCGTCGACTGCTGTTAACTCGAAGCCAAACTCGAGTCTACGAACTCCCAGCGTTTAGACACCATACCTAGGGCTGCCATCCGTTCGGGTTTCCCTTTGTCCTTGTTTGGAAGACGTCCGGGGAGTGTCCGGGCGGGGTTTAAATTGTAGTCTGGGTTGCACCCGGACTACAATAAAAGTCCGGCTTTTTCGATCAGATCCCGTTCCCATAATTTATGTAAAAAAAGCTATGGGTTAGGTATTTCTCTCTTGAGATTTGATTGTCATAAGAACGATTGTACACACCATTACATGCAACAAAAGAGGCTTAAAATTAAAGTTTTCTTCAAGTACGGAGTAAAATATATTTTAATCAAGATGTAAGTAAATGAAAAAAGTATTGAAATGCCCAGGGTGAAAGCTCCTAAATCCGGGGAATTTACGCTTCCGGTCCTGGGGGCCGGTTTTAGAGATGGCAGCCCTAACCATACCGGACAAGATAGACTCGCCGGAGGAAGCCAATAGGGCTATTAGGGCTCCATCGACTTACCTCACTTTAGTGGTCAAAGAATGCTCCTGTAAGGTTCGAGTGTCCGTGGGTGTTCGAGTAATCGCTACGATAAGCTTCCGGCAGATATTTGGCAACAGATTAAAGCGAAAAATACCACGCTAAAATTTTATGACCGTTATCGCACGGAAGATACCAAAATTCGGCTACGTTCTCCACAAAACGAGGTTAAACTACGCATAGCCGAATTTGGAAACGACAAATGGGACAACCTCTCAGAAGGAAAAAAAACCTGTGATCTCTGCTCGGTGTGGTAACTATGGAAAACGAGTGGGGCTAAATGCCACTCCATTTTAAAACGAATTAACAATATATTTCGAGTTGCAACTTCGTTTTGGCTATTGCAATCTATCGCATTGTAATTGCATTGAGTGTTTTGTGAGTTGCCTCTGACTCAATGCAATGAAATGATGTCTGAGTGATGATGAATGAGTCTTGCAAAAAACGACAGAGCTGACCAAATGAAAAAACTCAATGTTATTTAGCAAGTTATGTATGCGATACGTAGAGGGCATTTTTGTAATGTACACAGCCCTACTAATTAGTAAGTTGAAGTGGCAATCAACCGATTATATACTAGTAGATCCAACCACAGAAAACCGATGATAGAGATGGGAAGAAGAAGTGTACACTTTTAGTATTTAAAACGATAATTTAAGATGACATTGATAGTAAATGATAAGTTAAAAGATAGCGACTGTTGCCATAGAGTGTTAAGTGCACATTGATTTTACAAAAGTAAAGTACTTACAATTTTGCCACGTATACAAAACGCAGCGCGTTACAACGCTAATGTATTTTTACTTTACCATATAAATGTTGTGCTTTGCTGCCTCTCAAATAAGAAAAAGAAAACAAGTAACTAATAATGATTTCACTTCGTGGCACTACTCCGGAGGCGTGTAGCAGAAGTGCGGTGATCTTGTTCTTCAAGAAAGGTGACAACGCCCTCTTGAAGAACTACAGACTGATATCCCTTCTGAGCCGCGTCTACGTGCTGTTTTCGAGTCATTACGAATCGTCTCGCACGCAGACTCGACGACTTCCAGCCTCTCGAACAAGCTGGTTTCCGAAAATTCTTTAGTACCGTAGACCACATACATACCACTTTGCCTGGCGTATGTGGACTATGAGAAAGCCTTTGATTCCGTCGAAATTTGGGCGGTGCTACAGTCTCTTCAGCGGTGCCAAGTTGACTGTCGGTATATCGAAATGCTGAAGAGTTTGTACAGTAGCGCTTCGATGGCTATCCGAGTACAGAACCAGAGTACGAAACCTATCCAACTGCAGAGAGGTGTAAGACAGGGTGACGTTATTTCCCCGAAACTCTTCACCACTTCATTGCAAGACGTTTTCAAGCTACTGGACTGGAAAGGATACGGTATTAACATCAATGGCGAGTACATCACTCACCTTTGATTTGCCGACGATATATTCCTTATGGCAGAATCGCTTAGGACTTAAGCACTATGCTCAATAACCTCAATAGTGCCTCCCAACGGATAGGTCTTAAGATGAACATGGACAAAACAAAGATCATGTTTAATGTCCAAGTCACACCTATGCCAGTAGTTGTTGGGAGCACTAAGCTCGAAGTTGTTGACGAGTACGTTTACCTGGGACAAATAGTCCGACTAGGTAAGTCCAACTTCGACCGAGAGGTCAATCGACGGATTCAACTCGGCTGGGCAGCGTTCGGGAAATTACGACACATCTTCTCGTCAGGTATACCTCAAAACCTGAAATCTAAGTTGTACAAACAGTGCGTATTGCCAGTGATGACCTACGGAACCGAGATGTGGTCCTTCACTGCTGGCCGTATGAGGATGCTCGAAGTCGCTCGGCGAGCTATGGAGAGGGCTATGCTCGGAGTTTCTCCGCGTGATAAAATTAGAAATGAGGATATCCGCAGTAGAACCAGAGTGACCGACGTAGCCCAACGGATTAGCAAGCTGAAGTGGCAATGGGCCTGCCATATAGCTCGAAGAACCGACAACCGTTGGGGAAAAAATGTTCTCGAGTGGCAGCCTCGTACCGGTAGGCGAAATGTAGGGCGACCCCCCACTAGATGGAGTGAAGACCTGGTAAGACATGCAGGAAGTCGATGGATGCAGGTGGCTCAGGACCGTGCTTTGTGGTATATCTTGGGGGAGGCCTATGTTCAGCAATGGACTTGAAAAGTAAAGTAAAGTAAAGTTACAGCCTATATACGTCCCAATGCTGGGCTCGGGCCTCCCCTCATTTCTGAGAGGGTTTTAGGGTAAGGAAGTGTCCGCCGCGCTGCCCAAATGCGTGTTGACGAACTTCACATGTCTTCGAAATATTTTTTTTTCTTATTCCTCAGACATGCAGGTTTCCTCACGATGTTTTCCTTCACCGCCGAGCACGTGGTAAATCAGCACTTAAAATTGCAATTAACAATTTCATTGGTGCCGGCGGGGATCGAACCCGGGTACTCGCGTTCTGTTATATTTACAGCGAGCTTTAACCACTGAGCTACCACGGCTCTTAGATGGACTTCTAAAGGGCTGTAATGATGATGATGATGATGATGATGCTTGTGTGTCATGTATTTATGTAACTAAATTTATAGAACTATGTTGAATGTTATAAGTTAAACGCTCGGAGAAAAACATCTATATCAAGCAGACAGGCAGGTGATTATATAAGCGTTTCGTTTTGCTGAACTGGATACGAAAGATTAATAAAGTTAGAATGTGTAATATAAAAGGTTTATGATACTTTTGACCGTTGAATAAACACACAATTCAAGTGTTGTCATATCTCAAAGCTACATTCATCTTGACCTTTTCCTCTATTCTCATATAACTGCAAAGAACTGAAAAGTTCTCATATTGGTAGGTACGTTATAAAAAGAACCTTGTGGGATTTTTATTTTAAAAAGTATTCCAAAATATTATGTTGTTTTAGTATGAAAGAACCAGAATGTGAAAGTTGTAGTTTTTTTAATTAAATTAAAAACTACGTGCAAGTATTATATGGCAAAAAGAATTCCAGCACTAAACGTAATAATGTTAGAACGAAATTAATATTTAGAGCCGCATATTTTCTCTCTAAGTAATTTTAATTAATAAAACATCTAACTTTAGAAGTATTTCATAGTTCAATAATAAATCGTTGTTTGCTTGTTTTCTTGATTCGCAGAATATCACAGCTCAGGGGTTAATCGCTAACCTTAAGATTTATGCAAAGTAAGTTCAAATACGGGCTCTGGCCGAGTTCAGTTAAAATATTAGTTGCAATTTTAAATGATGATTTACCACGTGCTCGACAGTGAAAGAAGACATCATCTATTCTAAAACATGTGATGACCATCAACACGTTTTGATAGAGCACTGACATCGATGTGACAAATGAACTCGCGGTTCACTTTTCAGTTCAATTTATCAACCGATCTCGTGACTTCTATATACTGATCTTGATAGTTGGCAATAATCTCACTCACACAGGCAGCGTCAAAAGTACGCGACGCCCGGTACCGCGGTTGCTTGTTTTTAATTTCACAGGAAAACATGGCGAATGACTAAACTATTCTACCTATAAATAAACAAATTGGTTATTGCGTTCGGCAATCAAGATGTCGCCTATCATGCCAATGGTATCAATCAACAATTTAAACTATGCAGTCAACGTAGAAAACAAGTCTGTAAGAAATACTTTTGCACCATACATGATTATGTGTAAGCGGGCACGGGACCGGTATGATGGTGTCGCGTTGCACAAGTTGTCGCAATGCGGACCCATCGTACTGCCGTCGCAGCGTGTCGAATAATGATGAAATCTCTATTGTGTGATAGGTTCGACTTTGAACGACTTATTACTGAACTGTAAAGTTAAGCGGTCTATATGTAACTTATCTATTTTTGTATGACTTGAGAATGGTAGTCGATACCTATAAAAAGTTCATGTTGAAAGTGATTACTTTCTGAAAATTCTGCAGGTGTTTCATATACTCACATAACTGTCTGTCTATATAACACCACATTAAACAGCTTTTGGTAAGCTAATTTAGTTGGGTAGGCATCCACTACCCCATGACGTCTCGAGGGTGTAGTAAGGGACGACAAATAGAAATAAACCGGGAGATGGGTAGCAGCTATTTCTTAATAAAAATTAAAATAAAAAAATGCGTTTGCCAACCCGCTAGCCAAGCGCATAAACTATGACTTCTTACATATTCTAGTAACCCTTCATTCTTGTTATTATTATTATTTGGGATAGGTATTTTGTGATAATCTCGTTTAGTTTGGAAATAAAAATGTAGGTATAAAAAACTATCTGGCCAAGCAGATGCCGTTCTGCCCTCTTCGACGACCGAAAATATAAAAAATTCTCAAATTCGCAGTAAAACAATATTGACTGTCACTAATCGTGATAAAAACATTTCTATCTCTCAAGTTGAACCATACAGCATACGATGTGCAAAATTTAAATGCAATCCATTCAGTAGTTAAGGAGTTCATCGCAGACAAACAATGTTACACGTAATTTTTATGTATAAAAATATTATGAGGTATTTATAATACATTACCTAGTTAGACTATATAAATACGCAAAAGAAAAAAATAAATACACATATATATACATTATTACCATTACATTTTTATACAGATCAACATCATCATAATCATAATCAATGTACGGTCTACGAGCCACATATTATTATTAGTCGATAAAAAATTCTACTCAATAATGGCATCGCCAATGTTACTTAAGTTATTTACATTCAATATTTACTTCTTATTTTTCTTGTTTAACATTAGTTATTATAATGCGATGAAAAAACACATTTTCTTGTTTTTGTAAACAATCGGAACATTCAATTCCGCGCGTCTGCGACAAAATAGAAAACAAACGACCAAATCACTTGAAAGAATCTAATTTTCCGCTTCGAATCAACTGTCTTTACCTAAAATATACTTTCAACATTTCTTTCAGTTTTGGTTTTTTTAGGATAATTTATTACATAGTTTAGATTTTATAACGGTGTTTCAACCGTCTTCAGGCCATTGCACATGGTGGCAATTTCGTCATATCATTAGAAATAATCCTATACCTTTAAACCAGCAATTCTTGTATATATATATATATATATATATATATATATATATATATATATATATATATATATATATATATATAATACCGGTCGTATTACAACTAGACCGGTCTGTAGATGATGTCCCTCAGACCAAAACCATCGTCAACTGCTGTTAACTCGAAGCCAAACTCGAGTCTACGAACTCCCAGCGTTTAGACACCATACCTAGGGCTGCCATCCGTTCGGGTTTCCCTTTGTCCTTGTTTGGAAGACGTCCGGGGAGTGTCCGGGCGGGGTTTAAATTGTAGTCTGGGTTGCACCCGGACTACAATAAAAGTCCGGCTTTTTCGATCAGATCCCGTTCCCATAATTTATGTAAAAAAAGCTATGGGTTAGGTATTTCTCTCTTGAGATTTGATTGTCATAAGAACGATTGAACACACCATTACATGCAACAAAAGAGGCTTAAAATTAAAGTTTTCTTCAAGTACGGAGTAAAATATATTTTAATCAAGATGTAAGTAAATGAAAAAAGTATTGAAATGCCCAGGGTGAAAGCTCCTAAATCCGGGGAATTTACGCTTCCGGTCCTGGGGGCAGGTTTTAGAGATGGCAGCCCTAACCATACCGGACAAGATAGACTCGCAGGAGGAAGCCAATAGGGCTATTAGGGCTCCATCGACTTACCTCACTTTAGTGGTCAAAGAATGCTCCTGTAAGGTTCGAGTGTCCGTGGGTGTTCGAGTAATCGGTACGATAAGCTTCCGGCAGATATTTGGCAACAGATTAAAGCGAAAAATACCACGCTAAAATTTTATGACCATTATCGCACGGAAGATACCAAAATTCGGCTACGTTCTCCACAAAACAAGGTTAAACTACGCATAGCCGAATTTGGAAACGGCAAATGGGACAACCTCTTAGGAGGAAAAAAAACCTGTGATCTCTGCTCGGTGTGGTAACTATGGAAAACGAGTGGGGCTAAATGCCACTCCATTTTAAAACGAATTAACAATATATTTCGAGTTGCAACTTCGTTTTGGCTATTGCAATCTATCGCAATGTAATTGCATTGAGTGTTGTGTGAGTTGCCTCTGACTCAATGCAATGAAATGATGTCTGAGTGATGATGAATGAGTCTTGCAAAAAAAGACAGAGCTGACCAAATGAAAAAACTCAATGTTATTTAGCAAGTTTTGTATGCGATACGTAGAGGGCATTTTTGTAATGTACACAGCCCTACTAATTAGTAAGTTGAAGTGGCAATCAACCGATTATATACTAGTAGATCCAACCACAGAAAACCGATGATAGAGATGGGAAGAAGAAGTGTACACTTTTAGTATTTAAAACGATAATTTAAGATGACATTGATAGTAAATGATAAGTTAAAAGATAGCGACTGTTGCCATAGAGTGTTAGGTGCACACTGATTTTACAAAAGTAAAGTACTTACAATTTTGCCACGTATAAAAAACGCAGCGCGTTACAACGCTAATGTATTTTTACTTAACCATATAAGTGTTATGCTTTGCTGCCTCTCAAATAAGAAAAAGAAAACAAGTAACTAATAATGATTTCTTAAATTTACGGGAAACTACATATTGAATAAAACTATTTATACGGATTTCATCGCGTTTAATTAACTTATTTTTAATTCTCGAAGTTTCGGGTGCTTTACAGCACCTATGGTCACGGGAGGACTGAGATTTTTCTCATAGTTAGCCCGGGCTCCTTCAGTTTTTGACTATTAATTTTTGATCTGATCTACGCAGAACGAGCTTACAGTAACTTGAAGCCTTGCTGTGGTATGCTTGGGTGTGGATTTAATTTTGTTAACACACACACACACACACACACACACACACACACACACACACACACACACACACACACGCACGCACGCACGCACGCACGCACGCATGCACGCACGCACGCACGCACTCACTCACGCACGCACGCACGCACGCACTTTTTGTGTTTGTTTTAGTAATGGTTATATTTTTTTCAAAAAAAAATTTTTTTGTTACCATTTTTAGTTGAGTTATGTCCCTTTAGTGGGTACAAGCGTGATATTATATTGTGTGATTGCGTAAAGAATGCATAGATAGGCGATATCAGCAATCGCGGTTGATTTGCTGTCATTTATTGAAGTCACACGCAGGCACGCACGCAGGTACGCACGCATGCACGAACGCACGCACGCACGAACGCACGCACGAACGCACGCACGCATGCAGGCACGCACGCACGCACGCACGCACGCACCCACGCACGCACGTACGCACGCAGGCACGCACGCACGCACGCACGCACGCACGCACGCACGCACCCACGCACGCACGCACGCTCGCACGCACGCACACACGCACTCACTAGCACACATACGTACATAGTGACATCCTCGTAGTAAAGTCAGAACGGCTTACTTAGACCTCAAAACGTGGAGATCTGAAGAGAACTTGATTTTCAAAAACCGGATTGCATCCAGTTATTTCCCGATTTTTGAAAATTAATTAACTTTTTTGAAAATAAATAATTTTCATAGCGGTTAGTTAAAAAACGAAACACACAGTCCACCTGATACTTCACTTTTTTATTATTTATTGCCGTCATCTAAACTAAGGTTTGTAATGTGCGGACTTTTTTATTTTTTATAAGCCAATGCTTGACTATCCCAAGTAAATCCTAAGTGATAATGTAACGGAAGATGGTAAAGCTCCGCACAAAATTAATACGAGATAAGCTCATTCATTTTTGGACTCTTCTTCTCTGACGATCTACTCTACGAAAGAAAAGAAAAGAAAAAGTTGAATAAATCGTTAATAAAAGGGTTAACTAAAAAGATAATTATTAAAAAATATGAATTATGATGGTCTTCAAAAAATTTAACTTTTATTAAAATGTTGTTCAAGTTCAAATACGCTAAAAAAGTATTAAAATAATTTCACATTCTGAAGTAGGTTCTTTGATTACACAATGTACAGTAGACTTAAAGCCCGACTTCAAAATGACTTCACAAGCTACTCGTAATAAGTAGAAATAATTTTATTTTTCTTCTTCGTTTTTATTAAACACGTTATGCTTCGGCGGTCCCCCCAACTAGTGGAGCATAAAATTTCACTTCTAAGGTGAAAAATAGAGTTGTGTTTTTTAATATAGATATTTAGACCACATTCGAGTTGTCTTGAGCCTGTGATATTCCCTAATAAACTCTAAAAGGACAAAAATAAAACTTTTACGAAAATATAAAAGATGAATTTAAAAAAAACTAATGAAAATACCAC
Source organism: Parnassius smintheus behrii (assembly GCA_036936625.1). Taxonomy (NCBI): domain Eukaryota; kingdom Metazoa; phylum Arthropoda; class Insecta; order Lepidoptera; family Papilionidae; genus Parnassius; species Parnassius smintheus. The sequence goes on along the minus strand of JAUPFT010000020.1, from coordinate 13,412,053 downwards.
ATAACGTCGTCTAAAGTCGGTGATAAGACACAGTTCAAAGAAGAATTAAAGCCACGACTACAAAAGCTCTTTATGTGGAAATTGTTTTATTCTTTTTAGTTCTTTAAATTTGAGTTTTACTATTTTGTAACTAAATACATTTAATTAGTTCATGAAAATGAAACTGAAAAAATAATACGAAGCTTTTCACAATACTGGTCCTTTAGGAACATCGGAGACGAGCGCATGCCGCAGTTTCATTATTCGATAATTTATTCTGTGCTCGCGCTGAACGTTCGCCCGGCCCGGAGACCATTTAAAATGATATTAATGATTCAATAACTATCGTTACATCGTTATCAAGTTATCTCTCAATGTCTGCAATATTGAATCATTACTGTGATCTTTCGAGCTACTTAAAATTAACGATTATTAGATTAAGATAATATATCTGACACAGAATCTATTCATTTTAAGAGTTTTAATTGCTATTTGCCAATGATTCATTATTTAAAATATAAATATTCATATAAAATTGATCATGTTTAATTTTAACTTTTTTATTATTTATTTACCTATTTAAAAATGTTATTGCACATAAAGTGTACAATTGGCGGACCCAAGACATTCTCTACAAGTCAATCACGAGCTAAGCAGAATGGGGGATGAAGCTGCTTGCGTTCGTAGGAATTACTTGAATCCTGACTCCCTACACGTATCCTCTGGGTATTGCTAAACGAGCAGCACTACTGTTGGCGACGCGTCTATAAGAATATTTCAATTTATTTGCTAACCGATTACGAACAGCTTCTAAAAACAAATTATCGAGCAATAATATTCTAATAAGAAAACACTTAGTTGAATCTTAAAGAAATATCGAATTAATAATTTGAAGGTCTTGGGTTCGATTCTCAGGCCGGACTAGTTTGTCGTTTTCTTAGTAATATTTTCTTAATAAATTCATATAGGGAATTTTTAAGATATAAATTATGTTTCCGGGTTCAGTTCCCCGGTTGAAATCACCTTTCCAATAATATTGGTAATTTAAAGGAATATTAGAGACCAGGATTTGTTCCCCGGTCGAAATGATCACTTTGTGTATAAATAGAATTAATGGAAATCAATTGCATAAGTATTATCTCATATAAGTTTGATACGTTTTGTATGAAAATAAAATGTTTATTTTCAATGTTTGATTCATAAAATATTTTGTTTATGTTATCTGATAAGAAATATGATAACCGATAAGAATCTAGTTAGAAATAATTTCCGACATTTGAGAGTCGTGTAGAATCAGTTGTCCAATACTAGGTGATATTGGTTGATAGCAGTGTGTGCTAAATTCGCCACCTTTTACCGACAATTGACAGTCGTGTAAGAATTAGTCGTTAAAATAGCGCGAGTTCATAGCCGCGCATTAACTTTGTACTTAGGAGGTCAAAATAAGTAGAAATTTAAATATTTGCAAATTTCAGCAATTTATGTAAAATTGACTTGTAAAATATTTCAGATTGACTGTATGAGCAAAATAGGTGAATTCTGTCTTATTTTCATGTGAAAACTCCTTTGGATTAGTGAAATATTGATAGTTTTGTGTAAGAAATTTAAGTGTTTTAAATAGTAAAATGTATAGGAAAAATGTAAATTAAACTATTGTATTAGTTAAGATATTTATAATTTCAAATGAAGAACATTGTTTCAACCTTATATGTTAGATACTTAAGAATTCTAACTTAGTACATATGATTAAAATAGGCATATTTTGTTGAATAAATAAAAGGATTTTGTGATATAAAAATCGTAGTATAGATATTTTTTGCGCTATCTTTATAAATAAAATGTATAAATGTATGTCTTATACAAATAAAGATATTGGGCAAACCGTGAGAGAGTGATAGTACAAATTGATGTAATTAAGTAGCGTAATCGCACAGAGGGCGCGGCTCTCTTTCGAGTATAGCTTTGTTGATACCCCATTAGACTGGTTATCATACAAATCGTTTGTCTCGTCCGGACCGCGTCAACGAGCGGTCACGTCCGCCGGTCGTCGACTCCCGCCCGGGTGGAGAAGTACAGCGCGTCGCTTCACAGTGGGTACGCGCGCTGTGGGGCCAACTCGGCTTGCGTCGAGCCTTGAGGACGCCTCTGACCCCACCCGGGATGAAGATCACCCAACACTGCGCTTAACCTACACGCTGGGAAGCGAACTCCGAAGGCCCGGCGCACCCAAGTGCGTGCGCCTGTTCGTGACTTCGGCTCCGTGTCGAGATGCTTCTCCGCGGAACCTTGAGGTTGTTGACCCTTCGGCAGATTCCCTTCCCAGAGGCGCGAGACACGCCAATTCCAGCCTAGGGGTAACCAGGCCATCAGCTAGAACCAGGAAGGAGCACTGGAGGCACGGAGCAGCTGCTGTTGGAGCGCCCTCCTGTCGGCAAGATTGGTCCTACGTCGACTCCCATCCTCAGGACTCCGCGGGACGACGAGACGGCCGACCCTCCGGTAGCACCGACCTGGTGGCGCGCAATACGCCAACCAAGATTACCATCAATGCCGTACTGGTACGGCTCCCAAGACCGGCTCATTGTCATGAGCTGTGAGGATTACCCGGGTAATGGGGGACTCCCCGAGGCCCGAACCTGCATGGGATAAACAAGAGTAGTCCCGTAGCAGACGACAAGCAACAAAAATACAAATCGTTCGGGACCAGCTACCAGTATATAATATAATCAAGAAAGAAAAGTATGTAGGGAAGTGATAGGGAAAGTAATTACTCTCTCACGGAACGGTTTGAAGATAATTACTGTTTTATTCCCAAGGGATCCTTCACCTTTAAAATAAGTACAGTTCATTGGTGTCGCTAGCGCGGCTGATATTGAAGAATTAAGGCGTTGGGACCGGGACGACCTCGGAAGACCCGTAATCCCCGCCTGAACCTATTTGAAGAAAAGGAAGAGGTCGACGGCCCTGTGTGTTACTCCGTTGCGGGGTTCACATACGTAGTTCCCGAACGCAACGTTGGTGTCATAGGAGGTTAGTGAATCCGCTGCTAAACGAGCCGTGACAAAGACCCTTCCCTCGTTCCTGTCCTTTTCAACTACATACTGGTGGTAGGTTGGTCCTTCACTAGTGAGAGGCCCAGCTGAGGGTTAGTTATCACCCAGCTGGCAAAGATATACCGTGAAATGATACAAGTCGTGTTCTGGTATGATGTTAGGTGTAGCCCATTTCATGGAGAGAATGGGTCTGGACAGTTGCGTTGCGTATAAGAACCCGTATTGACGCGGCCGTTTCTTGGTGTCAGGTGGCTGGTTATGGAGGTTAGCGGGATCCGAAGCACGGTTGCACCGCTGGCCGACCGTAGATCGTTTGGTGCCCAATTAATGAGCCAGTCTTTTTTTTTTTTTTTAAATGTTACCCCTACACTAGGATTTTCTCCTGTATCGCGGGGGCAGTTTACAAACATAAATTGCACAAGGACAAACATCCAGACCCTCATGAAAGGCTGCCCCGCCATCGAAAAATCCTGGGATGGCTCCAACATGCCCGTTAGCGACTGGAGGAGAGGGCCTGGTGGCGATTTTCAGGGGGGTTCAGGCGTCCCCGCGAAGTCCATGCTAGGTACCATCGATGCTGTGACTCTCTTTGCGTCCCTAGGTTATATGTGTGATGCCTCGTCCAACTGTCATTCACTCAAACTATTCACTCCAGAAATGACGAAAAAGCCAAAAAAGAAGAGTAAGGCTGTACAGCGGTTGCACTCCCACTCCATCAAATTCTCATTTTCTCACAAATATTCGAGGCCTGCGCTGTAATCTCATACATACATACATATACATAAACACTCACGCCTGTCACCCAGAGGGGTAGGCAGAGACTACAGACTTCTCTTCTTTCTACAGAGATTCTACAGACTTCGACACACCTCTCTTGCCTCCTTCACATACATACACCTACGCATACATGCTCGTCGGTTAAGGGTACTCCTAATTTGGCCCGTTTTCAATAAATCGCCAATTTGGTCGATAAATTTTCGCCTAGGACGTCCCTTTCCGACTCTGCCATTCACTTCTGCACAGAGTTACAACGAAAAGTTTTGAGAGATTTCCCGCCAAATTTGACGACGGAACAACAACTTCACTAACACTTGCAAAGAACGTGGGACCTCATACCGCACCAAGACATTGACAATTTAATTTTAAGTATAAACAATCGATGTCAATATGTAATTAATGTCACAGGTGGAAATACTGATTATTAATAATTGGATTTATAACATTTTTTTTAATTTTAATTAAAATTTTTGTAAGAACTGAAGTTTTTTGTCATACTAGTTTTCTACTTTATTTACTTTTACTAATAGTTGCAAAGAACATGGGTACCTCATACCGCAGCAAGGCATTGAAAATTTAATTTTAAGTAGGAACAATCGATGTCGATGTGTAATTATTATCAGAGATGGCAACGCTGATTATTAATAATTAGATTTGTAAGATTTTTTAATTAAAATTTTATAAGAAATGAAGTTTTTTATCATACTACTTTTCTACGGCCATTAAAAAATAACGTTTTTATTTAAAACAAAAAACTTACGAAATGTTTTTTATTTTTTACTAAAAAAATTAAAATAACTCTATGTACTGCAAACTCCCCAAAGCGTCGAAATTACCTGGCTTTGGTTTGTTTAGCTTGCCGTAAAATGATACATCCTTTATAGCATTACACAGACTCTCAATAACGACACCAATTAAATAATAAAAGGTACTTATAAGGTTGCAAATATTAGTAAAAACTGCACAGCTGTGTACGTTTTTTTTTTGTTCCTTTGTCGCTTTATTATCTTAACCCGTAATAAACTCGACTGTCGGCGACATACCAAACTCGAAGAATTCCGTTGTTCTGTTTACAAATTTGGATTGCTTGCACGTGTAGACTGTTGTTAGTAAGAGTCATAGATTAAATATAAATACGTTATCATGTTCTTAGTTGCTCACAGACTTTCAAACGGCAAACATGTCAAGTAAGAGAAATATTCATATTTTTGGCACCACTGGGAATATATAAAAGGTCATTGTAGAAGCGTGCTCGTCGCGACCCCTGCCAGCCCTTTTCAGGGCTGCAATTCTACACAGCTGCGCACCCATGCGAACGAGGGTTAGGGCGTCCCCCCAAGGCGACGCACACCAGCTCGTCCCCGTTGGTGTGGAATGCAGCGCGCAAAGCGGCGATGGGGACCGCCACCCGTCACGCACAGCCCGACACGGCGGAAGGTGGAGGACGGAGTGCAGAGTTGGCACGTGGAATGTTAGAGGAGGCATGAGAGATAAGACGAATGAGTTGATCGAAATAATGAAAGAAAGAGAATTAGATGTCGTGTGTATGTCGGAGACCAAACGGAAAGGCAGTGGTATTGAAGAGCTCCCTGGCGGGACGTTAGCTATATGGTCCGGAGTCCCGGAAAGCGAGAACGCCTGCCAAGGAGTGGGAGTGCTGTTGTCGTCCCGGTTGGTCGATCTTATGACTGAATACAAGGTTGTGAACTCAAGACTTCTCTGGGTTCGCTTCAAAATGGGACTGACGAAGTTATTCCTTTTGGCTGTTTATGCGCCGGTAGCTTCGTCGTCCAGGGCTGAGCTGGAGGAGTTTTGGGAGAATGTAAGAGAAGTTCTAGATTTGGTTAAGGGAAACGAAAGAACTGTTGTATGTGGTGATTTGAATGGATGGGTAGGTATCGCTCGACCAGGATACGAGTCGGTGCTTGGAAAGTTTGGCGATAAAAGGGTTAATGATGCTGGCAAGCTTATACTGGCTGTATGCAAGGAAAAGGGTCTTCTTGTGACAAACACTATGTTTAATCACAGGAAGATCCATATGTACACTAGAGAAAGAAAGAATGAGAGAAGTATGATTGATTTGTTCCTGGTGGATGACCGACTGCGAAAACAGGTGATGGATACACGAGTGTTCAGGGGTGCTGACCTGGGAACGGATCATTATCTAGTAATTACTAGATTTAGGGGTTTGTTCGCGGGTTGGCGCCACCGGACGGCAGTAACAGAACCACAGTCGGTCTGTCGCATCCGAAGCTGGAAGCTTCAGGAAGCGGATACTAGGGACAAATATCACACGAGGGTAGCCGAAAAGCTTGACACCATCGATGGCAGGAAAGAATGTGTGGAGAGAACATGGCAGAACCTTAGGGATGGAATGGTAAGTGCAGCGGAAGAAGTATGTGGTACGACAAAAAGAGGTAGTAGTAAAAGAAGAGATGCATGGTGGAATGATGAAGTGAAAGAAGCTGTAAAAAAGAAGAAAAAAGCGTGGTTAGACTACTTGGCCTCTAGTAACGATGAGCATATGAGAGAGAAGATGAAAGAAAGATATAAGCTGCAGAAAGTTCATGCGAAAACATTGATTGAGGAAGTACGTGAAAGGTGTAGAATAGAAGCGGACGAGAGGTTGTCGCACAACTTTAGGGAAAACTCCAAACTCTTCTGGAAAGAGGTTGGAAGGTCCCGGAGTGGTGCGACAGCTTTAAGAATGAACAAAGTGCTTTCGAGAACCAATGACGTCCTCTCAGAAAAATCGGACGTCATGCAGCGATGGAGTGAATTTTATAGAGAATTGTATGCGTGTCATGATCTTAGTGAAGGATCCGGGGGTGACGCCGTGACTGGCACGCCAGACACGGACCTCGATGACACTGAGATCATCAGCATGAAAGAGATTGAACGTGCGATTCGAAGTTTGAAATGTGGTAAGGCTGCGGGACTAGACAGAGTTACTGCTGAAATGGTCAAGTACGGTGGGCCTCGCGTCTGGGACAGCTTTCATCTGCTGTGCAATTTGTGCTGGCGGACGGGAGATGTCCCGGATGATTGGCGATCCGCGGTCATTGTGCCTTTACATAAAGGTAAAGGTTCACATTTTGACTGCGGGTGCTATCGGGCGATCAGCTTGACCAGTTTAGCAAGTAAAGTTTATTCGAAGGTTTTGACACGCAGGATGCAAGAGAAATCGGAAAGATTCTTATGGGAGGCACAATGCGGATTTAGACCTGGAAGAGGATGCACGGATCAAATGTTTTCTCTCCGCATGATCACGGAGAAGCTTCTGAGTGTTAACCAGAGGATTTTCTGTGCTTTTGTGGATCTGGAGAAAGCATTTGATAAGGTTATAAGGAAGAAAATGTGGGAACTGTTGCCGGGATATGGTGTGGATGGTCGATTGTTAAGGGCTGTGCAGTCACTTTACTATGACTGTAAAGCCTGTGTGCGGGTAGGGCATGACCTGTCACCCATGTTTAGCGTCCAAGCGGGCGTAAAACAGGGTTGTGTCATGTCTTCCTGGCTGTTCATACTGTATCTCGACAGCTGTTTACAGAAGCTGAAAGATAGCTGTTTGGGTGTGAAATTGGGTGACATAAAAGTTAATTGTCTGCTGTATGCTGATGATGCAGTGCTTATTGCACCATCAGAAGCAGAACTGCAGGCATTAGTCACGTGTATGAAAGAGGAATGTGAAATTAAAGGTCTCCGTTTGAATGCTAATAAAACTAAGGTTCTGGTATTTGAAAAGGACGAAGAGAGAACGAAATGTGAAATATGGGTAAATCAGGAATGTCTAGAACAGGTAAATGAAATTGTATACTTGGGAAGTGCTTTCAGCCGGGATGGAAGATGTGATTTAGATGTGGATAGGCGTGTCGCTGCCGGAAACAAAGTCAATGGTGCCCTGAATGCATTAGTAAAAAGGCAAGGCGTGGTGAAGAGTGCACGCCTTGCAATACATAACGCAGTGTTGGTACCGACTTTGTTATATGGCAGCGAAACCTGGGTATGCCAGAAGAAGCATAAAAGCAAGTTGAATGCAGTGGAGATGCGATCTCTTCGTAAAATGTGTGGCGTTACCATAGCCGACCGAAAGCGAAACGAAGAGATTCGCAATATGGCAGGATTGAAAGATGACCTTATCACAAAAATTGATAGGGGCGTACTCCAATGGTTTGGGCACGTTGAACGAATGAGTGAAGACCGAATGGTGAAGAAAATATATAGAGCGAAAGTAAATATTAAAAGGTGTCGAGGTAGACCGAGACTAACTTTCGAAGACCATGTGAGCAAATTACTCGAAGAGGGGAGGGTCAAGAGTACTCGGATACCTAGACGTGCATGTATGAAGAAGTTAATGAACCTGAAAGAAGCGAAAGAGGCATGTAAGGATCGTGACACTTGGCGATCTGTTCTCTCTGGCTACCCCGTTAGGGATTGTGCGTGACGATAAGTAAGTAAGTAAGTAAGTAAGTACTGGGAATATATATTTTTTTGTATTTTTATTTGAGCAACTGATACCTACATATATAAGTCGCTGAAATAAAAATATTTAAAAAAAATATATTCCAAATTGTGACAAGAATATGAAGGTTTTAAAAATATGTTTTTATTGACCTTACCGTACTTTCATGTACACCACTACTGCAAATTAATGAAATTCGTTGCGTTTTTAATGTTCTCTTATTCCTCACTGACTATTCTATATATACAGGATACTACTATTACTATTATATACAGGATGTCTCAGAAAGAATAGATAATCCTGGAGCGCCTAATAGTACAGGTATCAAGCGCTCAAATAAAAGTACAAAAAAAAATTTCAAGCGGTGCCAAATATATGAAAGTTTTAAAAAATATGTTTTTATTGGTACCTTACTCGTCTTTCATGTAACACCACTGCCGCTAATTAATGAAATTCGTTGCGTTTTTGATGTTCTCTTATTCCACACAGACTATATATTACAAATGTAGTAAAGAGTATGACGATCTGTTGGACTTTTTGAAAAAAAAATGTTCACTTTTTAGGATGAAATTTAAAAAAAATAGTTTTGACAAAAGTTTGAGAGCCATTCGTGAAAAAAAGTATGGACTTAAGTGGCTAACTATTTCAAAAAATATGCGCAATTAATATAGTTTACAAATTTTTTTTAATTTATAATACATAATTTTATCCACAGATAAAAAATTTAAATTATTAAATCTTAACTTTTCTTTAACGGTGAAAATAACAACGTTCTTGAAGTGAAAAAAGTCCTTTTTACTGTAGTAAAGATCGTATAATATCGGTATTTACTACCTGAGTGTGGCCCACGCTACCCATCTATTGTTTATTACGATTTACGAGACAGGGATAGGTAGAGTGTGAGTGAGCGAGAGAAGAGTATAATATTAAAACATTGTACATTTTCTCGTACAATTGAGCACATAAAAAAGGCAAGTATTTAGTGCGTCTCTCGACTTGTTGAGTATCACATGTGTGCAATCCTTTTGGAGTTCTCTGTGATTGTAAAATCAGTGTTTTAACGATGATTCCTGGCTATTTCATTAGACTCTTAATTTTGCTTTGTGATTTGGACTTTGTTTGGTAATTTTACGACGAATTGGCTTGTATCTGGAATGATAATGTATATCAAGATGCCAAGTATTCAATATACGGCATAACAATACGCAAACATGCACTTCATTTATGGTGTATGCAGAAGCAACGCAAGTGATGCTGCATGCTGCCTTTATAGGGAAAGATACCGGGCGTCACCCAGATTACCGCGTATTCATCTGAGTCTACAGGTGTTATTCGGAAGGTAGATTACCTGGCAGCGGGATTGGTGGTATGAGAACTGGAAGAATAGCTAATATTAATACGTAAGACATTGTGCTTAACGAAATTGAGCAGGACCGAGCACCGCGTAACGAAAAAAAATTCACACCTACCACATTATATGCGTCCAAGCTCTAGCAACCGAGAGATTACGACGCAAGACTGGTTTTTTTGTCGACAAATGCTTGCAAAAATAGAACAAGATCCACAATTTTTCGACAAAATTCTGGGGCATGATAAATTCACTCTTAAAAAAGACGTATATTTTAACATGCATAATCTGCACAGCTGGCAATCCTATCTTGCCTACTACAATGGTTGCAATCTTCAGGATAAGGTCTTCTTGACGATGCATCTGCGTTGCCATGAGATTTCCCGCTGCAGTGTCGGATAGTAAAGTCGTATTCCTGCTGCTGCTGGGCGGTGCTGTTAGCCGCACTTCCTTTCTGAGACCGTTCACCTTCCCTTCCTAGGGTGTGCTTAGGGCAGCTGGACCGAAGATGACCCCTTTCCCCACAGCCATAGCACCTAGGGCTGTATCTTTTACTGTGGTTGCGACCCGTAACTGCTGTAACCTCCCTAGTGTGAGGTGAACGATGATCCTGTTTACGCTAGGCAGTGCCGTTAGCTGCACTACCCTCTCGAGATCGATCAACTCTCCTTTCCAAGGTTCGCTTAGGGCAGCTGGATTGAAGATGGCCCTTTTCCCCACAGCCATAGCACCTAGGGCCGTATCCTTTGTTGCGGTCGCGAACTGTAGCTGCTGCAACCTCCCTGACGCGATGGGAACGATGATCCTATCGCACGGCTTCCACCTCCAGTGCATGAGCCAAGGCGTTCTTAAGCGTGTCGTGGTGCCCGAGCCTCACAGCAGCTCTGACTTCCAGGTCACGGATGCCGTCGATGAATGTCTGCACCAGGTTCCCTTCAATGAGCGCAGGTACAGACTGGTATGCTTTTCGCACCAGCTTCTCCACTTCTAGAGCCCACTGCTGCAGGTTTTCGTTGATGCGCTGCACACGATCTTTAAGCTGCGCACGAAAGACGTGTTCCAGGTGAGCGTCGCCATATCTCGCCTCCAATGGCTCAAGGATTTGCTCATAAGTCACTTCCTCACCGAGAGCTTCCAGAACTGTTAAGGCCTGGTCGCGTAGGCCTAGTGTGAGAGCGGTCATGGCCTGACTTTTATTCCAGCCGTTCGCTTCATAACAGCCTCGAACTGGATTTTGTAGGCTGACCAGGAAGAAGTCCCGTCGAACGGTGGCACCTTGAACCCACGTAGCGAAGGTGCTGAAGCTACTACGGGAGCTGTAGTTCCATCCCCAAGTTTGAGTTCATCCAGCGTTTTCTTAACTTAGTTGATTTGGGTCTCAGCTTCCGACAGGCAGTTATCATGTTGAGCAACCTTATCCTTCACCTCCCTTATCTCTTTCCCGAAGGTAGCGTGAACGTCCTTCATGAGAAGCATCTGTTCTTCCTGGCCGCCCCGCAGCTGCTCTTCCAACCGACGGACCTGTTCCTCCTGTCGGCGAGCCTGCTCCTCCTGTCGGCGAGCCTGCTCCTGCAGCATCACCATCAGAGCACCTAAGTCAGGTGCTGCAGATGTAGGAGCTACCGACGGGCCTGCAGCCGGTGGCTGGCCCTCCGACGTCTGCGACGTTGCACCACCAAATCTTCGTTGGTCCGTCTCCTGCTGGCGTTGACTTCGGGTACGGACACCCTCCGTGTCCTCGTTAGGTAAAATTGACATGATTTTATCCCACTTCTGACACCAATTGTTACGAGCTTGAGGTTCGTGACAATAAAAATTGCCGATAAAATTACCTAAATTAACATTTTAATTTACTTTACACAAATTGAAACTTAAAACACTAATAATTAAACACACTAATTCACTTAATTCCGCTCCGAAGCTTCGCTTGTGTCGCAGACTTCAACTCTGCCTCGATCGCATCTTGCAGCGCCTATTTATTTAAATTAGCAAAGAAGCATCCCGAATATTCAAGTAAATGCGCGCAAAGGGACGAGTGTGCGAGTATAGATTTTCTAGAAACTTAGTTCTTCGGATGGCGCTGTTGTTTGAGAGATTTGTGATGTCATTTTCTGCAAAGCTCCCCTCGCTCTCGTGCCTGACACTAGATGGCGCTAGTGTGTCGTCGACTTGAGCGCGTAACAATATTAATGAATATTTGATTTTGATTTTACGATTGATTTTTCGAACAAGTTTTATCCCGTTTCATCCAACACGTTATTGTTGAAAAGATATTCTTTTTTAAACTTAATTTTCGCGCTTGACAGCACCGAGCTTTGACGTCACTTGTCAATTCTCACCTATTCTGGGAGTTTTGGCGCGAACCAGGCCGACGCCAGACTGTCGCTCCGGTTTTGTCGCTTGTATAATGTTTTGAAGTTGATTTTAATTCGTAAAAGTGCTGTGATTTTGTGAATTAATTGTCTGCACGTGTGAACTATTAGAGAAAACGACGAAAAAAGTGCTTTGATGTCGATATAAACCTTAAGTTATTTTGATCGCTTGGGCGCCTTATGAACTTGAGTGGCTGTCGTCATCAACTGTCCGCTGGGTTGAGCTGTTGTCAAAATCTCCCAAGGGCTTCACAATGACGCATCAGCATATTGTGAAGAAAAGAAAAAATAGCGCGGGAACCTTGAAACTGGACTGATAAATCTATATGGATTGAAACTTACAAAGATTATAAATATAAAGAAGACTATTAAAAAAGACAAGGCTGTATGGTTTAGCTCCTATGCCTGCTCTCTCGAGCGAATAATAAAAACAACAAACCTCACTTGTCAGTGACAAGTTGTCACCTTGTCTTGTCTTGTCAGTAAAAGTTTACACTGTTCGGTGTTGATAGACTGCGAAGAATAAAATATAAAAATTTTATTTACTGCCTTCAAATTCCAGCTATTGAATTAAATAATCTTTTACAGAAAAACGGCATAATTTATTGAAGAGTGATTTGATATTTTGAAGAATTTTGACAATGTGTGATATTTATAATTGAGAGTGCGTTTTATAAACTGACAATATATCCTAAGTGCAATTTCATTCATTAAAGCTGCGGGTCTACGATAAATATTAGCCGATTGATAAAGGTTAGTAAATATTTGCTTGTTAGAATATTAAACAAGTAAACATAAAACGCGGCATGGAGTCTGCATCGGTCTAATTTTAGAACCGGCCTCCGGCTCATAGATGTTTTCCTTTGCGTAGAGGCATAAGGATTTATGAGATTTTAAAGAAAACGTAAGTGGTGAAATAATACATAATATCTATAATCTATATTGAATGAAAACAATTTTATTCTGATTTATTTTGCAAATATTATTTTCTAATGAATCTGAAGAATTAAGCGTAAAGACGCATAAATAATTTTGAGTTACAGTATTTCTTTTATCGTAGGGGTGTAATGAGTATATAACATTTTCATCAAATGCCAACATAAACATAGTACTCACACTCGTCAAAGAATGGGGTTCTGATGACTGACTGTCAGAGGTATTAAATTCGAAACCCTAAAGACTGGTGCCGGGGAACCGCATTACTAGTATGGGGATCAGCCCTACACTTACAGCTTACCGACCATTAATATGATTGTGTAGGTCTGGAAGAAATCTTTTTCCAGTGGGAATCACTCTGCAACTGTTTTATTTATTACTTTGTTTTTATAGAATAAGGGTGACAAATCAGCACACAATCCACCTGATGGTAAGTGGTTGTTGTGGCCCATAAACATCTACTCTATCCTCGATTACGAATCAAAATGCAGATGCGTTGTCACCCGTGAGGACTAAGATGGAATGCCTCGTTTCCAGTAAAAAGGGTATCTGGTTCTCTACACTCACCATACGAAATACAGCAGCATTAAGCTACTATTTCACGCTGGTATTCTGTGAGAGCTTGGTTCTTCCCCGGTCGAGCTGACCCATTCGTTCTACAACCATAATATAACTGCAGCATGGATCTACCAACTGGATGATGTTTTTAATTATGTTAATATTTTCTTACATAAAACTAAAACAAAGAATGATTATAAAAAGACATGGTTTACTAATCAATATGGATTTATTTACTTAAAACAATGAAAAGGAAAGTCAGAAGGAAGTCAATTAAAATTCTCTCTGGAGTTACATAATCATATTTTAGCTATTGGAGTTTGGTCATATTGGGTAAATCTTTAAAATTATCTGGTCCAGTTAATTTATTTTTGATAGTATTTTTAATTTATTTTTAATATTAATGAATCAGATCTGCTAAAGAAAAATATTTAGAAGCACTATAATTTTGTGATTGAAATTAAGGGCTCTGGCTAGAAATTTTAGCCCACCTGATGGTAAGTGGTCGCTCTCACAGAATACCAGCGTAAAATAGTAGCTTAATGCTGCTGTGTTTCTTATGGTGAGTGTAAAGAACCGGAGACCCTTTTTACTGGATATGAGGCATTCCATCTCAGTCTTCCAGGGTGACAATGTATGCGCATTTTGATTCATAGTCGAGGATAGATGTCTATGGGCCACAGCAACCACTTACCATCAGGTGGACTGTGTGCTTGTTTGTCAACCTATCCTATATAAAAAAAAAAACATCTGTAGCCTTCCTTTTATAAAGTTGTTTGCAAATGTCCATGATCTGAAGTGGTCACTTACTACCAGGTGGACTGTTAGTTTGTCCGTTAAATATTGCCTGTAAAAAATTTACATAACTTTTTCAAATGCAATATTTATTTTGATTCAATCATTCATTACAGCCTATCAAAGGCCTTCTGCTGAACGTACGCCTTCCCTGTAGATTGCTTCTAGGATGATTTTTTCTATAGTTGCTGCACTTGACAGTGGGATTGGCAACTGCAGTTTTTTGTTTTAAGCTATCAGGAAAATGCCGCTATCTATCTACCTTTTCATTTCCCCCTTCGTCGCTTACAACACTCGTAGAATGATTTTGGGTAGTCGGTTTGCTTATGCTGCAACTATGGGTCGATACAGTTACTGTAACAATAAATACTACAAAAAAAATTAAGTAACATGACAATGTCACAAAAGTCTTTTAGGTAGTCATTTTAAATCTAACCTATCGTCAAACAATTGTTTGGATTGGAGTTTTAATAAATATATTATAAATAACAGGTCTCAATCATTTAGTGATGGTGTAAGAATCCGCTACCCTATATTATCCTTTAGGTATCATAGAAGGTGACAGAAAAGTAAATAATGAAGACAGAAGCTTTAAAATAACTATTAAAAATTAAAAGATTCCGTTGCCAATCCGTCTGCCAAGCGTAACAACTGTGGCAAGTATTCCGTTTTAAGGCAATCGGTGTGGGAGGGCTATGTTCAGCAGTAGATTTTTGATATACTGTAACAGTATTATAAATGATGGGACTTAGTAAACTCATTAATCAATTTTATTTATTTTGATGCATTGGTATATTTCGTATTGCTTTATTTTTAATGAAATATTTATTTAGATTCCTTGTAATACATAAAACAATTCTTATGCTTTACAAAAACAAAACCTGGAATAACATTTTAGTTAAAATAACATAAAAATTACATTTTAGGTTTTTACCTAATAATTATTGTTTTGTTTCAGTATGTTTCCATTCTTGAAAATCAAGAAAGAAGTTTCGCTTAAAGATACAAAATTATATATTAATTACAATTTTGAATAAGAATTGTATAATCTGAAAATTTTGTTTGTTTATAATAATTAACTGAATTCAAATATAAACTACTTACCCAGGTATTTTATTTGTTTGCTTGTTTAATCATATACAGCTAACTGTGATTCAACAATTTTATCAAAATGTTGATGCCAAGTACTTAATACTCTTAACCCATACCTTGAGTTAAGTAAAGGGAGAAAGAAAGAAATATCTATCTTTATTTGAAGTTACACATCATAATTATAACATCTTCATTATTGTAGCAACAAATAGTCTTAAAGTAAATACAGTGCTGTTATTCTGCTGGTGTACTTATCTTAAACTCATGAAATATAGTATATTAAAATCAAACAGACTCCTTATTACAACAGATCCTATCCAGGGAGATTATGATCCTTGGCCATTTTAACACAGTTCATGTATAACAAATTGATCATGCGGAGATCATTTATGACTTTGCCTTGGTATATGGTCTGACACAACTGGTTACTTCGCCTATGTGGATACCAGATGTGGGTGATCATAACCTTCCCTGTTGGACCTTCTACTGACCTCTCATCCGACAAATGTTAGGTACTTTGTCGACTCCGCTCTTGGCTCTTCGGACCATTGTCTGATCTGCAGTTTGGTGCCATTCACACTTCCATTGTGGCTGAGCCATCTATAGCACTATAGATCGGCCGACTGGGACAGGATGCGTATTTTTGCATCCTATCCTTGGGGGTGGGTTTGCTTCTCGCTGGATGATCACAATGTTTTTGCTGATTCTGTCGCTGACATGGTACTTCAGGGAATAAAACTTTTTATACCATCATCTGTATTGCCCATCGGAGGCAGATCCGAGCCATGATTTGGTAGCACCTGCAAAATTACATCACACCATAAGCAGGAGTGCTACCAGTACCTATTGTGCTGAAGATGTGTCCTCCGGAGATAGCACCAGTTCTAACGCGTTTTATCGGGTACTTCTACTCCAGTACTTTACTAAAAAGGACAATGACCACTAGCTGATTAGTTACCACCAAAACGGTTTCTTTGGTGGTCGCTCGAAGCGATCTAGTTTACCTGACTTATAGATAGGCGGAGGCTGTATAGTCTAAGGACGTAGCCTTGGCCTTTAGTCTGGACATAGCCAAGGCCATCGATCAGGTTTTGACAATGCGTTTCTTTCGAAGCACCCTTCTTTTGGGCTATCTGAGAACTTGTGCAATTGGATAACCAGTTTTCTTGTAGATCGAAACATAAAGTCGTAATAGGACGGTGTATGCTCCGACTACAAATCTACTCCCTACCTACTCTTTTCTTCTGTATATCAATAATATGTAAGCATACCAGTAACATTTATTGCTATGCGGATGACAGTACTTGTGATGCTTTTCTCACCAGCTGTGCCAATATTTCTCAAGAGCACGTTGACTACCGCAACAATTTGACGGCTCCGTGGCGTAGTGGCTTAGCAATAAGTTGCGGCGCTGACGGCTGTGCGTTTGAATCCTGCACGGAATAACTGTTTGTATGGCCTACAAATAATTCTTCCGGGTGTGAATGTCTCAATGTTGATTGGGGTCTCGATTGGGACGACAACCTGGCTCAGCTTCACCCTACGAAGACAAAGGTTTGCGCGTGTACTGCTAATAATAATCCATTTGTCGTATCTCCTCAATTTTAGGGCATTCTCATTGTTGCCTCATACAGCATTGGAATCCTAGGCGTCGACATATCGACGTACAGTTTCGCGGTCACTTTGGAGGGAAGGTTAAATTGCTATCTAAAAAACTTGGAGTGTTCAGCAGTGCGGGACAGTAGTAGTTCATGCCGGCACACCGCTGGCAACTTCATAAGGTGCAGGTTCCGCCTCATATGGAATATCGTTCTCGACCTAAGCCGGGGCACCACACTACTATCTATTCCATTTTGACAGTCTACCAGTATGCGACTTACTAGGAGTTTCCTTCCACTTACGACTTTTACCACCACCGATTTTCCGGACCGCTACGACTTAAAAACCTTCAAGAAACGAGCTTCTTTTTAAAAGGCTGGCAACTCATCTTTAATTCCCTTGGTGTTGCAGTTGTTCATTGGCGGGAGACGATACTAGGTAAGCCGAGTGCTCGTTTCTCATATTCTATATATAAAAAAAAAACATTTATCACCAGAACATAAAAATGTAGATTTTTGAGATAATAAAGTACTTTAATTACGAAGATAACAGTAATAAATAATTTTATTGTTATTCTTATTACATACTTTGGATTTTATTACATCATTTATTATCTATGAACATTAACAGCTACGGTACAAGCGTAGCTGTTAAGGGGAAATATAACCTCAAATGGCTTAGCAAGATCCTCCGTTGTGCCGAAAGTATTACAGCATTAATTTTGAAATAAATATATGGTAAAGTTGAGGATTAATGTTAAAGACTATGTTAGACGAAAACACGATTCCGTAAAATTTTCTCGATAGAAAAAAAAATCCAAAGTTACCTCCAAACTGAACAATAAACCGCTGTTATTCATAAAATACTTTAAATAAGATCGTGAAACTTTGCATACTAACTGAACTAACTATAAAGCAGTGCTTATGTTATTTACTTTTTTTTTAAATATCATTATTTTCACTGTAAAAAGAAATTACCTAAACTATCGGCATCTTGAAGCTTGATTCCTGTCGCCCCGTTAGTATCTCCTAGGCTTTTGAAGGGAGAAGTTGTGTCACTTACGGTCAGAATACACATTGCGCAACAGGACGACGTAAAATTAAAATAGGAAATAAACGTTATAAAAATAAGAAGCGACTGGGTTGGCGTTAAGAAACAGGCATAAATATGATAAACCTAATGAAATAAGTATCTAACGACCTATCTACTTACAGTATTAGTGATTACAAACATGTTGGTACATAGCATATGACGCGCGGGGAAGTGGGGGCGAAATTAGAATTTGAGCTGACTTACTATATCCTCTTAAGTTTATAGTGTTTGTTAAAATCACACAAAATTATTTATTAAGTACTAGCCTAGATTTTAGCTTAGACGATGTACAGCAAAATTGTTAAAGTCAATTTCGCGGTATCTCGTCAATTTCGAGATCTCGCGAGATTGGCAAAATAATTTACAAATTGTCATAATATGACCAGGCGTTTTGAAAGAGAAATAAAAATTCAATAGTAAAAATACATTATTTTAATCGTTTATTCGCACCGAATAGTAACCTACATTAACTAAGAAATCAGTCATCTCTCTTCTTTATTCATTTAAGATTATAACAAATTTCAGATTTAGATTCGCTAGTAACGTCTATTAAAATACTTAATTATCAAAATTTTAGTAAAAACTTCTACCATTTATCAATTACAATAACTAATTAGACCTCCCTTTTTATAAATTTAAGAAATTAAAAACAAATTAAAAAATAAAATATGTAATTTTTTAGTCAGGTACAAAAAGTTGTCTGCAAACTGTAACAGTTCTACATTTGAGCCCCTGGCTTCATAAAGATTTATTTCATTTTTGATCAATTATTCCAACAAACTAGCAGACGAAACTGTTCGGTCCTTTGGTTCATAAAAAGCAGTCAAAGATTTCTGAAGTTCATCCTGTAATGAATTATTCCTTGCTGCCTCCGCTTCCATGGAATTGGCGATAAATGATGAAAGAGGAATGCCGTTATCATCATTGTCTCCAGCAACTTCTTTTGTAGCTGTTGTAGCCGATCTTGAAGAATCTAAATTTCTAGTTGCCTGATAATCGTGTTGCGAATGCAATCGCTCAATTGGTGATTTAATTTCACTTCGAACAACACGCTTCGGGGGCAGTCTGAAAGTTTCATCATTAGCAAACTCCTCTGAATCTTCGAGGTATTTAGCAGGATCATCTCTATAGGAGGATCTCTAAGATACAGCAAACATGCTGTCATATTCGTCCTTTGCTCGGAAATGCGCTTCCTCAGGGCCGCTATTAAAACTGATTGCCGGTAGATATTAATAGCGCCATAGTGCCATGGCGGCTGCTTACATAGCACGCGCTATGCGCTATGGAAAGATGCGCGCTATAATATGGCGCTATGCACTATATTAACCACCATTAGCCAGGTGCACCGCACCGCCCGATTCGCGCGTCACCGTCAGTCAGTTCTACAGAGTACTTTTTTAATCCGTTCGCGCACCTGCGCGTTACACGACACACGTTTTTATGCTTCTTTACAATCTCGAAAATCTCGCGAGATCAATCTCGATAAATATGGCCGAGATCTGACTATTTCGAGATCTCGCGAGAACAAGATTGTATTCCCTAGTCACTAAAATATAGATAGAGAACTTACATTGAGAAACAAAAAATGTTATCGCTTATTACTATGTTCTAAGATTTTGTAATTTCAAATTATGAGATCATGTCAATTTAACCGACTTCAGAAAAAGGAGGAAGCTCTCAATTCCATTGTAATTTTTATGTGTGCTACCTCAGAGCTTTTTTATAGGTGAGCCGATTGTGATGATTCATTTATTATTTTTTGAAAGCTGTTGCTTCTCGTATGGACCCATATAAGTTTTTAATTTTACAACTTGTTGAAATAAGTTTTATTTTGAGAAATACAGGCTTCTGAAATAAAATCAATTATTTGTTAATATCATTATGTTTAATTACCAAAGAACACAAATCTTTAGTACCGATTAACTAGTTCTATACTTATATTGAATTTGTACTGAGAATATTCTATCTATATAAAAAAATATAATTTTCTCACTACAAAATTTCATACAAGAAAACAGTTACATATGAAAATTATAATTATTTAATAACATTTATTTTTATTTTAGTTATAAAAAGAAAGTATCTATTTGATACTCAGTTTGATTGGTTATCGAATAACAATGATTTTCAATAAGAATATTGTACCTCAGTGGTCGGCTACACGTGGCCGGGGCTCCTTTCGGCCTGCAATTGTTTTGTATAAGAAAGTCTTATTCCAATATGTTAGGCGGTAACATGGTAGAGCCACAACACTATTGATGGTTGTAGCACGAATGGTTCGGCTCGGCCGGGGTAGGACTCACAGAATACCAGCGTAAAATAGCCGCAAATAGCTGCTGTTTCATATGATGAGTGTAGAGAACCGGATACCTTTTTTTTTTGCTGGAAACGAGGTATTCCAATCAAGTCCTCAGGGCCACAGAATAAATAATAGTACATACAGAAGTTGTACTTCTTTGATGTTGACTGCTTGGCGACATTTAATAGCCTACATAGTTATTTATAATTAGATAAATCGCGCACGCAAACTAAATAAAACTATCGCTGCCCGCGAGTGTCCATATTATATTGCTTCTTGCATTTCGTAAGTCACGGAGGACTTTTCGTTGGTTAAGTTACTTAGGTGAAGTACCTATTTTGACTATGATCGATTGACCATATTTTCGCACCTATGTGAGTTCTGGGATGCCCAACGCATGCAACTTGCAAGGTCATTCGTCGGAAATCGTGATACTTGGCTCGGAAGAAACAACAAATAAACCTCAAATGCGATTCCTAACGTGATGTGATCGTAATCTACTTAGTTAAAAATCTTGTTAATAAACAAAGTATTAATTTCCGTATTTTGTGTTATTATACTTTAAAACATTTTAATTACAAAAGACAAGTATGGGTATGTAAGTAGATATTTGTATAGTGAAATAAATTTCAACTAAGTTTTGTAATAAATTACGTAGGTATTGCTTCTGTAGATAAATCATTAATTAATTATTTTTTACTATTATTACCTATCTAAGAAAAAAAATTCACCTTTCATAACTTCCTACTAAAATCCTTGGGTAACTTAAAGAATGATATACGAGAAACCTTTTGTTGGTCATTAAGCATCTACCCACGCAACAATTATAGTATGAACGACGTTTTGCCATTAAAATTTATCAAATAGGTATGTAATATATAGCTGTCAGGGGTGACAACGCATCTGCATTTTAATTCGTAATCGACTTAGATAGAGAAACCAATAAATAGACTAATGATTAGCGTGGCCTCGAGTGAGAAAGGACGATAACGTAGTTTTAGATTATGCAATGATCTTTATAACTTTTAAACATATTTAGATAAAATTTTTAATTGATTTAAGAATTGAACTGAACAAGATTCACCAATCTTAAGCTCACAAAACACTTTTTTCTCACTTAAACCAACTTAAAACTTCTTAGATTGCTACGAACTGTAAAAGTTGTTTAGCAAAGTGAAAGAGCCTCAAGCTTCCAGAAAGAAAAAGAAGAAAAAAAAACCGGCACTGAGAAGGGGACAAACAATCACACCACTCTGTCTCATTTCTATGCAAGACGTATGCATAAATCTATCTTTATCGTGTGCGAATGCGAAGAAAGGCGTCAATTTGTCTAGAGGTTTCTCTGTAAATCTGTTTCATGTAAATGTCTATGGGCCACAGTAACCACTTACCATCAGGTGGATAGGATGCTTATTTGTCACTCTTAATGTATGTATATATCCTATATATATATATATATATATATATATATATATATATATATATATATATATATATATATATATATATATATATATACATTATCGTGTTTTCAGAGCTGGTTTAAAGCTAGGGATTTATAGAAAAAGGTATCAAATAGAGGCCGCATTAGGATGAACATAATAAGACGCACGTGATTTAGTCGGAGACTGCAGACGAGAGTCGTTTTTCCGCCTTTTTTAACGGGACGCATTGAGTTATACAACTCATGTGTTATACAACATGTAACAAAAACCCTGTGGTTCCCGTTAACTGCGTTATCAGAATCAGTATTCAAGCATATAGATATATTTTTTTCCAAAAAAAAAAAACATTTAAAAAAATTAATTTTAATGAAAAAAAAATTAATTTGCAAATTGTATGTGGTTTTATTATCTCGGCGTTGGCCGCGGAGTGTGAGTCTCGTGTGAGTTAGATGAAATAAAACCACATAAAATTTGCAAATTATTTTTTTTTTCATTAAAATTAATTTTTTAAATGTGTTTTTTTGAAAAATAATTATTTCTATGCGCTTGGACACTGATTCTGATAACACACTTAACAGGAACCACAGGGTTTTTGTGACATGTTGTATAAATCAATGACGGGACGCTATTCGACGTGACATTACGGCCGCTACTTGAGAACAACGCTCTTAATATGGCGCCCTTTACTTCCTTTACAGGCTAATATTGTGCTCGCGACTCGGAGACAGAAAAAGCATTCTAGCATTTTATAATTTCTTGTAAATTGATTTCAATTCAACCCTTTATAGATTTTACTAAAACCAAAAAAATCTCGATTATAAAATCCGGAAAATACTCATGAATATGCATTTATTTTTAAGCTCCGTAAACTATAATACTTTGTCGATTTAACCTACTTTTAGGTTTTCCATTAAACTAGTATTCTTGATGAAGTAATGAATAAATATTTATTCAATTTATATTCTTTTGTTTTCCAATAAATACACAGAAAACCTTATTATCTACTTGCAATATTTTCCTTCAGTCTGAAAGAGGAAAATTACTAAACAATAAATTAAAGTTGGGCAAAGTTTATTGAAACTGCCTTCGATTGCAAAGAACTTGAAAAAACTGTAATTGGATTGTTTTCCAGCCGTAAGTTGGTTGGCCGGTTCCTTATTGAGATCTTTGTTTATAACTGTTCTTATGTCTTTATTGGATGACCTGGCTATTAGAGAAACTTTCTATTATCTGCCGGAATAATTTGTAGAGTTACATCTACATCATCTGAATGGTAGGCATACTTACTATTGTGTGATTTCCCAAACAGATTTCTGCTTCGCAAGTATTGTGGAATCTGTTGTCTCGTAAAGTATTCGTTGCCACGTAGGCATCTCCCCTATTTGAGAGGTATTTTGAAATTGCTATTCTCGATTGGCGATGGTACTATATAGAATTTTTGATTTGTTAATAATTAAGTGTTGATTATTGCCATTACCCTATATCTTCCGATAGGTCGGTTAGAGGCGACAACGAAATAGGAGATGAGTAACAGCATCTTCCTGATAACTCGAAATAATGGGTTGTTCCGTTTATCTACCCTAAGACACTCGGAAACGCGATATCGTTATTCACTTTTTGATTGTTGTTCCGTCAATTCACCCCAAGTACAGTTCAACAGAAAATATAAATATACTTTAATATATTACTGATTAATTTTTAATAACCACAAACAAACAAAAATCATATTGCGTATTGCATTTAAACTAAATTAAACTTCCTTGTTTTAAATGAAGCGACAGTAGCCTAATGGCCGGGCGCGGACCGCGTACTCAAAAAGGTCGTTGGTTCGAATCCGCCATTCGACTACTTGCGTGAACCACTCGTAACACAAGCAATCTAAGGTTACCACGAGTGGTTAAGGGGAATATTAGTAATGTTTATAGCATTGTTAATATTCGTTAATATTCCTTTTTTAGTTTTTTTTAAATAAGAATAAGTAATTTATAAATTCTGCCATATGTCCTGGAAACGACCAACACTAATTTCATTACTGAGTCTCAATAAAAGACATTTTAAAATTTGTTAGGTACCGTACTATTACCAATACTGTACTAATATGATTAACAATATATTAATTAATTTAAATACCTACTTTAATAAAATATAATTGTAATTAATTACAGTAAAACATTTCATTCATCATAAGATATCTCTAAAACGACGTAAATTATGTTACATCGAATGATATGTAATTGAACAATTAAAAGTATTTCAGTTTTGACCTTTTAATTTGTTTGCGTGTATGTATTTTTATAAGTATACTAATGTCTACTAAGTAATCTTGGGTCAGTTTCTATCATGTTTTTATAAACGATTGTACACACTACCGTGGGGGAAAATCGGAAGAAAAATAATGTACGAATTCCGATTGTTCACCCCGTCTGGGGCGGATGAAAGAACACGCGATTCTGAGTATCGAGTACCCTAGGATGGATTAACGGAATAATAAAAACGACTGCCAACCTGCTTGTCAAAGGTGACAACTATGTTAAATATCCCCCATTTATGAGGCAATCTATGGTAGAGGCCTATGTTTAAATAATACTATGTTGTCAAGTAATGGCCTTGGAATAGGCTGTAATGAATGCATGGATAAAATAATTAAGTTATAACAAAACCTTTAGTTATAAGTAGTTTGTGTGAAATGAAATCATTTTACATTTGTTAATAACTACGTGGGCAGCTATAAAATACGCAATATGCGGCTACCTTTCAGAACTAAATTTTTGACTTGCTCTAAGATTTTTACTATTTTTAATGAAGCATTATTTTAAAAAAAATGTTTAAGTTTATTACTGTTAGACGCAGTTTCCGCCTCGTTACAACATTTCGTATACGAAAAGCCACAGTGTTATCGGATTACAGCGTTCAGTAAATGAAAGTTGTTTGTGAAAACTAGATACGATTATGTAGTTTATTCGCGTGCTCGCTCGAGTGCTATAAATTCAAAACACTAAGTACTACAGTGTACTACATTTACACACTCAACATGTTTACGCAACGTACTCATAGTCTCTAAAGCTTAACTATTACGAAACTGCTAACATAAGCATTTTAGTTAGCCAGTTCTTAACTTAGCCTGTGTTGGTTATAAAAATGTTGTCCCGGGTGATTAATTATTTCCTCCTTTTTTATCAGGCCATAACAATCTGATATACAAGGGAGACTGTTTTAAGTAGGGAGTGTTGCCGTAATTGTAAAGTCTGGCAGACGGATTGGCGATAACGGCACCAGATGTCTCACTACTTAGACGCTGCTGCTTGCCGTCCCCGATCTCAGTAACTTTGGATCATCATTTCAGCGTATTAAAATTTCACTTCTGAACATAGTCATCCTCCATAAACTGCCTCATATAGGATGTTTCCATTTGTTACGGCCTATAGTTACCCCGACAAAGGTCGTTGAACTCGGGCCCACCAGGAGTCCAACTCGACGGGTAACAGGAGGTCGGGCCAAAATGGCCTGTGGAATATTTGGCTATAGCGGCTTACAAAGAACCAGACAAAAACTTACCTTTTTTCGTCGAAGTAGGGTTAACCATGGGAAGAGTCAGGTGTAAGTATGTGTGTGATTGTGTTATGCTCAGTACGTGTTATATTATGTAACCTGACATCCCCGCTGGTTTCAGAACAGCAGATCCGACGGCATCTCCTCTCTTCAAATATAGGATCCATCTTAGGGGCAGGCAGCCACAGCACCTCATGTTCTCGGAAACTATGCTCTTTTATCACCTATTAATTATTGTCCAATCAATTGTCTTTAGGTTAAGGAAAAGTACAAAGAAGTTAAAAAAGTTACCAAGAAAGTTATAGCCATAGAACGTGCGCTGTCCCAGAAATCTCTTTATAGTAAGTTAAACACAAAAGAAGGCCAAAAGTGTATATATAAGCTAGCAAAACAGTGTTGTCAAAGCACAAAGGATCCGGCCAGGTGTAAAACTGTCAAAGGTCCAAATGGCGACTTGTTATATAAAGACCATGATGTCATAACAGCTTGGCATCATTACTACGAACAGCTACTATCCCTACCCCATCTAGCTGCCACACAACTCACTGGATTGGAAGCGAATGCGGGACTTATACCTCCAATACATCCTGATGAGGTAAAGAAAGCCCTACACAAAATGTCCAACAAGAAAGCCATTGGACCTGACGGAATACCAGTGGAAGCTTGGAAATGCTTAGGTCCACGCGGACTCGTACTGCTAACCGATTTCTTTAACTGTATGTTGTTCTCTTCAAAAATGCCAAAGGCGTGGAGATTGAGCACTATAGTTCCCATCTACAAGGGAAAAGGTAGTAAGTACGAGTGCAACAACTACCGTGGAATCAAGCTCCTCAGTCACACCATGAAGCTCTATGAGAGGGTAATCGACAGCCGCATAAGATCCGAGTGCGAGCTGTCTAAGAACCACTATGGCTTCGTACCTGGATTGTCTACCACGGATCCGATGTTTGCTCTTAACACGATTGTCGAAGAGTATCGCGCGAAAAACCGACCATTATATGTCGCATTTTTGGACATGGAAAAGGCGTTTGATCGTGTCCCAAGGGATACGATCTGGTGGAGCCTTCGTAAGAAAAATGTCCCCGAACACTACGATAACATCATTGCCGATATGTACAGAGATGCGAGATCAATGGTTCGGGCGGTGGTGGGTGAGACCAAGTCGATAGCGGTCACAGAAGGAGTGCACCAAGGTTCTGTATTGAGTCCTTTTCTGTTTTGTTTGGTTCTGGACTCAATCACTGAAGCGGCACAGAATTCAGCAACGTGGACATTTATATACGCTGACGACGTAGCCATCTGCACAGACAGCCGCGCTCACTTGCAAGAGGCACTCGTGTCGTGGAAACATCAGTTACGGACCGGTGGCCTAGTGCTGAGTGTGGCAAAGACTCAGTTCATGTCCTTCAACGACCCAGATACAAACAACAGTCCGATTTCCATCGATGGACAATTGGTCAAATCGTGTGATCAATACAAGTATCTGGGTAGTATGATGAGCGGTTCTGGGGACTTGGAAATTAACATTCAGCACCGAATAGCCGCAGCGTGGCTAAAGTGGCGAGAAGTGACTGGTGTCACGTGCGATGGGAGAATGCCGGTCAAACTTAAAGGTTTAATCTATAAGACCATCATCAGACCAGTCCTATTGTATGGCAGTGAAACATGGGCCGTAACTCAAAAGAATGTGCATACCATGCAAGTTGCCGAGATGAAGATGCTGAGGTGGATGTGCGGCGTTACCAAGCTCGACAAAATCCGCAACGAGTACGTGCGAGGAAGCTTGGGCGTGCGCGACATCGCTGGCAAGATGCAGGAAAGTAGGCTGCGATGGTATGGGCACGTGAAGAGGAGGCCACCAGACTACGTAGGGAACTTGGCACTACAACTTTCCATTCCAGGTCGAAGATCCAGGGGCAGACCCAAAACACGATGGAAAGATGTAGTGGCAAAGGACATGAGAGAGTGCGAAGTCTCCGAAAATGAAGTCGAGGATAGAGCGAAGTGGAGGCGTAAGACAAGAAAGGCTGACCCCACCACCATGTGGGACACATAGCCAGGAAGAGAGAGAGAGAGAGAGAATTGTCTTTAGGTTCAAACCATCAAGTTCATCGACGTTAATTAGGGACACGCGGCAAACTCAAGGACGGTGGGTCAAAGTTCAATGACACAGACCGACGTAGAACAAACTAACACCGCGTCGATTCAATTAACAGTTTCGCATAATACACTAAAGAATTAAGCCTAGTTATCGAGTCACGCACTAATACAAGATAACTTAAGATCGTCCCTTCGACGCGCAATTATATTACTCTCGACCGCTATGAACGAAGAAACGTCCTGCCGGGGAACGCCGGCCGGCGGGCCGGGTGCAGCCCGGCTCCGCCGTCGACCTCCTCACAGCTCGGCTCGATACAAACAGCCGCGACAGACTGCACGCACGATGCAGCCGGTCGCTGAGTCCCCTTGCCCCGCCAAACCTCTCTCCACCCCTCTCGAGATACGACAATCCACTATCATGCGTAAACACCATTGTTACTATGTTTGACAGAAATTTTTGCAACCATATTTTTTGTTTGACTATTCATAATATAAGAAACGAACTGATACACAAAGTGATTTTTTTAGCTCTGCAAGCTGACACCACACTCGGTTTAATTGCTGTGGTCTATTAACTATAAACTATTACCTTATAAAAACTATAATTGATAATACTGGTTGATTTATATATTTATTAACCAAATAGCTAATCGCTAAGCATATTAATAAATATATTAATTTGAAATAAATCGGTATAAACACATCAGATCATGCAATTTACAGTACCTAATTATGTTATCATCTACACATAACATACCATACCGACCATCTAGTTATTTGACTAGAAACTTAATTTTCTAGTTTTTTTATATAGAAGAGGGGGAAAACGAGCATGCGGCTCACCTGATGTTAAGTGACTACCGCCGCCCATGATCTTTTCTTGAAGGTCCCCAGGTCGTATCGGTCCGGAAAAATCGCCAGTGGTAAACTATTCCACAGTGAGGTCGTACGCGGAAGAAAACTCCTTTTGAAACGTACAGTGGTGGACCGCCAAGCATCCAGATGGTGTGTATGGTATCGGGACGTTTGCCGCGTAGTGCGTTCGCGAAATTTGGCGGCTGAGATTAATCCGAACAATTCCTCAGAACACTCACCATTGTATATGCGAAAGAAAATGCAAAGAGATGCAACATCTCTTCGCAGCGCCAGTGAATCGAGCCGATCGAAAAGCGGTCGGTCGTCGACAATTCGAGCCGCTCTGCGCTGGATGCGGTCAAGTGGAAGGAGCTGGCACTGGAGAGCCCCAGCCCAGAGATGGGAACAGTATTCCATGTGCGGCTGAACCTGCTCCTTGTAAAGTGGCAGGCGGTGTGGCGGTAGTTGTTATTGGTAAGTTGATGTGCTGTTCATTTCCTGGTTTGTTTCCCTCTGTCGCTACTTACCAACACCCACGAAACGATCTTTGGATATCTGGTTAAATGGTAGATAAACCGCAATCGGATTATTTGTTTTATAATCATAATTTGTTTACTGTCCGCGATAAAGATAGTGTTTGATTTCGTTTGATTGCATTGCCGCGATAGGGGAGTAACCACATTTGTACTGTATACTATCGTAAAATAGCTGCATAATGCAGCCATGTTCCATATTATGGTGAATGACGAAAATGGAAGATCTATTTAAGAGGCATAATATCTTAGTCCTTACGTTGACAGCGTATTTGTATTTTTATTTTAAATCGAAAATAGATGTAGGTATCCATGGGCCATAGGATCCAATTGCCGTAGTGAACTGTGTGCACCCTTACCTACTTGTATAAAGAGTGGTTTAATGTGAGCTTATGCCGACTGCTTGGGTCACACGTGGTAGAGCCATGCTGCAGTTATATTATGGTTTTAGCACGAATGGGTCGGCTTGACCAGGGCAGGACCCCGCTCTCACAAAATACCTGCGTGAGTTTCCTATGGTAAGTGTACCTTTTACTGGAAATGAGGTATCCTATCTTAGTCCTCAGTAGTGACAACATATCTGTATTTTGATTCTTAATCCTCTCCACATGCCCTTAGGTAGACTGTGTGCTCGTGCACATTTCTACTTTGGTCGAGGTGCGTTTTTGCCTCTGCTGATAAATGTAGTTTTAATAACAGAGACTTTAAAATGTGTCCGCTGAGAAAGAATAACTTTCTTACCATTTTCTGCTGCCAAACTGCACTGCTGGGTTATCTTTTAAATTCTATTTTACGGAAAACCATCATCATCATCACCTTTGTTCTAGCCTTTCACAAGTCCATTACTGAAACCTTGCAATAAATTAATTTACATGAAATCGTTATAACCCTTGTTAAAGGTTTCCCTTGATTTTTACTAGCGATCTGCCCCGGTTTTGCACGGAAGATATCTGGATTCTACAACGGCACCACCTATCGAGTCCAACTATGCCTATGTAACCTTCGCGGAAGTGCAAGCTATAGGTTGACAAAGTTTTACCGCAATTTGATGAACAGTATGGCATCGCAAAAAATACGACCAAGCAAATATTATTTTTTATATATTAGATGATGAATGTCATACTGTTTTCAGCGCTAGTCTAATACATGCTTTATATATCTTTATATATATTGTGTGTGCGTGTATGCGTTGTGCGTGTTTTTTTAAGGACAATGGTGACAAACGAGCACACAGTCCACCTGATACCGGTAACGGTGTCGTCAGTCCTCAGACAAGCCAGCGTTGGCCTGGCCCGTGTTGTTTAGACGAGACCAAAGGGATTCGTTTAATTCCTAGATTATTCTTGTAAATCTTTGTATTAAATTAATTATTTGTTAAACCTTAACTGAAACTAATGTTTATCATATAGTACATACAGTATCACTAGTAAAATTTTAATATAACAAATTATTTTTCTGGAGTGGGGGTTGCATGGCATGCCGGCGGAGGTCAGCCAGCGCTGGCTTGCCTTGAAAAACTGTTTATACGAGGCCAATAACAAGCCAGCACTGGCTTCGTCTAAACCTTGCTTAACCCATATACATCTACTTCTATCCTCGATAACGAATAAAAATGCTGATATGCGTTGTAACCCGTGAGGACTAAGATGGAATCCCTTCTTTCCAGTAAGAAGGGTCTCCGGTTCTCCATATGAAATGCTTCTATTTTACGCTGGTATTCTCTGAGAGCGTGGTCCATCCCCAGTCAAGCCGACCTATTCGTGCTACAACTATACTGCTAATATAGGTGTAGTATGCCCTTTACCCATATTATAATTGCACTTGAGTAGGTAGTTACCCCGGTAGAGCCATGTTAAAGCATACCTATTAAAGCACGAATGGATCGTTTCTACAGGGGAAAGCCAGCGTGAAATAGAAGTATAATGATGCTTAGTTTCATATGGTGAGTAACGAAAGCCGGAAATCCTTTTTTATGGTAACTATTTAAATGGTAATATTAAATGGTCTATGCGATACATCATCCATTTACTAGCTGGATTGTATGGTCGTTTGTCACCCTTACTTCCATAAAAATTAAACAAGTAGGTATGTAGGTGATAACTGAAGTAGAAGTACCTAAAGCCTAACAATATATATCCGACTAGATTTTTAATTATATCTCTAAGAACCGACAACCGATGGAAAAGAAAGGTTCTCGAGTTGCAGCTTAGTATCCACAGTAAGCGCATGATGTTTCAACCTTTGGGACATGCTGTATCGGCGCTTAAAACGTGGCTCTAGCCCTTTTACTTGAAAAAATCAAGTACAAGGTCTCTCATTTACAGGGTGTTAAGAAATGTTAAAAAGTGACTTTCAATAAGTATTATACAATAATCTATACTGAATAAAAAATCATTCCTTTTATGTAGTCTTATATGCTGGTGTAAGCCGTGATAAATTTGCCTCGTAATTAAAAGTGAAAAAATAAAATAACATTACTCAGAACCCGCAACACATAAAATAAGTTTTATTAGGCGCTAAGACTCGTTTTCTACCTAGAAGTCTGTCTGAGTAGGTAGCCTCGCCGTAGCTATATTATTATGGTTGTACCACGAATGGGTCGGCTCGACCATGGTAGGACCACGCTCTCACAGAATATCAGCATAAAATAGCACCTTAATGCTGCTATGTTCGTATGGTAAGTGAAGAGAACCGGAGATCCTATTTACTGGAAACGAAGCATTTCATCTTGGTCTTTAGGGTTGTCAATATATAATATCCTCACTTAAGAATCAATCATTGATTCTTAATTGAGGATAAATGTAGACGTCTATGGACCACAGCATTCACTACCATCAGGTGGAGTTCTATAGCTTGTTTGTCACCCAATTCTATAGAAAAATACATAATATATGTATTACGTTTACGTGCATGCGTGAAAGATCTTAAGCCCAAAAAATTACCACAATAAATCAAGAAAATCGCATAAGCATCACTTTGGGGACGACTAAGTTAGAAGGTGTTGCTCTCTCTATCTTGGTGACCACGGTATATATGGTTTTTTTTATTGTATTACCAAACAAATTTAAAGTAACGTTAAAACTGCCACAAATATAAATAATTAAACCCTGTAAATTTTAAAAGCGACAATTAAGCTAAAAAGAATAAAATAAAAAACAAAAAAAATATTTTAATCTTATTTAATTGCTTTTGAAGTCAGGGCTTTTATTCTGTATCTTAACGACGATATCTAACTGACACGCGCATCTGTAAAGTATTTGTCAATCATCTTACTCCCTGGACAACAGAAGTAAAAAAAAAACATACGAATTGTAAATTAAAATTTATTTAAATTAAATTAATTTTTTTAATGGTCGAATTTTCTGAAAAAGTGTTATTCCTATACCTTTGCATACTGATTCTGATAATTCACTTAACAGGAATCACAGGGTTTTTTACGTGTTGTATACATTTTCACTAGTTTTCAAATTTAGCACATTATGTACTATTTCGCTAAAAGACTGCATGTTATAATACTAATAAAATATTTCTTTATCTATGTATTTACATTACTATTATTACATTATAAAAAAGTGTCTGCCCTGCTCTGTTTCTGTTTGCTGGTTATAGACAGCCAGTATTATTAAAAGCTTTGCAGAGTTCTATCGTAGTCCTCGGAGGTGTGAACGCACCTTTAGCATTCTTTGTTTGAAGTTGGTTGCATTGCGTCCAATAGACTGCAGCAGCTACTTACCGTCAGGTGAACTTAGTTCGTCGCTCTATTCTCATATAGGTAATAAAAATAGTGGTCCTACTATAAGGAACATTCCATTGACTGAGTTTTAATCGCAGATTACATGCTTCTATGGATTATCCGTTTTGTATGACCGTATTACTTATACTAACATTAAATATTTGTTGTGTAACTCAGAATCCCGCTTGACAAATAAAAGCGTAGCATCATGCAAACTGTCACCCCTGCCATCATTATGAAACGTGATAGTTATGAAAACCTACACTTTTGAACTTTAAGTTACGAAGTGACAATTTTTAATTAATCTACAGTAAATTATCAAATAGCATTAGTTATTTCTAATTACTATTTATTTGTGTTCAGAAAAAATTAAAAAGCCTGCAGCCAGATTTTATATGATTCTACATTCTTATTCTCACTTTTGATCATTAAAAGATTCAAACAACTATGTGCTTTATGTTTAAAACTATAATAAAGGGTTCTAGATTGAATTTTGGTAACGGCGGCCATTATCAGCGGATAATAGCCATCTGCGCCGGACAGGATCCAGGGTTGCCATTTCGAAATTTAAGTTGCAGTGTTTTGGGATCTAGATTGCCGTGCTTTGGAATAAAAACTAGAAAATTGCCGTGTACATTTTTATTTATTTTAAATTAACATGTAAGATTAAACATGACATAAAAACGTTACTCTTCACGGTCATTATGTAAATTTCTTATCGTATTCAAAACTTCTTCGTTAATTGTTTTGTCGGTTTGAAATTTACGCAATTTCTTTGGGATCGAGTAAAGTGATTAGCTATTAAAGTTAAATAAAGTAAATAAACAGCAGTGTATCTTTTTAATGTATCTTTTCAAAAAACGAAAGAATGAAATGAATACCATAAACCATGAGGTGTGCGCGAATGTACATATGTTGAATTCGCGTCGGGCTTTCCCCACTCACAGAGTTATGACTACGTCTAGTGTAGTCTAGTGATGTGCGTTATAGTGATATATTGACTACCGATAAAATTTTCGAAAAAAGTTAGTAACCATTGGATTGCCGTGTTTTAGAACACGGCAATTAATATGCTCCCGTGTACCGTGTTTTATTGTTGAATATACCCAAATTGCCGTGTAAATGGCAACGCTGACAGGATTATATTGCCCAAGTGTATGCGAAAGCACACGTCTACCCTACTCCCTCACTCTTATAGCCCGATGGAACGCTAATACAAGACGACGGCAGAGAGATCAGGCGCAGGACCAACGGCTTTACGTGCTTCCGGAGGCACGGTGGTGAGACACCGCCAACTTCAATAAGTTAGAAATCAATATTCCGGGCTGCTACTGAGAATTTTGTGACAGAAAAACCCAATAAATGATTCTTGGGCCGACTTGGGTTTCGAACCCCTGACCACATGATCAGCAATTGTGTTTACAACCTTTAGACCGAGAAGATAGTCGAAAGTGTTAAAACTATAATAATTTTAAAGGTGTCCTGCTCTGAGGAAAAAAATAAATGGTCACTTTATCTATGTGTGAAAAAAACAAGCTTAAAACTCAAATAAATCATTATTGTGGTCAACACATCATTATTTAAAAATAAGTAACATGGTATTTTACAATGTCGTAGTAGATTACCAATCAAATATACTGTACTTATTCTATCCTTCTCAAATCTCATGTAATGACAACGATGAAATAAATAGAAAGAACTAACACTAGAAAGTGCACATCATAGGTCGGCCGTAGGCTGCTTCCCGAAGCCTTGTGCCGTGAACCGCTGCCCTGTCGTGTGCCGGGCGGCTGAGAGGAGTGGTGTGTCCCCCACGCTGCGGCCTAGTCTCCTAGGATGTAATAAACGCGGCGGTCCGTCGCGAGCCTCCTAAAGCGTTATCTTAATTTGCTTTTCGTGATAACGAGGCCAGATCATATAATTGTTGTTGTAACGGTTTGGAGTATTGTTTGCATTGATTTATATATATATATATATATATATATATATATATATATATATATATATATATATATATATATATATATATATATATATATATATACATATATAAATCAATGTAAACAATACTCAAAACCAATATAAGAGGCGTGGTAGCTCAGATGGTTAGCGCTCGCTGTAAATTTCACACGTGACTAAACCGGGTTCGATCCCCGCCGGCACCAATGAAATTGTTAATTGCAATTATATGTGCTGATTTACCACGTGCTCGGCGGTGAAGGAAAACATCGTGAGGAAACCTGCATGTCAGAGAAATAAGTAAAAAAATATATTTCGAAGACATGTGAAGTTCGCCAACACGCATTGGGGCAGCGTGGCGGGCAACTTCTTGCCCTAAAACCCTCCCAGAAATGAGCGGAGGCCTGTGCCCAGCAGTGGGACGTATATAGGCTGTAACTTTACTTTACTATATATGTATAACTCAATGATTGTTTGCGACCGTTAGACGGTTGGGCGCGGCCGGTGTTTGGACTTGGAGGCCTACAGCCCTATTAATAAACACAGACTTGATCGAGATTAACTTTACTCCTAGTTTAAAGCTTTAAATATCTAATTTCAGTATTAATAAACGTAGAGTAAGGAAGGAGTAAACTAATCCGAATCTACTCTCGGAATAAAAGTTAATCCTTGACGGTACCTAGTTTAACGACTGAGTAAGCATAGACTAGTCGCGTATTTTGACATTATGTAAAACTTTACGTTGTTGAATTCATAAGTTGTAAGCACTAGTAACAAAAACAGCATAATGAAAACATATCGAAAATTTTATCGGTAGTCAATATATCACTATAACGCACATCACTAGACTACACTAGACGTAGTCATAACTCTGTGAGTGGGGAAAGCCCGACGCGAATTCAACATATGTACATTCGCGCACACCTCATGGTTTATGGTATTCATTTCATTCTTTCGTTTTTTGAAAAGGTACATTAAAAAGATAAATTAAATAAAGATAGACTACCCCAGGAGGGTACCAGCACCCCTGGAGAATCCCTCGCTGAGCATCCACGACCATGTTTCTCCACTTCTGAGCGTGGGTGCTCAGGCTGCCCCGCGTATTCTGGGGGGGGCGAAATTCCGCTCAAGACTACAACTGCTCGGGGCAAACGGAGCAACAAGACCAAGGCGACCCCTGCCACGCTGTCCGTGAATTTCTGCAATATCAGGGGACTTCACTCCAACCTAAACGCCGTCCACTACCATCTCGAGACGGCGAGGCCGGCTCTGCTCTTTCTGACCGAGACGCAGGTGTCCTCTCCGGCTGATGTTTCGTATCTCTCCTACCCGGGGTACAAACTGGAACACTCCTTTGTGCCTCGGGCTGGAGTTTGCGTTTACGTCAGAGAGGACATCTGTTCTCGACGCCTCGGCAGACTTGAAGGTTCGGACCTGTCCATCCTTTGGCTACGCGTAGACAGCGACGACCATCCGCGCGTCTACGGGTGCCTCTATAGGTCCCACAGCGGTAATGCCGAAACAGACCGACTCTTCGACCACGTCCAAATGGCTGCAGATTCGTTGCTACAGCAGATCCCCTCCGCAGAGATCGTGATCCTCGGCGACTTTAACGCCCATCACGCCGAATGGCTCGGTTCACGTTTAACCGATCATGCGGGGAGATCTGTTCATGATTTTGCCTTGGCATATGGTCTGACACAACTGGTTACTTCGCCTACGCGGATTCCAGATGTGGAGGATCATGCACCTTCCCTGTTGGACCTTCTGCTGACCTCTCACCCGGACGGATATCAGATTTCCGTCGACGCCCCTTTAGGCTCCTCGGACCATTGTCTGATCCGGAGTGTGGTGCCACTCACGCTGAAATCGCGGTTGCATTCTGCAGGCTGCCGCCGTGTTTGGCACTATAGGTCAGCCGATTGGGATGGGATGCGGTCTTTCTTTGCATCCTACCCTTGGGGGCGGGTTTGCTTCTCGCCGGATGATCCCAACGTTGTTGCGGATTCTGTTACTGATGTGGTACTTCAGGGTATGGAACTTTTTATTCCTTCCTCTGTGGTGCCCATTGGAGGCAAATCTCAGCCATGGTTTGGTCGCTCCTGTAAAATAGCATCATGCTATAAGCAGGAGTGCTACCAAGCCTGGGTTGATGCATCAGCGTCCCGGGATGTAAACACCAGCGCTCTAAAAAAGAAGTATAATTCCGCCTCTAGGTCCTTCAAAAGTAGTCATTGCCAAGGCAAAGTCAGAGCACATAGGCAGAATTGGCGAGAAACTAGTTCGCCTTCCTTCTGGAACCCGTGCATTCTGGTCTCTCGCCAAGGCTGTCCAGGGGAATTTCTGTCAGCCATCTCTTCCATCTCTGCACAGGGAGGACGACTCACTGGCCCATACTGCAAAGGAGAAAGCCGATCTTCTAGGCTCCTTCTTTGCGTCTAACTCGACTCTCGATGACGGGGGGAGTACGCCGCCGACCATCCCGCGGTGTGAGTGCTCCATGCCGGAAGTGCAGTTCACACAGCGCTCGGTTCGCAAAGCAATCCTCTCCCTGGACATCCACAAGTCGAGTGGGCCTGACGGAATCCCCCCAATTGTGCTGAGGACGTGTGCTCCAGAGTTGGCACCGGTTTTAACGCGTCTTTTCCGGTACTCCTACTCCCTAGGCGTAGTCCCAAAATCGTGGAAGACGGCTTTCGTCCACCCGATCCCTAAAAAAGGCGACCGCTCAGACCCGTCCAACTACCGGCCAATCGCCATCACCTCCTTGTTCTCCAAAACAATGGAGTCCATTGTAAACTGCCAGCTCATGAGGTACCTTGAGGATCACCAGCTGATTAGTGACCGCCAATACGGTTTTCGCCGTGGTCGGTCAGCTGGTGATCTTCTGGTCTACCTCACTCACAGATGGGCGGAGGCAGTAGAGTTCAAGGGGGAGGCATTGGCCGTTAGTTTGGACATTGCGAAGGCCTTCGATCGGGCTTGGCACAAAGCGCTTCTTTCGAAGCTCCCTTCCTATGGGCTTCCCGAGAAATTGTGCAATTGGATCACCAGCTTTCTTGCAGATCGGAGCATCAAGGTCGTTGTAGACGGTGCAAGCTCCGATTGCAAGCCTATTAATGCTGGTGTTCCACAGGGCTGCGTGCTATCGCCAACGCTGTTTCTTCTGCATATCAATGATATGTTGCATACCCGTAACATTCATTGCTATGCAGATGACAGCACTGGTGATGCTCTTTACACCGGCCGAGCCAATATTTCTCGGGAAAACGTCTCCGAGTGCCGGGACAAACTTGTGTCTGAAGTCGAGTCTTTGCTGAACAGAGTCTCGGATTGGGGACGACTAAATCTAGTCCAGTTTAACCCCCAGAAGACACAAGTTTGCGCGTTAACCGCTAAAAAGAACCCCTTTGTCGTATCCCCTCAGTTTCAAGGCACTCCCCTTGTTGCCTCAGCCAGTATCGGAATCCTCGGCGTCGACATATCGAGTGACGTGCAGTTTCGTGGTCACTTGGAAGGGAAGGCCAAATTGGCCTCTAAAAAGCTTGGCGTGCTCAGCAGAGCGGGACAGTATTTCATGCCGGCACACCGCCTGCAACTTTACAAGGCGCAGGTTCGGCCGCACATGGAATACTGTTCCCATCTCTGGGCTGGGGCTCCCCAGTACCAGCTCCTTCCACTTGACCGCATCCAGCGCAGAGCGGCTCGAATCGTCGACGACCGAGTGCTTTCCGATCGGCTCGATTCACTGGCGTTGCGAAGAGATGTTGCATCTCTTTGCGTATTTTATCGCATCTATCACGGGGAGTGCTCTGAGGAATTGTTCGGATTAATCCCAGCCGCCAAATTTCGTGAACGCACGACACGGCAAACGTCCCGATACCATCCACACCATCTGGATGCTTGGCGGTCCACCACTGTACGTTTCACAAGGAGTTTTCTTCCACGTACAACCTCTCTGTGGAATAGTTTATCATCGGCGATTTTTCCGGACCGATACGACCTGGGGACCTTCAAGAAAAGAGCTTACTCCTTTCTAAAGGGCCGGCAACGCACCCGCAATTCTCCTGGTGTTGCGGTTGATCATGGGCGGCGGTAGTCACTTAACATCAGGTGAGCCGCATGCTCGTTTGCCCCCTCTTCTATAAAAAAAAAAATGGATTAAAATGCCAAAAAGTGATTTGGAGCAGAACAAAGTGATTGCAGGTTTTTATTAATTATATGGATATAGACAAGTGATTGAGGCTATTGATTGCCGCATATTCCAATACCCAAAGTCGCTGGAAACATCGGACAATACTACATAAACAGGAAAAGATACAGTTCAATAAATGTACAAGTAAGTTTTATAGCACCTAGCTAGCTCATCTTTGCCATATACGTACTTAGTTATTTTCTTACATTCAATACAATCACCTCAATCTATTATTTCATATTAAAGACGCTATGAGTGCTTTGTTCCAGGTTGTGTCAAATGCAAATTTAGAGTTCATGAATACAGTGGCATGGCACATTGGTAAGGCAGCACAAGAATATTTAATGAAAGTCGCATTAAAACAGACCTTTGAGCAGTCAGAATTTAAAGGCAGACTTCTCGGAGTTTCTGGTTATGCTTGTACTCCTTATTTATTCACTCCTATCTTGCGTCCTAATAAACAAAAGGAAGGAATGTACAACCGGTCGCACATCTGGGCCCGTAAAACTGTAGAACAATGCTTTGGAAGGAAGCAAAGGTTTCGGTGTTTACTGCGAGGACTAAATACCAAATAAGAGCATACAAAACTATACAGGGTTACTGGTAATTCGACGTATTCCCGCCAAGGCGTGATAGTTGGGGTCATAACCTATCAAATGAACCATAAAATGCATTATGCAAATGTGGACCAATTTCGAGATATTTAGGTTTAATTATTTTTTTTCAAAAATCCCAAAAGTCTGGTGTCAAAAATTTCTTAAAAAAAAACTTACAGCTGTATTATTTTCATTTTATTATTTTTACTTAATGAAAACTTGGATACTTATTTATCAATACTACAGTGTGCAAAAAGTCTCATCATTTACGAAGTAACGCTACTAAAAGTACAACTTTTTCCAAACAGAAGATAAGTAATTAAAAATATAAATGATTTTGTAAAAAATAATTGTATGTGACCAATTGTGCAAATCATGTTAAAAACATCCCTACTTATCTAGCTACCCAACGAAGTACGAATTTAGCTTGTAACTTAAATAGTACAGAAAAAACTAGAAAAAAAAAGGGGCCAGGTAGACAAGTTCCGAGTAGCAATGTTTTGGGTAATCCCAAACAATCGCTTCTCGGAACCTTATCAACAGCTGCAGGAATGCTCGTAAAAGATTGTGCGTTTGAACTTACGCTATTGTTTACATTTTGTGTGAAATTAGAAACTAGTTAAACAAGAAGAAACTGTTCAATCAGTCATCAGTATTACAGGCATCGTACACACGCGCGCATATCCCTCCCTGTTACACCTAAAGAAGTTGAGTTTCAAAGTTTTAATGGCGGCGGAACCACCAAGATGCGGAGATCATGCAAGGCAATCATTTTCCAACGAGGAATACGCAGATATCTTTTATCTCTATGGATATTGTGACGGTGATGCTGCAGCTGCTCGCCGTGAATACCTACAGCGCTACCCTAATCGCAGACCACCCCATGTCACAGTGTTTAGTGCAGTGTATCGTAGAGTACGAGGGACTGGAAATGTTCAAAGGCAACAACGTGATGCTGGCAGGCCACGTGGCATACCCCGTATACCGCGTGCGGAAGATGAAGAAATTTTGAGTAAATTTCAAGAAGATCCAACCACTTCCACGAACATAGTTGCCCGTCGCTTAGGTGTATCGCAGTGGAAGGTCTGGTCTACAGTGCATACTGCGGGGCTTTATCCGTACCACTACACACCAGTGCATGTGATGGAAGAAGGAGATCCAGTTAGAAGATTGGATTTTTGTAGATTTATGTTGAACGCAGATGCAGAAGATCCAATGTTTTTTAGAAAAATATTGTGGACTGATGAGTCGAAGTTCGATCAAGACGGTATTACAAATTACCATAATTTACATTTTTGGACTCCAAAAGATCAAAGAAATCCTGGAAAAAAGAGACCTTATAAATCACAAAGAAGATTTTCACTAAATGTTTGGATGGGGATTATTAACGACAATTTAATTGGGCCTTATTTTCTGCCAAACTATTTAAACGGTGAAAATTATGAAATATTTTTAAAGGAGGACTTATCCGGATTGTTACACGATGTTCCTCTCGCCACAAGGCAAAACATGTGGTATCAACATGATGGGTGTCCTGCGCACTGTCGTGTAACTGTGCGACGGTGGCTGGACGAAAATTATCGACATCGGTGGATTGGCAGAGGAGGACCAATTCCATGGCCAGCAAGGAGTCCTGACATAACACCGATGGATTATTATGTCTGGGGGCACATAAAGAGCATCGTGTACTGCGACAATGTGCCAGTGCCGACCCTTGATCAACTGAGAGACCGCATTATCAACGCGACAAACGACATAAGACGAACATTAACCTCAAACGTTATTAAAAGCGAATTAAGAAAACGAATGCGTGTCTGTATACGGAATAGGGGCTCCCATATTGAGCAAAATTTGTAAATCGTATTAAAATAAATAAAGCTAATTTCAATCAAGTGCTTTGTTTCATTTCCTTAATTAATATTGGTTAAAAATAAAACACAAATTCCTTTGTCTGCTTAGAACTCGACTACCTGACCTCATTCTTTAAATTTTTTTTCCGTTTCTACGTAAGCAAACTACAAAGTTGATACTTCATTAGGTAGCTAGATAAATAGGGATGTTTTTAACATGATATGCACAATTGATCACATACAATTATTTTTCACAAAATCATTTTTATTTTTAATTACTTATCTTCTGTTTGGAAAAAGTTGTACTTTTAGTAGCGTTACTTCGTAAATGATGAGACTTTTTGCACACTGTAGTATTGATAAATAAGTATCCAAGTTTTCATTAAGTAAAAATAATAAAATGAAAATAATACAGCTGTAAGTTTTTTTTTAGAAATTTTTGACACCAGACTTTTGGGGTTTTTGAAAAAAAATAATAAAACCTAAATATCTCGAAATTGGTCCACATTTGCATAATGCATTTTATGGTTCATTTGATAGGTTATGACCCCAACTATCATGCCTTGGCGGGAATACGTCGAATTACCAGTAACCCTGTATACATTGCAATGCAAAAGCAAGATCTGCTTGAGGATGTAGTATAAGATGATGAAAATGTACCAGTCACACAATTAGTAAATAACTCCGTTAGAGGAAATTCTGTTCGGGCAGCATTTATTAACGATTTTTTTAAAATAAATATACAAAAATTACATGTACAAAAGATTTTATTTTACCACAAGAAACAAAACAAAAGTGGTTATTTAAATTTAAATTTTGCCCTTCACGCTCTTTTCTTAATTCTATAATTTCGTTACAAATAATATTAAAAATGATTATATTTAGAACTTAGTTTTTCCACCGAGCCCGAAAACAAGACGAGGAAAAGGAGCAACACGTAACACTTATCTCTTGTCAAACTCAAAATATTGCCTGTCACTGTCATTAATGTCATCATCAAGCATTGAGTTCATTCACTAATCATTCACTGACTCACTCTTACCGCAAGCGTTAATCCCGGCGTAAGGAATGTATAGTTAGTCCGAGGTTACTCTATGTTTATTAATAACATCGTAATAACGAAGTAAAAAGCCAGTTACTCTGAGATTAGCTAGTCCAAGTGTAACTTCGAATTAAGCTTGGAATAAGCAATTTTTATTAATAAGACAGCTAAAGTTTGGGTTAATTGTGCGCGCCATTTTGAATTTACTATAGAGTATTTGGGTCTAGTTTAGACCGCCTCGAATTTAGTTGTCTGTTTTGAACGTGTTACGTGACAAGAGGCCTAATTTGAGTTTGGAGTGATTAAAGGAACTTTTATGCCGTTAATATCATCGACGAGTTGTTAGTGCGTCGTTTGATAGCGTGATAAGACTTTTACTTTGTCGGGAGAATGCTGAACTTTGTGCCTCGAGAAGAGACCGCGTTCGTTCTCGTGGTTATAGTTTTGTGCTAAGTGAACCTGGGACCTTGAACCTTGACCAACCGTCCTTAAGTTGTGCAGCGTGTCACTTGTTTTAATGTCGATTAACGTTGATATAGAATTGGAAGAATTTGAAGTTAATTAAATGTACAATAAAGTTGATAAATTAACATAGTGAAAATAGAAGCAGAAGCTTTCAATTGGTGAACGCCCCCCTGGAGGGATCTCACATTCGGAGAGAAGCAGCGCCTTTGGATTGGTAGTCCTGGATCAGCGGGGCTGTCAGGTTACACCGTGTACACACTACTACACACTACTTACATGCACATCACTTCCCACCTGACAGGTATCTCGTGGTCAACCCTACCTCCGCCAATCGATAAGTGGTGCTTGCTTCTTTGTCAGCCGTTTTTGGAATCGTTATCGATAGGTCATTTGGAGGCCCTCCCCTCTGTTACTCGTCGAGTTGGATTACGATGGGCCCTAATTCAATCGACTTTGTCGGGGTGACTCATGGCCGTAACATGGGTTTTTGAACGATTTTGACACGAAATATTGCCTATAATAATTTTTTATTCTTAATTACTTTATGGCCTCCCTTAATGAAATTATTATAGTGTGGCTTTAAGTATAGTAAAGACTATGTGATTTGCAGGACCCGATTTACCAGGTTTACTAGGCTGGAGCCTAGGGCACAAGGTTCGAGGGGCGCTAAGTTTGTCTTTGCAAGAACCACTTACGTACAAAAAAAATTTGGTATAATATTCTCAATAAATAATAAAAGAGTAAGTGACGCAAGTAGTTTACTTGAAAAGGAGCAGTCCTTTTCTATTTTTGGTACTAAAAATTAATAGATAGAATCAGACCTGAAATTATTTGATACCCATAATTCTTCGTTGACTGATTGGACGTGATTAAAAGATATTAAATTGCTCTAGCTCTCTTCTCTACCTCTCATTTTATAAAGATGTTTTGCCAAAGCTGTCCTAGAGAGCTTCTGCCAGCCATCTGTTTTTATATAGCGTTAGGTGAGAAACGAAAAAAAAATTGATAGGGGCGTACTCCAATGGTTTGGGCACGTTGAACGAATGAGTGAAGACCGAATGGTGAAGAAAATATATAGAGCGAAAGTAAATATTAAAAGGTGTCGAGGTAGACCGAGACTAACTTTCAAAGACCATGTGAGCAAATTGCTCGAAGAGGGGAGGGTCAAGAGTACTCGGATACCTAGACGTGCATGTATGAAGAATCCAAGAAGAAGAAGAGGCCCATAGACATCCACATTTATCCTCAATTAAGAATTAAAATGCAAATGTGTTGTCACCCCTGCGGACTAAGATGGAATGCCTCGATTCCAGTAAAAAGGGTCTCCGGATCTCTACGTCATACGTATCTATACGAAACACACATCAGCATTAAGCTGCTATTTTACGCTGGTATTCTGTGAGAGCGTGGTCCTTCACCGAGCCGACCCATTCGTGCTACAACTACAAATACAAATAATACATATGCGGCGTGGGGCAGTGAATCGTTTTTTGCCTGAGCAGATATGAAACACGCTGCAACGTGCTACAGCTACGTGGTAGAGCCACGCTGCAGTTATATTAGTAGTATAGTTGTAGCACGAATGGGACGGCTCGACCGGGGAAGTACCACGCTCTCTGAATACCATCGTGAAATAGTAGCTTAATGTTGCTGTGTTTCGTATGGTGAGTGTAGAGAACCGGATACCCTTTTTATTATTAGGTATTTGAAATAGGTATTTGAATCCCATAGGCACTACCATAGAATACTATAATACATTATAGTATTCTACGGGCACTACTACTGCTATAGTTATAATTTTCTATACAATATTTAAATTAATTAATTTTTTTAAAGTAAAACCTTCTTTAGAGTTGTTATGATTTGAAACTCGATGAAAGGAAAAAGCGACACAAAAAAGAGACAAATATATGTATC
Source organism: Parnassius smintheus behrii (assembly GCA_036936625.1). Taxonomy (NCBI): domain Eukaryota; kingdom Metazoa; phylum Arthropoda; class Insecta; order Lepidoptera; family Papilionidae; genus Parnassius; species Parnassius smintheus. The sequence goes on along the minus strand of JAUPFT010000020.1, from coordinate 13,367,452 downwards.
AATAGAATTTAGCCCGCGAGAGAATGAGATGTATATAATATTTAGCTTCCTATTATCCCCGTCTCCTCCTTGTGCGTGATTTAAAAATGATTAATATAAATTTTAACTGTTGAAATAAACAATTATAAATTAACAAGCACAAGCAGCCACTTTGCCTGGCGTATGTGGACTATGAGAAAGCCTTTGATTCCGTCAAAATTTGGGCGGTGCTACAGTCCCTTCAGCGATGCCAAGTTGACTGTCGGTATATCGAGGTGCTGAAGTGTTTGTACAGTAGGGCTACGATGGTTATACGATGGTTATAGAACCAGAGTTCGAAACCTATCCAACTGCAAAGAGGTGTAAGACAGGGTGACGTTATATCCCCGAAACTCTTCACCGCTGCGTTGGAAGACGTTTTCAAGCTACTGGACTGGAAAGAATACGGTATTAACATCAATGGCTAGTACATCACTCACCTTCGATTTGCCGACGATATAGTCCTTATGGCAGAATCGCTGGAGGACCTTAGCACTATGCTCAATGACCTCAATAGTGTCTCCCAACGGATAGGTCTTAAGATGAACATGGACAAAACAAAGATCATGTTTAATGTCCATGTCACACCTATGCCGGTAGTTGTTGGGAGCACTTTGCTCGAAGTTGTTGACGAGTACGTTTACCTGGGACAAATAGTCCGACTAGGTAAGTCCAACTTCGACCGAGAGGTCAATCGACGGATTCAACTCGGCTGGGCAGCGTTCGGGAAATTACGACACATCTTCTCGTCAGGTATACCTCAATCTCTGAAAACTAAAGTGTACAATCAGTGCGTGTTGCCAGTGATGACTTTCGGATCTGAGACGTGGTCCTTCACTGCTGGCCGTATGAGGACGCTCAAGGTCGCTCAACGAGCTATGGAGAGGGCTATGCTCGGAGTTTCTCTACGTGATAGACTCAGAAATGAAGATATCCGCAGTAAAACCAGAGCGACCGATATAGCCCAACGGATTATAAGCTGAAGTGGTAGTGGGCCGGCCATATAGCTTGAAGAACCGATAACCGATGGGGAAGAAGGGTTCTCGAGTGGCAGCCTCGTACCGTTACGTGTAGTGTAGGGCGATCACCCACTAGATGGAGTGAAGACCTGGTAAGACATGCAGGAAGTCGATGGATGCAGGTGGCTCAGGACCGTGCTTTGTGGCATTACTTGGGGAAGGCCTACGTTCAGCAGTGGACTTGTGAAGGGCTGTAATGATGATGATGATGAATTAACAAGCAATCATTTTTGTTATCATTATTTTATCAAACACTCTGATCTCTTAACTTAACTTAACTTAACATACCCTCCATACTCGTATAATATTGTCATTAAATGTCGTAACGATAAAGGAGTATTACAAAGTATTATTAATCCATGAAAGGATAGATTGGGTCATAAAGTTTAATTGTTAAATTTGAAACTAGTAAGTACATAGGTTATCCTTAAATCTCAGACGAATATGACCGTTTATGGAGGATGTACTAAAGTCGATTAAGTTAAGAATATATTTATTATAGTCCACAGTACACAACGATCTAGATATATTAAAAATAAGAATGATCTCATTAGATAAGTCAAAAGTAAATTGTATAACTACAAATTTAAAAGCGAATGCAAGGCGTCAGAGTCACTGACATTTTCTAACGCAAACCTCATAACAAGCTAAGTGGGTTTTGTTTTCCTTTATTTGATGTTCAGTATCTGGTGACAAATAAGAATATAATCCACCTAACAGTAAGTAGATGTTGTGATTCATGACACCTACGTCTATCATTTATTAGGAATCAAAATATAGGTACTAGGCTTCTCTCCTCCCAGGGTTGACAGCGCATCCCTGGGAGGAGAGAAGCCACATTACCGGAAAAATATCAAATGTCATGTATCTGTCAAGTTCCATAAAATACATTTAAATCCGCAAATTTCCGCGGGACTTCTTTCGTAAAACCAATTTTAGTTTAAAAACTAGGTCGTACGTAGTAGTACGTAGTCTACACTCAAATTTTGACATTATGGAGCTTGAGCTTTGAAAAAGACACTTACGCCCGTGTATCATGAACGATCCCGATAATGAGCATGGTGATAGCGAAAATAAATAAAAGAATGTTTAATTGATTCCTCCGGTAGCACTACTTAATAGATAACCAAGGAATACAACTTTGGTTAGAGCTTAATCAAACACGGATTATTGCTCCTGAGTGACTTTGATACATAATTGTTACGGTTTTTTGTATTCTAAATAAATCTACGTATAATTCTGAGTAAATCGACGCACATTAACAATTAATAAAAACCGATGAAACAATTGCTTCGATAGATATAGCCCTTAAGACATGTATTTTGTCAGTCTTAGAGCCTCGTCAGCCTCATGATACTATCGTCATCAACTATTGTCAAAATCACCCAGCAACATCGCAATTTCCCGAATTAGTATAATATTATAATGAAATTAATTTACATATTTTCAGCTTAGATAAATGCATCTGTCATATGCCGGAGTACTTTCATTCAATATCCATAAAAACTTATATATTTATAATTTGTATTTACTCTCCGCGCGTTACTTATTTACGAGTACAGAAAATTTTTCGATGTTGTATTTTATTTTTTTATATTTTTATTTGCTAAAGGTAATATTAATAGTTGAAAAAAAAACAAACAACAAACACAAATCATTTTTTATTACATTTGATGGATTCCTGTTGAGTGAAGGCTTGTTAGCTAATGCTATATTAAAAAAATCACTAAAAAATACAAACAAAAATGTCGTTATATTTCTACAAATGGAAATAAATAATAATGACATTCATGCCTAGCCTAAAAAGACAATACTCTTGCGGAAAACGTCTTATATAAGATTGACAATCCGCTTACCAAGAGTGGCTATTAAAGGTAATTCTCCCAACTTCAGTGAAGCCTATTCCAACATTGGTATAAAGCAACACTATAGTCCGGCTGTTATCATCTTAGTTGCTGGGATATTAAATTGCATTTTTTCTGTTATACAAAACGTATTTGAGTCATCAATACACTGAATAAGACGCAACACGAAGAATGTGAGATAAGGTTGTTGACGCATAAAGTTATTATCAACTCTACTGTAGAAATTCTTTAGATTAGAATTATTACTTACTGGTACTATATAAGACCAAGCAACTGCAGTCATGGAGTTAGTGTATGGTCGTTTGACCGCAGTGTATCTATCAATAATACATTTGTGTTACTTCAACGCATCAAAGGCCATAGATGTAAGTGTTTAATCTATTGACAAACTTACTTTTCTTTCTGTTACTTTTTTACGTGTGTATGATTTTGAACGACAGGCCTGTTGGTCTAGTGGTTAGTGACCCTGACTGTTATGCCGGAGGTCGTGGGTTCGATTCCCACCCAGGACAAATGTTTGTGTGATCAGCACGATCATTTGTTCTGTGTCTGGGTGTAATTTATCTATAATATTTATGTATTTAGAAATATATAAGTATGTTTATCAGTTGTCTAGTACCCATAACACAAGCTCTGCTTAGCTTGGGACTAGATGGCGTTGTGTGATAGTTGTGGAATATTATTATTATTATTTAGTGTTAACAAATTATATTTAAATATTTTGTGTGTGTATATGATTAGGCCGTGGTAGCTCAGATGGTTAGCGCAAGCTGTAAATTTTACAGTACGTAACGCGGGTTCGATCCCCGCCGACACCAATTAAATTGTTAATTGCGATTTTAAGTGTTTATTCTATTGACACACTTACTTTTCTTTCTGTTATTCTCTTACGTGTGTATGATTTAGTGTTAACAAATTATATTTAAATATTGTGTGTGTATATGATTAAGCCGTGGTAGCTCAGATGGTTAGCGCAAGCTGTAAATTTCACAGTACGCGACCCAGGTTCGACCCCCGCCGACACCACTTAAATTGTTAATTGCAATTTTAAGTGCTGATTTACCACGTTCTCGGCGGTGAAGGAAAACATCGTGAGGAAACCTGCATGTCTGAGAAAATTTCGAAGACATGTGAAGTTCGCCAACACGCATTGAGACCGCGCCGCGGACATTTCCTAGCCATAAATACAAAGACAATAGCAGAAAGTAAAAAGTTAAAAAATACTTTTTTAACAATGACAGTCATTAGTTGATCATTAGTGAATGTGATTCTGTTTTCCTTAAATTACAGGAAGAAAAGAGCAGAAGGAAGAAATGGGATGACGGGAAGTAATGAAGAATGAATTGTTATGTGAAGTTTGTTGGAACAAACATATTTTAGTCACGTGTAAATACTTTTAACATTTTGGTTCAAAATGACACAAAATCTAAAAAATATTAGATACATCATCGACATGGACGGATTTTACATTACATATCCTCATAAAAATTTTCAATGTAGAGAAATGGCTATTCTAGACGTAAAACTATCTAAAAAAAATGATTCGTTTATCGATCATTATTTGTTTCGGCCAAGTTATCCTTTCAATTATTTGTCGCCAAAGACAAAAAAACTGTTCGTTATTGTGAAATACAACTGCACGGCATTCCATATTTTGATGTGACCGAAGAATTAAAATGTGCCTACAATCAAGAGAACATCATTCCCATATTAAATTGGTATATTAGAAATTTGTGCAAAGACGAAGTGATCGCATACAAAGGTGGTTCAACAGAAAAACAATTTTTAAAAATGTTGACGACGAATGATAGAATTTTTAATATTGAAGAATACAAATGTCCAAAATACAATGATTTGGTAAATGTCATAAATTTAAACAAACGTTATGTGTGTAATAATCATATATTTGCAAAAAATAATCACAAAATTTTACATTGTTCTTGTGACGAAGTGTGGGTTTTTTACAAGTGGTTATTACTTGAAAATAAAATTTTAAATTAATCGTAAATTTTGTTTGATTTCCAAAAAACATTAGTTATAGTATACTATATAATACAAAATTGGTTCAACAGAAAATTAATTTTTAAAAATGTTGACGACGAATGATAGAATTTTTAATATTGAAGAATACAAATGTCCAAAATACAATGATTTGGTAAATGTCATAAATTTAAACAAACGTTATGTGTGTAATAATCATATATTTGCAAAAAATAATCACAAAATTTTACATTGTTCTTGTGACGAAGTATGGGTTTTTTAAAAGTGGTTATTGCTTGAAAATAAAATTTTAAATTAATCATAAATTTTGTTTGATTTCCCAAAAACATTAGTTATAGTATACTACATAATACAAAATTGGTTCAACAGAAAAACAATTTTTGAAAATGTTGACGACGAATGATAGAATTTTTAATATTGAAGAATACAAATGTCCAAAATACAATGATTTGGTAAATGTCATAAATTTAAACAAACGTTATGTGTGTAATAATCATATACTTGCAAAAAATAATCACAAAATTTTACATTGTTCTTGTGACGAAGTGTGGGTTTTTTACAAGTGGTTATTGCTTGAAAATAAAATTTTAAATTAATCATAAATTTTGTTTGTTATAGTATACTATATAATACAAAATTGGTTCAACAGAAAAACAATTTTTAAAAATGTTGATGACGAATGATAGAATTTTTAATATTGAAGAATACAAATGTCCAAAATACAATGATTTGGTAAATGTCATAAATTTAAACAAACGTTATGTGTGTAATAATCATATATTTGCAAAAAATAATCACAAAATTTTACATTGTTCTTGTGACGAAGTGTGGGTTTCTTACAAGTGTTTATTGCTTTAAAATAAAATTTTAAATAAATCATAAATTTTCTTTGATTTCCAAAAAACATTAGTTGTAGTATACTATATAATACAAAATTGGTTCAACAGAAAAACAATTTTTAAAAATGTTGACGACGAATGATAGAATTTTTAATATTGAAGAATACAAATGTCCAAAATACAATGATTTGGTAAATGTCATAAATTTAAACAAACGTTATGTGTGTAATAATCATATATTTGCAAAAAATAATCACAAAATTTTACATTGTTCTTGTGACGAAGTGTGGGTTTTTTACAAGTGGTTATTGCTTGAAAATAAAATTTTAAGTTAATCATAAATTTTGTTTGATTTCCAAAAAACATTAGTTATAGTATACTATATAATACAAAATTGGTTCAACAGAAAAACAATTTTTAAAAATGTTGATGACGAATGATAGAATTTTTAATATTGAAGAATACAAATGTCCAAAATACAATGATTTGGTAAATGTCATAAATTTAAACAAACGTTATGTGTGTAATAATCATATATTTGCAAAAAATAATCACAAAATTTTACATTGTTCTTGTGACGAAGTATGGGTTTCTTACAAGTGTTTATTGCTTGAAAATAAAATTTTAAATAAATCATAAATTTTCTTTGATTTCCAAAAGACATTAGTTGTAGTATACTATATAATACAAAATTGGTTCAACAGAAAAACAATTTTTAAAAATGTTGACGACGAATGATAGAATTTTTAATATTGAAGAATACAAATGTCCAAAGTACAATGATTTGGTAAATGTCATAAATTTAAACAAACGTTATGTGTGTAATAATCATATATTTGCAAAAAATAATCACAAAATTTTACATTGTTCTTGTGACGAAGTGTGGGTTTTTTACAAGTGGTTATTGCTTGAAAATAAAATTTTAAATTAATCATAAATTTTGTTTGATTTCCAAAAAAACATTAGTTATAGTATACTATATAATACAAAATTGGTTCAACAGAAAAACAATTTTTAAAAATGTTGACGACGAATGATAGAATTTTTAATATTGAAGAATACAAATGTCCAAAATACAATGATTTGGTAAATGTCATAAATTTAAACAAACGTTATGTGTGTAATAATCATATATTTGCAAAAAAATCAAATACAAATCTACTCTCTCAAATACGTTTTGTATAACAGAAAAAATGCAATTTAATATTTAGAAATCACATAATTGATCATTCCTATGTTAGTCATTGAGTAGATTGTACTGTAGTAATCTACTAATAGCAGTAATATCGTTACACTAGATGTACAACAACATCTGAAAAAGATTCACCCCAGTACTACGTACCAACGTATATACCTAGTCAGGTCATAAGTATTGTCACACAGTAAAAACTTTTCTTTTAGAATCATCATTCTCTAAACCATTTCCCATTATCTGGGGTCGGCGCAGTAAACCTTCTTGTTCCATTCCTCTCTATCAGCCGTCATTTCCATACTTACTCCTTTCATTCTCATATCACTCTTCACACAGTCGATCCATCTTTTATTCGGCCTTCCTCTGCCCGTGTGTCCCTCCACATTCATATTCAACACTCGTTTTGTGACATGACTTCCATCCCTCCGCATCACATGCCCAAACCATGCCAATCTGCTTCCTCTCACCTTTTCTACCACTGGCGCTACTTTCAGGCTTCCTCTTATATACTCATTCCTTATCTTATCCATCCTTGTCACACCACACATCCATCGTAACATTCTCATTTCATTCGCATGCAGTCTATTTTCATCCTTCTTCTTGACGGCCCAGCATTCACTTCCATACATGACGACAGGTCGGATGATCGATTTGTAAATTTTCCCCTTCAGCCTTATTGGCATTCGGGGATCGCACGTTGTGGCTGTGACCTGTCGCCATTTCATCCACCCTGCGTTAATCCTATGCTGCACAGCTCTATCTATTCCGCCGTCGCCTTGAATGAGGGAACCGAGGTACTTGAAATCTGAGCAGGTAGGCAGTATAGCGCCATCCAACGACATGGGTACAGGACTGGAAAGACCGCCGAAATCACAGCACAGATATTCGGTTTTGGATCTGCTGATCTTCAAGCCAACACTTTCCAGCCTCTGTTGCCACCCCGTCAGTCTGCTCTGTACCTCGATGCCTTCTTCCCCGACAAGCACGATGTCATCGGCAAAGAGCATGCACCAGGGTGCCTCATCCTGCAGGTCCGACGTCAAAGCGTCCATAATCAGTAGGAAGAGGTAAGGGCTCAATGCCGACCCTTGGTGCAGCCCTACCGCCACATCGATACTGCCCGTAGTTCCCGCGGCAGATCGTACACATGTACGGGATGCTCTGTACATAGCACGGACTAACCTCACATACTTCCCAGGCATACCTTTCATCTTTAACGCCCACCACAAAACCTCACGGGGAACCCGATCGTACGCCTTTTCAAGGTCGACAAAAACCATGTGCAGATTTTTATGCACGCGCTTGTACTTTTCGCACAATTGGCGTAATGCAAAAATGGCATCTGTCGTACCTCCACCGGGCATGAATCCGAACTGGTTTTGTGTTATCTCACACTCATCTCTCATTCTTCTCTCTATTATTCTTTCCCAGACTTTCATCGTATGTGACATGAGTTTTATTCCCCGGTAACTGCTGCAGTTTTGAACGTCTCCTTTGTTTTTAAAAATGGGGACCAGTATACTACTGCACCATTCCTCAGGTATTTGTTCTTCCTGCAACAATTTACCGAAAAATAAACTCAACCACTTCCATCCATCCGCACTCAGCAACTTCCACACTTCTACTGGTATTCCATCTGGGCCGACTGCCTTCCCATTCTTCATATTCCTAACAGCCATTTTTACTTCTTCCACACTAATTTCTCTCACTAAGCCCATATTCACTGGTGGGTTTTCAAGCATACCATTCCATTCATTCTCCTCATTCATCAATTTCTCAAAATACTCCTTCCATCGCTTCTTTATACTTTCATCGTCAGTCAAAATCCTTCCAGAATCATCTTTTATACATTTTACATGTGAAACATCTCTTCCATTCCTTTCTCTCGCTCTTGCAATTTGAAAAAGTCGTTTTTGACCTTCGGGGCTTTCAAGGGACCGATATAATTTATCTTGCGCCTCTGCCCTACAAATAGCAACTTCCTTCTTCGCTCTCTTCTTACATTCTTTATACGCCCCTCTCTTACTTTCTTTTATGGATTCATTCTGGTCTTCTACGCTCTGCCATTCTTTAAAGGCATTTTTCTTTTCTCTCAAAACTTCTCTAATACTTTCACTCCACCACCACCCATCCTTATCTATCATACGCTTCCCTTTTGTTTCTCCTAACACCTTCCTTGCCACACTTCGGATACAATCAGCCATTTCCTTCCAGCACTCATTCACACTCATTCCTTCCATCTCACCCATCTCTATCATCTTGTTTACAACTAGCTCTCTAAATTCACTTGCATACTCCTCCTTATGCAACAAATGCCACTTTATTTTGGGTGGGGGACGATCCTTATGTTCGTTGAGGCGAACAGTTAAGCAGATGTCAGCCAGCAGAATTCGGTGCTGGGATACTAAGTCTTCACCTGGAAGCACTTTGCAGTTTTTTACACTCTTGATTTGGTTCCGTCTTAACAGAAGATAGTCGATCTGTGTCGCGTGGAGGCCACTTTTATAAGTAACAAGATGCTGATCTCGTTTTTGGAACCACGTGTTTACTACAGCCAGGTCGAAAGCACATGCTGCTTGCAGAAGAACTTCCCCCTCACGGTTGCGCACTCCGTACCCCCATCCACCGTGTACTCTTTCATACCCGTCATTCACTCTCCCTACATGTCCATTAAAATCTCCTCCCATATAAACATCCTCACTCTCAGGTATTCCCATCATCATACAATCAAATTCCTCCCAAAACTTCTCTTTCACACTCTCTTCACAGCCTGTTTGCGGAGCATACATACTTACAACATTCACTACTTTGTTTTCAATCATTAATTTAACAACTATCATTCTGTCATTTACTCTTTTCACATCTGTCACTCGTTCTTTCATTCCACTATCTAACACAACTCCTACTCCATTTCGCTTCCCGTCACTTCCACAGTAATAAAACTTGTATCCTTCCCCAATCTCTCTTGCTTTATTGCCCTTCCATTTTGTTTCCTGCAAACAGGCAACATTCACTCTTCGTCGTTTCAAAACATCTGCTAACTCTCTTCCTCTTCCAGTCATCGTACCTATATTCCAGCTTGCAAACCTCACTCTGACATTCTTCTCTCTACGGGCTCGCCTCTTACGTCGCACCCGCTCCGCAAGGTGCGACAACCCTTGCCCACTTCCCACAGGAGCCGGGTGCTGCCCCTGCGCGTCGCCTGCGGGGTACGCCCTAGCCCTGTCATATATCCCACAACTCGTATTATTCATAAATTTACTGCATGGGATTTGGCAAAAGTTTTACAGTCGGCCGCCTGCCTGACACCAACCCTCTTTGGGTATGCTATTGTTGGTAGAGGAAGCTACCATTTTGGGAAAAGGAAAAAGAAGGTTGGGGGTAGGAGCGTAGGTGTAAGGATACTGTTATCTCGGCAGGAATGGTATGAGAATAACAGTAGCTCGGGGAGCCGGGGTCGCGTACCCGTATTCCATAACAGGATCACCGGAAAGGTAGACCAGCATGAAAACCCCCTGACTAAAAAAAAAACTTTTCTTTTAGAATGCTGGCCACAAAAAAGTTAATTGAATTCGAATTGTTCATGAAAATAAAACTGTATACTTTTTAGAATTTTACTCATTTTTACATATGGAGTGACGCTTAAAAAAAGACCGTGTTGCAGGTGCGATTACGCACCAATTAAATTTTTTGACATACTGAAAAATTTGAATATAACCAAAAGATTCGTTTATCGTACCATCAAACGATACAATGAAGACTCTAGTGTAGATGACAGGTCAAGAAGTGGTCGCCTTCGATTTGTTAGGACTCCAGCAGTGATAAAAGCTGTAAAGGTGCGAATTCAAAGAAATCCCAAACGTAAGCAGAAACTGTTGGCCCTTCAGATGGGATTAAGCAGAACTACGGCGTTAAATGAAGACTTAGGGCTTCGGGCATATCGAAGAAAAACAGGACATCGTTTGAATGCTCGTCTAATGGATCTGAGACTGAAGAGATGCCGCGCTTTGTTGAAGCGGTACGCGGGAAAAAATATCGGGAAATTCTTTTTTCGGATGAAAAAATTTTAACCGTAGAAGAGAGCTACAACAAACAAAATGATAAGGTGTACGCACACAGTAGTGAAAAAGCGAGCAACCGTATTCCGCGTGTCCAACGGGGTCATTTTCCATCCTCGCTCATGGTGTGGTTGGGAGTTTCTTATTGGGGCTTAACAGAGGTACACTTTTGTGAGAAAGCTTAAAAACGAATGCAGTTGTGTATCAAAATACATTCCTGACGAACCTTGTGTAACCTGTTTCTCATACCATGTTCAATAACAGGCACTGGGTATTCCAACAAGATTCGGCGTCAGCTCATAGAGCGAAGAGCACACAAGACTGGCTGGCGGCGCGTGAAATCGACTTCATCCGACACAAAGACTGGCCCTCCTCCAGTCCAGATTTGAATCCGTTAGATTACAAGATATGGCAACACTTGGAGGAAAAGGCGTGCTCAAAGCCTCATCCCAATTTCGAGACACTCAAGACATCCTTAATTAAGGCAGCCGCCGATATTGACATGGACCTCTTTCGTGGTGCGATAGACGACTGGCCGCGCAGATTGAAGGCCTGTATTCAAAATCACAGAGGTCATTTTGAATAAACTATAGTGTCATAAGAATCTATGTTTTGTTAAGTTCATTTTGGTATATAAATGGTTACATAATGAATAAACTTGTTTCAATTATTTTATATTCAACATGTAATAGAATTTATGACCTGACTAGGTAATATGCAATTTGGGTACAGATGATAAACCAGGGTCACATTGGGTAGCTTTGTATATCGATACGAATGACGTCGGTCAATATTTTGATTCATACAGACGAGCACCTGTACGATATCATCTAGAGTTTTTAAAAAAGAATTGTAAAAGATGGAACTGGAATGTTGATAGGATTCAGAATGAGTGGACTTCAGTTTGTGGCGAATATTGCTTAATGTATTTGCTATATAAGTTTCAGGGATGTTCAATGCATAGTTTTACGAGTATATTTACAGGGAACACATTATACAACGATATTTTTGTGGATGAGATGTTTCGCTCCTATTTTATAGATAATAAGTAATAAGATTATGTATTTCGTAAATAAAAATTGTAACAAAATTAGGTAATGTATTTTATTGATGATTCAGATTACCGTTGTAGATAGGAACGCACCACGCTGAGGAAGAATAGATAATGACGGTATTGAACGAACAATAGATAAGTAGATAAGAACAATGGAGCGCTAATGACGGTGGAGGCTCGCAGCGGATATCAATTAGATAAGAGTTAATTGATCTGCACATCTCCGGAACCGTGCATCCCACGCAAAAATGGACCGCAGATTCGTGATCAGAGCATGCCAAAACCTTTTTTTTTTTTTTTTAGGATCGTGAGTCGACGAACGTCGTACTTGTACCACTTCTGACTCAGTGCGCCAGAACTGGTACAACGTAACTACAAGTGCGCCAGAACTGGTACAACCTAACTACTACCGATAACTGATGGGGAAAAACATTCTCGAGTGGCTGCCTCGTACCGGCAGGCGAAGTGTAAGGGCGTCCCCCCACTATAGATGCAGGTGGGAGGTCTATGTTCAGCAGCGGACTTGTGAAGGGCTGTAATGATGATGATGATGACGACACTATACTGAATAAAAGATATGGATTTTCTTGCATTTTAGTGCATTTGATTTGCTTATTTCAGAATTTATAAGTCTCGTGTGGTTTGCAGCACACCAGGTCACAGGCGAGGATTTCTGGTGTATCAATTTCTTATATGAGTCGTAGTAGCTCAAAGGCTTAATTGTTTACAGCCTATCAAAAGTCTATTGTTAAACCTAGGCCTCTACCATAGATCGTTGACTCAAGGGCTTAATTATTTGCCGTTAATTTTACGGTACGGGAGTAGCCTGGGTCTGCCTTGGTCCGATTTTAGGCGGCACCAATGACATTGTTAGTTCCAATTTTATGTGCTGATTTACCATATGCTTGAGGGTAAAGGAAAAGTAGAAGAAAAACCTGAGAACGCCTGCATGTATGAGAAATAAAAAAATATTTGAGGAAATGTAACGCTCGCCATCATGCATTGGTGCAGCGCGACGGATACTTCCTATTCATTAAAACCCTTAAATGAGAGGAGGCCTATGCTCAGTGGTTTTTATGCGATGGCTAGGACTATCATGAACATGTTTGCAAGATACATAGGTATTTCGCAGTGATGCTAAAGCACTATATGAGTCAGAACACGCATTTGAAACATTCTATTTGAAAAAAATTTTATTTTGTAATATTAAGATATTTTATTTTTAATATAGCATAGTCTTGAATAATAAAAATTCTTCTTCTGGCAAGTGTATCATCGACCATAATTCCACCCCAAAAGGACACCGATTTCCAGCCTCATTGAACGGTTCCAGTGGCAGTTCTTTGCCTGTTAGAGTTTCCAGGTCTTCTCCAAACACGGATGCGTCGGTTATCTGTATGAGTACTGATTCACGATTCATCAACGAAGAGACACTTTTGCCGAATGTTTTCCTCCTCATCTTTTTCATTTTGCTGGAGCCTAGCCCAGTGTAACCTCTCGCCAAGACCTCCGTGCTCCGTAGTCTAGCCTGGTGTAAGCAATTTCGAATGGTCTGAGTGCTAACTTCAAAACCAGAGGCGGCCCGCACTTCTGCTTTTATTGTTGTGGCATTGATTGTTGCATCGGGGGCTGCCAGCAATCTGATACAGCGCATCTGAGCAGCAGTCAGAACAGTTGGGCGACTACTGCGTGGTCAGTTAGCTCAATTATCCATGCCATGTTACCTCGGCAACGTGGCCATGAAACGATATTGGGATACAGCAACTCTGCGTTCTATTTCTCTCGAATGTCCTTTATTCCCTCAAAGTTACAATTCTTGCTCGTAAAACTTCTGATAATCCTCTTGGCATTTTTTCAGTCACGATGTTCCTCGAAAAAATATTTTAAATCCGTTAAAATTGACTAAGTCAGATTTTTGAATGAGCGTAAGCTTGGATAAAATTTCTTTTTATGTGGAAAAACAATTCAATTTGCTGTATTATTTTATATTCTAATTCCATATTTTTAAGTAAATAATCTAAAAAGAAGAAGAGATTATAATTAGTCTACCGTAACAAAAGAGATTTCGATTTTTCAAACTGATTGCAAAACTTTTTTTATTGTGTATAGTTGTCAAATATATTAAAAAAAACGAATTAATCAATTAAATTTGTATGGAGGAGATTACAAAGAGTTTCCATCTTAATGTAAAAGCCTTTTCGTCTTAAAAATAAAAGGAACAAACGGAGCTGATATCTTTTCAAATATTAAATCTTTTGATTATTGTTTGTGCGTCTTAAAGTAATCGTGTAACCTATGGACACAATTGATCGAAGTCATATTCACACAGTTTTTATCGTATTCGTAGGTGTGTTAGATATTCTCTAATATCTTTTTCGCCAAACCACACACATTTTTTATTGTTCTATTGCAATCCTGTCCATCCAAAGGAAGAATCCTGGGAGGAATCGCTTTTAGTGATAAGGCCGTCCCTTGTACGACATTTCTTTTTTTGTTTTTATTTATAGAGTTTTTTACTCACAGCCGCAACTAGCATGTCTCTAACTGCAATCTCCTTTGTTTCATGGTAGGTTAAACTATGCGTTTTTCTGTTATTGTTTATGTGAGTAGTTTGAGCAATCCCTGGGGTACATTAAATTTGCACGAAGTCAGACGAAAGTTATATATGGAGGCTTGTAATCAGCAATTAATTTTTCATTTTGTAACTTTACGATGATATTAGTCGGTAAGCCTTCCTAAAATGAATAAATAAATATCTACTGGTATTACATTATATTATAGCGAAAAATCTTTAATTAAACTAGTTTCATTTAATGTGTAGTGTTCAAATAAATATTAAAATTCTTTCAGTACTCCCATTATGTATTCAAATAAGGAGAGGCCCACCAGTCACTCACCACTCATAA